>CAWUFW010005419.1:0-1339076 GCA_963921515.1 Calotriton arnoldi
TCCTGCAATCCCCAATTTCCTGGAAACAACGGGAACAGACGATAACCGACCCAGTTGAAAGTGCAAGTGAGAATTTTATTGAGATCTCAGCACGCCTGCCATGACGCGTTTCAGCCTACCAGAGGCCTTGTTCACATAACGCCATCGGAGTAACAATGCCAAATTTAAAGTGCTTAGTGCATGGTAACATGTAACACGATTGGTTGCCTGACAACAACGTAATGGACATAGAAAAATATACATATATATAAATATACATTTATACAGTCATACTGGGACAAAGGGCGGCAATTGAGCACCACATAAAATAGCTAAAAAATACTTTTTAGAAAATAAAAAACACTGTATAGGTGTAATAAATTCATATTAAAAGTACAAGCTAATTTAAAAAGAGTTTGTAAAAAGCATTGAGTTGAAAAAGACCTCATTCAAATCAAAATACAAAAACACTATTGTGCAAATTGAGCATGTAAAAGTATATATAACCCCAGTGGGTGATTGTACACAAAGCTGACAATTCAGGACAAGCCTAAGACAACAGACGGTACCCCCACCCTAAAATAGGACCCCCAATGTTGTAAACTATTGGGAATACTGGTGATAAGGGACCTGTATGTCAAAAAGTATAATAACAACCAAATGACTACTTTGTCTCGGCTCATGTGTACTTATATACTAAAATCTGCTTAAAACATAGTGTTTTTATATCAAAAGGTGCTAAAAAATGACTGTAAACAAAAACCATCTCTGTATATCGAAATGATCAAAAATATGTCCATGTCCAGAGATGATTGTCAGTGCAAGATAACGTGCAAATGTGCAAATAGTGATGATAAAATCGTGTAAAAAAGTTAAAATACAATGGATTGAAGAGGACAGGCCAAAAAATATATATATAGATATATTGATCTAATGATGTTGATATGTGGAGGGACCAACCTACAAACATGTGTAAAAATCTTCGCTGGAGTTTAATCCCTGCAGTGTCTTAGTGTCGAGTTCCAGAATATATTTAGTTTCCAGGGCGCGTAACATGGCTTCACGATTGCCTCCCCGCCTTAGGGGAAGCACTGAATCAATGACAAAGTATTTAAGAAGCTCACTCTTGTTATTGTGTCGTTCTTTGAAGTGACGTGCGACTGGATAGGAAGCGTCACTCCTATTAATTGCCCTAATGTGCTGAAGTATCCGTTTATGGACCTGCAACTTGGTACTACCAACATATTGCAGGCCACACGGACACTCCAGCACATAGACAGCATAGTCAGTTTTACATGTGAGCATTCTAGGAATAGGTCGAGGTATGTCACAGAAAGGGATTCTGAACTCAGTTTTATTAACCCCTTGTCTGCAAGCTTTGCAGCTAATGCATCTTCTGAAGCCCTTGCTAGTATGGAGCCATGTTTTATTAGTGACCAATTCAGGACTTGATTTAACTAGAGAATCGCTCATAGAGCGAGCTTTCCTGAATGTAATTTCAGGGCTGACTGCCATTAGGTCCCCAATGACAGGATCACTACGTACCAGGCTCCAGTTTTTCTTAAAGATTTTCCGAAGAGCCTGGTGCTGACGATTATAAGTCAGAATCAGTCTTATTGGCTCACTAGTATGTTCGGATACTGCAACAGGTATTTTGTTTTGCAGCACTGTTTTCCTATCGAACTGATTGGCTTTGTTGATTGCTTTGTCAATCATGGAGGATGTATATCCCTAGCCAGGAATCTGATTTTACTTGCCTCCTGTGCCATACGGCACTCACTGTCTAAGCTACATATGCGCCTGATGCGCAGCATCTCTCCATATGGGATGCTATGTATCAGGTGCACCGGATGATGACTTAAGGCATGCAAGACAGTATTGCCCGCAGTGGGCTTCCTGAATAGTCGTGTCTCTAGTTTCTCATTTCCAGCAAGGATCTCTACATCCAAGAAAAAGCATTATCCTGACTTAGATTGGATGTGAAATGTAGATTCAGTGTATTTACATTAATCAAATCAATGAAATCCAAAGCCTGTTGTTTGGTACCTTGCCATATAAAAAAGATATCGTCAATGTAACGATACCATTGAATTACATATTTGGTGAAAGTTTCATGGTGTTCGCCATAGAGGACCCGTTCCTCCCAGCTGCCCATATGCAAACAGGCATAGCTGGGAGAAAAGCAGGCCCCATAGCAACACCTCTAATCTGTTGAAAATACTGATTGAAAAACATGAAGAAATTATTATTCAAACAGGTGGAAATCATGGCTAACAACATTTTGTTATGGTTAGACATTTGAATAGGCCTCCTCCCTAGGTAGTGACTTGCAGCTTTTAAACCATCATGATGAAATATACTAGTGTAAAGGGATGTAACATCCAATGTTATCAACCAGTAGGAGGAATTCCACAGCACCCCATCCAATTTCCTCAGGAAATCCCCTGTGTCTTGGACATAAGAGGGCAAAGCCTTCACATGTTCCTGTAGGAAAGCGTCTATGTAAATTGAAGTGTTCTCCAACAAACCATTCCGTGCTGATATTATAGGCCTGCCAGGGGTTTGTCAGCGCATTTGTGTATCTTCGGGATGAAATAAATTACAGGAATTACTGGATGCTCATTCTTGAGGAATTTTAATTCATCCTGACTCAGTAAACCTGCACTTCTCCATGCCACCAGCTGCGAGTAAAAATCCATTCGAGCCTGTTTTACAGTGACTATATCACAACGTTTATAACATTGATGGTCATTCAGCTGGTTATAGGCTTCCTCCAAATACAGGTCTCTGGGCCACAACACCACATTCCCACCCTTATCAGACTGACGGACTATGATGTTATCATTTGCCTGCAGTTTTTAATGAGCTGGATGTAGCAGCTATTGAGTGATGTGTACTTGGATTTTTCACGCAATGTTGCAGTGTACAGTTTTTGATTCCTGCAACGGAAAGTTCATGGAAGATATCAATATTGTCCTGCAACATTAGGGGTGTAAAGGTGGATTTAGGTTTGAATTTAGTATTGCCAGGTGTATTCAAGACAATATATTCATCCGTGCTACCTGAGCTGGAGGTTTCATTGCTCAATTGCTGTAAATCTTGCAGCAATTCTAAGTCATTGACACATAATCCTTGTGTATTATTGAAATTTGGCCCCATATTGGGTTTAGGTACTGTTTTATTGGACATGAAATACTTCCGGAGTTTCAATTTTCGTGTATATTTGTACAAGTCAATCCGGGTTTTAGCATAGTTAAAATTACTTGCTGGACTGTATGTTAGACCAAGGGAAAGAACTTTAACTTCTGCCTGACTGAGATGGATATCAGTAAGATTTAAAACCGTAAGTGCTGACCCAGTATGATCCAACTCGCCTTGAAAAACATTTATTGTTTGTTCCATCTTCTGTTGGTATTGGTTTTTCTTTTTGGCTTGCCATTTGAAGCCTGCTTTTCGGCGTTGCCTGCGCTTTTGGTAGTTTCTTTTGCGTTGTGTGGATTTGGCCTCCTGGGTCGCAGAGTATCTCGTCGGTCCTGTCGCAAGCAGTCCAACTCTTGCGCTAGGGAAAATTTTGTAAACCCCACTGTTGCAGCATTTCTATTGAGCTCTGTGTCAGATTCACTGTCGGGTACCGAGCTAAGGTCAGATAGTGAAGAAGCTGGTTGAAAAGTTGCATTGGTGCTAGCGCTCGTATCCACAGTGGGCCACGAGGTAGGGTTTTTAGAAGCTTTAATGGCATCAAATTTCTTAGCGAAAGTAAAAACACGGCCTTGTTGGTAATCAACTTTGTCACGCTGAAATTTGTATGTCTTCCGCTTTTTTATGATCTCCTCCTCTTTGCGTAGTCTAATCTGCATTTCTTCCCGGTATTTAGCACAATTGACCGGAGTATCCAAGGCACTGATTTCAATGTTAAGTTCATCTATTTTTTCCTGTAAAGTAGCGCGATCACTTTCAGCATATTTCACTAAGATAGTTATCAGCCTTCGCGAGGACTCCAAATTACATTCGGCCCATTCGTTGAGCATATTGGGGTCTGTTTGCTCATAGCTGGGCGCCAGCATAATGCGGAGCCCGCGAGGTATACGCCCCACCTCCAGGTATCTATTCAGGGAACGGTGCTCCCACCATTTGGCCTGTTCGGCTTTCATGAGTTTCTCCAGTCTTCTAAACATGTCACGCAAGTTGGAACCCCCAATTGGTACAGTCAATGTTTGTATATTGGTAGATGACTCGCCAGCCGGAGAGTCATCAAACATATCTATGGCCGCCTCTTCCCTACTCCTCAAAGCGTCGGCAGACATTGCGCTGTGTCACAGTCAATTACAAGTGTAAACTCACAGGTTATATGGACAGATGATCGAATGTCCGTGTCCACAAACCACACACTCCTTCACCGGACAATACACACAGGTCCCTACCGCAGCGAGTTGCTTGGCGCACCCAGGGTCATCCGACTCGTAGCGCCGCTCTCGTTGCTGGATCCGGGAACAGTAGGCGTGGTCCGGGGTCTGCCGCAGCCGATCCTGACAGGAACAAAATATAACTTCCGGAGCACCCGAAAGAGCTGCTTCCTGCTGCTTGGCCCAAATCCGAAGGAGGGGTCAGTCTGAATACCGGAGAAGCAATCCCGGTAAAATAAATGCCGAAGTTTTCGCCACAAAGGTTCCTGCAATCCCCAATCTCCTGGAAACAACGGGAACAGACGATAACCGACCCAGTTGAAAGTGCAAGTGAGAATTTTATTGAGATCTCAGCACGCCTGCCATGACGCGTTTCAGCCTACCAGAGGCCTTGTTCACATAACGCCATCGGAGTAACAATGCCAAATTTAAAGTGCTTAGTGCATAGTAACATGTAACACGATTGGTTGCCTGACAACAACGTAATGGACATAGAAAAAATATACATATATATAAATATACATTTATACAGTCATACTGGGACAAAGGGCGGCAATTGAGCACCACAATAAAATAGCTAAAAATACTTTTTTAGAAAATAAAAAACACTGTATAGGTGTAATAAATTCATATTAAAAGTACAAGCTAATTTAAAAAGAGTTTGTAAAAAGCATTGAGTTGAAAAAGTCCTCATTCAAATCAAAATACAAAAACACTATTGTGCAAATTGAGCATGTAAAAGTATATATAACCCCAGTGGGTGATTGTACACAAAGCTGACAATTCAGGACAAGCCTAAGACAACAGACGGTACCCCCACCCTAAAATAGGACCCCCAATGTTGTAAACTATTGGGAATACTGGTGATAAGGGACCTGTATGTCAAAAAGTATAATAACAACCAAATGACTACTTTGTCTCGGCTCATGTGTACTTATATACTAAAATCTGCTTAAAACATAGTGTTTTTATATCAAAAGGTGCTAAAAATGACTGTAAACAAAAACCATCTCTGTATATCGAAATGATCAAAAATATGTCCATGTCCAGAGATGATTGTCAGTGCAAGATAACGTGCAAATGTGCAAATAGTGATGATAAAATCGTGTAAAAAAGTTAAAATACAATGGATTGAAGAGGACAGGCCAAAAAATATATATATAGATATATTGATCTAATGATGTTGATATGTGGAGGGACCAACCTACAAACATGTGTAAAAATCTTCGCTGGAGTTTAATCCCTGCAGTGTCTTAGTGTCGAGTTCCAGAATATATTTAGTTTCCAGGGCGCGTAACATGGCTTCACGATTGCCTCCCCGCCTTAGGGAAGCACTGAATCAATGACAAAGTATTTAAGAAGCTCACTCTTGTTATTGTGTCGTTCTTTGAAGTGACGTGCGACTGGATAGGAAGCGTCACTCCTATTAATTGCCCTAATGTGCTGAAGTATCCGTTTATGGACCTGCAACTTGGTACTACCAACATATTGCAGGCCACACGGACACTCCAGCACATAGACAGCATAGTCAGTTTTACATGTGAGCATTCTAGGAATAGGTCGAGGTATGTCACAGAAAGGGATTCTGAACTCAGTTTTATTAACCCCTTGTCTGCAAGCTTTGCAGCTAATGCATCTTCTGAAGCCCTTGCTAGTATGGAGCCATGTTTTATTAGTGACCAATTCAGGACTTGATTTAACTAGAGAATCGCTCATAGAGCGAGCTTTCCTGAATGTAATTTCAGGGCTGACTGCCATTAGGTCCCCAATGACAGGATCACTACGTACCAGGCTCCAGTTTTTCTTAAAGATTTTCCGAAGAGCCTGGTGCTGACGATTATAAGTCAGAATCAGTCTTATTGGCTCACTAGTATGTTCGGATACTGCAACAGGTATTTTGTTTTGCAGCACTGTTTTCCTATCGAACTGATTGGCTTTGTTGATTGCTTTGTCAATCATGGAGGATGTATATCCCCTAGCCAGGAATCTGATTTTACTTGCCTCCTGTGCCATACGGCACTCACTGTCTAAGCTACATATGCGCCTGATGCGCAGCATCTCTCCATATGGGATGCTATGTATCAGGTGCACCGGATGATGACTTAAGGCATGCAAGACAGTATTGCCCGCAGTGGGCTTCCTGAATAGTCGTGTCTCTAGTTTCTCATTTCCAGCAAGGATCTCTACATCCAAGAAAAAAGCATTATCCTGACTTAGATTGGATGTGAAATGTAGATTCAGTGTATTTACATTAATCAAATCAATGAAATCCAAAGCCTGTTGTTTGGTACCTTGCCATATAAAAAGATATCGTCAATGTAACGATACCATTGAATTACATATTTGGTGAAAGTTTCATGGTGTTCGCCATAGAGGACCCGTTCCTCCCAGCTGCCCATATGCAAACAGGCATAGCTGGGAGAAAAGCAGGCCCCATAGCAACACCTCTAATCTGTTGAAAATACTGATTGAAAAACATGAAGAAATTATTATTCAAACAGGTGGAAATCATGGCTAACAACATTTTGTTATGGTTAGACATTTGAATAGGCCTCCTCCCTAGGTAGTGACTTGCAGCTTTTAAACCATCATGATGAAATATACTAGTGTAAAGGGATGTAACATCCAATGTTATCAACCAGTAGGAGGAATTCCACAGCACCCCATCCAATTTCCTCAGGAAATCCCCTGTGTCTTGGACATAAGAGGGCAAAGCCTTCACATGTTCCTGTAGGAAAGCGTCTATGTAAATTGAAGTGTTCTCCAACAAACCATTCCGTGCTGATATTATAGGCCTGCCAGGGGTTTGTCAGCGCATTTGTGTATCTTCGGGATGAAATAAATTACAGGAATTACTGGATGCTCATTCTTGAGGAATTTTAATTCATCCTGACTCAGTAAACCTGCACTTCTCCATGCCACCAGCTGCGAGTAAAAATCCATTCGAGCCTGTTTTACAGTGACTATATCACAACGTTTATAACATTGATGGTCATTCAGCTGGTTATAGGCTTCCTCCAAATACAGGTCTCTGGGCCACAACACCACATTCCCACCCTTATCAGACTGACGGACTATGATGTTATCATTTGCCTGCAGTTTTTTAATGAGCTGGATGTAGCAGCTATTGAGTGATGTGTACTTGGATTTTTCACGCAATGTTGCAGTGTACAGTTTTTGATTCCTGCAACGGAAAGTTCATGGAAGATATCAATATTGTCCTGCAACATTAGGGGTGTAAAGGTGGATTTAGGTTTGAATTTAGTATTGCCAGGTGTATTCAAGACAATATATTCATCCGTGCTACCTGAGCTGGAGGTTTCATTGCTCAATTGCTGTAAATCTTGTAGCAATTCTAAGTCATTGACACATAATCCTTGTGTATTATTGAAATTTGGCCCCATATTGGGTTTAGGTACTGTTTTATTGGACATGAAATACTTCCGGAGTTTCAATTTTCGTGTATATTTGTACAAGTCAATCCGGGTTTTAGCATAGTTAAAATTACTTGCTGGACTGTATGTTAGACCAAGGGAAAGAACTTTAACTTCTGCCTGACTGAGATGGATATCAGTAAGATTTAAAACCGTAAGTGCTGACCCAGTATGATCCAACTCGCCTTGAAAAACATTTATTGTTTGTTCCATCTTCTGTTGGTATTGGTTTTCTTTTTGGCTTGCCATTTGAAGCCTGCTTTTCGGCGTTGCCTGCGCTTTTGGTTAGTTTCTTTTGCGTTGTGTGGATTTGGCCTCCTGGGTCGCAGAGTATCTCGTCGGTCCTGTCGCAAGCAGTCCAACTCTTGCGCTAGGGAAAATTTTGTAAACCCCACTGTTGCAGCATTTCTATTGAGCTCTGTGTCAGATTCACTGTCGGGTACCGAGCTAAGGTCAGATAGTGAAGAAGCTGGTTGAAAAGTTGCATTGGTGCTAGCGCTCGTATCCACAGTGGGCCACGAGGTAGGGATTTTAGAAGCTTTAATGGCATCAAATTTCTTAGCGAAAGTAAAAACACGGCCTTGTTGGTAATCAACTTTGTCACGCTGAAATTTGTATGTCTTCCGCTTTTTATGATCTCCTCCTCTTTGCGTAGTCTAATCTGCATTTCTTCCCGGTATTTAGCACAATTGACCGGAGTATCCAAGGCACTGATTTCAATGTTAAGTTCATCTATTTTTTCCTGTAAAGTAGCGCGATCACTTTCAGCATATTTCACTAAGATAGTTATCAGCCTTCGCGAGGACTCCAAATTACATTCGGCCCATTCGTTGAGCATATTGGGGTCTGTTTGCTCATAGCTGGGCGCCAGCATAATGCGGAGCCCGCGAGGTATACGCCCCACCTCCAGGTATCTATTCAGGGAACGGTGCTCCCACCATTTGGCCTGTTCGGCTTTCATGAGTTTCTCCAGTCTTCTAAACATGTCACGCAAGTTGGAACCCCCAATTGGTACAGTCAATGTTTGTATATTGGTAGATGACTCGCCAGCCGGAGAGTCATCAAACATATCTATGGCCGCCTCTTCCCTACTCCTCAAAGCGTCGGCAGACATTGCGCTGTGTCACAGTCAATTACAAGTGTAAACTCACAGGTTATATGGACAGATGATCGAATGTCCGTGTCCACAAACCACACACTCCTTCACCGGACAATACACACAGGTCCCTACCGCAGCGAGTTGCTTGGCGCACCCAGGGTCATCCGACTCGTAGCGCCGCTCTCGTTGCTGGATCCGGGAACAGTAGACGTGGTCCGGGGTCTGCCGCAGCCGATCCTGACAGGAACAAAATATAACTTCCGGAGCACCGAAAGAGCTGCTTCCTGCTGCTTGGCCCAAATCCGAAGGAGGGGTCAGTCTGAATACCGGAGAAGCAATCCCGGTAAAATAAATGCCGAAGTTTTCGCCACAAAGGTTCCTGCAATCCCCAATTTCCTGGAAACAACGGGAACAGACGATAACCGACCCAGTTGAAAGTGCAAGTGAGAATTTTATTGAGATCTCAGCACGCCTGCCATGACGCGTTTCAGCCTACCAGAGGCCTTGTTCACATAACGCCATCGGAGTAACAATGCCAAATTTAAAGTGCTTAGTGCATGGTAACATGTAACACGATTGGTTGCCTGACAACAACGTAATGGACATAGAAAAAATATACATATATATAAATATACATTTATACAGTCATACTGGGACAAAGGGCGGCAATTGAGCACCACATAAAATAGCTAAAAAATACTTTTTTAGAAAATAAAAAACACTGTATAGGTGTAATAAATTCATATTAAAAGTACAAGCTAATTTAAAAAAGAGTTTGTAAAAAGCATTGAGTTGAAAAAGTCCTCATTCAAATCAAAATACAAAAACACTATTGTGCAAATTGAGCATGTAAAAGTATATATAACCCCAGTGGGTGATTGTACACAAAGCTGACAATTCAGGACAAGCCTAAGACAACAGACGGTACCCCCACCCTAAAATAGGACCCCCAATGTTGTAAACTATTGGGAATACTGGTGATAAGGGACCTGTATGTCAAAAAGTATAATAACAACCAAATGACTACTTTGTCTCGGCTCATGTGTACTTATATACTAAAATCTGCTTAAAACATAGTGTTTTTATATCAAAAGGTGCTAAAAAATGACTGTAAACAAAAACCATCTCTGTATATCGAAATATATATATATCATCAAGCTCCGTGGGGATGTCCATAAAGCGAGCTGCACTCGGACACAAAACAGCTTCTCCCCAACACAAAGCTTTATTAAAGGTATGGACAGTCACTCTCACCAATCCTTTAAAAGCACTTGACTGCACCCGACACAATGAGAAATCCATTAAGGAGAAAAATCACGTACTACAGCTCCCAGAAAGCAACGCACTTCTCATATAGAGTGACTAATCAATGGCGTGCGATATCGCTGAAAAGGAAGCTGCAGGCGCATATGCGCTCTTTGACCGGATCACCCTTGAAAAAGATATCCTCTCGAAACGCGTCTTGTGCAGTCAAGTGCTTTTAAAGGACTGGTGAGAGTGACTGTCCATACCTTTAATAAAGCTTTGTGTTGGGGAGAAGCTGTTTTGTGTCCGAGTGCAGCTCGCTTTATGGACATCCCCACGGAGCTTGATGTTAATAGCGGCTGTCCTGACGCTGAGCTGGCACCTCCCCAGAAATAGGGGGCCACGGAGCACTCGATATACAAGGCTCGTGAAGTGGGACACAAGACTTGGATTGAGGACAATTGCCCTCCCCAGGGGCTCATGTGAGAGCCTTGAATTTGCATGAAATTGGAGCGCATCCATTAAGGAGAAAAATCACGTACTACAGCTCCCAGAAAGCAATGCACTTCTCATATAGAGTGACCAATCAATGGCGTGCGATATCGCTGAAAAGGAAGCTGCAGGTGCATATGCGCTCTTTGACCGCATCACCCTTGAAAAAGAGATCCTCTCGAAACGCGTCGGGTGCAGTCAAGTGCTTTTACAGGACTGGTGAGAGTGACTGTCCATACCTTTAATAAAGCTTTGTGTTGGGGAGAAGATGTTTTGGGACGGGTGCAGCTCGCTTTATGGACATCCCCACGGAGTTTGATGTTAATAGCGGCTGTCCTGCCGCTGAGCTGGCACCACCCCAGAAATAGGGGGCCACGGAGCACTGGATATACAAGGCTCGTGAAGTGGGACACAAGACTTGGATTGAGGACAATTGCCCTCCCCAGGGGCTCATGTGAGAGCCTTGAATTTGCATGAAATTGGAGCGCATCCATTAAGGAGAAAAATCACGTACTACAGCTCCCAGAAAGCAACGCACTTCTCATATAGAGTTACCAATCAATGGCGTGCGATATCGCTGAAAAGGAAGCTGCAGGCGCATATGCGCTCTTTGACCGCATCACCCTTGAAAAAGAGATCCTCTTGAAATGCATCGGGTGCAGTCAAGTGCTTTTAAAGGACTGGTGAGAGTGACTGTCCATACCTTTAATAAAGCTTTGTGTTGGGGAGAAGCTGTTTTGTGTCCGAGTGCAGCTCGCTTTATGGACATCCCACGGAGCTTGATGTTAATAGCGGCTGTCCTGCCGCTGAGCTGGCACCACCCCAGAAATAGGGGGCCACGGAGCACTGGATATACAAGGCTCGTGAAGTGGGACACAAGACTTGGACTGAGGACATTTACCCTCCCCAGGGGCTCATGTGAGAGCCTTGAATTTGCATGGAATTGGAGCGCATCCATTAAGGAGAAAAATCCCGTACTACAGCTCCCAGAAAGCAACGCACTTCTCATATAGAGTGACCAATCAATGGCGTGCGATATCGTTGAAAAGGAAGCTGCAGGCGCATATGCGCTCTTTGACCGCATCACCCTTGAAAAAGAGATCCTCAGTAAACGCGTCGGGTGCAGTCAAGTGCTTTTAAAGGACTGGTGAGAGTGACTGTCCATACCTTTAATAAAGCTTTGTGTTGGGGAGAAGCTGTTTTGTGTCCGAGTGCAGCTCGCTTTATGGACATCCCCACGGAGCTTGATATATATATATATATATATATATATCACGCTCCCAAAGTCCACCATTAAGGCAATCTTTGCACTCTTGTGGACGGGTGCAGCCAGTATGGCGGTGGTCCATACTCAATATCAACACTCCAGTTTCCAAAAGAAGAAACGCTGCACTCGCGGGACCCCATCAGAGATGTTTTATTTAACAAGGAATGCGTTTTCTGCGTGCTGCCTTCATCAGCTTGTTACAAAAATCTGCACATTCCGTCATGATGACGATTTAAACAGGTAAGTTCATTGTGATTGGATGTGGCCATAAGCATCAAAAAAGGACTACATCTCCGAAACCAATGTCCAATCCTCATGATGCATTCTGGGATTTGGAGTTCGGTACAGCGCATACAAGCGCGATCCCACATGTTTTTAGATATTCATCGTCCTCTTTCAGGCTCACCCTTTCACAAAGGATCACATCTCCGTTGTGCCATAGATTACACCTCCTCAAGGGGTCCCTCGTCCAACCACAGGCCCTGCTGCACTCGACTCTGGAGCTGGTCAAATGGCCATGTCCCCAACAGTATGGATTACTGTCGACAGCAGTCGGCGGCGGTGCACTGAGTTCCAAATGGCGGTGCAATTGCTGGTATAAATCACGCTCCCAAAGTCCACCATTAAGGCAATCTTTGCACTCTTGTGGACGGGTGCAGCCAGTATGGCGGTGGTCCATACTCAATATCAACGTTCCAGTTTCCAAAAGAAGAAACGCTGCACTCGCGGGACCCCATCAGAGATGTTTTATTTAACAAGGAACAAGTTTTCGGCGTGCTGCCTTCATCAGCTTGTTACAAAAATCTGGGAGGGGGCGTGGCCTCCGGCACGATTGCGGTCTTTTTTCAAATTTTTTTTTTTTTTAGAAGGGTGGCTGTGTGGCCCTTCATCTTTTTCCTTTTTTTGGGCCCTGGGGACCCCATCCCCCAGGGCCTGACCCCTTTTTAAAAAAATTTTAAAAAATCTGAACGGGAAGAGGGCCGCGTGGGCCCCTCTCCCGTGGCCAATTCCGGCCCCGGGGACCCCATCCCCCAGGGCATGGCCACATATATTTATGTTTTTAAATATATATTTAAGGAGGGGGGCTGCGTGGCCCCCCTCCTGAGTCCTCTATTGGCCCCGGGGACCCCATCCCCCGGGGCCGGACTTTTTAAAAAAAAGAATTGGGGGGGGCCCCTCCCGGGTCACTTCTAGCCCCAGGGACCCCATCCCCCATGGCCCCCCTCCTGGGTCACTTCTAGCCCCAGGGACCCCATCCCCCGGGGCAGGTCCTATCCGTTGGGGACCATGGGGAGAGCCCCAATGCCCCCACGGTCCCGCCGGCTCCCCGCGTCCTGCAGGAGCCGGCATTGCTTTTCCACATGGGGAGCTGCTGACATGCAGCTCCCCGTGTGGAAAAGCAATCTGCTTGCATTTTGGAAGCGAGAGCAGGTTTCCCTGCTCTCGCTTCAAATCAAAGCAAGTTTGCTATGGCAGGGCGGGAGTCACGAGGCTCCCGCTCTGCCATCAGCAAGCAGCAGTGTCCCGGGGGTGGGCACCCGGGACACTGCAGGAAGCCGGCCCTGGGGGTGGCAGGCCCCAGGGCCATCATGGGCTCCAGGAGGGGGGCCGCGAGGCCCCCCTCCCTTCAGTTTCAAAGCCCCGGGAGGTGGCGGTCCCCGGGGCTGCGGGGGGCCGTGTGCCCCCGCAAATATTTAAGAAAAGCCCCGGGGGTGGCGGTCCCCGGGGCTTGGGGGGGGCTTGGTCTGGAGGGTCCGCGGATCCACTGCGCGTCTAGATATCGAAACTTTTATTTTTTGATTTTCTCAGCAACTACTGAACGGATTTACACCATTTAAAAAAATGGCTCTTTTTGAACCAAGGGCTACCTTTTTGCCAAATTTGGTGTAATTCCGTTCAGCAGTTCGAGCTGTAGCCGTGTCTAAAGTTTCCTATGGAAAATAACATGGAGAAAACACGTTTGGGACCCCCCTTTTTTCTCGGGCCCCCGCTTGGCGAATCAACCCGAAACTTTCAGGATAGGAGCTGACCGGAGCGGGCCACAAATTTTGAAAATTTTGCGAAGATTCCTCAACCGGCGCCAAAGTTATTGGGAAAAGGACAAACACTTTTCCTATGGAAACTAGGTCCTAACTATAACTATAACTATATATATATTCACTGAAAAAACCATAGGTTTTAGGGACAGTTATAGTTAGTTGGACATTTCACTCGTACAAAACCATAGAAATTCCCCCGTTATAGTTAGTTCAGCTAACTATAACTCGCGCCTCGCAATGCACTGCTGATGGCGTCACATATTACATCACTCATGACATGGTCAGTGACATCACTGATGACATCTCAAATGACATCACTGATGACATCACTGATGACATCATCCAGTGACTGTGTGTTTCTGTAAAGTTTAAATATGTTTAATATATATAGGCAAAGGCGTATTGAAGAATGAGTGGGTGTATAAGTGTCTGAATGGATGATTTAGTACGTGAGTGACTGACTCTACAAGTGAGTGATTAAATGTATCTTACTGAATGCATGGGTTAGTGACTAAACTGTGTGAATGTCTGTATCCGTCTGTCTGTTGGTTTTAAGCGGCTGCATGGCTTTCTGAATAGCTACATGAGTGTCTACATGGGTTATTGATTGATTGTCTGAGTATCTGTATGGGTGCCTGAGTGTTTGTGTGGGTGGGGTGTGTGTGACTCTGTGCATAGATGTGTGAGTTGGTGATTCACTGGGTGCATGGTTTCAAGAGTGCATCTGTGATGGACTGTATGGGTGGGTGAGTGTGTGTATGGGTGTGTTAGTGATTGAATGTATATCTCAGTGGTACATGTGTGAGTAACTACATATGTGAAAGGCAGTATATATGTGTGTTGGAGTATATAAATGGCTATAAGTGAGAGTGTGTGATTGTGAGAGTGGCTGTATGGATGAGTGTGTACTTGTATCAGTGATCGTATAAGAGCGTAAGAATGTGCTAGTATTTGTATGAGTAAGTGAGCTGGTGTGTGTATAACTGTATAGGTGAGTAAATGGGTGTGTGATTAAGTTTTTGCATGACTGACTAGGTGTGTGAGTACCTCTATGGATGAGTGGCGGTGTGTGAGTGTTTATATAGGTGTATGAGTGCATATGATAGTCCTGTACTGAGTGACTAAGTATGAGTGACTGTACGGGTGAGTGAGTGGATGTGTGTGTAGACCTAAGAATCAGTGAGTGGGTATGTAGTTTTTGGTGTTGGAGTGTCTATGGTTTTGAGAATGGCAGTCTGTAATTTAGAGTAGGTGTATCAAAAGTTATATTAGGGTGTGAGAAGATGCATGAAATTATCACATGGATTATGTCATCAGTGATGTAATTTGAGATGTCATCAGTGATGTCATCAGTGATGTCACTGACCATGTCATGAGTGATGTAATATGTGACGTCATCAGCAGTGCATTGCGGGGCGCGAGTTATAGTTAGCTGAACTAACTATAACGAGGGAATTTCTATGGTTTTGTACGAGTGAAATGTCCAACTAACTATAACTGTCCCTAAAACCTATGTTTTTTTCAGTGAATTTCAAAGGTTTTTAAATGCTAATTTCTAACTATAACGTGTGTGAAACCTATGGTTTTTTCAGTGAATTTCAAAGGTTTTTAAATGTTAATTTCTAACTATAACGTGCCTGAAACCTATGATTTTTTAAGTGAATTTCAAAGGTTTTTAAATGCTAGTTTCTAACTATGCCTACAGAGGTAGGACATGTGAAGAAAGAAGAAAAAACGCACAGAAAGAAGCAAAAGATGTGCAGAAAGAACCAACAGAGGAGCAGAAAGAGGCCTTGTTGCAAAATCATCCTGTGCCCACAACTTTTTCAGACGGGTACTGGTGGTAACTGACTCTGACTAACCAGAGCCAGTGCTATGCTAAAAGACACTTAGAATACAGTGAAAACACCTACATACACTAGGGAACACTATGCGTTGGGGTACCCCTGTGATTAGCATGACCTCCTCTGCAAGTCCCTAGTACATAATAGGGCAGGGGGATTAAAACTACCTCTTAAAACGCGCTACAGGGCGCGTTTGCACAGTGGTGAAGGAGGGGGGCCTGAGGTGACATGTGTGCAAACGCACCCGGTGGCGCGTTTTAAGTTGCGAGATTAAGTCCCCTTGAATTCTGAGGGTCCCTGGGGCCCAACTAGCCCCCAGGTACCTACAGTTAGGACCACAGAGCTGAGTTGCAGAGAGGCGTTCCGAGGCCACGCACCTTTTTTCACCTCTCTGCAACGCAACTCTGTTGTGCTTACTGAAGGTACCTGGTGGGCTAGTTGGCCCCCAGGGTCCCTCAGGATTCAAAGGGAATTAATTCCCCAACTTAAAAGCACCACAGGGCGTGTTTGCGCACATGGCACTTGAGGCCCCGCCCCTCCCTTCACCACTGTGCAAACGTGCCCCGTGGTGCGTTTTAAGTTGGGGATTAGGTCACCTTGAATCCTGAGGGTCCCTGGGGCCCAATTATCCCACTAGGTACTTCCAGTAAGCACCACAGGTACTGCTGGGGGTAGTGTTTTAGGGTTTAGGGTAGTGCAGTGGTGTTTGGGTAGTGTAGGGGTACTGCTGGGGGTAGTTTTTTAGGGTTTAGGGTAGTGCAGTGGTGTTTGGGTAGTGTAGTGGTTCGTGCTGGGGGTAGTTTTTAGGGTTTAGTGTAGTGCAGTGGTGTTTGTGTAGTGTAGGGGGTAGTGTTTTAGAGTTTAGGGTACTGCAGTGGTGTTTGTGTAGTGTAGGAGGTCGTGTTTTAGGGTTTAGGGTAGTGCAGTGGTCTTTGGGTAGTGTAGGGGGTCGTGCGGGGGTAGTGTTTTAGGGTAGTGTAGGGGGTCATGCGGGGGTAGTGTTTTAGGGATTAGGGTAGTGCATTGGTGTTTGGGTAGTGCAGGGGGTCATGCGGGGGTAGTGTTTTAGGGTTTAGGGGCAGTGCAGTGGTGTTTGGGTAGTGTAGGGGGTCGTGCTGGGGGGAGTGTTTTAGGGTTTAGGGCAGTGCAGTGGTGTTCGGGTAGTGTAGGGGGTCGTGCTGGGGGAGTGTTTTAGGGTTTAGGGCAGTGCAGTGGTGTTTGGGTAGTGTAGGGGGTCGTGCTTGGGGGAGTGTTTAAGGGTTTAGGGCAGTGCAGTCGTGTTCGGGTAGTGTAGGGGTTTGTGCTGGGGGTAGTATTTTAGGGTTTAGGGTAGTGCAGTGGTGTTCGGGTAGTGTAGGGGGTCGTGCTGGGGGTAGTGTTCTAGGGTTTAGGGCAGTGCAGTGGTGTTTGGGCAGTGTAGGGGGTAATGCTGGTGGTGGTGTTTTAGGGTTTAGGGCAGTGTAGTGGTGTTCGGGCAGTGTAGGGGGTCGTGCTGGGGGTGGTGTTTCAGGGTTTAGGGCAGTGCAGTGGTGTTCGGGCAGTGTAGGGGTGGTGTTTCAGGGTTTAGGGCAGTGCAGTGGTGTTCGGGCAGTGTAGGGGGTCGTGCAGGGGTGGTGTTTCAGGGTTTAGGGCAGTGGTGTTCGGGCAGTGTAAGGGGTTGTGCTGGGGTGGTGTTTCAGGGTTTGGGGCAGTGCAGTGGTGTTCAAGCAGTAAAGGGGTCGTGCTGGGGGTGGTGTTTTGGCAGTGTAGGGGCGGTGCAGGGGTGGTGTTTTAGGGTTAAGGCAGTGCAGTGGTGTTCGGGCAGTGTAGGGGTGGTGCAGGGGGTGGTGTTTCAGGGTTTAGGGCAGTGCAGTGGTGTTTGGGCAGTGTAGGGGGTCATGCAGGGGTGGTGTTTCAGGGTTTAGGGCAGTGCAGTGGTGTTCGGGCAGTGTAGGGGGTCGTGCTGGGGCTGGTGTTTCAGGGTTTAGGGCATTACAGTGGTGTTCGGGCAGTGTAGGGGTCGTGCTGGGGCTGGTGTTTCAGGGTTTAGGGCAGTGCAGTGGTGTTTGGGCAGTGTAGGGGGTCGTGCTGGGGCAGGTGTTTCAGGGTTTAGGGCAGTGCAGTGGTGTTCGGGCAGTGTAGGTGGTCGTGCTGGGGCTGGTGTTTCAGGGTTTAGGGCAGTGCAGTGGTGTTCGGGCAGTGTAGGGGGTCATGCTGGGGCTGGTGTTTCAGGGTTTAGGGCAGTGCAGTTGTGTTCGGGCAGTGTAGGGGGTCTTGCTGGGGCTGGTGTTTCAGAGTCTAGGGCAGTGCAGTGGTGTTCGGGCAGTGTAGGGGGTCTTGCTGGGGCTGGTTTTTCAGGGTTTAGGGCAGTGCAGTGGTGTTCGGGCAGTGTAGGGGGTCGTGCAGGGGGTGGTGTTTCAGGGTTTAGGGCAGTGCAGTGGTGTTCGGGCAGTGTAGGGGGTCGTGCTGTGGCTAGTGTTTCAGGATTTAGGGCAGAGCAGTGGTGTTCGGGCAGTGTAGGGGGTCGTGCTGGGGCTAGTGTTTCAGGATTTAGGGCAGAGCAAAGGTGTTCAGGCGGTGTAGGGGGTTTTGCTGGAGGTGGTGTTTCAGGGTTTAGGGCAGTGCAGTGGTGTTGTGTGCAGTGTAGGGGTGGTGTTTCAGGGTTTAGGGCAGTGGTGTTCAGGCAGTGTAGGGGGTCTTGCTGGGGTTGATGTTTCAGGGTTTAGGGCAGTGCAGTGGTGTTCGGTCAGTGTAGGGGGTCGTGCTGGGGATGGTGTTTCAGGGTTTAGGGCAGTGCAGTGGTGTTCCGGCAGTGTAGGAGGTCGTGCAGGGGGTGGTGTTTCAGGGTTTAGGGCAGTGCAGTGGTGTTCGGGCAGTGTAGGGGTCGTGCTGGGGGTGGTGTTTCAGGGTTTAGGGCAGTGCAGTGGTGTTCGGGCAGTGTAGGGTGTCGTGCTGAGGGTGGTGTTTTAGGGTTTAGGGCAGTGCAGTGGTGTTCGGGCAGTGTAGGGGTCGTGCAGGGGTGGTGTTTCAGGGTTTAGGGCAGTGCAGTGGTGTTTGGGCAGTGTAGGGGGTCGTGCAGGGGGTGGTGTTTCAGGGTTTAGGGCAGTGCAGTGGTGTTCGGCCAGTGTAGGTGGTCTTGCTGGGGGTGGTGTTTCAGGCTTTAGTTCTGTGGTGTTCGGGCAGTGTAGGGGGTCTTGCTGGGGGTGGTGTTTCAGGGTTTAGGGCAGTGCAGTGGTGCTCGGGCAGTGTAGGGGTCTTGCTGGGGCTGGTGTTTCAGGGTTTAGGGCAGTGCAGTGGTGTTCGGGCAGTGTAGGGGGTCGTGCTGGGGCTGGTGTTTGAGGGGTTAGGGTAGTGCAGTGGTGTTCGGGCAGTGTAGGCGGTCGTGCTGGGGCTGGTGTTTCAGGGTTTAGGGCAGTGCAGTGGTGTTCGGGCAGAGTACGGGGTCGTGCTCGGGCTGGTGTTTCAGGGTTTAGGGCAGTGCAGTGGTGTTCGGGCAGTATAGGGGGTCGTGCTGGGGGTGGTGTTTCAGGGTTTAGGGCAGTGCAGTGGTGTTCGGGCAGTGTAGGGGGTCGTGCTGGGGCTGGTGTTTCATGGTTTAGGGCAGTGCAGTGGTGTTCGGGCAGTGTAGGGGGTCGTGCTGGGGGTGGTGTTTCAGGGTTTAGGGCAGTGCAGTGGTGTTCGGGCAGTGTAGGGGGTCATGCTGGGGTGGTGTTTCAGGGTTTAGGGCAGTGCAGTGGTGTTCGGGCAGTGTAGGGGTCTTGCTGGGGGTGGTGTTTCAGGGTTTAGGGCAGTGGTGTTCGGGCAGTGTAGGGGGTCTTGCTGGGGGTGATGTTTCACGGTTTAGGGCAGTGCAGTGGTGTTCGGGCAGTGTAGGGGTCTTGCTGGGGGTAGTGTTTCGGGGTATAGGGCAGTGCAGTGGTGTTCGTGCAGTGTAGGGGGTCGTGCTGGGGGTGGTGTTTCAGGGTTTAGGGCAGTGCAGTGGTGTTCGGGCAGTGTAGGGGGTCGTGCTGGGGGTGGTGTTTCAGGGTTTAGGGCAGTGCAGTGGTGTTCGGGCAGTGTAGGGGGTCATGCAGGGGGTGGTGTTTCAGGGTTTAGGGCAGTGCAGTGGTGTTCGGGCAGTGTAGGGGTCGTGCTGGGGCTGGTGTTTCAGGGTTTAGGGCAGTGCAGTGGTGTTCGCGCAGTGTGGGGGTCTTGCTGGGGGTGGTGTTTCAGGGTTTAGGGCAGTGGTGTTCGGGCAGTGTAGGGGGTCTTGCTGGGGGTGATGTTTCAGGGTTTAGGGCAGTGCAGTGGTGTTCGGGCAGTATAGGGGTCTTGCTGGGGGTAGTGTTTCAGGGTTTAGGGCAGTGCAGTGGTGTTCGTGCAGTGTAGGGGTCGTGCTGGGGATGGTGTTTCAGGGTTTAGGGCAGTGCAGTGGTGTTCGGGCAGTGTAGTGGGTCGTGCAGGGGTGGTGTTTCAGGGTTTAGGGCAGTGCAGTGGTGTTCGGGCAGTGTAGGGGGTCGTGCTGGGGGTGGTGTTTCAGGGTTTAGGGCAGTGCAGTGGTGTTCGGGCAGTGTAGGGGGTCGTGCTGGGGGTGGTGTTTCAGGGTTTAGGGCAGTGGTGTTCGGGCAGTGTAGGGGGTCTTGCTGGGGGGATGTTTCAGGGTTTAGGGCAGTGCAGTGGTGTTCGGGCAGTGTAGGAGGTCTTGCTGGGGGTAGTGTTTCAGGGTTTAGGGCAGTGCAGTGGTGTTCGGGCAGTGTAAGGGGCGTGCTGGGGGTGGTGTTTCAGGGTTTAGGGCAGTGCAGTGGTGTTCGGGCAGTGTAGGGGGTTGTGAAGGGGGTGGTGTTTCAGGGTTTAGGGCAGTGCAGTGGTGTTCGGGCAGTGTAGGGGGTCGTGCTAGGGTTGGTGTTTCAGGGTTTAGGGCAGTGCAGTGGTGTTCGGGCAGTGTAGGGGGTTGTGCAGGGGCTGGTGTTTCAGGGTTTAGGGCAGTGCAGTGGTGTTCGGGCAGTGTAGGGGGTCGTGCTGGGGTAGTGTTTTAGGGTTTAGGGTAATGCAGGGGTGCTTGTGTAGTGTAGGGGGTCATGCTGGGGATAGTGTTTTAGGGTTTAGGGTAGTGCAGTGGTGTTTGTGTAGTGTAGGGGGTCATGTTTTAGGGTAGTGCAGTGGTGTTTGGGTAGTGTAGGGGTCGTGCTGGGGGTAGTGTTTTAGGATTTAGGTTAGTGCAGTGGTGTTTGGGTAGTGTAGGGGTCGTGCTGGGGGTAGTGTTT
Source organism: Calotriton arnoldi (assembly GCA_963921515.1). NCBI lineage: Eukaryota > Metazoa > Chordata > Amphibia > Caudata > Salamandridae > Calotriton > Calotriton arnoldi. The sequence continues at coordinate 21,025 of CAWUFW010005419.1, forward strand.
TAGGGTTTAAGGTAGTGCAGTGGTGTTTGTGTAGTGTAGGGGTCGTGCTGGGGTTAGTGTTTTAGGGTTTAGGGTAGTGCAGTGGTGCTTGTGTAGTGTAGGGGTCGTGCTGGGGGTAGTGTTTTAGGGTTTAGGGTAGTGCAGTGGTGTTTGTGTAGTGTAGGGGGTCATGTTTTAGGGTAGTGCAGAGGTGTTTTGGTAGTGTAGGGGGTCGTGCTGGGGGTAGTGTTTTAGGATTTAGGTTAGTGCAGTGGTGTTGGGGTAGTGTTTTAGGGTTTAGGGTAGTGCAGTGGTGTTTGTGTAGTGTAGGGAGTCATGCTGGGAGTAGTGTTTTAGGGTTTAGGATAGTGCAGTGGTGCTTGTGTAGTGTAGGGGTCATGCTGGGGGTAGTGTTTTAGGGTTTAGGGTAGTGCAGTGGTGTTTTTGTAGTGTAGGGGGTCATGTTTTAAGATGCAACGCTCCAATACCTGACCAGTCTGCACTACATAAAACTGCAAAAAAACTAAAAATAAAAAGTGTTTTGCACACTTTTGTCATTGGGCTATATGTGGGCTACATCTGGGTAATATTTGTGCTACATTTGGGCTCTTTTTTCACTGGTGGCCATCTTGGAAGACTTCTTTGTTATGAAGTTTCCTAATTTCCTCATTTACTGCAGTCTCCTCAGTAGGAAATGCTTTCAGTTTTTACTTTGATTCCATCAAGAAGGCATTCAGATGTGTCACACATTTGCCATAAATTCAGAATGTTAGCACTCTAGTTGTTCATTAGATCACTGTAGTAAAGCTACTGCTCACCAAGGAGTTAACTGGAAGTCTACTGCTGGTATTGAAAGTGATTGTTTCAGTCTGCATGTCAGATTTTTCTAATGAAATAGAAGAGGATTTGAGATCTCACTTAAAACATGCACTAAATTTTCTTTTTGCAGCACTAACTATAATTTCTATGGCAAAATGAACCCCCTCATTTTGTTCCTTTTTAAATTAAATGTTTTAAGTGTTACCAGTTTATTCCAATCAAGATGGCTTCAGGTGTGCCATACTTTTGTCATAAGTAAGGCTGTTAGCACTCTAGTTGTTCTTTAGAACACTCTGGGAAGCTGCAGTAGAACACAAAGGCATCAACTGACAGGCTGCTCCTGTTGAAATATAACAGGAAGATATTTGAGATCTCACTTAAAACATGTCCTAATTTTTCTTTCTACAGCACTAACCATAATTTCTATGGCAAAATGAACCCCCTCATTTTGTTCCTTTTTAAATTAAATGTTTTAAGTGTTACCAGTTTATTCCAATCAAGATGGCTTCAGGTGTGCCATACTTTTGTCATAAGTAAGACTGTTAGCGCTCTAGTTGTTCTTTAGAACACTCTGGGAAGCTGCAGTAGAATACAAAGGCATCAACTGACAGGCTGCTCCTGTTGAAATATAACAGGAAGATATTTGAGATCACACTTGAAACATGTCCTAATTTTTCTTTCTACAGCACTAACCATAATTTCTATGACAAAATGAACCCCATCATTTTGTTCCTTTTTAAATTAAATGTTTTAAGTGTTACCAGTTTATTCCAATCAAGATGGCTTCAGGTGTGCCATACTTTTGTCACAAGTAAGACTGTTAGCGCTCTAGTTGTTCTTTAGAACACTCTGGGAAGCTGCAGTAGAACACAAAGGCATCAACTGACAGGCTGCTCCTGTTGAAATATAGCAGGAAGATATTTGAGATCACACTTGAAACATGTCCTAATTTTTCTTTCCAGAGCACTAACCATAATTTCTATGACAAGATGAACCCCATCATTTTGTTCCTTTTTAAATTAAATGTTTTAAGTGTTACCAGTTTATTCCAATCAAGATGGCTTCAGGTGTGCCATACTTTTGTCATAAGTAAGGCTGTTAGCACTCTAGTTGTTCTTTAGAACACTCTGGGAAGCTGCAGTAGAACACAAAGGAATCAACTGACAGTCTCTGCCCTTGTTGGATGTACATATTTTACTGAGAATGTCAGACTTCATTCTCACATGACTGAGAAAGATAATGTGAATTTACAGAAAATATGCTCTCATTTTAGCTTCTGGAGCACCTTCCAAAACTGTATGGGACAAGCATGTGAAAATAGTTTTCTCTCAAACATGATTCATGATATCCCAGCAGAAGGTTTTTCACAGGGTAAAATCACCTTAGAACACACCACAATTCCTGAAATTAGTATGGTACCATCAACAAATGAATTCTAATGTAACTAAAGTCTGTTATCACCCTTTATAGTTCTCCTTTTGGTAACCCTCAAAATCTTCGATTCACTACAATGCATTTCAATGGGGTACTATCATTTATATTGGTCCCAAGATGGCTGCCAGCAATTCCAGGATGAAGTGCTGACAGCCAATCAGATCTCACGATGACATGTGTGGTTAGGCTCCGCTCAGATATATATGTTATTTTTACTTTTGATTTTCTCAGCAACTACTGAACGGATTTACACCATTTAACAAAAGGGTTCTTTCTGAACCAAGAACTACCTCTTTGCCAAATTTGGTGTAATTCCGTTCAGCAGTTCGGGCTGTAGCCTTGCATAAAGTTTCCTATGGGAAATTGATTTTTTGACTCTTATTTTTAATTTCTCCGCAACTACTGAACGGATTTACACCATTTAACAAAAAGGGTTCTTTCTGAACCAAGAACTACCTCTTTGCCAAATTTTGTGTAATTCCGTTCAGCAGTTCGGGCTGTAGCCGTGGCTAAAGTTTCCTATGGGAAAATGAATGGGGAAAACACGTTTTGGGACCCCCCTTTTTCTCAGCCCCCGCTTGACGAATCACCCCGAAACTTTCAGGGTAGGAGCGGACCGGAGCGGGCCATACAGTTTGAAAATTTCGCGAAGATTCGTCAACCGACGCAAGAGTTATTTCAAATAGAATGTTGCGGATTTCCTATGGAAAATAGGTCCTAACTATAACTATCTACTGGCGACCGCCAGTAGATAATATATATATATACGGTTTGGAACTGCTCGTGGGGTTGAGACGTCGGGGACCCGAGGTGGCCATTAACATCTTGATGATCGGGACTCTCTTGGCTCAAACCAGCCTTTCCCTCTTCTTGCAAGGTACAATAGCACGCATTGAAGCGTCATATTGCTCCGCATTCTGGACTTCCTTTGAAATGCATGCTGGGATGTTGAGTCCTGATATTGGACCACAGCTGCAATCAATCAAGGCGGAGCTTGCTATACTCCAACTATTTGGAGCACCATGGACAAAAGGAAGGACTGAGGGTAACCCGAGGCAAGAAAAGCATCTGAGGAAGGCAAATGGTATTGCCGAAATGCATTATGCTCAAGCCATGATGAATTAAATGGTTACCTGGTATCCCCGCTGAGTCCTCTGGTCTTTTCGTTAGGAAGGATTTTTTCGATATTTTTCACGAGCTGTGCCTTGGAGCGTGACAACAGAGGACCCGCTTCGCAAGTGGCCCGCAACAAGTAAAGGCATCGTGGCAGAAAGAACCAAGGGATTGGTAGTTTGCTGGCCCACCCTGCGAGCATTACGGACAAGTGGCACGGTTTGGAACTGCTCGTGGGGTTGAGACGTCGGGGACCCGAGGTGGCCATTAACATCTTGATGATCGGGACTCTCTTGGCTCAAACCAGCCTTTCCCTCTTCTTGCAAGGTACAATAGCACGCATTGAAGCGTCATATTGCTCCGCATTCTGGACTTCCTTTGAAATGCATGCTGGGATGTTGAGTCCTGATATTGGACCACAGCTGCAATCAATCAAGGCGGAGCTTGCTATACTCCAACTATTTGGAGCACCATGGACAAAAGGAAGGACTGAGGGTAACCCGAGGCAAGAAAAGCATCTGAGGAAGGCAAATGGTATTGCCAAAATGCATTATGCTCAAGCCATGATGAATTAAATGGTTACCTGGTATCCCCGCTGAGTCCTCTGGTCTTTTCGTTAGGAAGGATTTTTTCGATATTTTTCACGAGCTGTGCCTTGGCGGCGTGACAACAGAGGACCCGCTTCGCAAGTGGCCCGCAACAAGTAAAGGCATCGTGGCAGAAAGAACCAAGGGATTGGTAGTTTGCTGGCCCACCCTGCGAGCATTACGGACAAGTGGCACGGTTTGGAACTGCTCGTGGGGTTGAGACGTCGGGGACCCGAGGTGGCCATTAACATCTTGATGATCGGGACTCTCTTGGCTCAAACCAGCCTTTCCCTCTTCTTGCAAGGTACAATAGCACGCATTGAAGCGTCATATTGCTCCGCATTCTGGACTTCCTTTGAAATGCATGCTGGGATGTTGAGTCCTGATATTGGACCACAGCTGCAATCAATCAAGGCGGAGCTTGCTATACTCCAACTATTTGGAGCACCATGGACAAAAGGAAGGACTGAGGGTAACCCGAGGCAAGAAAAGCATCTGAGGAAGGCAAATGGTATTGCCGAAATGCATTATGCTCAAGCCATGATGAATTAAATGGTTACCTGGTATCCCCGCTGAGTCCTCTGGTCTTTTCGTTAGGAAGGATTTTTTTCGATATTTTTCACGAGCTGTGCCTTGGCGCGTGACAACAGAGGACCCGCTTCGCAAGTGGCCCGCAACAAGTAAAGGCATCGTGGCAGAAAGAACCAAGGGATTGGTAGTTTGCTGGCCCACCCTGCGAGCATTACGGACAAGTGGCACGGTTTGGAACTGCTCGTGGGGTTGAGACATCGGGGACCCGAGGTGGCCATTAACATCTTGATGATCGGGACTCTCTTGGCTCAAACCAGCCTTTCCCTCTTCTTGCAAGGTACAATAGCACGCATTGAAGCGTCATATTGCTCCGCATTCTGGACTTCCTTTGAAATGCATGCTGGGATGTTGAGTCCTGATATTGGACCACAGCTGCAATCAATCAAGGCGGAGCTTGCTATACTCCAACTATTTGGAGCACCATGGACAAAAGGAAGGACTGAGGGTAACCCGAGGCAAGAAAAGCATCTGAGGAAGGCAAATGGTATTGCCGAAATGCATTATGCTCAAGCCATGATGAATTAAATGGTTACCTGGTATCCCCACTGAGTCCTCTGGTCTTTTCGTTAGGAAGGATTTTTTCGATATTTTTCACGAGCTGTGCCTTGGCGCGTGACAACAGAGGACCCGCTTCGCAAGTGGCCCGCAACAAGTAAAGGCATCGTGGCAGAAAGAACCAAGGGATTGGTAGTTTGCTGGCCCACCCTGCGAGCATTACGGACAAGTGGCACGGTTTGGAACTGCTCGTGGGGTTGAGACGTCGGGGGACCCGAGGTGGCCATTAACATCTTGATGATCGGGACTCTCTTGGCTCAAACCAGCCTTTCCCTCTTCTTGCAAGGTACAATAGCATGCATTGAAGCGTCATATTGCTCCGCATTCTGGACTTCCTTTGAAATGCATGCTGGGATGTTGAGTCCTGATATTGGACCACAGCTGCAATCAATCAAGGCGGAGCTTGCTATACTCCAACTATTTGGAGCACCATGGACAAAAGGAAGGACTGAGGGTAACCCGAGGCAAGAAAAGCATCTGAGGAAGGCAAATGGTATTGCCGAAATGCATTATGCTCAAGCCATGATGAATTAAATGGTTACCTGGTATCCCGCTGAGTCCTCTGGTCTTTTCGTTAGGAAGGATTTTTTCGATATTTTTCACGAGCTGTGCCTTGGCGCGTGACAACAGAGGACCCGCTCGCAAGTGGCCCGCAACAAGTAAAGGCATCGTGGCAGAAAGAACCAAGGGATTGGTAGTTTGCTGGCCCACCCTGCGAGCATTACGGACAAGTGGCACGGTTTGGAACTGCTCGTGGGGTTGAGACGTCGGGGACCCGAGGTGGCCATTAACATCTTGATGATCGGGACTCTCTTGGCTCAAACCAGCCTTTCCCTCTTCTTGCAAGGTACAATAGCACGCATTGAAGCGTCATATTGCTCCGCATTCTGGACTTCCTTTGAAATGCATGCTGGGATGTTGAGTCCTGATATTGGACCACAGCTGCAATCAATCAAGGCGGAGCTTGCTATACTCCAACTATTTGGAGCACCATGGACAAAAGGAAGGACTGAGGGTAACCCGAAGCAAGAAAAGCATCTGAGGAAGGCAAATGGTATTGCCGAAATGCATTATGCTCAAGCCATGATGAATTAAATGGTTACCTGGTATCCCCGCTGAGTCCTCTGGTCTTTTCGTTAGGAAGGATTTTTTTCGATATATATATATTATATATATATATATATATTTTTTTTTTCAATACTCCTTCCTTGTATCCACAAAGAAAAACGGAACGGACTCCAATTCATGCGTGCTTTAATATTTTATTTTGTGCTTCTTGCCGCCATGACGCGTTTCGGGCTATATACCAACCGACCATGAGGGAGATAATTCGTGGGCAGATTATTCTGTTGAGTCTCAATAATCGAGTCCCACGGGATCGGCTTGCCGCTCAAAGTGGTCCACCTCTTGATAGCCTTAAATCCGATTGCTATAACAGCACAGATTATTAAGATGATCAAGTGAGGGAAGGAAGGGAAGGGAACGGCAGGGAAGGAGATCTGTATAACATATGAACTTATTATATGACTCAAGAGCTCTCAGGACTGCATTGATTCCACATTCCAAATGGAATCTTCACTCATGATGCTTTTTGAAAATTCAGCTGTGTCATCTGTGCAGCCACTGAGCAAGCCATCTTGTACTACCTGAGGAAGGCGGAAGCTGAAACATTGTAGTGGAAATATATTTTTGTTCTTTGGTGAATCTATCTGTTTGAGTCACTTCTTTCTTGGATATATATATATATATATATATATATATATATATATATATATATATATATATATATATATATATATATATATATTCACTGAAAAACCATAGGTTTCAGACACGTTATAGTTAGAAATTAGCATTTAAAAAACCTTTGAAATTCACTGAAAAAACCATAGGTTTTAGGGACAGTTATAGTTAGTTGGACATTGCACTCGTACAAAACCCGTGAAATTCCCCTGTTATAGTTAGTTCAGCTAACTATAACTCGCGCCCCCGCAATGCACTGCTGATGACGTCACATATTACATCACTCATGACATGGTCAGTGACATCACTGATGACATCACTGATGACATCTCAAATGACATCACTGATGACATCATCCAGTGCTGTGTGTTTCTGTAAAGTTTAAATATGTTTAATATATATAGGGAAAGGCGTATTGAAGAATGAGTGGGTGTATAAGTGTCTGAATGGATGATTTAGTACGTGAGTGACTGACTCTACAAGTGAGTGATTAAACGTATCTTACTGAATGCATGGGTTAGTGACTAAACTGTGTGAATGTCTGTATCCGTCTGTTTGTTGGTGTGTAAGTGGATGCATGGATTTGCGAATAGCTACATGAGTGTCTATATGGGTTATTGATTGGTTCTCTGAGTATCTGTATGGCTGCCTGAGTGTTTGTGTGGGTGGGGTGTGTGTGACTCTATATATAGATGTGTGAGTGGGTGATTCACTGGGTGCATGATTTCAAGAGTGCATCTGTGATGGACTGCTTGGGTGGGTGAGTGTGTGTATGGGTGTGTTAGTGAGTGAATGTATATCTCAGTGGTACATGCGCGAGTAACTACATATGTAAAAGGCAGTATATATGTGTGTTAGAGTATTTAAATGGCTATAAGTGAGAGTGTGTTATTGTGAGAGTGGCTGTATGGATGCGTGTGTGCTTGTATCAGTTATTGTATAAGAGCGTAAGAATGTGCTAGTATTTGTATGAGTAAGTGAGCTGGTGTGTGTATAACTGTATAGGTGAGTAAATGGGTGTGTGATTAATTTTTGCATGACTGACTAGGTGTGTGAGTACCTCTATGGATGAGTGGCGGTGTGTGAGTGTTTATATAGGTGTATGAGTGCATATGATAGTCCTGTACTGAGTGACTGTAAGTATGAGTGACTGTACAGGTGAGTGAGTGGATGTGTGTGTAGACCTAAGAATCAGTGAGTGGGTATGTAGTTTTTGGTGTTGGAGTGTCTATGGTTTTGAGAATGGCAGTCTGTAATTTAGAGTGGGTGTATCAAAAGTTATATTAGGGTGTGAGAAGATGCATGAAATTATCACATGGATGATGTCATCAGTGATGTCATTTGAGATGTCATCAGTGATGTCATCAGTGATGTCACTGACCATGTGATGAGTGATGTAATATGTGACGTCATCAGCAGTGCATTGCGGGCGCGAGTTATAGTTAGCTGAACTAACTATAACAGGGGAATTTCACGGGTTTTGTACGAGTGCAATGTCCAACTAACTATAACTGTCCCTAAAACCTATGGTTTTTCAGTGAATTTCAAAGGTTTTTAAATGCTAATTTCTAACTATAACGTGTCTGAAACCTATGGTTTTTCAGTGAATTTCAAAGGTTTTTAAATGCTAATTTCTAACTATAACGTGCCTGAAACCTATGGTTTTTCAGTGAATTTCAAAGGTTTTTAAATGCTAATTTCTAACTATAACGTGCCTGAAACCTATGGTTTTTCAGTGAATTTCAAAGGTTTTTAAATGCTAATTTCTAACTATAACGTGCCTGAAACCTATGATTTTTAAGTGAATTTCAAAGGTTTTTAAATGCTAGTTTCTAACTATGCCAACAGAGGTAGGACATGTGAAGAAAGAAGAAAAAACGCACAGAAAGAAGCAAAAGATGTGCAGAAAGAACCAACAGAGGAGCAGAAAGAGGCCTTGTTGCAAAATCATCCTGTGCCCACAACTTTTTCAGACGGGTACTGGTGGTAACTGACTCTGACTAACCAGAGCCAGTGCGCGTTTGCACAGTGGTGAAGGGAGGGGGCCTGAGGTGACATGTGTGCAAACGCGCCCGTGGCGCGTTTTAAGTTGCAGGATTAAGTCCCCTTGAATCCTGAGGGTCCCTGGGGCCCAACTAGTCCCCCAGGTACCTACAGTTAGGACCACAGAGCTGAGTTGCAGAGAGGCGTTCCGAGGCCACGCACCTTTTTCACCTCTCTGCAACGCAACTCTGTTGTGCTTACTGAAGGTACCTGGTGGGCTAGTTGGCCCCCAGGATTCAAAGGGAATTAACTCCCCAACTTAAAACGCACCACAGGGCGTGTTTGCGCACATGTCACCTGAGGCCCCGCCCCTCCCTTCACCACTGTGCAAAGCGCCCCGTGGCGCGTTTTAAGTTGGGGAGTAGGTCACCTTGAATCCTGAGAGTCCCTGGGGCCCAACTAGCCCACCAGGTACTTCAAGTAAGCACCACAGGCCTGCGTTGCAACGCCTGTAACAAATTGTGCAGTTGTGTTTAGGTAGTGAAGAGGGTCGTGCTGGGGGTAGTGTTTTAGGGTTTAGGGTAGTGCAGTGGTGTTTGTGTAGTGTAGGTGGTCATTCTGGGGGTAGATTTAGGGTTTAGGGTAGTGCAGTGGTGTTTGGGTAGTGTAGGGAGTCGTGCTGGGGAGAGTGTTTTAGGGTTTAGGGTAGTACAGTGGTGTTTGGGTAGTGTAGGGGGTCGTGCTGGGGTTAGTGTTTTAGGGTTTTAGAGTTTAGGGTAGTGCAGTGGTGTTTGGGTAGTGTAGGGGATACTGCTGGGGGTAGTGTTTTAGGGTTTAGGGTAGTGCAATGGTGTTTGGGTAGTGTAGGGGGTACTGCTGGGGGTAGTGTTTTATGGTTTAGGGTAGTGCAGTGGTGTTTGGGTAGTGTAGGGGTTCGTGCTGGGGGTAGTTTTTAGGGTTTAGGGTAGTGCAGTGGTGTTTGTGTAGTGTAGGAGGTCGTGTTTTAGGGTTTAGGGTAGTGTCAGTGGTCTTTGGGTAGTGTAGGGAGTCTTGCGGGGGTATTGTTTTAGAGTTTAGGGTAGTGCAGTGGTCTTTGGGTAGTGTAGGGGTTGTGCGGGGGTAGTGTTTTAGGGATTAGGGTAGTGCATTGGTATTTGGGTAGTGTAGGGGTCATGCGGGGGGTAGTGTTTTAGGGTTTAGGGCAGTGCAGTGGTGTTTAGGTAGTGTAGGGGGTCGTGCTGCGGGAGTGTTTTAGGGTTTAGGGCAGTGCAGTGGTGTTCGGGTAGTGTAGGGGGTCGTGCTGGGGGAGTGTTTTAGGGTTTAGGGCAGTGCAGTGGTGTTCAGGTAGTGTAGGGGGTAGTGCTGGGGGAGTATTTTAGGGTTTAGGGTAGTGCAGTGGTGTTCGGGTAGTGTAGGGGGTCCTGCTGGGGGTAGTGTTCTAGGGTTTAGGGCAGTGCAGTGGTGTTCGGGCAGTGTAGAGGGTCGTGCTGGGGGTGGTGTTTTAGGGTTTAGGGCAGTGCAGTGGTGTTTGGGCAGTGTAGGGGGTCGTGCTGGGGGTGGTGTTTCAGGGTTTAGGGCAGTGCAGTGGTGTTCGGGCAGTGTAGGGGGTCGTGCAGGGGGTGGTGTTTCAGGGTTTAGGGCAGTGCAGTGGTGTTCGGGCAGTGTAGGGGGTCGTGCAGGGGTGGTGTTTCTGGGTTTAGGGCAGTGGTGTTCGGGCAGTGTAGGGGGTCATGCTGGGGGTGGTGTTTCAGGGTTTGGGGCAGTGCAGTGGTGTTCGAGCAGTAAAGGGGTCATGCTGGGGGTGGTGTTTCAGGGTTTAGGGCAGTGCAGTGGTGTTCGGGCAGTGTAGGGGGCAGTGCAGGGGTGGTGTTTCAGGGTTTAGGGCAGTGCAGTGGTGATCGGGCAGTGTAGGGGGTGGTGCAGGGGTGGTGCTTCAGGGTTTAGGGCAGTGCAGTGGTGTTCGGGCAGTGTAGGGGGTCGTGCAGGGGGTGGTGTTTCAGGGTTTAGGGCAGTGCAGTGGTGTTTGGGCAGTGTAGGGGGCGGTGCAGGGGATGGTGTTTCAGGGTTTAGGGCAGTACAGTGGTGTTCGGGCATTGTAGGGGGTGGTGCTGGGGCTGGTGTTTCAGGGTTTAGGGCAGTGCAGTGGTGTTCGGGCAGTGTAGGGGGTCGTGCTGGGGCTGGTGTTTCAGGGTTTAGGGCAGTGCAGTGGTGTTCGGGCAGTGTAGGGGGTCGTGCTGGGGCTGGTGTTTCAGGGTTTAGGGCAGTGCAGTGGTGTTCGGGCAGTGTAGGGGTCATGCTGGGGCTGGTGTTTCAGGGTTTAGGGCAGTGCAGTGGTGTTCGGGCAGTGTAGGGGGTCTTGCTGGGGCTGGTGTTTCAGAGTCTAGGGCAATGCAGTGGTGTTCGGGCAGTGTAGGGGGTCTTGCTGGGGCTGGTGTTTCAGGGTTTAGGGCAGTGCAGTGGTGTTCGGGCAGTGTAGGGGGTCGTGCTGGGGGTGGTGTTTCAGGGTTTAGGGCAGTGCAGTGGTGTTCGGGCAGTGTAGGGGGTCGTGCTGGGGCTAGTGTTTCAGGGTTTAGGGCAGAGCAATGGTGCTCAGGCAGTGTAGGGGGTTGTGCTGGGGGTGATGTTTCAGGGTTTAGGGCAGTGCAGTGGTGTTAGGGCAGTGTAGGGGGTCATGCTGGGGGTGGTGTTTCAGGGTTTAGGGCAGTGCAGTGGTGTTCCGGCAGTGTAGGGGTCATGCAGGGGGTGGTGTTTCAGGGTTTAGTGCAGTGGTGTTCGGGCAGTGTAGGGGGTCGTGCTGGGGTGGTGTTTCAGGGTTTAGGGCAGTGCAGTGGTGTTCGGGCAGTGTAGGGTGTCGTGCTGAGGGGTGGTGTTTCAGGGTTTAGGGCAGTGCAGTAGTGTTTGGGCAGTGTAGGGGGTCGTGCAGGGGTGGTGTTTCAGGGTTTAGGGCAGTGCAGTGGTGTTCGGCCAGTGTAGGTAGTCTTGCTGGGGTTGGTGTTTCAGGGTTTAGGGCAGTGCAGTAGTTTTTGGGCAGTGTAGGCGGTCGTGCTGGGGCTGGTGTTTCAGGGTTTAGGGCAGTGCAGTGGTGTTTGGGCAGTGTACGGGGTAGTGCTGGGGCTGGTGTTTAAGGGTTTAGGGCAGTGCAGTGGTGTGCTGGCAGTGTACGGGGTTGTGCTGGGGCTGGTGTTTCAGGGTTTAGGGCAGTGCAGTGGTGTTCGGGCAGTGTAGGGGGTCGTGCTGGGGGTGGTGTTTCAGGGTTTAGGGCAGTGCAGTGGTGTTCGGGCAGTGTAGGGGGTCGTGCTGGGGCTGGTGTTTCAGGGTTTAGGGCAGTGCAGTGGTGTTTGGGCAGTGTAGGGGGTCGTGCTGGGGCTGGTGTTTCAGGGTTTTGGGCAGTGCAGTGGTGTTCGGGCAGTGTAGGGGTCGTGCTGGGGGTGGTGTTTCAGGGTTTAGGGCAGTGCATTGGTGTTCGGGCAGTGTAGGGGGTCTTAATGGGGGTGGTGTTTCAGGGTTTAGGGCAGTGCAGTGGTGTTCGAGCAGTGTAGGGGGTCTTGCTGGGGGTGGTGTTTCAGGGTTTAGGGCAGTGGTGTTCGGGCAGTGTAGGGGGTCTTGCTGGGGGTGATGTTTCAGGGTTTAGGGCAGTGCAGTGGTGTTCGGGCAGTGTAGGGGGTCTTGCTGGGGGTAGTGTTTCAGGGTTTAGGGTGGTGCAGTGGTGTTCGTGCAGTGTAGGGGGTCGTGCTGGGGGTGGTGTTTCAGGGTTTAGGGCAGTGCAGTAGTGTTCGGGCAGTGTAGGGGTCATGCAGAGGGTGGTGTTTCAGGGTTTAGGGCAGTGCAGTGGTGTTCTGGCAGTGTAGGGGGTCATGCTGGGGGTGGGGTTTCAGGGTTTAGGGCAGTACAGTGGTGTTCGGGCAGTGTAGGGGGTCGTGCAGGGGTGGTGTGTGAGGGTTTAGGGCAGTGCAGTGGTGTTCGGGCAGTGTAGCGGGTCGTGCTGGGGCTGGTGTTTCAGGGTTTAGGGCAGTGCAGTGGTGTTCGGGCAGTGTAGGGGGTCTTGCTGGGGGTGGTGTTTCAGGGTTTAGGGCAGTGGTGTTCGGGCAGTGTAGGGGTCTTGCTGGGGTTGATGTTTCAGGGTTTAGGGCAGTGCAGTGGTGTTCGGGCAGTGTAGGGGGTCTTGCTGGGGGTAGTGTTTCAGGGTTTAGGGCAGTGCAGTGGTGTTCGTGCAGTATAGGGGGTCGTGCTGGGGATGGTGTTTCTGGGTTTAGGGCAGTGCAGTAGTGTTCGAGCAGTGTAGGGGGTTGTGCAGGGGTGGTGTTTCAGGGTTTAGGGCAGTGCAGTGGTGTTCAGGCAGTGTAGGGGGTCGCGCTGGGGGTGGTGTTTCAGGGTTTAGGGCAGTGCAGTGGTGTTCGGGCAGTGTAGGGGGTCATGCACGGGGTGGTGTTTCAGGGTTTAGGGCAGTGCAGTGGTGTTCGGTCAGTGTAGGGTGTTGTGCTGGGGCTGGTGTTTCAGGGTTCAGGGCAGTGCAGTGGTGTTCAGGCAGTGTAGGGGGTTGTGCTGAGGCTGGTGTTTCATGGTTTAGGGCAGTGCAGTGGTGTTCGGGCATTGTAGGGGGTCGTGCTGGGGCTGGGGCTGGTGTTTCAGGGTTTAGGGCAGTGCAGTGGTGTTCGGGCAGTGTAGGCGGTCGTGCTGGGGCTGGTGTTTCAGGGTTTAGGGCAGTGCAGTGGTGTTCGGGCAGTGTAGGGGGTCGTGCTGGGGCTGGTGTTTCAGGGTTTAGGGCAGTGCAGTGGTGCTCGGGCAGTGTAGGGGGTCGTGCTGGGGGTGATGTTTCAGGGTTTAGGGTAGTGCAGTGGTGTTCGGGCAGTGTAGGGGGTCATGCAGGGGCTGGTGTTTCAAGGTTTAGGGCAGTGCAGTGGTGTTCGGGCAGTGTAGGGGGTCGTGCTGGGGCTGGTGTTTCAGGGTTTTGGGCAGAGCAGTGGTGTTCGGGCAGTGTAGGGGGTCATGCTGGGGGTAGTGTTTCAGGGTTTAGGGCAGGCAGTGGTGTTCGGGCAGTGTAGGGGGTCGTGCTGGGGGTGGTGTTTCAGGGTTTAGGTCAGTGGTGTTCGGGCAGTGTAGGGGGTCTTGCTGGGGGTGATGTTTCAGTGTTTAGGGCAGTGCAGTGGTGTTCGGGCAGTGTAGGGGGTCTTGCTGGGGGTAGTGTTTCAGGGTTTATGGCAGTGCAGTGGTGTTCGGGCAGTGTAGGGGGTCATGCTGGGGGTGGTATTTCAGGGTTTAGGGCAGTGCAGTGGTGTTCGGGCAGTGTTGGGGGTCGTGAAGGGGGTGGTGTTTCAGGGTTTAGGGCAGTGCAGTGGTGTTTGGGCAGTGTAGGGGGTCGTGCTAGGGGTGGTGTTTCAGGGTTTAGGGCAGTGCAGTGGTGTTCGGGCAGTGTAGGGGGTCATGCAGGGGCTGGTGTTTCAGGGTTTAGGGCAGTGCAGTGGTGTTCGGGCAGTGTAGGGGGTCGTGCTGGGGGTAGGGTTTTAGGGTTTAGGGTAGTGCAGTGGTGCTTGTGTAGTGTAGGGGGTCGTGCTGGGGGTAGTGTTTTAGGGTTTAGGGTAGTGCAGTGGTGTTTGTGTAGTGTAGGGGTCATGTTTTAGGGTAGTGCAGTGGTGTTTTGGTAGTGTAGGGGGTCATGCTGGGGGTAGTGTTTTAGGATTTAGGTTAGTGCAGTGGTGTTTGGGTAGTGTAGGGGGTCGTGCTGGGGGTAGTGTTTTAGGGTTTATGGTAGTGCAGGGTGTTTGTGTAGTGTAGGGTGTCGTGCTGGGGATAGTGTTTTAGGGTTTAGGGTAGTGCAGTGGTGCTTGTGTAGTGTAGGGGGTCGTGCTGGGGGTAGTGTTTTAGGGTTTAGGGTAGTGCAGTGGTGTTTGTGTAGTGTAGGGGGTCATGTTTTAGGGTAGTGCAGTGGTGTTTGGGTAGTGTAGGGGGTCGTGCTGGGGGTAGTGTTTTAGGGTTTAGGATAGTGCAGTGGTGCTTGTGTAGTGTAGGGAGTCGTGCTGGGGTAGTGTTTTAGGGTTTAAGGTAGTGCAGTGGTGTTTTTGTAGTGTAGGGGTCATGTTTTAAGATGCAATGCTCCAATACCTGACCAGTCTGCACTACATAAAACTGCAAAAAAACTAAAAATAAAAAGTGTTTTGCACACTTTTGTCATTGGGCTATATGTGGGCTACATCTGGGTAATATTTGTGCTACATTTGGGCTCTTTTTTCACTGGTGGCCATCTTGGAAGACTTCTTTGTTATGAAGTTTCCTAATTTCTTCATTTACTGCAGTCTCCTCAGTAGGAAATGCTTTCAGTTTTTACTTTGATTCCATCAAGAAGGCATTCAGATGTGTCTCACATCTGCCATAAATTCAGAATGTTAGCACTCTAGTTGCTTATTAGATCACTGGAGTAAAGCTACTGCTCACCAGGGAGTTAACTGGTAGTCTGCTGCTGGTATTGAAAGTGATTGTTTTAGTCTGCATGTCAGAATTTTCTAATGAAATAGAAGAGGATTTGAGATCTCACTTAAAACATGCCCTAATTTTTCTTTCTGCAGCACTAACCATAATTTCTATTTCAAAAAGAACCCCTCATTTTGTTCCTTTTTAAATTAAATGTTTTAAGTGTTACCGGTTTATTCCAATCAAGATGGCTTCAGG
The DNA here is from genome assembly GCA_963921515.1 of Calotriton arnoldi. NCBI lineage: Eukaryota > Metazoa > Chordata > Amphibia > Caudata > Salamandridae > Calotriton > Calotriton arnoldi. The sequence goes on from CAWUFW010005419.1 coordinate 36,492, forward strand.
TGTGCCATACTTTTGTCATAAGTAAGGCTGTTAGCGCTCTAGTTGTTCTTTAGAACACTCTGGGAAGCTGCAGTAGAACACAAAGGCATCAACTGGCAGGCTGCTCCTGTTGAAATATAACAGGAAGATATTTGAGTTCACACTTGAAATATGTCCTAATTTTTCTTTCTACAGCACTAACCATAATTTCTATGACAAAATGAACCCCATCATTTTGTTCCTTTTTAAATTAAATGTTTTAAGTGTTACCAGTTTATTCCAATCAAGATGGCTTCAAGTGTGCCATACTTTTGTCATAAGTAAGGCTGTTAGCACTCTAGTTGTTCTTTAGAACACTCTGGGAAGCTGCAGTAGAACACAAAGGCATCAACTGGCAGGCTGCTCCTGTTGAAATATAACAGGAAGATATTTGAGATCACACTTGAAACGTCCTAATTTTTCTTTCTACAGCACTAACCATAATTTCTATGACAAAATGAACCCCATCATTTTGTTCCTTTTTAAATTAAATGTTTTAAGTGTTACCAGTTTATTCTAATCAAGATGGCTTCAGGTGTGCCATACTTTTGTCATAAGTAAGGCTGTTAGCACTCTAGTTGTTCTTTAGAACACTCTGGGAAGCTGCAGTAGAACAAAAGGAATCAACTGACAGTCTCTGCCCTTGTTGGATGTACATGTTTTACTGAGAATGTCAGACTTCATTCTCACATGAGTGAGAAAGATAATGTGAATTTACAGAAAATATGCTCTCATTTTAGCTTCTGGAGCACCTTCCAAACCTCCATGGGACAAGCATGAGAAAATAGTGTTCTCTCAAACATGATTCATGATATCCCAGCAGAAGGTTTTTCACATGGTAAAATCACCTTAGAATACACCACAATTCCTAAAATTAGTATGGTACCATCAACAAATAAATTCTAATGTAACTAAAGCCTGTTATCACCCTTTATAGTTCTCCTTTTGGTGACCCTCAAAATCTTCTATTCACTACAATGCATTTCAATGAGGTACTATCATTTATATTGGTCCCAAGATGGCTGCCAGCAATTCCAGGATGAAGTGCTGACAGCCAATCAGATCTCACGATGACATGTGTGGTTAGGCTCCGCCCAGATATATATGTGACTTTACTTTTGATTTTCTCAGGAACTACTGAACAGATTTACACCATTTAAGCAAAAGGCACGACACTGAACCAAGGGCTACCTCTTTGCCAAATTTGGTGTAATTCCGTTCAGCAGTTCGGGCTGTAGCTGCGACTAAAGGTTCCTATGGAAAAATGAATGGGGAAAACGCGTTTTGGGACCCCCTTTTTCTCGGCCCCCGCTTGACGTATCACCCCGAGACTTTCAGGATAGGAGCGGACCGGAGCGCCCCAACAAGTTGGAAACTTTCGCGAAGATTCGTCAACCGGTGCCAACGTTATTTCAAATAGAATGTCGCGGATTTCCTATGGATAATAGGTTTTAACTATAACTATCTACTGGCGACCGCCAGTAGATAATAACTCACACCCCCGCAATGCACTGCTGATGACGTCACATATTACATCACTCATGACATGGTCAGTGACATCACTCATTACATCACTGACGACATCTCAAATGACATCACTGATGGCATCATCCACTTAATCTCGGATGCACCTACTCACACCCTAATATAACCTTTCATACACCCACTCTAAAATACAGACTACCATTCTCGAAACCATAGACACACCAATACCAGTTAGTACATACCCACTCACTGATTCATAGGTCTACACACACATCCACTCACTCACCCATACATGCAGTCACTCATCAATACAGCCACTATTATATGCACTCCTACACCCATACAGACACTCACACATCACCACTCACCCATAGAGTTACTCACACACCTAGTCAGTCATCCAAAGAGTCAATCACAATGCCATTAACTCACCTATACAGTTATACACACACCACCTCACTTATTCACAGATACTAACACATACTTACTCTCTTATACAATCACTGACACAAGCACACACTCATCCATACATCAACTCTCACAATCACTCACTTTCACATACAGTCACCTATATACTCCAACACTCACATATACTGCCATTCACATATGCAGTTACTCACACATATACCACTGAGACATCCATTCACTCACCAACACAGCCATATGCACCCACTTACCCATACAGCCCCTCACAGACGCACTCATGAACCCAGACACCCAGTGAATCACCCACTCACACATCCATGCAGGCAGTCACACAACACACAGACACTCAGGCACCCATATAGGTGCTCAGACAACCAATCAATAACCCATATAGACACCCATGTACCTATTCACCAACCCATGCAGCCACTTACACACCAACTGACAGACTGATACAGACATTCACACAAATTAGTCACTCACCCATACATTCACCCAGGCACGTATAATCACTCACTTATACAATCAGTCACACACTGAATGAATCACCATATATATATCACATGCTTAAACTTTTTAGAAACACTCACAGTCACTGGATGATGTCATCAGTGATATCATCAGTGACGTCATTTGAGATGCCATCAGTGATGTCATCAGTGATGTCACTGACCATGTCATGAGTGATGTAATATGTGATGTCATCAGCAGTGCATTGCGGGCGTGAGTTATAGTTAGCTCAGCTAACTATAACGGCTGAATTTCTCTGGTTTTGTACGAGTGAAATGTCAGACTAACTATAACGTCCCTGAAACCTGTGGTTTTTTCAGTGAATTTTATATATATGTATTCAATCTCCTCTCACTCTTACAAGGAAAGAATCAGCACTCAGGTCGCGTGAGTTATAGTTAGCTCAGCTAACGCGTGGATCGCGCTAGCTCTGCAAAGGGCGCGATTCACGCGTTTCGGCTCGTCCGAACCTTGATACAACGATACAAGACGTCATTGTAGCTTCCTTATTTAAATGTACAAATGCCTCCAGTTGCCAACATTAACAAAGGACTACATATTACTTTAATCCAAAAAGCTGGCGGCCATATTGGCCTCATCACAATGTGAAAATTCAGGAATTGATACAACAAAGAAAAGAAAACCAGTGTTAATATGCACACAATGTCATTTCAGCATATCTTGCTCCGTGACCGCCGTACCTGTATGTTCGTCAACGTGACTTGTTCATAATAAACATACTTAGGATTGCGAACATCAACATAGACAATGGACTACACATTACTTTAAAGTGAAAGGCTATCGGCCATATTGATCTGGGCATGTTGCGTATTATAATGGTTCTTACAAGAGAGAAAAGAAAAAAAGGGGTGTTAATATACACACACTATCCCTAAATAAAGTCCTAGCGATTATAGTTCCATTCCATTCACAGCTCATTTGAGATGTCATGAGTGATGTCATGAGTGATGTCACTGACCATGTCATGAATGATGTAATGTCTGAGGTCATAAGCAGTGCATTGCGGGGGTGTAAGTTATAGTTAGCTCAGGTAACTATAACTGCTAAATTTCACTGGTTTTGTACGAGTGAAATCTGAGTCTAAATATAACGTCCCTGTAATCATTGTTTTTTTCAGCGAATTTGCTAGGTTTTTTTAACGTTAAGTAAGATGCCTATCACAATGGATGGTGGGGGTTGGAAGCAGGGCCTGGCCTGGCATTGTGCTGCCCCCACCCAAGCTTGCTGCTCCTGCCTCCCCTCCTCCTTGCCATCCATTGTCCAAGTCTATGCCCCTGCTCCCTCATTACAGCCCTGTGTGGCCGTTGTTCTGCCACTGGCCTTCCCGCCTTCTCTGAACAGTTAGCTTGCTGCCCCATCCACCTCCTCCCTATCCTCTGTTGTCTGAATCCATGCACTAGCCTCCTCCCTCCTGCCATGCATGGTCTGATGTGCTGCCACTGCCCTCCATTTAGCATGATGCCCCAGTCCACTCCTCCTGCCCTCCATTGCCCAATTATATGCCCCATCATTGACCTCCTGCTTAGCCTCTGTGCTTAGCTTGCTGCCCCTACTCTCCTTCCCCCTGCCCTCCGATGTCTGTGTGCATGCCCCTGCTCCATCCTTTTTGCCCACCATGTTCCATGGACCAGCTCCTCCTATCTACTCTGAGTGTTCTGTTGAGCTGCCACTCCCCTCCCACCTGCCTAGCATTGTCAGATGACTGTAACCTGTCCCTGCCACCTCCACCCTGCTTGTCTACGTTCCATGCCCCTATCCCCTTCCTCCTGTCCTCCATGGTCCATTTTACTGCCACACCCTTCTGCCCTCCCTGGTCTGTTGTGCTGCAACTGCTCCTCCTGCCTGCCCCGCGTGGTCTGTTGTGAGGCCCATTCCCCTGAACTCTCTTGTCTTTGCCCAGCTCCTACCCCTCTCTTCTATCCTCCATGGTCCTGTGTGCATGCCCCTGCCCCCTCCTTCTTCCCCATCATGGCCATTGTGCTGCCACTAACCCTCCCGCTTGCCATGCATGGTCTTCTGTGCCTCCACGGCCCCTCCCACCTTCCCTCCATGGTCTGTGTGTATACCTTTATAGTCTCACTGTTGCTCTCCATGGCGTGTCTTGCTTCTAGTGCCCCTCCTGCCTGACCTCCATGGTCAGCTTGCTGCTTCTGCCCTGCCCCCTTGCCCCCTGCCCTCTGTTCTCCATGCGCAGACCCCTATTCCCTCCCTCCTGGCTTGTCTGTTCCATTGTAATGCCCCTGATCCCTCCCTCCTGCCATTTAAGGTCCGTTATGCTGCAGCTTTCTCTACTGTCTGTCCATTATGGTCAGCTAGCTGCCATTGCCTCTTTCCCCTCTGTTCTCTGTTGTCCATGTGCATGGTCCTGTCCCCTCCCCATTGCTTTCCATGGATTGTTGTGCTGCACTCCCGTCCCGCATGCCCTGTGTGGTGTATTGTGCTGCTGCAAACCTTGATGCCTGCCCTCTAAGGTCAGTTTGGTGCACCTGTCCATGTCCCTCCTGTCCTCTGTTATCCGAGTCCATGTCCCTACCCCAATTCCTCCTGCCTTCCATGATCCAATGCACCATACTTGCTAACATTTTGAACTTGGTAAGATGGAGATTTTGAAAAAAGAAACTGGGGTATTGATTTTCCCCATTGACTTACATTGAAAAAGAGGAGATTGTAGACAGGAGACAGATCAAATAAAGTCCATTTGTGCTTAAAAACATTGGGCGTTTCCTGGCTGAATCGGGTCTGTTGGCATGTATGGTTGTACTACCACTACCTCTTCCTTCTGCCCACAATGGTCTATTATATTGCCACAGCCTCTGTTGCCTGTCCTGCATTGTTGGTTTGTTGCCCCTGCCCCCCTTTCCACTGCCCTTCATAGTCTGTTGTGCTGCCACTGCCCTTCCTGCCTGCCCAGTGTGGTAAGATTGTTGCCTCTGCACCCTCCTACCTGCCTTCAATTTTCTGAGTCCATGCCCCTGGCCTCTGCCTCTCAACAGTATCCTAATGAACAACTAGATTGCTAACATTCTATATTTATTACAAAAGTGTGGCACGCCTGACGTCATCTTGATGTAATCAAAACTGTAATACCTAGAGCATTTCCTTTAGAAATTACAGAAATGAGAGGGTCTTATTTGCATCAAAATTACGGTTAGTGCTCTAAAAACTAAAATGAGGACATATTTTCTGAGTTTTCAAATAGCGACAAAGCACTTTTAAATTATTTGTTATCGTTATGTTTTTTTATCCAGTTGACCACTTGACTAAATGTTGCACTTAGCGGAGAGGATGTGGTGTTACTTCCAGAGCTGCAGACTTTGCAACTGGGGAACCAGGTTGGAGTTTCTGCTTCAGCTCGACATTCTGTGATTCCGGTCAAATTACCTAATCTCCCCATGTCTACAACCAAAATGAATTTGTCCTTGTGTGATGTAACCAAAGCTCATGTAAAGCACTCCAATACCTGACCAGTCTGCACTATATAAAACTGCCTAAAAACAAAAAATAATAAGTGTTTTGTACACTTCTGTCATTGGGCTATACGTGGGCTACATCTGGGTGATATTTGTGCTACATTTGGGCTCTTTTGTCTCTGGTGGCCATCTTAGAAGACTTATTTGTTATGAAGTTTCCTAATTTCCTCATTTACTGCAGTCTCCTCAGTAGGAAATACTTTCAGTTTTTTACTTTGATTCCATCAAGAAGGCATTCAGATGTGTCACACATTTGCCATAAATTCAGAATGTTAGCACTCTAGTTGCTCATTAGATCACTGTAGTAAAGTTACTGCTCACCAGGGAAGTCTGCTGCTGGTATTGAAAGTGCATGTTTCAGTCTGCATGTCAGAATCTTTAATGAAATAGAAGAGGATTTGAGAAGTCACTCAAAATGTGCCCTAATTTTTCTTTCTGCAGCACTAATCATATTTCTATGGCAGAATGACCCCCCCTTTTTGTTCCTTTTTAAATTAAATGTTTTAAGTGTTACCACTTTATTCCAATCAAGATGGCTTCAGGTGTGCCATACATTTGTCATAAGTAAGACTGTTAGCGCTCTAGTTGTTCTTTAGAACACTCTGGGAAGCTGCAGTAGAACACAAAGGAATCAACTGACAGTCTCTGCCGTTGTTGGATGTACATGTTTTACTGAGAATGTCAGACTTCATTCTCACATGACTGAGAAAGATAATGTGAATTTACAGAAAATATGCTCTTATTTTAGCTTCTAGATCACCTACCAAACCTCTATGGGAAATGTATGAGAAAATAGTTTTCTCTCAAACATGATTCATGATATCCCAGCAGAAGGCTTTTTCACAGGGTAAAATCACCTTAAAACACACCACAATTCCTAAAATTAGTATGGTACCATCAACAAATGATTTATAATGTAACTAAAGTCTTATCATCCTTTATACGTTCTCCTTTTGGTGACCCTAAAAACCATCCATTCACTACAATGCATTTTAATGGGGTGCTATCATGTATATTGGTCCCAAGATGGCTGCCAACACTTCTTGGATGAAGTGCTGACAGCCAATCAGATCTCACGATGAGATGTGTGGTTAGGCTCCGCCCAGATATATACATTTCTTTTTCCTTTAATATTTAAAAGGCTACTGAACGGATTTACACCATTTTAAAAAAGGGTGCTTTCTGAACCAAGAGCTACGTTTTTGCCAAATTTGGTGTAATTCCGTTCAGCAGTTCGGGCTGTAGCCTTGTCTAAAATTTCCTATGGAAATTAACATGGGGAAAACGTGTTTTGGGACCCCCCTTTTTTCTCGGCCCCCACTTGATGAATCACCCCAAAACTTTCAAGGCAGAAGCTGACCTGAGCAGGCCATTAGTTTTGAAACTTTCATGAAGATTCGTCAAACGGCGCCAAAGATAATGGCAAAAGAAAAAACGATTTTTGAATAGAAACAAGTTCCTAACTATAACTACCTACTGGCGAGCGCCAGTAGGTAATATATATATACATATATGTCTTAAAAAGTTATGCAAAATTAATAATTAAATATATATATATATATGTGTGTATATATATATGTGTATATATATAGGTGTATATATATATAGGTGTATAGGAACAAACACAATTTAAAAGTCAAAATAATGTAATTCTTTTAACGCTAGATCTTATGGGTTGATATATTTAGTCTCTACCTCTATTGTTTTCTATAGGAGTGTGTCGCAGTACATGTGAGTGGCCTTGTTTGGTGCTAGACATACACCAAGGTTGGGCTTGAGTATATTTACTACTGTTTTGTAATCTTTAGTGCAGTAGTAACATTAGATTTGTAGTTTGTGGATAGCTATGTTCTTACTCTTTTGTCGGTGGGTGTTTGTGTTAGTATGCCCCTCCCTAAACTCCGCGTTCCTGCTCCCTAAACCCATACTTATTCCTCCCTAACTCTCTCTTAATTATTAGCAAGGGCGGACTGGCTGTACTGGGCATCGGGCATTTGCCCGGGAGGCTGGAAGGTTGGAAGGTTTGTAGGGCGCTTGTGTTACCGGTGGCCGCTTTTGTAGCAGTGCAGCAGTTTTTCAAGCACTGCAGAGTTCCTTGTATATCCAACAGTTTGCAGGCAACAAGAAAAGTGCCAAGATAAATCTGGTGATTATTGTACCTGCTAATTGCAAATTTGTTTAGTAGTAGCTTTGAAACATCTAAGGTAGCGTAAAGGGTTAATATGCCTGCCGCAAAGAGTGTGTACTATGCATATCACAGAACAGCATTTTATGTGCATAGGTCAGTGGGTTACTGCTTTTGTCACAGAGATCCTTTTGTTACTGTGCAGTTCATAAGTTACAATCGTAATATAAGTTAGAAAGTTATGTTTTTTTAATCCAAATTTTGCTAAAAAGGGTTTGTTTGAGTAGAAATAAATTCATATTAGTATAGTCAACCCTAAGCACTGTGCTTCGTTCTGAATGCTGAGTTTGTGCTTCCCCAGACAAAGAACTCTTAAAAAATGCCTACCATTATGGATGAAATGTAAATCCTACGCTTTGAGGTCACCTTGGTCGTATGTAACATTTTCTATACCCTGATTTACAAACATATGATTCATTGTCTCTGTATGTGTGTGCTCTGGCACTTTACACTGGCATGACAGGTGCTATAAAACAAGTGAAATACATTTGAGAGAGGGGTTATAGATGAGAGGCACCCTTGGAGGGTGATAGTGGGGGAATAATGGAAGAGCACCAATAAAGATTGTCGTACCATGGTGCACTGCAAGGTTATCATTTTCTATGTTTCATAAACTAATACAATTGAATATATAATGAAAAATGTGTTGTAGAATGCACAATGTTTGCCATTTTTCCCCACATTTTCTTGGGAGGAGAGCCCCCAACCCCCTTGTAGTGGTCAGGCTCGCTTGCTGCGCTCCCTCGCTATGCACCATAGGCGGGCTGGTCTCAAAGAATGTGCTAGGGCTGCTTTGGGTTTCCAGTCCAGCCCTGACTAGTAGTGCATATTTCCCATGTTCCCACCACTCCCTCAATCCCTCCCACACTTACCACTTAGGGCCCGATTACAATGTCATACGGACCACCACCAACAGGCCTTCAGTGGCGGGCCGCCCGACTTCCAGGGCCACAGTCCGACCGCCAGATTATGATGCAGGTGATCAGAGTGCTGCGGGTGGGGGGAAAGACAGCTGCCTCTGACAAGATCGGAGATCTCGTTGCAGCGTTGGTCAGACAGGTAATCCCTGAATGGCAGCTGTGGCTGCGCAGGCACCACCGACGGGATTACAATGTCCTTTTCCCTCTGCCTTTTCATGGCGGTCTGACCGCCATGAAAAGGCATATGGAAAGCGAGTTTGGGCTATGGAGCCTGGGGGACACCTGTGGTTCCCCCGAAACATCCATGCACCCTGTGCCAGACATCATATTGTGTCTGGCACACAGTGCATAAATGTTTGAAAACATAGACTTTACTATTGTGGCTTCTGCTGCGGCCCCTCTCTGGCTGGCAGCACAAGCTACAATAGTAAAGGGTATGTTTCCGACCACCGTGCTGATGGTCGTATTGCAATTAGGTGGGTGCCGACTCTGACTCCTTGTTGTGCGGTCCCATTCCCGGTACGATATTGGTCGGATGCTCGTCCAACGGGCATCGTAATAGCAAATATCGGAGCAGTGGAGATGCAGATTTATACCCGTAGGTTTGTGAGTTGCATTTTATAGTAAGTAAGTAGTGGTACTTAAGTACTACATTACATGCTACAAAATACAGTTTGTGAATCAGGCCCTAGATTTTTACAGAACTCACTTTCATTGGACAAATTAATTAACTTAGGGTCTGACTGGCTAACTGATAGGGACAAAAAAGTAGAGCTTCATTAATCATGAAAAGTAGGTCGGGACACTGTTCTTTTCAGTTAGTTGAGACATTGATGAGTTAGAAGGAGAAGAAAGTGTCCATTTCTGCAAAAAGACACTTTGACTGCACAAGTTGGAAGGTTCGCATACCAAGAAATTTAGTAATGGGTCCACAATGCCAGCTTACAGCTGTAAAGACAGACTGCACTGGTATTTACATGAACAGTCACATTACAAGAGCACGGTGGGTCCTAGTGAAAGGAAGGAAATCATCCTCTCAAGCCTGAAACTAAACCCTGCCTTACACCTACCTGTGTAGTGCCTTGCCTCAACCCTCTTCTTTACTTCTCCCCCATTTTTATATTTTCTTTTCCCTCTATAATATGTTACTGTTTCTTCCTCAGTATCTCTTTCTCCTCATCTTGTGCCATACTCGCATTTAGAAATAGCAGAAGCTCTCCTTCTACAGACCTTTGAGGGAAAAGGAAGGAGAGAACAGGTTAAATGCTCCACTACCCACTCCTTCTTTGGGTATTCTTGTCATTGTTGTGGGAGTCTCACACACATGGTAGACATACTGGAGACGTCACAGTGGGGACTCTCTCAAATGTCTCTATTAACTAGAAACAGTTAGGGAGGGTTAAAATATGACAATCATATCACTGTCTGCAGCACCAGCAGTGTTGTTTCCCAGTGCAATGTAGCCCTAAATCCTACTCTTACTACAACGCACTGGGAGCCAGTGACTGCAAAACATGCAGCCCAGCCTGCAGATGGATACAAGTCTTAGGCAGTGGGGTTCTCAAGCCACTCCATGTGCTTTACATAACCCCTGCAGTCCACACAATATTTTCTGAGGATGAAACCACACCTAGACTGTGCAATTTAATTACTGAGCTAGGCTGTTTCTTGTGATATTGTGCTACATTATTGCGATTTGATGTAGTCATGTTGTAATGTGGTGTTGTGCTGCATTCTGTTGTTACTGTTTTATTGTCCTGCGTCTTATGTTTCAATTGTGTTATTATGTTGCTTTGCGAATGTTATTGTGTTGCAGGGATTCTGCACATACACAGAACTATGCGCAGGAATGCGGGACCTCGGTGTATAGGGGCAAAGCCTTCCTACCGCCTCAGTACCACAATCCCAGGACCGACTAGCTATAGTGTCTCACTCGCTCTCCTAAACATTCACGAAGATGCAAATGATTTGACACCCCAGAACACAACACTCCCGACTCTCTCAGGAATCGCGGTAGCAAGACGTACCCTTTCGCTCACTCACTCGTACTTGTCCACAATAAGAATTGACAGAGTCACTGGTTTAGTTTAAAATGTTTATTTTAACTATCATGCTCTATAACGCAGTATACGAGCCACTACCAGCAGCAAAACGCATAAACCTAAAACAGTTAGCTTTGTAGCAAGTCAATATATTATAAAGGGAGATGTCATCTTATAAAGACAGTGGATAAAGGACTCTAAGGCCTAACCACCCTCCCCTTGGTAAGAAGAAGTATTATTATATAATAGAAGATCTCTGGGCGTTTTGTCAGAAGACCCCATACCTTAGTGCCTAGATGGTATATCTACATCATTGGAACCACACGGCTCTTCTCCCTGGAAAGGTCCCACTCCAAATGTCTGTGTACCAAACATGCATTCCCATAATATCAAAGCACGAGTCTTCAGCAGCCACAGCTGTGTTAGCGTGTTATGTCTAGTTGCTAAGGACTGACCAGATCAGAATAACAAGGGGCATTGTTTATCGACCTTGCTCACGGTGTTCAGACTAAACTCCAGGAACAGACCGGGAACGCACAAAGCAGACGGTTCTCATGTGAAAGGTATAAACAGAGTCTTGCAAAATCAAGGCATGTACTAACGTGCGCAAAAGCAGCATCATGGCAGCAGGGCTCATGCTAACTTAGCGATGTCGACAATGACCCTATCGGCCATATGACACCCTCCCCTTGGCCAGGTCGTAGCATATAGATAAAAGACTGAAACAGAGTCCAAAGATAAGCAGAGTCAAGTAACGCTTGGGAAGGAATAGAAAGAGAAAAAAAAATCAATTTGGAAAATTTAGAAGAAAAAAATCTTTCCATTGTAAATGTGACTAATGCAGATTTGAATAATCCATCAAATCCTGTGAATTTAAGAATGCAATTTGTTCCAAAAGGTCATCCCTATCGTTCGTAGCAAAAAGGGATGCCATACAGTCAAGTAGTTCGAAGGAACACATGTGTTCCTCATAATCCAATGCCTCCAAGAGCATACCCGGGCAACCTGCAGCTGCACGCACCAAACGGCCATCCCCAGAACAGGCCTGGTCATGGGTCAGTAACAGACCCACCAACAGATCATAATCCGGGTCAGCGTATGACGTATTGGAGGGGCATAAATCCAAGGCCCAATTGAAAGGGCACCGCCGGCAGTAGAACACATGTTGCACGCAAGTGAAGAAGGCAAAGTGAAAAGTTAGTCCATAACTTATGCCAAGCGTTGCTAATGGCAAGCATCCAAAAGGTTGTTGCATTCAGTCACGGTACAGTTGCAATTGGCCGGGTCTGTGCAGTACCACAAGATGGGCAGCCATTGCATAACAGGAGCAGAAGTATCAGCACGCCAGCCGCTAGCGTTAGTATTAAGGGAAACCCTCTGAAGGCGCTGGAAAAAATAGAATGTATAAAGGCTGTTATTACTACAAAAATCGTCTGAAAAGAGGTCACAAGGCCAGATCCCACAAGTTTAAAAAAATGAGCAAGGCCTTCTGTGTCAGAGGCATTAAATATTTGATGCATCAGTTCCCCAAAATGGAGTGGGAGATTCGTATTCTGAAGCGACTGAATCTCACTAGATGTTCTCGTCACCTGCAATTCGAAGGTCTCTCGAGCCGAAGTGAGAGCTACTTCCTGTTGAAACAATAGCGCGTTGAGTCTGCTTAGTTTATTGAAATCTGTTTCCAAAGTCAGAATGGAAGGCCAAAGAGAACTATCTACAATCCCATGCGGGGGTGGAAAATGTACATTGCTACAACAAGTAACATGTTGTGAAACTGTTACTATATACGGGATTCCTGCCTGTAATCCACAGCAGTCGTGGTTATTCAAAATAAGATAACTGCCATTTGAAAGCAATGTGAGTGCGGGAATTATTGCCAGGACAGGCGGACCTCTCAAAAAACAAGCCAGATTAGCGGCGGACACGTTACAAGCGCCGTGCAATTTAACTTGTTTGCAAACTAGGGAATGTCCCATCGTGGAATCGCACTCCTCCCCTGTTAGGAAAACTTAGGAAAACTTCCTTATCCTCCTGTTTGTGAAGGGCAAGGACCATAATTCATGAAGAAACGGACTACCCAGGGGTTCAAAGCGGCCTATCGGGAAGTGATTCATGCAAGATTTAAACTGAAATAGCGAGAATGGCAGAGAAATAACGCCATGAATTAACCATACAACTGAATCAATTTCTGCTACGGAAAATGATAAATGTTCTAATTGTTCAATGTGCAACAATGTGTATGTAGCGTCTTTTATGGACATGAATCTCTATTTTTCAGTCAAGTTAAACGGCATAAACAATGCAGAAGCGGTCAAATAATCCCATGGGACTTTCCCATCTTGAGAGTTTGCAATGTCCATGCAAATTGCATCACAGATCGTAATTGATTTTGACCACGGTACAACACAGATACATCACTTTGAACAATATCAATGACAGACGAAACAATATTATCTAATGTGTAAATACGGGAAGACAATGTATTGATGTTATTGTCGACAACTGCAAGAAACTTTTCCAAATTTGCTTTGTCAATTTGGCGCAGACGGAATGCTGCTTCCATCTGCGATAGTTTCCATAATTCGTTAAAAGCCTCATAGATAAATCTTTTAGATCTTGGTGATTTCGGACCTAATATAAAATCAGCCAAATCAATGTCGCTCGACAATAGAGACAGATATTGTTTCACTGACGACAGGGTAGAGTGTTTCAACCATTGCTGACACAATTTCCCCACTGAGTAAGTGGTGACTGAATGTGAATGCGGGAAACGTGGATCCGGTCTAGTTTGTGTGAAACCGGTCGTCGCATTATGAAAGCGCAGTTGACAGGCATTGGCATTGGTGTGCCACAACAACCATCCTGAGGGGTGAATCTCAGTGATATTTAAAGTGCCATTTCGAAACAGTGCTTGTAATTCATCGATTGTAAGATTGGTGTGTTGACACCAATTGTCAAACTCAGCAAATAGGGGAATGGATGGAATATTCAAATTTTTGGCTGTAGCCAAACCCAAGCAAGTAGTTTGGTGCACTGTGTCATTTAAAAATAATATTTGATTTGGAATGAGACACGCACGATGCAAAGCTTCGGTTCCCTGGACCTGCCAAGCTTTGGTCCCCCAAATCGATTTCAAATCAATGGTTTCTTTCCAGTGTTCGTAACCCTGTAAGGCTAATTCATTTCTAAATGAATTTGAATAAATCAACTTTGTGTGCGTCAACATAAATTTAGATTGTGACAGCAATTTCAATTTAAAGAAATAGGACTCTGGATTGGACGTGTTGTAGTCAGTAAAATAGATGAACTTATTCCGAAGTGTTTTGGAACTTCCCTGTACGGGAGTTGGACAATGTGCCCATTGTGTAAAATTGAAAACAGGTCTTAACGTGTTCGTTTTATGCAAAAAATGATGACCATAATGTTGATAACAGAATAAATCAGCATAATTGGCAGAATTTAAATACAAATCTTCAGCATCAAAGCAGCATAATACTTTAAATCGGAAAACAACGAATGTACTGCTTGTACATCCCATTCATCAGAATGTATGTCCTGTGTTACCACATCTCCTAAGGAAATGCGAAACACGTATGGTATGTTGAGGACTTTTGTCGGACCATGGATTTCGAAAGAAACTTTATCCCAAACTATGCCATCAGCAACAAGAAAAAGCTGAAATGTTCACAAGGGCTTGATCACATTTCATGATATGGGACGATGTTTGGGGAGCCAGAATTCTATCAACTAACTTAACAGTGGAGCGTTCTGGCAAGTAATGACCATTGACTAGCCAGAAGAACACTGTCACAAACCCAATTGACATGAAGAGGAAAATCAGTATAAGAACCAGCCAGATGTAGGTCTAGGGTGGGACCAGGTAAGTCTTTTTGAACCAGGAGATGAAAATACTGGATTGCGTTGGTGGAGTTGTCACCGTTGATGATGAAGAGGAAGAGTCAGAAGAGAAGCTCATACGGTCTCCAAAATAACCGCTTGCTCCCACGTTCATCAACGGAGGCAGTGCAGCATCAGTTTGATGATGTAAAGGACTGTCCGGTACTTCAATATGACACTCATTCATAGGATAAGCATACTCAATGTCAGCGTTGGAGGAGGACAAAGGCATAACAGGCAAAAAGTCAGTAGAAGTCTCCATTTCACCCTCAACGATGTGGGCATTAGTCGAAGAGGTCGAAATCATCGGATTCATAGAAATAGCATTGCTTGAAATACTGGGAGTCACACTATTCAGAATAGGCCAGATGGTGTAGTTTGACATTGTCAATGGAAATATATCAGTTTTCTTTGCGACCAGGCAAAGGTGGTAGTATCACTGTACGAGTACCCTCAATCCAAGAACTGGGACCGTTGCACGATAAGAGGGGCCAAATTATTTTTGTTTTCCAATTTTTCTCGTACTAGATCTCCAATCTTAGGGAGCCAGCCGGCGACCGGAATCAGCATTGCCATATCCTTGGAAGAGGGTAACTGTTCAGTAGCGAAGCTGTCACACGTCTTTTGTAGGTCCTGTATCATAGTAGAATGGTTATCTACGTCAAATGTTGCGGCAGCCGCCACAACGTCTAGACCATCAAGGTCTGGCACAAACTTTTTAATGCCAAAGAGCATTTCGTATGGGGTCCACCCACCCAGAGATCTTCTCAGGAGATTATTAAGTGCACGTTGAACTCCATACAAATGGGCTAGCCAGTTCCTGCCAGTACCTAAGACTCTAGCTGTCAAAGATTGCATTAAGTCACGGTTCATTCGCTCCACTATAGACTTGCCCTTAGGCCTGTATGGAGACGAAAACTGCACCAGCACCCCCAAAGACTTCATCACGTCCTTGTACGCCTTAGAGGAGAACGATGGACCTTGGTCAGAATGGAAGGTGCCACAGGTAAACGTCCCGACAAAGACACACAAATCTCTAATGACATTTCGAGCATCAGCACTGCATTGTGGCCAAACCCATAGGAATCTAGTGCACAAATCAACTGCAACAAAAATATATTTATATGCAGTATCAGAAGTCAATGGACCGCAGTGATCAAGATATACACAGCCAAATGGCTGATTTGATATATATATAGCTGTGTTTGTGGTGGACATGAAACCGTAGATGGTTTGATTTGTTGACAAATGTCACTAGAAAGCACATCATTACGGGTTTGTCTATATAAACCACGCCATCAATAACGTTGCTGTAAAATAGAAACAGTCGCAGACACTCCGGCATGTGCCGAAGTCATGCCCTCATGTGCGGTTATGATCAAAGGAAGCCTGCGGTCTATGTTGGGAATCAGCCGATTCCCAACTGACGGTATAGTAGCATAAGGAACTTGTTCGGGTGACAAATTATAGGAATATTAGAAGGGAAGCCCTGCGGGAAATCAGTTCCATCCCTCGAAGCAGCTATAGCTGCCAGTATTTCATTATCTATTTTAGTCATGGACCTTGTAACTGCTGCAACTGAACATGTGGCTACTGCAGATTTGGCTGCCTCGTCAGCCAAAGTATTTCCAACAGCATGAGTTCCCACACGCTGATGGCCAAGAGTATGTATAACCTGTGTGAGTGGCAGACGTTCTTTAAGTTCTGCCACTCAAACCCAAAGCATTTTATGCTTTATTGCGCTGTCCTTGGAGTCTCGATAATCATTTTGAGACCAAAAGAATAAGTTGTCATTAAAAGACTGGACACAGTAGTACGAATCGCACACAATAAGAGTGTTCACATTTGGATCAGTGAATTCTAGAGCTAAAACTAGAGCGCGCAGCTCCGCCAATTGCGCTGTACAGTCCCCAGGTGCCTGTGCATGCACTATGGAGGACTTAAATTCACCATTTACAATTGAACCAGCCACAATCGCGCAAGCCGTCGAACAAGCATGTTTGGACCCAATGGCCGGTTGAGCCGAGCCGTCGGTATAAATGACACATTTGTACTGATCCAAAGGAAGCAATGACAACGGAGGAGGATGAACATGTTCATACTGTAAAAACTCCTGTGTCTGCAGAGCGGGATCAAAGATAAACGTGGTATCAGACGATGTCAAAGAAGTAGCCCATTGTATCCAACGGGGATGTAAAGCTTTAGAATTCGGTACACTCGCCTTGGTCACTGCTTCTAAAGCAGGTATCGGCGAAACCATAAGAATGCATTTTCCCTGCACTAGTGATCTTTCTTTCAGAATCGCCATTTGAACCGCAGTCAAAATCTTTTCAACATTGGAAAATCGCATTTCCGCTGATGTGTACAAATATGATTTGTATGCTATAGGTACCGTGTCCTCTTCGTTGAACGTCAAATATGTGAAACCCACCGTCCCCGGCACAATTCGTATGACCAGGTTCGTAGAATTTTCACGTGTCAACAAGAAGTTAATAGCTAGCAGATCAGACTGCAAAGATTGAAGAATTGAGGTATGTTCCGGAAGCCAGCTGGCCGAAGAATACGTGGGTTGTATCAATGCGTAAAGCGGTTTGATATGCTGGGCATAATCCGGAATGTATGTCCTCCGAAATTCAAAAATCCCAGCAATGATTGGAGTTCTTTCAAAGTAGATGGAGGCTGCAATTGTGCGCATTTCTCCAGAAAGTGGGGGGCCAGCCCCCCTACCTTCTTTGTTGAGCTCATAGCCCAAGAAAAGCACCGCTAAACAAGTGATGTGTGATTTTGCAAAGTTACATTTATAACCAAAGTCGGCAAACGACATAATGATCCGATCCACGCGGACTAAATGCGGAATCAGTTTGTCATCCGTCAGATAAATGTCATCGATATATGAGAACGCATCAGGGTCAACGCTGTGTAACAAAGGCACAACCCGTGCAGCAAATGCCCCAGGGCTGTTCTTATAGTCCATAGGCAAACGCCTAAATCTTTTTGGGTTGCCGACCGAGCTAAATGCGGTCAAATCAGGGCTTTCTAGAGCCAAATTGTGACTATAAAAACCATTGGATATATCCAATGTTGTTTTGTATTTTTTGCGAACAATGTTATTCACTAACGCAGAGCTGTGTGTGTTCTGTACTGCAAATATACAAGTGTGACTATTTAAATTTCGATAATCGAACACAATGCGATATGAACCATCCGGTTTCGATATCGGAAAAAGAGGATTATTCATGGGTGATACACAGGGTTCAATTACACCTTGATATTCCAATTGGGACAAAATGTCACAGACGGAAGCTTTAGCCTCTCGTCTGATTGGATATTGTGGTTGGGGCTGCGGCGTAGATCGTAAAGGAATCTCATGTGCCAGCGAATCTCTATCCCAGCCCACTTGATTACGATACACCACCGGAGCCAGGGCCAATGCCCACTCCGATGCGTAAGCCTGTTTAGCTTCCTCAGGGTCGTAACGTGAAAAACTCAGAAGTATCACGTCTTCCCCACGAGAAGAAGCCAGAACAAATGGCGGAGGCCAATCGGCCTCCACCAACAAAATATCATAAGAAGAGGTGAGATTTTCCCAGAAAACCGCAATAATTGTACGTTGTATATCACCTTTAATCTGGAGGACTATTTCATATAGTCTATCAGGGGACGCAACTCGTGTATCTTCTGTTTCCACTGTAATAAATGTATCAGTTGCTCTCGCCTCCAGACAGGGACACAGTGCCTCCCGCACTATGGTAACTTCTGCCACGCTGTCGAGGAGTGTCACTGCCCATGTCCAATCTAGCAGTAGCGTTCTCACCGCCTGAGGCATATTTTGCTGTTAAAGCGCCAATTTTCTTCTTTTGATAAGGGAGTACAAAACGAGGCAGTCCCTCCTGTTTGGCTTTTATGTCAAACTTGCGAGGTTGATCCCGTCCCTGCTGACCGGTAGCGCCTTTGCTGCGATCCTGGCGCTCCCCTCCATCGACTTGCGAGTCCTATATGTCCTGCAAAGAATGAGGAAAGTGCTGATCGGGGACCTGATTTCTATCTGGAGTCTTGAGCTTCGCGCGGTCACGCAAATTATAAGTACGCTCAGAAGCTTCAGGTGTCAGTGAACCAGCACGCGACCCTGGCTTCTGGTTTTGCTGCCTCTGTTTTTTACTCCAGTTCTTTTTAGGAAAGAACGGGCACCCCTCTTTCTCAGTTTGGGCTTTTTGTTGAGGTTGAGATTGCGCAAAAGGCTTAATTCCCAGACTATTGCGCCCTAAGGTTTTATAATCTTTGGTAATTCGCGCTGTTTGTCTGCATCAGCAACAGCCTCCAAGCTTTGTGCCACTTGTAAGCTAACAGCTTCACCCTTCACATTAGCAAGGATTATATCGCAAACAATGTCAAACACTCCCACCAGTCTCATTCCCAACTCCAGGGCTGCTTTGTCCCCGTGTTCTTCCTGAACACGTTTTATCATGGAAGAGAGAACGGTAATTGATGGGGTCCCAAAACACATCGAATATACCGCTGCAAATACTCTGCCCCAAGTGTTACAATCAGCTAACTCTGGAACAAGGTTTTTAGGTAAGCTCATAGTCAAAATCCTGTGTTTCTCAACAGGAGTGGTATTTCGAAAAACAGCTTCAATTTGCCCAAATTTTTCAGCAAGCCAATAAGGAAGCTCATCCTTATTTTGCAGACGCTTGCCAATCACTTAATTAATCATGAGGGGACTTATAACTAAACTACCATGCCCCGGCGGTTGTGCAGCAACTCCAGGTGGTGCCACCTGTATGTTGCGCGACATGAACTGTATAGCAGCCCTATGGACACGTATCAACGATGTATGTAATATGCGTAGCTCTGTGACAGGCATGTTACGATAAGTTGGATGCGGGGTATACCCAGCCAAAACGAGTCATGTGGCCCCGTCAATCGATAAGGGACCTAAACGGACCACTGTCAAGTGGTGAGGAAGGGCGCCATTAAACCATATGGTATGTTGCCAAGCCGTTAACGGAACTTCAAGAGATCTATAAGGTCGATAATTCTGTGGAAGTGCAGTGGCAGCATATTCGTGACAGAAACTATCATTCCCATCCACTGCCGGAAAGGTGACCCAAGAATAGAATACCTCAAAGCGGTGAGCTGCATCCGCTTCTACAAAAAAAATTAGAGCAGCTCCAGCATTAGGGACTCCTTGTTGATTAAAATACGCTGTGACTGGAGTGCGGTTTGGTGCCGTTATGGAAACCGCCATAATTAAAAATATAGTGTAACAACCTACAAGCGGCAGCGCAACACTGGGCTAGAGTAAGAGAAAGACCTTTTAAAATTCAAGCTTGAAAAACCTATAATATTTCAACAATAGGAGACTACACCGTCACATCCTTCTCCGGGAACAGAAGTGAGGGTATTGTGAACAAGTACAAGCACTACTCAGGAGTCTCGCAGGTAAGTACCAGACCAAACGTTGGTGGCGCCATGTTGCAGGGATTCTTCACATACACAGAACTATGCACAGGAATACGGGACCTTGGTGTGTAGGGGCTAAGACTTCCTACTGCCTCAGTACCCACAATCCCAGGACCGACTAGCTATAGTGTCTCACTCGCTCTCCTAAACAATCACGAAGATGCAAATGATTAGACACCCCAGAACACAACACTCCCCACTCTCTCAGGAATCACGGTAGCAAGATGTACCCTTTCGCTCACTCACTCATACTTGTCCAGAATAAGAATTGACAGAGTCACTGGTATAGTTCAAAATGTTTATTTTAACTATTATACTCTATAACGCAGTATACGAGCCACTACCAGCAGCAAAACTCATAAACCTAAAACAGTTAGCGTTATAGCAAGTCCATATATTATAAAGGGAGATGTCATCTTATAAAGACAGTGGATAAAGGACTATAAGGCCTAACCACCCTCCCCTTGATAAAAAGTAGTATTATTATATAATAGAAGATCTCTGGGCTTTGTTAGCAGACCCCATACCTTAGTGCCTAGATGTATATCTACATCATAGGAACCGCATGGCTCTTCTCCCTGGAAAGGTCCCTCTCCAAGTGTCTGTTTACCAAACATACATTCCCATAATATCAAAGCACGAGTCTTCAGCAGCCGCAGCTGTGTTAGCTTGTTATGTCTAGTTGCTAAGGACTGGCCAGAACAGAATAACAAGGGGCATTGTTTATCGACCTTGCTCACAGTGTTCAGACTAAACTCCAGGAACAGACCGAGAATGCACAAAGCAGACGGTTCTCATGTGAAAGGCAGAAACAGAGTCTTGCAAAATAAAGGCATGTAGTAACGTGCACAAAAGCAGCATCATGGCAGCAGGGCTCATGCTAACTTAGCGATGTCGACAATTACCCTATCGGCCGTATGACAATTATGTTATGTTCTGTTGTTTATTTGAGATATATTGAAAAATGTTGCTACCTTTCCAGCCAAAAGCAGTACTTTACTTTAAATGTCCTGTGTAAAACAACCATTGACCCCTGCCTAAGGTAGTAAGCACTGCTTCAGCAATTCAACAATTTAAGACATCAATCGCCCAAACATTGCCTGAGACCACCCTAAATTAGCCCTCGCAATGATCACTTTAAGTGATTTGGCCCATATAGCAATATTTACCTTTTGCAACAATTGCAAACCAGTAAAAACTGATTTCCTCTTCAAGGTACATTGTCTTTGTATTCTCCTCACTTTATCAGATGGTTAATTACTTCTATTATACATCGCCACAGCCGAAAGAAAAGTCTTAAACAAGAAACAGATTCTCGGGCTACATTAATAACAAAATGGATTTTATCCATAACTTATGTAGACTACAATTAATTAGTTAATTTCCAAATGTAGGTCAGCCAAATACCAATAAGAAAGCTTTGGGGCTAGCTCAGGCCTTGTTTATGTCATGTGTAGTCACAATTGCCATAGTATGAGTGACGTCCTGACCCACTAAGACCTTAGTCCATCTATTTGAGTGTTGCTGGCTTACCAGAGACAATAAGTGTATGGTTAAAACTCATGCAATTTATTTTCATATTCTATTACAATCTAATGGTCAAATAATGGCAGGACAATTGTGGAACTTGGTCTTACATTATATTTAAGGCATTCTTAGCAGAAGCATTGATTGTTGTGATACTGTCAGCGGTGTTTGCCATTGTTCTGAAAGCACTGTGTTCAAATAGAAGAAGTGTATTTTTATCAACCTAAAGCTCCATGGGGCACATTCAATACAAAGTTGAGCAGTGCAGAGCAGAAACCAAAGGTGTGGTTGTAGGGGAAGCAGCACTACTTTGCATTACTTTTAGGCAACTTTCTAGCACAAAACAAGTTTTGAGCTGAAAAGTGAATTCTAAATCAAAACTTTGTTCTGGTTTGCATCACTTTTGGTGACTTTGCACAAGCTCACTGTGTTGACAAATTTGTCCCTACGTGTTTTAGCAGAAGCTTTGCAGTTTCCTACCAGTATCCAAATAGGATATCAAAATAAATCTTGCAGAGCAGTCTCTGAATCCTTTATAGTGACTGAAATCAAAATACTCCTTAGGTGTAGTTCAGCAATATCATCTGTAACCACAACCTCATGAAACACAAGAGCAAGACATTTTGCATAGATCAACGGGATTAATTTAGATTCAGCTATTAGCATAATGTGGGACACCAGAGCTCTTGTAGGTATTCCCTTGGTTACAAGATCGACTAGCTTATAGCTATTCTTTTGTCTTGTTGTCATAGTTGACATGAACCCTAAGATATTCTCAATCAAGGTTTTCCATGTAAGTGATTCTTGTGATTTTGTGATCCTGGCTTGTCCAACTTTTCCAACAGAAATAGGTGCCTGTATGCAGACAGTTATGAGAGTGATTACTTAGTAATCCACTGTGATCCTCAAATCAATCAATAGAAGGATTCCTAATAGATTTTGTAGAGACTTCCTAAGGGAGATCAAAAGCTTGGACGTTATTTAGGGGTCACCAGAGGTAGCAGCTGTGACCCCCAACTTCCCTATGCGACCACTGGCTGTGCCTCTGCAACCCTGCAACTGCAGCCAGAACCAGAAAGGACTTGGTGATTAATGTTTGCTGAAGAGGAAATGTATTGGACACATGTTTTAAAACTATTTAATAAAGTCAGTGATGTTTTCTTTCTTTTTTGTAGTTTGCAAAAGTGTGCTTTTAGATAGAGGAGAAGTATGAGGTGAAACACCCTCTCAATTTACCTTTTCTATCAGGTCACATGCCCTAAGAGGGTCGGCCTGGTAATGTCACTGTTGTGTTTTATTAGAGTGAATGTTGCAGCAAGCCTGTGTTGTGCAAATAGGGCCCAAGGAAGGTAGAACACTATCAAAATTCAAACTACTTGTTGGCCTCCTTTCCGTTAGTCAATAAATGGTTGCCAAAATTACCCCAAAGACCCGACGATGGAACTGTTCATCTTGTTCCTGGTTGGTGCTCGAGAATCAACCCAGTTTACTCTAGCAAGGTACAGTCGAGTTTCAGAATGTTTCTACTCCAGTAGACTACAGCGCATGGCAGTCATTAGATCTTTGTAGTGGCTACATTGCTCTGCACACACAATGAGACACACACTCCATGTAGTTGGGTCTCTGAGTCCCTGCAGCACTTTTACCTCAGGTTCAGTGCATCATGTCACCACCTGTCCGCCCCTCCACTTATGGTTATCACATGATCACTGGGCTGGTAGCCTCAGGGCCTTCCCTCTGAGTTCGGAATTCATCCTAGGTATCTTGAGACAGGGCCAGGAGTCCACACAATAAGGTAATGACATGTTGCTTTTGTAGTAACACTTCATGCCTCAGTATGGCTCTAAATCTCTGTAAATAATGGGTGTTTATGGTGCCCAATGATGCCTAGTTTGGAGTGTTAATGTGCCTAGTCAAGATTTCTGCATGTTAAAATGGGTCAAACATTTGTATTTATTACTTTATTTTTACAGTTCTAACAAACATGATGTTAATATCAATGCAAAGGCAAAGTTTCAAAATCAGTGCCTCACTTCATTTCATTACATGTCTAACACAAACTATGTTTATACTCTACCTGTGGAATTCTAGCTGATCCCCAATGCCAGGTGTAGTCTGAGAATGTGAGTGCCCCAGTAGTATAGCCATCCTTTCACTTTATTGTACTTGTATGCCATGCTGGGTCACTGCAGAGGCCTAGACATTGAAGGGGTATCCATTAATTAAAATAGAGGGTGGGGGTGAGAAGAAGTAAAAGGTGCAGAGTGGGAAGCCAGGTTTCGCTATGGAAGGGTATAGATCGGAGGATGGAGAAAGAGGATACAGTGCTTATACTTCCATCCTATTTGTGGAACCAAGGATGGGGAAGGCGTGATGGCTGGGGGAGTCAGTGGTACCATTGGAAGAAACCGTGAAGGAGAGTCCACAGAATCTTTCCTTCCTGTAGACCACTCCTAGATCCTTAAAAATCAGGTATGCGATCTCCCTCATAAAGAGCCCCAGTGCTTTAATTTACCTATGGAACATGGCAGCTTTGGAGTTCATGCTACTGTAAAAATACAACTTTATGCCTGAATCCAGCAGGTTGTATTTCTGGAAGAAAATGGTTTGTGCTTGTCTTCCTAATGGTCTATGGTATGGGACAGTGATACACTACTTAATTGCTCATGCGTGTGAAAATTTTAAATTAATCGATTATACTTTCCACTGTGTTCTGGTAGTTATTGCTGAGAAAATAGTTGTGAAAGAGTGAGGTTAAACATACTATTGAGGATACACCTGTGCAAAGGAAAGTACAATTGGGCATTTGAGACTGTAGCTGAGCATAATGAAGACCTACCCCAGCATGGGCTGGACTTGATTGGCATGGACTTACAATGCCTGTATCTAGGAATACCCTGTGACCCGGCATATTTTGCTATTATCCTGGTGATTGGCTTGTTGCCTGAGAATTTGGTGCCATACCTGAGCATTTACTGCTGTGCCTGGGCTCACCTGGCCTTCTGCCTATTTATTAGTCTACCTGAGCCAGGGCAGTCGAAGCTGCGTCTAGATACATGAAGCTGTGCTTTTGTAAATTTTGCTTGTGCTTTGTTATTTGTACTGTATCATGGATAATTGAGCTAGTCTTGGGTAGTTCAAGCTGTGCCAGAGAGTCTGATGGTTGCACCCTGGACTGTTATTTGGAATTATACCTGCAAATTTAGTGCTGTGTCTGGGTGTTTGGAACTGAACATTATGCAACAGAACATGCATTTATAAGGCACATGTTCACCTTTTGTGCATCTTACACTGAATATCAGATGTTTTTATTACCTGAATCAATTTTTCTAATTTCATTGCTCTCAAAAGTATGGACCCGCCAGGATTTAGGGCTGTTTCTGAGAATTGATGACTGGTGCATGCACATGAAGGCTATACCTTGGTAGCTGGCAGCTGTATATCTGGTAGTTATTGCTATTTTGTTAACTCTAGGGATGTCACTTCCTGTGATGTTGTTGTGGGCAGATGCCTGAAAAGGCACCGGAGGACCGGCTGCGAGGGGGAAGTAGCTGACACTTTCCCTTGCACAACGCACAACGCACTTTATCCCGGACCCCTAGTGACAAGGAGGAGGGGCTGCCAGACGCCTGAAAAGGCACCGGAGGACCGGCTGCGAGGGGGAAGTAGCTGACACTTTCCCTTGCACAACGCACAACGCACTTTATCCCGGACCCCTAGTGACAAGGAGGAGGGGCTGCCAGACGCCTGAAAAGGCACCGGAGGACCGGCTGCGAGGGGGAAGTAGCTGACACTTTCCCTTGCACAACGCACAACGCACTTTATCCCGGACCCCTAGTGACAAGGAGGAGGGGCTGCCAGATGCCTGAAAAGGCACCGGAGGACCGGCTGCGAGGGGGAAGTAGCTGACACTTTCCCTTGCACAACGCACAACGCACTTTATCCCGGACCCCTAGTGACAAGGAGGAGGGGCTGCCAGACGCCTGAAAAGGCACCGGAGGACCGGCTGCGAGGGGAAGTAGCTGACACTTTCCCTTGCACAACGCACAACGCACTTTATCCCGGACCCCTAGTGACAAGGAGGAGGGGCTGCCAGACGCCTGAAAAGGCACCGGAGGACCGGCTGCGAGGGGGAAGTAGCTGACACTTTCCCTTGCACAACGCACGATGCACTTTATCCCGGACCCCTAGTGACAAGGAGGAGGGGCTGCCAGACGCCTGAAAAGGCACCGGAGGACCGGCTGCGAGGGGGAAGTAGCTGACACTTTCCCTTGCACAACGCACGACGCACTTTATCCCGGACCCCTAGTGACAAGGAGGAGGGGCTGCCAGACGCCTAAAAAGGCACCGGAGGACCGGCTGCGAGGGGGAAGTAGCTGACACTTTCCCTTGCACAACGCACGACGCACTTTATCCCGGACCCCTAGTGACAAGGAGGAGGGGCTGCCAGACGCCTGAAAAGGCACCGGAAAACCCGCTGCGCGGGACGCGCGCGGGCGCGGCCCGGGCGAAGACCGGGCCAAGACGGGCCCGTCTTAGCCCGTCATTGCCCGTTGGAGCCTGGGCTGGACCACCCCCTTGAGAAGTGGTACTGAGGACGTTTGGTAACGGGACATTTGTATGTACTAAGGGTGAGTCCGTTTGTGAGGTTCGCAACTGCCAAATAATATAAACGGAGGGAATATCTCTGCTATTCGGATGAACTTTCCTCCGTATCTATTTAGGTAAAATAGGTGGCGTCCGGTTTTTGTTGCTTATTGGTGGCCCAACATTGGATTTTGACCTTGATATTACTCCTGCATGGTATAGTTTCGATCCTGGACTGTGGTCACTTGCATTTTGCCCTGCTCTGCTTTGTTTTTGTTTTTGTGTTCCTCTTCATAAACTATATTGAATTTCTTCATTTAGGATGAGTAAAAGGAAAGTGGGCTCAATGGCTAATTTAGCGGGGGGAGGTCAAAAATCATTACTGACCTATTTGACAGGTGCAATGGGGGTGATAGAAGATCAAATCAGTTCAGTTGAAGAAACACTGACCCAAGGGAAAACAATGGGTTTGGTAGCCAAAAGCCCTGTGGATCAAGCTGAAGAAAATCCTTCACAAACTAATATGCAGGAGATTGCTAAGCAGCCTAAGAACCAGTGTGCCCAAAATACTTCTGAAAATTACATAAGTGATTTTGACTCTGAGCCACAGCCACCCCCAAAGAAATCTAGGAATCCAGAAA
This sequence comes from Calotriton arnoldi, assembly GCA_963921515.1. NCBI lineage: Eukaryota > Metazoa > Chordata > Amphibia > Caudata > Salamandridae > Calotriton > Calotriton arnoldi. The sequence continues at coordinate 63,684 of CAWUFW010005419.1, forward strand.
TTATAAACATTGAATCTAATAATACACCATCCCCCCATATAACATTAAATAAGAGAATTAATAGGGACAAACGGTCAAAAAGTAGTAATGTAGGTAAACAGGGTAGACAAGCCAAATCTGGTTTTGGGAAAAAGGTATCATCTGGCGACATGATAGATAGCCAGTTGGGTGATTCTAGCGTGATAATAAAAAAAATCGATACCATGCAAAACAGATTAATGGATGTAATCATGAAACTAACTGATAGAGTAAAGTCTCTTGAAGATTACATTGTGCAAAAATTGTGCCCTGACCATTTAACTACCCACGCTGAGGCTATTATTTCAACTGATGTCCAGCATAAGCAGCGTATTATGCATGAAATAGGTAGTTCTAATGAGATGGCACATGTAAGTAGCACTTTGGATTCTAATTATAGGCCCCTACAAGCGCTTGTACCAAACAGGTCTGGTACAGCTCATTTACACAAGACCCAGAAAACCGTTGTCGCTACGCTTGATAATGAAATCCCTATAGAGACAAATACAACCTCATTAAAATCATCACTAGCTGTACCCTTTTCTCTTGAATTACCCCCAGCCGCAACCCCTTATACTATTATTTTGGCTAATGTCCCTGTGTTAACTACACAGAAGAATGAAACGTGGGAGGCTTTAAGAAATAAAACACTCTTTTGGTTGGGTGGGCGAACTGGTCTTACAGATGATTTATTTGCCAAATTCAAAATGGCAAGAAGGGTGCCTTGGGTAGGCCGAGACAACAAAAACTAGTAGGGGACTGTGTAGTCCTTACATTTAGTGATCCCCATTTGATTCATGAGGTACTGGTAAGAGCTGGTAATACCAACATATCGCATTTGGGCATTAACATCTTGCCACTAGGTTTTTTTTATCAACCATACTCAGTCTTACAGCTTAGAGGACAGATTACTCCAGCACAGGGAGGATTTACTCATTCTTATAACGTACCGGTAACTAATCGTTTCGATGCCTTGTCTCCACTAGAGGATAACGATTGACCAAGAGCCCTTAACCCACTAGTCGTAGGTAAGGGAAAGGGGACCATAACCATTATAAGGGATGCCTCGCCACTATACTCTGCTGTAGAACCTAGTTCCGTTACTAAAGCTGCTGCTGATCGAGAACTGTGCCAGCAGAGGGCCTTACTAAGAAATATAACCACAATAAAAATATAATCAATTCCCCCATTAATTCAACTAGGGAGAATGAGGCTGTATTTAGAGACTCAAGGCCATTAAATATACTATTCTGGAATGTCGCAGGGGTGAGGCTAAAGGTAGAAGACCCTCAATGGTTGTCCTTTATTGGAAGTTTTCCTATCGTGTGTGTACAAGAAACGTGGGCATTGAAGGAGGTTCATATAAATGGATATAAGACCTATCACACTCCTGCGGTGAGTTCAATTTCTGGTAGAAATAAGGGGGATTGTGTACATATATTTCCAGTACTGTAATCGCAAAAAGATAGATTTTAAAGTTTCTAAAAAATTTTATCAAATCATATTGTTACATTTAGACAGATCGCATACAGTGGTACTCGTCAATTTTTATAATAATATTCCTAAAGAACAGTTATGCTACATCCTGGGCGAACTTAAGAAAGATCTATGTAACGTGTCAGAAAGTTCAATGGAGGATTTATGTATAATCTTGGGTGGTGATTTTAATGATAAAATGTGTCTTAATGCAGTAAAGGGAATCTGTGGCTCAAATATGGAACAAGACGTGGAGTCTACACATTTTTCACATACCACACTCGGAGAACAATATAATATGCTCATATATCAATTTGACCTAGCTTTTGCAAATGAACTCTGCTTTCCCCCTGTACAGTTTGAGAATACTTTTAATGGTAGAGGGCTAGGGTCTATTATTGATTATATCATGATAACGAGACTCCATTCTAACTGGGTGAAGGATTTTGCGACTCATCCGATCTCTATGAGTGATCACTTTCCAATAAGTATTTCTATTTGCCCTCCCTGTGCCACCCTAGAAGGAGAAAATGAGAAGGAACTATTTCCTTTCGAACCCATGATAAAAACTTTAAATGGCTATTCCCTGAGTTGGGCAAAAATAGATCCCACTGAGATATTTAATAAATTAATCCACAAATGTATGACTGAAGTAAGTGTTTGCCTGGATGAGGGGGCTAGCAACATGGAAATTTTAAATTCGTATGGCATTATAAGCAAAAAGGTCAAAGAGTTAATGACCGTGAAAATTAGAGAGAGAAAGGAAAAAGAAAAAGGATGGTTTGATACAGAATGTACCAAGGCCCATACAAATCTTAAGACAGTCTTACATAAGAAAGATAGCACCCAAAACGAAAGAAAAATGGCAAGGTCTACATATAAACATGTTTTAAAAGAACGCAAAAATGGATTAAGGGAACAGGCCTGGGAATCACTGTGCAAGGCCAGTGCCCTGAAAGATAATACCAGCTTTTGGAAAGTGGTTAATGCTCCTTTTTAACCCCTAGAGACCCCCCACAATTGAGGTTGCTATTAGTGAAAGTTCCTGGGTAGAGCATTACACAAACTTATATAATGACACAAAGGAAACTGAAGTTTTAATGGAGCAAGAATTGCTAGTTCCTGATGATTGTGTCAATGCCTTCCCGTTGGACTTGCGCTTCTCTCTGCAAGAAGTAATAAGTGCCATAAATGAGAGTTTAGCTGGAAAAGCCCCAGGACCAGATGGCGTTCCTGTAGATATATTTAAAACCAACCTGGTGTTCTGGGGCCCTCTTTTAACTCAAGTACTAAATGCTTGTTGCCAGCAGGGTCCACTCCCATCCTGGTCAGATTCAATAGTGGTCCCAATATTCAAAAAGGGTGATCGTAATAACCCGGCTTGTTACCGTCCTATCTCCTTGCTGGATTCAACTCTCAATCAATCAATCAATCAATCACGGCATTTATAGAGCGCGCTACTCACCCGGGAGGGTCTCAAGGCGCTGGGGGAGCGAATAATTATGGGTCGAATAATTTTAAATCAATTGCAAATATGGGTGGAAGAGAAAGGGGTTCTTTCTAAATTCCAGTATGGTTTCCGCAAGGGCCTAGGGACCACACAACAGGGGCTGAATTTAAACTTAGTGATCGACAAATACACACGTGCTAAGCAAGGAAGACTATTCCTAGTATTTGTCGACCTCAGCTCCGCGTTTGATTGCGTGAACCATAATAAACTATGGAATATATTGAAGGAGATGGGGATGGCTGCCTCCCTTATAACTCTTATCATGCAATTGTATAGTGAGGCTGGCGCCAGGGTTCGTTATGGAAAACAGGGCGAGTGCACAGCCAAATTTCCTATTAGTAAAGGTGTAAGACAGGGCTGTGTGCTCGCCCTTTACTTTTTAATTTGTACATAAATGACCTAGGATCTTTTTTAGCTGAACAGTGTCAGGATCTTCCTATTATTAATAAACAACCCGTACCTGCTCTGATGTATGCTGATGATGCAGTTTTAATGGCGCGTACCCAATTAAGTTTGCAGAAGATTTTAAAGAATTTTATATTTTTCATGAGTGAAAGGGGCTTGAAAGTAAATATCTCGAAGACTTTTATTATGAAATGCGGGAAAAATAGTGCTAGATGTCGTAATATATTTATTGAAAATTCAAAAGTAGAATGTATTGACAGCTTCCTTTATCTTGGAATACTATTTGATTACCGAGGTACTTGGGCTCCAGCAGTGATGGGAAGAAAACTGTTATTCATAAAGATGATTGGTGCACTTACTAATTTTGCTAGGAGGCTAGGCAGAAGACCAATCCCAGAACTGATTGTGATATATAAAGCTAAATGTATAACTACAGCTATGTACGGAGCTGGTATCTGGGGATATAAGGATGTGAGCTCCATCCAGATAATAGAAAATTCGTTTTTAAAATACCTACTGTCTGCTCCTACTAGCGTAGCAAATTTCGTCTGTCACTCTGAACTTGGGTTACAATATGTAACAGATCTGATTAAAATAGAGCCAATTTTATTATGGCACAAGGTGTGGGTAACAGAGGAGTCTACTTTTAATCGTGAGGTCATCAAGGATTGTTTGGGTTTGACTAGGATGTTGAGCATCCCATGGCTAAACTACATTAAAAACTTTATGTTTGATATTGGCCATTTAGAATATTTTGAGCAACCAGATAGCCTTACCAAATTGAGTAGAAAGTCTCTTAAAGCAACCTGTTTAGCACACCTCCAGGCAATTAGGCTCGCGTCAGAGATTACAAAAAAATCAGTTATGGAGAACCAAATGATGTTATCATGCTATGCTATCCAACCGTATTTAACACGCGTACCTGGATCTTATGAAAGGATGCTTTTGACACGATTTCGCTTGGGGATCTTCCATAGATTGGTAACTTTCCCAAACATCAATGATTGGTCAAGAAATCTAGTTGCATGTCCATGTGATGGCACCTCTAACCAATCAACATTACACGTGATCTTCTTCTGCAAATTTTATATGTATCCAAGAAATAGATTTTTAAAACTGATTTTAAAAAAATTGGGGCTTAGACAATGCCGACCTGCCTTATTAGTGCTACAAATCCTAGACGATGACTTAATTATTTATGGGGTATCCTCTTTCTTAAAATGTGTTGTGAATTACAGGAAATGCTTATGATTATGGACGATGTATGAATTCTCTTTTATTGTGTATTTTATATTGTGTAAAATGTTCCTTTTATCATGAGATTTTTACTTATTGCTGTGCTTTTATGATTTATGTTCTAAATCGAATAAAGCCATTTTTTGATTTGATTTGATTTGAACATTATGCAACAGAACATGCATTTATAAGGCACATGTTCACCTTTTGTGCATCTTACACTGAATATCAGATGTTTTTATTACCTGAATCAATTTTTCCAATTTCATTGCTCTCAAAAGTATGGACCCACCAGGATTTAGGGCTGTTTCTGAGAATTGATGACTGGTGCATGCACATGAAGGCTATACCTTGTTAGCTGGCAGCTGTATATCTGGTAGTTATTGCTATTTTGTTAACTCTAGGGATGTCACTTCCTGTGATGTTGTTGTGGGGCAGAGGTCATGGAATATCACTTCCTGTGATATCACCGAGGTCAAATTCAATGTGACATCACTTCCAGGAGTCACATGACCTGTTATGCCACTTCCGCTACCCCAGGCATTTTGGTGAATTGATGTCCATGATCAAAAGCTCCATGTGGCAGTTCATTTAGTAATTTGCATTATTTGAGCTCACCTACCCTCTACTACCCGTATTCCCCTTGTTGGATAAGATTTCATACATGTCTTTTAAGTTAGGTCATTCAGTATGAACGTCTGTCGTGTAGTTCCCACTAATCCATATGACCTGCATGTTTGTTGGACAACATAAACTCTGGGCGAGGTGCCTAGACTGATTCCGGGATATGTTGGCCTAGAGACCAGTTAGCTCACAGTGCCACCAAAAGCCCCCCTATCCTTACCAGGGAGCGAATAGCTTCTGGCAACCACTGAACTTGACATCCCTCGATCGCGCCTCAAAATGGCACCTGGACCGGAGCGGACTCGCTCAAATTGTGTAACAGAGCGGGGCCGCATAATCTATGAGCGGCCCCCCGGGAGACTGCGTTGGAGGAGCGGCGAGACCCTGAGCCCCCCCCACCTTCATCCTCGATGGGCGCCTGCTATTTTGACCGTGACCATGAGTAGCTGCGCGGAGACGCTGCTGAGTGAAATTAGCGCTGGACCCTCCACTCGCTGAACGTCCCATCCAGGCGGACGCTCCCTAGAAACGAGGGCGTGTAGCCCCACAAGTCCATCCCGCCGTGTGGCTTTTGACCTCACCTGCGTTGGCCCAGGAGGAGACTGACGTTGGCTGCATCCGAGCCCTGAACGAGATCCACAGTCGGCCCTGCATCCTTTGAGGCTGTGACGAAGACTATTGCACCGCTCCTCAAATCTAACAGGTGGGAGCGCGCACGGGGGCTTGGGGAGGTGGAGTGAGCCCCCCCGGGGATTAATATCGAAACATCGCCGTTATGCCCACACGGTTTGTCAATGAAAGGGGGGCCCCCATGGGATTCCACGAGCCTGCCTGACCCCAAGATGGCGGCGAAACATAAGGCTTGCTAATGGCGGCTGTTTCTCCCTTGGCGGTTATCACTCGACATCACGAGCTCCCCCTAAAGACATGCGGACTCTGGCTCTGTTCATCATGCCGATCCTCTGCCTAGTTTGCACCCCCTTTCATCCGGATTATAGAAAATTGTGGGGATCCTCTGAATTCGTACATCAAGGACTCATCCCCCCCTGCCTGACCTCAAGATGGTTGCCTCAGTCATTGACTTTGTGAACTCTCCATCGACAGTTGAGACCCAGCCATTTTGACTGATGCCCGGTGGAGCTACCTCACGAGCTAAAGGGGAGATGGGCTATGGATTCCCTCCTTGGCCATCACCTACCCAGCCGGTCCTTGGGCAAACTCTCCTGCGTCTCTCCTGACCTTATCGCCCTCCTCCCCCTTCACCCTACACCCTACCGCTCTGCTCTTCTCTTCTTTCCAGCTATTGACCCCTACCCTCACCCGTCCTTGCTCATAGTTCCCACCCTGTTTATCCACTGGACTCTCTTATGTGAACTTTCCCTCGTCAGTTGAGACCTAGCTATTTGACTGATGCCCGATGGAGCTACCTTGTTTAGCTAAAGGGGAGACAGGCTGTGGATTCCCTCCTCGGACGTCACCTACCCAGTCGGTCTTTGGGCAGACTTCCCTTTGTCTCTCCTGCTGTCTTTTCCCTCATCCTCCCTCTTCACACTTCCCCCTTCCTCCCCTCCTCCCTACTGCTTCCACCTTTTCTTTCCTCTGTCAATGTGTTGCTTATTTTTGACATAATGTGTAATTGTTATCATTTTCTGTAACATTGTGTAACCAAATGTAAAGCGCTCTGATATCTACGGGACTAGCCAGCGCTATATAAAACTCATTAAATAAATAAAATAAATAAAATAAACCCTCACCCTCAGGAATCCTGGAAACAGATCAGAACCTTTTGCTCAGTCGCTCATGCTTACTTGTACTCAGAGAAATATACAGAGAACACACAGTGGGACGTTTTCAATATATTTATTGAACCAACGTTATTCTGGCATAGAATACATGTGCTGCGATAATCAGTAGACAGGATCAGGTTAATGTGATTAAAGCACCAAAAGCGTAATTAGTACATATAGTTCTACCATGGTGCTAAAACAGTATATATATGCAAGCATATAAACAAGGCAGAAATCAGGCATACTCCTAATATGCAAACCCTACTCTAAGTGTGCCTAGAGTGTGTGTAGGTGTGAAGCCAAGAATCTGCACAAGGGACGATCCAACCCCATTACCTGGTGGGAGAGAATGTAAGTGCCGGTCTTGGTCACGAACTGGACACAACCTCACGGCGATGTCAGACCGCTGTGTGGTGAAGTCTCGGCATGCAGGGACCCCGGTGTCAACTGAATTGTCTCCTATGCTAATCTATCGGGATGCTCATTATTTATAATGGAGAGCAGCCTTGCCATGTACGTGTAGATTAGCGATGTTCTGGATATGTAGATAGCTCTGTTGCCCCGCGGATAAAAATAGAATGACATTTGTACCTAGTGCATAAAGAGGCATTGTACATGATGTTCGAGGCACCGTGATAATGTTGTGCGAAGCTAGATGTGTAATAAAGTAGTTTCAGAGAAACTAATCCAACATTGTCATGCATGCTAATATGTGCAAAAGGTCACAGCCAAAATGATATTGTGAAAAATAGGACAATGTAAGAAATAAGCTGCTTGGCTGTGATGGAGTGAGGTTTGTAAAATACATCCTCATGAAATTAAGTAACCCCATAATAATGTATTGACTGCATGGACTAACCAACTTTGAATGCACACATTTACACGAGGGGCAAACGCATTTTACATAATATACTAAACCATGTTGGCATGAGTACGTATTAACTGTTTGCGCTTTGAAAAACCGTACTAATGCATGTTTATGCTATGTTGTACATTGCACATTTTGCATGTTGTGCACAAATAACGAAAAGGTTGCTTTAAATTAATAGCTTTTGCTAGGATTTAATTAACACAGGGTATTAGTATGGTGCGAGGAAACCATAATGGGTTTTATTTCATGAATTAATATTCTTTTGTGTTTATTTACTTTAGTACGAGATTGGGCCTGCATGAAAATGGCCTCTTGTTTTAACCAGCATGTGGTTGTCTTGGTCGGTATGGAGAGCGCATGCGCCAAGATGGGTTGCCTGCTTGCAGACTGCAGAGTGTACCAGCTGATGTAATCCGTGTGAAGGCCATGTTGACCTGTGTCCTATTGTTTATGTGCCAAGACGCGACAGCGACTGTGGGAACAGCCATCACTACGTGCAATTCGAATGTGAAGCGGATATCATAATGTACAATTGTTGCAAAATATATAAGTATGAATGTTAGTGGTATGCGAATGTATTAGTCTTAAATCCTTCCTTTGTTAAAACCGGTATAGGATGGATTTGTGAGGAGAACTGGATGAGGCGACCCCAGTATGATTTATGACAACCAATCACAGACCGAGTTTCTACTGATACTGCAACATTGTAAGATAGTGAGCTAGACAGTAGGGTATAATTGATATCCCAATTAGGGGTGTGTCAGAGAAGGGTCGGAGAGAGATCAGACGAACCTGAGGCAGTGTGGCGAGGCAGTGCGGTCCGGTATAGCAGTGCAGTCCGGTGTGGCAGATCAGAGAGAAGAGACGATCAGAACACACAGAGAAGCGCACCAAGGCAGAGAGAGCAGACCAGCACCAAGCCAGAGAACGCTTTAGGTACGAGAACGTTGCGGGAGTGCTTGGGAGGAGACTGCGTCCGAGGAGAACTAGATCAAGGTAGATTAATTGGGAGATTAATGTTAGTTGTTAGTCTATGGCAAACTTAGCTGCATCTGTCCTGTTAACTTTGTCCTCTGAGCCTATCTCTGGGGACCTCTTGCCACAACCTCGGCCAAGGAAGTGGTTTTCCTGATTCTTTGGTGGGTATCACCCTCCTTGATTGCTTTAATTTTGCAATATATTTCTGCAAGTATTTATGCTGTACCTTCTCTTCCCCATTCCTATGCACGCTTTGATGTCGATGCAAATGATTCATTTTGATTACATTGCTTGATAAATTGTTCTCTTATATGTAATCTTGTGTGTGCACTGACAATCTGAATTATGAGAATTTAATAAGATAAAATCATTAACTGAAGAAATGACTCTGTGGTTATTTAGTTAAATATTAAACTGTTTAGTTAATCATAGTCACCATCAACTCTTCAACTAATGGTCCATCGACCAAAGGAAGAAGACAGTTGAGATTACGAATAGTTAGAATTATATACAAATGTTATTAATGTGAAGTGTAGTATAGTACTTAATAAAACTGACAAATTAAACCCCCTAAATCTAGCTCCTGTCCTCAGGGATCATTTATGGGTAATGTGTGATGGGCCCCGTTGTTTGGTAAAGCAATTTTATGTGTGATGAGATTTTCCTTGGTCCCTGGTTCATGCGCTGGATCAGCTGCATGGGCCTAACCCGGGAACATAACAGGTCGGCCTTTAGTGGGTGTGTTTTTGCTTTCCAAGTCAGGGTAATTCGTTTTTTTGTGTCCTGCAACATATTTGCTTGCACACTTTTTTACATATAAACAATGATAAACAGTAGTATATACAACAATTCATATTATTTATTAAAATACAGATCAACACATTAAAAGGTTTGGTTTTTCAAGACAATACAATTTATAAATATATTTTGTTAGCAGGCTTTTCAAAAACCAAGCTACTCCCATATGCTTTGTCGAAATGTATGGCAGAAGACACACTTTGCTCTTCAAGTTTCCTACCTTTTTGACTGATAACAAAATACTTAAAATCAGAGACCATCTGGGGGAAAGTCAACGAGTTTTTCACCACCTATTTTCCGTTATCAAATTCAACCCTGAGGCTCTCAATTGTTATCCAATTAAAAGAAACAAGTGCCTTACTACAGTCTTTAGTAGAATAATGCTTATATTGGTCTGGCTGATAATTCCTAAAAATGCAGTCCAAGCTCTTAAAGTTTTAGAGTTTCTAAATAGTCAAGACGTTCTTTACAATGCCATTGCCCTTTGGTCATGGGTATCCCAAAAATCTTACATCGAATCAGTAAACCTGTTCTGAAAAAAAATCTCTTTGGGGTTTCTCATTATAAGAACCATATCCCAAGTGTGCCATTTAATCAATTTTTGGACCTTCTGTTTTACATTTGCAAACACGTATGGAATACGGCAGAAGAAGAAACAAGACATCGAAAAAACTTAATTCAATTTACCACGACGAATATGATTAAAGGTTCTCCATCTGTGCATAGTAAGCAGTTTGCTTATTAAAACCAGTAATATTATGCAATATAGGGAAGATTTTTGTTGTGTTATAAAGTGGGAACACACTCTCAGCACGATCCTACTGGTTACTCTCTCTAAAAATGCACGCATAACTGTTCTTTCACTACAGGGGCATCTAAAGTTCAAATTTTAACTAGCCTTGCAGCCCTCTTTTAAAGATCTTTTACTACCAGCTTGAGAATGCTTCCGTAGTCGTAATATTGCTATCATTGTTGTGGAATTAACAGATTTAGAAAGGTGTACATTTGTAGGCTAATAAAGTTTGAAATAGATAAACAGAAAACATATTCAATGATGCAGGCGCATTCAAAGTCTTGACTAGATGCCAATCACTCTGGGGCATATTAGCAAGACCCACGTTAAGATTATCGCCGTTTTAGCGGCAGGAAACTGCCGCTAAAACGGCGATAATAGGCTTGCTAATAGAAGCCCAGGTTAGATGTCCTGCACATCTAACCTGGGCTTCTATTGGAATTCTATAACGCATATTAGCAAGCCCATTATCGCCGTTTTAGCGGCAGTTTCCTGCCGCTAAACGGCGATAATTTTATCGCCGGTCTTGCTAATATGCCCCTGGATGACTAGAAAATTCAGAGCATTCAGCCACTTACCAAGAGCAGAGAACAGGCCTCACAGCATTGTTGATAGTGTGAGGCCATTGCCTGTTCAATTACCATATGTACAATGATATGAGGAGAAGCTCAAACCCTTCCCTACACTTCCTCATTAGACACGCTAAACGTGCTGCTTGTTGGTCATCAGTACTTTCTGTCTGCCTCAACCTCCACAAGACCCTTTCAACAAGAAATATTTCAATACCTGTGAACATTTACGTAGACATTGGTCTGAAAGTTTCATCGTGAAGGTTTGTCTTGTTGGGTCAAAGGTTGCAGTTTGGATTGTAGGGTAGAAATCTAGTCCCACTTTAATCCCTCAGAATTAGTATATCAGTAACTCTGGGGGTTGATACTGGGTGACTTTCCAGCCTGCTTGTAAAGGGGCCCTTAGTATTTAGGGCAGAGGATGACCTGGCTTTCATCGTCGTGGGGAATACTTTAAATTCTATTCTGTTTGCCACTGGTGAGATATTATGTTATGTTATGCAGATTTGCAGAGCACACTATTACCCAAGAGGGTATCTTGGGGCTGAACATGTGTGTGTCTAGACACACCTAGGGCCTAGTGAGACTACTTGAAAAGTCAAGTGTTCAGCTTATTGGGGAACGCAAGAAGTGAGGGCGGCGGCTCTTATGTGCAGCAGCAGGTCGTTCCACGCTTTAGGAGCAATGTAGAAGCTCAACCAGAAGATCTGATTTTCCGTATGTCTGGGATTTCTGCAAGTAGGAGTTCAGATGAGCGGAGGTGTCTGGAAAGTTTGTGAAAGCAGATGCGATTGTTGAGGTATGCTGGGCCAGTGTGGGTGAGAAGTTTGAATTTTGCTCGTTTGTGAATGGGGGGTCAGTGGAGCTACTTCAAGTGTGATGTAAGTGGAGCGTGGGAGGTTGAGAGTGATTCTGGCCACCAAGTTCTGAATGGTCTGCAGCCTTCTGGTGAGTCTTTTTTGATCCCGGAATAGAGGGTGTTCCTGTATTCCAGCTTGCTTGTGACCATAGTGTGTCTGATGGTTTTCCCGGTGCTGATTGGGAGCTTTTGAACCTTTTCCTCAGCATCTTCAGGGTATGGAAGCATGAGGCGGTGATGGCATTGACTTGGGCGGTCATATCAGGTTTGCTGTCAGTGATGATCCATAGCTTTTTGACATGGGTGGTGGGGGTGTGTGTCAGTCCTAGCTCTGTTGGCCACCAGGTGGAGTCCCAGGGTAATGTGCTCTTTCTAAATATCCCAATTTTGGTCTTGTCAGTGTTCAGCTTTCGACAGTGGGCAATTTCGTTCATACAGGCATTCAACTTAATACGGGTACTGGAAAGGAAGTACACAATGAGTTGCATGTCGTCAGCATAAGAGAGGATGATGATGTGAGAGTTGATGATGCTGGCTAGAGGGATCATGATTGCAATGAAGAGGTAGATAGAGATAGATAAACAGAAAACATATTCAATGATACAGGAGCATTCAAAGTGTTGACTAGATTGCAATTACTTTGTTCCTGTCCTGTTACTCTATCCTAAGTGTTGAACATGTAAAATCAATGATAAAATAGTGGGCAGGAAGAATTGTAGATGGCACAAAATAAGTGTAATTTGGTGCTTTTGGCATGCTCACGTTTTGCAACACATAGGTGCCTGCAAGCAGGCAGGTATGATATGGATTACTTGGTGCAATGAACTAACTGGCTGGGTAGCATCACACCTGCAGCTACATTAAAACGACTGAATGACTACAAAATTCTGAGCATTCAGGCGCTTACCAAGAGCAGAGAACAGGCCTCACAGCATTGATGATAGTGTGAGGCCATTGCCTGTTCAATTACCATATGTACAATGATATGAGGAGAAGCTCAAAACCTTGCCTACACTTCCTCATTATTCATGCTAAATGTGCTGCTTGCTTATCATCAATACTTTCTGTCTGCCTCAACCTCCACGAGACCCTTTCAGCAAGAAATATTGCAATACCTGTAGACATTTACGAAGATATTGGTCTGAAAGTTTCATCATGAAGGTTTGCTTTGTTGGGTCAAAGGTTGCAGTTTGGATTGTAGAGGAGAAATCAAGTCCCACTTTAATCCCTCAGAATTAGTATATCAGTAACTCCAGAGGTTAATACTGGGTGATTTTGCAGCCTGGTTGTAAATGGGCCCTTAGTATTTAGGGTAGAGAATGCCCTGGCTTTCATTGTGGTGCAAAATACTTTAAATTGCATTTCGTTTGCCACTGGTGAGATGTTATGTAATGTTATGTTATGTTATGTTATGCAGATTTGCAGAGCACACTATTACCCAAGAGGGTATCTTGGGGCTGAGCAGGAGTGTGTCCTGCCACACCTAGGGCCTATTGAGACTATCCAAAAAGCCAAGTATTTAGCTTATTGCAGAATGCAAGAAGTGAGGGTGGGACTCTTATGTGTAGCAGCAGGTCGTTCCATGCTTTAGGAGCAATGTAGGAGAAGGCTAAACCACGAGATTTGATTTTCTGTTGCGTGGGATTTCTGCAAGTAGGAGTTCGGATGAGAGGAGGTGCATGGAAGGTTTGTGAAAGCAGATGAAGTTTTTGAGGTATGCTGGGCCAGTGTGGGTGAGGAGTTTGAATTTTGCTCGTTTTTGAATGGGGAGCCAGTGGAGCTTCTTCAAGTGTGATGTAAGTGCGGCGTGGGAGGTTGAGAGTGATTCTAGCCACCGAGTTCTGAAAGGTCTGCAGAATTCTGATGAGTCTTTTGTTGATCCCAGAATAGAGAGTATTCCTGTATTCCAGCTTGCTTGTGACCATGGTGTGATTGGTGGTTTTGTGGGTGCTTAGTGTGAGTTTTGAACATTTTCCTCAGCATCTTCAGGGTATGGAAGCATGAGGCGGTGATGGCATTGACTTGGGCGGTCTTGTCAGGTTTGCTGTCAATGATGATCCCTAGGTTTTTGGCATGGGTGGTGGGGGTGGGTGTCAGTCCTAGCTCTGTTGGCCACAAGGTGGAGTCCCACAGTAATGTGCTCTTTCCAAAGATCAGAATTTTAGTCTTGTCAGTGTTCAGCTTTTGACAGTGGGCAATTTCGTTCATGCAGTAATTGAACTTAATACAGGTACTGGAAGGGAGGGAGACAATGAGTTGCATGTCGTAGGCATAAGAGAGGATGATGATGTGAGAGTTGATGATGCTGGCTAGAGGGATCATGTATGCAATGAAGAGTGTCGGTTTCAGGGAGGATCCTTGTGGAATTCAACAGATGAGGTTGCGGGCGTCTGAGTTGTATTGTGCCAGGCTGACTGATTGAGTCCTTCCAGTCAGGAAGGAGAAGATTCATGGAAGTGCGTATCCTTACATTCCGATGTTGTGCAGACGTTGATGAGGAAGGGGTGGGAGACTGTACCAAATTCTGCAAAGAGGTCAGGAGGATGAGGGCCACAGTGTCTCCTTTGTCCAGAATCATGTGGATGTCATCTGTGGTGGTGATGAGGGCAGGTTCCGTGCTGTGATTGGGTCTGAACCCAGACTGAGTGGTGTCCAGGAGTTGGTGGTTGTTGAGGTATTCAGTTTTTTTTTTTTTTACATGAGCACCAGTTGCTTACAGAAGGATACATTAATTTTTTGTTAGGCACGGGGAGATTAAGTGATTTGCCCAGAATCACAGGATGTTAAGAGTCCCTGCCGAGACTCGAACCCGGTTCCCCAGTGTCGAGGTCGACCGCTTTAGCCGTAAGGCCACATCCTCTACCCAATTCTCTCCCAATTGAGTGAGGTGTCTGTTGATGATTTTTTCTAAGACATTGGCTGGGACTGGTAGCAGAGAGATCGATCTTTTGTTGGTGAGCGTTGAAGGGTCCACAGAGGGTTTCTTCAGTAATAGGAGGACAGTTGTGTGCTTTTTTTAAATTTGGGCTGAATCCAGTTGCTTGCTTTTTAAGTCTCTGTAGTTTAAAAATCTCTTTATTTGGGATTAGGTACAGAAGATTTTGCAATGGGTGCACCTCAATTAAAAATTGTTATTTTAATGAGATACAATAACTGGCGTAGCCAAAGGGCCCTTTTATTAACATGGGATAGAAGTTGGTGCCTTCAACCAAACTACTAGCATGCAGAAAAAAAGAATCTCCCTAGTATTATTTCCAGTAATTTCATAAAACGTGAACAGAGAAAGTTTTCAGTTGTCCGATATGCAATTGCTTTATCACCCACATTCTATGTATCACCATAATCACATTCAGAACTTCACAATCATTGCATCATGAGAGAGGAATAGTGCAATAACACTGTGTCTAATGCTCAAATGCATTTCAGAACTTCATTTCAAAACTTAAGCCGAGAGTGAGGACCCTAACAACTAAATAAATTGAGGGCATATGATTGAGGAAATCTTATAAATCAGGGTCACAATCAATGAAGCGGTTCATTATTTAGAGATATAAGTCGGATCATCACAGCTTTGGTATGAACCAGTCAAATATTTGAAGAAAATGGACGATGGAAAACATTGTGGGGAGACCCTTTCTCAAAGTGACTAATTTCACAGCAGGGAAACTGGAACCCTAAAGTTCATCTTGAGCACAAAGGTTGATGTATTCAGTTCTTTGATAGTGCCACATTTGTTGAATTCTGGGTAACTTCAACCCCTGGCATATGGTGCTGATGGGTTTAGACCCACAGAGATTTTGGGGGTGTCCTCAGGACAGGGAACTGGTAGGGACTGTGCCTATGAAACAGGGACAAAACAGACTCAGTTAGAACACACTGGGCTATTGGAGAAGGTAAGGTAGAACATCATGTGTCAAGAAAAAGCATTTTGTGGCATACCTTACAAAATGTGGTCAAAAGACCCGTCCTCTGTGGAGGAAACAATATTAGGAATAATACTGTGTTAGTCTGAAAAAGGATTGGGACAGCATCACAATATTTGTGGATGACAAAATAGTTTTATCTTGTTTGAAAACTTGTGGTTGGTGGCTAGTTACCCGAGTCAGGGAAATTTCTGGAGACTTAGGTTCAGTGGGCACCATTGATTGGAGGTGCTGGGACTGTCTGAGAGCACCTCATACCAGTGGCACTCTCTTGTTACGAGTTGCAGTACAGATCAAGTGCTGGGGTCAGAAAATGCCAGATTAGAGTACTATTTCAAACTCCCATTGCACTCATTCCAGAAAGCATGGTGATGTCAAATGGTGACTAAGTATGATGCAACTAGGAGTCTGCGAAGCTTGTAATAGGTGGCGAGTCCTATTGGATAGCGTTAGATGTCTGTGCGAGTAATGGAAAAACTCAATACTGTGAAAATATGTAGATGTAGTGCTGAACTGAATCAATATTTAGAATAAAGAATTGAATTTAATTAACTAGGTTGTGTTTTTAGTGGAGGCAAGAGGGCACAGAGGCTTGCATTCCCACTAAGCATGCTGGTGCATATAGTCTATTGAGTTTGAAGAAACATCTGTGTGAATAGAGAGGTTAAAAAATGGAACATATCTGGGGGTTGGTGTTGACTGTGATTTCTGTCCTCTATTAATCTCCTGATACAGAATTGTTGGAATGATAGAATAGGCTTGCTTTATGTAATATAAGAGTCAAGAAATGAGCCTTTCAGATCATAGGTTGGCTAAGTTCCAGTTAGAGGAAGCAGAAGGGGTGAGGTGTGGTGCAGCGGCCAGGGCAGCTGACTTCGGAGCACAGGGCTCACGGTTCGATCCCCGACTCCGGCGGCAGCTCAGCTTAGCACCATGTGACTCTGGGCAATAGCTCACTTAATTTCCACGATGTCCCCCAGCGCCTTGAGTCCCGTAAGGGTGAGTAGTGAGTAGTTCGCGCTTTACAAATATGGATTTACATTGACATATCTAAATTATTATAGAGTGACAGGGATGTCTTATAAGCATGTCATGATATTGTGCTGAGTGAACTGGATGGAGCTAAGAGACGTATGGGTTAGATGTTCTGTATTTTTTAACCTTGTTTAGTTCAGTGTTGAAGGTGTAGAATTTCAAGATGAGGGCAGCTTCTTACATCAGATGAATGTGCTCTGTCTCTCCAGATCTAGGGTCCTTGGGTATAACTTCTAAGACTGTTGATCTCACTTGGTTCTCAGTATGTGAATATTCAACAAAATGCTTTACTAGAGGGAATGACATGTTCTGCCATCAAATTCGCAATTTATGTCATCCTATCTGTTTGCAGATCTCGTGGTTCCTTTTTCCCATATATGTATTTTAACACAGGCAGAGGATGCCATATACTAATGGACCTATTCACAAATTGCATTTTGTAGTACCTTTAATAATACTACAATAGTACTATTAACATGCTTTAACTATAGATACGCACACCGACAGTTAAGTGGCAGATATACCGAAGGTAAAAGGTGTTTGTGTTGTCCCCGGCCAGCGAATTAGGGTAGAACCGCAAAATTTAACGCAAATTTAGAGTTAAAATCTGAGAGGTGCCATAGTAAAATTTGTTTGGAAGAAAATAGGAAATTAATGCAATACCAGCTCATTCGATTCTTGAGGGGGATGACACGATTGTGGTTTTCTGTTTTCTTTCGTACAAACGACCAGATGTTCTAAACTGCGAATTCTGGGATACCTGCAAAATATTAACACGCAAGTGAATATAATACAAAGGAGACAATACACCCGGCGGTGACAGAAACAAAGGCATACGAAACAGGGGTGTTTTGACCTGTCCCGGTGTACTCCACTGTGAGAAACCCCTACAGTTACCATCTGGAGGGAGGGTCCCAACATTAAGTGGCAAACAGATTACCCTAAGGATATATATATATTTTCTTTTTCAACAGAATTTCCTAGCAAAAGTCTTCACATTAGTGCAACCTGCCCCATGACACGAAGGTGTGCAAGAGGCAACTGAAATTAGTTGAAGGGGTGAGTATGAGTAACCACGCGGAGGCAGTAAGTGAGTTAAGGTGGTTGTCCTCAAATACTATAAAATAATTAAACAGGATCATTATTTTCTTTTGTAGTGAACACGAGAATTATGATGCAGGTTTCAAACATACCCAACTCCATAGGTGAAATGCAAGCTGAGGACCTGTGATTGATGTAAGACAGGTGCTGAGTAAGACGGGGAAACGATATTGGTTGGTGAGTAGGTGTATGATGGTCTTGGGGTGAGTGTATCCAAGGGCTTTAGATGATGTAGAGGTGATACCTTGTAGGGTTCACACATTGATTAGCAGTCGGATGGTTACAATTTTTGATTGAGGCACCTGGAACCGCTATAAATGGGTGTGTAGTATGGAGTGAAGTGAGCAAGTGGCATGATGTGAGGAGAAAGAGGGCCTTATTACGAGTTTGGTGGTCTTCCTGTAAGACCACCACCATAGCAGTCCCAGGAAGACCGCCAAGCCCGTGGTGAACCCACCCTCAGGATTACGAGTAGATTCCAGGGCAAGCTGTATGTTAGGCTCATAGGGGAGCCTAAACAGCATACTGCCACCGTGACATTGCCTATAGCACTTTAGTGCACTGTGTGGCATGCACCATGTCATGCATGCCTCACAGTGCATGCATGAAGGAGCACTTCTAGTGGTCACAACATGTGCCCTCCCGCACGCATCCAAATGTGCAGATTCACCCGGGGGTCCTGTTAGGACCTGCATTTCTGCCACCATTTTCATGGTGGGATCCCCGCCATGAAATGGGCGGTGGAAATGCAGTTTGTAATCTGCTCGGCGGTGCAGACATTGGCACCATCACCACTTTCTGCCCCTTTCCACACCGCCACCTCCTGGATCCGGGCAGAGGCGGCGGTCTTGTGGTGGTCCCACTACCACCAGTATAAAAAGGCGGTCGGACCGCCACCGCAAGTACGGCGGTCCCAGGAGCTCCGTACTCATAATAAGGCCCTAAATTATGTATGAAAATTATGAAATTGCATTAAAATATAAAATTACAATTAAACAAAGAACTAAAGAAAATTACTTATAATAACATTCACTTGCCTAATAGAAAAATACACCTTCTAAAAATAAGCACCAAACTATTTATTTGAATTAACAATTAAAAAACAAATACAATTTAAAAATAAAAATCTTTCCATAAACAAAGTTTCAAAAGTACTTACCATTAACTTAATTAAGAATTCAAATAAAAAAAATAATTGACATAAATACAACAGTACAAATATGCATAATTAATTATCAATGAATCAAGTACATATAAATGTCAAATATTACAACAAATGTTGAAACTTTAATATCTGCCCACCCTTTTCCACTACGAAAAAATAATACACTAGGAAAAAATAAATATATAGTAAACATATAAAAATTAATATGCACATCAAAAGAAATTAAACACTGTAAGAATGTAACAATAGTTCAAATATTTAGTGATTTACATAATTAATATTCAAATAACATTTAATTACCATAAATAATAAATTCATATTAAATTTAATTATATTTAAACCCTTCAACCTGCTAGTAAATATAACTTACTTTTACTAACAATAAAATTAAAATATATGTTAAAATGAACAAATTAAACTGAAAAATATCATAATTAAGTATTTTACAAGATTAATAGTAAAATAAATTATTATTTTACAATAAAAACGATTTAATTAAATTATTTATAATTTAATTAATTTCCCACACTGTTTCCTGACAAACCCAACAACCCCCTACTACACAATAAATTTCTAATAAGTTTAAAAATAAATTACTTAAACACCTAAAATTACAAACTATATTTTAAAAAATGTATAACAATTATACTAACAATAGGGACACCTAAAATTAATATATTAACTAAAACATATTAATGAAATAAAATAAAAAATTACAACTATATTAATGAAAACAATATTAAAACAACATTCTTGAAAACTACGTTATATAGCAAAAACATTATCTTTTTACCAATATATATGTCCCACGATATTTAAAAAGTGATATTTTGTCCAAACACCCAGGAGGCAATGAAAACTATGTAAACTGCACTGAAATTAATAAGCAAAAATCTACAAATATTGTCTGAAATATATATCCACTGTCTCATATGCAACAGCGACACAAACCCATCTCTTACCTTCAATGAGCTTTATACGCATTGAAATCGCGCCTTGCCTTTGGTTCCTCTTTCATTAAACATTGTTCTTTAATGCATTCGTGAGCAATAGCAGACACAAACTCATCTCTTACCTTCAATGAGTTTTATAACCATTGAATTCACCCTTGGTTCCTCTTTGATGAAGCATTGTTATTTGATGCATATGGCTTAAAGCATCAAGAAAGGGCTTACAGTAGGCAGTGGTCAACAAATTCCTCACTGACTATACAAAAAATGAAGTTTCAGACATTGAAGGGGTGATTACGGTGTCGGGCGGACATCGGTTGCATACTCCCATTCCCCTATGGGAGCTCGTGTTATGGCCAGCCATAACACAGGCTCCCATAGAGGAATGGGAGTCTGTATTCATCCGTGCACCTTTTGGCAGGCACCTCAGGGTGCAGGGATGAACAGGGGGCACCATAGGTTCCCCCTCAGCCCCCAACTGGAGGCCGCAGAGGCAAGTGGGCCCTGCTACGGCCCCCCATACTCGGTCTCCGACAAGATTTTCATGTCGGACAGCCCAACATGGAAAGCCAGCCTCTAACTAGCCGACGGGCTCCTTGAGCCTTCGGAAGCCAGCCGTGATGACCGGCCGGTTTAATTTCCAACCACTAGCACTGTAATGCGGCGGTCGGAAATGAAACCAAGATGCGGCCCGGAAAGGCTCCAACCGACGGTAGGAGCCTTTCCGAGCCGCATCATAATAAGGCCCTTAGACTTTTTGAAACACCTCATCTGTCATGGCTGATTCATGTTATTATTTATTTCCATTTTCCAGTTATTGTTTTGAAGGTTGCTTAATTATACAATCATTTGGGTGGTTTGCATATTTAGTTTTACACCAAAATGCATTATCAATGGGAAACCTATAATCATATTATTGCCTTTTTGAACAATGTCTGTGCTTTTAGTGCTAACTTTTGTACCAACATTGTAGGCCATGCACTTATGTGTAAGAAAGTTATAACATACTCTTAATTAATCTTCTTCAGTCCCAGTGAGGCTTGAATCCTTGACAGTGGCCTCTAAGTCCCTTCCATATAATGTTTGCAGTGCCATGGCATCTTGGCCCCTTGAGAGTTGTCCCTAAACCCCTTGTCTAGCAACACACTTCTTATTTAAACATAGATCATGAATAGTTCATTTCTCAGCCTCCTGTTGTGTGCTAGGTCCTGAAATTCTTTATCTGATTACTGTCTTAGTACAAATATATTAGACAGTTTACCCACCTATTTTTGTCAATGCCCTTGGAATATTTCTCCTGCATCGAGCTGTCGTTGTCTCTCAGTTCAAATCTCTGGAATTTAGGTGATTTCATAGCTTCAAATGTATTCTTGGTGATGTGTCTAAAACAGCTGGCCTCTTCATCTCTTCCTTGCTTGCTGCATTGACTCTGATTTTCATCATTCTTACAGCTGTTTTGGTGTTCTTTTTTTCTGCAAATAATAACATTGAGATATAGTTCTATGCAGCAGTGCTGACTATCCATTGCCTGCTCACTCGGCGCACCCAAGCTTCCAAATTCTTCAAATTATGCATGCCCCTTTTCACGTTATTATATTGAAATCTAATCAAGATCTTGCCACTTGAGTTTTGCCATTATCTGCTTGTGGTGAATGCACGGCCAGACTGGCCGTAGCAGGCACCGGTGGGTCAGAGGTGTGGGGGCCGCTTTTGTGGCTGTGGGGGCAGGTTTTATCACTGGAGGCAGGTTTTGCAGCAGTGCTGCAATATCATCCCCCTGTAACAAAAGCGGGAGCGGCGCTTCTTACTAGCACCCCCCCACCCAGGGCTGGTTGCTGTTCCCAATCTGGCCCTGGATGAATGCTTGCAGTGCCTTTATGTCATCACTTTTGCTGCTGGTGGCTTTTATGTTATCCGACACCCTATCTCATTCCTCTCCATCTCTTCATTCTCCTCATTGATAGGCCTCTCATTTCTTGCCTTCTTGAACTCCACCTCATCTATGGATTCCTCATGAAGGGCATTGCACTGCTCAATGCATGTTCTTCACTGAACCCTTTGCTGTACAGTGTTCATCTCTTCTTAACTTGCAGCCTCTGCTGCCCCGCAACTGTTTGTTTTCAGTCTGAGCCTATGCATCAACAGATGCTTTTGCTTCCTCCACTAATTGATCAAACCACAGCGTTGGTCATGCATTGCAGTTCATTAATCGTTCTTTTAACTGCTTCTTCCTAAATTGAGCCTTTTACAACCCCCACGGTACTATCATTGACTTCCATGCAGACATCCACTGTTCACTGTTGAGAGCCCCTCCTAATAAAATATTTTAACATTAGTACCTATGTTTTTATCACGGCCGTTGTCTGCACTCATTTGAACAATGTGTACTCATCACCTGCTTATTCCTCATTCTTCATCATCATCAAGAACCTTTTTGCTTATGCCTGAAGCAAGCACATCACAGCAGACATTTCCTTGATTACATTGCACAGCCTCTTCTGCATCATGACACCTAATTCAGGCATGTAGCCTCAAATTTCACCTCACATCTGCAGTCTGACCAGCTTCCTCTGTTTTTTCACCATGTCAGTGGAGCCTCATGACTCTGAGTTAACACCCAATAAGATTCCCTGTTTGGCTTTGTTGCTACCAGTTTCGCCATGTGTGCACTATAGACTAAGCACTTCAGCATTTTTTTTACTTTCTTAAGATGTATTGCACCATCTTTTCAATAACTTACATCTTAAATTTCTCAATGCATATCTATCTTGCCAATATGCATACAAGAGGGGGAGTGTATGGTCTGTGTTTCACTAATTTCCAGCGGCATTGCCTTTGCTATGACACACCTTATTGTATCATCTCTACATGATATATGAAAACATGTTGTAGGGTATAGTGCCTAACTAATTACCCATACTGGCTACCTTTTAGGTCATTAGGTTACACGTGTACAGGACCTAGTTTATTTGGTTGTGGGCATAATGTCCTCATGATGTGATAATGTTAACATAGGGATTTTCTTGCAAAGAGTCCAGATGACTTCCATCCTGTTGTAATAATAATGTGAATTCTCAAGCAACAGCTTTCATACTAGATACCCATACAAACATTTGACAATATATTTGTTGCCATACCATCTTTCCCAGCAACATGCCACTAAGCTACCAGACTAAGGGCCTCATTTATATATTGATGGACAATCCATTGTTCCGTCAGGGCGAAAGAGTAAATTACTCCGTCTCCCTGGTGGAGGGTCCACTCGCCAGATTTATAAATGACCTCCAAGCTTGCGGTCATTTCCAATGCATTGACAGGAACCACAGTTACAGTATTTTTTTGTTTGGTGAAGGGCTCAGTCAGTGGGATGGAACCCCTACCAAACAGGTTCCTTTTTTATTTTCAAAAAGAAAATCTTGAAACTGGATTTCTTTTTTTTACATAAAAAATACAATGCCCTCCTTGCCATTGGAGTCCTCTTCCATGGCTAGGGGAGAATTTAGCAGTTTTCACTGGCCCTTACCATCAAGGTTTTTCTGGATTGACGGGCAGTGAAAACTGACCTGTCATTCCGCCCATCTAAATTAGGTGGGCGGAATGACGAGTCAACCTCCGAGGGCACTTACTTCACTGGGCTGCCGGAGGGCATTGATCACTGTGGAGAAGGAGTAGTATCTGCTATGATTAACCCTACTGTCAGCCTGCATTTATATTTAGCAGGCAGACCGCATTCTTGGCAGTAAGGATACTCCGTTGCAGTTGCAGCAGAGTATCCTTACTGCTAAAAATTAAATCACCCCTAAGTAACAGTTTTCTAAGTGCTTTCAAACAGCAACAGGTTGCCAATCACCCTTATCCACTAACACATTGCCATATTATCATCACAGACAGTATAACCCTGTCCCTGCTAATGAGAGAGGGAAAGGACCATCTATACGTTGGAGGATGTGCTCACCCAAGGACATTCCAACCAATAAGCCCTCAGCTGAGTCACGTAGGCCATACAAGCCAGTTAGCACGACTTTGCGAGTCTAACAACAAATGTAGGCAAGATTCTGATTGACATACCATAATGTTTAGTATTATTACTTTAATTTTATTTGCCTTTGCTAGTGTTTGTATTATTAAACACAACTAGATGATGGACGGAGTGCTGAAACTTTTCAACCACTCAACCCCAGTCAAGAGATCTGGGTTTAATCCATCATTCTTTTGCTTACTATGCCACCCCAGTTTGAACCCAATCATATGGAAATAAGTCTTGACTCTGTTCCTCATGGGAACATTCCAGTCCAAACTGCCAGGCCAGGTCCTCCCTGTACCAGAAACAAGCATCCTGGGACCGGTTTCAGGGTTGCATCTCTCATCAACCATGCGAGCTTGAATCCAGTGGCAAAGCGAGCAAGGGACCCATGCCTGGGCATACCCTTGGCCACTTAGGGCGAGAAAGCAAAAGACACACAAAAGATGGGCGGAATGCAGAACAAATCAAAACATTTACTACAAAAAAAGTACTGGTATAGCCTACAGGAAGGGGAGTGACAGTCCATTTTTGTTTTTTCTACAGAGATTCGTCTTTACCCACATTTCAGGGGGCTTCAGGAAATCTGATCAGGTGTGTCCTGAAAGGGGCCAAATAACGCAACCCCTTATTAGAACTAGGGGCATATTTATGGAATGGTGGCGCAGTGCAGCTCAGCAAGTCACTTTGCTGTGCTGCATTGCATCACTAGGAAAGGGCAGGAATGTGCCATATTTAAGGCATACAGCACATTCCTGACTTTTCCCACTGCACTGGCACCCTTTTGGCAGCCTAGCACCAACCGAGGCACCCTTGCACCATGGTGTAAGAGTGCCTGAGATGCAAGCAGGATTGCTTTTGTGAAGGAAGGGACACCTTCCTGCACAAAAAGAATCCTGAAAGGCATTTTCCTCTTTCTATGTGTGCTGCAGAATGCAGCACACATAAAAAAAGAGGAAGTAACAGGGAGAGATAAAGATATTTTTCCTTGTTGTGCCTCTCTGGGGGAGGCTCATCTTTTTGGCAAATTCCCAGGTTTACAAGGTCTTGCAAATATGGGAATATATAAAAGAAACATGTGAGTTGCGTGGGTGTTCCCAGGCAATGCCAATGGGATGCCTACCCAGGGCAAAGTAATGCAATGTAGTGATTTCTGTTGCTTTGTGTTACTCCAGATTTTTGGAGCCACTGATGCCCACGCAAAGTGGCTTTGTGTGGTTTCAAAAATCTGACTTAAGGTTTGCATCACTCTTGCACCATGTTGGGTGATTCAAGAGCAATGCAAACCGGGTCATAAGTATGGCCCCTAGCTTTTAAAAGATGTAGGCTCCTAATTTTCCTTGTTTATTTTGTCACAATGATACCTGAAGTCTCACCTGTAATGTTAAACATACATTTAATCATGTTGAAATTTTATGTAATCTATTTATTTAGCTGGATAAATTGAAAATATGACAGCACCGATGCCGCTTTATCAGTAGTCTATAATCAGAAAATTAAATGGCATTTTTTCTTTCTTCAAGAAGGGTTTTTAACTAGTAAAGGAAATACAGATATTTGATGTCACTGTAAAATCAAATTATGTACTAGAGCAGATCCGGCATGCCACACAATACATCAAATATTAAAAGGAGTTCAACAGACAAAGAAATCTATCAACGCTGGGAACTAAGTGCACTTTGCAAGATGTTGTAAAAGGCAAGAAAATGTTAATCAAGTCAGAGGCAAAGCATTAAAGTGTTTTGATTTAAATAGAGTTGTACTATGCGCTCTCCTTCCTCTTATAAATCATTCAGTGTCTGTCAGGGATTCAACATACCAATCAGATGTGAATTCCATTTATGAGCCCTGCATTGCTTTATTGGTCTTCCTGTAACACTGTGTGCATTTTCCTAGCCATCAAAAGAAGCGCTAACGTATAATCAGCCGGACAATTGATGGGTCTTGTGTGCATCATTTTTGTTAGGGTTCAGGCTAAAACTGAGAAGCCAGCCAGAGAAATAATGCCATCCTGTTCTTTGGACATCAATATCACCCACTGTCAGAAAAGGTCAGATCACGAGGAATTTATATAGTATCAATCAATCAATCAGTAGATTTGTAGAGTGCTTCTTGTCACCCGTGAGAATATTCAAGAGCTGGCAGGGTCCAGTTGGATAGCGAAATAACCAGGTCTTCAGTGGAGTTCCTTGAGGTAGGGGGCGATGTGGGTTCATCTAGGGAGGTCCAGGATGAGTCTGGCTGTGGCATTCTGCATGGTCTGTAGTCGTCGGAAGAGAAGAGCTGCGATCCCTGCCCAGAGAGCGTTGCCATAGTCCAGTCAACTGTAGATGAAGGCCTGGGTGATGATGCATCTTGAGCTTTGGGATAGCCATTTGTATACCTTATGAGCGTGCGGAGGATGATGAAGCAGTAGGAGGAGACAGCTGACCTGAGTCGTCATGGTTAGCTTAATGTTTAGAATGAAAACTAGGTTCCTAGTGTGGTCAGTGGGGGTAGAAGTAGGTCATATTTCTATGGGCAACCAGGGTGCATCCCATGGGGAGCTTTTGTTTCTATAAATCAGTATCTCTGTCTTGTCTGTGTTGAGCTTCAGGCAGTTGTCCTTCATCCAGTTGGCAACATCTGTCATGCAGTTGTGGAAGCTGGTTTTGGTGTTGGTGGTGTCTTCAGAGAGGGAAAGGATGAGTTGTGTGTCGTTGGCATAGGATATGATGTTGAGTCCATGGGTTTTGCCGATACTGGTCAGAGGTGTCATATAAGTGTTGAAGAGAGTGGGGCTGAGCGAGGATCCTTGGGGTACTCCACAAATGACTTCCTTGGGTTCGAAAGGTGAAGGCAGACTTTTTGCATTCTACCAGTGAGGATATAGGTTATCCATGTGAGAGCTGCTCCTTGTATGCCTATGCTGTACAACCTTGTGATGAGTGTGTGGAGGTAGAGCATATTGAAGGCTGCTGGTAGGTATAGGAGGATCACAGCCACAGTCTCTCCTTGGTCCTTGGATGCCGTGGGTAGCCGCAATGAGGGCTGTCTTTGTGCTGTGGTTCCTACAGAATCCGGATTGGGAAGAGTTAAGTATGAGGTTCAATTCCAGATGTGAGAAGAGTTGTTGGTTGATGGCTTTTTCTAATACTTTAGCTGGGTACTGGAGCAGGGAGATCGGTCAGTAGTTGTTGAGTTCGCTGGGAACTAAGTGCACTTTGCGATATGTAGTAAAAAGCAAGCAAATGTTAATCAAGTCAGAGGCAAAGCTTTAAATTGTTTTGATTTAAATAGAGTTGTACTATGCACTCTCCTTCCTCTTATAAATCATTCAGTGTCTGTCAGGGATTCAACATACCAATCAGATGTGAATTCCATTTATGAGCCCTGCATTGCTTTATTCGTCTTCCTGTAACACTGTGTACATTTTCCTAGCCATCAAAAGAAGCGCTAACGTATAATCAGCCGGACAATTGATGGGTCTTGTGTGCATCTGCTTTTGTTAGGGTTGAGGCTAAAACTGAGAAGCAAGCCAGAGAAATAATGCCATCCTGTTCTTTGGACATCAATATCACCCACTGTCAGAAAAGGTCAGATCACAAGGAATTTATATAGTATCAATTAATCAATCAATCAATCAATAGATTTGTAGTTCGCTTCTTGTCACCCGTGAGAATATTCAGGAGCTGGCAGGGTCCAGTTGGATAGCGAAATAACCAGGTCTTCAGTGGAGTTCCCTGAGGTAGGGTGCGATGTGGGTTCATCTAGGGAGGTCCAAGATGACTCTGGCTGTTGCATTCTGCATGGTCTGTAGTCATCGGAAGAGAAGAGCTGTGATCCCTGCCCAGAGAGCGTTGCCATAGTCCAGTCAACTGTAGATGAAGGCCTGGGTGATGATGCGTCTTGAGCTTTGGGGTAGTCATTTGATTACCTTATGAGCGTGCGGAGGATGATGAAGCAGTAGGAGGAGACAGCTGACCTGAGTCGTCATGGTTAGCTTGTTGTTTAGAATGAAAACTAGGTTCCTAGTGTGGTCAGTGGGGGTAGGAGTAGGTCAGATTTCTATGGGCAACCAGGGTGCATCCCATGGGGAGCTTTTGTTTCTATAAATCATTTTCTCTGTCTTGTCTGTGTTGAGCTTCAGGCAGTTGTCCTTCATCCAGTTGGCAACATCTGTCATGCAGTTGTGGAAGCTGGTTTTCGTCATGGAAAGGTGGCAATTTGAATGAAGATGTGCAGTTAGCTAGCATTTAGAGCTAGAAAGATTTAGAGCACCATCCAAGGGGCATATTATCAAGAACGGCGTTAAAAATTATCGCCGCTAAAGCGTCGATAATGGGCTTGATAATATGCCCTGGAGAATTCCAATAGAAGTCCATGTTCTGGTGTGAACATGGGCTTCTATTGGAATTCTCCAGGGCATATTATCAAGCCCAATATCGCCGCTTTAGCGGCAGTTTTCTGCCGCTAAAGCGGCGATAATTTTATCGCCGTTCTTGATAATATGCCCCCAAGTTTTTAAGTTCAATAAGGGATTCCTATAGGGTGCCAATTCATCACTCGACCAGATTCTTAGCCAGTTAAAGAGTGATTTTAGGTTAGCAACATGAACAATGATTTTGAGTCCTAAGTCCAAATGGAGGGATATCATTTGGGCACGTTGTGGCAAAATCAGTAAAGATCTTATAAATGTATTGTCTGCTCTGGCTAAACAATTAATGTTGCAATTGTCCCAGATCTCTGCACCATACAACACAACACTCAGTTCAAGGCAGGAATTACACAATGAAAGGTGGTAGATTTTTACATTTTTAGGACTTCAATTGCTCTATGCTGTAGAGTTAGCTGATTTTTTACAATCCGTGGTGTCCGATTGAGTGAATTTGCCAGTCTAACTCCCAGGAAATTGAAATTCCAAAACAGAATCACTCATTTTCAGTTCCCTCCAAAAAAGATCTATGGGGATTAATGCCATATATTTGCTCTTCGTGTGAATAATTTCCAGACCGCAATGGTTGCAAAAGATGAAAACTTATTCAGAAACGTCTGCATACCTATAGGTGTTTTGGAAATCAGAAAAGTATCATTCGCAAATAGCAGTGCAGGAACCTTTTGGCCAACAAGTGTGGGTGAATCATTGTCACATTGCTCGACAGGACACAACACAACCGCAACAGGGTGAGTCATCACCAGGTACTGGGGGGACGGGGGGAGATGGCCACAATGGCACACATGCACAAGCAAGCAGGGCACAGTGCACAACCACAATCACTCTGGGTCCTCGCCCAGACCCACACACTGTCACAATGTATAATGCCATGCTGTCTGAATGTCAACCTGTACCATGCGGCTACATACATGCGGACACATTATAATACACCATCTCCCCTTCACATCGCAGGGGCATCTTCCACACCTACTGCAGAGCAGTCACAGCCACTCTTCACTGATGAAGAGGAGGAGGACAACACCAGCATTGACATCCAAACCATCCAAGACCTCATTGACCACCTCCGCAACTCACCTCCAGGATCAGGGCAGCCCAGCTACATCGATGAGACCCCACCCACCACCCAAACCACCCAGCAGGAGGCACCCACAGCCCCGGCACCCTCCCAAGACCCCCAGGAACAACAAATGGCCTTCCAACGCCATGTGCTGGAGGGCCAGAGGGAGACGGCCGAGAAGGTCCGGGTGGGGTTCGAGCTCATGGCTACCAAACTGGACGCCATCCTTGGGTATCTATGTCCGCCCCATGGTCTCCAGCAAGCCCTGACTGACATCTCTGGAGTCATGACGCGGAGGGAAGAATACCTGTCCGCTCACAGTGGCCCCAGCGATGCCAGCCTTGAGCTGGCACACATGCGGAGGCTCATGGAGGACATGGTGCGGATGGAGGCGGAAAGGATGGCAGCCTCCGGTGCACATAAGCGTAATGTAGCTGGGATCTACCATGCCCTGCATGACCTCGTCATGGCATTGCGGCCACAAGGCGTGGCGATGATGAATGCTGCTGCCCCCACACCATCCATATCTCCGCCCCCTGGTGTCAGTGCCTCCCAGTGCGGCAGGCGTATCCACTCCGGCACCTGATGTGTCACTGCCACACAGTGCGGCCGACAATCCTCCTCCTGCCCCTGATGTGACAGTGGCACACAATGCCTCAGCCAGCACTGCAACACCCACAGGTGGGGCAGGGCACACACCCGGGGACGAGGAAATGGATGGGACTGTGGTCAGGAGGGTCAGCCACTAGCATCCATTACCGCCACCTTGCCTGTTTCTGCTTGGTGCCGCACATGGCCTCAAGACCCACCACTGACCCCTGATACACTCCGAGGCACTCACCTTGGACAGCGACATGGACTGCCACATGCTGTTTGACGACCAATGACACGGCGGACAGACTGCGGACTGTACCCTTCCTCTTCCGCGGTACAGGTCATCCCGGGATGGACACTGGCTGGCCCTCCACGGGCCCATATTGTGTGGTGTGCTCAGCATTGCCCTGTAGCGCTCCAGCTGCATGACTGCACTGGATGTGCAAATAAACATCCAGTGACGCACTGCTGTGTGATGTCTTACGTCATTCCTGTATGGATGTGTGGATGAATGTGGGGACAGTGCCTTCCCTTGCGTCAATGATGTTCATCCTGTGGGATGCCAGTAAGGGGGTGTGACATTGCATCTTGTGTAGCGGGTTCCATGAACACTGCAGCAGGGACACACGCATCAGTCACTTCCTTGTCCGGACATGGACTGGACCACGCACAGAGCCCACGAGTCATTGTTGCAGGCCCTGCGCTGGTCCGGCGTACGGCAGGCCAGTCCACTCCGCTTACGCACCGAGGGGGGGCCCTCATTGCTACCCATCGCAGCCGTACTCGCTGGTGGTGTGCGGGTCACTGGTCTAGTTGTCAGCATGTCATGGCCACTCCCTGAGGGCAGGTTTTCACACACACCACACCCATCCGGCACAGGCGTCACAGGCCATGTGACTCCGCCAACATAAGGGTCCGACGACATCACATTCCCCTCTTCCGGTGGTGACTGGATGACGGACGCCCCACGGTTTGCACTCATATAGGGCCCATGAGTTGCTGCGCACAGGGTTAGTGGCATCTGAGGCCTGGAGTACGGCACGGGCCTACCACCACGTGGCGCAGACTGCGGTTGCACAGGGTTAGTGGCATCCGAGGATTTGCGGACGGCACAGGCACCCCGCCACTGGACGGTGACTTTGGGTGCACTGAGTCAGTGGCACCTTGAGCTGCTGAGCGGGTGTGCAGCCTGCGATGATGCCCCGTCCCAGCGGTCTGGACAGCTCAGGTTTTGTGTGCCCTGCTGGACCGCAGTGTAGGCCAGAGCCAGCGGGCAGCGCGGGCCTACCGCCCCGTGGCATCGCTTCAGGGATGCCAGAGTTGGTGGCACCCATTGGGCTGAGCGGGTGTGCAGCCTGCGATGATGCCGGGTGCACTGGTATGTCCTCTGCCATGGAGTAATCAAGACCCAGCACCAAACGTGAGACCTGGTGGCCTGCGGAGCGTGGCTGCATGATGTGGAGGGTGCCATGTCCGGGGGCCCCAGGCTTGTGGCTTGCAGCGGCACGTGGTGGGACCTCCTGTCTACGCGCGGGTGGCAGAAGGTGAGCATTGAGGCCTGGGTGTGCATGGGCGGGCATGCTCCGATGGGCGGCGTGAGGGGTTGGGGTGCCTCTGCCTGGGTGTGCATGGGTGGGCAGGCGATGTTGTCTTGTGCAAGTGTGTGTACTGTGCCAGTCATGTATCTGGGCTCTGTTTCAGCTGACGGCTCTGAATGAGATGTGTGACCTGGTGAACTGCCCTACATACCGGCACGTGGTTGGAGACACACCGGTGGCAGCAGGTGAGCAGTGTGGCCTGGGTGCGCAGGGGCAGCACTCTCTCTCTCTCTCTCTCCCTCTCTTCCTCTCTCTCTCCTCTTCTCTCTCTCTCTCTCTCTCCCCCTCTCTTCCTCTCTCTCTCTCCTCTTCTCTCTCTCTCCCCCTCTCTTCCTCTCTCTCTCCTCTTCTCTCTCCCTCTCTCTTCCTCTCTCTCTCCTCTTCTCTCTCTCTCTCTCTCCCTCCCTCTCTTCCTCTCTCTCTCGTTCGCTCTCTCTCTGTCCTCTGATGGGCGCAGGACACACCTTCTCATCATCTTTTTTGTCTTACAGGCTGTGACCTACGTATTGTCCGGAGGGGAGCGGCCATGTGTCTTCATTTCATTTCGTTGTTCATTTTAATAAAGTTTCATTTATTGCTTCGAAAGTGAATGTGTGCTGGTCATTTCTGTGACGACACATCCATGTCACCAGTTGTGATTGTGCGGCATCAGGCAGAATATTTTGTACATGTTTTGGTGTGGCTGATGTGGAATGTCTTTGGTCGGGGGGGTGTCAGGGAGGGGTGGTCCTGGGGTGGTGGCGGTGGGTGTTGTGGCCCTCTTGGGTGTCCGGGCCGCATGATGTGTGGCTCCATGGCATCTGTTGCCCTTCGGATGTGGCCCTGGGCTGTGCTCCCTTTTGTGGTGCTGGCTGCCGTCCGAGTTTACACCAGGTCAGAGCAGGTGTAGATTTCCTGGTGCTAACGCGCCTTATCGCCTGTTTTGTGTTTTTATCGCGGATGTGGCTGGTCGTTGTGAATGTTGAGGTGTGCTGTTGTCTCTGCTTTTGTCACGGGAACGCCTACTCTGCATCTCATTAGCGATATTTGCTAGGGTCCTCTGTGGCGATGTTTTTTGCGGCTGCTATCGCGGGTAAACTGGTGCTGTGGGCTGTTAACACCGGCTTGTGAATGGGGGGGTAAATTTATCACGACTTTGGCTGCGATAAAGTGCAGTTAATTTGGCGATAGCTCCTTGTGAATATGCCCCAATATGTATTGCTCACGATAACTAAATAATATTGAACACTGCATGGTTGCCAAACAAAGGGAGCATAGTAGCAGTCAATTTTCACATATGCCTGCCAATTTTTGTCACTCTCTATGGACTGTTGTTGTCACAAAATAATCATTGACACTAGAAATAATGCAAAAAAGCAAACGCCACAAACTGTAAAGTAAGGAAACATGATTTCTCTGCATATCATCAGATGTCATAAATTCAGCATTCAGAGTAAGACAGGGAACATTTCTTAATTTCCTAGCTCGCGGTTAGGTTTACCCAGTGACTTAAAGTGTACCTATTTGACAAAATGTGTATACTATTGACTCAGGGTCAATAGATCCAATTATGAAATGGAAGGACCAATCTTGGTATTGATAGGAGCCAATGGTTGTCTGGCACACAGGAAAACTTAGTACAGGGAGTGATTGTGCTCCACAGGCAGAGACACCACTTGGAGCACTTGTGAGTGTCACTGGTATATTATTACGCAGCTCTCCTCCATTTTAAGTGAGAAGGAAGTAGGTTGTGTCTGCACAGTGATCTCCTTTGCCTGCATGTTGCGTCTGATTATGACGTTTTTTTATTGACACAAATGTGTTATCCAATATTGTGTCATGAAGTATTTGCCAACATGTCAAATATCACCTTTTATACGGCACTCAAATGAGCACCTTTGCTTCATGTATTGCCACTCAGAGAGACTGTTCTGTTTTCCAATAAGAGTGGGTGTTTCCTACACATGTGTGTGATTCTTGGTTAGGGGCGTGAGCTCTGAAAATGGGTGAGCTGCACAGCTACAAAACCACTTTATGCAATCAGTGATTTACTCTTCCAGAAACATGATGGCATAGTAGCTTTTTGACTGAGTTTGATGTTTCGTTATCTAAAGGATCAGCAAAATAAGATGTGCAGCAACAACATTTGACAAGTTATGCTGCACCGCTGTCTGTTCTGTTTTAAATCCCAAGGAATGCCCATAAGGAACTGGACCAATTTTAGAATTAAACTATCATAGAAAAAGTGATACGTTTAACTCCTAAGGTGTCCTTGATGGTTTTGCTCTGCAGATTTAGGCAACTCAACTAGAAACTCATGTACCTGGACTTACAGACGCCCAACAGTGCCATAAAACATGAGCAATGCACAGTGTCAATGCTGGATGACATATTTTTTCAACGAATCAATACTTCTCCTCTAAACTGGACATGAAACCTGATATCACTAGCTGAAATCACATCCAGCAACATGTGGGTCTCCATGGACAGACTTTAAGCGGCAGCCAAACTGTTTCATGAAGTCGTGTATCAGGTGCTTTTCCGACTACCACATGAGATAAACATGATCAATGACAAATCTTCATCTAAGCAACGAATGCTTTGTAGCACCGTAAATGTCAGTTTTCAGTTCTGCAGAGGCTTAAAGATCATGGCCTCATCCTCAATGTGAGAGTGTGGATTATTAATTGGAGGGGATGTGATTCCTCACCAAGTAATAATGCCACAATTCTGTACCACTACAAAAACTATGTAGGGTTAGGCCTGTAATCAGAAAGGCTAGGTCCTATATAACTTCAAAAAACAGCACAAGTGCTAGTACTAATGTCACTCCTTAATTTCATTGACATACCATGATCACACACCTTTATTGTCATGACAATCAATGAATTTATTCATGTTTAACATTTTCTCTTTTTTTACAAAAATACCTTTTTTGATGCATTATTCATATAATTAGAAAAGGCTGCTTTTTTAAACTTTTCAATACACAGGGACAATACAATATTTAAAACAGAAGACTGATCAAATACACAATACACAAAACAATTATAACCTTACATACAGACATTACAAAAACCACTTTAAAGCTCAAGTTCCATTTTTTATTAAAACTTATTTTGAAACAACTGCCCTTGGAACTTGCTTTGTTGCCCAGTAATTCAATTTCCTCTTACAAGGGCTAAAACCAAACAGTGGCCCTACTGAGCTCAGAGAAAACTCACAAATCCTTGAAAATGTAGTTGCTGATGAGCTTCAGTGATATCACATATACAGTACACTTGTTTGGTAGATGGAAAACAGTTGACACGTTTCGAACCCTTCTGTATGAATTTTAGGGTTCTCCTCAGGACTCAGAACACTAGAGAGCTGTAAAATAATAAATTACACTTATGTTAACAAAAATACTTTCCTTTTTTCCATGAAAATCATACTCATCACACATGCTTCCACACCATATTACCTCTTTTCTCCAATAATTTGAATTTTAATGCAAATTCAACCATCTATTAACCTTAATCTGAGAAACAAAAAGAAAACCAATTGACTTAAAACCACCAAATTCCGGATTAAATAATCCATTTGAAATCGAAAAATGCAAAACAACTCACATCTAATGAGAAGATAATTCCCAGATTACATTTCAATGAGGGTCCAATGTCTTCTCTTTATTTATTGAAAATTGCCTGGAACAAACCGAAAACCACTGTCATCTTTAAAAATAACATACTATTCACTAAATCACAAAATGGATGCAAAGGACCATTAAAACAACTTCAAATTTGTTAGACTTCTCAAGCCGAATGTCACCCTCAATCGACCAATATGACGATCGCAAAAAAACTTGAAGAAGTCTCTACTGCTCTACCTGCATTTTCAAAATACCTAATCTGCTGTATCTTCAATGTTTATTTTGGGTTGAGGCGTACATCCACTGCGTATTGAATTCTGCAGGATGATGCCTGGAAACTGCGGAGTTAAACTGTTGTCCGGGTGAAGTTGTTCAGCTTCTTCGCCAGTTAAATTACTTCCGGGTATGCCGGTCCCATGTCCATATTTTACAGGCTGAATACCGAAAATGATCTTTGCGGTCATATTTGACATAACGAATAAATTGTTGTTGTGTTAATCAAAACAGGATACCACCTTTGATTGAACTCTGAAGCCAAATTAAAAAATAATAATAATAATAATTTTAATAGACCGAAGAGTATTTTACCCAGAGGAATTATGGGAAGTGTAGTCCGCCCAATTCTGTACAAGGCACATTTAAGTCTCAATATTTTAATCGTGAGCTGGTAGCTGTAGCGCATGGCAGACAGGCTTAACTTAGGAGAAATGTGTAAAGCATTTATCAGCATCAAAATAGTTAAAAAGGAGAAAACACAACGCAATAAAAATACCACTCAAAGTTATAAAATAGAGAACATTTTAATGAAGAAAAACACCCATAAGTGGAACTGGATAAATGAGTTTTTAAAGATTAAATTAAGTTTTAGTGCAAAAAACCTCAACGTGCCAACTGCAGGTAACTGGTCACACTAGACCGGGTCAAAGTCAAAAGGTAAGGTCAACTGCAATGGAGAGCAGGTGGGATACTAAGACCAGGTACGAGCCGGTCAGAAATGTAACCGTCTGACTCAGTCTCTGAATTAAAAGTCAAAAATCACCAGCAGGGCAAGGCAGCAAGCTTTTGCTCAGATGGGTTCCACAGAGCCAGATAGCCATCAGATGAAGTGCCGGTAAAGCCGTTGACTTTTGGCAGGAAAGGTCAGAGTGAGAGAAATTCAATCTTCATGCCTAAGGGAGGTCCATCAACTGCCAGATTCTTTTGGCACCTTCGGAAATAGTCAAAATCAAATTAAAATGTGCTTTATTCGATTTTAACCATTAAAATCATAAAAGCAAACAGATAAAAATACAAATATACACATATTGCACAATTCATTTGATAAAAACAGTGCTAAACATCATATTGATACATTTTAAAAACGGGGGAACCCTATAACAAATAGTACAAACAAGTTCATTTACAGAATTTTTTTAGCAATATATACTTTTCCTTGCTTTCAAGATGTCCTTTAGAAAGCCGGCCATTACACCAATACAGTACACATTGTCCAGCAACTGCAGATATAAAAAGGCGGGACGGCATTGCCTCCATCCCCCCACCTTTAGTAGAGGCATAATCCATCTTGATCTTTCCTTATCGTAATATTTGCAGAATAAAATCACATGGATAGTGGATTGAGGGGAAATGTTGTCGCAAGGGCAGGGGCTGAGATTGCTAGACCATTCGTTTATCTTTGGGTAGCTAATTAAGCGATGAAAGATGCCAAACCTAAAACGTGTTAAAAGAAATCTGTCATATCCCCCAGTGCAACATAAAAGGTACGGTTGGATTTCATAAGTAATCAAGGTCATTTGGTGTTGGACTACCATACATTTATTCATTTCAGTGGCCACTCTAAGCGACTCAAAATGGGACATGCAAATTGCTTTAAGTTCCTTCCTTGTAATAGAATTCAGTGACTCTGGGGAAGTGTAATATTCAAGATGCCCCAAATCACTCATGAAATTCTTGACATATTTCAGCCAGGTAATCTTACTTGCATAATCCAAATTCATTGAGTCCTTGATAATTTTCTTATTTAGGCCAGTAAAGCTGGAGGTCCAAACACGGTGCCAAAGGAGCACTGGTTGTACTTTAATTACGTCTGTTATATAGGGAATACCCAACTCACTATGACAATTAAAAACTGGGGAACTGCCAGGTACTGCTAAAATATACCTTAAAACAGCGTTTTCCACGCGTTGGATAGAAGAAACGTCATAAAAACTCCAAACTCCCGCCCCAAATGTCGCAATGCTCGTACATTTTGCTTGATATATCTTTAGCAAGATACCCGGAGGTCTTTTGCCCAGCTTCCTCGAGAAATTTACCACTGCCGCAGTCGACTTCATAAAAAGAAGGCTCTTGCCCTGACAGCTGGCCCCCATGAACCTGATTGCTCAAACACAACACCAAGATAAGTAAAAATGTTAGTGGAGGCAACCCTGCTGTCTCCCAAGGAGAGACTACTGCATTTTTTCCTCCCCCGCCCACAGGTCATAATAAAAGTTTTTGGGGCGTTTAGTTTAAGCCCCAGGTCATCAAATGTAACTGCAGTACAAGGCAAGGGCCTTCTGCAAGCCAAGCTGCATACGGGCCATGAGCACTGCATCGTCCGCATAGAGGAGGGAGACAATGGGACGTTTGTTCACATATGGCGGGTCTCTGGCCTTTCCTGCCAGTTCCTGTTCCAGAGAGTTGGTGTATAAAGTGAACAGGAATGGCGCCAAGACACAGCCTTGTCTCACTCCCCTCTCCACTTTAAACGATGCAGTACACTCCCCTTTAATACCATACCGCACTTTGGCGGTGGCCCTTGAGTATAGTTGTCTATGAAACTGGACCAAAACCTGATCTACCCTCAAGTCCGCCAGAATCTCCCATAGTTTGCTGTGTATAACA
The DNA here is from genome assembly GCA_963921515.1 of Calotriton arnoldi. Classification (NCBI taxonomy): domain Eukaryota; kingdom Metazoa; phylum Chordata; class Amphibia; order Caudata; family Salamandridae; genus Calotriton; species Calotriton arnoldi. The sequence goes on from CAWUFW010005419.1 coordinate 101,980, forward strand.
CAGTCGAAGGCGGCTGTGAGGTCTACAAATGCTACATACAATTTCCCTATTTTTGCCTGGGTATATTTTCCTATTAGGATACTTAAATTTAAAACCTGCTCATTTGTTCCAAGGCCCTCTCTAAAACCATACTGAACGTCACTTACCATTTTGTTCTCCTCTGCCCAAGTCTGCAATCTGTTTAGAACTATCCTTCCTGCTACCTTCATCAGGGAATCGAGTAAAGATATCGGACGGTAGCATGCTGGGTTTTCCCTATCCCCTTTTTAAAAAATCGGTACTATTATGGATTCGGACCAAGTTTTAATAAAACCCTTATTGCAGCAGGCTTAGAGAACACGTGTAATTAGGGGGACCATAGTGATGGTGTTAACTTGAATAAGTCTATGGGGACCCCATCCGGACCGGGAGCCTTGCCACCCTTGCTTTCATTAATCGCCCCAATGACCTCTTCATGATTAAAATGGAGTTCAATTGGCATAAAAGTTAAAGGGCCACCCCCCTGGCTATTCACTGTGTCCGTGGTACTATCAGCACTGTCCTGTATTCTATATACGTTAGAGAAAAAATCTATCCAAGTTTTCTCATCAATTGCGACCGCTAATGTCGCAACGTCAGACTTGGTAAAAAACAGAGCATTTACTGCCCTCCAGAATAATGAGCTATCTTTGCTCAGAGATGCTTCATGGAGAGTATTCCAAGCTTGGTCTTTTAACTCTTTCTTTCTGGTTATCCTGGCTAAGTGGTACTTCCTTCTACATTCTCGGATTTCCTCCTGATCTCTCACGTCCCTATGTAAAGCCTCTTTAAGTCGTGTGTATGTTTTTGTGCAGTGGGAATCGAACCATCCGTTTTTACGGCATCGTGTACCCTTCGTTTCCACTGTTAACAGGTTTTCGATAATCCGAGTGATTTCAGAAAATGCCCACAGAATATTATCATGGGAAGTAGTATCCCCCAGACACGTTAAAATTAAATCATAAGCCGTTGTTATAATTTGTTTGTTCATTTCAGCTGGGTTATGACTGGACCAACGTAGGGTATATCCATTTAAACGTGCAAGGGAGATGTTTTTAATCCAAGCCAGTTGGTTTTGTGAATGTAAATCGGCAGCAGTAGTCAAACAAATGTTGATACTCAAGGGCAAGTGATCACTCAGTACATTTGAATGTATTTTATAATTTGCAATTAAATTTGCATAACGATTAGGTACGATTATAAAATCTATTATGGATCGTAGTCCCCTACCAATAAAAGTGTAATCAAACTCAACATTCGGGGAACACAGGCAATTAGCGAACCCAAGATCATGTGAGAACAAAATTTCATTGAGCATCTCTCCCTGGAAGAGTGCTCAAAATGAATCGGGAATACATCCTCTTTTATCTCCAATCCACAGATCCCCAGCCCAGCTTACTGACACAAATTAACGTTAAAATCCCCCCCCAAACAGTAATCAATTATGTGCTATTGATTGCCCTTAATTTGCCTAGGTCATCACTTAACTGTTTTAAAATGGGCCCCAAATGACCCTTTTCAGCATTATTATAAAAGTTAACAACTGCCAGGATATAGCTAGAATCTATACGAATCAATATTATTTGATAATAATTGTCAGATGTTATTAGTTTAATCTTTGATACACTCAACAGGTTAGAGATATAAACACATATCCCTCCCTTTGACCTCCCGTGTAATGAGTGGATAGCAGGGATATGGTAGGTCTTAAATCCATTCAGGTGAACTTCGTCTATCACCCAGGTCCCCTGTAAACAAAGGATATCAAATTTATCCATAAACTCTAGCCAAGCTGGATTGTCAACTTTATTTCGTAAACCTGCTATGTTCCAGACTAGAATACTTATTTTTTGGGTGGAATTTAATCCACAGACCAATTTTGTCTGTTGACTTAATTCAGGACTAGTTTGTTCGGCATGTGTGGGATTACTAGGCAGACTCTGGTCTAAAATATCCCTAAACCCAAGATCTAGCCCAGAAGCTTCTCCCACTTTGGTCATGTTTACCTGCAAATCAGTGCTCGGGAAATCGCTGCGGGCAGCATGAGTTATCCTATTTGCCACATCATTTGCTATATTGCTCTGTTCTTTATGACTTGGTAGTCAATCGTTTTCATCCAAGGATTGGAGAGGCCCATATCTATTTGCCACCTCCAAATTATAGGAAAAATGGCCGGTTGGCTGAATAGGGGGCTGGGTTCCTTCTTGTCGTGTCAAAAGGTTAGGCCGGTAAAAATAACCCAAAGGCAGTATATTTATACCTAATTCGGTAATGTTTCTGTCCCTAGCTCTAATGAGAATTTCCCTTACCAAGGAAGGAGCACCAAAAAAAGAACAGCACAGTCTCCCTTAAGGCTTTTCATGCTATTGCCAACCCAGGGTACACGTCTGGCCATTTAAATTCCCTAAACATTTCCCTAGTCAGTCCAGATCTGTTCCCTAAGCAATGAATGGCTTTGTTCCGCAGTGATATCCATGATTCATCTTCCCCTGGGCGGGGGGCGGGGACATTAGCTAAAATCACTGTGTAGGGGGTAGCTGCCGGGGGTAGACTTAGACTCGGTCGACTGCATAGTCTATCCTGTGTATCAGAGTTAGCAGGTCGACTTTTTATTGGTGGATCATGTTCATGACTCGCCCTTGTGCGTATTACTGACCCACTCATGTCTTTTTTGTCAGATGCTACAGGGATAGTAGGTTTAACACCTTGTATTACTTTTGGTGTGCATAGGGGGTCCGTTTCACACATGTTCCCCTTTTGTATTATTAGGCTCTGGTTTCTAGCAACTTTCTCCAGACCTAGTTCAATTTTTTCTAGCCTACCTTCCATAGTACTGATAGACTGTTTCACGTACTCTGATAATTCCATGATCAATTTAGACAATTTCTCATTTTCATTAGGGTGACCATTTCCTTTGTTTTTGGTGCGCGGTTCAGTTCCTTTGCCCTTTTGAGGCTGGACATTGCCTTTTTTACCTTGCTTTTTTTTCATATTAGTTTTAGGTAGTCCATTATCGAGGGGGGCTGGGGAAATTACTCGGCAGGAACTATCTAATAGCTCAACTGTTCTTGGGTTACAAGGTCTTTTAGATGGAGGTGATGTTTCGGCATCCAGCTCATTAATGGAGATATCATCAGCAAGTATCTGGATACACCCGTTTTTTACTAGCTCTGAGTTCGAAGTTCCCGAGAGGCGGGCTTCGTCTGTCACTATTTCAGGTAAAGATAGTTCCTTGCTATTACTGGATAACCCCTGAGCGTCTATATTTAGGGTTTCTTCCACACAGGATATCTGTTTTTCTATAGCGCCAACGGCCCCCGTAAGGTAATTTAGCAAGGTCATTTTAGCATCTTTGGTCTTACTAGAATGTTTCTTAGTAGCATTAGCTGTTAATTTTCTTTTACCCATGTTAGTCACAGTCCCAACAGCTACTACTTAGATAAACACTTACTGGTGATAACGAAAAAGATAAAATACCCCTTTTCCCAATAATGTAACAATGAATAAATATCAGCTTGTGGTCAATAAGAGTACTTGCCCCTGGGATCGCGCTGTACCAGTCTGAACAAACACAAATTCATGAGGGGTGGCCCAGCCCAGCCTCTTCTGGCCTCTGACGGGCGCAGACGGGCCCGCCCTTGGCCCGGGCTTGGCCCGGGCATGGCCCGGGCACGCCTGCACACATCCCGCGCTGCGGGAGGCCGGCAAAGTTCTTATCGCGCCTCTGGGCGCGGGCCAACAGCGTCGCGTCAGGCGCCAATGCAGGGCTGCTGGATAATGTAGTTTCTGGGAGCCGTTCCCCTCACGGCAGGCAGCTAAAGGCTAGTGGCCGTTCCCCTCACGGCGATGGTGTCTGCTTTCTGCTGGAGACCCGCGCTGCGGGAGGCCGGCAAAGTTCTTATCGCGCCTCCGGGCGCGGGCCAACAGCGTCGCGTCAGGCGCCAATGCAGGGCTGCTGGGTAATGTAGTTTCTGGGAGCCGTTCCCCTCACGGCAGGCAGCTAAAGGCTAGTGGCCATTCCCCTCACGGCAATGGTGTCTGCTTTCTGCTGGCTGAATCATAATGCTGTTGGTTCTTGTGGAAGAAATTGTCTGCCAACAAGCTGAGGGTGTCCTGGTCTGCAGCTGATCCTGTCCAGTTGGTCCTTGGTCAGTCCACTTAGGTCCAGCTAACTTCTTCTTTATGAATTGAGGTTTTGATGGTTTAGGTTTTTCTTCCTGTTTGATTATGTAGTTAGATGAGTGTTGGGAGTCCTTCTTTGGTTTCACGTACTCCTCTGATATGCACCTCTGTTTTTCAGATGACTCCTTGAGCAGGCCTCCCGTCCGTTTTTGCAGTGGCCTCATCTCCGTCCATTGACAAAGTCACCACTCTGCAGACGGCGGCCATCCTTATCCAAACAAATCCAAACGAAGATTGACGCAGAAGGACGCCTTTCCTGGCGGAAATAGTCACTATTTGGAGGTCAGATTCCTCCAGTGGAACACGGCTGTAAGCTGTAGCTGAACAAGAGTCCACAAGGCCGGATACCTTCTTCGAGACATCCAGCTGAAATGGATTTGCTGCTGCAGAAAAAGTCAGAGCGGAAGCAACATGAATCTTTGGTCCAGTGGCAATGCACTGTTGTTGGTTTGACTTGGCTAGTTGTTCTCAGTCTTCTGTAGGTTCTCCAGGCACAAATCTTTGAAAACGTTTCTAAGTCCCAACTTTTAGGGTTACGTAGGACGAGTACACTCTGACACTCATCCAAGAGCCCTAGGACCTTAGGGGCAACACTTGGGGGACAGGACTCATTCCAGGGGAAGCAACCAGCAGGATCCAAAGCACGTCAAGTTGGAACCGGTCAGCTGGGCTCTTCAAGTAGGGGTGCTTCTTGCATATTTTGTGTCCCTTCAGCTTAACAGGAGGTCAGCCAGCTGACCCTTGGAGTGCACTTTTCAGGCCTGGTCATAGGTGAGAGCAGGTTGAGCCCTTGGAGTCTCTCTCGACAGGTTCAACAGCGGGTGCAGCCCTTTGTCTGTCTTCCACAGGTCCAGATGTCTTCTGAAAGGGGGTACTAAGGGCTCCGAATGTATGCCCAGTGTAGCCTGTGGGTGGGGAAAACTCCTAGCCCCACCCTCACCAATGGGGTAAAAGTTCCCAGGGGTGCCCCTAACCATTTTTGCAGTACTTTCTGTGTGCTTCACTGTAAACTATCCCACAGCACAGTGCCTCGCTCTACCTAAAACCAACAAGGCAGAACCTTTCAACTATTGGGCAAGAGCAGGGCAGAGCTCTCTGTGCCCACCCAGAGGTGGAGCTAAGATAATGGCCAAATGTGGTCACTCAAAACTGGTTCTGGGGGCAGGCCTCTCCCACTCGGTTTGGGGCCTGAATGGCTAGCAGGACAATGAAAGGGTCAGACCTAGGTGTGAGCTACATCTGCACATGACAGGGTAAGTACCTTTTGAAGTTCCTAGGCACAGCCTAGTAGGCCATCTTTTCAAGAGGGGGAACCATCTCCCCCACACCCAAGCCATTTTTCCGCTGTTAGGGAGCAATACACATTTGACCACCGGAGAGTCATTAGGAGTCATTAGGAGTCAGGTGACGCTGAACACTGGCAGAAACACACATTTGGCTTAGGCAGGAAAATGACAACTTTCTAAAAGTGTAACTGCAACAAATAATGGACGGAATGCTGAATGATTCAAACATTCTCCCCCAGTCAAGAGATCTGGGTTAAATTCATCGTTCTTTTGCCCACTACTCCACCCTAGTTTGGACCCAGCCATATGCAAATCAGTCTTGACCCTGTGCCTCATGGGAACAGTCCAGACCGAACTGTCAAGCCAGGTCCTCCCTGGACCGGAAAAAAGCATCCTGAGACTGGTTTTGGGGTATGTCACCCTTCATCAGCCAGGCTAGCTTGAATCCAGTGGCACAGTGAGCAAGGGACCCACGTCTGTGCATACCCGTCTGTTGGACTTGGCCCTTTTTGTAGGGTCATCCCTGAACTTTTTGCCTTCCTCCTGGTATTTTTTCTCACCTGATGTTGGTGGTTTTAGGACTCTGGGCACTTTATCACTGCTGTTCAGTGTTAAAGTGCATGTGCTCTCTATGGTAACCGTGGTAAGATTGGTCTACACCTATTTGGCGTATTTATTTTACCTATCAGTCCCTTGTAAAGTGGTATCTCATATACCTTGGGCCAGTAAATTAAATGCTACTGGTGGGCTTGTAGCGCTGCTTGCGCCACCCACCAAAGTAGCCTTTCAAACCTGTCGCAGGCATCTGCCATTGCAGGGCCTGCACGTGCAGTTTACTGCCGCTGTGACGTGGCACATAAAGTGGGTGCCACGTCTGTGACTCCCCCTTTACTACATATCAGTCACCCCTAAGGTAGGCCCTAGCTAGACCTATGGGCAGGGTGCGCTCTAGGTAAAAGATAGGACATGTGCCTTAACTGTGTGGCATGTCCTGGTAGTGACAAAAAGCCATTTAGGTTTCTCACCACTGTGAGGCTGCCCTCTCATAGGAATGCATTGTGTGCTGGCCTGCCTGTGCCAGCTCTGCCCGTGCCAGCTCTGCCCTGGGTGATTTTGGACCCAGCGTGCGGCAAACGCTGGATTTTCCCCTGGCTTTCTGAAAGCTGATTGCCATTGTGCTAAAGATAAAGCATCCGGCGCAAGAAGAGTGCTGCCAGGTCCTTGGGTTGTGTCTCCAGGGTAGAGACAGGCTGAGTGCAGGACGAGCGCTGTGATTTCCCCTTCATCGCGGGGAAATCGCGCCGAGTGCTGGAGGAATGAGAGGGGAGAGCTGAGGGAAAGAAGTGCTCTCCCTCTCCCTGCGGGTAGGTGCCGTGGTGGGGAAACTGCCAAAACCCAAAAGGAGACTCCACTCCGTAGTTCGAAGAAGGGACAGGAAGCCAGGCGGCTGTTGCCTGGCTGTGGGAGGGGTGCAAGTCCCCGGGAGAGAAATCCAGGCAGGCGAAGCCTGATTGTGGGCAGGGCTCTAACCCAGGAAGCGGAAAGCCCCGTGCTATACCGGCGAGTGAGGGCTCCACCGAGGACGCAGAGATTGCGGGACCTCAGAAGAGGCCGACCGACACCGCGTGGAGAAGCTTTCCAGGCTCCTGGAGTGAGGGGCCTACCCAGGGACGCGGGGATTGCGGGACCTCGGGAGACACCAACCGAAGAAGCTTTCGAGGCTCCCGGAGTGAGGGTGAGTCCGGGGGGCTGACCAGAGGGGAATCCACGCCTCTCCTTGTGTATACAGAGGCAGCCACACCGCGGAGTAGCGGGCGGCCGCTTTTTGGCCATCTCTTTGTTTTCATGGGCAGAGGAGGTCCAAGTGAAGTCTTCCCGCCCTAAGAGGCATCACGCTGCTCTTTTGGGAGAGTACTGAGGGGATTACCCCGACATCGAGGGCACGAGACCCAGAAAGGTCTCTCCCGTATTCAGCTGGCCAGAAGATCTGCAGGGGGCTAGTTGGAAGCCCCGTGTCTGCAGAAGGGGCCAGCCGTGGGGAGAGCCCTCACTTTGGGACAAGAGCATTGTGGGGACACCCAGGACGGGCCCCCGAGGTTAAGGCCAGATGGCCGGATGGTCGCCCCTATGTTTAGGTGGGGCCTAATTTAATTAGGATGTTTGCCTAATATGTTTATGCCATACTGACATGATTATGGTCTTGCTAAGGTGGCTATGCATAATGTGCTTAGGCTATGGTGGTAATGTGTGCACCTAGTAAGTGATTAACGTGCACTGCTGATGATGGTGGGAAGGATGGGTTTTGGTGATGTACTAAACTACTGTTGATTATGTGTTACATACTATGCTATGTTATGCATACTATACTGTGTTATGCCTAACGCCTGATGCATTTATATGGTGGGCCTGATATGATTAGAATGTTTGCCTAATGTGTTTATGCTAAGTGCCCTATTGCCAGTAGTTGCTGGTTGTTTTCACTACCTGTGAGTTGTGATATGGTGACAGTGGCCCGATTGGCCCTGTAATGTAAATAATCCCCTGTAAAGTCATACCTAGTGCCAGGTGGCAAAGTGTATATATGTGATTGCGTTCTAATGTGTTTTATGAGTAATACAAAGGCAATTTTTTTTATATAACCTTGTGTGGAGTTACTTTTGTGGTGTGCCTAGTGTGCCACTGCTGTGTGAGTGTGTTGCCCAAACGCTTTACACATTGCCTCTGGGATAAGCCTGACTGCTCTGCCAAGCTACCAAGGGGGTGAGCAGGGGTTATCTTCAGCGTGTAACTCTCTTGCCCTGACTAGAGTGGTGGGTTCTGCCTGGCTTAGGCGCATTCCCTAGCCAACCAGAAATCCCATTTCTAACACCGTCCCACTTAGGGCGAAAAGTGTAACTGCAACAAATGATGGACGGAATGCTGAATGTTTCAAACATTCTCCCCCAGTCAAGAGATCTGGGTTAACGGCCAAGCCAGGTCACCCTTCATCAGCCAGACTAGCTTGAATCCAGTGGCACAGTGAGCAATTGTGTGTCTTTTGCTTTCTCGCCCAAAGTGCGCTGGGTATGCCCAGACGTGGGTCCTGGGCTCACTCTGCCACTGGATTCAAGCTATCCTGGCTGATGAGGGGTGAAACCCCGAAACCAGTCCTAGGATGCTTGTTTCCGGTCCAGGGAGGACCTGGCTTGGCAGTTCAGGCTGGACTGTTCCCATGAGGCACAGGGTCAAGACTGATTTGCATATGGCCAGGTCTAAACTGGGGTGGCATGGTGAGCAAAAGAATGATGAATTTAACCCAGATCTCTTGACTGGGGGTGAATGTTTTGATTTGTTCTGCATTCCGTCCATCAATTGTGTGTCTTTTACTTCCTCGCCGTAAAGGAACTGAGGCAGATCTTGCTGGTAGATTATGAATTAGGCGAGCCGCTGTATTCTGAACCACCTGGAGTTTATCCAGGAGGGATTTGTTGACCGCGGACAGAAGAGCATTACCATAGTCTAGGCAACTAATCACCAGCGCTTGGACTAGGGTCTTGCGCACTGCAAGTTGGAGCATTGGAAAAACTCTTCGCAGTAGTCTCATAACATGAAAGCAGGTCATAGTGGTAGCCATCACCTGACCTTTCATAGTTAGATTCTGGTCTAATTTTATGCCCAGGTTTTTCACTAAGGATTTTGGGGTAGGTGGCACTTCCAATTCGGGTGGCCACCACTCAGGGGACCATAACAGTTGTGCAGCACCGAAGAGCATGATTTCTGTTTTACCACTGTTTAGCTGGAGGAAATATGCAGCCATCCAGGCTGTGATAGCTTTTATGCCATTCGTAACGTACTTACCTTACCTTTTCACAGCCGCCTTCTCTCTGTCGTTGCATCTCTTCCGGAACCCAGAAGCACCCAGTCTCCCATAAGCCAATCACAACGCTGCAATGCAGGGTTGTGATTGGTCTGAGTGCTGTGCTTCGGCGCTCAGACATAGACCTGCAGCCTGTGCATGTTCTCCACCCAGGCTGTGTATTACAGTCTGTGGAGAACACACAAAGTGCGCATGACTGGACGGCCGAACCGTCATGCGCACTTAAGTGCATGAACCACTCCGCCTCTGTGACATCAGCCGCGCCCCACCTAGTAGCTACAAAAAATAAAATGATAATAAGGATGTTTTTATCATTTTATTTTTCCATTTCCACTGCTCTGAGAGGGCACTGCTTCTCTGCCTTAGTGGAGGAGCCGCCCCTGATAAGGCTACCAGGAAGAAACAAGCCCATTACAAGATTTTATCACAGTAAACCAAAACTATGCTCTTGCACTTCCTACAAATCCCTAAACTGTTTTCTCCTTCCACCTTCTACTACCCCCCTGAGGCACCAAGAATTATTTTTGTTATTTGTGTAACATTTCTTCATTAGCACGTTTGTGGAGTACAACATAGCAGCGTCTATTGGTGGTGCAGGAACGGTCTTTGCAAACGTTTCCATCGCAGACCAGAGCCCGACTCAGTTTTGTGGAAGGAAGTAGTCTGTGCTTTGTCAGTTTTAATAAGTTGTTAGGTTTTTCTGCCCGATGAGAGAGCTGTACCAAAGCAATTACGCATTCCATCGGTTAGTACACGTGCTCTGTGCCCGGTAAATATGTGCATGTAGTAGCTATGCTGCTGGCTGCCGTAATAGCCTGTTAATGCATTTTCCGGCTACGTAGGTATGCGTTCTGATTTGGGTCTTATTGTGTGCTGCTGTAAGATAGTGTAGTTTTTTCAGAATCATTATACCACCCTCCTTCAATAACTTTAGATCCACGTAATAGGATTTAAATTAAAGAAAGTTTGTTGCCTCGGATCACAAGAATAAAATAGGCACACTCTTAAAGGAGGTGCACTTTGAAGCTACACCCGTCAAACATGGTAGCAAATGTTTACAGTAATGAAAAGGAGAAAATAGAGTTGTGAATCATTTCACATCAGCATCACATAAGCTGAGTGCCACAGTATTTTAATACCGAAGCAGCTAAAAATGTAAATATTCCCTTCTAGCAGCACAGAGCCATCGAAAACATTGTTCTCAAAACTCTTCTGCAGACCTGGTGCCCAGCAGATATTCCTGCATGAACATGCATGAGAAGGGGGGAGGAGGTGGGGCAATCCCTTCCTTAAACATGCCATTTTTAGTTCGAGCCTATAGCGGCAGCGCTCATGCGCTGCTCGCTTTGCGAGGCATGCAGTATTCAGTACGGAGTGGAAGCTTTGTGGAAGCTCCGCCCAATCTCTGCCCATTGTCTTGTGTCTTTGTCCTCCATAAATGCTGTCTTCTGATTCATTTTGAGGCTTGTTAGTCCCTCTTTATGACGGCTATGTCGTCATTTGTCACCTCCCATGGCTACTGGCCCATTTACTTCGAGTGTTACACCGTACGTGGACTGTGAGCACTCCTTTGTGCCCCCCTCGCCCCGCGCTGGCACTCCCGTAGTCCGTGCCCATGCCCCCACCCTCCCTCCCACTTCGAGAGGGTGCTGGAATCTGGAGACGGTTCTTGCAGGCTTTACTAAAGTGAAATGATAAAAACACGCCTGGTTTAAAAACGACAGATCAACACGGCCATTTACTGTTAAAAAGAGAACTGGATCGTTCTATCTATCCTTCCTAGTTATTTTGAGAGCTTCATGCTGATAAAATGTTATTACAAGGGTTTATCTACAAGCTCTTGTATTGTATTGTATATAGCATTTGTAAAGCGCAGCTAACACCCTACGGGTATCCTGGCGCTATGGTACGTGACGCAAACCATCATAAAACGGAGAGGGTAGAACCCAATTAGACAGCACTCAAAGACAGGAAATCAGTTTCTGGGGAACAACCACGTTTTGATCCTTTTCCTAAACAGAGACAGGGTGTTGCATTGTCTAATTTCCAGTGGTAGTTCATTCCATAGCCTCGCAGCAGCAGTACTGAAGGCCCTCCCTCCCAATCTAACCTTATTAAACCTTGAGACCTTCGCCAAACAAGCAGAAGAGGAGCGGAGGCTCCGAGTGGGAGTGTACCAGACCAGTTTCTTCTATAGAGGCTTAGGACCTGATCCATGCAGAGCCCTAAACACTATGCATAAGGACTTAAAATATATTCTTTGCAACACTGGGAGCGAGTGTAGCTCAGCTAAGCACATTGATGCAGAAGAGTCCTGTGGTCTGGACAGAACTAATTTCACCGCCGTATTTTGGACTCAGTGCAGTCGCTGAATCAGATACTTTGGAGACTCCAACAGTAGGGCGTTACAATAATCAAGTCTGCTTAAAATAACGCCTCGTACTGTTAAGGCTCTGGCCGAATTTGGAAGCAGCGGGAGGATCTTTCTCAGTGATCTGATAAGACCAAAACAGCTCCCCACAGTTTTATTCACTTGCGTCTCCAAAGACAGGTTAGCGCTGAACGTGACTCCCAAATTTCGCGCCGTCTTAGTCAGAACCAGAGGAGTAGATGTTACAAGGGGCCAAAAGTTGTGAGGGAGAGGCAGAGGAACCTTCCCAACTGCACAGTGTAAAATTTCGGTCTTATCCGAGTTGAATTGTAAAAAGTTATTCCGTAGCCATTGCGCAGTATCATGCATACAGGCATGGAAATACTCCAAGGCATTAGACTGGGTTCCATCCAGGGATAAGATAATCTGGATGTCATCAGCATAATTGACCAACTTCACATTGTGAGCCCGAATTATGTTAATCAATGGGCTCAGATATATGTTGAACAAAATTGGGCTGATGGCAGACCCTTGAGGAACACCATGCCAGATATTAGAAAAGGCTGATTGAAACAGAGGAAGAGCCACTGCCTGACACCTGCCGGATAGATAGGGTCGAAACCAATCCAGGGCAGTGCCCACTATTCCTACCTCCTCTAGTCGGGTCAGCAAAATGGCATGGTTAACCGTGTCGAAAGCGGCAGACAGGTCGAGCAGAATAAGTATCGCTGATTGTCCCCTGTCTGCCAATAAACGAAGATCGTCCATCATGGTCACCAGAGCAGTCTCTGTACCATGTTCCAGGCGGAATCCGAATTGTACATCCGCCAACTTGTTATTAAGTTCTAGGAACTGTGACAGAGATTTGCTGACCAATCGTTCGAGGATCTTCACTGGGTAGGGTAGGAGAGAGATGGGCCGGTAACTTCCCGGGCAGGTTGGGTCAAGAGTGGCCTTCTTCAGGAGTGGCGTGACCATGGCCTGTTTCCAGCCAGATGGTACAACCCCACTGGATAGCGATTGATTACATATCTGCCGGAGTATGGGAAAAAGTTCTGAGGCAAATTCCTTCCAGATTTTATGTGGAAGGGGGTCAAGTGGGGAGCCAGAGGAGACACCCAAGGCGATCCCGCCAAATTCCTCCTCCAATGGAGGCTCAAAGTGATCCAGGGGGCTCGGATTGGCAGTCCCTTCACCAGTCTGTTTTCCTACACAAGATACCCTTTCTACTCCATTGGTCGAGGCTACTACTCCACTAGTCGTGACTTCTTCCCCTACTGGAATATTTGTTTTGAGACCATTAATGATAGTACTAATTTTTTCTTCAAAGAAGGTCGCTAAACTATCGCAAAGATTTTGTGTTGGCTGAATCTTGTTTTGTGAGCACTTCGGATTGGTGATGTCATGAACTATTTTGCAAATACATCTAGATTTATTTAGCGAGTTCATAATGATCTCTGCAAAATATTCCGCTTTGGTGGAGAAGATTTCTTTTTTATAAATAGATATGGCCATTTTCCATGCGATCTTATCCTCGTCTGCATAAAGCTTTCTCCATTTTCTTTCTGCCTGTTTGCACTTCATTTTCAGGGTCTTCAATTTTTCATTAAACCACCTGGCAGAGGGTCTACCACTTTTCTTACGGTTTTTCAGAGGGGCAATTTGATTGACTGTTATAGTGATCTGATTACAGAAATCCACATAATTCTCCTCTACTGACCTAGATACATCAAAGTCCCCTTTGATAGCAAACGTTGGTGAACGCGTTGCCTTTTCCAATATCCCCTTCCAGTCCCTACTCAAGAAGCTCCTAGCTTCCCTGACAGCTGGGGATAAACGTCAAACATTTAACCAGATGGTGATCAGTCCAGTCCACTGGCAGCACCTTCACATGTCCGGTGACCCTTTCGTCACTAAAGATTAAGTCAAGTGTGTGCCCCCCTATATGTGTAGGCCCTGTCACCCCTTGTAGTAGGCCTAGGCTTTCGCAGGATTGAAGAAGGTCATTATATCCTGTATCTACAGTTCCATTTGGCCATAAATTGAAGTCCCCTGCAATAAGCAATCTAGAGTGAGTAAGAGCCATATTATTAACAATGTCAATCAACGCCTGCAGTTGAGGCGGACTGACTTCACCAGGGGGTCTATAACATACTATGCCATCCAACAAGTGCCCCCTGGGGTCCTTTAAAGAGAACCCCAGGAGCTCAAACCCCTCCACTGCATCAATATCCATAAGGACAAAATCCCACCTTTCTTTGAACAGAATGCCAACCCCACCACCTCTACCTGTAACTCTTGGCTTGTGGAATATCTTATAGCCAGGGGGGCACGCCAATCCTGGTTCGAGAACAGAGTCAGGAAAGGTCCATGTTTCAGTCATGAATAGAACGTCGAGGTGATGTGCTTCGATAAGTAATTGAATCTATATGAAATGTTTAGGGAGAGATCTAACATTCAATAATCCGCAGACCAAAGCCTCCTTTCTGATAAAATCAGACTTAGGGCTGGCAGTTTCCTCCAATCTAGGCAAGCCTACCTCACCGCCACTGGCCTCGCCTATCTCCCGCAGTGCCTCGCTAGAATAGCAGAATTCCCTAGCGTCACGGGCAGCATGGCTGGCGCTGTGCGCGGTCTGTGCGTGGACGGGCGCAGACGGGCTTGCCTTTGGTGCGCCGCCGGCGCGCCCGCTGCCGCGTCCGCTGCGCGTCCACGCCAGCATGACGTTTAAATAGCTGGTTGAGCAAAAAAACTAGAGCGCTGACCGAAAAAGATGGCGGGTCCGCTCTTACACACGGACACCACCGGGTCAAGTGCGAGAGAGAGCTAACCGGAACCACTTCTAAAAGTATATCTTTGGATATCAAAAGTAAGTTTGTTTAAAGAACCAGTTTCACATATAAAAATTGATTAAAGAGTGCAAATTACGCAAGTGCAAATCTAGCAAGCTGCCAACCTCTTGTAAGGTCTAACAATAATGCTTCTCGTAACGTCCGGTGTACTGCGGCTGCCTGCGTGCGAGCCGGAACAAGGACCGGAAGTGGGCGAGTGACTATCCAGTAAAAGTGATTGAGAAAATCGAAAGGCCCGAGACAGGTCTGAAGCAATTTGGAAGGAAACAGAGAGCCGGGCCATAATTGGAATTACTGCTATTCTAAAGACAGAGGAGAAGAAGCAATTGTGTGAAGATGAGCAGGAAATAAAATGATGTGCAAAGCATACACGAAGGCCACAGCCCTCCCGCCAACCTGTCTTTCATTTTTGCGCAGTGGTAACTCGGCACCCTTTGTTCTCAACATTTGTAAAGGAATTGCCCCATCGTGATTCATGCAACACGCAGTCCATTGAACGGCCCTATCGGTGTATATTGAGCAATTAATAAATTTGTTGTGGCAAATACATATTGGGTTGCTCTGCGGGTCCATTATTCTTCATTACACGTCATGCTTTATAGCGTCTGTATTAAGAGACCACCTGCTTATTTTGTTATGTAGTTCTCTACTATTCTCTTTTTTTCACTCATGTTTCTTTCATCTTCGGACTGACACGTTAATCTAGTAGCATATGCCTGGCTGTTGAATTTGCCATTTTAATACATAAACAAGTAAAAAATAAAATCCATATTTTTCTTTGCACTCAGATTGCAAAGCTTTCCATAAACATGTGTCTCCCGTCTCCATCCGAAGACTTACTATGCACAATAAATCGTTCTCGGACAATAGACAGTTGAAGTTTTGGTCAGATGTCATATGTTACCTTGTTAAATTGAGGTATATTAGTGCTCCCTTAACTGCTAAGATTTTTAGGGTGAGGGTGAAGCTTTTTCTTATGTTTGTACATGCTCAACTTTCAATCATTTATTGCAACGAGAAATATTAAAATGTATAATATCTCACATTTCTTGACAAACCCATTTCTTGGTGCCCCCTGTTTTTTGGTGCCCCCTGTGTATGCATGCCCACTACCAGACGGCCATCTTGAAATGGGTAAAAAAAACATTTAAAGATGGACACCCATCAATAGTGGGGTAGGTGCTAAACACAAACAAGTAAAAAATGAAGTGGGAATGGGATACGGGAAGGCTGAACTGAGTGTTGAGGAGCTACAGAGCAACAAAAGCTGCCTAGGGCCAATGCAGGCACCCTTGCACAATGTTGCAAGGGTGTCTGTGTTGTACGCTGGATTTTCTTTGTGCAGAACCTTCCTGCACAAACACAATCCTGAGAGCCATTTTCCTTTTTCTATGTGTGCTGCAGAATGCAGCACACTTAGAAAGAGGAAACAAGCATTTACAATGCAATAGGTCTCACATGTGAGTTTGAGCTATTGGCATTGTAAATGGCAATGCCTTTCATTTATGTTTTAAAAACCAAAACATAAATAAAAGGCATTGCCATTTACAATGCCAATAGCTCAAACTTGCGTAAATGCGAGACCTATTGCATTGCAAATGCTTGTTATCCCCCTCTTCAAAGGTGCCAATGCCAACAAACTAAGAACAACATTGCATGAACACAGCAGTGATTTCTGCTCAGCACTTTGCGCAGACACAACAGACGGCGGCTCCAAAGGCCAGCAGCCTCTTGTTAAGTCAAGCTCTCTGCACCTTTTCACCCCTAGGACCCTCTGGCAGGATCCATCTTGGCCTAAAGGATGTGGTGCTTGCGAAAACTCTCCAAAGCACAGGGAAGTGCAGCAGCATTCAGATGTTTCCAGGGAGCAAATGTACTCTGAGATATGCACGCGCCTCTCGGGCTTTCTACAGTCCGTTGGAGCGGAAGCGAGTTACTCTTCCTTGTTTCATCATGGGCGATATTTTATAGAAGGGGAAATAAAATCGGGTGCCAAAAAGAATCTGGTGCTTGCAGACAAGTTACATTTTAGGGGGCCCACAACTCGAACACAATTGTGCTGGGATCTTATATGATGACATTCAAACAGGAAAACACGTTTCGATAATAGTGCAAACACAACTAGAGACACTGCTCAAACCGTACCGCATTTAAAAGGCAGCAACGAAAAAGTACAGGAAGTAGAACCAACAAAGGACGGTACAAAGAAATGCAGGCAATAGAAAAAACAACCCCTGAGGTTTTAAATCAGATTTATCAGATATATGCAAACTAAGGTTACAAAATGAGGGCAGACATTATTTTTTTTCACAGCACAAGAAAGAGCCCCGAAAACCTATAAATACCATAGGGGCGCTATACAAACACTCATAGGGGCTTATTTACAAGCCCTTTGTGCCACTTTTGCGTCATTTTTAACTTGGGAAAAGTGACGTACGGGTGGCGCAAGACGCTTGTAAATAAGCCCCATAGAGTCACAAACCGTGCACTGTAATGCGCATGAAACATTCCTCCGCTATTCATTTATAATCTGTTTCTCCATACAACCAGGGCTTTAAGTGGGCCGGGTCTGTCCGGGTCTGAGCACCGGCAGTTATTTTCAGGGGGCCTCGAAACGGGTCTCTATCGGGCTCTATTTTCAGGCCTCCAAAGGTAGTCCATTTTCTTTTTTTTTCCTCGACTGCAGTGAGAGCATGCACATCGATGTGCGCATGCTCACAAACAACTTTAGAAGCACTGACTTCTTACTTTTTAACAGCGCCCCTTACCGCGCTTTCACTTTTACAGTAGCTGTCCCCGGACTCACGACACTCCCTCTCCCCACCCCCACTACTCGGCAGCAGAAGCCAGGAGCAGCAGTGCCACCAGGTCACACACGCCATCTTGCAGGAAGACGAGCGGTCGGCAACTGCGTGATAACTGGCACAGGATCATCTAAAAGCCCTTTGAATTAATTTTGTGCATGTGAAGAAGCGTTTCTTCAGCTTGCATTCTAACCTCCATAACTGATCACAAAACTACCCCAAAGGCAGTGTTTCCAAATAGAACAGCGTTTTCATGTAATGACTGAGTTTTTTTGTCTCGGATCAGAAAGGCACAACAACATACCCTCAAATATTATTCATACATACGAGTGTGCTTCCTTCGCCGTATTATTTGATATAAAGTGATGAGCATAATTTGGGCAGGCACTCGAAAAACCACGTGCAGGCAGTAAATAAACATTCATACCGACAGCCGAAAAACCAAAGTCACCCCTCCTCTGCCCCCAACTGCTGCAACTGCTTCGCAATTAGGTACCGGCTGCAACGAAAATGAAAAGTAAATTGGGGTGGTTCCTTTCACCAAGTGTATTTCTGCCTAGGTTTGGACAGTTTCACAATTATTTCGGATCTAGTCACATAGCACCTTTCCACCTGTACCTGCGATTGTTTCAGTAACAGCGCGTGCAGAGATGGGGTAAGCCAATGCTGAGCAGCCTCACCCCCATTCTAAAAAGGATTGACAGCGAATGAGGAAAAGCAAAGACGAGCAACTACCCATTGGGACAGGAGTTAGTGGTGACAGGAGTTTTGTTGTGCTAGGGGACTCCATTTGATTTCATGGAAATAGAAAAGTTCACGTACCTACTACCTACAGAACGGCTGTTTGCTGCGAAGTGCCGGTACTCTAGCATTAAAAATATTGCAGCACTGCTGAGAAGTGCAGGTACTCTCTCTCCCCTTCAAGTTACAAAAGTGCGGGCACTCTGTACCGGAGAGCACATGCCCGTTTGAAGCACTGGATAGTAAATGAAACTCGCCCTGCCAAGGACACACAAAAAAGGCCCCCGCATCCTAGCACTCAAACAAAGCCAATGTGTGCTACATTATTTTGACATATGTCATTTGTATTGTAGGCTTAGTTTGGGCAGCCAGCCAGTCAGTTTTAAAAGTGCATTTGTTTCATGTACTTTGTGCAACACGTTATTGCTTATATAAGGTGCTTAATGTAACTGCTCACTCTCAGCTTCGGTTGGCGGAGCACTGTTTGTGTTGTATGTTTAGTGCAGGGCTTTAAGTGGGCCAGGTCTGTCCGGGTCTGAGCACCGGCAGTTATTTTCAGGGGGCCTCGAAACGGGTCTCTATCTGGCTCTATTTTCAGGCCTCCAAAGGTAGTCCGTTTTCTTTTTTTTTTTTCCTCGACTGCAGTGAGAGCATGCACATCGATGTGCGCATGCTCATTTTGCTCACTACTGAGCAGTGGAGGTAGTGAGCATGCCAGGTGAGCCGCCAGGTGAGCCGCGTTGTAGGAGGAAGGGAAATCCTTTAAAGAGAGCCATTTTCTCTCAGGATTTCCCTTCTTGCAGCACAGGAGCAACGTCGTCGTGGTGCCAACCTTCACATTGTGGGATGATTAGGAGAGAGAGGACCACAGGCAGCCTGCCCCAGCACGACCCTGCTCTGACCTTTCACACTGAGCGTCAAGGCTGCCCTGTAATCCAGCAACAAGTGAAACGCAGAGAGAGGAACTAGTCTGCGTGATCCTGCCCCAGCCCTAACACAATGCTAGTTTTCTTGATTTAGACCACGCCCCTACTTGGATAGGCCACGCCCCTTTAAGAGATTTTCCCCGCCCATTTTAGAGCACCCCCAGTTTTTTTTCCCCACTTAAAGCCCTGCATACAACCATATATGTTCAGTAGACGAGAAGATCACCCGTCTGAGCTTGGAGGAAACATCTTTTTTTTTTTTTTAAGTATCTTTATTGGCATTTGTACGTAATCATACAGTAAATGCAAAAAGAATAACCAGAGAAAACAAACCATAGTGCATCCGCAACATTTGACTATTTTCCGGAGCATATGCTCCGTCACAGCTATTGTCCTTATAGAAGTGTAAGGGGAGTTACTCCACCACAGTTCAACCATTATACAGTTCTATAATGGTGTATACCTTTACATAGCAAACACTTTATTTGGACTCGAAAATCGGTATGATGAAGATAAGAAAACTGAAAGAGTAAAATTTAGCCAAACAGAGGAGGGAAAAATTAAGACAATGAATACAAAGAAAAAGAAAAAGAATAATGAAAACTAAACTACTCATGCAGAGGAGCGGTGTGCACACATCTAGTCATCTACACACAGTGGAGAATGGGTCGTGAAACTTCTCAAGAGCGGAGGTAGCAGGGGGGTCCCTTCCCCGGGCTTCCACAATTCCCACACCTGGTCTAATACAGATGCGCCCCGTGCACTGCTAAACCTCACTTTGTCTGGCGCAATCCCTTTGGGCATTGGAAGATCTCACACTCTGGGTGTCAACCCCGGCATCTGTATGAGTGTCGTTCTCCATGTCCCCCGCGTCACTGCTGGCCCCCCTCGGATTCTCCCATTCCGCCAGTACCTCTCTCCATTGTTCTGCTATGGGGCACAATCTCACTCCCTTGGCCTCCTCCCACACCAATGCTCTGCCCTCCGCTCCAGCCCACGCAATGACCTCCCTGTTCCAAACCGCTATCTGTGGCCCTCTAGACGACTTCCATTCCACTGCTATCCTACGCTTGGCAAGGCTCAGCGCAAGGTCAATCAAGCGATTTCCCACTTTACGTTTAGGGGGTCTAGGGAAGAGACCTAGTAGGCACGTCTGGATCATCAGGGCCAATTCCCTCCCAAGCGCGTCCTTGATTTTGGCCAATACCGCCTCCCAGTAGGGGCGCACTCCCTGACACTCCCAAGTCATGTGGGCAAAGTCAGCGTCCAGGTGGGCACACCTAGGACACTGTCTCACCTCCCCTCCGTACGTCACATTAAGTCTATGTGGTGTCATGTAAGTCATGTGGGTGTAGTTGAATTGAGTATATTTCAACCAGGTGTTCCGGGAGACCTTCCCTGCGTAGCGCAGAACTCTGCGCCATTCGGCGTCTGTAAGGGGCCTGTCCCCCGTCCTTTCCCAACGCTCCCGCAGGCCAACAAGGGGGCCAGTGGAGGCCTCCACTAGTGCAACATACAGCCATTTCACCAGGTGGCCCGCCGTGCCAAGGGTGAGCAGCGCGTGGAGGACAGGATGCATATCAGGCTCCGCCCTCCCCGCTCTCCACAGTTGTGCAAAGGTGCGTGTCAGCACCTCATGGATCAAAAACTGGCCCGTGGGGAGTCCACTATCCTCCGCCAAGTCCGCGAAGGGAATCAATTCCTTATCTAGGTAGCAATCCCCGACGGTGTCCAACCCGGCCTCCATCCACCTGAACAGCTGGGCACCTGTAAATGTGGCTTGTGGTTCTCCATGCGGCAACCCCACCAGGGGTAGCATGGGGGAGTATTATGCACTGTGTTGTCGACCACTGCAGCAACTCCTCCACGCCAGGAAGGCCGTGTTCTGGAGTAGGGAGCAGGAGGGGGGCGGGGACGGCTGGTAGCAGGAGTTTCGAAATTATCAACCCGCGACTCAGCACTGGGTCAGTCAGGCACGTTCCTTCCCTGTTTACCGCTTCCATCCACTGCGCTAACCATTGTAATTGGGCCGCTAACATGTAATACTCGAAGTTAGGTACCCTGAGACCCCCCTCAGACATGGGGCGCTGTAAGGTTTGCAGGGCAACTCTCGGGCGCCCATCACCCCAGACCAGGTGCCGCAGGAGTGAATGTAGGGGTCGGAACCAGCTTCTCGGCATCAGGACCGGCAGGTTTGCGAAGCAATACAACAGCCAGGGCAGCATAACCATTTTGGAGAGCGTGATCCTGGCCATTATAGGTAGTTGCAATGTGCACCAGAACCGAACGCAGGAGCGGAGGGAGCGCAATGCTCGACCCAGGTTTCCGTCCCTCAGATCTTCCAGGTCGTAAAAATTTTTAATGCCCAAGTATTTGAAAGTGCTCTGTGCCCAGAGTGTATCATTCGGCAATGCCTCCGGCCTGGGCAGGGGTCCAGCGACAGGGAACAGGAAGGTATTCGTTCTGTTAACCCTAAGGCCCGAGAGGAGGGCGAAGTCGCCCAAGATCCGCAGAGCTTCCGCGGCCCCCTCGAAAGCCTCCGCAAGATACAGCAGTAAATCGTCTGCATATAATGAGATGTGGTGCTGCCGCCCGCCCACCGTCAGTCCGAGCCCTCTCCCCCCCAAGCGAAACCGTTCAGCCAATGGTTCCACGGCCAATGCGAAAAGGAGCGGGGACAGGGGGCATCCCTGCCGGGATCCCCGGGAGATCTTGTATGCCCTAGATATGGTTTGGCCCGTCTTGACTCTCGCCGTAGGCGCAGCATAAAGGAGTCGCACCCACCACTCCCAGTCTTCTCCGAGCCCCATCGGTGCATCACTGCAAAGAGGTATTCCCAAGACACTGTGTCAAAAGCCTTCTCTAGGTCGACCGACAGCACCGCCCCTTGCTGGAGCGCGGGTGCTTCCGTATGGTAGAGCACCGAATAGAGCCTGCGGAGATTGTAAGAGGTGCTACGCGAGGGGATGAACCCGTTCTGATCCGGGTGGATCAGGGCCTCAATGTGCGGGAGTTGCCTGCCCGCCAACACTTTACTCAAGATCTTGAAATCCAGATTAAGCATGGAGAGGGGACGATAGTCCCTGACTCCCGCGTCAGGCCGCTTGGACTTGGGAAGCGGTATCACAAGTGCCGATTGGGTGGAATCCGGCAAGCCTCCCCCTCCCTCAAATGCTTCCGCATACAGAGTCACCAGACGTGGGGACAGTGTATCAGTAAATCGCTGGTAGAACTCAGCTGGTAGGCCATCAGGCCCAGGAGTCTTACCGGACGCCAATGCTGCTACTGCTGCCTTGACTTCATGAACAGAGATGGGGACCCTAGGGCTTCCCTATCCTCCTCCTCTAGCGTACGGAGCTGCAGAGGGGCCAAGAAGCGCTGTATATCTGGCAGGGGGGCCGCCATCGGGGCACTATATAACTGTTCATAGTAGCATAGGAAGAGGTCATTAATGACCTCAGGGTCATGCACCACCTCGCTGTGTCCAGGCCCAGCCATGTGATAGGTGTTCTCCCCGACTCAGGTTGAATAAGTCGTGCTAGCAATCGAACCGCCTTCCCCTCCTCCCTCTGCACCCTGTCCAGGTAGTCTTTGTAACTGTAGCACCGTAGTCTACCTAACACATCATGGTATTGGGTCCGCGCCTCTTGCAAAGGTGCCTGGGCTGAGTCGTCTATACCTTGCAAGTTGTCCAGTCTACGAATTGTCCCTTCTAAGTCCAGAAGTTCCTTATTCAGTTCGTTGTGCGCCCCACACGCCTGGGACATACAGTGACCTCTCACCACCACTTTGAATGCCTCCCACTCTACCTGCACCGAGGAGGCTGTACCGGCATTGGCAAGGAAATACGTCTCCGTTAACGAGGACAGAGAAGCGCGAAAGGGGCCGTCGTCAAGCAGTGCCGGGTTTAGCCTCCAAGTGGGAATCGGAGGGCGACGACCCATTGGTCGGAGTACTAAGAGCAATGGGCTGTGATCCGAGAGCATCCGCCCAAGGTATGCGAGACCAGGCCGTTAAGGGTTGGGGAGCAAAGGAACGTGTCCAATCGAGTATGGACCTGGTGGACCGGTGAGAAAAAGGAATATTCCCTATCTGCCCTGTGCTGCAGTCTCCAGGTGTCCTCCAATCCCCAATCAGATATCCAGGACCGAAAGCCAGCTGCTGTGCGATGTGGCTGCGTCCCCGGCAGGGGAGGGTGTGAGCGATCCGCTGCGACGTCAGCCACGCAATTGAAGTCACCCCCCAATATTAGGGAACCTGTGTTACAGTGAGCCAAAGAGGCAGAGAACGTCTCCAGAAAGCCGATTTGATCCTGATTAGGAACATAGGCAGTGCCCAAGGTCACCTCCCGCCCGCTAGTCACCCCTTGAGCAGGACGTACCGCCCGTCTGTAGGTCGAGGGTAAAGGGAACCCCGGGCCTCACCCAAATCAGCACCCCCCTGGCGAAGGCCGAGTAGGTGGCTGGCCCCGCCACCGCTTCTTCAACCGCCCAGCCTCCCCCTCATTCAAATGCGTCTCTTGAAGAAACGCAATGTGGACATCCCTGCGCCTCAGGTGGGAATATATATTGTGCCGTTTGGACATCGATCCCATCCCCCGGATGTTCCACGTGAGGAACCTCAGACCACTAGGTGTACCCTCCATTCCCGCAAAAATGTGCCCCGTGACGCCCATAGGGTGGACCCACCATTCTCCGCCTGCACACACACTCGCCCTCTCCTGCAATCAATCAAATAAAAAAGAAAAACAATTGAACCCCCAACGGCGAACAACTCCCCGAACCCAGGGCATCCTGACAACAGTCAGTCGCCCAAACAGCGTACAGAACATTTCTCATAGGGAGACCCTACACTAGTAAGGTACCCAGGGAGGGGTGGGCAAAAGAGCTAGACTAAGAAGGAAACCCAAAAAAAGACACACAAACTGTTCTGGGCACGCCGGCCCCTTCGGATTCTGTCGCCCCAAGGCCAGGGTTCCGCACCAGCAGGCCGGCCACGACTGAGGCAACAGGCTGAAGTCCCAGCTAAATCAAATGACTTCATCCGCCGTACCCGGGGTCACCACCGGCATTTTCACGCTGCCACTGCCAGAGGATTCCGAGTCATTGTCCCCAGTGCCTCTCGACGTGCAGGACCCAGCCTCCGGGGAGGGGCTCCTGCTCCTCATAATCGCTGCCACAGCCTGCAGGGCGTCCGCCCTTTCCCGTTCTGTTTGAGACACAGTCGGTTTCTTGGGGGCCCCTCTGAGAGTGCGGCGCCGCGATCGCCTCCTCGGCCCCACTTTATGTTGCTCCTGAGGTCGAGGGCCCACTGGCCGGGAGGATCCAGCCCTGTAGGATTCGATCCAGTCCCAGGCTTCTTCTGGGCTATTACAGAAATGGGTTCTACCATCGAGCTCAATCCTCAACCGGGCCAGGAACATCAGTGAGTACTTAAGGCCCTCATCCCTCAACACTTTCTTAGCCTCTAGGAACGAGGCTCATTTCCGCTGGACCTCCAAGGTATAGTCTGGGAATAGGGAGACCCTGCTGTTGTCTACTGAGTAGGGGCCATCCATCCGCGCTCTCCGCAGGAGTAGGTCCCTATCCCTGAAGTGGAGTAGGCGGGCGACCACCGGTCGCGGCGGACACCCCGGTGCCGGAGGCCTGGACGGGACCCGATGAGCTCTCTCCAAGGTGTAGAAAGCGGACAGGCCTTCAGGCGCTACCACCTCTCGCAGCCAGCGCTCCAGGTAGGACACCATGTCGTTATCTTCAACTCCTTCCGGTAGGCCCAGGACTCAGATGTTGTTCCGCCAATTACGGCCTTCCGCAACTTCGGCCTGCCGTTCCAGCACTCCCACCCTATCCATGAGGGCTCCCATCTGCTGCTCCAGGGCTTATTGGGCAGGGGCTATGGATGTCCTGGTGGAGGGTGGCCTTTGTATCTGCTATGGCCTCCAGTATCTTGCTCACCTGTTGTTGCAGCGAAGCCTCCGGCATGGGCTGCGATTGTTCCTGGGCGCCATGCTCAGGATCCTGAGAGCCCCCAGCCTGCCGGCCCTGTAGTTTGCCCATGCTAGGTAGCGGCCCACCAGTTATCGATACGTGTACGGAATGGGGATCAGGCCGGCAGCCGATGTCTCAAAACCGCCACTCACTCCAAGGCTCCAGGGGGGCCCAACACTCCAGTCACAGCGCCTGTTCCACCGCCGCAGGGCCCACAGCGGTGTAATCAAATGTGCGCACTCCGCGTCTGGGAACAGACTTCAATTCTGGGAAGCGCCTGGCGGAGTACAGCCTCCTGCAGTCTAGGGCTGCCAGGGCTACGCGTGCCTCGTCTGCCACCAACGTAGTCCAGTCCCACATGCGCAGGGCCACAATGATTTGCCCGGTTCTATGCCAGTGCACTCGGGCGATGGGGGAGGGGGGAAGGTACGGTCCAGCGAACCGCGAGCCACCTCCGTTGTCCTCACTGCAACCCCCTCACCTCCGCACGCCCTCTCCACTTTGTCGTCACCGCCGTATGCCCCAACGCGCTCCGACTTGAGGAAGCTTACTGGCGTCCTCCGCGCCACACGTAGCACTTGGCAGGCACGGGGCAGAGACACTGTGTCGAACACGACCCCACGGTCCAGAGTGCTCCCACACCTCACCTCCGCGTGCTATCGGCCTCCGTGGACGCGCTCCCAGGCTCAGCGCAAGCCACAGAAGGGATCGGGGCTCCTCACGGCACAGCTAGTTGAAATTACCCCGGGCCGCCATCTTGGATCATCGCTGGAATCAGCGGCCGGCAGGGATTCGGCCACTTCGCCACCTTTCCACCACCTACACGGGCGTCAGGAGCAGCCTCCAGGAACACTGGTAACACCCGGTCCTCGCCGGCGCTTTCCCGGCCTCGGGCACCTCCAGGGCAGGCTAATAAATGTTGGGCCGGCACGCAGCTCCGAGCTCACGCGTCCGCCATGCACGGCTCTTTAGCCACGCCCCAGCTTGGAGGAAACATCTGACTCATTTTTAAACAGTTTATTAACAAGCTCTCTCACGCCTCCACTTCCTCCCTAACCAAAACTACACCGGGTACTCTGCAGCGTAGCAAACATAATGGGTCCAGGATCCGCTCTTAAAAATAAACTAAAAAACATAAAAAGTACACACGTTACAGCCTTGATAGGCATAGATCTGTAATTCTGTCTCAGTCCACCCGGGTGAAGGAGAGCACACTGCCTGTGAAAAGTAAACTTTCAAGATCAGTCGGCATGCTTAAGGTTTTATCCCATCCGCTCGATACTTAAGTAGATACCAAAACCAGGCATGAACTTTTATCCTCTTTTACTTCCACCCATTGGACCATATCTCCAGTCCCCTCAAAGAGCCTGGGGTGACCGTCCTCTGCAAGCAATCAATCAATCAATCAATCAGGGTAGGTAAAGTGCAGCTACTCACCCGCAAGGGTCTCAAGGCGCTGGGGGGAGGTGGGGGGCGGCTCCGTTGAGTACTGGGGTCATCCGAAGAGCCAGGTCTTGAGGTCCTTCCTGAACTGTAGCAGTGTAGGGATTTGCCAGAGGTGGAGGGGGAGGTCGTTCTAGGCCTTGCCTGCGAGGTAGGAAAAGGACTTTCCTCCCATTCTGGTCTTGTAGATCCGTGCGATGGTGGCCAGAGAGAGGTCAGCTGATCGGAGGTGTCTCTTGAGTGCGAGGAAGGAGAGGCGGTTGTTTAGTTATGCTGGTCCGATGTTGTGGAGGGCCTTGTAAGCGTGAGTGAGGAGCTTGAAGGTTATTCTTCTTTCGATAGAGAACCAGTAGAGATCTTGGAGGTGTAGGGTGATGTGGTTGCGATGGGGAATGTCTAGGGTCAGTCTGGCTGCGGCGTTCTGGACGGTCTGGAGTTTGCAAAGTAGTTTCTTGTTGATTCCGGCGTAGAGGTGCGTTGCCGTAGTCCAGTCTGCTACTGATGAGGGTGTGCGTGACTGTTTTTCTGGATTCGGAAGGGATCCATCTGAATGTTTTTCGGAGTATGCAGAGGGTGTTGAAGCAGGCCGAGGATACAGCGTTGATCTGGTAGTTCATCGTGAGTGATGAGTCTAGTATTCTGCCAAGGCTTCGTGTGTGGTCCGTCGGGGTGGGGGGTTTCCGAGGGCAGGGGGCCACCAGGTGTCGCCCCATGCAGAGAGGGTGGTGCCAAGGATGAGGACTTCTGTTTTCTCAAAGTTGAGTTCTCAGGCATCTCTTCTTCATCCAGGTGGCGACGGCTTTCATGCCTTCTTGGAAGTTGTGCCTGGTGATGTCGGGTCCTTTGGTGAGGGAGAGGACAAGCTTGGTGTCATCAGTGTAGGAGCCGATGTTGAGCCCGTGGTTTCTGAAGATTGTTGCAAGGGGGGGCCATGTAGATGTTGAAAAGGGTGGGCCTGAGGGAAGATCCCTGGGACAGTCCACATCTGATCTTCGTTGGTTCCGAGAGGTAGGGCGGGAGTCTGACTCACTGGGTTCTGCCTGTGAGAAATGAGCAAATCCAGTCAAGGGCCTTTCCGCGGATGCCGGCGTCGTGGAATCTGGTGGCTAGTGTGCAGTGGGAGATGGTGTCGAAGGCAGCTGAGAGGCCCAGGAGGATGAGGACTGCCGTTTGGCCCTGGTGGAGGAGGGAGCGGATGTCGTCGGTGGCAGCGAGTAGGGCGGTCTCGGTGCTGTGGTTGCTGTGGAATCCGGATTGGGAGATGTCTAGGACATTTTTGGCTTCAATGAAGTTTGCTAGCTGGGTGTTGACGGCCTTTTCGATGACCTTGGCTATGAACAGAAGAAGGGAGATGGGCCTGAAGTTCTTGAGGTCCGTCGGGTCTGCGGAGGGTTTCTTCAGGAGACGGTTGACTTTGGCGTGCTTCCAGTCATTGGGGAATGTGGCGGTTTTGAGGGAGCAGTTGATCATCCGGCGTAGTTTGGGTGCGATGGCAGTGGTGGCTCTGTGGAAGATGTGGGGTTGGCAGGGGTCTGAGGGTGCTCCGGATTGGATGCTGTTGATTGTCTTTAAGATGTCTTCTGTCGTGAGCGGGGTCCAAGTGAGCAGGGTCTGTTGGGTGGCATCACTGGGGGTGGGAGCTGGAGTGATGCAGAGGTCTTGGTTGTCAAAGTTGTCATAGATCGTCTTAATCTTGAGGTGAAAGAAGGTGCTGAGTCTGTTGCAGAGGTCTTGGGAGGGTGGGACGTCTGTTGTTTCGCTGCCATGGCAAATTCCTTGATGATGGAGAAGAGTTTTTTGGAGTTGTGGGCAATGGTGATGATTCTGTCTTGGAGGAAAATCTTCTTTCTGGATTTGATGAGTTGGTGGTGTGCGCTGGTGGCTGCTCTGTAGGTGGTGCATGTTTCTGGGGTTTTGTTGTTCCTGCATGTCTTTTCGATTCATCAGCAGGAATGCTTGGATTCTTGGAGTGCAGGAGTGAACCAGCTTGCTCTCCTGATGTGTCATTTTTGGGTTATCTTGAGGGGGGCGAGTGTGTTGATACAGTTCGTGATCCAGCAGTGGAGGATGCGCCCCGCGGTGTTAGCGTTTGGCATCGTCAGTGGTGACGTGCTGATGAGGGTGGAGGTGAGCTGGTCTTCTGTGATTTTGTTCCAGTTTCTACTGGGGAGGCGGTGGGAGTGCTTGTGTACGGTGGGTTTTGTGGGGGTGTTGACAAGTTGCTTCAGTCCCATGTTGGTGAGGTTCTCTACTAGGGAGGTGGTGTTGGGGTTGTTGTGGTTGTCCAGCTGGAAGCTTAGGTCTCTGAGTAGGATGTAGTCTGTGGAGGCGAGGGAGTGGGGTGCAATGAGGTCGGCGATGGTGTCGGTGAAAGGAGCGCAGGTCTGGTCGGCCTGTAGATGAGGGTTCTGCAAAGAGTTGTTTTGGAGTTGGTCTGGATCTGGAAGTGGAGATGCTCCATGAGGGTCGTGGTGCCATCCGGGCCGGTGGTTGTCATGCAGAGGGTGCTTTTGGGGACAATAGCAATGACTCCTCTTGGGCGGGAGGGGTGATCATTCCACAGGATCTTGTATCCATCAGGAATGGCGGTGGTGATGTCGGGCACAGAGTTGGCGTGGGTACAGGTTTCTGTGAGGAAGGCAACGTCAGGCTCATGGGTGATGAGGAGGTCCCAGATTTCTATGGCGTGCTTGTGTAGGGAGCGCACGTTGAGGAGGATGCAGTCGAGAGGTTTGTGAGCGGTGGTGTTCGGTAGGCTGAGGGCTGCTGCTCGAGTCCGGAGGTCGGTGAAGGTGCAATGGCAGTGTCAACAGGAGATCGGGCCTTGGGTGTTGCTCGGTGTCAAAAGATGGCAGTTGTTGCTGCGTAAGGGGTTGAGAGCGTGGAGGGCACTGGAGTTGTAGCAGAGGTGGGGCGGAGGACCAGGGTCCCAGGCACGGGTCGGTTCATGGACAGGCGCAGACGGGCTAGCCTTTGGTGCCCCTTCTGCAGCGAAGAGCAGTGGTGGCTGCCATACCATGGAGAGCCCAGTAAACGGGCCGCACCAGCAGAGGACACTGCTAGACAGACGGCAACCACATTGGAAGCGATACCGTCCCATCGCTTCAGCAGAGCGGGGCTCATGCATCGAGAGCACTGCTGCACCTGCCGAGTAACCATGTGAGGATTCTGGGAACTGCTGGCAGAGGAAGATGCGTGTTCTGCAAGGTTGGTTGTGGACAGGGGTGCCACTGGAGGGTGAAGACCAGAAGGCTTCCCTCATCACCTATCCCCCCACCTTTTGTTTCCTCTTCTTCTGGCACTCCTCAGCTTGTGGCATGTAGAGGTGCAGCTATAACTTGGAAACCCACTGTGGCATAGTAGTGGATGAGTTGCTGGGCCCTGGTGACCCCTGGTGGGAGCTGTCGAGGCCAGAGGGAAGGAGCACGTGACTGCATGCTGGGATGCCCGCTGGTCCTGGAGGGCTCCCTCTTGGACAGCATTGCCAGGGATTGAAGGTGTGGAGGTGTGCAGTGGTGGGGTGCTGCCTTGGAGAATTCTTGCCCGCGCCTGCGTGGTGACTGGTGACCGCTGACTGCTGCAGGCCCTTGAGGTGACAACTGGCTCCCCCACCCATATCTCTTTGGTTGCTGCGCCACGTCACGGTGAGTGGCTTCCAACAGGGCATTGTCTGACCAAACTCCCCTAAACCTCCACCCTGAAAACCATTCTGGACATATTGGCAGCTCCCCCTACACCAGTGGACCTGATCTGCCAGCTGGAAATCACCCTGGAAAAGCACACAGGGATGTTTGACAAGATCCTGAGGCTATTCATGACTCAAAGACTGCGATGAAGGCCCAAGTGGGAGCAATGCAGGTGGAGACTGGCCTGCTGCAGGCAGACCAAGCCAAACTATCGGACAGTTTAATGAGGTGGAGTTCTCCTTGATCACCATGCGGGCCTCCATGGTGACCATACAGGACCAACTGAAAATGCTACAAATGGAGGTGCGTGAACTCAGGGCATGGGCAGAGGACAGTGAGAGGTGCTCCAGGTGCAACAATATCTGCTTCCTGGGGTTTCCTGAAAGGTCCGAAGACCCCAAAATGGAACACTTCTTAGAGGAATGGCTGACTTCCATGGGCCTGGTGGCCCTGTATCCTGAAACATTTCTCCATTGAACGGGTGCATAGGTTCCCAGGCCGGCCCCTGCCTCCAAGAGCCTTGCTGCTCCAGTGATAGCACACCTTTTAAATTTTAGAGACAGGGACCTTCCTGCTACAGATGTTTAGAGCGAAGGCCCCTTAGAACTACAATGGAAATACTATAACGGCCTATATAGGCTACATTGCAGAGGTCCAGAAACAGTGCAACTCTTTCAAGGCTGTCAAGGCTCAGCTCCACAACATGGGCTCGTCCTACACACTACTCTTCCTGGCGAGGTTCAGAGTGGTGGAGGCAGATGAGTCTCACATCTTCATCAGATGAGGCCTGGATATGTTTGCGTTCCAAGGGGATGGACGACCCACCGGGGCCCGGAGAGGACAAGTTACTGGGATAGAACAGGGGTAAGCCCCTGTGCCGCAGAACCAGACACCCATGGTCATGCCCTACCAGAGAACAGGCAACTACTGAATGAGCACAGTTGGTGGCAGAGGTTTCCATGCATAGTGTGAACAGGTATCATGTCCTACACCCAGACACAGATCTGAAATCATGGGAGGGGGGCCCTGACTCGGTGGCCTCAGAAATGGAGATCAATAGCTCACCAGAGGGGTCACCTCAGATGAAAATGAAGGAACAATAATGGTAGAGCGTTGGTGAGTGCTGTGTGTTGCAACTTAATTGAACATGACTCAGATGGTAGTGGTCCGGTGGGCCCCATTTGTTCTTGAGATTGTGGGATGCACCTCTCCAGAACACAAGCTCTGACTTCTTTGTTATTTGTTAAGTGACATTTGTATAGCACATAATCACCAACGGTCTCTTAGCGCTTATGAGAGAATTACAGAATAATACCAGCAGTTACCTATCACCGAGCCTACCTGGTCATAGCTCATCTCGTCCCCATACCTGTGTGTACAAAAAAGTCTTTAGTTTTTTCCTGAATGGGCTCAATGTGGCCCAGCTGGAAACTTTAGAATCAGGACATCTCTCTTGGCCCGCTCTCTCATAGACTTTTGCAAGGACAGTTAAGCACTGGGTCAAGAATTCACTGATTGACACTGTGAATGGAGTGTTGTGGCATGATGCATGTTATCATGCAAACCAAAGAAGTGGGAGTTATTGTTCTGTTGCAGTTACAGGTTTTTGTTCTGGTGGGGTGGTGCGACACCGGGGGGTGCGGCTGGTAGGGAGGACCTGCATGCACTGTGCGGGGATTGACCCAAAGACCAACTTGAGATACTATGGCTGACACATATAACATGCTCACTTGTAACATTAGGAGTATGGTGATGCATGTGATGGCACCGGGTGTATGTATACCTCAGACGTAGGCATATACATATTGTATATATCCAGGAATCACATCTCATGCAAGGGGAACTGGAGAAGGTGTCTAGGCAAAAGAGTGGGCAGGTGTTTGGGACTGGTACTCTGCTTAGTCCAGAGGGGTCCTCATCTGGATAGCCCCGGGGTACCCTGTGTGCACAGCCGAGTGAAAATAGACATAGAGGGCTGATATGTATTGCTGGAGGGTGTACTAGATAGCCCTCCTCTATCGGTGTCCCTGTACTCCGCCAGCACTCTTCAAGGGGTGTTTCTTAGCATGTTGTCCCCAACTATGCTCGGGGACCCTCCAGCTCCAGGGATCTGGAGTGGAGACTTTAACTGCATACACTGCACAGGCATTGATCCCTCAATAACCCCCTCCCTGGGACACAGGGTATACATGTGATGGGTCCCTTTAAACGTTGGACTGGGGCAGTACAGTTACAAGACGTATTGCAGTTGGGACACCCTGAAGACATGGAATACTCATACTATGCCCCAGGTCACCAGGTGCACACCAGGATGGATTATGTTTTTGGAAACACCGAGTTCTGGCCCACTGTGGTCAGCTTGGAGTAACTGGGCCAGACCTTATTGGATCACAGCCCTTTTCAAGTCACATTTAGCTGGGAGGAAGTGCATTCCCCAATACTGACATGGAGACTGTGTCCGGAGGCTCTCCTTGACATGGACTTCAAAGAAACGATTAGCATGCACTTCCTTCTTTACTTTGATGAGAATGAGGGATTGGTGGACAGGAGGGACACAGAGTGGGATGCAATGAAGGTAGTGGTATGACGGCACTGCATCAAGACCACCTGGGGGATGAGAACTTCCCTCCTCTGCAGTCTGTTGGAGTTGGAGACACAAATAAAGGTGGCTGAGAAGGATGCGGAGATGGTGATTGAGGCCCGGCCAAGACCAACGGTACTGCGCATTCAGCATAGGGACAGGATGCGCCAATGTAGAGACATTGGGGCAGATTTACAAGCCCCTTGCGCTGCCAGTACGTCACTTTTTGTGACGCACTGGCAGCGCAATACACTGCCCCATATTTACAAGGACAGGAAAAGCCACCCTGCATGGCTTTTCCTGTACTTGTAAATATGGCCCCTTAACACGCAGCACTTTGCGTGAAAGGTGCGTTCCATGGGTGTTGCTGTGGGTGTTCCCACGCAACACCCATGGAACCAGACACATTTCCAGATTTACGAGGAATCATAAATCTGGAAATGCGTGTGAATGCTACGCCTCCCCAGGGGAGGCGTAGTGAGGTGCAACGAGGAGAAATGTATTAATTTCTCCTCGTTTTTGTTTCCTGTTTCTATGCGTGCTGCATTCTGCAGCACACATTGAAAGAGGAAATCACCTCTAATGATTGTTTTTGTTCAGGAAGGGTTCCCTTCCTGCACATAAACAATCATTGAAAGAATGCTGTTTTTCAACTTCTATGTGTGCTAATGCAGCACACATAGAAGTTGAAAAACGGCATTTCAGATTGTTTTTGTTCAGGAAGGGAACCCTTCCTGAACAAAAACAATCTCCCCATGACGCAGGCATCCTTCACCATGGTGCAAGGGTGCCTGCGTCTGCGCATGGCAGCAGTTTGTGCGCAAGCGCAGGGGGAAGCACAGAGGTGCGACATATTGTTGTAAATATGTCGCACTGATGTGCTTTCCAAACTAACGCAGCACAGCGCAGCAAAATGACTTGCTGCACCGTGCTGCGTTAGTTTATTGTAAATCTGCCCCCCTGATTATAAGGCCTGCCTGGTTCCACAGCATGTCTACGGCAATAAAGCTGGTCACACCCTGGAGTGGCTTCTGTAATCAGCCATGCATAAAACCCTGAAAGGGGCGATCTGAGACGCTGCCGGCCACACAGTGAATACACTAGCAGACATAAACACAGTCCTTCTGAAATACTATGAGACGCCCTTGGAAACCCACCCACTCTGTCAGACCACGCCCGAAACCTCTGCATCAATCTAGACTCCTCCCTCTCCATGACCCGCCAGATCAACTCCTTCGCCTCCGCCTGCTTCAACTCCCCCCTATCCTCCGCAAGACCTTCAAGTGGGTCCCCCCCGAATGCAGAAAGACCGTCACCCATGCACTCATAACCAGCAACGCCCTCTATGCCG
This sequence comes from Calotriton arnoldi, assembly GCA_963921515.1. Lineage (NCBI taxonomy): Eukaryota > Metazoa > Chordata > Amphibia > Caudata > Salamandridae > Calotriton > Calotriton arnoldi. The sequence continues at coordinate 136,064 of CAWUFW010005419.1, forward strand.
GAATCAACAGAACCCTGCTACACAAGCTCCAAACCATCCAGAACACCACGGCCAGACTCGTCCTTGGAACCCCACGACATGAGCACATGACCCAGCACCTACGAGACCTCCACTGGCTCCCCGTCGAGAAGAGAGTAACCTCCAAATTACTCACCCACGCCTACAAATCCCTCCACAACATCTGACCCAAATACCTCAACGAGCGAGTCTCCTTCCACGTACCCAAAAGGAACCTCCGCTCCGCCGACCTTGCCCTGGCAGAGGCCCCTCACATCCGCAGAACCAGAGCAGGTGGAAGAGCCTTCTCCTACGTTGCAGCCAAGGCCTGGAACGAGCTCCCAGTCAACATCAGACGCTCCCCTACTCTGCCCACCTTCAGGAAGAGCCTCAAGACCTGGCTCTTTGACTGAACCGGAGCTGCACCCACCCCCTCCCCCCCAGTGCCTTGAGACCCTCACAGGTGAGTAGTGCGCTTTATAAAACCCTGATTGATTGATTGATTGACGCTGTATTCCCTCCCCTGGGCCCTACCCCTGACCGCACACAGGAACATGTTCGGGCAGCAGCTCTTCCCTGCCTGATACCTATTCAGTTACAGAATCTGGACCAGCCCCTTCAGTTAGAAGAGGTGCCAGAAGTGATGCACCAGAAGGCTCAGAACAAAGTCCCTGTCTTTCAGGTACAGACTGGTTTCCCTTAGAATTCTATGCGACATACATTGTGACACTCACCCCCAAACTGCTGAGGGTATATCTAGAGGTCAACAACAAATGTGAGAGCGAGGAGTGAGAGGGGTCACGTCCTTCTCCCCAGAATATAGCCAATGAACAATGTGGACGTACCCAGTACCTGAATAAATAACACTGGGGGCTCACAGTGCAGGAGAACCGTCAGGTTCTTTTAAAAGACCCCTCACACACCAACCTAGTTGGTGTCATGCTTCATCATCGGGGTCCCAACCAGGCGGCCGAATGCCACCCGGTTGTGCTACAACGCCTGATTACAGCGGAGCTGGTGTGGTATGAAAGTGTGATGAAGTGTGGTGCTAATTTAAGAATACCTCTGGGAATCCTTGCCTAGATATTCAAAGAATTGTTTAATTGTGGCGGCCCGGGTATGAATAAAAACGGAGGGTAGACAACCATAAGAGTGTAATTGATCTCTGTTGTCAAAAGATGGTCTACATGTTCAGCCCCAGAAATAGATGTAGGGGGCTTTCTTCAGGACCAGAGGTGAAGGCAGTGAATAAAGTGGTGGCAAAATCAGGCCACGTGTCAACAAATGATCACAGCCCACGCGCTAAGGTGGGGAGGAATGAAACGATGGTCGCAAATTGCGGCTAAAATGTAGAAACACTCGGTTTCAGTGGTGGCAGCCGGGACCCACGGAGCCTAACTTAGGTGTACCGAGGGCACACCGCCTCCCACTAGTGTTGGGACTACAGGTCCCCCTCCGGGGCCCGAGCAACTGCCACCACTGAAACCGAGTGTTTCTACATTTTAGCCGCAATTTGCGACCATCGTTTCATTCCTCCCCACCTTAGCGCGTGGGCTGTGATCATTTGTTGACACGTGGCCTGATTTTTGCCACTCACTTTTTATTCACTGCCTTCACCTCTGGTCCTGAAGAAAGCCCCCCCTACATCTATTTCTGGGGCTGAAACATGTAGACCATCTTTTTTTGACAACAGAGATCAATTACACTCTTATGGTTGTCTACCCTCCGTTTTTATTCATACCCCGGGCCGCTACTATTAAACAATTTTTTGAATATCTAGGCAAGGATTCCCGGAGGTATTCTTAAATTAGCACCACACTTCATCACACTTTCAAACCACACCAGCTCCGCTGTAATCAGGCATTGTAGCACAACCGGGCGGCATTCGGCCACCTGGTTGGGACCCCGATGATGAAGCATGACACCAACTAGGTTGGTGTGTGAGGGGTCTTTTAAAAGAACCTGACGGTTCTCCTGCACTGTGAACCCCCAGTGTTATTTATTCAGGTACTGGGTACATCCACATTGTTCATTGGGTATATCTAGAGGCCCATCCGCAGGGGATGTTGCCTGCCTCCCTCCCTCCGTGTAGCCTTAATTGTGATACTCCCTAAGCCTGGCAGAAACTCCTTGAGGTTAGCTCCTATCGCCCACTGTCTATGCTTAACATAGACTATGGAATCTTAAGTAAGGTGCTCCGAATAGGTTGCTTCCATTGCTGCAGATCCTGGTACACCCCGACCAAAATGGGTTCATACCCCATAGGGCCACTTATAACACTCGTCTGAACTGTTTATGTCTTGGATGCCCTAGGGATGGGTCCTGAGTTCCTTGGATGGGTCAGACTGTTGTATTCAGGCCCACAGGCCAGAGTACAGATGGGACAACAGGTGTAGCAACAGTTTGAGATTGGGAGAGGCACCTGGCAGGGATGCTTCATCTCACCCATAATTTTTGCCCTGGCTATGGACCTTCTCGCTGGTCTGCTCCTGCCCAGTGAACTGGACTGGAAGGTGTTAGTGGGGCCTGACTGGCAAATCATCTCCTCATATGCTAACAATGCTTTGATTTACATACGAGATCACAGGCGGCTGTTGCTGGACCTGTTTGCATTGTTGGAGTTTTTGCTGCTATGACCGGCCTCAGGATTAACTGGGAGAATTTGTGTTTGTTCCCCCCGCATAGTTTAAGGCAAGGAGAGGTGACAGAGCCCAAGAGGCTGCCCTGGCATCTTGAGACTTTCTGGTATCTAGGGATCAATGTGTACTACAGTGACGGGGATCTATTAGATGGAAATCATGGCAGAGCCCTGATGGTGATACTCCAATCTTTGAGTTTTTGGACACGTCTCCCTTTAGCGTCCATGGTCCGGTAATCCATTGCTAAGATGTTAATTCTACCGCATATCCTGTACCTATTTATGACCCTCCCTGTAATACCTGCACAGTCCTTCTTCATGCAATTGCAGGGAGTGCTGTCTGATTTGATATGGGGAGGTGACCGGAAAAGGGTCTCAATGGCCACGCTGAAGCGGTCACTATTGGATGGGAGCTTAGAAATACCAGACCTAGAGTTATATTTTACTGCAGCTCAGCTGCAGTGGCCCATGTGATGGCTGGCTGGTGATGCAATAGCTGTAAGTAGAGTGATTAGGAATGAACTCTAGGGCACCACTGTGTTGGACTGGCTGTTGGCCCGAGTTGGCACATCGCGGGAACAGAGCAAGCTAGCACGGCTGGTGAATACATGCTGGAATAGGTACATTCAGCCCAGGTGATGGCGGGAGCTGAACAGGCCGCAGTTATCTCTGTGGAGCATGCTGGGGATGAAAGGTCTGCTGGAAGTCCATGACCCAACTCCATGGCTCGAAGCGGCAGTGGCACAAGAGGGTGACCTCTATGCAGAGGGCACATTACAAACCTTTCAAGAACTACAGACTACACATGATCTGGGAGCTAGCCTCTTTTTGACACACAGCGCCCTTGTACTTGAGGTGCGGGGTGCCGGGGGTCTGGTGCCTGGGGCAAGAGGAACCACAGTTGCAACTTGGACTCCAATGCGCCCTCACCCATGTGTTAGGCAGAAGGGCAGTCACGGTGTTATACACTGCCTTACAAACTTCTGACAGAGGTCACATGCTACGTAGTAAGCCCAGATGGGAGGCGAGCTTAGGGGTGGTTCTGATGGACAATCAATGGGGGATGGATCTTGAACACGTTCAGCAGGTGTTTCCCCAAACCCCCACCTGATATTTACACAGTTTAACTATCTGCATCAGACATACCTCACACCGCACTGCCTTCATAAGATGGTCCCTGGGGTAACCTCAATATGCCTGCGCTGCAACCACGCAGAACCTGTTCCTGCACATGGCGTGGGACTGCCCGGTACTAGCGCCAGTGTGGATACAGGTGGTGGAACAGGTTTTGGAGATTGCAGCTGTACGGCTGGTCCCAGACCCATTGCTGTTCCTCCTGGGGATCACAAAATTATGGAAGCACATTAAACGCTACCGGAGATTTGTGGATCTGGCCATAGTACTCTTCAAACAACAGATAGCAATGTTGTGGAAGGCAGCACAGCCCTCCTCTAAGACATGCAGGTGGTACATAAGTGGGCATTGGCGGAGGCAGATGCGATGTCCTGTGAAGCGAGGCAACGGTGTGGAGCTAGGGCCGGCATGAATGTGGGACGCACACATGCTCAAGTTGCTCAACAAACTAGGTGACCCTGTGTGATGCTGCCCAGTGATTAAGATCCAATGGGGCCACCTTCAATGACGGCCAAGCCCAACAAGGCAAGTGGTGGACATATCTAAGCCAACTTTGAATTATATGGCATTGTACTTTTGGACTAAATGCTAGAAGCATACTGAATGATCTGCAGAAGTGAGGGATATTGAGTAGGCCCAACCTGAGACTATGTCTTCGAGTTATGCCTCTGAGCGTCCTGAACTTCTTCAGTCAATACGCACAACTGTGGAAGCTGCTAAATCAACTATGTCATTGGCCTGGTCTGAAGTGCACCAGTTGGCATGTCAGAGGAAAACACTATGATCTTCAAGCCATTGTATTGATTGGTGACTGCTACACAATGCTGATTATATACTGGTGGTTGTCAATATTTTTGGGTGGGTGACAGTGACCTATACAGATAGCAGATGTAAGAAATTAGATTAATATTTGGGGTAGGTGACTATCCACCTCCAGGAATAACTAGTCAGGGTGAATCCTCAAAGTCACTTAAATCACCTGAAGTCAATCCCCAGTAGCTATGGCATAGTGCAGACAGGTTTAACTTAGGGCAAGGTGTAAGGTATTTATTGAATACCAAAACAATAATAATGTCAAAATGCAAACAATAAAAATCCCAAACTGAATTAGCAAAATAGAGTAAAATTTAATAAACAAAATGACACCAAACTGGCAAAAGTCCAATACGGAGAACAGGAGATTTTAGTTTTAAAATGTAAGATTTAAGTGAACATAGCTCCATAAAGTGCAAAGTCAATTGTCTCAGTAGATCAAGACCTAGGCACAATGTGAGGTCGATGTAGGTCAGATATACCAACCAGGTTTATTCTGGTCAAAGATTTTACCTTCTAACTTAGTCATTTATTTCTCAATCCGCCACTTGATTACACTTCTAAAGCCCCCCAGGGCCTCAAGGGAGGTCTCTAGACACTCATTGGGTGACAGACAGAAGCCAACAGCAGGGTCCTGTCCAGGTCCAGTTGCCACTGGTCAGCTGGGTAGTTACAGGAAAGACCTCTTGTAGCTTATTGTGTCCCTATAGCTTCACCAGGAGGTCAGCCTATGACCCATGGAGTTCATTTCTTTGTCTTGCATTTAAGAGGGAGCAGGTGCAGTCCTTCAGGGCTCCTCTCAGATCACAGACAGAAGGTCTAGTCCACATCTGCTCTTCTGTGAATCCAGAAAGCATTCTCAAATGGGTGCATTGATGTGTTACATTTATGCTTGGCACTAGCCAGTAGGTGAGAATTACTCCTGGGCATGCTCTAACAAGGCCAAAAGTACCCAGGGTCAATCCTACCCACTTTGGTGATTTTCAAGATAACAAAGTCTTCGACCACTCTAAACGTGGACTCTTTGGTGTGGGTGCGTATGTATGTGGGAAGTGTATTATTGTATTTATCAGTGTCCTCCCACAACTAACACTAAAATCAAATTTGAGGCAGCCACTGTACCCACAATAAACAAAAAGACAGAAGTCTGGTAGGACAAAAGAAAAGTCCTTCAGCAACCACACATTGGATCCACAAGAATATTCTTGCCATCCTGTTCTCTCCCTATTTCAAGTGTGCCCCAAGTGTTACATATAAATCCAGCATGCCAGGATTTGACAATGAAGCAGGATTTGACACTGTAGGGTCAAGAAGGATGGCCACAAGGTTCAGAGGAGTCATCCCTACCTTCAGTTAAGCCTATAGTTTGATCCTGAGAGGCATTTCACACATATTCACACCTATTAAAGATTACGTTTTGGCTGGGAGAAGCTGGAGAAGAAATGCAAATTAATCTTCTGGAACTTGAGGCAGATAAAAGGTATCTTCCCAACCCTTACATTTCCTTACTATTTATTAAAAACCTGATTTCACCATTCAATTGGGATTCTAATAGCTATTGCTGAGGTAAAACAGTTCATGAAAACTCAAAAAGTTCAATTCAATTTTCACTTTATTTGGTTTCTTACATAAAACCATCAAAGTAATCTAAAACAGTACATTATACAAAAGAGTGACCTAAAACAATGCATTATACAGAGAAGTGACATGATTAACAGATCTTACTTAAAAGTGTCATATAAGATACATAAAAAAAATTGTGTATTAAAAAAATGATATAATAAATCTTTAAAAAAGGAGGGAAGTAAGCCCGGGATCCCAACTGGGATGGATGTGCCCCACCCATACATACTGAGACACAGTACAATCACATTGTGAGCCAATATCAATAAATCGCAGCAGGCTCTAAGCCTCACCGCTGATTTTAAAACATTAAGGACATAAAAAACAGTGTAACCAGATAGCATTTATAATAAAATAAAAGCTGGTCGCTCCTGCCTAAACTCCGATTTCTTCAAAATGGGAATAATAAATTTTCCGGGGAAACTCGTAGTAATTACAAAACATTAAAAAATTGAGCATGTCCTGTGGAGACTTACCGTCGCAGCCACAGGACTCTAGGCTCTGACCTCTACTACACCCACGAGGCTGTGCCAACAGGAGGTAAAAGAGATCAAAAGGAAACCTGGTCAATAAAAAACAATTGTAAGTACTAAGAGGCCCTAGGAGATATGGCTCAGTCGATTGCACAGTTTTCAAGATAACAAATCTATGGACACTAGGTTTTCTCAACTCACACTCTTTCCTATCTATTGTCCTCTGACTAAAAAAAGGTCTCCCTTACCCAGCCCAGGTCTTTCTTATTCACTGAATCTGGGTTGGAGAATAGATCAGCTCTTCCCAGCCTCCCTAGGCAACTCTTTATGTAATTAAGCCACGGAATATGATGGGCGAAGTCAAGAGCCATACAATCCTTCAGGATCAGATTACTTAAGGTTGATCCTTGATTCAGCCAAAGCTTCAACCACAGTATTAGGGGGCGAAGGGACAACAGTTCAGAAAGATAGGACACACCCAGCTCTTCATGAACCACTAAGTTTGAGGTTCCCTGGGGCACACACAAAAGATGTTTCAAGAAGTTATTCTCAGCCACTTGTAGTTTCTCCATGGCAACTGTCGCGATCACTCAGCGGGGGCTGGGAATGAAGGGGCTAATTGCATCCACACATAAGGCATCCTTCCCCTGTGTGTATGATGCTATGTCTGTTGGGAAAATGGCGCCAACATCAGGCAGTTGGCGCCCGGTGAACTACGTGTCCCAGAATCCCTTGGGACGCATGGCCGGAATGAGGATCAGGCGCCACCTCGAAATCCGTTTCTATAAAGCCCCTCCCCTTCCTGGGGTCGGGGCTTGACAATCCTGCTCCTATCCGGATTTGAAGTCTTCGTTCACGGAAGGGTTCCGAGTCTCCGTCTCTCCGAAGCGGGAACGCTGCCGGCTGGCTATCCTGAACCCGACGGAGAAGCAGACCTCCCTGGCGTTCTTCGTCCTTCCCCGCATCAGTAAAGACTCCATTGTCAGGTATCGTAATACCGAAGTCAGGAGGGAAGCACAGGAGCGCTCCTCCCACATACATGACTTGCTCATTTCAGCCCGACTCCGTTGTGTGGAGCAGCGGGAGTGCATGGGCGGTTTTTTCTCCATGCTCAATACGCTGTGTTTTGGCAACTGCGGAATGAGTACGATTATAGCTGTGATGTGAACAGCCTGTGCCTCTATCATTTGTGGTGTCACCAAGACTTTTTAAGAATATTTACATGCTTTCTGCAGGAGTGCGACTGTATTACAACTTACGTTGACTATTGCTTTAGCAATGTATATTTGATCGTGACATTTGTTTCCATTAACCAAGTACTTTCTTTGATTCTGAGACCACCTTCATTTCCTGCTTCTCACTGTCTTCCTGACATATGTGGTTTCTCAATGGATTATCATTTCATGTTTCGCTTTCTGGGAATTGCTGCATAAGTGTTTGTGAGTATGCAAAACAGTTGTGTGTTCCATACCAGTGGTATGTATGCTAATCCCTGTGCTACCTCTTACACACCTTTCTTTTGTTTTGCATGCAGTACTTACCTGTGGGGTGGCTTCTGAAGATATACCGAAATCCTAGACCAGACTTAGGCATAAGAAGACACCATCCCAGCAGCATCGTTTGATGTTTTATCCACTTCCCTTTTCCCCGGAGTGTTCCCTTGCATAGCAGTGTATCATTACTCTGTGGGAGGTTACGCACAGGGTAGTAGGGGGGCTCCTCTGCAATCCTTCGTCCCCGCTGGCGGATTTAAGAGGTTAGTGGCATTACTTGTTTTGCGCTGCTGACATATCCTGACAGCAACATAGCCCCAGATTTTACTGCCATAGGAGACTTTAGTAATACATTTAGCCTGGCATATCTGCAGGAGTGCTGCAATCGGTCTCCTGCCTAATCTTGAGGCGAAGTTAAAAATGACCGTGTTAGCACATACCAGATCTCCCCTCTTTCTCTGTTTTAGTGGCCCCCATTTCATTTTATCATCTATCAGGACCCCAAAATAAGAAAAGATGTCTGTACGGGGAACCATGGCAGATCCAACCCTAAACTGATAATGCTTTCTTGTGTGAGGTCCCACCTGCATCACGTAGGATTTGTAATCATTTATCAACAAATACAAATCCTCCATGAATGAGGAGAAAGAGTTGAGTAGTAATTGTAACCCCCTCGCGGTCCGGGCCATGAGGACCGCATCATCCGCGTACAATTAGACCGGCAGACCACGCCAACCCACCTGAGGATAATCTACCTTAGTCTCCAATAAAGCCTTCTCCAATTTGTTAATATATGAGTTAAACAGAAAAGGGACTAAGATACACCCTTGACGTACTTCTCTTTTTATAGAGAAATAACGGGAGACCTTAAGGTCTTGTGAGTATCGAACCTTGGCCTTGGTGTCGCTATGGAGGGCCTCCATAAAGTGGCCGATGTCACCATCCACCCCAATGGACAGCATAGTCTGCCAGAGCTTAGCTCTATTCACACGATCAAATGCGGATGACAGATCCATAAAGGCCAGATAAATGGTACCGGGGCATGCAACTGTGTATTTGTTAAGGACACTGGGCCACAGTTGACCTTCTCGGACGAAAACTGTACTGGACGTCAGTTAGAATATTATTATCCTCTGCCCAGCCGGTTAACCTGTCTAGGAGGACACGACTCACCGAGTCCAACAAAGAAATTGGTCTATAACAATGGTTGCTATCTCGATTACCCTTTTTGAAAACTGGCACTATAGTAGAGGTACCCCAAGAGCCAGGAGGACCAGTTTTAACCGCGGCGTTAATAACAGCTGTGAGGACAGGTGTCCAAACATTCATATCGGATTTATAAAGATCTGGCGGAATATGGTCAGGACCCTGTGCTTTGTTATTAGACAGCCCAACAATACCTTTCCTAACCTCTTCTGCCAAGAAAGCCATGACAGATTTCTCTGCCACTAGTCCGGGAGGTCTATTCATTTTGAGGGGACACTGAAACATAACCTCAAAATTATGCACCCATTCCTCCACAGTAATATGGCCCCACCGCATTACCTGCATCCTCGTTTAAAAAAGGGCTGTTTATTATGCTCCAAAACTTGGCGCTGCTCTTCAAAGTGCTGGCCTCAATTAATTCCCTCCAGGTTTCCTCCTTCAGCACTACCCTGCGCCTGGCCAGTTCTGCTTTGTACTCCCTTCGACAGGTTCTGACTAAAGCAATATCCAGGGTCACTGCGCAGAGGCACTGAGAAGGTCTGTTGTTGTGGAGGAGATGACCATAAAAGCTTCTTTAACATCGCCCGGGTCCATTGACGGGGTGTCGTGGCCGAAACTCCTCAGGATCGTACGTTGCAAAAATTGGTGCACCTCTCGACACCACCACGGTCTGACTATATGTACACAGACTCCATGGAGTGGTCAAGCGGGGGAAGGGAAGGAAGGGGACAGCGGGGAAGGAGACCTGTGAAGAAAACAAGATAGGTATCACTAACGATATAACCTATAGCTTCTTCCCCTTGTACTCTAACCCTTTGGGATGGTAGTGTAGAACACTGAATAGTAATACCTGTAAAGAAAGAAAAAAGCCTCCTCTTCAATTCTGCGATTCACTAAGGTCAGGTAATGGGTTTCATCTAGATCTAGAGGTGAAACGTAATAATCCACATTATTACTAGTAGGCGTAAAACATCAATCACTGAGGGTTCACAGAACATAAGACAACATACCCCTTAGCTACTCCTTGTTTGCAGAGACAGGGGTGTGGAAGAGCCGTCCTCCTGCTCACTCTCTGTACCCCTGCTTCTGGACACAAACATGTGTAACTATTTAGACATAGTAGGAAGCACACCATAGAGTTCAGGGCTCAAAGTCTTGTCCTCTGTTCAATACGTCTTGAGCAGAGGTGAAGGTCACCAGTGAAATCACCAAGTACTAGAAGTGCACAGCACCGTCACACACTCACATTCGCTAGCAAGGGCCCTCTTCTAAGAAAGAGTTAACACCACTCTTGAAACGACCTGAACAATTAGATGACAAGCCCACAGCTCCGGGCAGGAAACCAAAGTAAAAGTAATGCGATTTATTTCTCAATCGCCTGTTCAGGGCTTGGAACTAGGATCGTTTTCCCCGCATGAACCGAATGGTTCGCCAACGCGAGAAAACCTCCTGTGTCTGTTTTCCCCAACGGGAATATCTCCAGAATGCACAACACCTGACAAAGGGAGGGCTTGGCTGCAGAGTTGCTCCGCAAGGAACTCGAATCGGGTTCCACCAACGGAGCAACTGACCGAAGCAGCGTGATTGCCCCCACAGTTGCCACCACAAGGAAAGGAGCCCACTGCTAAAACAAGAAGTATTTCAAAGGTTTTTTGGTGCGCGAAGCACCCTTACCCGCCTCCTTCTTCACAGCGGCTCAGAGGTAAAGTAATCGGCGTCTCTCCGATGCTCAGCGCGTCCTAAGAAGGAAACGCCTCAGACACGTGCTGACGTCTCGGACGTCAAAACGCGGAGGCTCATGGGTCTTGTAGTTTTCGTTCCTAATGTCGCTTTTCTGTATGTATCTGCAGTGTTCTTTTGCTCCCCTTTGCGTGAGACGCAACAGAACATCCCTCTCCCGAAGAACACTGACAGAGACATGGCTTCTCCGGGAAGCGCTTATGAAATGAAGTGACATAGCGTGGAGCATGCACCCCTGATGCTGGTTCCCAGGTGTTCTCCTCGTCCCCATATCCTTTCCAGGCAAGCAAGTATCACAACCTGGTTCTGTATATTTTGGAATCTAGTATACCCCTCACCTCATGTTCTAGATCCTCGTCCACCAACACCCTGGAGACGGATCCCGATTGGCAGCTGAACGAGAGGGTTTAAGAAGAGAAATATGAAAGGACGGATGTATCCTCAGGGAGGAGGGTAATGCCAGTCTGACCGCGACTGGATTGATGAGCTTCACCACCTTATAGGGACCGATGTATTTGGGATTAAAAATACTACGTCTCTTGAACCTAATGTTTCTCGTGGAAAGCCATACATAATCCCCCACTCTATAGACGGGACCCGGACGCCTATGTTTGTCTGCGTAAGCCTTGTACTGTTCTTTGGCCTCCCCACCCTTTTTTGTGTTTCTTTCAGTGTTTTCTGTATGTGAAGCACTCTCTCCCTAACCCCTGGTAGGGCCTCAGTCTTCACTGGATGTACAAGGGGACTGAACCTAGGGTGGAAACCATAAGTGCAAAAGAACGGTGAGTGTTTCGTAGAACTGTGCACGGCACTGTTGTAGGCGATCTCAGCCAACCATAGCATGTCCACCCAGGCTTCAGTGGTGTTGTCCACATAACACCGCAGGTACTGTTTTAAGGACTGATTCACCCTTTCTGTTTGGCCGTCCGTTTGAGGGTGAAAACTTGTGGACAAATTGGGTGTTATCTTAAGGGCTGCACACCAAGCCTTCCAGAACTTGGCTGTAAACTGAGACCCACGGTCCGAAACTACCACTTGCGGAAGCCCATGCAACCTTACCACATGTACCAACAGCAGTTGAGCTAACTGACCTGCAGTGGGCAAGGATTTACAGGCGATGAAATGGGCCATTTTAGTAAGGTAGTCCACAACAACCAAGATTGTCGTGTAGCCTTTGTCCGATGGCATCCCCACGATGAAGTCCATGGATATGCTTTCCCACGGCTGATCTGGGGTGGGTAACGGTTGGAGAAGTCCTGCCTGTCTGGCATGCGAGGTCTTCATCTGGTTACATGTTACACACTCCATGACCCAGGTACAGACGTCAGTTTTTAGGGAGGGCCACCAAAACTGGCGCAACAGTCTCTCAGTGGTTTTTTCCATGCCGTTGTGTCCAGCACTGGGAAGGGTATGACACCAGGTGAAAACCTGTCTTCGTAGTGAAGGGATTGGGACCAACAGCTGTTTTCCTCGTATTGGTAGGCCTTCTCTTAGTTCCCACTCTGGGTGTTTTGCCAACCATATCTTCCATTCTTTGGTATGGACCTTCTGTGCGATGCTTCTGAGAAAGGGCTCCATTACAGTAGCGCATAGAACGTGTTGAGGATCGATAATGGCCTTCTCTGCCTGTTCCTCCAAAGGTTGAGTGTGTGTTTGACGGGTTAACGCGTCGGCTTTCTTGTTGTCTTTTCCGGGTCGATAGGTAACCAGAAAGTTGTATTCAGCGAAGAACAGTGTCCATCTTAGTTGCCTAGGGGAGAGATGACGTGCTGCCGTCATGAACTGGAGGTTCCGATGGTCCGTGTAAACTGTGATGAAGTGTTTAGCTCCTTTGAGGAAATGCCGCCACTCTTGGAAGGCGTCTTTAATAGCCAGGAGCTCTTTTTCGGCTATCGTGTAGTTGCGCTCAGCAGCGTTGAGTTTTCGTGACCGATAAGCCACCGGATGTAACTGTCCCGTATCGGAATGGCGTTGTGATAACACTGCTCCCACCGCGTGGTCAGACGCATCCTCTTCCACGATATAAGGATGGTCAGGATCAGCGTGCACCAGGACTGGAGCGGAAACAAACGCCTCCTTCAAAGCCTCAAACCCATACAAAGGGAACCTTCTTCTGTAGCAGACGTGTTAAGGGAGAAGCCAGGGATGAAAAGTGGCTGATGAAGCGGCGGTAGAAATTGGCAAAGCCTAGAAAACACTGAATGTCTCTGACGTTTGCTGGAGTGGGCCATTCTTTTACTGCTGTTATTTTCCTTTCGGCCATTTCTTGTCCCCTAGGGATTAGCATCACACCTAGAAATTCCACTGTGGTAACTCCAAACTCGCATTTACTGATTTTACAGTATAGCTGATGTTCCTGCAGGGTACTTAGAATAGTACGTACATGATCGGTGTGGCTCTCAATGGTGGGTGAATAGATAAGAATGTCATCGATATACACCACGACGCAAGTGATCCAGATATTCGCGCAGGACGTCATTCAGGAAGAACTGGAAGGCAGCGAGGCGCGTTACACAACCCAAAGGGCATGACGAGATATTCATATAAGCCGTAACGCGTCTTGAAAGCCGTCTTCCACTCATCTCCTTGCGCATCCGCACCAGATGGTATGCCCCCTTTAAATCCAACCGTGTGTATATAACAGCTTTTTCACCTGCTCCACTGAGACCGGTATCAGAGGTAAGGGATACCGGTTCTTTACTGTGATGGCATTCAATGCCCTAAAGTCTATGCAGGCACGCAAGTCGCCGTTGGCTTTGGGAATAAAAACAGTGGGGAAGCCCCGGGGGACATGGAATTACGGATGAACCCCAGCGCTAAATATTTATCCAGATAAGCCCGTAAGTGTATGTTCTCTGGTTCAGTTAAAGCGTATACCCTTCCTGTGGGAATAACCGCCCCTGGTACCAGCTCAATCTGGCAGTCGTACTGCCTATGAGGCGGGAGTACCTCAGCTTTGGCGTCGTTGAATACATTGGCAAACTCCTGATATTCTCGGGGTAGCGTGACCGGATGTTCTGCTGCAGTGGCGATGTGGTGACGTTCTGCCAACACCTGAGCCGGGTTGAGTTCTGGAGGAACGCAATGGGTAGAACAGTAGACAGAGGTGAAACGTACTGTTTTTTTCACCCAATCCACTTGGGGATTGTGCAGCTTCAACCAGGGTAACCCCAAGATGATCCTGTATTGGGGCGCGTGTATTACGTTGAAGACGAGCCTTTCCTCGTGCTTCTTGCCTTGACGTACTTCCATGGCCTCGGTTTGGAGCCGAATAGGACCAGCTTCTAGGCATCTCCCATCTACCGCAAACACGATTTCCGGCGTGTCTTTTTCTTGCAGAACCAACCCTAAGGATATGGCCTGTTCCTTGTCCATAAAGCACCCAGTGGCGCCAGAGTCCAACATGGCTGAGACTGGACACCATTCTCCTTTTACCAACAGGGAAAGTTCTATAAAGAAGTGTTTGGTACATGGGGCGCCTCCCGTCAAAGAAGGGATGTAGGTTTTGCTTGAAGGATTCCCTTCCCTTATCCTCAAGCCCAGTCGTTTCCCGCCGCACCCTCAGAAGTGGCTGCCAATTGTTTGCGGGGTTCCGTGCGTGGGTACCTCGTTCTCAGGGAGCACTCCTTGATGAAGTGGCCTTTCTTACCACAGTAAATACAAAGGCCCTTCTTCCGCCTGTATTCCCTTTCTTCATGGGTAAGAGAGGAACGAACTGCTCCTATTTCCATCGGCTCGGGTTTGTGTGCGGGCGGGTTGTCATAGGTTTTGGGTTGGTCCATTCGCCAGGTAGTTCGATCCCTTCGTTTGTTTTCCCCCGTCTCTCACCGAGGCGATGATCCAAACGAAGAACCAATCTGATCAGATCTTCGCAAGTCACAGGTTGTGGTTCTATTTGGGCCAAAACATCTTTCATTTCTTCTCGAAGGCCCCTATGAAAGATGGCGGCCTGTTTAGCCTCAGGCCATTCGGACTCGGCAACCAACCGACGGAAATCATTGAGGTACGCTATGAGATCCCTGTTCCCCTGTCGTAGCTCCAACAGGTCTTTGTCTGCCGAGAGTGTAGCTATCCTACGATTGAACGTTCTCTCAAAATCCTGGAGGAAGGAATCCCAATCATGAAGCATTGGATCGTTCCTCTTTACGAGAGGTACCGCCCATTGGGCTGCGTCCCCTGCTAAATAAGAAATCAGGAAGGCTACCCTTGCATGGTTAGTGGTAAAGGCTTTAGGTTTACACGAGAAATGCAAGAGTACTTGTGTGAGGAAGACCTGTACTTTACTGCTCTCCCCATGGAACCTCTCGGGGTGGCTAAAGGAACAGGGGGTGGGTATCTCCACCACCAGAGGGGGAAGGAGACGCTAGAGGCATACCTGCGCTAAAAGGATTTCTCTGCAGTTTGTCAACCGCGGCCTGTAGGGTAGCGGTTTCTGCCCTGGAGGTTGCTAGTTCAATTTGTACTGCTTGTAATGCAGCGATCACATCGTCTAGGGTGGCCATCCTGAACGTACGACCAGGAGGAATACAATCCTTGGGCCGATTACTCTGTCGTGGCCGAAACTCCTCAGGATCGTACGTTGCAAAAATTGGTGCACCTCTCGACACCACCACGGTCTGACTATATGTACACAGACTCCATGGAGTGGTCAAGCGGGGGAAGGGAAGGAAGGGGACAGCGGGGAAGGAGACCTGTGAAGAAAACAAGATAGGTATCACTAACGATATAACCTATAGCTTCTTCCCCTTGTACTCTAACCCTTTGGGATGGTAGTGTAGAACACTGAATAGTAATACCTGTAAAGAAAGAAAAAAGCCTCCTCTTCAATTCTGCGATTCACTAAGGTCAGGTAATGGGTTTCATCTAGATCTAGAGGTGAAACGTAATAATCCACATTATTACTAGTAGGCGTAAAACATCAATCACTGAGGGTTCACAGAACATAAGACAACATACTCCTTAGCTACTCCTTGTTTGCAGAGACAGGGGTGTGGAAGAGCCGTCCTCCTGCTCACTCTCTGTACCCCTGCTTCTGGACACATAAAGAAAACATGTGTAACTATTTAGACATAGTAGGAAGCACACCATAGAGTTCAGGGCTCAAAGTCTTGTCCTCTGTTCAATACGCTCTTGAGCAGAGGTGAAGGTCACCAGTGAAATCACCAAGTACTAGAAGTGCACAGCACCGTCACACACTCACATTCGCTAGCAAGCGCCTCTTCTAAGAAAGAGTTAACACCACTCTTGAAACGACCTGAACAATTAGATGAAAAGCCCACAGCTCCGGGCAGGAAACCAAAGTAAAAGTAATGCGATTTATTTCTCAATCGCCTGTTCAGGGCTTGGAACTAGGATCGTTTTCCCCGCATGAACCGAATGGTTCGCCAACGCGAGAAAACCTCCTGTGTCTGTTTTCCCCAACGGGAATATCTCCAGAATGCACAACACCTGACAAAGGGAGGGCTTGGCTGCAGAGTTGCTCCGCAAGGAACTCGAATCGGGTTCCACCAACGGAGCAACTGACCGAAGCAGCGTGATTGCCCCCACAGTTGCCACCACAAGGAAAGGAGCCCACTGCTAAAACAAGAAGTATTTCAAAGGTTTTTTGGTGCGCGAAGCACCCTTACCCGCTTCCTTCTTCACAGCGGCTCAGAGGTAAAGTAATCGGCGTCTCTCCGATGCTCAGCGCGTCCTAAGAAGGAAACGCCTCAGAAACGTGCTGACGTCTCGGACGTCAAAACGCGGAGGCTCATGGGTCTTGTAGTTTTCGTTCCTAATGTCGCTTTTCTGTATGTATCTGCAGTGTTCTTTTGCTCCCCTTTGCGTGAGACGCAACACGGGGCTGTACACAATACTAACTCATTATCACCCAGGTCACATTAATGATTTGTAGAATGACTCAGGGGTTATCTGGGCCCATTTTAACCTTCATCAGTTGTTTTTAGTACCCCACTCTCCCCTACCCCCAAACTGGGTACTAGTAGAGGCCAGCTGATTTGAACACATAGAGGGTTATCGTCACTATGTATGCTGGCCTCGATGGTAAACCCTGAGATTCATTAAAGGAGAGGTGTTGATACGAGGACAAAATCAATAAAAGAACCACTTCCCCACTCAACAAACGATGGATTAAGACCCTTACTGCAGGGTTCTAATGTACACATAGACGAGGATAAATCAAATTCATGTAGTATGTCATTAAGAGAGTGACCTTGTGCCGTGTGCTCAAAGAGAATTCCCTTCACACGTGGGCAACCCAGATTGATAAGACTAGTTATCCTTGGGTCCCCGCATAGGTGAATGTTAAAATCCCCGGCAATCAAAACGTTTTTGAAATCTACATTGAGCTGTTTCCTTAAAAACACAAAAGTTATGGATAGAAATAAAAATATATAAAAGAGTTGTGTTTTAGTTTCTTAGGAATTCTATCAGAAAACCACACTTATCAACGGTGTACTACCTAGCTGCCAAAGTAGATAGCATCATTACTTCTTCTGCTCTTATACTTTTTACTTTAACCTCATCACTTGCAACACATCTGCCATTATTTTGTTAGCTCAGAAATAACAATGACATTACTTTTACTTCTGTTGCAGGGATTCTGTGTAAACAGAACTATGCCTGGGATCACAGAATGTCAGTATTTAGGGACTGAGTCACAATAACCCATCAGTACCTATCAACCTTAATCCAGACTAGCTCATAGTGCTTTACCTGCCCTCCTATCCTTCCCAAAGTGACAGGTAGGTTAGCACCCCAGAATACAACACTCTAGTCCCCTCAGGGAACCGTGGAAACAGATTGTCACCCTTTCATTTTCTCACTCATGCATGTCCATAATAAACAAAACAAAGGCACAAGAACAGGTTACAATATTTATTGAAACTATCATGCTCTATCATAAAACATCTGTGCTGCAGCTAGAAAACATATGCATCCAAACAGAGTGAGCAGCATTACAAGTAAACTATAAACAATAAGAAGCCCTAGCATGGTGAATTATATATCTGCCTCAGGCTACCTTCACTTTGAAACACAGTGCTATATTATAGATCTCTGGGATCAGTGGCGAACCCCATAATTGTCATGCATAAATAGTTGTTCTATATTTCAGCTGGTGTAGCTCTCTCGTCTCAGGACCTTTGCTGTGCTAGAAAATCTTCTCTCTGTTTTCAAAATGGCACGTCTCAGTGTAAATGTTATGAATTTTCTTGAAAACAGCAGATGTGAATGCATGTTGTGTCTAAATGCAAGCTACATTTGCTAACCGATCACAGAAAGACCGGGCACAGTGTTGTTTGACGTTGTACAAGATGTTCAGACAAAGTCTGAACCAATAACATAACGTGTATTTGTAAAGCGTACATTCACCCAAGGGTATCTTGCCGCAGAATAGAAGATGTTTATTGTTGCCCAACTCAATGGTACTCATTTTAGTGACCTCAGAAGGATGAAAGGCTGAGTGGACCCACGAGGATTTGAGCCTGTGACCATGAGGTCGAACAAAGGCCTCAATAGTGGACCCCATTAGTCCACTAAGCCACCAGACACAGCTTCATAACTAAAACATGTGAATTGTTTCTCTAAAATAATGTTGTGGCACAAAAATAAATGTGCCAAGCATAATGTGTGCAAGGAAAAGCAGCTTAAACGTGCAAGCAAACTAAAATACGAGCAAACTAAGTGGGCCCTAATGGTAACACATGACACTTCCATATGACCTATTTGTTATGACCTTTCTCTCATCACTAATGCCAAATGCCAACCCATGTTAACTGACTCCAACCTAACAGTGTTGGAGAATTTTAACTTCCATCTAGAAGCCATCACAGAGACGGATACAGCTAGCCTCCTTGATCTCATGGAGAGCTTCGGGCTCACACAACTGGTGAAGGGGCCCTCCCCTCGAGCTGGGCACACGCTTGACAGGTTCTTTTCTAACAATCCATATATCCTGGTAAATGATATCCTGCCACTCGTTTGATCAGACCACTCGGCCATTTAGTTTAACATTAGACTATTAGAATCCGCCCCCCAAACT
The DNA here is from genome assembly GCA_963921515.1 of Calotriton arnoldi. Taxonomy (NCBI): domain Eukaryota; kingdom Metazoa; phylum Chordata; class Amphibia; order Caudata; family Salamandridae; genus Calotriton; species Calotriton arnoldi. Next base: position 155,222 of record CAWUFW010005419.1, read on the forward strand.
GGTGGTATTGTAAGAAGTAGATCGGTGGGAGCCTGGAATAGGATCAACAAACAGAATTTCCGAGCAAAACTAGCCACTTCTCAACCAGAGTATGGGGATAATGTAGATAAAAATGATAGCTACTACAGCTATTGGTTGGATACAAATGGCTCACAATCAGCCCCTTTGGTCTCTTTACGCTCGAAACGTAGCCACCTGACGGCCCCCTGGTACTTGGATAGCGTGAAGGACTGTAAATTAGGTTGCAAAAAACAGGAACGCATTTGGAGATCAGCCTACGATCCTGTAGAAGGGCAAATATATCAACAAATCCTGAGTAAATATAAGGAAATGATAAGGAGCGAAAAAACGATATATTTCTCCCAAAAAATTGAGTGCGCAAAAAATTCCTCTAAGGAACTTTTTAGTGCTGTGTTGTCACTTACCTCGCCACGCAATCCAGAAACTGTGCCAACTCAATCCCTGTGTGATCAGATTGCTAGGCACTTTGTGCTTAAAGTGGAAAGCATTTTTAATGAAGTAGGCTGTAGCAGAGCTAAGGAGAAATTGACCATCTCCGCTATGAAACCTGCAGCAGATAGATCCACTGGGGAGCCCTGCTTTGAAAAATTTGCTGTCCTGGAAAAGACGCTAGTGGTGAATCTAATTGCAAAATAAAAATCAGGCTCGCCGATCGACCCCTGCCCAGTGGCAGTGGTAAAAATTGCACAAGATATTGTTGCGGATAATCTGACAAAAATGTTCAACCATATCTTTAGGATAGGAGTTTTCCCTAAACTGTGGAAAACTGCATCAATTCTGCCTATCCTAAAAAAACAATTTAGATACTGAGGACGTAAACAACTATCGCCCTATATCACGCCTAACTTTTCCTGCCAAACTTCTAGAGAGGGCCATGAATAAACAGCTGATGGATTACATCAACTTACAAAGCTGCTTGGACGAAACTCAACATGGCTTTAGAACCAGTCACAGCACTGAGTCGGCCCTGATAAAATCAGTCGAGGAAATCAGGGTAGCTCTAGACAGCGGAGGGAGGGCCACACTTATTCTACTAGATTTGTCGGCGGCCTTTGATACTGTCCACCATACCATTATGGTGAATAGGCTAGCAGCGATAGGGGTGAAGGGATCAGCACTCCATCTGCTTAAATCTTTTCTGGAAGATAGGATGCAATTTGTAGATATGGACCCGTTCAAGTCTACCCCTTTTCAGCTCCCTTGTGGAGTGCCACAGGGCTCCTAAATTAGCCCTACTCTTTTTAATATTTACATAGCCCCTTTGGCCCCAGTCATAAAATTCTTTGGCTTTGCCCTAACCTCTTATGCTGACGACACGCAAATTGTCATAGCAGTCATGAAACAACCACATACCATTAGTAAGCAATTCAGTGATTGCATGTCAGCCGTAAGTCCATGGATGAGCTCAAACAGTCTAAAAGTGAACTCTAATAAAAACTGAGGTGGTCCTCTTTGGTAACGATCCCTCTGTCTGGTTCCCTGGGTGGGGGCCAACGAATCTAGGCAATTTGCCAGTGCCAGTAGAAAAGGCAAAAGATCTTGGGATAATTATGAACAACAGGCTCACCTTTGCTAAGCAGATCAATTCTCTGATATCTTCCACTTTTTTCTTTTTAAGAAAAATTAGAACGATCTTGCCTTTCATCCCAGCAAATTCTCAAAAACTGGTCATATCAGCGTTGATATTGGCCAGATTGGATTATTGCAATGGCCTATACCTTAATCTTCGGGCCCAGTATCTTAGGAAACTTCAGGTATTGCAGAACACAGCTACTAGAGATCTCACCCGTACCCCTAAATATGTATCAGTTAGGAAAACAATCAAACCGCTACATTGGCTGCCGGTGAAGGAGAGGATCCAAGTCAAAGCTTTGTGCTTCACGTACAAAGCCTTGCACAAGGAAGGACCTCAAGACTTAGGCCAAAAATTCAGATGGTACTCGCCTAGTAGATCACTTAGATCTTCAAATTCTAGAACCTTGGTGGTACTAAAATCCAAAAGAGTGAATTGGGGTGGCAGAAGTTTTTATTTGGGAACTATAACAATCTGGTATAAACTCCCGCTATCCATCCGATTTGCCACCTCCCTCCTCAATTTTAGGCGGGAGCTGAAAACCTGGCTTTTCAGCATATCAGACTTTTGGTAAAGATTCCTGTTTTACAGTCCAATCATCAGGTCAGCACCAGGACACCGTTTGGTAACAGAGCGCTTTATAAGTCTCCTAAAAAATAAAAAAATTAAAACTCTATCCTAGACTCACTGATAAGTATTTATGCTTTTAAGTATTGAATACATTTTTTTAAATGAGGTCAAAATACATTATATAAAGAACACTTACCCACATGCTATGTAAATTACATTTATAACATTGAGTTTTCTACATTCTAACCCAGATCCTAGCACTTCCTCCTACTAGTTACAAATATATAATTATGTTTAAATTGATTAAAATCCTAACCCAACCATAATGTTAGATCTAATCTTCTCTAAATCTATTAAACAATACTTCTGTAATTGTTTACATTAAACACAATGCAGGTAAATTTAATTTTATTGAATTCCATTTTAATTATTTAAATAACGATAAATAAACAGCAAATATCTATTATATATTCCTCTTGTCTTTCACTTCATAGAAGAGATCCGGGTGCACAATATAATGTGAAATGAGTTAATGGTGTCAAGATAACTTTAGTAAGATAAGGGCCTGAAGGGGTAATATCTTTGAGGCGGATAGTATGCGCTTCTGCTACAGTTTGAGTGGGAAATAAAAAAAACACCCTGCCTGCATACTCATCTTGGGAGCCCATTATTGTTAACAATGACCTAGTGGAATTATAAAGGCTACATTTTATCTAGGAACTCCAACCCACACAAGTTAAAGCAGAGAAAGGTTTCATATTCAGCATAGAAACAGAGTACAGAAATGCTAAATTCATCAAGAATAATAAAGCACCCTTTTCGACGGTAGTGATGAATGACAGAGAGCCATGATCCTTGTAAGATGCTTTAGAGGACCCCAACCTCATTGCCCATCTCTGAAATTGGTCACAGCTGCTCGGATTTCGTTTCCTTGTGAACCTTACGTTCACTAAAGAGAAAAAATCCCTTTCCATTTCCAAACACCAATGCTGCAGTCTCCTGAGGTCAAATAAGGTTCAAAGAAATGAGGTAATGGGTCAAATCACAAATTATGGCCCCAAAAAAGATTACTTCTCAAGATGCAGGACATTGTGTAATTTACTGAGACAAGGGGGTGAAGTCGTGGAATGGTCCTAGACCAATTTGTGTGATGCAAGATGTTGATGCTAACAATATGTATATGGTATTTCTATATCATGAACCTAGCCGAAAGGCAGCAGAGTGCTGTACAGGGCCAAAGACAAGCATAAAGTCAATAAGTAGTAATAATTCCCTGGGGTGAAGCCAAAGCCGCCCTGTTTTCTGTATATATTGGTGCATTAGTACCAATAGGACTTGCTTACAGCTCTGCTCCCAAGCCAGATCTAGATTTTCCAAAAGTAGAATCAGCTGAAGTTTGACAACTATGTCCATCCACACTACGAAGCTCGGGTTAAGGTTTGGAGTCCTACAATAACCACTTATTATAGCTCTGCACACAGTAAACCTTTTTCTTTTCAGTTTTGTAAAATGTCTTCATAATATTTATTTTACTGATACTCAGTTTTCCTGTATCCGAAACATGTAATAATGAGTTGGCCTTTCTGGTATTTAACGTATGACCTTAAGGTCAGCTGCTATTATTTAACCTCTTGATTCATGTAACCAACTTAAGAGTGCCACAGACTGGCCACCAGCATCCTATGCGCTCTAAGGCCTCTTTGCTCCCAGAGTCCATCAGCCATCAATCACTGTTGCTAATGGACTCGTTTTATGAACTTCCACCTTTATAATGTGTGTCTTCGGGACGTTTTACTTGATCACAAGGTGACAAGATACCTAGATAAAAACTTTCTCTAAAATCTTGAATGTATTTATGTATGACTACACTGCGTTATTCCAAGATTTAGGTGATAAAATAATAAAAACCACTAAGTTACTTACCACTGTCAATGGAATTACAAGATCTTGAGCAACTCCACAGGTCTGGAGTTTTTCAGCAGAACACTTTTTGTGTGCAAAGCAGGTCACTTACCTGGGTGGAATACAGTGGGAAAATATGCATGGAACAGCACGGAAACACAGATTCCTGCATGGTGAAACCATAAAAGGGATTAACTCTGTCCCCCCACCCATGGAGTTACAGACACCCAGAATATTGGTTGTTCCAGAGACGAATTGCCAGGCCATTGTCCTGTCCACTTCTAATGGTCCCCTTGCTCTTTGAGCTTTCAGACATTCAGATGACATAGACACACGACACATGCAATATAGCGACGCAAACTATATAAAATGCAAGCTACGTGCTTTAGTGGTGCTCATTGTGTGCATCACCAGCGACTCTTATGACACATAACAATATGGTTATGTAAATAATCCCTGAGAAAACTCCTATTTTTGAATCAGCGATTTGAAGTAAATGTCCAGAATAAAGGGTTGAAGCTAAGGCAGAGTTGAACTTCAGATAAATTTAAAGGAAGTTAAGTGTGGCATAATAGTTTGATGCGTTTTACTTCTACCTTATAAAGCTAAATACTGCCAGTTAAATGATAGGTCACCCAAAAGTGATGGATAAATATACTTAACTCGTTCTGAGTTATGGATAATTATGCTGTGAACACTCTATTCCATTGTTTTCTTAGCTTGCCTTTCCCATTACAGGCAAACACTTCCCATGTGCAAAGCAGTTCAGGACAGGACTCAAAAAGGGTGGTCAAGCCTAAATTGCTAGATCAGATTCCCTGGGCATAAGTCCTAAAAAAAGAAGAGGGGGGACTAACCAAGTTAAGCAGTATGCAAGCGAAATTATGGCACGTGACATCACAACCCATGACCGCACAGGAAGTAACATCACAAGAAGTGACATCAGATCTTAAGACCTCGCACATGAGTTTGGCAGGTCTATCATAGATCCAGGATTTGTAAAACGGCACATCACCCGTGAGGTTCTCAATGTGCCAAATTATAGGTGCAGGGAGATTAAGTGATTTGCCCAGAATCACAAAATGTTGAGACAAACTCTGAGACTTGAACCTGGTTTGCACCTGCTCAGAAGTCGGCCGCTCAGGCCATTACGCCACATCCTCTTCCCTAAGCATGAGCACATTTGAGCACATTAAAATGTTTTACAAATTAGATTTTGTATCATGGTTGTGGCAAAAAAGTGACGCAGCCCCATTGCAAAATCTGGGCCTCAATGTATAGATTATTTTTTTAAATCCTACAACAAAGAAATTGCCAACAAGTAGAAACATGTCATTAAAGCTGTTATGCTTAAATGGTTGCAAAGTCTGCATTTTAAAATATCTTATGGGGTTAATTCACCTGCTGCAAATATCTTTGTGTGCCAACTAAATCTCAGAGAATAATAATAATGGAAAGATAACTCTGGAGGTTGACATATTTGCTGGAGAGATCTGTGTTTTTTTCTAGCCCTATCTTTCAAACAAAAGTAGCATAGAAGGTTAATATGGCTCTTGTAAAGCACATTCTGGTACATGCAGATGACAGATTTTTGTTTCATTTAAATAGGTAAGTAGGTTACTGCTTTTAACACTAAGATCCTTTTATTACTTGCAGTTCACAAATTGTAATTCTTCTAACAAAGCACAGTGAGCTGTGATGGTCCTTTACATTGATTTACACACATATGATTTATTGTCAATGTATAAAACGTATGTGTGTTGTAAAGCACTCTGACACCCGGCACTGGGATGAGAGGTGCTAAAAATAAAATTAAAAATAATAATGGTATTTACATTGTTATTTCTGTAAATACAGGGACAGACCAACACATCTGACATTCTTACAGTGCATATATACAGGGACAGAAGAAAGTCAAAAGACTACCTCTTTTCACTACCTGTGACGTGATTAGCTGTGTGCCTTTGCTTCCTCTCCATTGCATTTAGGTGTGAGGCTCCCAATAGCTCCCAGCAAAGATAATCCAACAAAAAGAGGCCTCATGGCCACTTAACTTCTGCCTTTGTTATGGGCAGTGCAGTGTTGTGATTGGTCTGAGCGCCGTGGTTTGGTGCTCAGCCAGGGACTGGGAGCATGGGCATGTTCTCCACCCAGGCTGTAATGCAGCCTGAGTGGAGAACATGCAAAGTGCACATGACGGTTTGGCAGGCCTGAGACGGCCGGCCAAACTGTCATGCCCACTGAAAACAGTGCATACCACTCCCCGTGGGTGCCTGTTATACCCCGGCCCGCCCCCAAGACTCCAGGACACAAAATAAAATGATAACCCACAGTTTATTATCATTTTATTTTTATTTTCTTTATGCTGCTGGAAGGGGGGGGTAATGCTCCTACGCCATAAGCGGAGGAGATGCCGCTGGACGGTGTCCACCCTTTGAAAAGAGTGGGTTGGTGTTATCGACCCACACGACTTGAGCCCTGAGATGTCCCTCCGAATGGGAACACAGGCAACCCAAGGCATGGTATTGCCTTAATGTGCCTCCTTAGGTAGTGAAGGTTGACTCCTAAAGCACAGCTTCACAGCAGTATTATTTGAATCAGTTCTAACCATTGATATTTAAGTTGGAGTCTTTGCTAACTTTATAATTTTTTAGCTTTTCTGTGCCATTTCGATAGGACCCAATCTTATGCAAATTAGACTGCACAGGTGAGGCCAGGACCAATGACTGGCCTATGTGCCAATAGACCCAATTCAGGCGAGAGAGTCCAGATTTTTGAAGCTTTATTTTAGCTGTGACCCGTCTGAAATTGTCTCTATTTCAAAGAAGTCAATGGTGAAAATACATTCCCCCGATTTTTCTCAAAATCTCCCACTTTTGTGTTCTAAATAGTTGGCATAAATGGTTCGAGCACAGGACAATGTCTAACATGGCCTAGAATTACTTTTATGCCTATTTCGAAGGGATGTGTTTTGCATGTGTCTGTTCTCTGCCTTTAATGGCTTGATGGAACGGAAAGCTCCCAAAATAATAGGGACTGCTCTTGAGCGTTCGTGAACTTGACACGTGTAGCTCGCATCAGGGTGCGTGGCACAACCTGCCCTTACTGCGTTCATTTAAATTCTGAAAGCACGTACACCCCCAATTTAATACGGATGTCACATTTCAGAAAATGTTGCCCAAAACAACTGCTGAGGAAAATTAAGCATTTCCTAAGCACTTTGCCTAACAAAGAGAGATCTAAAACATATCATTAAAATGCTGATGCATAGTCCCTTTCACAATGCAGCAACTAAGAGCTTTAGTTCCCGCACACAATGGTTGACAAAGTCTAAAAAGAATTAGAACCATTTAAATTAATTGAAAATAACCTTTTCCGTGCATGCTTCTTACATCCCCATCCCCTTACTTTTCATCTTTTAATAACAGGCGTCATAATTTCAAAGTCGATTTATTTAAATATAGGGTAGGCTAGTGAAGGTTCACATCATCTGCTTTCAACAAAGTACACATTAACTAGAGATAAATAGGAGAAAGCACGACTGTTTACAGAAAAAAACGATTTTTATATAAACAATAATTTATAGACTCCTGTGTGTGAAGACATCAAAATATCAGATGTGAAAGTGATGGAAGACCAGAATGTAGCGCATTGGAGGTACTACTGAATTGTTTTTCGTCATTTATTGGCAGACACTGTACATCTGCAGATATATATTTTATAAAGCACTCTTGTTTGCTTTCATTCAGAACTACTCCATCATGGTGTTAATCTAGAGTTAAAAAAAGATTGGTCTAAATATTCTGGGAGTCCTAAAGTTAACTTCGCTTGCATATTTTATCTATTTAAAACACCTTTGCAATAATTTTAAATACCTCCACATTCGTGGAATAGAGATAACATTGATGTGAGAGTACTAATACCTGCATTGATGTTGCCTCCAGTATTGAGTAGGGGGTTGTAGTCTGGATTATCGCAAAGGAATAATAGCCACAATATCGTGACAATATCATGACCAAATATCGTGGAGGTAAAAGCACAGAGGGAGCTTCACATCAACGTACCTTGAATCAATCCATCTATCTATCTATCTATCTATCTATCTATCTATCTATCTATCTATATATATATATATATATATATATATATATATATATATATATATATATATGCAAAAAGAAGAAGAGAACTCTGGGTAGTTCCCAAGTTTAGGAGGAAGGCAGCTTCTGTATAGAGCACCCTCAACACCAGCGACACTCTAGATTTGCTCACCTCAAATGTTTGCTTTTCTATCAAAGTTTTTAAGCATAGGATTAGCACAGTGCTATCCACGCCGAGATAGAAAGGGACAAAGTCTTTTGCCATTTCTACAGCAACGTCTTTAAGCATAGGAATAGAACAGTGCTATCCATGCCGAGCTGTTAAATGACAAAAGCCATTTACCATTCCAGGCACAGTATTACAGCTTTGGACTGGCAAAATACCATCCAAGCCAACCTGAAATGAATAAAAGCAACCCCTGACACGTGTTTCGCTGTCATTACAGCTCTTCAGAGAGGTTTAGCATTGTCCAGACACAAGGAAGCACCCAGTATAAGTCAAAAGAATACCCTTGCAGGCATAGAGTGACGCATAAACTATGCAAAAAAGAACAAGAGAACTCTGGGTAGTTCCCAAGTTTAGGTGGAAGGCAGCTTCTGTATAGAGCACCCTCAACACCAGCGACACTCTAGATTTGCTCACCTCAAATGTCTGCTTTTCTATCAAAGTTTTTAAGCATAGGATTAGCACAGTGCTATCCACGCTGAGATAGAAAGGGACAAAGTCTTTTGCCATTTCTACAGCAAAGTCTTTAAGCATAGGAATAGCACACTGCTATCCATGCCGAGCAGTTAAATGACAAAAGCCATTTACCACTCCAGGCACAGTATTACAGCTTTGGACTGGCAAAATACCATCCAAGCCAACCTGAAATGAATAAAAGCAACTCCTGACACATATTTCGCTGTCATTACAGCTCTTCAGAGAGGTTTAGCTTTGTCCAGACACAAGGGAGCACCCAGTATAAGTCAAAAGAATACCCGTGCAGGCATAGAGTGACACATAAACTATGCAAAAAAGAAGAAGAGAACTCTGGGTAGTTCCCAAGTTTAGGTGGAAGCCAGCTTCTGTATAGAGCACCCTCAACACCAGCGACACTCTAGATTTGCTCACCTCAAATGTCTGCTTTTCTATCAAAGTTTTTAAGCATAGGATTAGCACAGTGCTATCCACGCTGAGATAGAAAGGGACAAAGTCTTTTGCCATTTCTACAGCAAAGTCTTTAAGCATAGGAATAGCACACTGCTATCCATGCCGAGCTGTTAAAGACAAAAGCCATTTACCACTCCAGGCACAGTATTACAGCTTTGGACTGGCAAAATACTATCCAAGCCAACCTGAAATGAATAAAAGCAACCCCTGACACGTGTTTCACTGTCATTACAGCTCTTCAGAGAGGTTTAGCTTTTGTCCAGACACAAGGGAGCACCCAGTATAAGTCAAAAGAATACCCGTGCAGGCATAGAGTGACACATAAACTATGCAAAAAAGAAGAAGAGAACTCTGGGTAGTTCCTAAGTTTAGGTGGAAGGCAGCTTCTGTATAGAGCACCCTCAACACCATCGACACTCTAGGGTGTTCCGTCAAGCGGGGGCCGAGAAAAAAGGGGGTCTCAAAACACGTTTTCCCTATGTTATCTCAATGGGGATTTTTCATTTTTTGAACATGACTACAGCCCAAACTGCTGAACAGAATTACACCAAACATGGCGGGAAGCTAGTTGTTGGTCCAGAAACCGTGCTTTTTGTGATTTGGTGTAAATCCGTTCAGTAGTTTTTGGATAGCTAACTTAAAAAAATATAGATATCTGGGGACGCAAGTCCTTGCAGTGAACTTGAGGATCCTACAAAAATGTGGCTGGCTGCCAACACTTCAACCAGGAAGTGTTGGCAGTCATCTTGTGACTCAGCTTGAAGCCGAGTCCCAGAAAAAAGTTAAAAATAAAGAAAAGGGGGCAGGGTAGGAATACTCTGACCCCCATTTATGGTGGAGGGGGTCCCTCAGGGACCCCATTGGGGGTAAAAAGCATTTTTTTCAAAAGTTATGTCACTGACCTTGTCATGAGTGATGTAATATGTGACGTCATCTGCAGTGCATTGCGGGGGCACGAGTTATAGTTAGCTGAACTAACTTTAACGGGGGAATTTCTCTGGTTTTCTACGAGTGAAATGTCCAACTAACTATAACTTTCCCTAAAACCTATGGTTTTTTCAGTGAATTTCTAAGGTTTTTTAAATGCTAATTTCTAACTATAACGTGCCTGAAACCTATGGTTTTTTCATATATATATATATATACATATATATAGCCGAGTGGCCCCCCCTCCTGGGCCATTTTTGGCCGGAGTACCCCATTGCCCGTGGCCTGCCCCTTTTTTAAAAATAAACTTTTTGTTTAAAAAAAAGGAGGGAGCTGCGCTGCACCCATTCCTGCCGATTTTCGGCCCTAGGGACCCCATTCCCCGGGACCTGCCCATCTTTTTGGGGGGGAAAGAAGGGAGGGGGGCTGTGTGGCCCCCCCTTAAGGGCCGATTTCCGCACTGGGGACCTCATTCTTCAGAGCCCGGACTTTAGGAAGATGGGGACCACAGGAGGAGCCTCAAGGACCTCGTTGTCCCTGCTGGCTCCCCACCTCCTGTTGAGGCCAGCATTGCTTTGAGGCCCAGGGAGCTGCTGAACATGCAGCTCCCTGGATCTCAAAACAATGTCTGTTTCCTTGCTCACTTGACAGAGGGCAGGCAAACGGACATGCTCTGCTTTCAGCAAATAAGAGCATTTTATGGTCTTGCTTGCTGAAAGCAGATGTTTTGCTATGGCTTGGTGGGAGCAGTACATATATGTATATGTATATACATATATATATATACATATATATATATGTATTAACTAGGTAGTTATAGTTAGAACCGACCTAGTTTCCATAGGAAGAGTGTTTTTTGAGTTGCCAATAACTTTGGCGCCGTTTGACGAATCTTCGCGAATTTTCAAAACTAATGAGTCAGTCACATCAGCTGCTGTTTTGAAAATTTTGGAGTGATCCGTCAAGAGGGGGCCGAGAAAAAGGGGGGTCCCAAAACGCTTTTTCTCCATGTTAATTTCTATAGGAAACTTTTGACGTGCTACAGCCCGAACTGCTGAACGGATTCACACCAAATTTGGCAGAAAGATAGCTCTTGGTCCAGAAAGCACTCTTTTTGTTAAATGGTGTAAATTCATTCAGTAGTTCCTGAGAAATGTAAAGATTTCTCAGATATACAACTGTGGCCATTGTGGATCCGCGAACCCTCCAGATCTCGTGCCTGAGATCCGATTGGCTGCCAACACTTCAAACCAGGATGTGTTGGCAGCCATCTTGTGACTCGGTTGAACTGAGTCACAATAAAAAAGATTTAAAAAAAAAGAAAAGGGGGCAGGGTAGAAACACCCTGATTCCCTAGGCCTGTTCAGGGGATCCCACAGGGACCCCAGGGCCAAAAAAAGCATTTATTTAAAAATCATTTCGGCAGAAGTCACGTTGGATCTGCGAATCCCGCCCAAATAAAAAAAAAAAAATATGCTTTGTTTAATTTAGACCCCTGGGTAGGCCAGGTACAGAGGACAATAAAAAATAAAAATGCCGGGGCGTGTGGGCCCCCGCAGCCCCAGAGACCGCCACCTCCCTCGGGCTAATTGTGTGAAATGTGGGGGGGGGCATGCAGCCCCCCGCAGCCCCGGGGACCACCACCTCCCCGAGGCTATATGGAAATAAGATGCAGTGGGGCTCTGGCCCCCCATGCAGCCCTGGGGACTGCCACCTCCCCAGGGATACCATACTTAAATGCAGGGGCCACATGCCCCCACTGCGCTGGGGACCACCATCTTCCCGGGGCAATTTTCAAGATGGGAGAGGGGCAGCGCAGACCTCCTCCTGGAGCCGTAGATGGCCTTGGGTACTGCCACACCCCAGGGTCGGCTCCAACAATGTCCCGGGTTTCCCACCCCCGGGACATTGCAGTTTGCTATGGGATGCCAGGAGCACTGCTCCTGCCATCCCATAGCAAACAAGTGCACTCCACTTTGAACAAGTGAAAGCATTTTGCTCTTGCTTGCTCACAGCAGAGCACACTTTGCTTTCTACACCCAGGGAGCTGCATGTTAGCAGATCTCTGGGTGTAAAAAGCAATGCGGGCTCCCGCAGGAGGTGGGAGCCGGCCGGGACCGGGGGAATTCAGGCTCCCCCAGCGGTCCCCAACGGGATGGCCATGCCCCGGGGATGGGGTCCCCGGGGCCGGAAATGGGGGACCCATGTGGCCCCTCCCCTTTAAATAAATATATACAAATAAAAAACATCACAGGTTCCAGAAAACATGACCATATCACCCCGGACTTAATTCAGCTTAACTGGCTATCCATTGAAGCAAGGATTCGCTTCAAAATTGCTTGCCTGACGCACAAAGCGATTCACTACAACACCCCCGTCTACCTAGCAAAAAAACTTGAGCTATCTGGCTCGAGTCAGAACTTAAGAAGCTCTAATACTCTACTTTTGAAACCACCCAAATTCAATAAGAAAAGATCTTACAACCGTGCCTTCTCAGGTCTGGCTCCTAGAATCTGGAATGCTCTTCCTCCCGAGATCAAATCCAACCCTTCAGCTACCTCTTTCAAAAAACATGTCAATTGGCTAATACTGAACGACCATATACTGCAATAGCTCTGATGCCATCTTTAATCTACTCCCTTCGCCAGCTTTCTTTCTTTTTCTGTCCGCTCTTAATTTGTTATGTTTTCTCTTCACAGGTCCGTTTTGATGTATCACCTGCTGTAACTTTTTAGTAACTTTGGGGTATATTCACAAGAATGTGTGATAACTACCGCAAGAGTAGCGTAACGCAACTTCCAATAACGCAGCCTAACACGGGAAAATAACCCTGTGTCAACGTGGGTTTCACAACAAGGCGGTAGCATGCAATAGTCACCAGATAACACGTCAAATGCCAGCGTGTAAATCAACACCACGCCCAAAAAATGCGAAACGCGAGAAATCATGCGATGAGGCCAATCGCGGTACAAAAAGCTGCGAAAAGCAGCCTCAGGCCTGCAACTCCCACGCGTCTGGCGGGCAATTGCACCGTAAAAACCACAGGCACAACACACCAGAAACAAGCCAAAGCACGTAGCAACATCCATGCACGATGACCAAGCGCAGAGGGCAACGCGAACCCCACAACCCCCACAGACCACCAGCAAGGAACAAGTGGGTCGGGGAATGCCAAGGAGAAAATGGAGAGGAAGACGGGGTGCAGACCGCAGGAAAACAAGACCAAGGCCATGGAGGTGACAGAACACTACCAGCAAATGACCCACAAGGAGACCGCCTGGAATGCAGTCGCAGAGCCCAGGAGGCCAATCCAGGAGGCCAAGAGGCTCCGCCAGGACGTGACAACCTAAACCAGGCACTAACCCGCTGCCAACAGGAAGGCAGCAATGGCGACAGGAGGTGGCAGTCCAGCGACACAGGAGGAGCAGGCCACAGTCATCAGTGTGGAGAGGGTGCAAGGAGCAGGGAGTACGGACACAGCTCGACAGGACCTGACACAACAACAACAGGGTGAGGATCCAACAGGGACTGGGGGGACGGGGGGTGATGGGCACAATGCCACACATGCACAATGAGGTGTAGCACACTGCACATCCACAAGTACGCAGGGACATGTCCCCCATCCCCGTAGCACACTGCAGCACACACACATAGCAATCACAGCACATACCATGACAATGTGGCACAAAGTGCAACACCCACACTGCAGAACAGGGGACACAACTGGGTCCACCCAGGCGCAGAAACAGAACAATCACATTGGACAGATCAGGGAACTGTGAGATGCACATCTACCCCTACAACCCCACATCAGCCATGTAGGCCAAATGTACACTGCCCCAACTCAAATAGCCTCCACCGCCCAAACAGTCACAATGTACATTGTCACACAGTCTGCAGGTCGACAAGAACAAGGCGCCAACACAATGCCAACATGCACCTCCCCTTCACAATGCTGAGGGACAAACAACATCTCCAGCAGGTCTGAACAGACAACCCATCAGTGATGCCCGAGACGAACACCACACCCCGACCCCGATGCCCTACAATGGCCCATGGACATCCCACACAACCCACCACCAGGACCAGGGCAGACAAGCTACTCAGAGGAGAACCCAGACTCTGCAACAGACCACACAGCATGAAGCAGCCCCAATCACGGCTGCCTCACAACACCTCACCCACCCACACATGGCACCCCAATGCCAGGTGGCCGAATGCCAAAAGGAGGTGGCCCAACAGGTGAGGGTGTTGCCTAACCCATGGAATGCGAAGTAAAACACATACGTGGGTGTCCAATACCCTTCAGGGACCACCTACACCCCACAAAGGAGACCCACACCTCCACAGAGACACATGCACATATCATGTTGAACTGGCTACGGGCACGTGCGCCCGGCCCCTTTATTGGCAGGGCGACTTGTACAGTGATGCCTGTGCTGGATGTGTGTGGGGTGAGTATAAGCCAGCCCGCACGGAGTGCTTGGTTCTGGCAACAACCTGAACAGTGGACACCAGTTCAATGGAAACAGAAAACACCAGCATAACAGAGTCAATTGCAGAGCAACATGGAGGGATCCGGAGTAAGGACAGAGGTCACCCAATATTCAGTCTGGACGTTCCGTGAGTTGCAGTGCACTGAGGTAGGGGCACTAGAGGAGAGCGCGCTCATGTGAAGGAATTGCTAGGATTGTGTCCCTTCGGGTTAGTCCTGATGCAGATGCAGTGGAGTGTGGTACACCTGCATCAACTTCCTCATCAACGTCCCAGGTCTCCCACACTGCCTGAGGTGACAGTTGCGTCCGCAGTCCACAGCGCAATACCCAGTATCAGATACGGGTGTGTAGCTTCACTACCGCCACCAGTCTGCATTCCTGCCATGGGGCTGCTGCCACTTGCCCTCCCATTGTCTGTGCCTTCTCCCATCCGCACACTTGACACATCCTCCTCCTCATGGTCCCAGGTCTTCCACACTTCATGAGGTGACATTGCTGCGCAACCTCACAACAGCACAAAACTCAATCAGTAACGGACAATGGCTTGCGGTGCACTGAGTCACTGGCACCTGGAGTGCTCAGCAGGGCAGCAGGCCGATGATGGCATCCACGACAGGTCTGGGCAACTCCGTAGGTTTGTCAGGACCACCCTTTCGACTCTGGCAGATGGCGGTTGGAGGTGGTCCTTGCCGTGGTGGCGTGTGCCTCCTGCGGTGATGCGACGTCCGGGCCAGTCAAGACTAAATGCCATGTGTGGGCCCTTGTGGCCCGCAGTTGGGGCCGGAGGAGGCGGACAGCACAGGGCCACAGACACATGGCGTTGATGACCCCAAGACCATCGCTACAGAGGCCATTCAATGTCTCAGAAGAAGGGGTCCCAGGCGTGACCAGCACAGAGTTAGTGGCCCCGGATGCACTGCGGTCGGCACAGGCACCCAGCCACGGGACGGTGACTTGCGGTGCAGTCAGATGGGCCATGAGACCTGAGCGGGTCCCCATCAATGTCCGAGGTGTATGCTGCGGAGTGTTGCGGGGGACAGTGGAAGGTGTCCTCCAGGGCATGATGCGGAAGGTCTGATGTTATCCGGAAGCAGCAAATTGAGGAGTGGAAAGCGCAACCCTCGTTGTCACCAACAATTCGGGATCAGCTACATGAGGATGAAAACTAGCTCCTATTCCATTGACACAAACGCCACCAATGTACGACCAGTGAGTGTCCATGAATGTCGGGGAACACACTTAGTGGCACAGGTGCTCAGAGGGGATGCAGTCTGCGATGATGCCGGTACACAGATGTGAACTCCAACATTGCCAAATCAAATCTCTGTGACCTACTGGACCGCAGTGTAGGCCGGAGGCAGCGGACAGCATGGGCCCACAGCCACCTGTCATTGGCTCGCGGGGCACAGAGTTAGTGACACAGTGGCAGTTGTCGGTGGTGTTCAATCACCTCCGTGACGATGATCCTGTTCCCTCCGGCCTGCAATGCGTCATCTTCTTATGCCCCTCCCTGCGTGCGAAGACATGTATTCAGCCTTTTGAATTACTGATGTTCAGTTCCAATTCTGTGATCCCACTCGAGCGCAGCGTAGGCCGAGGGCAGTGGTCCGCGTAGGCCCACAGACACATGTGGTTGTGCCACCACATCGAAGGGTGTATGGTGAATAGTTCTCTGCCTTAAATAATGTTCACTGCCATGGTGTAATCAAGACTCAGTTCCAAATGTGTGACCTACCTGACCGTGGTGTAGGCCTGAGGCAGCGGTCAGCACGACCCATTCCCCTTGTGTTGCCGGCATAGGTTGGATGGCCCCACCGGCCTGCGTAGTTCAGGTTCAGTGGCACCACGTGTAGCAGGCTGGCGTTGAACAGGGTTAGTGGCACCATGTGTAGCAGGCTGGCGTTGAACAGGGTTAGTGGCACCATGTGTAGCAGGCTGGCGTTGAACAGGGTTAGTGGCACCATGTGTAGCAGGCTGGCGTTGAACAGGGTTAGTGGCACCACGTGTCGCAAGATACCCATATGGAACTATGCCTCACTGAACTGGGGGGGTCTGGTGCTGTGGCCACTGGCCGGGATATGGGGTCACTGTCATTCATGACTCAAGACACAGTTCCACATGTGGGACCTACTGGTCCGAAGAGTAGTCCGGGGGCGGCAGTGGAGTACGTCAACGAAAAGGGAATAAAGTGGGCCTGTGTCGTGGAGGCCTGGTGGTCTGAGCTGACTGCCAAGTTCACGGGACTCGGGCTTGGAGCTTGCGCCGGCACGTGGTGGGCCCTCCTTGACACACGCCGGTGTCGGAAGGTGATCAGTGTGGCCTGGCTGCGCAGGGGCGGGCCTGACGTGTTCGTGGTCCAGCATGCCGGGGACCGGCAGGCGCACTGCATCGCAGGCAACTCGGCCCACGAGGACGGTGTCGGCCTCATGGCGGGGTGGGAGGCGCCGCCCTGGCAGAGATGTTGGTCTTGCCGGAAGGGGACCACGCCCAGGCCTACGTGTTTTTTATTCACACCCCTACGCTGGCGAGGCGTAAGCCGGGCCATCCCACTCCGCTGACACATGGGGGGGCGTAACAGGCAACATTTCCATGATGTCCCCCACTGGTTGTGGTGACATGGTGGCGTCCACTGTCCACTACACTCCATACGCAAGCGGTGTATGTCGCCATGGATATGGGTGTGTTCTGCATACTGCGAGGTGTCCAGCACATCTCCGGCACTGTTGGCATTGTGTACTTTCGCAATCATGGTTCTACTGCATCCTTCACACATGCCTGGTTGCCACCTCTCCCCACATTTGGCTATTGTGTGGCTGAGGTGCCATGCCATTGCTGGTTCATGTTCAGGGCTTGCCCATGTGGACATTGTAAGTTGTTCTGTCGTGTCTGGTGGGTGGGCATATTGTTGTGCCTGTTGTATGTGATTTTGTGACGTGTGCATTGCCAGAGTTGTGAGTTGCATGGTTGTGGTGTTGAGGTGTGTGGGATGTTCATTTGTATATTGCCAAGGGGCTGTATATTTCCCTTGTTGCCATCCTGGGTACGCTGGTTGATGATGGACTGTCGGAGGATGAAGGTATCATGCACACTGGCTGTGTATTTGGAGGCGACATTGTTGGGTGTTCCACGGTGTTCTGTTGTTGCCTGCACATTGGTGTGAGACGTGTGCTTCCTGTTGCTGTGATTGTGTGCTGTGTCACCAGGAGGCACAGGTAGTACATGTGTGCTGTGTGTTGCCCCCAATACGTGCGTGCATCCTGCTATGGCGTATGGTCCTTGCTTGGTCTCCAGCGGATCCTGCGCCTTGTGTTGTACGTATTGGGACTGGGGTACCAGGGTGATGGTGATGTCCAGGACAGGTGTGGGGGACTTGTATGTGGCTGGCTGTGAGACTCCTCCGACTCTGGCGGGTGTTGGATGGGGGTCCCAGGGGCCAACAGGTGCAGCCACGCCATCAGCTTTGTGTGGGGTGGGATGTTGGTTGTCCGCTGTGTTGTTGCCGTAGGCCTGTTAGGCGATGATGGTCAGGATGCGTAGGTTGGTTGTCCCTTTCAGCCTGTAGTGGAAGGTGACATTGTCAGGTGTTGGGTCTGTGCAGCTGGTACGTTTCCTGGGGTTCCGCTGTCTTTGTCTGCGCTGCGTCTGTGTTGGTCCGGGGGTGTGTGTTCCGGCTGTGGGATGGGGTCCTGGGGGTGGTGGCGGTGGGTGTTGTGGCCCTCTTGGGTGTCCGGGCCACATGATGGGTGGCTCAATGGCATCTGTTGCCCTTCAGATGTGGCCCTGGGCTCCCTTTTGTGGTGCTGGCTGCCGTCCGAGTTTACACCAGGTCAGAGCTGGTGTAGATTTCCTGGTGCTAATGCGCCTTATCGCCTGTTTTGTGTTTTTATCGCGTATGTGGCTGGTCGTTGTGAATGTTGAGGTATGCTGTTGTCTCTGCTTTTGTCACGGGAACGCCTACTCTGTATCTCATTAGCGATATTTGCGAGGGTTCTCTGTGGCGATGTTTTTTGCGGCTGCTATCGCGGGTAAACTGGTGCTGTGGGCTGTTAACACGGGCTTGTGAATGGGGGTAATTATCACGACTTTGGCTGCGATAAAGTGCCGTTAATTCGGCCATAGCTCCTTGTGAATATGCCCCTTTGTGTTCTATTTTGTACCAACACTTGTTTTAAAACTCTTGCCTTGTACCCTCCTTTGTATAGCGCTCTGATACCCTTTTTTGGGTCATGTTCGTGCTTTATAAAACTCTTCAAATATATGAATAAATAAAAGCCTATCCCCAGGGGATGGGGTCCCCCGGGCCCAAAAGGGTCAAGGGAAGGGGGAGACACACAGACCCCCTTCCTAATATTAAAAAAAATCAGAAGCCGGTAACTTTTCCGGGGGCTGCCCCCTTTCTCCACTACTCTGCAAACACGCCTCCTGGTGCGCTCTTGATTGGAGGATGAAGTCCCTTTCGCTGCTGAGGGTCCTTGCTCGGCAGCTTACCGTTTTGGCGTGTGGGCACAAGAAAAAATTCCACCATGCAGTGATTGCCAGAATTTGGCTAGAACTGTGTGTTACAAGACAAACATTGAGTCGCCAAAATTACCCCAATTACGCCAGCGGAATGAAATGTTTTACCCACGTCTATCTGAAACCCACTAGTTCCTTGGCCTATGAAGGTGTGCCTGCTCTTCCTGATACCAATCATATAAATCCTATGCAAATTCAAGGAGTTACGCCTGTTTCAGTTTTCCGGGCTCCTCCTGAATATAGAGATAGCATTAAATTTGAGATTCTTATGAATCCATGTCATCTACATTTTATGGTCAGACCTGTGGCCATCCCTGATGGTGCTACCAAAGTGGCCTGTATTTGGGGGGATTGCAGCACACTGGTCTATTCCGCTCATGGAACAAGATGATCCACTGGTCCTGTGAATTTTCAGGAAGCAATAAAAAAATGATTTGCTAAACATGCCTTTGTTCAAGCAGCAGACAATGAGCTGCTATACCTCAGACAAGGCCATTGGGCCTTTTGCAATATATCTCCACATTTAACAGACTAGTGGTAGAAGCTGAGTGGCTGGAGGAAAAAGAATGTCATTGTTTAATAGAGCAATGAAATATGAGTTGAAGAATCTTTTGTCGCAGATTTTGGATCCTTAGTGGAGGTTTGGATTTTAAAGATTTGGTGGTAAAGTGAAAACATACATTGCTGTAGAGAAAGATGGATAAAACAGCAACACTGTTAGATTGTAGGGTTACAATGGTCCAAGAAAAGGTTAAGTCTGAGACCACTACTAAATCCACTTTTGGATTGTTTAGATTTTAAAGATTTGGTGGTAAGGTGAAATCATACACTGCTGTAGAGAAAGATGGAAAAAGAAACACTGTTAGATCATAGGTTTACAATGATCCGAGAAAAGGTTAAATCTGAGACCACTACTAAACAACCAGACACCCCAGAAACAATCCAGATGGGGATGATGAGAGGACCTCTCTCAAAAGAGGAAAAAGAGAAGAGTAGTCATAGTCAGTCATAGTCATAGGGTTTTATTAAGCCCACATATCAGCCGTAGGTGTCTCAAAGCGTTGTAGCGAATGCTGGTGAAAGTGAGGATAGACGGCTGAATAGGAGGAGGGTAGGCAGTCAGAATAGCCAGGTTTTAAGCTTTTATCGGAACTGTTTGTGATCTGAAATTGTGCGAAGCTGCAATGGGAGTTCGTTCCAAAAGCGGGGGGCTAGATGGGAAAATGATAGGCCACCGTGCCTGGCGGTACGCACCCTGAGTGGAGTGAGAAGATGTTTAGTTCCAGACCTAAGATTCCTGTGAGGAAGATACTAGTTTAGTTTCTTGGCCAGGTAACTTGGCCCATTTCCATACAAAGTCTTGTGTACCAGACAACTGATCTTAAAACGGATCCCTTTCCTAATTGGGAGCCAGTAGAGAGCTTTCAGACTGGGCGCAGACGGGGACCGAGGTGGAGGTCTTAGTACCAGTCTGGTAGCTGTGTTCTGCAAAACTTGGAGTCTGTTGACAAGGTCTTCGTTAGTTGAGGCCATCAGAGCATTTCCATAGTCAAGACTACTGATGATTAAGCCCTGGACAAGCGGTTTTCTTGACTCTAATGGAATCCATTGGAAAATCTTACGTAGGCTCCTCATTAAGCCATAACAGGTGCTCATTATTTGGTTTACATGATCTTTCATGGATAGCATGTCGTCGATTTTTACTCCAAGGCTACTTACCGTGGGTTTAGGAGATGGACAGGGGCCAAGGCTTTGGGGCCGCCAGTTGTTGGACCAGAGTTCATGAGCCTTTCCAAATAGGATGATCTCAGTCTTACTGGCATTAAGCTGAAGATGGTTAGCTTGCATCCAGAAGTTAATATGAGTCATACAGTTTTTTAATCTAATTCTGGTATCAGTCGGAGTGGGACCGAGAGTGATTAATAGCTGAGTATCGTCAGTGTATGACAATGCGTCAAACCCATAGGATCCGATCACCTTGGACAGGGGTGCAACATAAAGGTTGAAAAGCATGAGACTAAGTATTGATACCAGGGGAGATTCCCTTGTCTACCATCTGGCTGCGGGAGACTAGGGTGCCTAGCTGTACGATGGTAGTTTGTTCTTTTAAGTAGCTTCTGAGCCAGCTTGGGGCTGTTCCTCTGATGCCCATCTCCCACAGTCGTTGTTCTAATATACTGTGGGAGATGGTGTCGAAGGCAGCCGACAGGTCTAACAGGACAAGCATGGCTGACTGCCCGAGGTCCTGGGCAAGTCTTATATTGCCGACTACCCCCTCCAGAGAGGTTTCAGTGCTGTAGCCAGCCCTAAAGCCTGACTGAGAGGGGTCCAACCGAACGTGGCTTTCTAAATGGGTTGTTAGCTGTTTGTTGACAAGAGAGTCAAGTACCTTTCCAAAATAGGGAAGTAGGGAGATGGGCCGTTAGTTGCTCGGCTCTTTGGGATCGGCTTGACCCTGACTTCTTTCCATTTAACAGGGCCCATTGCTTGAGTTAAGGACATGTTAAAAATGTCAGTAAGACTTTTGAGAAGCACTGGGGCCAGCAATGACAAGATGTGGGGCGAAACAGGGTCGACGGGGGAACCTGATTTAATTTTGAGGAGGGCAGTGCTAACTTCTTCTTGAGTAAGTTCAACAAACTCTTCTAGAAGTGCAGTGGGGGGTGTCTGGGTGCCGTCAGGCTCAAAATTGTGCTGTTCGACATTCTGATTGAGGAAGGTGTTATGAATACTGTCAATCTTTTCCTCAAAAAAGGTGGACAGTGTGTCTACCCAGTCTTGTGTGAATGGGCTGTCAGATTGGCAGGAAGAGGGATTAGTGAATTCTTTTAAAATCTTGTGAAGTTCCTTGTGTGAATTAGCAGCCTTGTCGATTCTATTGATGATATAGTTATTTTTGGCTGATTTGATATTTTCTAGATAACGTTTGTGAATAAGTTTATAAGCCAGTCTATCCTCTGTGCTTTTTGATGCTCTCCAGTTACGTTCAGCTTTCCTGCTAGCTAGTTTGTCGGATTTTAAAGATTCCGTAAACCAGAGTAGAAAATTAAACCAATGCCTCTACTGCAGAAAATCAGAGCACTTTGTTAAGGAATGTCCTACTCGGCCAATCAAATCTAATACAGTCCAAATAACATCAGTGAATCATTAGAAAACAAGTTAAATCGTTAACTGGGTTTGTCTTTGAGTTTGATCTCTAGGGTGCCTTCTTGTACTGCTTATCACCATTTAAGCATTTCTGTAACTTTATGTTCCATTGCACAACACTCTTGGACAGTGGAGGCCTTGATTAATTCAAGAGCCTCCCGAAATCTCATAGATACACACTTTGTGCACACTTTAGACATACAAACACTACAAAAGGACAAATTGAAAGTAGTATGGGCAGTAGATGGAAAGGAATTAACCTCAGGGTTGATTCATTTTAACATAGAACAATTAACCATGACTTGTGACAATTCCCATAGAGAAGGAATATATTTTGAGGTCATTGATGCTCCTCAATTTTGCATGATTCTTGAAACCTCCTGGCTCATTAAATATAACCTCAAATTGACTGGGGAAAGAGATTACTAACCTTCAATTCCAGGTTCTGTGATGATCATTATTACTCAGGAACAGTTAGTGATAGGACAATTCAGGCTCATGCACTCCCTAGACAGACCAGTAGTACAATGACCCTAGAAGGTCTGCCTGATGTCTATGTAGACCTTGCACACATCTTTGATAAACAAAAAGCTAAAACCTTGCCATCACATTGAAACTTTGATTGTAAGATTGATTTCATTCCTGAAGCTGAAGTGTCCTGCAGCAGGATTTATGCTCTTACCGAAAAACAAAACGATAACTTTCGACAATGTTTGGATGAATATTTGGATAACTGCTTTATTCGTCATTCAAAATCACCTGTACACAAAAAGGAAAGGGAACTTCAAACATGCATAGGTTACCGCGCTTTGAACAATATCATGGCAAAAAATAGATATCCTCTGCCACTGATTCCCAGTCTGCTGGATCAGGTGAAAGATGTGGTAATCTACATGAAATTGGATTCGCAAGGAGTGTATCATCTGGTAAGAGTCTGAACTGGTGATGAATGGAAGACCACTTTCCTAGCTAAATTTAATCTGTTTGAGTACCAAGTCATGCCTTTCATACTTTGTAACATCCCAGCCGCTTTCCAATTTTTTACTGATGAAGTGTTAAGGGAATTAATTGATAAATGCTTTGTGGTGTAGGTAGACAGCATTCTTATCCATTTTTTCAATGTCTGAGCATGTTCAACAAGTCGCACCAATCCGTCCTGACAGCTGTGAGCCTGACAGCTATACACAAAGGTTTGTACCAAAGTCGAGTGAGAATGGTCACAAAGCTGAAAAAACCTATTTCTCCAAGACCGTCTCCTAATAATGCCCTTACACCACCTTTACCTCTACCTGTGCCTAGTTCCATACCTGATATGACCACTTTTTCTTCACCAGAGAAGCTTGGGGCCATGCCCAAGCACCCTAATTCCCCATTACAAGTTTCTCAGACAAATGTTTCATAGATGTGGCTTTACCTGTTGTTCTCTTGCTCCCTAGTTTTAGAGCATCATTTTTTTCGATCTCTATGCCTGACTCCTTTTTCTTTATTTATTTCTTATGGCACCTTTGGGGTATAGGAGGGCTCGGGGTATGATGTTAAATGCATAAGATGTGAAAATGCAGTCCTGGGGAGATGGGAGCACTGTGGGTAGTGTATGTTTAGTTGGAAGCTAGAAGGGGATACAAAGAAAATAATTGTAGTTTGCTTTGCAAATTATGTCTTTTTCAATCTCTTACAAATAGAAACTTAAGTCACAATTTCCTGAAGGGCTGTGTTTGGATGGCAGGATTAGGTAGCTTTATGGTACATGAATAGCTTGAAAATTAAGAAGAAAAGTGCATCTATGTTTAATAAGGAAAGAGACATCAGTGCTGAGCTGGTGCTGCTTCAGGAGTTAAATACCCTTTACACACATTGATTGTAGCTCAAAGCTGTCTGGGTTGAACCAGTGGTAATTTCAAACAGTAAATCAGAGATGGGTATTTGACATTAAACTGCTGCACAGCTATGAATTTATGGAGTTGCTTCCATCACATATTGCCCTAATTTTCTCTGAGAATATGAGGTCTGCTATCACAGACATGATTTTGAACTTCATTAAGACCTTTAGCTGACAATTAATATCCTTGTTTTTACTTACATGGTCAGCTTTGACAAAAAAGCTGTATTAGGCTTCATAAACCCCTGAACACTAGCATGCTCAGGCAGGCAGGGGATGGATAAGGACTGTCTTCAGTATGAGATCATTGAGCTCAAGGCAGACCTTAGGTAGCTGGTGTTTGATAATGTTAATGAAGAGATCAAAGCAAAATAGTATTATAGGTATGCATTTTTAGAATTCTGTAGAATGATGGTCACTATTTATCCAACAGCAAATGAAGTGCACACTAGAATGAAGATTGGTATTCATTTAATGTCATTATAGCTGATAGTAACACATTCTTAGCTCAAAATGTTGTTCTTCAGTTTATATAAATCTGAGGGTTGGTTCCAGCTCAGTAAACTAGATACATATTTGAATTCTACCATATTAGCTAAGTTGGAACAACAAGCACTTGAAGCACTGTCACCAAAAACTACTTTAGTAGAATAGCAAAAAGCAATCCAGTCCCTTAACTATTATAAGGTAGCTAATGCAAATGGTATTCCTTCTGAATTTTACAGACACTTTTAGCACCGTTCCTGCCCACCTCTGTCACATCTGTTTAGTGATGATATTCTATAGACCTGCACAGGACCTCTATCATGGGGTGAGTCTGTCACCTGATGTCCGTGAAAATAAATTAGGAATTATATCACTGTTCTTCATATCTATCAATTTCCTTGTTGAACACTAAATTATTTGTTAAAACATTGACTTCTATTCTTGATTCGATTTTGTCCCAGGTTATTCACACAGATCAGGAGAGATTTATTCTCAGGAAGTCAGAAGATGAATAATGTTATTCAGTTCATGTCTACAATTAATACTATATTTGTCACTAAGATACCTTTGATGAGAGTCATAGAAAAAGCAGAAAAACCCTTTGACAAACGTTATTTACTTACAGGTCCTGATAGGCTATGTTCTGGTCCCAAGCAAAACCAGTTAACTCCCTGCATCAAACCCTATGGCCTGATTAAGAACAACCATTGGGTTCCCACAGCAGACTGACTTTGGTGAGGAACATGCTATGGAGATTCATTTTGTTATTGTTAGACCTGTCAGCTTTAGGGTGGTATTCCCCCAAACCTTTTGCCTTGCCCCTCCATTTTTGCTGATCTCATTTTTGCTGGCCTTAGGACTCTGCGGGCTTTACTACTGCCAGCCAGTGCGAGAGTGCTTGTGGTCTCCCTTCTAAATATGGTAACATTGGTGTGACATTTCCAAGAGGAGACTTCACAAAGACCCAGGTGAGAAAACTAAATATGGTTTATTAAAGAACACCTCATTCATCAACTGCTCTGGAGCAACTCACTGAGAACTCTCCATCGACAACATTCTATGTTTTACATTCTATGCATACAATTCCAAAGTGGAACACACATGTTAAAGACATCACACTCCTCCCTTCCTTAATATCTAAAGTGATAATGAAATACCTATTCAAATGTAAGTACTACCACTAACTTAAAGTAATATACATTGATAATTCATAAAACATAACACAAATCAAATACATTTTCTCAAACATTAGTTAGCAACATAGTCCTTGAGATATTCAAGTTGATTACTCTTTCTTTGATTCACTCTAGTAACAATGTTGTTATCATATTGAGAGCTCCTGTTTTCCTTCAAGACACTTGACATGGTGAAAGATCACACGTCTTATCCTCCTTCTCATTCATTTCAGACTTCTGAGTGCTAAGAAGGGCAACCTGACTTTTGTTCTAGATCCTTCCATCTGCTTTTTTCACAGCATTAGGAAATGTCTTGATAACTTTCTGTGCCTTCGTGAACTTTGACCACTTTCCACATCCAACTGGTGCTCTGATTTTTACCCAGTCACAGACCTTTACTTTAAGTCTTTTTACCTTTTTCCTCACATTAAAGTCTCTTTTTCGCTGACTTACAAGCTTCTTCTCCCAAACTCTCCACTCACCAACTCCATTACATTTTACACCTTTATCAATCCATCTATCCTGCACATAGCTTGGTGTTAGGAGCTTTTCTTTTAAATAATTCGAAAGGAGTTTTGCCTGCTGAAGTGTGAGGAAACATACAATATGCTGTAATGCTCCTCTATAGTTCCAACTTCCATTCTAGACAATTTACTTTAGACAACTTAATACTTTCTTTCATATATTTGTTTAATCTTTCATTAGCATTGTTGATTTTGGTATGATCTATGGAACATCTCTTATGACGAATGTCACAAGACTCAAAATACACACTTACTTCCTTTGAGCAAAATTGAGATCCGTTGCCTAAAAATATAACCTTTGGGAAACATTTTCCTTTTTGAATATACCATCTCGAAACTTAATAATACTAGCATAAGATATGTCCTTTACATTCATGACTTCCACCCACCTAGAATAGAGGTCCATCAACACCACTAGATAAGGTTTTTGATGTTCACCCTGCAAAGGTCCTACTATACCAATAGAAAGCTCTTCCCAAGGTTGACTTGGCAGTTCTCTACATACCATCTGTATTTGATGTGTTTTAAGATTTTGTCACTACGTGAACATTCCACATATTCTTTGACAGTTCTTTCTATTTTTAAATCCATTCCTGGCCACCAGAAATTAGTTCATAGACACTCCTAAGTTTTCACTATTTCAAG
This sequence comes from Calotriton arnoldi, assembly GCA_963921515.1. Classification (NCBI taxonomy): domain Eukaryota; kingdom Metazoa; phylum Chordata; class Amphibia; order Caudata; family Salamandridae; genus Calotriton; species Calotriton arnoldi. Next base: position 182,335 of record CAWUFW010005419.1, read on the forward strand.
ATGTCCTACGTGTGCCTGTTGTATGAGTTAATTCCTCAAACTTATAGTAGGAATTAACCTTATTCCTCTTAACAACATATTTCTGTTTATTTACAATTCATCTTCCAGTAGAGCCCATATTTTTCCAAACCATCAAACTTGCCATACTGTACTGAATTCATCACTTCTAGTAGTAACACATCTTTATTGAATCATATTTCAATCCTTCCTCAGTTATCACACCCAACGTTATCTCAAACACATCTTCATCCTCTTCTCCCACTTCCTCCTCTTTGCAGTCCCGATCTTTAACATCAACCAGCCTAGAAATACAATCTGCTGTTACATTTTTTACTCCGTGTACTCAACCTTAAAATCAAACTCTGGCAGAGCAATTACCCATCTTCTGATCCTTGTAGAAATTAAATCCAATACTTTTTTTTCTGAAAACCTATACTAAAGGCTTATGGTCCGTATAGACCACAAACACTGTGCCCCTAACAAAGTTGCAAAACATTTTAACACCCAAAAAATAGATAGAGTGTGTCTCCCTTTCATTAACTGAATATTTTTTCGCAGATTTACCCAATGACCTGGAGGCACATGCAATCAACCTTTCTTAACCTTTGGTTTTTATTTAATTAAAAGTGCCCCAAACCTTTAGAGCTGGCGTCTGTTATAATATATGTGTCCTCACATGAATTGTAGGCTTGTAAGCAGGGAGCATATCTTAGCTCTTCCTTAAGGAATCAAACTCTGATTGACTTAACTCCTGCTACTCATATTCCTTGCCTTTCTTTAACAATGTTCTCAGATTTAACAATTTTTCAGCCAAATTTCTTATAAATCTTACATAATATTCCACCATCCCCAGAAACGAGCATTTTCCTCTTTAGATTCAGGTTCCCTCAATTAAATAATGATGCCAATTAATTCTTGTTTAGGTTTAACCCCATAACCAGATAATAAATGTCCTAAGTAGCTGACTTCTAGCATTCCAAATTGACATTTTTCCCTCTTCAGCATTAAAACCGCATCCATTAAACTTATCAGCACTTTACGCACCTTGTTATCATGTTCTTCTATAGTGCTACCAAAAACGTACACATCGTCTTGGTAACACTTCACACATTTTATGGCTGTCAATACTCTGGTCATTATACGTTGAAAAACAGAGGCATCTGGCACTAATCCAAACAGCATTCTTTTAAACTTAAAAGCTCCCATAGGTGTTCTGAACACCGTACGTTTTTGTGACATGTCATCTATTTCAACCTGGTGGTAAGCCGAGGTGAGATCTTGCGTAGTAAAAAATGTTGCTCCTCCTAATGTCAAAATTATTTCTTCTATATTAGGAAGAGGAAATTTATCAACTCCTAGTTCTTGATTAAGTGCTCTAAGGTTCACACATAATCTTATGTCGCCATTGGGCTTCTTAGCTGCCACAATGGTAGCCAACCACTCTGTGGCTGCAAATGTCTCTATGACATCCGAATCTACCAACCTTTTCAATTCAGTCTGCTTGTTCTTGCAAACCCAACTTACTTTTGCAGTTCCTGGAATCACACCCCTCATTTGTCTGATGTGATGTTTATATCCTCTCATGCAACCTAAAGTTTCATGGAATAAATCAGCAAATTCAGACACAAAATCAATGTTCCTCACTTCTGTCTCCTGAATTTTAACCTGTGATTTTGCATTAGGATTCAGACCCACTCTTGACAATCTTTGATGTGGCCAACTTAATAAGTCATCCTCCATGGTGGATACATAAATCTTCCCAGTCAAATATCTTCCCTCCAACTCAAGACATGTCTCAAAATACCCCAACATTTTCATAGTTTGGCCACCATATTCTCCTGGAACCACTTCCATGACATATAAACTATTGATTTTTGCAAAAAGACCTTCATAAGTTCTCTTTGAAATAATGGTTGGGTGTGAACATGTCATTATTTATTAGTAAATTTACTCCATCCACTTTCACCAGTTTGCTGGGGTGCTCATCATGTGCGCGTAGACCACCCACTTGAAATACAATTTCTTAGTGAAACTTCTTTTACCTCTTTCTTTACATTCTTCTTTGATCTGTTTCTGCAACATTTTAAAAAATGGCCTTTCTTACCACAACCATCACAATATACATTTAATGCTGGACATTCATTAGCATTCACCTTGTGGACACTTCTTCCACGCCTAAAACATTGACCAGCGAATTTAATATGTGTATTTGTATCACATTTTTTAAGATTAACTTCACATTCAACTTCCTTTACTTTCCCAGTTGGTGTATTGTGTTTCTCCTTGGTGGAGTTTACCTCTGATGTGCATTTAAGCATGTGTTCCATCCTCTTAGCCACCAAGATGACTTCTTCTAAAGGTGGCTCATCTTTTAAGCACAGCTCCTCCCCATCACTCACTCATCTAATCACAAATCGGTCATGGATTCTTTCTACAAGTGTTGCACCAAACTTATATGTTGCTGCCAACTTTCTGAGGCTAGTGATGTACTCGTTTACAGTTTCCTCTTTTCCTTGTTCCCTTTTTCCAAAATGATACTTTTCCCTTATTGTGCTCACCATTCAAAGCAATGGCTATCCATTTTCAACAAGCATGCCCCATATTCATTCAAATCTCTATGTTCTTCCGCACTTATCTCTGGCAAAGGTTCCAGACAATGCATTAACAATTAATACTTTCTTTCTGCACTCAATATAGTGCCACAAACCCTTGCATAATGGCCATACATTTTTCCATTTACTCCACTTCACAGGTAGTTCCTCCGGGCCACTCAAAAAAGAACAGTGATGGCATTATATTCTGCATTTTCTTAGTAGTAAATGCTCTCAACACGCATTTATTACACTATATAAACTAAATTGTATACATTCTTCTCTGATTTATGTCACGTTGTACACAAACTAACTACAAACAAACTCACACATTAAATACAGACTATAATATGCAATACAACAATACCACACACAATAGTCTTCCGGAACTTTCTTCTTGTGTTCCTGTAAAATATAGTGTACCTTTCACTGATGATAGGCCGATTACCAAGAAGATCATTAGTAATTCTGAAATACTTAATATAGACAAATTAAAATTGAGGTGTGCCTATTACAGTGTGAAGACTTGAACAAGGCATTATTTCAAATTCAGTAGTAAGCCATGTTCAAAGCATGAACTTATGTAGCACTTCCTAATGACACAACATGACCAATTAAGCTTTGTGAGCATTGACTGCTATTTTCACTGCATTCAAGATGGATGCAAAAACGTTCACAACGTCAATTTCTATGACCGATAGCCCTTGTTTTGTCACAAAGTGCTCTTTCTGCAGGCGGTAAAGATTGTTTCTTCACCACGTCCTCTTGTCTCTACAGCAGGTAGAGCATGTTCTCTTGCCAGCATGAAACACAAATGTGTTTCATTCAAATCTGGTGGCCTCACCTCCTGCGGCGTCCCATAAGCAGTTGTATCTTGTATATAGGCAGCACCGTAAGCAATTTTTCCCCCATGTTAGGAGAAAACGGCATATGACTCCCGCTGCTTTGCTGAACTTCGCTTCAGGATTGGACTCAGATAGGCGTCACAACTTCACTCCTGCCTCGCTGATCTCCAGTTTGAAATGTATTTCATATCCAAATGGGCTCCTTGTCGCCAATGTGACATTTACAAGAGGAGACTTCACAAAGAACCAGGGAAGAAAATGAGGTAAGGTTTATTAAAGTACACCTCATCTATCAACTGCTCGGGACCAACTCACTGAGAACGCTCCATCCACAACATTATATGTTTCACATTCTATGCATACAATCCCAGAGTGGAACACGTGATGATGACATCACAATTGGCTTATACCCAATTGGCACATTTAATTTACTTATAAGTAGCTAGTGAAGTGGTCCCATGTACCCAGGGTCTGTTTACTAAAAGCTACTTGTGGGCTTGCAGCACTGATTATGCCATTTACTCAAGTAGCACTTTAAACATGTCCCAAGCTTGCCACGGCAGCCTGTATGTGCAGTTTTAAACTCACATTTCAACCTGGCAAGGGAAACCTAGTGCCAGGCCCAAACCTTCCTTTTTAAGCCACCCCTAGGACAGGCCCTTGACCGCCCAGAGGGCAGGGTGCAATGTATTTAAAAGGTTGAAACTGTACTTTTAAATGTTACATGCCCTGTTAGTGAAAAACTATTAAATATGTTTCCACTACTGTAAGGCTTACCTCTCACTAGGATAACATTGGAGTTACCGTATTACAATTTATAAATGTCATTTCTAAATGGGACAAGGTAGCTAGTTCATGTTACGTGTCTCTGGAATTGGGATTTAAAATCTTAATTTATGGCAAAGTCCAATTTTAAATTACAATTTTGAAAATGGCACTTTTAGAATGCTGGCATTTTGTTGCCCTAGCCATTTTGTGCCTGCAGCCTATGCTTGGGTCACATGGCTGGGTGCAGCTGACAGTTAAGCGTTGTGTATTCCTCCTAGACAGCCACATACAATAGGGAACTTAGGTGTGTCTGGATGGGCATCACTGGCAGGAAGAGAGGGAGGAGCTAGGCACAGCCCCACTTACACTTGAATAGGCTTAGCCCATCCTCCACACACAGGGCTATATAGCCCCTGTAGTTAGGCTAGAGACAGTATAGGGGAGGCTGGATACCTGTGGACTTCAAAGGGAAACCTCTAGAAGCTTCTTCCCCACTTTAAAGGCACAAATGGATATAAACACTAGACCTCGGATGCCACCACTTCAGTACACTTGTAGGCCAGAGGATGCTCTGCCAGGAAGAAGGATTGCTGTGCTGTTGAAGGACTGCCACTCTTCTGGACTGCACTCTGCTGGACTACTGCCTTGCTGTGCTACTGCTTTGCTGTGCTGACCTGCTGCCTGGAACTACATCTCTTGAACCCAGAATCCCAGAGTGACTCCAAGGGCTAGTTGGCTGGCCTCCTGACTTGCGCCTCAGGGACAGAAGGCTCCAACAACCTTGCACCTGCACCTGGTCTCTGCCATCCATGAGTCTAGCCTGCAAAGTAGTACCACTCCAGTCCTGGACCCTTGGATGTGGGCCTAAGGTGCTCTGCCAGCCTCTATGAGCCCACTGGAAGCACCACATCTCCTGCTGCACGACACAACTCTGAGCAGAACGGACGCATCACTGCTACTGCATGGATCAGAACTGCCACAAAGACCCAGATCGCATATCAGCCTGTTGCCACATCAGAACCTCTGCTGTGTGGCACATCCTTGTCGCAGGCCCTGACATCGCTCATCATCAGCAGCCTTGATGATGATGCCAGCCTCCGCATCACAGCTTTGCAGCTCCTCAGAACCGACTGTGCAACACATCCATGACTTCCAACTTCATATTGCAAGCCCTTGTCAACCGGATTGTCGACGACGATGCATCAGGACCTCTCAGCACAGCCTTGCTGCATCTCGGAACCAATGCATCACTTCGGCTGCACAACTCATGTCCAGTGCGGATCCTCGCAGCGCTCCGCTTACCAGGATTGAGGGTACTTTGTTCAGAGGCCTAACTGGGTCCCTGTAACTGGCCCACTCTCATCGTGGTTGACCTGATCCTGTGACTTTGTCCCGGACCGGCACAACCTGATATTCACAGTTGGCACTTTTCTCTCTTTGGCACTATTTTTTACTAAGCTCTTTAAAATTGAATATCTCTGTTTCTACTGATTGGATTTTTGTCGGTTTGGTCTTTAATAAAAAATACTCTAATTTCTAAATTTGTTATGGACTCCTTTTGTGGTGCGTTTCCCTGTGTTACTGTTTGAAGTGTTGCACAAATACTTTACACATTGATTCTGAGTTAAACCTGACTGCTCCGTGCCAAGCTACTTGAGGGTTGAAAACAGGTTAATTTAGGGTTTGCTTGTGACTTCACCCTGAGGAAAATTGTGGTTGTTGCTTGAGAGTTTCACCCCCTCAACTAGTAACCTAATTTCTTATAGTTACCCTTGGTGGTTTTATTACATATAGAACTCTTCAGAGATTCCTACCTTTTGAATTGGTAGTGATAGCCATGAAAGACTCTAGGCCAAATCTTGATGAGGGAGCTGCAGCCCTTTGAGCTTTTTTTGTAGATTAAAACTTTTGCTGCAAACAGAAACGTCATGTTCTGGAATACAGGAAATGGCAAAACTGAGCAGTAAGTACAGCACGAGGTAGCTAAATTGTCATGATTCCTCATGATCTTAATGCATTATACAAATTTAACATTAGTGATACCTGGTCCAAAGTCAGGGCCTCTGTTGGTAGAAATGTGTATTATTGGTTGACTTTGTAAATTACATTAAGATTAACAATCTTAGAAGGATTCTGTTTGTGATTCAACATACTCTTACCTATGTCCATCCTTTGATTTTCAGAAGCTTGAGTCACCCATAGACCGCTTTATTTTGAGCTAAAAGAATATTTGTGTACCACATAAAAATCAGCAGTGTGCACTTCATCAGGGCTAGCAAGCTAGACCAGATCTTTAGAAGTAATTTTCGGTATCTCATTTTCTCAAAACAAAGTTTTTTTTTGCCACTCAAAGTTGTGGTGAGTGTTGTAGTACATTTGCAAACCCCTCTGTCGAGTGCCTAATTTGTGAGAAAATAAGAGCCGGGCCCCCGTCAGGAGGCCACCGCAGTTGGCACCACACATTGCCACTGTAATTATTCAACTACTAACCATCACACAGCTACAAGTGTGACAATTCAGACTGTTCAAGTCAGGCAAAGCTTTAAGAATGGCTTGGGTGGCAGGTATTAGTTGTTTTTAATGGATGTTTAATTAGCAACCAACTGTTTTTCTGCTATTTTAAATTACACAAACAGCGCAACCATGTGGCATCTGCCATAAGTGCAGGTTCCGGCAATTAAATGCCGATGCCAACAATTAAGTACCGGTGCCGAGCACCAGAAACCACGGCCTCAAATTAAGCACTGACACTGTCTTAATACATTTATCTGCTCCACAAGGCTATCTTCACAAGTTTGGCTGCTCCAAGTATGTGAGAAAGTGCCTCCTTTTGAAAGGTTGCTCTATTTTTGTGAAATAATGCTACTTTTCTTTGATTGTGAACACTAGGATCCTGCTAACCAGGCGCAGTACATGTGTTAAACCCTTAAAAATTTTGAATTGCTAACACCTAATTGGTATACTTAACTTCCCTATAAGTCCACAGGATATGGTCTCCTAAATTACACCTAAGGCATGGATAGTTAAATTTCACCTATGGCCTACAGCACTACTGTGCCATCCACTAGTGTGACCAGGCAAACATGGCTCTAGGCCTGCCACTGCAGCCTGACAGCTGCAGTTTAAAACAGCAACTGTACTGTCAAAATAGACCCTTTTGTCAGGAGAAAACCTTCCTTTTAAATAATAATAAGTCACTCTGTGTAGATCTTGTTGCCCACAAGGCAGGGTGCAAGGTATTTAAAAGTAGGACATGTAGAAATGTAAAGTTCCTTACAGTGGCTAGCACCGAAAAGCTATTTTCAAGTTGAAGGCTGGCTGGCCTTTAGAGAAATACTCGGAAACAATATTAAATATTAATTTTACTATCTCACTCTAGGTACCAGCTCTGGAAACATAATACAAGGAACATTTTTAATATTCATTAAAGGCCCAGCTCAATGGTAAAGTCAGGATTTTATTAAACATTAAGGAAAATGGACATTTAGAAAGTTACCTTTTCCCTGTCTGAGGCTCCTGGAAGCTAATCTGTATTAGCCTCCAACTGTCACCTGGCTGGTGAATATCCCTGATTGGGTGTTAAACCTGCTCACACAGTAGAGAAAAAGACCTGGGTATGAGGAGGTGTTTTGCTCCTCTGTCAGGATGACCTGTTGGGGTGTGCCTAGGAACTTAATTTACTTCAAAGGTACCTCCGTGTAAGACACAGATATAGCTCACACCTGCACACATTTTCTCCTTTGTCCTACCAGATTAGGCAGGCGCAAACCCAGTGGCGGTAATACTGACCCCAGAACTGGTTTGGATTGACCAAGGAGGAGGAGACCGCTCATTACCCTGGCCATACCTCTGAGAGGGCACACAGACTCTAAACAGGGTAGAAGGGCTTCTCTTTCTTGAGTTTAGTGAGTAAAGAGCACTGGGGTTGTTTGGAGTAGGACACACAGCAACTGCTGCAAAAGTGGGTAGGGTTAGTCCCGGAAAGCTTTTCACTATTGATGAGGGAGGGGCCAGTAGTCAATCCCAGTCACAAGCACGCATCCTCCCATCACCCGGGCCCTTGGTCGTCACACACGGATCAAGATTGTCTGACACTTTCCTCACTCCAGCTGGTAAGTACGTTTATACTTTTTCACATAGTTAGCACTGCCTTTAGCCTTTGCTTTGCATGGATAGTGGCTCTGTATTATGGCATGACACAGTATTCCTTCTTTCAACATCATCAACATGTTCTGGTGGGCTTTTCAAATGTGCTCCTCCACAGGGCCTTCCACTTCTTCGAGGGCCATATATGGGCTTGAGCAGGGCTTCGGCTCCACACACGCCAACATCTCACCGATTTAGGTGCATGTGGCAAGCACAAGCAGCTTGCTGTATCATTGCAAACTCTCCGGGAGAGAAGTCTTGTGTCTTTGGAGCACGTATCCCCTACTTATCGCCAGATAACATAACACATGTATTTGTAAAGCACACATTCACCCAAGGGTATCTTGGCACAGAATAACAGATTTTTATTGTTACCCAACTCAATGGTACTCATTTTATCGACCTCAGACGATGAAAGGCTGAGTGGACTCGTCGGGATTTGAACCTGTGACCATGAGGTCGAAGGCAGGCCTCTACTGGAGAAGCATTAGTCCACTAAGCCACAGACAGTGCTGCACCAGATGTAGCATCCTCCCCAGCCCAGGTTCATGCAAATGAATACGCCCCACATAGAGGTCTGTAACAGATGTCTTTACTCGTAAGCATAGGATTACACACTACATGCTCATTACATCATAACCATTAAAAACCACACCTTAACACTTCCCAGAAAGTTAAGTAAATCCTCTGTTGAGTCCACCAAGAACCTCAAGGGTCCTAGCACACATAGCTTCACTATACAACACCGGGGTGTTTGCTTCACCGTATCACTCAAATCAAGTCAGAAGAAAGACAGATTTGTATTTCTCAATTCTGTAAACCTGTAAACCAGTTTTTCGGCTCTGATGCATAGACAATCTATTACAAAATTAAAAACAACATACTTGCTGTATACATGAGGAAGACTCAGCTATCCTCTACATCTACATTACGTTAACATATTAACATGTATTCTGAAAAATGTATTGTTTTTTGCAGTAAAAACCTGGTTGAGCTCCAGCATAGTAACAGGAGTTTAATTAGACTTGTAACAGATTAATTAAAGTGTATCTTTGGGACACTTATTTTATGTTTGCTCTGTTGCAAAGCTCAACAAAGTTTCATCATGAATATACAGAAATGAAATATGGCTTTAAGCCAATAATCCACGTATAATTACAGAATTTTGAAGAGATTAAAATGTTCATGAAATGGGAAAAGTAAGAAATTGTTTTCAAACTAAGCCAAAGGCTGTATTGAAATCTCAGGACGCACGAAGGAAAGCAACTACATAAAGAATGAAGACTGGGTTTTTTGATGGTTGTTGATGTACATCAAACACCCTAAAGTTTAAGGAGCTTATTCACAAAGGCGTTTTGGAGTACAAAAAGTAGTACTCCTAAGAATCTAATTAACGTATATTTGCATGCCTTTTTCAGTTTACTTCACAACATCTAAAATGTGTCTAAAATAGAAATATTCCGAGAATATTCATATACAGTATGTGCAGATCAAACGGACTGTGCAGTCATTGCACTTATACTAGTAGGGAGTTGGTAGTTTTGGGGCCAATTCACAAAGGCATGTAGGAGTATGTAAAAAAAGTAGTCCTTTAGTACAATTTCCGGTTTTCATAGAGGCTTTTGGGACTCGCCTCCCATGCATTCTTATTGATGTACCAACATGCATATTTTTTTCTTCTTCACCTTTTCAGAAAGAGCTTGTCTCTACAAAGAATTGTAAAATTATCACAATGGGGTTGTGTCTTGTACGTATAGTGAAGTTGTAGTCGAAGAGTCCTCCTAACTCTCAAAGATGCTACCATCAGAAAGTCATTATTGTAAGACCAGAATCACTGTGATGGAGAACAACGTGAAACAGCCTATTTTAAAAGAGTAAGATGTTTTCTTGGCCACATTTCTTTCACTGATGAAGGCCTGCTTAGCTTCAATATGTTAAACCTGCGCAAGCAGTTGGCAGATTCAGTAGCTGAAAAGCAGTCCACACTGGTTTCATGAACAGAGAACAAAACATGGTCATTCTTTATGTCAATAGATGTGCCATGGTTAGCCATTTTTAGGGTCGAGCCTGGGCAGCGCATGCGCTGCTCTGCGAGGCATGATGTATTTGAGTATGGACTTGAAGCTCCGCCCACTCTCACCCATATTTTGTATTGGCTTGTGTCATTGTCCTTTGTAAATGCTGGCTTCTGATTCGTTAAAAGGCTTGTTAGTCCCTCCTTAGTACCACCATGTCTTCATTTGTAACCTCCCATGAGGACTGGCCCTTTTACTTCTGTTGCTACACGGCACGTCTTATTTAGCCTGTAAGCACTATTTTCTTAAATTAATTTCTCCTACTGCAGGCACGACATGCTTTCCTGCAAAATGCAGCGTGCCATGCCCGCTTTCACTTTCCAAGCAGGCTGGGACAATGGCGGCGGCGTTTTTTGAGTGAAATAGGTCTCACATTTACAAGCGATTGTCATTGTACATGACAATGCCATTTTATTTATGTGTTAATTATCAGAACAGATAAATAAAAGGCATTGTCATTTACAATGCCAAAAGCTCAAACTCTCGTAAATGCGAGACCTATTGCATAGCAAATGCTTGTTTAGATGTTTGACAAGAATCATGACTGTGTTATCCCTAGGGGTGTGCGTAATTTGTATAATTTCATTTATTGAAATTTGCATACTTTTTCTTATACAAAATTATGTTCAACAGATCGTACTGTGACTTGTATGAAAATCGCACGTGAGGATATACCTTGCATACACAAGTCATACAAGATACCGGCAGAAGAGGGCTTTGAAGATAAACATTTTCTCAGGCATAATTCGTCTAAAGAGGCTAATTCTACAGTGACATGTACTGACCCTGTGCAGACCGGCTGGTACTGGAAGTAATCATCATAACCCCAAACTCGCAGCCGGAGAGTACTACCATTGTGCACACATACTGCAGGTTTCAACAAACCTTTGTTGATACTTAACTGTATCGCAGTGATTTTATGATTTATTTGGCCCCAGATGCCATGTAAAGAAAGTTTGCTAACATTAACTCTTTCCTGAAAAGTATAATGGAATAATACAGAGCTGTATTCTGGAAAAGTGCACAACTAGGCTGGTCAGCCAAAAAGATAGTGAAGCCGCTCTCTTCGGAAACGAAACCTCTCTGATAGCCTAAAGGAATTTGGTGATCAGATACAAGTACCTATACATCTAGAGATAGTATAGGTGGGTGTGCTGGAATCAATGTTTCATAAGAGAATCTGATGTGATGAACGGCATCTACTTTGTAAAATTGTAGGTACTGAAAAACGATATTCAGCGTAATTGCTCTGACGTAAGGGCGGTGTTACTTTAAAAACATTGATGGTTTATATGATCAATGTATATCGTATAAGTGTTTCTATCATCCAGCAGGTAAGGCCAACCTTACTCAAAAGAAGCTAAATAGTATCGTTTTGATATGTTGGGCTCATTTTCCAAATAAGAAAGCCACTTAATGGATGTGGCTGGTATTGAAAAGATTAGTTGATGCCTGCCACTTTTAATTTGGTGACAGGGCCTATTTCTGTCTCAAGTCGATCCTGGACAGGCAGGTCAGGGTTTAGAAGCTTCTGAACCAGTGAGTGCACTTAAACAACTTTTGTTCATCTTCTGAAATGTTTTATCCAGCTTCCGGATTCCAAGTAAACCTTATAACTTTTCCAAAAGTCTTTTGATCAGTACGCTGGAGGTCAAAAAGGGCTCAATAAATTATAGGCAAAACTTAAGAAAATCATGTATATTTTTACTTCCTGGAATGCACCTTTTGATGGTCATTAATTTATTTCACATCGTTATAAGCTCTTATCGGCAACGAAGGTGTCAGCAAGCTGAACAAATATAACAGGAAATCGAAAGGCAATCCCTTAGGCGTAACCCATCATGACACCATTGGAGTTAAATGTGCCTAAAATATCGTTAACACTTAATTACCTGTCTCTGCAGACATCGAGGCATGAAAAACGTAGGAGTATAAGATGTTAAGAGCAAGCCCTAAACTGCTCGTGGGAAAACATTAAGAAAAATTGAGAGAGGCAAGAAGATTGTCTAGAGAAGAAAGCAGAATGATAGGTTTGAAAACTGTAAGGAAAGTGAAAGGATTGAAGGCATGACAAATGTGATTTACGGAGGAAAGCCATGATAATTGTGTAGCAATATGAGAGAGAGGTAAAGGGGGAGGGGGAGGCGAGAAAGAATAGACTAAAAGATGGCAACAGTGGATGAGAGAGTTAGGGTAAAATAATGACAATGGAAGGCACTTTAGTTTCACATAGAAAGGAGGAGAAAACAGATGGCAATGAAAAGAGTAGGAAAGCAGTGACAATTCAAAGAGACTGAAGGAGGAGGAAGAAAAGTGGTAAAGGGATTTTCTAAAGAACAGTTGAGAAAACACAAAGAGATTGAAGTAAGAGGAGAAGTGATACAGAGATTGAGTTAAGATTTTGTCTGAACAAAGAAAGAAGTGGCGAGTAAGTATAAAGTTTATGTCAGAAGGAGGGGAATTCAGTAGGCTGAACAGAGTAGGGGAGGTGAAGAAGAGCAATAACTTAGGGGCAGATGGTGAAAATGCTGGAGAGTTGGCAAATCTGTATGAGACCAATGTTGATTTAAAAAAAGTAAATGAACTTGGCAGAATTGCAGGACAATAGAGAGAACTCAGAGATTGGAAGAGAAGGAGGAAATTCTGGTGCAAATTGACTGGTGTGATTGGCTGAACATAGAAAGCGGTGACTAGTGAGGATAGAATTTAACCTAGAAGTAAAAGAGAGGTCAATGGAGTCAAGAGAACAGGGGTCGTATTGCGCATGACTGCACCTACGCTAGTTGTCGATGTGCGCCAGAGGATGTTTGTGTTTATGTGCGTTTGCGTCTGTGCGCTAATACAATTTGCGCACAGACGCAAATGCGCATAAATGCAGAGGTCAAAGTCTGCGCCAACATCACCGCACATTACAAACCGATCCTCTGTAATGCGATCGGGGGCATACTCTGGCGCACATCGACAACTAGCGTTGGCGCAGTTATGCGTAATACGGCCCCAGGGGAGCTAGGGATAGAATTAGGGCCAGATTTAGATCTTGGCGGACAGGTTACTCTGTCACAACAATGACGAATATCCCACCCGTCGAAATATAAATCCCATAGTATATAATGTGAATTTATATTTCGGCAGACAAGATATCCGTCACCATAGCGACAGAGTAACCCATACACCAAGATCCAAATCAGTCCCTTAATCTTGGGATAGATGAGGAACCTGGAGAAGAGCCATGGAAGCTAGCTCTGATAGAGTTTAAACGGTTATATTTTTGGTCCGTTGCATAATTGAAGACGTTCTTGTGAGCATCTTAGATCATCAAGCAATGTGTTTCAGTTGGGACGGGCTGCTCAAATGAAAAATTGTTTGGTAGCTTTGTAAGTTTTGAATATTTTGGTTTCCAACCTTAGATTTATCAGTGTTTCTTACAATCTCTTGTCATTGTATGGTGGCTTCCACGTTCCTAAGATACACCAACATGGCAGACATGGTGATAATGAAACAGTGAAATTCTACAGTTTAGAAATCCAACCTATGTTTTTTCATTGTACCATAGATATAGTGAGATCCTGATTGATGTAACATTGCCCTAAAGTGTTGGGTATGTTATTCTGAATCCAAACGTGCAAGTGTGTGTATACAAAAACACTGTTGTTTAATATTTTTGTACAACTTCATCTATAAAAAATTGGAATGCTGACAGAGTGTTACACAGTCTGAAAGACAGTACTCGTAAATGCTGAGTTTTGTGTGAAATATGATGGTTAATCATGCACAAGACCCATTTGGTATATTTGGAAGCACTCTTTAGTTACTCAAAAAATACTTTGATCAGATACAACTGTGCCTGACTGTTCCTGTGATTATTGCAGGCCTAGGTGAAATTTAAATTAAGATTATATAATTTGCATACACAGAATTTCCGAAACTACGCAGTAACACCACATCACAAAATGATATGCCATTCGCTGTAAGAATTTACTGTGAATGAGGCATTTGCAGTAAAAAATTGCCATCAATGCATGGGAAAAATAGAATGTGTGCAGCTTTTTTTGCACTTTTTGTAGCACAAAATGTTTTCTTGTGTCAAAAAATGATGCAAGGACGCATTTAATACGAACATTTCGGGGTGAGTGACAGAGTTACATTTTGTGCAATTACACACAATTTGGCATAATTTTGTGAAATTTTGGTGAATTAACAGAAAGCAAATTAATCAAATTTCGCACACCTCTAGATTATTGACCTGTAATCACTGAATGTGTGACTTCACCTCCTTCTTTAGGTATAAATACAGCAGGTGAGAAAGTTGTGAGTTTGAATGTTGGATTAACCAATTAGCCCAGCAGTGTATGAGATATAGTTAATAGAGGTCTTGCAAAGCATGGATTCTGATACAATAGATTACTGTCCCTGGTTGGCGATCTCATCAACAACAGTATTTGTTTATTTCATATCAAGCATGTATATAAAATCCTCATACCTTGAATGAAAAAATGGCATAATTCTGAGGAGGCATAATTGTCCCAGGAACTACACAGATACGGTGCTGCTTAACTTGCATGTCTTTGAAACGTTTTGAAATCAGTGTAGAGAAAAAAAGTATTAATCCCCAAAAAGTGCTCTAACTCAACACTCTACTCTTCGGTTATGATGCATCGAACAGAGAAGCTGCAAGATTGCATAAAATTGTGTAGTATCAATTACATAAAAAGTTATGGTTTGCTTGTGACCAGAAAGTGCTAAATTCTTCCCTTATGGGAGTAGTGACCCTTGTTAACATATATGCTTTGACATTTTTGGAAGAGGAAAACATGTGCAAGTAGGCCTTTCAAAGTACATTTCCAGAAAATATTAATTAAACATTATATGGTATGTACCTTTGTAGAGAGCATGCCCTAAATCCAAATGGCCTCATGATGCAGTGAAATCAGAACAAACAAACAGTGGAAAGCCAATTCATAGTCTTAATGAATTAAAATCAAATTTCAGTGATGCATTAGAGCATCATTCTTTTGAAGATAGATCTGAATGTGACCCATCAGAAATGTGTCTGAATAGCTGAAACCCTTGTTGCACAACATAGATTCAGAACTCTGATCTTTATACATAGTCTCACGCAGGGCTCGGTTCTAAACTCAGAGAAACTCAACATTATTTTACTTAAAAATCTTATTTGGTCCAAGTACTCTGATCTTGATAATAACAGTGTCATTTCAATGCTATTATGTTGATACTTGACACACTCAAAATCCTTTTATGATATCCATAATGCACAGGGAAATGTGATAATAACACCTAGACATGGGCATACTCCCTTTGGGGTTTTCCTATCAACACCTACAGAGTTTAGGCCAACGTTCTAAGGGTGCATTGAACCCGCAAGCACCAAGGGTGATCTCAAGACCGCATCTGCCATATTGCCCGGAGTTTGCAGTGCCTAACAGATACCAGGCACTGAGTACCTTAGATGATAACAAATGACTCAGCCCTGACCAAAGCCATGCCGGGGACCCCGGAATTATCAGAGAAGGGATTCTATAACTGTTCAGGCAAATCAACTACCCCTAAAAGACCATAAATCTATTCCTGGGACTTATCCAGTTTGTAGGCTGGCTGTAGCCAAGGCCGATAAGGCAACCGGAAATGATAATTCTAGCACTTGTAATATACTTATGTGAGAACCGAACATGGCCCCTGTATGTCAGCCCTTTGAGGGAGGGTTTAAGCTCGCAAGATGGAATGTGAATGGGCTATTGAATATTGAATAAAATAGGGAATGCTTACTGGATTAGTACTATATCTGGCTCTGACATCATATGCATACAAGAAACTTGGTGCATAAGTCCAGTACATGTAGAAGGGTATTCCTCACACTTTCTAGAAGCCCTAGGGTCGCAAGCTCTATTAATGTCAAAAAGGTTGCATCAGTGGGCCCCCAATGCTCAAGTGCTATGGCTAAATAAAAAAGGAGGGAGAGACCTGATAATTGTAAACATTTATAATAATATCTTTGACTCAGCACGTAGTAGTGTGGCTGCAGCCCTTGACCATGGCCTTGAAACCTTTTTAGCTCCCATCAATACAGACTTTGCACCAGTGTGGGCAGGAGATTTTAATATTCAGGCATGTGCAGAACCTACCACCCAGGCATGCAGTCATATTTACAAGAATGGGCAGGGAAATTACCATTTCTGTCATAATGAGTATGGGGAAGCACTAAACATGATTATCTCCAAATATGACCTCCAACTACTTAGAGGTGGCTGTGGTCCTAGTGGGGAATTGGTCCCAAACTTTACTGGGAGAAATGTGTTTTCTACTATAGATCACGTATTGGTGTCTGTCTCTGCCATTCATATGTGTGGGAATCTTAGTATTGTACCCTCAATTTTTAGTGACCACAACTTACTTACACTATTGTTCTGAGGCCAAAGGCAGGACTCATTCGATTTAGTAAATATTATTGACCCTACTAGGATAAATGATGTAAGAATCAAGTGGACGTGGGTTGACCCAGGTACGATTTTGCAGAAAACAGTAGTACCTAACCGAAGGGAAATAACTTACTGTCTTCAGGTCGAAATCATCTCAGATAGAGTGATTGAAAATTTCAGCTATATCACAATTTCCATTAAATCACTTCTAACTAAGTACCCAAATACACCAGGGAGCAATAGAAGGGGATGGTTTGATAGTGCTTGTACCAAAGCACTACAGTCACTCAAATATGCCCTGTCTAATTTCCCACGGGATACCCCACCTATTAAATACCTTCAGAGCAAGTATAAATTAGCTATAGCAGCTAGGAAAAATACACTCCAGGCCGAAGCATGGGAAAACCTGCCCATTTCCCTAAAAAGCAGGAATACCAAACTTTTTGGGGACACAGTAAATACTCCTTTCTTAAAGAATGATGATATCCCTGAGATCTGTTCCTTTGTTTCCTGTGATAGATGGGTGACTCATTACTCCGAAATTTTTAGTAAAAGTGGTGAGACGATGCCTGAATGGGAGTCGTTGTGTGAGGGTGGGCGTCTCCCCTTGAACATCACTAATGAAGAAGTCTATCGGGCTATACAGGCCCTTGCCGGGGGCGGGGCCCCAGGCCCCGATGGGGTCCCAGCCGATGTTTTTAAATCTGCCCCTGAATTATGGGGACCTATTTTGACCAGGGCGTTTAATTCAGCTGTAACAGATACAATTCCATCAACATGGGGGGAATCTATCATTGTACCCATATTTAAAAAAGGGGATAAAACAGATCCAAAAAACTATCACCCTATTGCGCTCGTAGAAACCTCCTTGAAAGTAATGATTAAGGTCCTGTTATTAAGGCTGGAGGAATGGGTGAAAGAGCATTTTATTTTATCCCCGGTGCAGTTTGGGTTCAGGAAATGGCTCAGAACTATCGAGCAATGTATCAATTTAGAGCAACTTATTGGCAAATATACTAGGGCTAAGGCAGGTACACTCAATCTATGCTTTGCTGATTTAAGTAGTGCATTCGTTCTGGTAGATCATAACTTAATCTGGACAACCTTGATTTCTGTTAGACTTGGCACCATTGGCGTGGGTCTCCCTTCCATTTTTTTGCTGTTGCCTCTTATGTTTTTGCTGGTTTTAGATGCTTTTGGGCACTGTGCCACTGCTGTTCAGTGCCACAGTGCAAGTGCTCCCTACTGTAAATTGATGTGTTGATTAGTGACTCCATGATTGGGTTATTTGATTTACTTGTCAGACCCTAGTACAGTGCACCATGGGTGCCCAGGGCTTGTAAATCAAATGCTGCTGGTGGGCTTGCAGCACTGGTTGTGCCACCCACAGAAGCAGCTTGTAAAGTGTGTCTCAGGCCTGCCATTGTAGAGCCTGTGTGCAGTCTGTGACTGCCATTTCGACTTGGCAAGTGCACCCCCTTGCCAGTCCCAAAACCTTCCCTTATCTTCATATCAGACACCCCTAAGGTAGGCCCAAGGGCAGGGTGCATTGTAAGTATAAGGTAGGACATGCCCTGGTTCGTGTGGCATGTCCTAATAGTGAATTACAGCCATTTTCGTTTTTCACTATTGCAAGGCTACCTGTTCCCCATAGGCCAGAATGGGCAGTTTGATTATTACACCTTATAATCCTAACTGACCCAGGGAACATGGTAGAAAAACGAATTTAGTATGCCTGAACTCAGAATGATAAAATACATCTTTTAGTGTAGTTGGTTTTAACATTCTGTGTTTGAAAATACCACTTTTAGAAAGTAGGTATTTTCATGCCTAACCATCCAGCTGCCTCTGCTCAGGTTGTGTATTGTATGTCTGGGTTTGTGAGTGACAGGGGCTGGGGCTGGGGCTGGGGGATTCCAGGAGGCAGGGTGAGTCAGCACTAGGCTGAATAGGTCTGCCTGAAGGAGGATGCGTGGGAGGAGTTGCACCTGGGTCTGAATAGGGCTGTGCCTGCCTTCCACAATGCTGGCTCCACCTCCTGCCGGGCGTCTGATGGCTCTGCCCCTCACTCTCAAAGGAAAGAAGGAGTCATGTACACAAAGTGCTCCAAGACTGACCAGAACTGGTTTGGACTAGGCATAGGCCTCTCTGCCTTCAGAGAACAAAGGATTTCTGTGTATAAATACTGGGGCCCAGACCCCATGAAATTAGATCACTTCTGGGAAATCAAGAAACCTGTTGCCAAGGAGAAGAACCGGAG
The DNA here is from genome assembly GCA_963921515.1 of Calotriton arnoldi. Classification (NCBI taxonomy): domain Eukaryota; kingdom Metazoa; phylum Chordata; class Amphibia; order Caudata; family Salamandridae; genus Calotriton; species Calotriton arnoldi. The sequence goes on from CAWUFW010005419.1 coordinate 201,454, forward strand.
AAGCTGAAGGAGGAGTACTGCCCCTGTGCTGTTTTGCTGATTGGGGTTGGCCTGCAGTGGTTGCTTTCTGCCAAGGACAGGAGAAAAGACTTTGCTGTGCTTATCATCTTGAAGAAGAGAATCTCCAAGGGCTTGAACTGAGCTTGCCTCCTGCCTGAAGTCACAGGGACACAAAGACTTCACCCCTTCTGTTTGCCTGCATCTGGAACTGCTGTTTTAGCTGCTAACAGAGGAAATTGCAACACCGACGCCGGCGAGCGACGCCGTAACCTGCACCAAAGCCGTGGGCACCGCTCGTGAAGAGCACGACGCACCGCCCCGACTTGCACCGTAGGCCCGACGCCTGCCGACGCCGTGCAACATCGACTCTGAAGCCGTCATCGAGGCCGCTGCCTGCACCGGAGCCGAGGACACCGCTCGTGACGCTCACGACGCACCGTCCCGACTCGCACCGCAGCCCCGACTTCACCGACGCCAGGGCTTCATCATCGCGGAGCAGATCCTCGACGTGGGTGACCCCCAAATCCATCGACGCCGCACCATCGTAAGGAACCGACGCCTCGCCACCATCCGTGACGTCACCTCCCCGACACAGTAAGGAACCAACGCCTCACCTCCCCTGCGCTGCAGTAAGGAACCGAGACATCACCTCCCCTGGGGTCGTAAGGAACTGACGCCGCCGGCGCCAACGAAGCATCACCTCCCCGACGCCGTGCACCGTCTTTGTTTTCATCGAATTCCAGGTACTGTTCTTTGTGGGTCTGCTCGACTCCGGGCCCGACGCCGCGCACCTTGCGGTCGGCGCCGTACTTTGGGATTTCCACCGGTCACGACGTGATAACTCCCAGTGGAGTTATTTGTTGCTACAAGCTTTATTTTAATTGACTTTCCTATTTTTGAAGATAACGGGAACTGTCTCTATCATTCTAAGTCTATTTTTAGATTACAGTATTGTGGATTTTTGCTATTGGGTCTTGTGTTAAGTCCATATAAAGATTACTTATTTTTACATACAACCTGTGTGGTGTCCATCTGTAGTGCTTTCACTGTATTACTGTATGTGTTCACAAATGCTTTACACACTGCCTCTGAGATAAGCCTGTCTGCTCGTGCCAAGCTACCAGGGGGTGAGCAGGGGTTATTTTAGGAGTGTATCCCCCTTATCCTGACTAGAAGCAAGGGTCCCTATTTGGACAAAGGTGCAAACCATTGCCAACTAGAGACCCCCAGTTCTAACAATTTCTATGGGAGCACCTAGGCCGATTGATGGGTTTCTCTCCCGTTTGTACGAGAAGCTAACCAGCCTAGTCCGTTTTGGCCCTCGGGGGGAATGCTCACCTAAATTTAAAGTAGAGCGAGGTATACAGCAGGGATGTGTGTTAGCATCAATATTATTTTCCTGTATTGTTATATGTGGATGATGCAGTTTTATTAGCGCGGACCCCAGTAGGCCTCCAGAGATTGATGGATGCTTTTGAAGACTTTATGATGCAAAAGAAAATGGTAATTAACAAATATAAAACATTCGCCATGGTCTGTGGGCCCAAACATAAACCCTGCAAATCGTTCTTTATTGATAACATCCCAATTATTACAGTGAACTCTTTTTGCTATCTGGGTATTCTATTTACGGGTAATGGCTCAAGGTCACAACATGTTTTAAATACTAGAGCTAAAATGAGCAGGGCATCCCAAGGGATTTTAAAGTTTTCTTCAGATCTAGGGAATTAACCAACCAATAAAATGGTAGCCATTTACAAAGCAAAAGGAGTGAGCACAACCCTATGGAAATCAACTGCGGAGTACCCCAGGGATCATCGCTCAGCCCTACCCTCTTCAACATCTACATGGCCCCCCTCGCCGCCATAGTCAGACAACACGGCTTCGACATAGTGTCCTACACCGACGACATCCAACTCACCCGCTCCCTCACCAAGGACCCCACCACCACCAGACGCAGGTTCCAGGAAGGAATGCAGGACGTCGGATCCTGGATGAGAAACAGCTGCCTGAAGCTCACTTCGCAGAAGACAGATATCCTCGTCCTCTGAACCACCCCGTCAGCATGGAACAACACCTGGTGGCCCACCACCCTCGGCACCCCTCCCACCCCCATGGACCACGCCAGAAACCTCGGCATCGTACTCGACTCCTCCCTCTCCATGAACCGACAAGTCAACGCCGTCACCTCCAGCTGTTTCAACACCCTCCGCATCCTCCGCAAGACTTTCAAATTGGTCCCCCCCGAGTCAAGGAAGACAGTCACCCACGCCCTCATAACCAGCAGGCTCAACTACGGGAACGCTCTCTACGCCGGCATCAACAAGTCTCTACTCCGCAAGCTCCAGACGATACAGAACACCGCCGCCAGACTCGTCCTCGGCCTCCCCCAACACCAACACATCAACCAACACCTACGGAACCTTCACTGGCTCCCCATCGAGAAGAGAATCACCTTTAAAATACTCACCCACACCGGACCCCAATACCTGAACGAGAGAATCACCTTCCACGCACCCAAGAAAAACCTCCGATCCGCCAACTACACCCTCGCCAAAACCCCACGCATACGCAGAGCCAGAACAGGGGGAAGGGCTTTCTCTTACGTCGCGGCCAAGACCTGGAACGAGCTCCCGATCGACATCAGACGCGCCCCCTCCCTGAATACTTTCAGGAAGGCCCTCAAGACCTGGCTCTTCGACTGAACGGTTCAACTTGTAAGAACAAGGGACCCCCCTATCAGTAAGTAAGGTCTGGGAGTAAGGGGGGAACAAGCAATAAATGTTCAATACAAAAGACTCCCCTATGACCTGTATTTCTTCTATATGGATTTAATCCTAGCTCGGTGTGGAACCAAACATAGTGCTACTGACACAAATGAATTTACTTTAAAAAATGTTTTTTCTTTTTCTTAGTAGTTTCTTGGTTTTCCATATAAAAAGCAATTTGATCAAAATTCAAACCAAAAAAGATTTTTTTATAATACATCAATTGTCAATAATAACATTTTTTTATAAATTAATTTTTCACTTTATGTAGACATATAAACATAACATAATCCCCAAACAACACACTCAAAATATATCTCATACATACACTCAACCCATTCGTTCACAATCGTACAAAACATATGTACTCATCTGGAAAATAAAGAAAACAATCAGATGTCAAAAGTTTTCACAAAAGATGGTACCTAAACATAATGCAGGTCTGGACACACGAGGTCGACGCGCGTTTCGGTGGCTTTAGTACAATTTGTAAATTACCTTCATCAGGACCTTGTCCAAATGAGGCACAAAATCACACAGGCATCCAAGCCGAAGGGGACCTAACAAACAAATAAATACATCTTAGGTTTCTGCTGTCTTTTTATAAAACCATTTAGGTTCCATACCTTAGAAAATTATTTAATATATAATACTCAGTACCTAAACAAAGCAACCATATGGTGGAATTATAAGATATCATACAAGAGCCCTCTCCCAAAAAGGTATGCATGCAGTGACAACCTATTGTGATCCCATTTGTGCAGTCATTTTGAAACACTCCATACTTTCTTTGAGTTGTTCCAAAAGTAAAAATAATAAATAAACATGCGGAATACTAGTATTCCTACGTGTGAAGAGGTCGCATTGTCAAATATCTTGACATGGTGATATGATTTATCCCCGTACCCCCAGTGTTTCTACTTAGTGTGTCACATCCAACCTATCATCATACAAGTAAAGAAATGACTCACGTGTGTTTTCACAATGCTAGTCTAAATGAATAGGTATCCCACTTGTTTATGATCAACTCTGGGGTTGGGCCCTTCTTTTAATCAGTCTCCGCCAACAGTACCATTTGTTCTGTATGTGGAATAAATACAGTGGTAAGGTACTAGAAGTTTTATAAGTAATATTAGTCTAGGATACATATTGTTGTATCAGAGGAGTCTTACCCTATGTCTGTGCAGATTCACAATGACATCTTATTACTGGTCCTATACATCAAGGACCGTCAATTTGAATGATCTAATTGAACTGGGATCTAAGTAAAAAAACACACCCATTGCTGTTATTTAAGACATAACATGTGATAGTCTCTGATCAATGAGTTTACTATCATATACTTACAACTGTCTGGATTTAAAGTATATGTAGAATTATTTCCCTTTTGTTTTTATAGGTGAGGGTACATAACTTCATTCATATGTGGCACCGTTGACCCACATTTGGGTCAGCTTTCTGCAAATCCTTTTTTAATACATTTACTGTGAAGAAAACGGCATATATCAAAACGGGTATCCCTGACAAAATATATACTAATATCAGTTGTAATACACCGGGAAATTCTCAGAGAAACAATTGTTTATCTATGAATCGGTGACCGAACCGAGGGATTTTGTACTGAGTGACAAACAGCAACAATTTATTGTACTGCATCTGCTAGTACTGTGTTAATGCCTCTATTTTAGGGTTATGACAATAATCCTCTCGCTACAACAGACGGACATCTCTGAGAAGATTTATTTTGACATCCTGTTTTAAGTATTTTCATTACTAATGTATTCCCTATACCTAGATCACATACTCTTCTGTCACTTTTTACTCGCTCCTTCTTTCTCTATAAAGTTAAAACATAAGCTCCAACATCGTTTTAACTTGCTTACCTCGTTTCCTCATTCTGTGTAAATCGGCGTGTCAGAGTCCAGCCAGTAGCCCGTGAATTAGAAATCAGTTTCGCGGTCTTTTAACACAACAAGGAGGAAAACGTACGTGCACGTAATGACGTGCATGTGTGGATCACGTGATCTATACCACAATTCCAGTAAATGAAGGACTATCGTGGTCTACACAGCAACATGCGCCATGTTGGTGTGTGCAACTAATATGCATTATACGATGTTAATGCAATTACTACTGCGTCAAATATTATTAAGATGAGTGCGCAGATCTCATCAGCCTTTAGAAATTTGTATATGGAGAGTAAGCGAATCCGGTCTTTATTTCCGGACGAACCCGTCAGTATATAGGACATTGTCCCTAATAATCAGATTCAACAGTCACGGGGGAGTTAGATGCACACCGGTGCAAAAGCATGTTACTGCACCAAAATAGTTTATCAACTATGCAAATATTTCGGGTTTAACCGAAATATAAGCACCCAAACCTGGGTACACAGTCCCATATAATGGCAGGCTTATGTCTAATATGATAATCTCACATGACAGTAGTCTGCATATATAATATTTTGTTCATATGGATACCTTTTCTTGTATTTGTACTATCTAATCTGAATGTGGTCAATTCTCAAATCAGACTATAAAGGTTAATGGTGCACCCATGATGTCACATGTACTTAGTGTATTACAGATAATGCATGTGGCTGTTCATATATTCCAAATAAGTTCCTCGTTAAGTCCTTCCTTTACACAATTAAATGTAAAGATCCAGAAGGTTTCCCTTCTTTTCCGATTTGTTTCCATTGGGAGGCCCATCTTTGTTTTTACTTTTTCTAAGATGCACCACCGCAGATCCAATTCTCCATGATTCATTTCTATACAGTGAGTTACCATCGGTGCTGTCAATTTACTTGTCCGGATAGCCGATTTGTGTTCACTATATCGGGTCCGGAACTCCCGACCTGTCTCCCCTATATAAGCAAGCTCACATGGACAAAAAATAATGTACACCACATTGCTACTTCTGCAGTTGCTTAGATCTCTAAGGTTGATGTTACGTCCTTTGTATGAGACTGCTTGGTGACCATCGCTGTACTACAAGCATGGCATGAGCCACACTTGTGGTTCCCCAAAATCGGGGGCAGCCCGGTGATGGTAGTTTGTTGCATCGTATCATGTACCCTTTCTCTCGTATGCACTAACATATCTCGGAGATTTTTATTTCTCCTATATGCTAACAACGGTAATGTCAGATTTTCATCATCATGTGCATTAAGAATTTTCCAATTTTTTGTGATTATGTTTCTAATCTTATAATTAAGTTGCGAGTGATTAACCACACATACTATTTGATCTTTTGGAGCACGTCTGTTACCCTGTAAAAGGGCCTCTCGATTGTAATATTGTGCCCTTTTAAACGAAGTGGTAATCAGACGTCGTGGATACCCTCGTGCCAACAGGCGTTTTTTCAGTGCTTCACCATGGGTCCTGAAATCTTGCATGCTAGTACAATTGCCTCTGATTCGCAAAAATTCCCCAAAGGGGATTGAATCCTTTTGGCTTGCCGGGTGAAAACTTTGGTGTTGTAAAATAGTATTTTTCGCAGTTGTTTTCCTAAAGAAACTTACCTGTAGTCCCTCATTTGATCCTCGAATAACAATATCAAGAAACTCTACCTGTGTACAACTGTATTGGGCCGTGAATTTTAAATTACTGTCACTGGCGTTAAGCCAGGCAATAAATTCTAATAGCATGTCAGTCTCTCCTGCCCATATAAAAAAAATATCATCAATGAAGCGCCTCCAAGTGTGCACATTTTCAAAAAAGGGGGCAGCTTCATTGAAGATATTGCGAATTTCCCACTCACCCATGTAAATATTCCCGACACTGGTTGCACAAGAAGCACCCATACTGGTGCCCTTGATCTGTTGGTACATCTGACCATTGAAATCAAAAAAGTTATTTAACAGAACTATCTCAAGGCATTTTAGTATAAATTCATCTGGTCTATCACCTGGAGTTCTGTTCAAAAGGGTGGCCACAGACTGTAACGCCCGACATTGAGGAATGTTGGTGTACAACGCCTCAATGTCAAGCGTTACTAGAATGTTTGTATCATTGTCAAATGGCATGCCTTCAATTTTCTCGATAATATCACCAGTGTCGCGGATGAATGAGTCATAATTTTTTGTTAAAGGACACAGGAAGGTATCTACATACTTAGAGAGTGGCTCAGTGCTGGAACCAATCGTAGAAATGATAGGACGCAGTGGGGGATCTGCAATGCTTTTGTGGGTTTTAGGAACCCCATACAGAGCTGGAACTGTCGGACAGGATTTATTCAGGAATTCGTATTCCTGTTGGCAGATGATATCTTCTTCTAATGCTCTGTCAGTAAGTTCTCGAATACGTAAGCTCAATCTACCCAGTTCTCTAGGGTGGGATTTTTTATAATGCTCCTCGACTGACAACATGGCTAAGATTTTCTTATTGTAGTCGATCTTATTCATTACTACAATCCCGCCACCTTTGGCACAAGGTTTGATAATGATAGTGTTGTTATTTCTGATATTGGTCAGTGCTTGATGATCTGTAATAGATAAATTATATCGATGATATTGAGGATGTTTGGTCATGCGTTCTATTTCTTTCAGCACAGTCCTTTCAAATATATCCACCTCTGATCCCACCGTATCAAGGGTGGGAGTAAACGTGGAAGGTGGTTTACATTGAGAGAGGTTTGCTACCTGAGAATCTGGTGGTCTGTGCATGAAGAATTTTTTAAGACGAACCTTCCTAAAGAAGGAAAAGAGATCTTGGTGTATTTGAAATAAGTTGGGGCTGGTGCTAGGGACGAATGATAACCCTCTCCCTAGTAAAGAAATTTCTTCTTGTGTGAAATTCACGGATGAGAAATTAAATATAGGTATAGTATCATTCATGTTTCTCGGTGCCCCTGATGACCCCTCTATGACCTCCAATATTGTTGGTTTCGGGTCTTTAGATATGGCTGCGGATGTTGTGGGTTTGCTGGTACTGGTTGGTTCTCCCTGTCTTGTCCCCACCGTTTGTTCCGCCCGCGATATTGACCCCGTGGTAAAAAAGTTTGCTGGCCTCAATAAGGTTGCTGATACATTTGCCTGCCTCTGTTATATCTATCTGGATAGTGCCTATCGTTGCCTTCATGATAGTTGTCTGTCTCAGAATCAGAAGAGTAAGTATCCGAAAAGTTTATCACAGTTCTTCTATTGTTTCTTCCATGATTTTGATAGGTAGCACCCTGGTTCCAATCTTGATAGTATGATTTCTCTAGATAGGGATAAGCCTTCTCTTGGGTGTACCACTTAACATCTTTTCTAAGCTTCTCAGTCTTTCTATTAGTTAGATACTCTTCAAATTCTTTCATATCAGCACATACTTTCTCAAGTCTAGCTTTCGCTTCATCAAGTGCTGTCGCAGTTTTTAATTTATCCTCTAGGTCCTGAATTTCTTGACTTAGGACTGCCATGATTTCTTTTGCTGTCTCTATTATCAGGATCATCCAGTCCCTGGAGCAGCGGTTCGCAATATGGGACCACCGCTCCAGGAACCTCCGTACTTCAACAAAAAGGGCCGGGGCATTACGGACCCTTAGGCCAGATGGAATCACCCCTGATCTTAAATACTCTAACATGTAGTATGCATGAGACTCCATTCTTTTTAGTTTTTTTCTTAAGTTTAGTAAATTGTTCCATTCGGAGTTATCATTACTATAATTAGTAGGAGGGTCTGCCCCGGAGATCGCTTGTCCTATAAGAGTTGAAAATTCCTCATCTGAGAATCCGAATGTCTTAAGATTCTCCATTTAACTTATATTGGATGTGACTATCACTACAAATAACAAAGAGTTAATGGACGTGCGATACAGAAAATAAAAACCAAAATTACTCAAACAGACCACCCATGTGATATCATGCAGACAGGACACACTGCTAAAAAGGAAAGAATTTTTTGTTCAGGTACAACAAAAATGACTTATTTCTAAATTTAGAACAATCCCACAGTTAAAGAACCGTGAACAACTTGTAAGAACAAGGGACCCCCCTATCAGTAAGTAAGGTCTGGGAGTAAGGGGGAACAAGCAATAAATGTTCAATACAAAAGACTCCCCTATTACCTGTATTTCTTCTATATGGATTTAATCCTAGCTCGGTGTGGAACCAAACATAGTGCTACTGACACAAATGAATTTACTTTAAAACATTTTTTTTTTTTTCTTAGTAGTTTCTTAGTTTTCCATATAAAAAGCAATTTGATCAAAATTCAAACCAAAAAGATTTTTTTATAATACATCAATTGTCAATAATAACATTTTTTTATAAATTAATTTTTCACTTTATGTAGACATATAAACATAACATAATCCCCAAACAACACACTCAAAATATATCTCATACATACACTCAACCCATTCGTTCACAATCGTACAAAACATATGTACTCATCTGGAAAATAAAGAAAACAATCAGATGTCAAAAGTTTTCACAAAAGATGGTAACTAAACATAATGCAGGTCTGGACACACGAGGTCGACGCGCGTTTCGGTGGCTTTAGTACAATTTGTAAACCACCTTCATCAGGACCTTGTCCAAATGAGGCACAAAATCACACAGGCATCCAAGCCGAAGGGGACCTAACAAACAAATAAATACATCTTAGGTTTCTGCTGTCTTTTTATAAAACCATTTAGGTTCCATACCTTAGAAAATTATTTAATATATAATACTCAGTACCTAAACAAAGCAACCGTATGGTGGAATTATAAGATATCATACAAGAGCCCTCTCCCAAAAAGGTATGCATGCAGTGACAACCTATTGTGATCCCATTTGTGCAGTCATTTTGAAACACTCCATACTTACTTTGAGTTGTTCCAAAAGAAAAAAAGAAAAAATAAACATGCGGAATACTAGTATTCCTACATGTGAAGAGGTCGCATTGTCAAATATCTTGACATGGTGATATGATTTATCCCCGTACCCCCAGTGTTTCTACTTAGTGTGTCACATCCAACCTATCATCATACAAGTAAAGAAATGACTCACGTGTGTTTTCACTATGCGAGTCTAAATGAAGAGGTATCCCACTTGTTTATGATCAACTCTGGGGTTGGGCCCTTCTTTTAATCAGTCTCCGCCAACAGTACCATTTGTTCTGTACGTGGAATAAATACAGTGGTAAGGTACTAGTAGTTTTATAAGTAATATTAGTCTAGGATACATATTGTTGTATCAGAGGAGTCTTACCCTATGTCTGTGCAGATTCACAATGACATCTTATTACTGGTCCTATACATCAAGGACCGTCAATTTGAATGATCTAATTGAACTGGGATCTAAGTAAAAAAACACACCCATTGCTGTTATTTAAGACATAACATGTGATAGTCTCTGATCAATGAGTTTACTATCATATACTTACAACTGTCTGGATTTAAAGTATATGTAGAATTATTTCCTTTTGTTTTTATAGGTGAGGGTACATAACTTCATTCATATGTGGCACCGTTGACCCACATTTGGGTCGGCTTTCTGCAAATCCTTTTTAATACATTTACTGTGAAGAAAACGGCTTATATCAAAACGGGTATCCCTGACAAAATATATACTAATATCAGTTGTAATACACCGGGAAATTCTCAGAGAAACAATTGTTTATCTATGAATCGGTGACCGAACCGAGGGATTTTGTACTGAGTGACAAACAGCAACAATTTATTGTACTGCATCTGCTAGTACTGTGTTAATGCCTCTATTTTAGGGTTATGACAATAATCCTCTCGCTACAACAGACGGACATCTCTGAGAAGATTTATTTTGACATCCTGTTTTAAGTATTTTCATTACTAATGTATTCCCTATACCTAGATCACATACTCTTCTGTCACTTTTTACTCGCTCCTTCTTTCTCTATAAAGTTAAAACATAAGCTCCAACATCGTTTTAACTTGCTTACCTCGTTTCCTCCGTCTGTGTAAATCGGCGTGTCAGAGTCCAGCCAGTAGCCCGTGAATTAGAAATCAGTTTCGCGGTCTTTTAACACAACAAGGAGGAAAACGTACGTGCACGTAATGACGTGCATGTGTGGATCACGTGATCTATACCACAATTCCAGTAAATGAAGGACTATCGTAGTCTAGACAGCAACATGCGCCATGTTGTTGTGTGCAACTAGTATGCATTATACGATGTTAATGCAATTACTACTGCGTCAAATATTATTAAGATGAGTGCGCAGATCTCATCAGCCTTTAGAAATTTGTATATGGAGAGTAAGCGAATCCGGTCTTTATTTCCGGACGAACCCGTCAGTATATAGGACATTGTCCCTAATAATGAGATTCAACAGTCACGGGGGAGTTAGATGCACCCCGGTCAAAAGTAATGTTACTGCACCAAAATAGTTTATCAACTATGCAAATATTTCGGATTAAACCGAAATATAAGCCCCCAAACCTGGGTACACAGTCCCATATAATGGCAGGCTTATGTCTAATATGATAATCTCACACGACAGTAGTCTGCATAAATAATATTTTGTTCATATGGATACCTTTTCTTGTATTTGTACTATCTAATCTGAATGTGGTCAATTCTCAAATCAGACTATAAAGGTTAATGGTGCACCCATGATGTCACATGTACTTAGTGTATTACAGATAATGCATGTGGCTGTTCATATATTCCAAATAAGTTCCTCGTTAAGTCCTTCCTTTACACAATTAAATGTAAAGATCCAAAAGGTTTCCCTTCTTTTCCGATTTGTTTCCATTGGGAGGCCCATCTTTGTTTTTACTTTTTCTAAGATGCACCACCGCAGATCCAATTCTCCATGATTAATTTCTATACAGTGAGTTACCATCGGTGCTGTCAATTTACTTGTCCGGATAGCCGATTTGTGTTCACTATATCGGGTCCGGAACTCCCGACCTGTCTCCCCTATATAAGCAAGCTCACATGGACAAAAAATAATGTACACCACATTGCTACTTCTGCAGTTGCTTAGATCTCTAAGGTTGATGTTACGTCCTTTGTATGAGACTGCTGTGGTGACCATCGCTGTACTACAAGCATGGCATGAGCCACACTTGTGGTTCCCCAAAATCGGGGGCAGCCCGGTGATGGTAGTTTGTTGCATCGTATCATATACCCTTTCTCTCGTATGCACTAACATATCTCGGAGATTTTTATTTCTCCTATATGCTAACAACGGTAATGTCAGATTTTCATCATCATGTGCATTAAGAATTTTTCAATTTTTTGTGATTATGTTTCTAATCTTATAATTAAGTTGCGAGTGATTAACCACACATACTATTTGATCTTTTGGAGCACGTCTGTTACCCTGTAAAAGGGCCTCTCGATTGTAATATTGTGCCCTTTTAAACGAAGTGGTAATCAGACGTCGTGGATACCCTCGTGCCAACAGGCGTTTTTTCAGTGCTTCACCATGGGTCCTGAAATCTTGCATGCTAGTACAATTGCGTCTGATTCGCAAAAATTCCCCAAAGGGGATTGAATCCTTTTGGCTTGCTGGGTGAAAACTTTGGTGTTGTAAAATAGTATTTTTCGCAGTTGTTTTCCTAAAGAAACTTACCTGTAGTCCCTCATTTGATCCTCCAATAACAATATCAAGAAACTCTACCTGTGTACAACTGTATTGGGCCGTGAATTTTAAATTACTGTCACTGGCGTTAAGCCAGGCAATAAATTCTAATAGCATGTCAGTCTCTCCTGCCCATATAAAAAAAATATCATCAATGAAGCGCCTCCAAGTGTGCACATTTTCAAAAAAGGGGGCAGCTTCATTGAAGATATTGCGAATTTCCCACTCACCCATGTAAATATTCGCGGCACTGGGTGCACAAGAAGCACCCATACTGGTGCCCTTGATCTGTTGGTACATCTGACCATTGAAATCAAAAAAGTTATTTAACAGAACTATCTCAAGGCATTTTAGTATAAATTCATCTGGTCTATCACCTGGAGTTCTGTTCAAAAGGGTGGCCACAGACTGTAACGCCCGACAAATTGGTCCCCCCCGAGTCAAGGAAGACAGTCACCCACGCCCTCATAACCAGCAGGCTCAACTACGGGAACGCTCTCTACGCCGGCATCAACAAGTCTCTACTCCGCAAGCTCCAGACGATACAGAACACCGCCGCCAGACTCGTTCTCGGCCTCCCCCGACACCAACACATCAACCAACACCTACGGAACCTTCACTGGCTCCCCATCGAGAAGAGAATCACCTTTAAAATACTCACCCACACCGGACCCCAATACCTCAACGAGAGAATCACCTTCCACGCACCCAAGAAAAACCTCCGATCCGCCAACTACACCCTCGCCGAAACCCCACGCATACGCAGAGCCAGAACAGGGGGAAGGGCTTTCTCTTACGTCGCGGCCAAGACCTGGAACGAGCTCCCGATCGACATCAGACGCGCCCCCTCCCTGAATACTTTCAGGAAGGCCCTCAAGACCTGGCTCTTCGACTGAACGGAGCTGCAGACCCTCCCCCCCCCCCAGCGCCTTGAGACCCTCTCGGGTGAGTAGCTCGCTTACAATTCACTGATTGATTCATTGATTATGGGGTAGGCCTTTGGGGTTATGCAAACAGCAAGGCCCTGCAAATAGAAGAAAATTGTTTTTTAAAACGCTTACTATACCTACCCTCCTCTGCATCAAATACTATTGTACACCATGAGGTGGGACTAAAGTTTTTAGAGGATCTCTTATTGGTTAGACCATTGTTATTGTGGGCTTCACTATGGGACACGAAGAAACCGATTTTACAAGATCAACTATTTTAGATTGTTTAACCTTGAATGATGTATTAAGTATCCCCTGGTTATTGTATATTAATTCATCCCTCGTAAGGCTGTTTAAGATATCTATCTGGTCGGACCCCACAAAAGTACTGTCCCTTACAAAGAAAGGTATTAGAATTTTTTTTCCTGCATAGACTGGATTGTAGATCAATGGACGAGCAGAATAAATCAACGGTCGCTTTGTATAAATCGCTGAATCTGGAGGAGGGAGGTAATAATTATTTATCAAATGTGACCAATGCACAGCATCGTTTCGTGCTGATAAGAATGAGATGTGTCATTGTACACCATCTAGTTGCCTTCCTAACTATGAAGTCCCGCCCACCTGTTATGGTTTTATGCCCTTGTGACAACCGAATCAAGCAAAGCACATTGCACTTTTTATTGTTCTGTGAAATTCTATCCGAATTTTGGGTGTTTTTATCTTAAACCACTGTTTGCTGCACAGAACATTAGGTCACACAACGTAGTAATGACATTTTTGGCGACATTAGATGATCCATTATACGTTATAATGTAGCTCTATTTTAAAATCGATTAATGCGAGGAAAAGCATCATGCTATAGTGCAACAAATTAAATGAATTTTATAATTGTCACTGTACGCTGAATCAAATGTTTTAAATGTTTTTAGATGTGCTATCTTGTTTGTACTTTTATGGCTGTTTTTTTTTTGATAGCCGAATAAAGATTTTGAATTGAATTGAACACCTAGATTCATATACACGTGCTCCTGTTCTTGATAATGCATACACATGTTAAGAGCTATACTCTTGATAACACTGAAATTATGACTTCATGATAAAATGATCTAATGCTTCCTTATTCCACACAGTGCAGTAGATGCACCTCCAAATATTATAGTATGCCCATTAGAAACAATGTGTGGCCATTTGCAAATCTGAAGAATTAACAGCCAAAAAGTTGTTGAAGCAACAAGGGCTATAATAACAATCATGCATACCGTACATAAAAAAGATGAATTCCCAAAGAACACTGTATAGTCTTTAAAAACGACGCTTCATATTAGTGTGGTGATTGTTACAGTGTTTTTCAAAATGCCATGGGTCTAATTCACAAAAGGTAAATTTATAATTGGTAGTAAGTTTACTACTTTCACAGAATTTACAAGCTACGTGCAGTTTTATGACTCTGTACTCCCTATACTTATGTGTGAGGAGATTCTGCCGTCGGGCAGAGAAATCAGCACACATAAGTATAAGGAGTGCATGTCATGAAACTTCACTGGTAGTTGTGGATTGCATTTTGTACTTTGTTTTGTTATACTGCAAAACATGCTACTAAGGTTAGTTTGTGAATCAGACCCTATGTGTTGGAGCAACGGCTCTTAAACTGTCAGACTCAGATGACACCAAAAGAATACTGTGCTATGAAATATGGCAGAGTAATATGCAGTACAATGCTTTCATTGTCACAGTTATCTGCTATATTAAGAAATTTGTAGCTGCAGCATATCTTACACAAGGCCAGCTTCTTGGCTGCAAGTATTCAGATTAATATTGGAGACTGGTTATTTTTCAATGAATGGTATATTCTCTGACCTTGCTGATATTAAGACCCTCATTACAAGCGGCCAAGTTAATTGTAATATGTGCAATACATGTGTAATATCGCAATCATTGGTTTTGGGATAAATATCAGCTGGCTAAATCTGACGATATATATTGGAACAAATGGCTAGTACTTACTGGAGCATACAGATTTTGGTGAGGGTGCCATACAGATCTCTGCCCTGCTCATGATTACACATAGCTTTATTCATGCAGAACTATGTTTGGCATAATACCTGGAATAATTCAGAGATCCAATATTAATAATGCACAAATTTACTATCTTATCTTTTTTTTCATGAGTCCATGCCAAAAGCACTGTTTTTGACAATATTGATACACCTTCTATGCCTGACTTGGTTGGAGTCAGAATAAAATTCTTTTCTCTTTATCGTAGGTTTTCTTCTCGCACCAACACGAAGGCTGTGTCAGCCGGGTGGGTAGCTAGCTGGGTCACGTGAGCTTGGGACCCACGCAGTCCTGGAACTCAGTTATCCCGGGTACCCAGTTAGAGAAGCAGAGGCACTCAAACCCATACCAAAAGAATGCAACTGAGAGCACAATTGTTTATGTAAAAAAAAAGAGAGGAAAAAATGCCCACTTTGGCAACAAAGGGAGCGCAACAGGTGTCACTGAAGAACAGTCCCAAAACCTTTTAGTAGGGCTTAAATTTGGATATTGTTTTCTGTGGTGTTCGAGGAAGGGCAGGTGCACAAGTCTGAAGATAGCAAAAGTCACCCTAAGTCAATCAGGTCCTAGAATATAAGACCTGTGGAGGCTTTTACCATACTGTAAGCATCTATAGAGTTATGATTTTAGTGTAAGGCTCTGGCTTACTGGGACCCTTGTTGTAGGGCCCTCAGGCTGCTTTGCAGTGGGTAAGAATTTGAAGAAATACTCACGTTACACAGTTTTACATGGTGAAATGCTTTTTTCTGTAACATTGCTTATGATGAGTTGCTATACTACATAGTAAATGTCATTGAAAGGTGATGCTCTCTGAGACTGTGCTAATATTGTTGCCCTGAGTTTTTAATTACATACTACTTTTACTGGTTGTGATGACCCAAAGCCAGTAGACCTATATTATGAATAACAGCATCCCATTACATTGTGTTTAGCATATGTAGTCCATATGGTGGTATTAGGGTCCAGGGTTTTCTGGGATGCAAACTGTTAGAAAGTGTCACCATAGGTTTTTCCACCTGCCATCATATACATATTTGCAAATTGATTAATATTATTGAGTAGTGTGCGCATAATAACTTTGCTTTTTTATAAAAATGCACTGACTGGTCAATGCTTTATGAAGTGTTGTATGCTGCATGGTACTAACCTATAAAAACTCCTCTGAGTAATACTTGGATTGCTCTGCTTCACTGTACTGAAAGAATCAAATGCTACATTGGGGGTACTTGGCCCTCCTACAAAGAAGATTGCAGCCTTATTACTTGAATGACTCATATCATTCCTGACTAATAAGCCCCTTCTTACAGTCATGATAATTAAAGTTGAAGAGCTATGTTCAGAGGTAAACTCGAGGAGATGGATCATTGTAATGCATACATAAGTAGTGTTACAATTAATAAATAACCTAGGGGCATATTAGCAAGACCGGCGATAAAATTATTGTCGTTTTAGCGGCAGGAAACTGCCGCTAAAACGGCGATAATGGGCTTGCTAATATGCGTTATAGAATTCCAATAGAAGCCCAGGTTAGATGTGCAGGACATCTAACCTGGGCTTCTATTGAATTCTATAACACATATTAGCAAGCCCATTATCGCCGTTTTAGCGGAAGTTTCCTGCCGCTAAAACGACGATAATTTTATCGCCGGTCTTGCTAATATGCCCCCTAATTTCGTAACTGTTGCCACCAAGAATGCTGTAAAGCTCTTTTATGATTGGCAGTTTATTCTCATATAATGCACATACCACCACTGGATTTCTGTGAGGTTGCAGGTTAACCTATTATTTCCCTGAGCAATACAAGTCTACTCGTTAATTGACATTTAACATTGGTAGTTCTCCCAAAGTCATCCAACAAAAAAAAGGTACATCTTTTCAAAAGTATATTATAGCATCAAACCGACCAGTAATTTCATAGTGTATCACATAACATACAAGAGTATGCAAAATTTTCGGTCCATGCTTTCAATTTCTCAGTGAATACCAGTGTTTCCCTTTGCACTATTTCAAGTCTTTTAGTTGCCTGTTGTAAAAGTCAATCTGGCTGTATCCTTGCCAGAAAACATCGTACCTTGTTTGTCTTTACCTTGTGAAATTTCCCTGGTCCAGGGCAATTTGTTTTAGTATTTAACAATTCACAATGCAGCAGAGACCCAATAATCCGTGGTCTCAAGTGGGCGGACACATGGGAGGACCGCATCTCCTTATATGCAGATGACATTCTTCTTTATCTTGCTTCCCCTAAGGCCTCTCTCCACAGAGTTCTCAACATTTTTACGAACTTCGGAAAATACTCAGGGTATACGAACAACTGGACTAAGTCTCTACTATATATCCTCAGTGGTGATCCCCCGCCCCTGCCAAAGAACTGCCCGATTCAGGTGGTCCGAGATGGCTTCCAGTATTTGGGAATTTTTATATCAGCAGACTCCAAGACACGATATGACCGCAATTTGCTCCCCCCTCCAGAGATTGAAAAGAGATGTCACGCATTGGAAGGCACTCCCTCTTTCCCTGCTAGGTAGAGCAGCGCTCTTTAAGATGATGGCGTTGCCACGCTTCCTATACGCATTGCAGAACTGCCCTGACTTGGTTCCAGTGCGTTACTTTAAAGAAATTGAAGGCCTCCATGGAGAGTTGCTCTGGGAGTGTAGACCCTGTATAGCCTCACAAAAGCTAGTTTTGTCCTGGTATGATGGAGGGATAGGTCTCCCAGATATGAAGAAATACTACTGGGCCGCCCACCTGGCCGCAATTAACCACTGCATGTATCGGAGCTGGGATGACCCAGGGTATAGAATGGACAAATGGCTGCTTCCGGGTGGCAACTATAACATGGCCCTGTATTCCAAAACACAAAAGTTTCCGTTAACGGGGCCAACCAAACACTCAGTGCAGATTTGGCAGGCAGCAAACAGGAGCTTAGGATGGGACCAGAAACTTATACGTGCCACTCCTCTGTGGGACACTGAACAGCTTGGCACCCTAAGAACCTCGAAAGGGTTTGACAAATGGGACCTGATTGGGATCTCAAAGGTCGGAGATATATGGAAGAAGGGGGAGGTGGTGGCATTCGCCTCCTTGAAACAGGAATACGAGTTAGCTGACAAAGAATATTTCCGTTATCTGCAGGTGCGGCATGCACTAATGTCGAAGCTGCCTAAAGGTGAATCTCCCCCAGAGTCCTCGCCGCTGGAAGATAGGTTACTAGATGGCTACATGCCCACAAAAGCGATCTCCCTAACATACAAAAAACTGTTAAATAACACCTCCGATCCTCTCAGCTTGATCAGGGGGCGGTGGGAGAGAGATGGATTAGAGCTCGACGACGAGGAATGGCAGGAGGCAGTGTCATCCCCCGAGAGAAGTTGCGATTTCCTCCGAGCTCCGCCTGGTTCAGCTGAAGATCTTACATAGAGTTTACGTGTCAGGGTCCCGACTTGTCAGCATGGGAAGAGTGAATGAAGGGATGTGCAGGAGGCAATGTGGGCAGGAAGGTACATTCATGCATATAATATGGGACTGTGGATACATCCAGAAGTATTGGAAGGAAATGCATGAGTGTATGAATGAAGTTCTTGGGGTACGTCTCAATCCTGAAGCAAAACGATGTTTACTGAATGTCTGGGAACCCACTGATTTAAACAACAAAGGTAAAATATGGGTCACATTGGGCCTGATGATGGCCAAGAGGAACATTGCCCAGTTGTGGGGTTCTGTAGTGCCGCCTACAGTAGCAACTTGGAGGGCGGACATGGACTGGTGCATGATCAGAGAAGAGACCGTGTACATCGCACAAGGGTGTCCAAACAAGTGGTCCGCAATCTGGGGTAAATGGAACGAATACAGGGGTAATATATGTGTTCCACCTGTTGTCCCCACCCATGATGAGCCTCTAACACCCTGAGTCCCGAATCTACCTGTAGCACTAATGTGGTTCTTCACGAAAATGTTATTATTGTAAATGAATACTGTATTTGTCCACCTTTTTGTACTCAGAAATGTTGTTTTCTCTCTGTCTAATAAAAAGAGTTATAAAAAAAAACAATTCACCATGCAGAATACAATATTTGAGATTCAGGAATGTATTCTGTAGGAAAGTGCCCCTTTTTTGCCTGATGTTGATTCTCTTTGACTGAGTGTGCCCTGAGTTCCTGCCAACCAGGTACCCAGGGCCTATGTTCTTTCCCTAAAACTGTACTGTGTACCCCCAAATTGGCACCTTTCTTGCCACATGTATGTACCTTGTAAAAGGTACCCTAGATACCAAGGGCCTTGTGACCAGAGAAGGCCTCTAAGGGCTGCAGCACTTATTGTGCCACCTTTAGAGGTCCTTACCTTAACACACACACACTTTCATTGCAGGCTGAGTCGTTTGGTGCAGAGAAAAGTGAAGAGTCGACATGGCACACCTCCCTGTGTGCCATGACTACAACCCCCTGCCTATGGCATAGGTCAGCCACCCCTCTAGTTGGGTGCACTATGCCTCTGGTGAGGGTACAGGTGCATGAGCCCTGTGTCTAATTCTATTCTTAGACATTGTAAGTGCAGTAAAGCCATAAAGAGTATACTGTCTGGGAGTTTGTCATTACGAACTCCACAGCACCATAATGGCTTTACTGAAATCTGGAAAATTTGGTATCAAACTTCTCAGCACATTAAACCCACAATGATGCCAGTGTGGGATTTAATGAAAAATGCACTCAGAGGGCATCTTAGAGATGCCCCCTGAAAAATGACCTAACTCTAGTGTCCTGGCTGACTGGCTGCTCACCAGCTGCCACCCCCAGACATGTTTCTGGACCCCTGGGTCGAGAGCCTCCCGCTCTTGGGGTCTGAAAACAAAGCACATCCTTGGCAGAGGTGTCAAGCCTCCTCCCCCAGAATGGGCAGGGTCCACGAAGGGGAAGCTTCAAAGGCTTGCCGCCTTTGTGAGCTGACCCAGCCATTTGCTGCTCCCAGAAACTGGCCCCCACCAGTTCTGACCCCCACTTTGGGTGGGAGAGTCGGCGGGTAACCAAGATAGGAGGAGAGGTGTGTTTACCTTTGCCAACCCCACCCCTCAGGTGGGGGAGGCGAGGTGAAGCACAACTCTCAGTCCCTGCCATCTTGAAGATGGGGGGACCCAGTCAACCAGAGTCAGCCAACAGTGAACCTCCCACTGGGGGGTGGCATAGTAGGGGGTGTACCCACCCCAGGGAAGGGACCCATTGGTCCCAACCTGTACCTACCTGAAATGGCCCTAAATCTAGTATTTAGAGGCAACCCCGAACCTTGCCTCTTCAGACAAGAAGAAACAAGAAGAAGAAGAACCGAAGAGCCTTGCTGAAGGAAGAAGAGGAGGACAGCAACTGACTTGGCCCCAGCCCTAACGGCTTGTCCCGACCTCGACCTGCTCCAGCGGAATCTCGGCATGTCCTGCAGACAGCAGGCCCCCAGAACCTGGAGGACCTGCCCTGCCTTCACTGAAAAGACTTGGTCTCCCGTGAGCACCGGATTTGCTCATCAACAGACTCTGGCTTCAGCCAAATTCACGAGTCTGCACCACTCTGCACCCGACGCCCATGGCCGAAGTTCGAGTGGCCCAACACCACAAGGAGGTCTCCCTGGCAATCCTGACCTGAGATCTGGTGATCCCTGACGTACCTGAAGTCTCCCAGCGACACCTGCAGTCCCTTTCTGGAGGATCCCCCAGACCGGAGCCAGTAAGGAAAACCTGACACCAAAAGATACCCCTGCACTTGATGCACCACTGCCTTGGGTGGCCCAACTGATAGTGTCTCTGCATCCTTCAACATCCCAACTTACCTCTCCAACCAATGGTTGCCTCCAGAAGATATTCGTCCCCGAGCCTGAAGCATTTGTTGAAACTGGAGAATCCCCATTTAAAACAACAGAGCACCCGACTCTAAAACAGCACCCTGCACCCGGCCGCCCCTGTGCCGCTGCGAGTGCACTTTGGGTGCTAACTTGAACCCCCTTTGCCCAGAGCTTAACTCCAGGAGTTTTGCTCCCTCAACCTTGTGGCCTGCTCATGAGCAGCCACCAACTGGAGGCCCCCTATCCCCCATTGAATAGCATTGGGCCTCAGCACTCTGCACCCGGCAGCCCTAGTGCCGCTGAGTGTGCTCTTGGAGTGCATCCTTGACCCTGGGGGAACCCTTTTTCTAACCCCAGAAACTCAACCCTCAAGATCATTACTTATCTGCAAAACAATAACCCCATTTCTCTTCATAGGATTGCATTGAATGTTTTCCTCTGAAAAACTTCTGTGTTGAGGGTTTTTTGTATGGAAACCTAAAAAACTGTGTGTTGATAAAAACTGTTTTACTCACCTTTTATCCAGGTCCCAGTGTGATATCTAGCCATAGCACACTGAGTAGAAAAAGTAGTCTGAAAAGTAACTTAAAAAGTAATCACAAAGTTATTGCAAAGTAACTAAAAGTAATTACAACTATTTCTGAGCATTTGACCTACCTATAACTGCATTCAACTGCATTCAACTGTATTACATGAGAAAAGTATTATTTTACTTGCATGTACCAAGTCTGGCTTGGTTCTAAAAATAAAATACTACAAAGAAATAGTTTTATACAAAACAAATTGGTCTGAGTTCAGTCTTTGAGTATGTGACATCATTTCATGCCTGAGTGTGTACAATAAATGCTTAACACTACCCTCTGATAAAGCTTTACTGCTCACCCACACTACCACAAATAGAGAGTAAGGTATTATCTACTTTAACCTCTGTAAGCCTTTGGAGATCCACTGGACTCTGTGCACACTATACCTTACTTTGGGTAGTATATACAGAGCCAGCGTCCTACATACACCCTCTGTATAGAGCATGTATTTTTGCACAATATGTTAATAAGAAAGCAACCCTCTCTCAAATAAACCTTGATCATGATCAGTCCTTACTTTGTAGGTGATAATTGCATATCCACAAATTTGAGATCCCACAGGTTTCACAAATGTAGGTGAATAATTTGTGCTCAGTTTCATGGGAATAAGGAGTAACATGCAAATAGTATTATTCCCCAACTCCTGTGTATGGAAACTGCCCATTTGGGCTATTAGCGCACTCTTAGTGAATCTGGTTTTTCCTGCTGCAAATTATGAGGGCAAAAGCCCACAATGCGGGCACACTGTAAATCACATTTTGAGAGC
The DNA here is from genome assembly GCA_963921515.1 of Calotriton arnoldi. Lineage (NCBI taxonomy): Eukaryota > Metazoa > Chordata > Amphibia > Caudata > Salamandridae > Calotriton > Calotriton arnoldi. The sequence goes on from CAWUFW010005419.1 coordinate 223,918, forward strand.
AAATGTTTTATATTGTGATGTTCAGAAAAGTGGAATCATGACAACTTGAACTTTGTTTGAAAGATAAGTCTTGATTTAATTAAGAACAGTGTCTTGCATATCAATGTCAATTGCAAAATTGCAAAAGAGCAAAAATTGCAAAGAGTAAAAGTTAATGGTCCATTGGGCCAAATGCTGGACAAGGAGGGTCAATCACATTCTCAAGGTCTCTCAGGATTTTAACGAACACCAATTCAGTGTCATTTCTGGACAGATAGCAATCTGTTTGCCATAATGGAGGCCACTTTCTTTGAGAAAGTCAAAGATTTATGTATGACTATTTTTTCTATGAGTGACCCTAGGCACGGTCCATGTGATATTGACCTGTATTTAGCTGGATCAGATCAAATTCACCAAGTCCTTGCATCTTAAATATTGGCTTAATGTAGAAGGTTTTTAGTTCACTGAGGAACTCTCCAGTTGACAGAGATAAATAAATTACCATTCTAGCCATGATGACAGTTTAGAAGGATGTTTTTAAATACGTTTGGGGGCATTTGGTACCTGGAAGTTTGGCAAAAGATAGATTGGATCAGTTCAATAATATCTTGTATGGATACTGCATTGAATGTCCAGAGGTTTTGGTGAGTAGTTTATGTGCTTGGAATATGTGTGAACCTGGTGTCACTGTTCTCAGTTTAAAATAAGACTTCAGACTGGTTTTTAAAAAAATGATCAGCCAGTGACTTATGGCAATTTTAAAGAAAAAAATTACTCCACCCAATCCTGTGAAGTATCCACAGAAGGATATTTGGAGGCATAAATGATTTTACTGATGCCTAATTGTACACCACAGCTGTATAAATTTACCAAATTGGAAACCCCATGCAAAGGGTGGGAGTGGTCAGAATCAAGATGTGGTTTGCCTTGCCAGTTTGAAAATACTCACAAGTGTATTAGTTTGTTGGAATCACAAATTCTCTCTGACCCTTTACATCAACAAAGGGTTCTACTAACACCACTTCCACATTGGAAAGGGGAAAAGGGGAATAGAACTTTGTGAGTGTACAAAGGTCTCTACTAAAACCACTTCCAGATTGCAAAGGGGAATGGAACTTTGTGGGGTGTAGTTGAAGGGGTTTCTCCACAAGGAAAAATGTTTTTCCAGTGGAGAAAAAAATAAAAACATTGTGCATCAGGCTTCCTTTCACCTAATTAGCATTATACCCTGCGTACATCTCAGCACTAAAAGACCAGATGTCACATGACATTTCCAGAAACATTGTGTGTAGCATCAGCCCGAGATTATCTCTTTGTCCTAAAAACGAAGCAGTGTGTGTAAAACTATTTAACTTTTTTAAGGAATTCATATATATTTTTTAAAGTTGTACCGGTGTTCTTACAAGATTGTGTAAAAAATGTAGTATCAACCCGAGACTATCACTTTTGAACAAAAATGAAGCAGTGTGACTAAAACCTTTTAATTTCTTTTGGAGTTTATGTACATATTTTAATTCTTCCTTTTTAGCACACTTTTTAAACGGGTGGCTATCCTCTTAGCTAGCCTCTCCATCTAAAAAGCATCAGTATTCTAGTTTTTATTAATTTGTATTTTGCACATTGATAGGCAGCTATTAACCGCTCTTTTTTCTTAAATTAGGGTTAGGTTGCGCCTGCTTCCCACTATGTTCTGTTGTTAATTTTAAAAACTTAAATGTAGTGGAATTGCCTTTTGCACAGGTCTGGAAATGCCCATGTTTTATCTTGCCTCTAATTCTAAATTAATTTTCTAGCTGAAATTGAACTTTTGGAATTTTTAAATGAACTGTCAGCTTTTTAATGTCCTATGTACATCTTAGGAGTTGTAATGTGGAAAATCTTAAGTACTGTATGATCTGGGCTCTCTGACAATATTGTTTGTTTCTATTTACAAGAAATTTTGCTAATCTAAGGCAGGCTTTTGATAATTTTATGATGGTTAGTGGATTGTGCTTGTTATGTGTTTCTCTTTTATTTGAAATAATATGTATGCATTTTATGTGGACCTCCTAGGAGTTCCAAATCTTTAATAAATATATTGAATTGTGTGTGAAAGCTGTCACTTAGGCAGCTTTTCAAACAAACTTCTGGTATATCTGCACCCAAATCAGAGGGCTCTTCCAAACTCCTATCATTAGGCGGTATTAGGGTTAAAATTTGAAAATTAGGGAAATGAAAATAGCCATTGCATGAACCTTTACCCAGTATCCACAACCACCTTTTCTTCAAAATCCTCAAACTACGAAAGGCTCATAGTCTTTACAGCTTCTTCCTTTACTTACTCCCACTTTTGTGCCTCCCGTTCCCAATATACAGGATTTGTAGTATGTCAGATATAAATAGGTGCTTTTGCTTGGTTCTCTAATAGGTTTCCAAATACTATCTTGAAAGTCTGTATCTGCATGCCACCAGTGAGAATCCAGGAAGACTTTGTTAGAGAAGAGCAATGAGAAAGTGTGCAGGAGGACATTACAAACTGTGGAAGCTCCTATGAATATAAATACACTGACAGCCTTCAATAGTGATTTGCACTAAAGGTCACTTCTTCAAAATATCACTGTCTGTCCCATACACACACAGGCACACCACCACACACATACAAACAACTGTCACACCCTATTATTGCATTCTACAGCACCACTGCCCCACATAATACTGTTGCCTCACACAACCACCACTGCAACATAGAGAGGCCTATTGCCACAAACACACACAGCACGATGCACAGCAATTACAGCAAAACCACATACACCTAAAACAGTCCAGACCTGTTGGTGTTTCCCCATCCTGTAATTAGTGCTCTACCATCTCCTCCCCCTCTCGCGCATCCGCCACTTCTCCGCCAGCCGTCTCACCTTTAGTCAGCAGATATGTCTGGTATAGCGCCCAGAAGTTTTTAGGCCGACTACGCGGGGGGAGAAGCTCACTATAAACCTCTGTTTGCATGCTGCAATACACCATATCCCTGCTCCAGTCTGCGATAGAGGGAATCGGGCCTTTTGACCAGCGCTGTGCCACACAACGTCTAGCAATTAACAATCCCATGTCTACTAACCTGCAAATTGTCTTAGGGAGTGGCTTAGAGTACCCCAACAAAGCCAGTGTGGGGTCTGGTAACATTTGCATGCCTATAATATTGCTTAATTCTTTAAATACCAAGACCCAAAAGTTGTTAATTCCAGGACATGTCCAAGCTAAGTGGAAAAAATCCACCCTGGTTTCCTCACAGCGATCACAGCTAGCCGTGTCTCGCAGTCCATATCGACATAGTCTCTCCGGCGTGTAATACACCCTATTTAGGAACTTAAAATGGATGAGCCTGTGTCTCCCATTCAGCGAGATCCACTTTGTGTTTTCGCAGCAGTACCTCCAAGTGACATTGTCTAGCTCTCTATCTAAGTCAGTTTGCCAAGCGAGTCTCGACTTAGTGTAAAAGTTTTCCCGATACCCCAATGATAGTTTGTACATTTTTGACACAAATTCTGGTTGGGGAAACCGCCTTTATAGTATATGTGAGTGGTGTGACTTCGGGTGGTTCATCTAGATCGGTCCCTAGGGTGTCCATCATTGCGTGTCTCAATCTGTGAAATTGAAATCTATGTAGTAGTGTTGCATTATTATCAGGCCCCACAAACTGTTCCCACGTCTTGGCCTTCCCCTCTAGAAACATATCCCCAATAGTCGTCGCCCCCATAGAGCTGAGTGCTCTAGTCACTCCTGTGTCTTTGCACGAGGGAAGCCAATGGCACCACTCTAAGGGGGCCAGCATGGAGTATAATATCGCGCCAGAATGTAACTTCAGCAGGTGAAGCCAGGCATGTCTCGTCGCGTTTATGGAGTCTAGGATCCCTGTCCTGCGGTCAGGGGGTGTGAACAGATATTATGCCTCATTTCTTAGTTGAAAACTTATAATACGAAGTATTTACCTAAGCTCGTAAATACCTCATCCTGGATAATGATACTTACCAGTGGTATGAATACCCCACCCTGTTTTGAGCCAGCATGTGAGCTTTGGGTCAACCCATTGCTTATTATTTTATGGCTTTCTTCTCTACTCCAGTTTCCTGCTCATTATTTGATGGTTTTCTTCCCTATTGTGTTTCTCTCATCCCAGGAGCATTTCTGCTTAAAGTTGTTCTGACTGGAAGAGCGGTGCCCTGAAACTGCTGACATGACAGAACTGTTTGTATTTTCTTTTTAATGCCTAATGGGATTGCATTGCTTTTCTTGCTCTCTACTCCGTATCCACCACCCCACCCTCTGTGTCTTTCTTGTCTCTTCCTACCCTGTGCCTCTACTTGTCTGGTAATTTTAAAGTCCCCTCTTTCCACCATTGCTTTATTTTGTTATTGTTATAAATCGTTTAGTAAGGGCCTTACAGCTGCATAATGCAATCTGGCCACTCATTTCTGCCCATTTGTATGGTCTCCCGCACATAATTTACAGCAGATGTACAAATCCAATTTATGAACACAAACTCTGTGAGTTGCAAAATCACAGAGTTTGTGACTGAAAATTGCTGTTTTCTGTGTACTAAACCTATTTTGCAAGTCTGAAAAGCCTTGCAAACTCAAAAAATGTGTTTTTCATATTATTCCAAATCACAGTTAGGAGGGGGCCCTAATTGGGCATTTCCCTTCCTATTGTAAGTTGCAATGGTGTGTATCAATGGTTTGCAACCACAATCATAGTTGCAAATATGCTCAGTTTTTGATCAGTTGCCAACAACCCTAAGGAGATAGTACGTGATTTGTAAAGGGAAGAGTGTCATAATGTGACATCTTCCCCATTGTGAATGCTATTGGGTAACTTTAGGGGAGCAGACAGTGGTCAAAGGGACTGCAAACATAGGGTTGGTGGTCTGCTGCTACTTTCTGGCCACCATCCCTATATTTGCAGGCAATTACAAGGATCACAGATAGCAACCTGCCTCCTTCTTGTTCATTAGGCTGGTTGTTCTGCGACCTCTTGTGAGTGGAGATCTCTTCATAAAGAGGGTCCATTGCAAAATCAGAAACAGATCACAAAATATTGGTGCATAATTTGGGACCACTCTTTGTGACATGTCTCTTAGTAGATTGGACCCTTTTAAAGTCTTACCAAAAAACAGCACAATTGTCGCCCTATGTGTGTACACATGTACAAGTATTCTCACTCACCAGTGCCCATCTTGCAATGATTTTTGTTGTAGTTTGATAAAAACAATTCTAAAATTGTCTCCACGCATTCGCAAGCACAGATGGCCATTTTGGGATGGTCTTGGCTTTAAAGTATGTCAAAGCAGGCAAGCATTATAAAAACTAGTGGGTCTGTACCACATTAAGGTGAAACCTATTTGCTTTGTACATCCTTGTTCTTTTTTTTTTTTTATGTTTAAAAGCTTTATTAAAGAATTATAAAAAATACATAGATCAGCAATACAGAATAAACATATTGAAGAAAGAATATCAAAAAAGTGGCTAAATTAAGAACCAAAGAAGAAAGCTATTTTTGGTTTTTCAGGGAATAAAGGAAAGGGAGGGGAAGGGAGAAGGGGAGGGTGGGGGAAGAGGATATTTGCAACTTTACAAAATTAAATAATAAAATAATGCATATTTACATAGGGATGCAAGTAGTATTATTAGTATACTTAATAAAATACAATAAACCGAGAAAGGTAAGGAACAATAACCAGAGAAAATGTACATTCAAGGAGGTTTAAAATTTTCAGAATGGGAACGAGAATTATCTGCTAAAACAAGATTATCCAAGTATTGAGTCAGGGGTAACCAAAAAAGGTCTCTATTAGCTTTTGGGCTGCAGGAGGAGGCGAAAGCAATATCAAGACGATGGAAGTGGCAGAGACTATTCCACCAGTGTTGAAGAGAAAGCTTTGTAAGGGTTTTCCAGTTAAGAGCGATGTGTTGAAAGGCTAGTGCAAGCATAAGGTCGAAAAGACCATGTGTGTATGGGGGAAGATTTAAGGAGTCACATAGACTACCGGAGAAAAGAAGAGGGAGAGAATAAGGGGTGGTAATGGTGAAAATACGGGAAGTGTAGGACCAAACTTTTCCCCAAAAAAGAGAGACCGAAGGGCAAAGAAAGAGAAGATGTAAAAGATCAGCAGTAGAAGCACCACAGGTCCAGCAGCTAGTATCAGTGGAATGGGAAAATTTAGCAATAGATATAGGGGTAAAATAAAGTCTGTGATAGAGGAAAAACATAGATTGAGTGAGAGAGGCAGAACGAGAGATTTTGAGAGAGCGGGACCAAAGTTTGTCCCAGAAGATGATAGACCATTCACAACCCAGGTCAGCTTCCCATGAAAGTTCCAATTTAGTTTTAGTACGATCTGGATTAGGAGCTGAATAATATTTATAAATGAGAGAAGCTTTAGGTAGGGATAGAAGGATCGTATGAAGGGAGCTTAAAGTAGAAGTAGGAGGAGAAGAGGGGAGAGAATAGAAAGTGTCAAGAATGACCGACATCAGAGTGGTGAATTTCTGTAGGAAGGAGCGAGGACAATGAAATGAAGCTTGAAATTGGGGGAAAGAGCATGGAGATGAGCCATCAAAAAGATGTTTAACCCAAATTATGCCCTTTGATCTCCAAGATTTCCAGAAGATGGATCTGTTATTAATAGTAATAATGGAGTTATGCCAAATTGGAGATTCTAAAAAGGATTCTCTTGAAATGCAATCTGGTTGTGTCAAGGGTCTTAGTAGGGTACAAGTATGTTTGAATAAATGCATAGAAATATGAGGAGATTTAGCAGAGAAGGCCAAAACTTCCCTTAGGGTGAATGGTAATAATAGAGCACGCTCAATAGTAAGCCAAAGGGGAGTGAAAGAAGAGGGGTTGGAAAGAAGCCATCTTGAGGCCTGACGGAGACAAAATGATTTATGGTATAGGCGAAAGTCAGGAAAATTCACCCCTCCATTAGATTTTGTCTTACGAAGAAAGGATAAGGAGATCCTGGCTTTTTTATTGTTCCAGAGGAATTTAGAGAGGCGAGAATCTATACGTTTAAAATAGGAGACTGGAACATGGACGGGAAGCATGGAAAGAGAGTAAATTAGAATAGGGGAGATCATCATCTTAATGGAATCCAATCGACCCCACCAAGAGAGAAACAAAGGATTCCAAGAGGAAAGTAGATTGTCAATCCGAGAGAAAACCGCCTTCATATTCAATTTAACAGTAGCGGTGATGGAGTTCGAGAACCATACACCTAAATATTTTATTTTGGAGCTATTCCATGCAAATCCAGTGGCAGAAAAAGACTGAGGAAGACAAAATTTGGTAAGGGGGAGAATTTCTGTTTTATCTGAATTGATTTTATAACCAGAGACACGAGAGAAGGAAGAAAATTCATGTAATAGAGAAGGAATAGAGATTTCTGGAGCGGAGACAAAAAGCAGGATGTCATCTGCGTAAGCTGAGAGCTTTAGATGTTGGTCACCGTAAGGGAAGCCAGATATAGAGTCATTGTTGCGTATTGAGGATAAGAAGGGCTCAAGAGCTAAGACAAAGAGAAGAGGAGAAAGAGGGCAGCCTTGGCGGACTCCGCGCTGGAGAGGAAAGTAGGAAGAGATACAGCCATTAACCAATACAGAGGCTCTGGGAGCTGAGTATAATAAAGAAATAAGTGAAATAAAGTGAGGACCAAAACCATGCCATTTTAGGGATGCAAAAAGGAAGGACCAGTCAACTCTATCAAATGCTTTTTCCGCATCGACAGAAATGGCCGCCAGAGATGTAGAGAGAGAAGGGATTTTGTTTAAGACATTAAGAAAAAGTCGGGAGTTATCTGATGTCAATCTACCCTTAACGAAGCCACATTGTTCTTTTCCCACTAGATGAGGCATAAGCGGATCTAAACGTAAGGCAAGAGTTTTGGCAAAGAGCTTATAATCTACATTAACCAAGGAAATTGGACGGTAATTTTTACAGAACATAGGGTCTCGGCCTTCTTTGTGTATCAGACAAATAGTGGCTTCTTGAAAAGTACCTTCCGTCTTGCCGGAGAGGTAGAATGAGTGAAACAGGGTTAATAGTTTAGGAAGTAATAGGTTAGAAAAGTGTAAGTAAAATTCGACTGAGAAGCCATCCGGACCAGGAGTTTTCCCTTTTTTTAAAGTGCCTAATGCAGCGGATAATTCATTAAGGGATAGATGGGCCTCAAGGTCAGAGAGGTTAAGGTGAAGATTAGACGGCGTTGGAAGTTTGTCAAGATAAGACTGAATAAGAGAACTAGAAGGAGGAGATTCTGGGGTATAAAGGTCTTTATAGAAGTTTTTAAATTCGGTAAGAATGTCTTGGTCTTTATGGACGAGAGAGCCATCTGAGGAATAAATGGAATCAATCGAAGTACGTTCTTTACGGGCTTTGAGATAATTTGCCAAAAGTTTTCCTGCTTTATTTCTACCCCCGTAGTAACGAGCACTAGTGCGCAGAAGTATTGAAGATGCATTGTCAGTCGTAGATTTATTAAAGGCCAGTTTAGCGCGCACCAGAGCCGGTAAGACCGATTCTGCCGGTGAAGTATAGAACTTATGCTCTAGATCTTTAATATGTGCCAATGTGGTCTTACGTTGCTGAAGAAAGCGTTTCTTCTTTTTTGAAACAAAATCTATAATAAAACCTCTTGCGGTTGCCTTAAAGGAGTCCCATAAAATATGAGGTGAGGAAGCGGAGTCTTTATTTAGGGCAAAGAATTCATTGGTAAAGATAGTGAAAGTGGAAGAGAAAAGAGGGTCAAGAAGGAGGGAGTTGTTAAAACGCCAGCGGGAAGACCTGGGTTGTGGAGGGAGTAAATCCAGATCGGTTACAATTGGGGCATGATCAGAGATGACAATAGGTTCGATAGAAGAGGAAAGCAAGTTCTGAGATAAAGATTGAGAGAGAAAAATATAGTCCAGACGAGAAAGAGAGTTATGAGGAGGAGAAAAAAAGAAAAATCAAGAGCATCGGGATGGGAAAGCCTCCAAGAGTCCACAAGGTGTGTTTGAGAGATAGTGTCGAGAAAATGTTTATGGGTTTTATGAGGAGTGAAGCGCACCTGGGACTGACGGTCAAGAAAAGGATCCATGACTTGATTGCAATCACCTCCTAAGATAAAAAGATCATCTCTGAATTGAATACATTTCTGTGTAATTAAAGGCCAAAAGGAACAATCAGGATGGGTAGGGCCATAGATATTAAAAACAGTCAACGAAATATTATTAATTGACAATTGAGCCAACAACCATCTGCCTTCTGAATCCGTTTCCTGTGACATAACTTTACAGTTCAATTTCTTGTGGCATAAAGTCACAACCCCATTTTTCTTGTTAGAGGTAGGGGAGACTAAAACTGAGCCCACCCATCCCTTCTTCAATTTTAACGCCTCAGCTTCGGTAAGGTGGGTTTCTTGCAAAAGAACTCTAAGTCAGGGTTATAAGAGGCAAGATGGGATAAAATTCTCTGTCTTTTGATTGGATTAACAAAACCTTTCACATTCCAAGAAATAACTCTGAATGTAACAACATTTGAAGTATATAAAGAATACAAATATGCAACGATAAACCACTGGAGTAAAGGACAAAAGAGAAGATGAACAGGAAAAAGAAATCCCAATGGGTAAATAGAAAAGAGCAGTGCAAAGAGTAGAAATAAAAAGGAGAAGTAAGAAGGGGGAAAGAGGGAGGTAAAGAAGAAAAGACAGTACATGTCAAAATAAAATGACGACTGTAATACGTACCTTAAGGGGTAAGAAGAAAACGAAAGGCGGCAAGGGACATTGGAGACAGCACACCCAACGGGGAGCAACACAACACACCAGGACATCAATGTGAGAAAATACAAACGGGAGCGGGCATGTAGAGGAAGAATAACATCTAACAAAGTAAATTATATCTGCAAATGGAGACAAAGAAATATATGAGAAATAAGAGAACAAACAATTCCATACAATGATGTGATAGAGTTACATAATCAGGTATAGAATAAGAAGGGAAGAAGAGTAATGATATACAACAAGGAAGAAAGGCGCGGAGGAAGAATGAGAGACTGATATATAAATAGAAAAGATGAAAAGAGAGGAGAGGGAAGAAGGGAAGCATAGAATGAAACATGAAGCAGAGAAAGATATATATAGTCTGAAGAGATTACGGTGACCTGTAAAAGAAAGGAGGTTAGAGCAATAACTGCAATATATTAGGATTATAAAGGGAAAACAAAACTCAAGTTCCAGAGGAGCAAGGAGCAGTTTCCATCGACGTAGCAGAACATGACTGGATAAATCTGCGAAGGTCAGCAGGGTCTTCAAAGGTAGAAGTCTTATTGAGATAGGTAACCTTAAATAAGCAAGGGTGGAATAGGCCATATCGTGCACCCAAGGAGCGAAGAGCAGGACGAAGATCCAAAAATTCCTTACGGCGTTTGGCAGTCAATGTAGAGACATCCTGGGAGATAAATACTTTGGTACCTAGCCATGAGAGGTTCTTTTTGGCTTTGGCAGCATTAAGTACCAACAGAAGGTCAGTGAACTGCAAAAACAGTATTATAACCCCACGAGGATTTGAAGGAGCAGATGTCGATGAGAGACGAGGGCCCAGTCTATGAGCACGCTGAATGTTCAATTTAGTCGTAGGTGGGAGATCTAAAAACTGTGGTAGAAAAGATGCAAAGTATGTGACAGGGTCGTCACCCTCAAGGCCTTCAGGAAGGCCATAAACGCGTAGGTTATTGCGTCTATTTCTGTTCTCCAAATCTTCGGTAACCTTCTTTAGTTGTGAAACTTCCTTCTCCAACAAGGAAACCTTTGAAGTTGAGGCCTGCACGTCATCAAGGTGTTGTTCCACCACAGTGATACGGGACTCCATAGAAGACCACTTGTCATCCAACGATTGCAGCCTGGAATTTGTTTCTTCAATAAATGGGCGAAGGGAGCGCAACTCCTCCCATACCATGTCTAAAGAGACCGGAGAGGAAGACTTGGGTGGAGATGGAGAATCCTGCTTGGGTCTCTTATTGGTAGTTGAGGGTAATAATAATTTGGATGCCATGGTGATAGTATTTTCTGTGAGGGAGGAACAGTTCTCCCGTGACGAAAGATCCGATAAACAGGAGAATTTGTTGAAGGTTGGAACGCTTGCACCCCTGGTGGCAGGAGTAGAAAGACGCACCTCTACTGCTTTGTTAGGATGGAGTAGGCGCCTACTTCTACCCATGAAGCGTGGTAAAAATAATGAGGAGAAACCAGGGTGATGCGTAGAAGAAAATTCACAGTATCTCAAAAGCAAGCTTCAGGGAAAGAAAATAACTATACTGCGTAGTAATCATCCAGATAAAAAGAAGAAACTGCCAATAAAGTCAATACATATTAATGTGTGAGGAAGAAAGACGAGAGAAAAGGCCATACAAAATGGTGGTCATCTCCAATAGGAAAGAGTCACCTGTATAAAATCAGTCCAGAAATTTTTCAGCCTCCATGAAAAAAGCATATGGTCTGAAAGCGCCCATCCTCCGATTTAAAATTCTGTCATCCTTTCTCTGAAACGAGGTGTAGAACCGCTTTAAATTCGCGGTAAAGGTCCGGCGCGAAGCGGAGCTCTAGCGTCGGGCGGCCATCTTAGGTCGCGATGCGCGCGCAATCACATCCTTGTTCTTTATCATTACTTCTATTGAAGAACTTCAGAAGGCATGGTTTATCTCGATTCTTTCTTCTCTCAGATTAATATTTTTTCCCTTCTAAACAAGGAATAAACAAAGTTCTCCTTTTACTTTGCTATTTTACAACACCCACAAAACTGTTGCCATAACTTAATATGGCTGAAACGTACAAAAGGTATGCACAAATATAGCAGATAAAATCACTTCTATGTGCGCATGAATTTGGCCTTCTGTATAAAAATTCTAAAAAAGAAAAACATTATGCACTATGGTTGGTATGATACATTTTCTCCAGAACGTGGCCTGAGAATTAGGGGTGGGTGGTAAACTCCGCTCCGCCAGTGGAATTTGTGGAGTTTTGCCAACTCCGCTGGGAGCAGGAAGTTCAGCAAAAAGCTCTGAATCCGCCGTGTCCAAAGGTTTCCCCTGGCGCCCAGACCACCCCTACCAAAATACACGGTTTGAGGGCTCTAGAGGTTGAATCTGGCAAAGAACAAAGGTAAAAACAGCATTTGTAATGCAAGTAAAGGTGTTTTTGGATCTTTCGTTTAGGCGGCCAAGGGATCTGAATGAGGCGAAGCAGCTGTCTATATAAAACGTGCGGTGCCAGTTCCCACCATGTCAGTGTGAGGAGGAAGGAGAGAGTGAAGTGTCTGCGAGAGCCTATGCCCCCAACCTGGTGCCCCCTCCAGCCACGGCCATGGCTGTGTAACGGTAGCAGTTCCCCGCAGCGGCGGCAAGCAAGGCCTAGGCAGGGAGGCGGCGCCAGAGCAGCCATGGCATGGGTAACCTGGAGTCTCAGAGTAAAGATTTCTCCCCCTCCTTTCAAAGTCTTGGGTTATTGGGGGGTTAGGGGTGGGCATGAGGCGCTGCAAGGATACATATGGCAGAGCTGTGATCAATGTAGAAGATGGTTTAAGACCAAAGAATACAGGGGCTTAGATGAACACCCAAGAACACCGATCATCCCTGAAACCATTCTGGACACAGAGTGGCTGTTGATGCAAAATGTGTACATTTACTGGTGCCATGCAACATACTCCTCCCCTTTACCCATTTTCCCCGGCTCCGTTTCCATCTCTGTAATTCCTGCTACACAATTGGCAGGCAAACAGCAAAACTGTTATATCTTACAGAATGGATAACCACCTTAAATAACTCATTTTGCCTTTAAAATGCAGACTGAGACTCCTATGAACCTCTGACCGGGACGCCTCCGAAGTGTGTTAAATTTGCCTGGCTGACTCTAGGCACGCCATTTACTTTATAATGAGTTTTTAAGGAGGAATGGGAGTCTCAATTCCCCCACAAAAGGGTGAGCTTCTATCGCTGCCCACTGATCCCAACAGAACCAGCTTAGGAGAACGTTTTGTACCCCATGATCATTCAATGATTGGCCTCAACGGAGAGATCGCCCCCGGCCAATTTCAGCCCACGTGTAACAGAGTTTTGACAAGAGGAGAGGTGTTGCTTTCTCACCTCCCTTTATTATTGGAGGCCATTCATTGTACAATGATACATTCTCACGAAATGACAATTTACCAAGGGGTGATTTAAAAAGGGGTTCTTACGTGGATACGCGCGCTGAAACGTCACGAGAGAACCTCCGGCTTCACATTTGCCGATGTTCCTTATAATTATAAAGCCCATTTTGACAAATGTATTACAGCCCAGAAGCGGAAATACCAGGCCCTAACATATCAGCCATGAATCTGTTCTTGATGTAAGGAGGAAAGCTTCTTGAATAGGTGGCTAATTTTGTTTCTGCCAGGGGGAGCTTTCACATACACTTTCTTTACAGCAGAAATCCATGGGACGGGATGTATACTGCAGGGAGCCCCCAAAGATTACAGAGTAGCCCCACATTAAGGTGATTTTCCTATACATTAGGGTGGAGCGTAACTCCACGGAATTCCACGGAGATTGTATGCATTTTCGCAGAATTCTGCATAGTGCAACTCCGTGAACTCCACCCAAAAGGCTTTCCAGAACTCTGGCAGTAAGGACTTTTTCAATGTGCCAACATGAGACAGAAAGCCAGGTGGACTTCAGACACTCCACAACCCTCTGAGCAGTATCTGAGTGTGAAGTGTTTCAGGTAACGATCAATCTCATAAAATATCACAGGGATAATTAGTGGAACACAATCCCTTTTTCATTTGGAAAGGTACACTCATGAACACTAAGAAAACAAGGGTACAGTTGAAAGATTTATTTTTAGAAACAAAACCTTCTCCTACTGCACCCAATATAAATAGTAACTATTATGAATATAAACCATACAGTAGTGATACAATTGAACAGCAGTGTGAATAGCAGATAATATTGTAACATATCTGTCAAATCATACATTCTGCTTTATGTCAATATTTGCAAATCCACTGTGAGAAAGCCATCCTTTTTGCCCTGATAACCCCCATTTTTTGATTGATACTGGTGGTAACTGACTCAGATTGTGCCCTGGGTTCTGCTAATCGGACCCATGGCCAGTGCTCTGTGTGAAAGATATATGGCAACTAGATGTGATTACAATTGGTATGACAACATACCTGTAAGCCCCTAGTATATGGTAGGGCAAGTAGGTTTAGAGGCCCAGTACATTTGATGCAGTTAAGTGTGCACTGCTGTGTTGCCTGCTGTCATTTTAAAGGCAGCCCTGCTTTGCAGGCTGCTTTTAAACGTTTATTATATGCAAATTTGATTTTGGAATTAAAGGTACTTCCAAAGTCTCAAACTGCCTTATATGCACATATAAGTCACCTCTAAGGTCTCCCCTAGATTCCCCAGGGATAGGGTGCATTGTAACTCTGAGCAGGGGTATTATAAAAGATTTTTTATATGCCTCGGTGAGAAAAAAACTCCCAGTTTCATTTATCCACATTGTAGCACATTGTCTTCAAAGGCCAACATTGGAATACTTTAATAAAGTATAAAAATGGACAGGAGCCAGCTAAAAATATACTTCAAAGCATTAAAGAATAAATCCAACAACTTGCCAAGGTTAGATTTATCATAACTATAGCAGAAAAGAACTTATAGAACTTTCTTTTCTGATTAACTAAAATCCACCCTTCCAGCAGCCTATCCTGATTGGTCAGCCTTTGGCAGAGTGAGCCAAACTGCTCTGATATGATGTGAAGTGGCCTGTATAGAGACAGAGGACACCTGGTGGGAGGAGATCTGCAAGATGGAAGCAAAAGGCAGGATGGGGGTTCGGTAGACAAACTATCTTCAAAGAGGGAATGACAGGACACAGGCTCACCCCCATCGCCTGCACAGGGCCGGTTCTAGGATTTTTGGGGCCCTGGGCAGAAAAGAAATGTGCGAGGCCCCACTCACATTCAGGGCTGTTTGCTTCTGAATAGATGCCCCTGAAGCTGCAGCCCCTCCCTCTCAGCCACCTACAAGCACCTTATAAAGGGCTGAAGGTGTGAGGGTTGCTTATCTGCAGAGAGGGATATTACGGCATGGGAGCTAAACAGCAGGGCAATCGTCATCCCGCTGTGCCTTTACGTGGGTGGGGGGGTGGAGCCCTAATTGCAGGTCCAGCCTGAGGAATGTGTCTTCATGCAACTGGGACTGGGGGCCTTGCTACACCATAGCAGTGAGGCCAGGGGAGGGGGCGCCCTAAGGTGGCGCACTTGCACTGTGGCACCTTTCATGCCCTGGCCTGGCTGTGTCGCATTGGTGTGAGGCCCCAAGTTAGAGGGCTGACTGCGGGGCCCTGGGCAGCTGTCCCACACTGCCCATGACTAGCGCCGACCCTGCACCTGCACCCCCAGCCAGACAGGAACCCCAGTAATAGAATTAGCAGAGGGCCTGGCAGAAGAGTTTTAAGAAAACTTAGTTATACCAGTAGGTTGGCTTAGCCAGATCCTAACCTCCAGGAGGGAGTTTCTCCATTTTGGATTTTAAAAGTAATAGTGTTTTCAGGACAAGAATATATCCCACTTTGGAGGAAGTTATCATACTTCTTGGTTTCACCCTTTACACCATTGGTCAGGGGGGTGCCCCCCTGCTTGTCACCCAGGAAGACTGGATAGATATGGAAGAGATGGCCAGCAACTTAAATCCCTGCCTGAAACTACAAGAAGAAGAAGGGTGGCCCTGCTGGAACCCTGGCCTGCGTCAAGAGGATTGCACTCTGAATGACTGCACCTGCTGCACACTTTGGGA
The DNA here is from genome assembly GCA_963921515.1 of Calotriton arnoldi. Classification (NCBI taxonomy): domain Eukaryota; kingdom Metazoa; phylum Chordata; class Amphibia; order Caudata; family Salamandridae; genus Calotriton; species Calotriton arnoldi. The sequence continues at coordinate 239,746 of CAWUFW010005419.1, forward strand.
ACTACAACCCTAAGGACTTTGCCTTGCTTAAAAAAGAGAAGGAGTGGACTTGAAAGGAACAGGTTAAAAGAGTTCCACCTGCATCATCTCCAGCAAGAAGAAACCAGCTGACCCCCTTAAGCTTAACTTTGAAGGATTTGGCCAGGTGAATTGTGGGAGATGTAGTCCCAACATCCCAAGGAGCAATTCAGAGTTTCTGGAACATTGGATTGGTTTTGTGGACACTTAGGAATCAAAAAAGAACCTTCTGGAAGAAGATCCAGAAGTTTGGAGAAAATTGGAGAATTTCTGGTAAAAAGGCTCAATAATGTGACTGACACTTCGACAAGAGTCAAGCCGACAACGTCAAACCGTGACCCAGACTGGATTTCAGATTTGTCACACTGAAAGCTTCGGAGCTTAAGAGACTTCCAGGATTGCACCAAGTCCTCATGCTGAACAAGCTGCTGCTGTCATCTTGAAACCTGGCCTGACGAGAAGCTTTGCTCGATGTCAAGAGAAAAAGCTCCCCAAAAGTGGCTAAGTCAGAAGCCAAAAACTTGACCTGGCCCTACTGCTAAGTGTATCCGACCGGCGCTTCATCACGGTTGGCCTGAAACTTTGACTTTGTCCCAGTCAGGCACGACCAGATGTCCCAAGTTGATGCTTTTCCATTTTTAGGCATTAGAAAATATTAAATCGTTAAAAGTTCATATTTCTGGTTCCCTACATTGGGTTTGTGTTGTTTTGTGTCATTTTAAATGTAAAAATATTTCCTATTGTTATAAATTGGTTTTTTATTTTTATTTTGTGGTATGTCTTATTTAATGTATTGTGTTTTTAAATGTTTTACACACCTGTCTCCTGAGTTAAGTCTGCCTCCTCGTAGCCAGCTACCAAGGGTTGAGCAAGGGAATAATTTATTGAGACCTTGACTGGGCCTGATGTTGTGATTGTGGCCTTATAAGTAGTGATAGGTCCCTATCTACACCTATTAATAAACCACAAACTAACACACACCCTCTTTCAAAACTGACCTTAGCACCAAGGAAAAATGCCTAGTTCAAGCTTTAAATTTGGATCACACCTGCATGCCTCAATGAAGTCAGTATTCAAATTAAATAGCACTTTCTGCTATTCCTGTCTGTACATGCAAGCAGACCAATAAGTCCATCAAGTGAAGGCGAAGTGCCTCCTGGTAGCCTTCAGCAAAGGAAGATGATAAGGTTCTGCATGGCCTCTGTCCCATTTCTATGGTATGAAGTTCCTTGCTATTTTTTCACACTCTGTTCATGGCTTTTATAGCATATCAGACCACTATTCAACTTTTCAGAACAAATAATTAGCAAAAAAGACTTTGACACCCTTTCACTTTTATGGTCTGTGGAACCCACGCCTTTGTTTAAAACCTAATTAAACGAAAAAAGTTATCATGAGCAATAAAACCTTGTTCACCATTCTAAAAAATCACCAGAACAGAGCATTCCATTCATTGGCTGCAGTATCATGTTATAGGAAAAACGACAATAATAAATGTACATGGTATGTTTCAATGGTGACATCCAACTAACTAAGGTGTATAATGCAAGAATGGGGATACCTAGAAGGGAAATAAAAATAATATTATTAAGACTGATACTCATTACGTGAACATTTTCTATTAAGACATTTCAGTTATAGACTCTTTTGTAGGAACATTATAAAATAAATCTTTCAGCTCTGTAATTATTGTTATCTCTGGGAGACAGAATGCTTCTTTGCTGTACAGAAGTTGCAAATCGCACAGAAAAAGAATCACGTCGATGCCCTGAATTAACATATCATTTTTAGTACTAAGCTTCGCAGGGGCTTCATGGACACCTTTTGTTCAAGCGCGTGACTTTTATGAGGGATTAATGAATTAAGCGCTTTTCGAAAATGAGCATTTTTCTATCTGTTCGCTATGCTATAAACCCCTCACTGATTCTCAGAAAATAAGCCAGGACATTAATGGTTCATAGCATTCATATGAGTCAGAAATGACTTTAACAGTTCCCCCGTAGAGCTTTCCAGCAGTCAAGATTTAACCTGCATTGTTACCGGCAAGGCATTGACTGGGTTGAACCTTGAAAAATGATAAGCTTTATTCACGTAAAAGACAGAAAAAAGGCTGTTGAAGCAGCTGCGCCAAATTGTATATTAGATATGTTCACTTTTCCTTACCAGTAGCCGTCAAATGTATATATTTACTAATAACACAGTGTGTGTGTACTTTTATAATAGTTTTGGATCTTTACAGGGCTGCTTGCAAAAAATGTAAATCACAGAAAATGTTTTTACACCCTACATATGCATTCCAAGAAATTGGCAATGTTGATTCAGAGTCAAAAATAATATGAGCATTTTTATATAAAATGCATTAGTAAAAGAATGCATTACACGGGTCACTGCTTATAAATGTGTAGGCCTTTTGTAATACTTAATGGTCTCAGTTGATTAGTAACGGGATCAGTATTTCTCAATCCATGTCAAGGACAGGATAACTGATTTATAAAGCGTAATACTACATAATGGCCAATGAGGGAGGTGCTGTGAGACCCATTTAATGCGCTCTGTTGTTAAAAATTGATATTCAGATTTTGAATGGGCCACTTAGTCTGGAAAGAACTGCACACATAAAGCATGCCAGTGAAAGGAAAGGGCAAAAATGCAATTCAGAAAAGAGATGATAAAAGTTCAGCAGGCAACGGTCTTGCGACCATACCTATAAGAATTCAAATATTTGACCATACCATCTGGGATCACTCACTGGCATTATATGACTCAAATATTCAAAAAGTGACGGGTAAATTGCAGATGGCGTTTCCTAACAGTTTTAATGCAATGTTTAAAAAAAAAAAAAAAATCGAATGGAATGACTCCTTGAGTAATTCTTAAGCTCAACTAACTGTTGAGATTAATTCAAACTTTCCAGCCATCGATGTTTTGTTTTTCTCAGTGAGTCAGCCTATGTGGCATGGATATGCCCAAAGCATGGTCCTGCAGTTCCCTGTGCAATAGTTACTCAGAGTGCACCTAATTGATGAGGCATAACCAGGCCAAAATATAGCTCAGTTGATTGTGTTCTAGATCAGAGAGGGACTCTCTTAGCAATTAGGGCTGGACTGAAAGAGTGAGGGCAAGGCTGATTTGCATGTGGTTACTTCGTCTTGGGAATGGCACAGCGAACAAAACAACAATGGAATGGAATGTGGCCAGTGATTGTCATTGATTCAAGCATTCCATACACTGCTCTTTTTTCTCAGTGAGTTACCCTAAGACACACAGGGGCAGATTTACAAGAAAGTGACGCATCTGTACAGATGCGTCACTTTCCCTGCGCCACCCTTAGAAACCCTTGCGCCACCATCGATGCGCCGTATTTACAATACAGCGCACTATGGCGCAAGGATTGACAGATGCGTCAGATATTCTGACGCATCTGTTGGCGGAAAAGTCACGCATTGCTGGAGTTGTGTCGCAAGCACGACGCAACTCCAGCAATGCGTGTTGAGGCCTATTCCCACTACACTGCGTCACTACTTACGCCTGCTTCAAGCAGGCGTAAGGTTTTGACGCAGTGGCGTCCCAAAGTGGCGCAGTGAAATCTTGTAGATTTCACTGAGTCACTTTTACGAGGCCTTCCTGCGTGGGAACGCCCACTCTGCATACATTATACCTGACGCAGGTATAATGTGACGCAGGGCTTTACAACGTGACGCATCTCCCTAGATGCGTCACGTTGTAAATAGGCCGCATTGTTTGAGCCGCTGTTGCGTCAAAAAAGTGACGCCACTACAGCGCAAAAGTCACGCAAGGGGCTTGTAAATCTGCCCCACAGTTATTATGCCCGAACGTGGTTTATCTGTCTAAATACGCTAATGAGACTGCAACTCAGTGATATGGTTCGACAAGGCGGACATCTGTGGTGTGGCTAGTCCCATTCTGAGGGAATGTGAACTAGCAATTGTAGCTGCACTGACCCGTTTGGTGGGGAGCAGGGCTGATTTGCATGTGGTAGCTTTCTGTCTGGAAAGGTACTGTAAGCAAAAACATGATTGAGTGGAACTTTCTCAAGAGTACAGCATAATACCAGTGGCTGAGATCAGTGCAAGTGTTCCATCCAATTTCTTTTTTCCTCAGTGAGTCACTGTTAGTTGCACAATTATACGTAGTAGCTCTCTATGACCTAAGGACAAGACTGCACCTCATGGATGAGTCCCAACACTGCCAATAGTGCCTTGAGTTATGTGTATTTTCAAAATGTGCATTTCCTAATAGTTCCATCGAGATAGTCTCTTTTGGTAATGTATGGAGTCTGATTTGCATATGCTTGGCCCCCATTTGGAATGGCACAATGAGGAAAACAACAGTGACTTGAAATGCATGCCAGAGTAATATGCAGTGGCTGTGATTGTTTCACTTCATTCATAGCTTTTAATTTTTCTTAGTTTCACAAAGAGGTCATCGGAAGCACAGATGTGAATGGTATACTACCCATGGCATAAAGATTCAAATTGCACATTTCTGATGAGGCCAAACAAGGCAAAAACATGTTTGTAGTTGTCTGTGTTCATATTCAGAGGATGTGAAACCAAGCAGTACTTTCTAGACTGTTCCCCCACAGTTGCGTTGAGACTAATTTTCATGTGGTTGATCTCTGTCTGGAATAGCACACTGTGCATGAAATGATGATCTGGAATCCAGTATTGTTGCTGGTGGATCTACAATTTCCCCCTCACTGGGTAAGAGAGCTAAGTGATAAGGGAAATTTGTAGCATTAATGTTAGTGAATTACTTAATTGTTTATTGCATAATATTTATTTCATTATCATCAATCACCCCAAATATAGTTGTAACTTCAGTTTAAACTTCTGGATTTCGATTGTGATCTGCTGGCATCAAAGATATATGATGGCCCAGAGGCAGCCTGCTTGACTGCGGAAAATACTTTGTAACAACACGTTTGGCATTGTGGAGCTGTATCGTTTCTTAGACACTCCAACTATCAATTACTTCCAACTGAATTTGCAATGTCCATTTTAAGAGGCTAAATACTGCTCTTTAGTCATTTGATGAGTAGGCCAGGTCACATGAAGAGAAATGTCCTAAATATTTCAAGACTTCAAGTTTAAGTGGGTGGGAAATGAAAAAACAATGTAAGTTCCACACAATACTGCCCCAACCTCTTTTCTAAGCTTTGCGGTCTACCATAGAGCATCAATGAAGGAAAAACATAGAGCGCCTTAATAAGATGAAATTGCAGGGAATGCTGTGGAAGGCAATCTAGTTTGTGAGAACATGTGTTGATGCAAAAATTTCACCACTTGCCTCCTCAATTCAGAGATTTGCAGATAATAGTTTTAAGTCAAATGGTATTAGTTGCTTTGTAGATCACAAAGCATGTCTTTCTGCTAATCTAAAATCTGACTTGGATACCCAACTCTACTCTCATGAAAAGATTAGCAATCTTTTAGGAAAAAGGTTTCACTAGTCATCACCCCTAACTATTATGTCATCCAATAAAGAAAATCTCAGGAGATTAATAACTTACTGTCCAGCCAGACTAAGGGCCTGATTATGATGCTGGGGGCACACCGCCAGCCTGTAGCAGTTGGGAAAACACAGAGAAACAGGCGGCATCCTGACCACTGTAATACGATATCACCACGGGGCTGGCGGTGTGCCTGCAGCGCAGTCATGGCGATGGAATGCTTTGGCTCTAGTTAAGAGCTGCAGCCAATGCCGGCCATGCTGAGAAGGCTCTGGGCAGTCGGACCACTGTTTCCCTGCAGCACGTTCTACAGGAGAAACAGTGTGCGACAACATGTACAAGCCATGGGGGCACACTTAGAGAAGCACCAGGAATATGTCCCCAGGGCACACTCGCCCTGGAGATATGTTTGCACCCCAAAACCTGCCTTTCCGCTGACCTTTTCATTGTGGTGTCCCTGTCATGAAAAGGTTGGCGGTGAGGCAGGTTGTAATCCTGAAAGCAGTGCCCATGCTGGCACGTCCACCATTGACTGCCGCTCTCCCCACCACCACCGGAGCTCAGGTCTTGGCAGTGGAGGTGGTCAGATAGCGGTCTCACTGCCCTCATTGTAATCAGGTGGTTGGACCACCAGGTATGCAGGCAGTCGGACCGCCAAAAACGCAATGGTGGTCCCAGGACCGCCAAAGTCTGAATTTGACAATAAGCTCTCAAAGACTGAAATTTTTGGCATAAAACATATGTTGGTGGAAGAGTTGCAATTAGGGATATGTTAAATTCACATAATTTGTTACTACATAATTATGTGAATTTTTGGGAAATTACTCCAAATTATATGTAATTACCTGACATGCAAATCATCACTTAGTCCTGTATTTTATCGCAAAATGCTGTTTTTGCTAAAACATAGCATGAAAAATATAATTTCTGCAAAGAACAGCCAATCACTTTTATGTTTTTTGCATTGTACCCATGCTGGAAGTTACCAGGGAGTAATAGCAGTAGCAGGGGGAGCCAGAAGCAAACTTCAGACTGCCTCCAGACACCAAGGAAGCCCTGCAATGGAAAGCCAGCAGAGCGAGAAGGGAGCAAAGGAGCACAAGTGCAAAATCAAGTTTTCAGAAAAAGAATTGGAAATTCTTGCAGATGGTTGATGCAACAAGCTGAACAGCTGTTTGGCTAGGACTCCCAGAATTTTACAGAAGCAGAAAAATGCAAGATCTGGAGGGAGATGGAGTAACAAATTAATGCCCTGGGAGTTGCAGATAGGTCCATCGAAGACCTTAAGAAAAGGTGGTACGACCTGCGCTCTCGTGATAAGGCAAGGATAGAAGCACAGCTTGGACAATCCCAAGGGTCTGGAGCGGGACCATCTAATACTCCCCCCCTCTTCTGTGGAGTCACAACAGGATCCTGGATAGGATACAGAGGCACTGTGTGCCTCAGGGATGTCCACACCTCTGCAACCACCTCTGGTAAGTGCAAAATTCCTATTATTCAAACATACCTGCCAGTACCCAGCAGTCCACAGGCATGTAACAGTGCTTGCAATGTTCAACACTCCGTCCATCATCCCCTTTGGTTTTGCTAAGTTCGCCCTAAGTTGGCAAGGTATGCCCAGACGTGGGTCCCTTGCTCAGTTCTTAGACATTAGTATCAAGCATGATGAGGGATATTTGGCGGTGGAACTATTTTCCAAAGAAACAGATCGCAATACTATACTGCATTACAAGAGTTACCACCCCAAATGCCAAAAAGATAACATACCATTTGGTGAATTTCTTCGACTTCGAAGGAATTGCACCTCATTACAGGATTTCTATAAACATTCAGAGAAGACTAAGAGCAAGTTTAAAGCAAGAGGTTATCCTAAGAAACTTATTAATCATTCACTAAAAAGGGCTTGATTTTATGATAGAGATAGTCTTCTGGAAGGAAAGAGGAAAGATAAAAATATGGACAAAATAGTGATGGTCAGCCAGTTTTCTAACATAAGTAACAAGGTTAAGAACATTATTAATCATAATTGGAAGATTTTGAATGATGGTGAAAATAACAGGTTGCCGAGACCAATGTTTGCATACAGAAAAAACAAGAACTTGCGCAACTCTCTAGTACACACATATAGAGAGGACGTAGTGGAAACCCAACGAACTGTTTTGGGTAATAAAGCCACGGGTAACCATAAATGCGGGAATTGCAGTGTATGTGATCTCTGTATCACTACTAAGAGTATAACATTAAATACAGTGAAATATGATATCAAAACACTGAACAATTGTAGAAGTAAAAATATCATATACCTCATTATGTGCCCATGTGGGCAGGGATATATAGGTAAGACAGGGAGAGAACTTAGACAGAGAATATGTGAACATAGGTCTGCGATCAATACTAACAAGGAGAATGCACCCCTAGTGAGCCATTGGAGAGAGAAGGGACATAATGTGAATGAAATCAGATGGGTGGTATTAGAAAAGATAAAAGAACAGAGGAGAACAGGAGATTGTACGCAACGTAGAAAACATCAAGAACAATGGTTTATGATTAAATTTGATACGATTAAAAATGGTTTGAACAGCAGGGAGGATTGGGAGGCCATTATCTCTAGGTAAAGTAAGGAAATATCTGGTACAACACAGGGAAGAGAGGCAGGCAGATAAAGAATAATGTCAAATATGAAAGAGTATAAGTAAGACAAGGGAATACCTCGCTAAATGTTTAAGGATTACATGTTACATTATCACCAATAGGTGTGTAGTTCTCCTTTCATTCTAATAGAAAAGTTAGGAAAACGGTATGGTTAACCAATTTAAAGAGGGAGGACAGAGAATCCTGTACAATAACGTAGGTTTCCACTAGACCACTGAAAATACGGAGAAAAAAATGAGCTGGGACTTCCAGTATGGCCGCGGGACATGCGCAGCAAGGGGATATGCCACGTTGAGAACGCTAGAGTTCTCGCGTGGCTTAGAATAGTAGAGACGCATAAAAATGGGGCATTGAGTAACCGCATTTACATCGGAGGCGGTTGAAGAAGGACGCTGCCAGATGAAGGTAAGAACACAGTTCGGGACTAGTTATAATCTTTTGTTCCGCAAGGGTCCGTTTGAGGAATAGGAAGGACACGTGACCATCCGGGGAGTGTAACAGGGTACGGCAGAGCGGTCCTAGAAGTGTGGTTATAAGTGGGTCAATTAAGTTTTTTTAAATAAAAAAAAGAGGGCTTTCCACGTACATAGTCTAGTGTGAGTACGGAAAGGGTGGCGAACATAGCGTTGCATGCAGTATGAGTTAGCAGGGTATTGTCCCAAGAAATGTAGTTGAGTGACCGATTTAAGAGACGGTAGGAACACAATACATTTAAAAGTATTGAGGAAAGAAGAAATAAAAGTTGATATATCTTCACCATCTACAGATATTTTGATAACCTGTGAACCCAGATAGACATATCAGAAGTCTACGGGGAGATTGCAGTACGTGGGCAGAATAACGGACTCCCGCGAAACGCAGTGCAAAACAAACCAGTATTTTAAGTTAAGGTAAGCGATTCAAGCGACCATAGAGAGGGAATTCAAATAATCATATGAAAATAGAGATAAAATGAGTCCTCTTTTTCCTCCCTCTATAATGCTTTTACTGAAGGTGCATCTGCCAAATTACGACATACCAGGTGCATTTGTTAAGACGAAAGGCGGGGCACTCCAGCGGTGATACATGATAAGCGGAGGCACATGCTATAGACACCTGGCCCCGAGGTAAGAGATATGTGGAAGTAGTATAAACGATAGTACTTCATTTAAGAAAATTAGGAAGATTTATCCTATTTTTCTTATATTCCCCGATATAGATTCAATGGGGTATAGTGGCCTCCCTCGCAGGAAGGTTTAGAAAGAAGATAATGCGTACATGGACTGGAGTATATCATTCTCCAATTGCTACGGTTAGTAAAATCAATAAGGAAAGAGACCTATTGAAGTATGGATGATGTAGCAAGGGATGAAAGAATGTAAAATAGGGATGAATAAGGGTAATATGCAATATGAGGGAGTGGCACCCTTTTGGTTTTGCTCTAAATTGAAATGTAGTGCATGTAGGTATGAATTCCTCTAGAGGGAGGAATGGGTGCCTAGAAGGCATGCAATTTTGAATATCTGTTTATATAGGGCACGGGGACAATTGGAATGTGAAAATAACAACTATATATGTGATGGGAGAATACATATTGTTTGCAGCATGGCTGATACCTGTCTTTTCTCATGTAGATAAAATATTGATAACGTGGAGAAACCGGACCCTCTAAAAAAATCTTGTCCTGAAGAAGGTGGTTTTTTTAAACAAGCTCCGACACCACCGAAAGGCGACGACGCACTTTCCTATAAAGAATCCAAAAAACAAGGGACATTTGGATAAGAATAATATTTTTTACCAAAAGCTCTCTGTGTATAATGTACTGTGTTTGGATCTCATTGAGTTAAAACAGAATATGATAACTGTATTTTATGGGTCTCCTTTTTCTGGAAAATTTGTTTTTTAATGTAATAATGTTTTTTTTTTTAAAGTATATGGTTTATTTCATGCTTATCCTTCTAAGTTTTCATGAAATATTTTAATATGTGTATGGATTGAGGCATATTTTGCTTCTTTTTTATAAATAAAATTGTGCGAGCACTACATTTCAGCTTGGGGTTTAGTTTTTATGCCACAGAATGGGGGTTTATTGGTGATTTCTGAAATTGCTGATACAGAGCCATTTTGAGTGTGTGAAAAAGGTTTTTGAGTGCATGTGATTCTACCTCCAGGGGATACTTTCTTTGCTTACTGTTTATAAGAGCTCGGTTCCCTAGAACTTTTTGGGCTACCTCTCTTGTTGTTTATTTACCCTTGCTCACTTTGCCACTGGATTCAAGATAGCCTGGCTGATGAGGGTTATGAACCCGAAACCGGTCCCAGGATGCTTGTTTCCGGTCCAGGGAAGACATGGCTTGGCAGTTCGGGCTGGACTGTTCCCATGAGGCACAGGGTCAGACTGATTTGCATATGGCCATGTCTGAACTGGGGTGGCGGAGTGAGCTAAAGAATGATGATGGATTAAACCCAGATCAGTTGACTGGGGGTGAGTGCATGCAATGTTCAACACTCCGTCCATCATCCCCTTTGGTTTTGCTACGTTTGCCCTAAGTTGGCAGGGTATGCCCAGACATGGGTCCCTTGCTCACTTTGCCACTGGATTCAAGATAGCCTGGCTGATGAGGGTTATAAATCCGAAACCTGTCCCATCATGCTTGTTTCCGGTCCAGGGAAGACATGGCTTGGCAGTTCAGGCTGGACTGTTCCCATGAGGCACAGGGTCAGACTGATTTGCATATGGCCATGTCTGAACTGGGGTGGCGGAGTGAGCTAAAGAATGATGATGGATTAAACCCTGATCAGTTGACTGGGGGTGAGTGCTTGCAATGTTCAACACTCCGTCCATCATCCCCTTTGGTTTTGCTAAGTTCGCCCTAAGTTGGCAGGGTATGCCCAGACGTGGGTCCCTTGCTCACTTTGCCACTGGATTCAAGATAGCCTGGCTGATGAGGGTTATGAACCCGAAACCGGTCCCAGGATGCTTGTTTCCGGTCCAGGGAAGACATGGCTTGGCAGTTCGGGCTGGACTGTTCCCATGAGGCACAGGGTCAGAGTGATTTGCATATGGCCATGTCTGAACTGGGGAGGCGGAGTGAGCTAAAGAATGATGATGGATTAAACCCAGATCAGTTGACTGGGGGTGAGTGCTTGCAATGTTCAACACTCCGTCCATCATCCCCTTTGGTTTTGCTAAGTTTGCCCTAAGTTGGCAGGGTATGCCCAGACGTGGGTCCCTTGCTCACTTTGCCACTGGATTCAAGATAGCCTGGCTGATGAGGGTTATGAACCCGAAACCAGTCCCAGGATGCTTGTTTCCGGTCCAGGGAAGACATGGCTTGGCAGTTGGGGCTGGACTGTTCCCATGAGGCACAGGGTCAGACTGATTTGCATATGGCCATGTCTGAACTGGGGTGGCGGAGTGAGCTAAAGGATGATGATGGATTAAACCCAGATCAGTTGACTGGGGATGAGTGCTTGCAATGTTCAACACTCCGTCCATCATCCCCTTTCGTTTTGCAATGTAACATAGGTGCCCCTAGACCCTCCGTTGCAGGCACCAAAAGTCACAGCTGTAGCATCATGAGATATGTAGTGAGGTACACAAACAGTGGAGTAACTCTCTGACATGAGCTGAAAACCATTATCCAACCACTGAGCTAGTGTCTCACATGTGCATGTTTTTTTTGCATGTACCACATAGATGCACCTGTGCCAGTCCAGGATACACAAGAGGAAGCAGGGGAAGAGCAGGACCTTGACCTGAAGGAGGCAGAGTGGGATGTCCAGGCAGAGTCACAGCCAGGTATATCAGACGGCCAGGACAACACATCCAAGCAGGCAACAGAAACAACAACTCCTGTCACCAGGGTCCGAGAGCTGTGTCCAACGCAGCGCTTGCAGAGGCGGCAACAGGCAAGGCCTTATGCTCACTTCCAGGCAGTCACGGGTGAAGAGCCAGAGGCCAGTGGCATTGAGCAAGCAATGCTGCAAATTCAGCTGCTGCAACAAAGACAGTTGGGGGTTATTAACAGCAAGCTTGCACAGGGATTCACAAATATATCCCTCCAAATTGAAGAAAACCAGGCCCGACTGGATGCCAATTTGGATGCCCTGACTGGGGTGATGGGACTACCTGCACTGAGCTGGCAGGGGATAGGAGGCAGCAGAGGCACAATGAGAGGAGCAGGGCAAGCACAATGGGGGCATTGACCCGGGTGATTAGTAGCCTGCAGAGGGAAATAGGCCTCTATAGTTGAGATGTGGCCGTAGGTCTGCAGAATATGATCGCTGCTCTTGAGGCCATACAGATCTCCAGTGTTTCACTGGGGTAATGAGGGGTGCTCCTGATAGTGAGGTATCCAGCCACAGCAGCGTCTCCACTACAGAGGCACATATGCTGCGTAGGAGCAGCAGCAGGCAGCCTACATCCCCACAGGGTAAAACCCAACAAGTAACCAGAAGAGGCAGGAAGTGACTGGACATAGCATGTGTACCATGCTGTTGCCCCCCGTGGACCATTGTTGGCAATGCAGTAACCGCCCTTTGTCAAACTGTTTTTGATTATGTTGACCATGAAGGGCATGTTGTCCTGCAGTTCATTACTGATTAACCTGACAATAAAGGGTTTCCCACTTTGTGAAATCTGATACTAGTCTTGTCATTTGTGGAGGGCGTAATGTAAATGGATGCATCTTACCGTGAAAAGAATTGCCTGGCTATGTGGTCCCTGTGTTGTCTCCCCTCTGCTGCTCTACTTTGCTCGGGTGGGTGTTGAACAGGTGGGCCAGGGTCATCGTCCTCTGAGTCAGAAGCAGAAACCTCCATGGGTAGGCCCAGGCAATGTTGTGAAGAATTGCACATGTTGCATCTATTTTACAAGACGTTACTGGCTCATACTGCAAGGCCCCACCACTTTTATGAAGGCACTGGATGCGGAAGGTGAGCTCAAGCATACTCTTGGTGCGTTTGTTTGCATTGTTGTACCGTCTCTCGTGTGGGCTTTTGGGATTCAAGTAGGGCGTGAGGATCCATGGCGGCAGGGCATACGCACAATCACCTGGCGAGACAAATATGAGGATGAGACAACTTAGTGAGAGTAATGTTTGAACTGATACATTTCGTTTTGTACATCATATTGCATTACCGAGTAGGTATCCTTCGTCAAATTCCCCCCTTTTTAGTTGTTGGTGAATGCCACTGTGGCGAAAGATGGAGGAGTCATGGGTGCTCCCTGGAAATTTTGCTACAATGTCTGTGATGATGTATTGTGCATTGCAGACTACCTGCTCTTGCGGTTCCGGAATATGTATTCCAGGTTGGATGGGGACATATCGGCACATGGGTCCCATCTATGCAGCCAATTACCTGTGGAAATCTTGCTATCCTCTAAAATTGTGTTATTGTGTTCTGAATTTCTGTAGCATCCCTGGGCAGGTAGATGTGTTGGTGTATGTGGTTGATCACGGCGTCAAGGAATTTGCAGAAGAAATGCAAAAGCACACCCTCCAGCCACTGCACTGACATCTTGGTAACTTCCAGTGACCAATAGGTGGAGGGAGCACAACACCTGGACATGGGTGGGGATTGCATGTCTGCGCTGGGTTCTGCTTTCTTGTTGTGGCTTCAAGATGTCACTTAGCTCTAGAATCACATTGCTACTCAGCCTATACTGGTCATATATCTCTTCCTCTGTCTTGTTAAACATGGTTATCCTGACTCTGAAAATACTCTCCTTTCTCTGCCTGCTCTGTTGAGCAGCCAAAATCTGGATCCTCCTCGCTATCACGTACTGGGCAGCCATTGTAGTAAGATTTGCGCTGCATTATGGGCCAGTTTTATAGGTTGGGACCTGTTACTACCTGGTTTTGATACATGGTAACTTGCAAGTGCACACCTACTCGCAAATTGCAACTCGCTCGTACATGAATGTTTGCGACTCGCAAATGACGAGTCGCTATTTGAGACACACAAATTCCGACTGCATATTTTTGCACCTCGGTAATCTGTCGCATCACAATCTCGGATTTGAGACTGCCTGTCGTACATCGCGTATGGCTCATTTTGCATGCACTAATAGTTTTGCAACCGTTTTGTGAGTCGCAAAACGGTGGGTCATCTGGCCCTTGGAATCCTAAAATAATGCTTCAGGCATCTGCACAAGAGTGGTAGAGTCCTTCAGTACATATTCAAAAATGCTGCAGAATTATAGCTACATGTGCAATTCTGCACAATCTTGCTATTAGGAGGGGTCTACACAATGTGGAGATTGAATCAGATTCTGATCCTGAGGATGGAATACCACAAATACAACACCAACAGGATGCCTCTCATGCTCCAGAGGATAGAGCAAGTTGTGCTGAGATCACAAATAATTATTTTTAAGGTAAGTGAAAAGGGAATATTGGAAATGAAAACAATACCACGTTTTACGATGGTTTTAAATCAAAATGTTTAATTGATTCAGGATTTTTTTGGGGTTGAAAGATCAAAAAATGTACATCATGTAAAAAAAAATCATAATTGTTCTGTGTTGCTCCATTAAGTGAAATGCATATGAATAGACACAAACAGACTAGTCATTTCTTCCACCTGTACTTGCACTATTTTTCTCAGCAGTGCCTGCCTGTGTAGTATAACCAACATCTGTACTAGATGTATGTTGGTGTGTGTGCATAATGTTTGAGACATCAGACACAGAGAGGCTACTTAAGCTTGATGCTTCTTCACTATCCCCTAACCCTACTTCTGCAGTCCCTGATATTACACTGGTTTGAATGTTTTCTAAGGCAGATGTAAACTGAATTAAGCCATAGGCTACATCACTACAGTAGAGACCTGTCTGAGTTTGAATGTTGACAATCCACCTAGATAAACTGCTAGGAGCCTGTGCCAGATGGTTGATGGATCAGCTTAATGTGCTGGTAATGCCTGTGTCTTTGTGTTGAGTGGTCCTGTTGTATTGTTGTAACACATTTATCTATTGAATCTGACCATCCTCAACTGTTTTTCTAGGACTCTCTTGCCTATCGAGCAATTGTGGCATTGTGCGATTGATACACCTAAGTTGCTGATTTACATTTTTAAATATTTTTGATCTGCTGCTGCTGTACAGAGAGCATAAAGGCCTCTAACCCTCCAAATAATTGAGATGTCTCAGGACCATTTTCCGCAGCAAGGAGACCGGCATTACAAGAAGCTGTGACACCTCTGCAAAGACCTGCAATGCACCTGTCTGTCTCTCAAAGGTGTTGCTGTGCTTTCCTTGCCTTGGGTTGGTTCGTCTTCTACATCTCGGAAATCAGGGAGTAGTGAAACTGTAGCTCTTCTTCTGGGTGATACTTGCTCTGTCTGTGTGGCAGATATATCTTTGAATTGCCCAATTTCACAAGGACTTTCATCAGTGCCATCTTGCTCTGTGTCACACTCTATCTGTTGTAATACATCTAAGGAAAACATATAGTTGTACTTTAACTCTAAGTTCACTTCTCTCATTATTGGCTACATTTAATGACAATGTTTTGGGGAGCAAACTATTTTATATGTGTTTCTCTACGTATGATAAATTGACGGTTATTGTTACTACAACTCCCACAATGCTTTTGAAAGTTGAAACAACCATTAAAATGTAGTGTCTTTCCTGACATACATTGATGAAAGTCTGTATTTCGAATACTATCATGATATTATGAAATTTGTATTAAATCTTGCCTTTCAATGTAGATGGTGGATTGGAGATATCTATGTTGGACACCCCAACAACACTCTCTGGCTGAATTGCTGCCTCAATCATGGTTTCCATGAGTGCTGGTGGTGGATGCTGGGATGGGCCTCTGGACACGCTATATAGATTTGTTTAAGCCCTGGGGCAGTTGTAGTCTCCGGGGCTGCAGGGGGAAATGTTCCCCCCCTTAAATTCAATAAATTGCCCCTGGGGTGGCGATACCTGGGGCCATGGGGGGTCCGTGCGGGCTCCCACATTGATTTGATTTTTTGCTCCGGGGAGGGAGTTATGCATGGGCCCCCTTGCATAAACTTAACTTTACTGGCCCCTGAGAGGTGGCAGTCCCCGGGGCAAGGGTGGAAGTGCCTCAGGAGGTGGTAGTTCCCGGGGCTTATGATAAGCCATAGGATAGAGGCCCTATACAGTCACCTTCTTTACATTCCCCAGGACCTGGCCACCCGGGGGCCTCACAGTAAAGAAGCGTGGGAACCTTGAGCTTCTTTTTTTTTCTTTTTGGGTGGGAGCCATGGATCCAACTTGGCTCCCGCTATAATTTTGTTTTTTAAACATTTTTTGTCCTGGCGGGGTCCCTCTAACACCCCCCCCAGGAAGCCTAGGGGATCAGGGTATTCCTACCTTGCCCCTTCTCTTTTTTCAGTTTTTGGAGAGACTATGCTGAAGGCATGTCCAAAGATGACTGCCAACACTTCCTGGTTTGAAGTTATGGCAACCAATCAGATTTGAGCATGGGGACTGTCGGATCCTTGGAGAATCGGTGTCCCTATATGTACAAATTTTGGATTTCTTGTAGTAACTTCACAACTACTGAGCTAATTTACACCAAATCACAAAAAAGCACGTCCCTGGACCAATATTTACCTTTCTGCCAAATTTGGTATAATTCCGTTCAGCAGTTCGGGCTGTTGCTGTGTCTAAAGTTCCTATTGGTATTAACATGGGGAAAACATGTTTTGGGACCCCTTTTTCTCTGCTCCCACTTGAAGAATCACCACAAAACCTTTAGAACAGCAGCTGAAGTGAGCATCATGTTAGTTTTGAAAATATCGCTAGGATTCGCCAAAGGACACCAAAGTTATTTGCAAAACAAAAAATGCTCTTCCTATGGAAACTAGGTCCTAACTATAATTACCTACTATCCATTACCAGTACGTAGTTTTATATATATGCACATATATATATATATATATATATATATATATATATATATATATACTGCAAAGGACGCAGCACTCCAGAGTAGAGTTTAAAGAATGTTATTTCTCGCAACACTCAACCAACGCGTTTCATATATATATATATATATATATATATATATATATATTCACTGAAAAAACCATAGGTTTCAGGGGCGTTATAGTTAGTTGGACATTTCACTCGTACAAAACCATAGAAATTCCCCCGTTATAGTTAGTTCAGCTAACTATAACTCGCGCGCCCACAATGCACTGCTGATGACGTCACATATTACATCACTCATGACATGGTCAGTGACATCATTCATGACATCACTGATGACATCTCAAATGACATCACTGATGACATCATCCTTGTGATAGAGTGGCAGACCTCCTCTCACCCTAATATAACCTTTGATACACACACTCAAAAATACAAACTAACATTTTCAAAACAATGGACATACCAATACCAGTTACAACACACCTATTCAGTAATTCCAAGATCTACACACACATCCACTCATTCATCAACAGTCCCTATACAGTCACTCATACATGTACTCACTCATCATATGTACTCATACACCTATACATCCTGTTACACACCGCCACTCATCCATAGAGTTACTCACACACATAGTCACACATGCAAACAAAGTATCAAACACCCATTTACTTGCATATACAGTTATACACACACACTACCACACTTACTTCTACAGAAACTTACACATACTTACTCTCTTAAACAATCACTTATAGAAACACCTACTTATTTGTACAGGAACTCTTCCAATCTCTCATTCTCACATATACTCACTTATATACACCAATACTCACATATACTAGTTTAAAACATATGTAGTTACTCATAAAGATACTATTGAGACAGTCATTCACTCACTAACACACCCATACACATACTCATTCACCTATACAGTCCTGCACACATGCTGTCTTCAACACATACAAACAGTGAGTCACTCATTCATGCATCTATGCACTAAGTAATACCCCCCACCGAACCATACAGACACTCAGACACTCATACTGATACTCAAAAACCAACTAATAACCCATATAGACACTCATGTAGCTACTCACCAACCCATGCAGCCACTTATACACAAAGTGAGAGACTGATACAGATATTTTCATATTTAAACATTACTCACTAACCAATGTATTCACTAAGATACACTTAGTCAGTTATACAATCAATTTTACAAAAAAATCATCCATTTAGACACTTATATACCCATTTATTCTTCCATCGACCTTGAGATATACATATATAAAACATATTTAATTTTCAGAAAAACACACATTCACTGGATGATGTCATCAGTGATGTCATGAGTGATGTCATTTGAGATGTCATCAGTGATGTCATGAGTGATGTCACTGACCATGTCATGAGTGATGTAATATGTGACGTCATCAGCAGTGCATTGCGGGCGCACGAGTTATAGTTAGCTGAACTAACTATAACGGGGGAATTTCTATGGTTTTGTACGAGTGAAATGTCCAACTAACTATAACGCCCCTGAAACCTATGGTTTTTTCAGTGAATTTCTAAGGTTTTTTAAATGCTAATTTCTAACTATAACGTGCCTGAAACCTATGGTTTTTCAGTGAATTTCTAAGGTTTTTTAAATGCTAATTTCTAACTATAACGTGCCTGAAACCTATGGTTTTTTCAGTGAATATATATATATTTATTATACTATGTATACATGTGAAAATGTCTCGGTCCTCTGTTTGCCTCGGTGGCACGGAAAAAATGGGTGGAACTGACGTCAGCACGCCGACGAGGTCCTCTTATGGCTCCGATGATGTCATACGGTGTCGCGAGCGGATCCATGCTCGTTGACGTGGGAGAGCTAGGAAAGAATTTCCGTGGAATGCTGGTGCAGGGGATATTCATCTAAGTGTTCAGGCTAGTCCTTTGGGAGCAACTGTTTATTTTGCCACTCCAGAAACCGAAACCAGTGATCCGAGGGCAGAGGCCCTGCAGATGGCACACGAGGTGGGGTGCCCAGTCGTGTGCACCGGCGGGGCAGCGAAGTGACAAGCACCACAACCCACAAAAAAGCTAACGAGGGCACTGAATAACACAGGATCTTCTCTTTGTATCTGGCAGGAACAACGAAGTTAAAATGCCCTAGTACCAAAATGTAGAATTAGTGCTACAACGGTCTTCAAGAGGACCTGCGATGCCGCTTCTGCCTCCCGTACCCTGGAGGCGGCACATGGGTCACGTGGTACTTTCATACTGCGGTGGGACGCACACTCGTTGACCTCTCATGGCACTGCTCTACACTTCAGGGAGGACGCTTTCCATTAGCGATGTTTTCTGATGACATGTCGCGCCGGCCCCGTCCAACAACAGAACTCCTTTAGATCCAAACAGACACTTCCACTCTCTCACTGGAAGTGAAACCAGGCCACGCGGACACTTTCACAATACAAAAGCCGGGAATGCACTTTTCGGTAAAAAAAACCACATTCCTTCCTCCTAATTAATCAAATAAACGTCTCACTGAAGAACAGGGGCCAGCTTTGATCGGTAAACAGCCTTTACAACGACTTTTTTACGACGTGCACCGCCCCTCAGAGATGACGTGAAGCAGGAACCACGAGGAGAGAGGAACTATGAGGAGTGAGAGGTAAGGGGGATTGGGCATGGGGTTGGGGTTTCTTTTCTAGGGTTTAGGGTAGTGCAGTGGTGTTTGGGTAGTGTAGGGAGTCGTGCTGGGGGTAGTGTTTTAGGGTTTAGGGTAGTGCAGTGGTGTTTCGGTAGTGTAGGGAGTCGTGCTGGTGGTAGTGTTTTAGGGTTTAGGGTAGTGCAGTTATGTTTGGGTAGTGTAGGGTGTCGTGCTGGGGGTAGTGTTTTAGGGTTTAGGGTAGTGCAGTGGTGTTTGGGTAGTGGAGGGGGTAGTGTTTTAGGGTTTAGGGTAGTGCGCCCAACCAGCCACAATATCCGTGGACAAAGGGGATCCTGACTCTTTGGAACGCTCCGTCAATTGAATAATTTGGGTCAAGGGCCCTACCACGTCCAAGACCTATCAATTCCTTTCTTGGGATCCCTCATATACTTGGAGAAAAAGGTACATAGTTTCTCATCAATTTCAGGCGTGTGTGCCACCTTCCCCTTCAGTGAGGGCCTGGGGCATTCTCCCCTCATCCTATTCCTGACCTCCCTTTCAAGGGGTTGATGGATTTTCCCCACCACATACTCTGCCACTTTGGCATCAGGTGTCCACTCTGCCGACCTAGGATGGTAAATTTGGGTAGGCTCGAAAATGTCCGAGTGGACCCCGTCCCCAACCGGGGACTGAGAGGAGTGGAACTCTGGACGCCAGGGACGCCCCGAGTCCTGATCCTCATCGGAGGATAAATCGTCCTCCGATACACCCTCTCCCTCTAAGGGAAACCCGCCGTCGGGGTCTACAATAGTGGTGACAGTGTCGCAATTTTCTCCGGGCCCCTCCTCCTCCAGGCAGGGTGCATGTTTTAGCGTTCGCGCACTCTTGAGGAAGGTCTCCGTAAGTTTATCAAATCCTTCCAAGTGCCCCGCGTTATGCTTAACGGCCCTTTTATTCCCCATCTGGGAGCTACTTGGACCCGCCACCACCAGAGCTGGGTCACTGAACACCCCAGGGATGCTTTTCGCCAGCTTATCAACCTGACCCTAAGAGGAGCCAGCGCCCTAGAAATAGCCAGAGAGAGGGCTTGGTCCACTGCTGGAGGGAGAAGTTGGGGGCCATTCCTCCTCCACTTCCTGGTAGGAGGAGTAAAAATGGTCTTCTGGAGAAGACATGATAGCAGAGGGTGTGAGCACAGAACACATGCCCTTAAAATCCTTAAGACAGCCCCCTCGCCGGTGCTCCAACAGCTGGGCTTTCCCCGAAGCTGTTATAAGAATAGACTGAGGCGCAATACCAATTACCACCACCAGGTGACGCTGGTCACTAGCGTGGCCGTGTGGGGAAATCACCGCGTAGCGGTGTCAAAATTAGGCGAGGGTTGGTCGGGAATCAAGCGGACACTAAAGGAGTGACCAGATTCCCAAACGCGCATAAAGACCAGCGGGAGCGCTCGACGGAGCTGCCTCGCTCGGACCAGACGCGCCTGACAGGATCTCACCGCGCGCAGAGCACACAGCGGGAGAAACTGCGAGGGGGAGAACGCGCTCGGGCAAGAGCCTGCTGCGCAGGGAATATGAAACAATACCAAGGCAATAATGCTAATAACGTGCACAAGAAACCGCTAAACAAACAGCAACAACGTCAGATTAAGCCAAGAATGTAAGGAATGCACTTAACTGACGAGCATTGAAGAAAGAGGAAGCGGAAGGGACGTCACGATATTATATACGATGGACTGTGATATGATTGGACTATAGTTGCCTTGGAGACTACCCCCCTAATCGTTCATGGGTTGTGTAGTCTTTTGTTTAATGATTGTTGTGTTACGTTTTCTTTGAACTGCTATGCAAATAAAGTGAGGAAAGATATGCATAATCCTCGCCTCCATCCTGCCATAGAATTAATTAAACTTTATTTGATCTGATTTAGAAACATAGATCATAAAAGTGTACATAAAAACAGTAAATCCTCTTTCCTAATACAATACAGTGAGAATTAATTAAAACCAGTAGGTAAAAACAGGTGTTACAAAGCCCGGTTCAGAGCAACTTCAGGTTAACAGAATCGTAAAGTTCAATGTTTCGCAAGATCAATCTCATGTACTTCGTGCAAAATACGCAATAAGGGGTCCAAGTAAGATGTAACGCTCCAATACCTGACCAGTTTGCACTATATAAAACTGCAGAAAAACTAAAAATAAAAAGTGTTTTGCACACTTTTGTCATTGGGCTATATGTGGGCTACATCTGGATGATATTTGTGCTACATTTGGGCTCTTTTTACTCTGGTGGCCATCTTGGGAGACTTATTTGTTATAAAGTTTCCTAATTTCGTCATTTACTGCAGTCTCCTCAGTAGGAAATGCTTTCAGTTTTTTACTTTGATTCCATCAAGAAGGCATTCAGATGTGTCACACATTTGCCATAAATTCAGAATGTTAGCACTCTAGTTGTTCATTAGATCACAGTAGTAAAGCTACTGCTCACCAGAGAGTTAACTGGAAGTCTACTACTGGTATTGAAAGTGATTGTTTCAGTCTGCATGTCAGAATTTTCTAATGAAATAGAAGAGGATTTGAGATCTCACTTAAAACATGCCCTACATTTTCTTTCTGCAGCACTAACCATAATTTCTATGGCAAAATGAACCCCTCATTTTGTTCCTTTTAAATTAAATGTTTTAAGTGTTACCAGTTTATTCCAATCAAGATGGCTTCAGGTGTGCCATACTTTTGTCATAAGTAAGACTGTTAGCACTCTAGTTGTTCTTTAGAACACTCTGGGAAGCTGCAGTAGAACACAAAGGCATCAACTGGCAGGCTGCTCCTGTTGAAATATAACAGGAAGATATTTGAGATCTCACTTAAAACATGTCCTAATTTTTCTTTCTACAGCACTAACCATAATTTTTATGACAAAATGAACCCCCTCATTTTGTTCCTTTTTAAATTAAATGTTTTAAGAGTTACCAGTTTATTCCAATCAAGATGGCTTCAGGTGTGCCATACTTTTGTCGTAAGTAAGGCTGTTAGCACTCTAGTTGTTCTTTAGAACACTCTGGGAAGCTGCAGTAGAACACAAAGGAATCAACTGACAGTCTCTGCCCTTGTTGGATGTACATGTTTTACTGAGAATGTCAGACTTCATTCTCACATGACTGAGAAAGATAATGTGAATTCACAGAAAATATGCTCTCATTTTAGCTTCTGGAGCACCTTCCAAAACTGTATGGGACAAGCATGTGAAAATAGTTTTCTCTCAAACATGATTCATGATATCCCAGCAGAAGGTTTTTCACAGGGTAAAATCACCTTAGAACACACCACAATTCCTGAAATTAGTATGGTACCATCAACAAATGAATTCTAATGTAACTAAAGTCTGTTATCACCCTTTATAGTTCTCCTTTTGGTAACCCTCAAAATCTTCGATTCACTACAATGCATTTCAATGGGGTACTATCATTTATATTGGTCCCAAGATGGCTGCCAGCAATTCCAGGATGAAGTGCTGACAGCCAATCAGATCTCACGATGACATGTGTGGTTAGGCTCCGCCCAGATATATATGTGTTTTCTTTTTCAAATTTCTCAGGAACTACTGAACGGATTTACACCATTTAACCAAAAGGCATGACTCTGAACCAAGGGCTACCTTTTTGCCAAATTTGGTGTAATTCCGTTCAGCAGTTCAGGCTGTAGCTGCGACTAAAGGTTCCTATGGAAAATTGCATGGGGAAAACATGTTTTGGGACCCCCCTTTTTTCTCAGCCCCCACTTGATGAATCACCCCGAGACTTTCAGGACAGGAGCGGATCGGAGCTTCCCACGAGTTTTTAAAATTTCGCGAAGATTCATCAACCGGCGCCAAAGATATTGGAAATAGAATGTTGTGAATTTCCTATGGAAAATAGGTCCTAACTATAACTACCTACTGGCGACCGCCAGTAGGTAATATATATATATATATATATTCACTGAAAAAACTAAAGGTAACAGGGATGTTATAGTTAGGAATTGAAATAAAATAATAAAATATTTAGAATACAATTCAGAAAGAGGAGATTCAACCAAAGGGGGCAAAATACAAAATGTTTAGACTTAGGTTGCTCCTGTAAGGTGCTGGGTCCATTGGATAACATAGTTTGGACCCAGGCTTGAACTTTGCAAAGGGTATATCCAGTGCTGTTCAAAATTGAGTGGATTTGATTTCAAATTTCCAGTACCAGGGGACAGTTTAATGTGATGTACCATTTTAGATTGTTTTCGGAATGACCTTTCTCCAACAAATGAATTATCAACTTTATCAAAGTTTTCTTATAGCTTATCACACACATTTATCCTTGTTTGAAATGTACGCTTCATCATTCCTATGTATTTAAGGTATTTAAGGCCACACAGAAAGATGATCACATTAGTTAAATTTTTTGAATCACAATTGCTGTGATGTTTAGGAGACCAACGTGTGTTTCGATCCCAATCAAGCTCATTAACTTTCTTTGGTAGTGGATAGATATTACAATGCCTACATGGGTAATGTCTGGAAACTGGGGAAAGGTTCCATGCTGTTCTCAACGTACTGTGTTATGGAACTGTTCTGGGCCTGGTATAGACTACTGAGTTTTCTGTACCGGTGATCTGCCCCCTTTAAATGAGAACATTGGATTTCAAACTGTAGTGGGTCAGGTGTGAGGATTCTCCAATACCTAATGATTTAATTTTTTCTCAAATGAGTACAATGTTTGCTATATTTAGTGACACAGATCAAACAATGTGTCTTAGGTTTTTGAAAAGGTAGAAGAAGCTGCTTGAGGATTTTTTAAGGCTCTTTTCATTGCTTTTTATCGTATCTTGTCAGTGCACTCTTTCTCCATATGTTTGCTCGTCAGTAAGCCTGCATGATATTTAAAGTCATTCTTCTCAATGCAGTTCCTTCTGAGTCTGAGAAAATGGTCAGGAGGTAAGTTGTCTCTCAATGATTTTGGATGTAAACTGTCATGCCTGGTCTGTCAGCTTATTAAAGACCTCACATTTCAGGGTTATGCGCTTTTATATGTAAATGTAAGAAAGGAATATCTTTTTTTTCCTATTTGCATTGTGAATCTTAGGAATTCATTACAGGTTTTAATCCAGTTTGTGAAATTGACTGACTCTGTCTCGCTGCCGCTCCAGATGATGAGTACATCATCAATCATCAATGTATCATTTCTAAACCCTGATGCTATTGGAGAAAGGATTTGAATGTCTTAAAATATGTGCCATTTCAAAATTGTGAACATATAAACAGACAATGCTGGGGCAAATGTACTGCTCATTTAAGCGCCGTGCACCTGCAGGTAGAATTTATCCTGAAATCTAAAATAATTTCTCATAAGGGCCATATGAGTGCAATCTAATGCAGATTCCACTGGAGGCCTGGTGTTACCTAAGAATTACATAACCTGATTTTTTTTACAAGTGCATGTTTTTGCACGTTTCTAAGCACTGTCCTTTAAAACAACATTCCCATAAAAATGTTGATAAAATATTTAAAAAGTGCAATGCCCTGACATATTATGGTTAGAACAAAGGGGTATATGTACAAGGAAACTGTTGGAGCGCAGCGTTAAGCCAAGATTGCTAACGCTGTGCTCCGACAGTTTCCAAATGCAGGGATGTGCTGTGTTTACAAGAATGTGGCGCATCCCTGCATTTCTCCTCACGCTGACACTACATTTAGCTGCCTAGCACATAGTGCAAGAATGCCTGCATTGCAGGGAATGATTGTTTATGTGCATGAAGGTTTCCCTTACTGCACATAAACATTCAGTAATGTCGATTTGTGACTTCTTTGTATGCTGTTTTATGCAGCACACATAGAAGTTGCAACTCGTCATTTTTCAATGATTGTTGATGTGCAGGAAGGGACACCTTCCTGCACATGAACAATCACTAGTGGCGATTTTCTGTTTCTATGTGTGCTGCAGAATGAGAAACAGCAAAAACGAGGAGAAATTAATAATTTCTCCTCATTTCGCCAGGTTAAGACCAGGTTTTCCCTGGTCTAATTTTTGGCGCTGCCTTCTATTTGCACCACCCTTGTAAATAGGAAGCAGCGTCAAAAAGCAATAGGGGTTGTGGCGGAACGCCCACCACAACACCCATTGCCCGTGCCTTTCACGCTAAGTGGCTTAACGCCACCTTGTAAATAAGGCAAATGACTTAACGCCAAAGAAACGTCACAAAAAGTGGCATTCCTGTGGCGTTAAGCCCTTGTAAATATGCTCCATAGAGTCTTTCACTACTGGGCAGCTTGGTTAAGTCACGATCTCTTCATTGAAATCAATCAGGTGAACACCCTCCCTATAAATATCGAATGGTATACGTGGAAATCTGGAGTTTTAAAAGGTACCAATATTTCATTATACCTTAACTTTGTTAACTTTGTCAGTAACAGTCTGCACTGCTTCCACTTCCAGATGCACCCCTTGATAATTGTATTTAATTTCTTTAAAAAGAAATCTGGGAACACAAGAAAAATATGACTTTTATTTAATTATAATGTAAGCATCCTCTTAAGCATCTCAGTCCTTCTCAACAGTATACATTCATGGACATGGATTAGTTTAGATTTCAGTTATGTATGCACAGAATAACGCACTCAGTTATTACAATATACCCTTACATAATGTCAGTCTATGCAACTCCATAAGGGTCATCGATCATACAGAGAGAGTGTGTTGGTATTGTATCTGGTTTGGCCTTGTTTAGTGTGGACATACAAGCGGACATATGTAGGGTTGTGTGAAATTCACATAATTTGGTTTTGCCTAATTGTATGCAATTACAGTAAAAGTATGGAAAATTACATGTAATTATGTGAAATGTAAATCAGTCATTTCACAATATATATTTGCGCAAAATGTGTCCTCATGTCAATTTATGGCACAAGGACATATTTAGACAAAAGCATTTGTAAACAACAGCTGCTCAGGTTGTGTTGTTCCCATGCGGTCATGGTAAATTCTTCCAGGACATTGCATGTTCACAGCACATTTTTACTGTGAATGTCACATAAGTACACAAATTGAGGTAACTGCATAATGTTGAGAATTTTGCATAACAAACATAATACCAAATTCCTGAAATGATGCAAATTATGCCAGCATAATTGAACTTTCGCCCAGACCTTTATATATGTTGAAATAACCCTAAAATTCAGTGGCGGCTTGTAGATAACAGTGGCGGAGGGGGGAAAGGAAAAAAAGACTTACCTGCTCCTTGCAGTTAATTAGCCGCAGCCTCTCAATCAATCAATCAATCATGTCACTTATAAAGCGCACTACATACCCGCGAGGGTCTCAAGGCGCTGGGGGAAGAGGGGGGTGGTGCTGCTACTGATCGAAGAGCCAGGCCTTGAGGAGTCTTCTGAAGGCCAGTAGGTCTTGGGTCTGTCGGAGGTTGGTGGGGAGGGTGTTCCAGGTCTTGGCGGCGAGGTGGGAGAAGGATCTGCCGCCGGCGGTCGTTTTCCGGATGCGGGGGACTGTGGCGAGGGCGAGGCTGGTCGAGCGGAGCTGGCGGGTGGGGGTGTAGAAGCTGAGTCATCTGTTGAGGTAGGCTGGTCCGGGAGTTGTGGAGTGCTTTGTGTGCGTGGGTGAGGAGCTTGAAGGTTATCCTCTTGTTGACAGGGAGCCAGTGCAGGTCTCTCAGGTGGGGTGTGATGTGGCTGCGTCGGGGGATGTCGAGGATAAGACGTGCAGAGGCGTTCTGGATGCGTTGCAGCCGTCCTCAGGAGCTTAGCCGTCGTTCCTGCATAGAGGGCGTTTCCGTAGTCCAGCCTGCTGGTGACGAGGGCCTGGGTGACTGTTTTTCTTGTTTCGGTGGGGATCCACTTGAAGATCCTGCGGAGCATTCCGAGGATGTTGAAGCAGGATGAGGAAACGGCGTTGACCTGCTTAGTCATGGAGAGGGTGGGGTCGAGGATGACCCCTAGGTTGCGTACGTGGTCGGTGGGTGGCGGGGCTGTTCCCAGTGATGTTGGCCACCAGGAGTCGTCCCAGCCTCTTCTTCGTTCTCGCTGTTCTGCTGGCTCCTGGCAGCATCCAGCCTCACCTAAGCCAATGATGCTGCTGTCACCATCACAGCAGCCACGTAATCGGTCTGAGTGCCGTGGTTTGGCGCACAGATGGGGACTGACAGCCTGTGCATGTTCTCCACCCAGGCTGTGCTTTACAGCCCAGTGGAGAATATGCAGAGTGTGCATGACTGTTTGGCCCGCCCAAGACGACGGTCCAAACTGTCATACACACTTTAGGTGCAGCAACCACTCATCCTCCCTCGATGTCATTGGGCCCCACCACGCTGTAACCGGCTCGAAGGTACTAAAAATAAAATGATCATAATTTCAGTTATTATTTTATTTTTCCTTTTACATTGCTCTGAGAGCAGTGGGGCGACGCTCCCTCGCCTTAGTGGAGGAGCTGCCACTGCTAAAATTATCAGGGATGAATGGATTTATATTTGGCCTTAATAGAATATTATCCACATGTGGGGTAACTTTTTGTTAAAATAACCTCCACATTTTGGTGCACAAAAATCCATATATCCCCATTTTCATTGGGCCTTTTTCAACTAGTAAATTTCACAGGTTTTGCCTGCTGAAACTTATCGGGTAAAAAATCAATATCAGTAAAATATGACACACTCATAATTCTGACGTCCACCAAAATAGTGGTTTGATGGCTGTGGGATCACATTTGAGGCATTAAAAGGAAAGTTATTGAAGCAAAAATTATATTTAGGCTCCATGAGATAAGTTAAAAACAGAGATGAGATTCTATTTACATAAGTGCATGTCTTCAGCGTGGCATTGAGGACCATTAACATACTAACAAGACCTTGTACTAAACAAAACTAATTCATTAAGGCTTCGAAGAGCATTCGTTAATGCTTTTGCAGCTTGAAGTGCTGCTGCAGCTGTCCGTGAAATTTCTTTAACTAATTTCCAAGAAATGACAGAAAACCTTTTAGCTGTTATAGGTGACTCACTCAAAATCCATTAGCCAAGTAGTCACGTGTTTTAGAGATTTGGACAATAGGAGAATCTCAATATGCACATGTGTTTTTTGGAACCACTGATTACTTTGTTAAAGAATGAGTGCCATTGCCCAAAGATCTGCTCCGCCAGTGCTATTAAAAATCTGGGTGCCAACTACCAAGGCTGCGTAGTGTTGAATTCGTCACAGGCCTCGTTAATACAGTACCAAACATTCATGCCCAATCATCTGGCTCTTGCCAGTCCCTGCTTTCTCCCTAGGTGCTTGCTTTTCTGTTTTTCTCTTCCTCATTTTTCCTATTCGTATGTTTTCCCCAAAAATGGTTGCCAGTGAGCCCCACCAGCAGATACCAGCTCAAATTCAGCATGGTTTGAAACTCACTACTTCCTCCAAATGTATCTGGAAACCCTTGTGAAGACGTGGATTGTGAGTTTAGTTTTTGATGCATTTACCTCCAAATAAACATTCCTTGATGGAGCTGAATTCCTATAACCCTCATGTCCTTCAACCTTTGTTGACTGTCCATTTCTCCTGTCAGTAAAAGTCAAATTGATTAGACTCCAATTTTGGTGTTGCTCCGTTGGGCAATTCGACTCCTGGAAACCATTCACAAATTTAGGCTCAAAAGATTGTGTTTTTTTCACAAAGTCCTTGTCATAGGTTATGCTGCTACCAGATTCTGGTGAGCGAGCATTGGTGGTTATTAAAACCAATTCTCATTCAAATAGGCCTGAGCCGTATGCACAGTGGTAATTCAAAACTTTTGTGTTGATACATTAAGTATATGGATAAAGTGTTTAATGTGTATGCACAGCTAGTTTTATCAAACTATGGTCCAGTGTTGGAAGTGGAAAACATCTCTGGGATATCATAAATTGTGGTTGAACGTGGGCAGCAGACAGGGGCCAGAGTAACAAGGTGCATAATCTGACAGTCAATTTATACTTTTAAAAACTATGTCCCGTGAGACTCAAAAGTGGGGAAAGAGTTCTGTGATAAGCAATGGAAGAGACTGTGGAATTATATACACAAGGCACAAAAAAATCTTTTGTCTGGAGCACAGCTATAAAATGATATATAACTGTTACCTTACACCTCCATGTCTCAAACAGAACTATTGGGATAGGGGCACGACTCTGCTTATATGATGGTCCTGTACTAAACTGAGGCATTTTTGGAAAGAGGTGCTTAGTCAGATAAAACAAGTAATTGACTATCCTATTCAGGAGTTGCCCGAAGTCATACTACTCGGTCTAAACAAACCTAAGGCTGTGCACATAAGCAGATGCACCTGGGACTTGGTCAATCAGATGTTACTGGCTGACTAACAATAGATAGCCGAATACTGGTAAAAACAGCAGGCACCCACCATATATAGATAGTACACTAAATTATGGACTCTAAGGGCCTGATTTAGATCTTAGCGGATCGAGTCCTGCCGTGGCTTTTTCAGTGGTCTTCTCAACCTATTTTGATGTTAGTGGGTCCATAGACGAATGACTGCTACAGTCCCGCCGTCACCGCCAGGAAATCTGGACCACGTTGACAGCAGGATAGGCAAAAGTGGCTGTCGGAGGGAGGACCGCCAGTTTCCTCGCTGGCCCAATGTGCCTTCCCACCGTTGTGACTGTGGCAGTAAAACCTCCACACCTGAGTTGGCAGAATGGAAGGGATATAAGGCAGAAACTCACCTTTTTTCAATTACACACTTCCTGTTCTGCCATGGATCCGATTTTACAAGTCCTGCCGCCGCTGTTTGATGACAAAATAACCAACACCGTTGTGGACACAATCAACAGTAAGCTCCTTTTTTACCTGTTAACTTTCGACTCGTCTGTTAACATATGCACAGGACTCATGCATTTATAAATCTCTCTTACAAGCAGTAGCATAGCAATGGGCAATGCATATGTCTGTAATATTGACGTTCTAGAAATTTAAAGAAACACACCTATATGATTGTATCGTATATATACTTTTGGTGCAAACTGCCTTCAAAAAATGGGAACCAGCACAAAAAAGGATATCCACATAAAAATCAAAAAGTCACCATACAGGTTTGTTTAAAGAAATTTCAAAACTTCCCACATTAAAAACATATGCAACACACAGCATAGGGATAAGTGCAATATAACATGATGTAGAAATTGCACTAGACAAGGAGTAACCCTTACCTTAGAAATTAACTTGGTGCTCCAATTCCGGAGTCATGGAAAGGGGCTGAAATTATTACAATCTTTAAAAAAGGCGATTGCCAAGACCCTGCAAATTACCGGCCTATCAGTTTAATTGATACTTTACAAAAGACTTACGCTAAGCAGATTTTAACAAAATTAAATGACTGGATTGAGGAGAATCATATTTTATCGTAATACCAGGCTGGATTCAGATCTAGAACTAGTACAATAGATCAGGTTTTTAGATTTCTTTGTATAAGTTGGAAATATACAATTTTAAAAAAAGGCCACTTGTACATAGCTTTTATCGACTTGAAGGCCGCCTTCGATCTCATCCCTAGAGATCTGCTCTGGAGTTCCTTAAAAAATCAAGGGGTACCAGAGGAACTCCTTGTGCAAATAATAAGATTGCACAACGATAATTATGCTAAAGTTAGATGGGGTCCGAGGGGCGAATTGACTGAGGCAATCCCTGTGAGGAGGGGTGTGAGACAGGGTTGTGTACTGGCACCCACCCTATTTTCATTATATGTTAATGATGTCTCAAAGTATCTTTTGGGGTATACCCATGAATCCCCAAAGCTAGGAGGAGTGCCAGCGCTGGCGCTGTTATATGCGGATGATACTATTCTAGTTTCTCAAACCCCGAAGGGATTACAATGCCTATTAGATTCTTTTAGTGTCTATTGTGATCTTAAGGGTCTAGAAATTAATTCTAGTAGAACAAAATATATGGCAGTTAATCCGCATAAATCTTTTAAAAGAAACATAACTGTGGGAAAGCAGAAACTAGAATATGTGTCGAATTTTAATTATCTGGGCATTACAATTGATACTAAAATGACCCGGTACCCACATTTACATAAAAGTAAGACCGTTTTACTTCAAAACTCTCTGCCAATATTAAAAAAACATGAGAGCAGTATTTCTAAGGCAGTATCCCCTGCGCTTGAGGTATTCAAATACAGGGCACAATCAGCATCCCTTTATGGCGCGGAACTATGGGGGCCTTTCTGTGGGACTACCTTTACGGGGGAAGAAAACAGGTTTTTTAGGAAGCTGTTACGTCTCCCCGTGCGCACACCTGTAATCCCTATTGTCAAGGATCTGAATGTTAAGACATCATCAGGCAATACTGCGGCCCTTGCTGTTTTGGGTGCGATTGTGGTCAACAGCGGAATTAGCATGCTATAAAGAAGGGTCAGAAGAGATTTTAAGTTCTGACCAAGGCGCTAATCTTAAGTGGGCTAAGCATGTGCGTTCATGGTTCTGCAAACTTGGGTTAAAACATTTTTGGGAAGCACCTACCCAGTTGTTATCAGCTTCTAAAAAAGTACTGTAAAATATTTTCAGGTCTTACATACCAAATAGTGTGTCCCATAGCCCAAACATGAGTAGATTAACGGCCCAGTTTCTTCTTATAAAACCAACTCTGGTCTTTAAACAATTTTTGGATGAGGTGCAGCCGCAACTGGCAAAATCCTTATATATGAAATTTCGCTATGGTGTTTTACAAATTAATTTAAACACAGCGAAATGGGGTCAAAAGATGAAGGAGAATAATGAGGATCTATGTGTATTATGCCAAACTAAAGCACAAGAGAATGACTTACACTTACTATTCTTTTGTCCTGCATATGCCATGCCTAGGGAAAAATGGATTAAACCGATCTGTGACAACTTGGGGATCAGGTCTTGCCATGAGGCAGAAAGAATATTAAAATCCGACACATCTCAGAAAATTGTTTTTAGTATTAGCAGATATTTATTTGCCGTGGGAATAATAAGAGGGAAAAAAGGTCTGAAATTGTATTACTTTTTTTTTTTTAAATAACTATTTTATATTTCTACGTTGCACATTATGCACTTGCACTTTATAATTGTTCAGACCCTAGGTAGAACTTATTGATGTGTATATTATGTCCCACCTATGATAGCCGGCAAGCATTTTTGAAGTACGTGCATTTTCTGTCATGTTTAGCTTTTTATGAAAGATGATTATTTTTAATATATGAACTTTTTTAGTATTGCTTCCTTTTTAATCGAATTAGGATTTTATATTCTCCTCAATGTTCTAATCAAATTGGACTGTAAGCATACGCATCTTCATTGTTGAAAAGATTCATATGAGAGATAGTTTTATTTGGCATATATATTCGTCGACTATTTTGTTTTTCTTGAACCCAACCTGGATTTTATATTTCCCTCAATGTTTTAATTATATTGGACTGTAAGCTTAGCGTTTTTATTACATATTAATTAGACAGACTATTTGCCGGTTCATACGGCGATCATTTAGTCTTGTTTCTTCATTTTTAATTAAAAGCGGTACTATTTGAAATGAGTTGCATTTCAGCATTGTTTTATAATCAATCTGTATGAATTGTATTATGTATCTTTTATAGTTTAAGCAAAACCAAAATAAAGATTAATGAACTGTAAAATCAATGTCAGTCACAAATTAGAAGTATTGAAGGTATACACCCATGCAACATTTCCCCTTATCTAGTACAAGTCCTGTACTGTATCCAATTTCAATAGTCACAAAATATTTCATACTGATCAGTAATCAAGGTGAAACAAGCACACCTGTAGTAACACATCCAAATAATATTTGTAACATCAATTAGTTGTTGTAAGTGGCCATTACTCAGATGAATGTCTGCACTTAAATTCAAATGATCATCACATTGTCTGTTAACCAGTGTATGTACTTAACAAAGTAGACACTCAAAAAAATCAGTATTACCTGCTTTCATGGTAAAGGAACATACATTTTACTCAGAAATATTGCTAAGAATCAAACAATTGCTAAGGATAAATATGCCAGGGCTAATTTGGCGAAATCAAAAGTATAGATTTATTACACAAATTGAGATAAGGCTCTCAAAATAATAATCAAGACAAATGGCTGTCCATAAAGTGATAAATCTGCACTGTTGTGCAGTGGCACAAAGCCTACCTCTAAATACACAGGCAAGTTGAACCTCCTCAGGCAGGGGCATCTAGTGGGCAGACCAAGCACCTCCAAGATCTTACAAGAGAGGGGGAGTTGGGTTTGGGAGGGGTGCTCTTGGGTTTGGGAGGGGGTGTGGTTTTGGGAGGGATGCTCTTGCACTTGGTAGGGATGGGTTGGGATGTGGAAGGGGTGGACTGGGGTGTGGAAGAGGTAGATTAGTGTTTGGTAGAGGTGTGCTGGGAAGTGGAAGGGGTGGGTTGGGGTGTGGAAGTGGTACATTGGTATCTGCTAAGGGTGGGTTCGGGTTTGACAGGGGTTAGGGCAAGGGCAAAAAGGACATCTTCGATAAGAATGTGGGTATGGTGTTCGGCAGAGAGTTGGGTTTGGGAGGTAGAGGGAGTGGGAGTGGCAGTGTCTGGTGTGCACGTGTTTGTTGAGGGTGCAGGTGCCTGTGGGTCTGATGTACATCATGCACTTTTGGGTGTGTCTTGCATAATAGATGTCTGTTGTTTTGATGAGTGTGGGTGTTTGAGTTTTGTGGCTGTGAATTCTAGTGTGTGCATGGGTGTGGATGGGAGTGCTGTGTAGGTGCTGGATGTTGTTGTGGTTCATGTGGTTGTGGTGGGTGCTGCAGTGTCTGTGGAGGTTCTGGTTGTGGGTGGGGTGCATGTGGGTGTGGTGGTAGCTGCGGTGTCTGTGGAGGTGCTGGGTGTGGGTGTAGTGCATGTGAGTGTGAGTGTGGTGTTTATGGTTGTGCTGGTAGTGGGGGTGGTGTCTGTGTTTGTAAGTGGGTGTGTACAAAGGTGTGAATGTGTTTGGAACAGGCATGGTAATAGGGAATTTGGATGGGGAAGGGGCAGGAGGTGGGGCACAGACCTTAAAAGGACCTTTGTAGGCCAGACATAGCACGGTGAAAGCCTTCCAGGTAGGCTACCATTTATTGTAATTGGCAGCCAAGCCCCTGGATGGCATTCACTATTGCAGTCTGGCTTACAGAGATGTTCCGGAGGAGGTCAATAGCCCCCTCACTCAGCGCAGCCAGGTGAGGTGCCTGGAGCGAAGGAGATACCACCCCTTTTAGGGGGGCGGGTTTGACCAACTGGGGGGAGCAAGAGGGAGGGTGGAGATGGTACTCTGGGTGGTGGACAAGGATGCAGGTGGGACAGGAGCAGTAGGGTCTGCCACCACTAGGGAGTGCTCACTGGGGGAGGCCTCTGAAGAAGATGTTGAGGAACTGGCCACCTCCCTTGCACTCCCCTCACCCTCTGTGCCACTGGGTCCCTCGGTGTCAGTGGTGTCCACACCCAAAATATAGTGGACAGCTGCTTCCCCACCTACATCAGCAACTTCTCCTTTGCGTGCCCCGGATGATGCTGAATTGACATATACAATAGTGTTATTGGCTCTGTAACTAGAACTGATCAAGAACTTTGATCATATAACAGTTCCAAGTTTTCAGATTTCACCTGCTTTAAGACTCACAAACTTTGGTTCTACATTAGCATAAACTCATGCATGTAGGCAACATTTTCAGAAAACATTTGGTCACAGTTATGTCATTCCCCAAGATTGCTCCTTTATCATGTATGATATTGTCTCTTATCCATTATTATGTCTTTCCAGGAACTGTTTCACACCTCTGAATGGTTGGCCTTTGTTTAGAATAGTGAACTGATGTCCCAAAAGGATATCAACCAAAAGTATCTTTGTACGGTGTGTTCACTAGGCCCTAAAATCTGCATATTTTTAATTCTTAAAAAGTAAAATATGAATAAATGTGTGTCAACAAATACTGCAATGTTCTATGAATATTAGCATAAATTGAAGGCAGGTTACCTTTGCTTGTGCATTTTAACAATGGTAACACTTACTTCAAGTCAATAAAATATATGTCAATTGTAAAAAATGATAAATGAATTCTTTACTGGTGTAGCTTAGCAATGTATCACATACTATGTAGCCACCTAGGCTGTTTAAGACAGTCAGAAACAAATATGTGTGTGGATTTACAAATGACTTTTACAGCATACATAAATACTTAGCTCTTGAAACATTTCTAATGCTCTTCAGTACAGAGCAAAAACATCTTCACATTTGACTCCTAAATACCTCTAGTGCTTTGAACTTTGTTTTATCTTTGTGAAATCATTTCACTAAATATGCTGGCTTTTACTGTAGTCAAAATTTGTAGAACATCACAGTAATCATTGCATACAGAGATTCATAAATAATAATTGCATTTCAACATTTGCCTAATGAGTCATGAGTTTGGCCTGTTTATGAGTTTTGTCTAATGGGATACTACTACATATATGTAATGGAACATTGCATCTTCCAAAATCCCTTTAAGTTTTCCATTTTTCTCCATCATTGATTTTTCATCTGGACATCACAATGGGCATTGAGAAATACTTTT
Source organism: Calotriton arnoldi (assembly GCA_963921515.1). Lineage (NCBI taxonomy): Eukaryota > Metazoa > Chordata > Amphibia > Caudata > Salamandridae > Calotriton > Calotriton arnoldi. The sequence goes on from CAWUFW010005419.1 coordinate 276,023, forward strand.
GGATATGTGTTACTCTTTCACCAGTGTTTACACATTCCTGTCTGTGTTTCATCAAACATTGTATACCTATCACAATTATTTGTCCAAAAACATACTGGCTTACTCACACATTTGGTAAGGAGTAAGACATCATGCCAATCTGTCACTTTTAACATGAAACAATAGTTCTGATGCTAAGCATAATTTGGATATGTTTTGATTCCAAAATGTAGCCATCAATTCTAAAGTCACTAGTCATTTTGGATAACATTCTCACTCTTGTTTGTGTAGAATCCCACCTTACCAATGTGACATTTGGTATATCCGCTGTATCATAAATACCTAAGATGCTATGTCACATGTAATAGGGCTACCATTACATCATCCACAACAGTGGAGCATCACAACTGACACAATAAACACTATTGGCCTGTTTGGTACAACTGCCCCTCATGACATCAAAGAACCTGATGTATATGTGGAGTTTAGGCAGCCATGTGTCTGCTCAGAACAGTCCTTTGGTTGTGAACAGGAATCAGGTTGGATCCTTTCCAACAAGTTAATAGACAAAGCACATCATCATAAACTTACAGCTTAAATAACTCTTCTTGTGAGTTGGGCATGGGTCATCCTCAATGTTGATGGGAAAAATCCTAGCTGTAACAAAAAATGTGTCATATGATGTGAAAATCTGATAAGAACGTACCCTCTTGTTGCTGCTGTTGGGCCCTCAACTGCCCATCAAGTTCTGGATAGGCCACCACAAGAATGCAGGTCATTAGGGGGGTTGGGGTGCGGCGCACTCGCTTCCTTCATTGGAAGGATTTCTCGAGCTGGACTTCCATTGACTTTCTAGTCCAGCGTCATAGGTGCTCCCTCCTCTTGCAGAAATGGACACTGCTCTGCTTGTAGACCCCCAGCATCTGCACCTTCCTGGCAATGGCCTTCCAAATGTCCCACTTCTGATGGACGTTGACCTGTATGGATACAAGAAATGAAAGACAAAAGAATGATTTTGTGACTTTTTGTTTGTCTGAATTGATGTATCAAAATGTTTCTACATCTAATACTAGCATGACTCATAGGTTAGCATACAACATGTGTATTTTCACATGCTGGCAAAAACAAATATCTTAATACACACGTTTGTAGTGACCTGTTGACTACACTCATTGCATGACATGTTCTAAACTCATCAATCCAGGCATGTGACATTATCTAGCCCAGGGGCTCCTACGTATTCTGTGATGTGACCTACTTCTGATCAGTGCAAAAGATTGTGAACTACTGAAGGCTAAACATAAATACTTATGGCACAGTGAATACTGGCCACTGTGAGTAAGGGACCTGTAGTTTGGAAATGACACACTTTGAAATGGGGGTAAAATGAAATGAAGTGTTAGCTCAAGAAGTTAGGTAACTCTCCTTTCAAATGTCATCCATTCAAAGCATTCAAGTAAATATTTTTATGCACACCTCAAAATTTGACCTGGCAAGGCTATATGTTTATGACAGTTATACCTCATTGCTTTGGTTCTTTGCCCCTGTGACTCAGCCCCAGCCTGGACCATGATTCTGACTGAGCACTGCTTATTGTCAGGCCTTGTTATTTGCAGCATGATGATCATTATGTCAAATGAACACAGCCTTCCCTTAACTTTTACATGAAACAATTACCTTGTGCCCATCTAATAAATGACCTCAAGGCTGTCTTGTACTCTGAAGGTATCTGGGAGCTACTGTGAGCCCCCATACACCTGTTTGGAGAGCCCTGATATAGGCTGAGTGAATTGTGGGACCATACACATAGCTAACATCATTTTCATTTGGTTTGTACAGAAAACATTTTTATGTACAGTTGTAGAGACTTTATAATGTGTTGTCTAATTTCCATTATGTGAGTTTTCAAAGTAGTGCATGCAATTCAAACATATACATAGATATTTCTCTACAAATACACTAATTAGAATCTTGGGCTTTTAACACACAACACGTACTAATGTTGTTGTTTTTCACATTGTGAAGTGCTTAGAAATCCCCAACATTATTGTCCTCTGTAAGGAACAAAATTATATGACACTTCACATCAATAACTACACTTCACTCAGGAACTCATAGGGATATTGTAGCCTGTGTTAATGGAAAAATACCAGTTAGACAGATTCTCATATACATTTCAGACAAGTATCTGTTCCTCTGGTGAGCCAAAGAGTAGTCCATAGAGGGAGAGGACCTCCTGTGCCAGCAAGTCCAGCTCCTCTTGCGAGAAAGCAGGAGCCCTCTCACTTTTTCGACCAGCCATTGTTGCTTCCAGCGGTAAGTAACAGCAGCAAAAGTGGAGGAGATCTTGATCGCAGCAGTGTTAGGAGCATACATGTACACAATCGGAGACGGACACAGCCATTGGCCTTCGTACATTACTTTCACCAACTTTAGCCTATGGCTGTGTCCATCACGGAGTTTACCGCCGTGGGCGGCTGATTCCAAATGTCCTATCGGCGAGGTCAGGCACCTGCCATTTTAGAAGTTAAAAATAGTGTGTTGGTGACTGTTGGGGCTAGTTTGTTTACATATTCAAACTTCGATGGGCACTCATTCTTTTAAAAATAAATATTTATATGTAGTGCATTACTGTACTGTAAAGCGATATTAGTGCATTGTTTTTTTTTATTGGTGGAGGAAAATTTAAAAATAAATTGTGTAAATAATACATTTGAAATGTATTATTTACACAATTTAAAAAATATATATATATTTTAGGCTATACAAGTAATTTGTGAGGAATAAAGGACAAAAAGCAAATGTTTTATGAAAATATATAGTAAAACCATATATATTTTGAACAACTACATGACTTTAGTGTTAAATATCAAATATGTTGTTGTGGAAAATGTGAACATTTTTCAAATGTTTCACCAATGCAGACATATGAACCCTCGGAGAGTGAGGAGATGCCAGCCTCAGGTGTACTCTCCATTTCCAAGCCTTTCCACCATGGAAGAAAGGAATATAATGAAGAAGTTCAGATTGAATAGGCAAATTTTACTGGATTTATGTAATCAGCTGGAGCCAGCTCTTCAGCCTCACAACAGAAATCCTACATCTATTGCCCCAGTTTTCAAACTCATGGCAGTACTTCATTTTGTGGCCACAGGATTCTTCCAATATACTGGGGCAGTATCTGGTGGAATGTCACAACCAACTTTCAGTGGTGTGCTATAAAAAGTGATATCTTCAATGATGAAACACATCAACAGCTTCATCCAGTTTTCACGGCAGCAGGATTTAGTCAATGTGAAGGGGGACTTTTATGGTTCTGATCACCTACCAGATGTGGTTGGAGCAATTGATGGCACGTATATTGCCTTAGTGCCACCACATGCAAAAGAACAGGTCTACCAGAATCAGAAACACTTCCATTCAATCAATGTGCACGTTGTTTGCTTACCAGATTTGTACATCAATAGCATCTCCCCGGCTCTGTCCATGATTCCTTTGTACTACGGAAAAGTTCCATACCCCTGCAAATGTCACAACTTGCACCTGAGAGGGCCCGGCTTGTTGGTCAGTACAATCTTTCATAATATTTTTTGGGCAATTTCTAGTTGAATAATCTTCAATTGTGTTAAATTTTTTGGCACTTTTTTTGTCTTCCATCTAGGAGACTCAGCTTATCCCAACTGACCATGGTTGCTGGCATCTCTGAGGAATCCAACAACACTAGGGGAAGTCTACTTCAAAGAGGCCCATGGAAGAACACGGCGGACAGTGGAGTGGGCTTTCGGGCTGCTGAAGGTAAAATGTTGTTGTCTGGACTAAACTGGTGGAGCCTTCCTCTAGTCACCCGATAAGGTGTGCCAAATCACTGTGGCCTGCTGCGTACTCCACAGCATCACCCAGTGATGGAACATCCCTTACATCGGAGAGAATGGAGACCATAAAGAGCCACCGAGTAAGGATCCTGAAATGCCACATGAAGATGAAAGTGGTGAAGAGGAAGGGGTTGACTTACGTCAAGATGTCATTGACAACTTCTTCTCATGAGTGTAAGTATATCATTACATGTTATCATCTTTCACCATTACACCAACTATTGATGTGTGGATAAGAGCAGTATGTGGTGGTAATTTGTTAGTAAGGGCAAGTTCAGGGAAATTCAGGCCAAAGTTGTTTGTTGAGCAAAGTTTTGATGCATTGACTACTGTGTTCAGTTATATTGTTTATCGCAGATTGTTTTGTGAAACTGTGTCCTCCAAAAGTTGACTTTGTAATGTTTCTACTAAGTTATATTTGATTGGTAATCTTTTTGTTTTGATCTGTTTTAGGTTCCTTCACCACGTCATCCTTCATTTGGCCATTTCAGAGTTGTGACATATGGTGCTGTTTTGAAGAACAAAGGGAAAACCGGTTGATCCTGAGAAATATAGACACAGACTCTTGGTGTACAAATCCTGTACCAAGGCAACTTGCACTGTGATTGAATGGAAGATTTGAAGATTACGTTGGACTTGTTCTCTGTTGTGTGTCGACACTAAGGCAGTATGTGTGTCATCATTAGGTCAAACCACATGTAGTATTGGGGCCAAATCATGCCGATCTTCCTTCACATTGGCAAAATCCTCATAGTGTGAATAGTGTATGTAGCTGTTGATGTGTCTCATAGTTGTAGGATGTATTTCTTGTGGCACACCACTGAAACTTGGTTGTGACATTCCACCAGATATTGGAACAGTAGATTGGAATGATCCTGTGTCTACAAAATGTAGTACTACCATGTTTTTGTCTATTTGCATTATTGATGTGGGATTCCTTATGTGAGCCAGAAGATCTGGCTCCAGCTGATGACATGAGTCAATGCTAATTTGTCTATCCAAACTGATTGTTTTAGATATATCCCCTTCTCCCATGTTGAGAAGGTCTAGAACAGGAAATGTGAAAACTGTCACTGAGTATTACTCTCATGTATGGATTGTTGTGTTAGTGAAAAAGTTGACAGTTATTGGTCAAATGGAATAAACATAGTAGTAGATGATTAAGAAGTATATTTTTGGGACATCATGGTTGGGAACTTAAGAAAAACTTCACCTGCATGCAAATTATCTATATTTACACAATATTTTGATTTTTGTCATTGTTAAGTTATGATGGAAGGAAACAAATGCATTGATAAAGTTGAGATATACAATACCAGTCTATGAGTATTTGAGATGTGAATTTATTTAACTAAATGTGAAGAAATTAAACCGGGTTAAAATGATAAAGCAAACCAAAAAGTAAAGAAGTCAGTCATGGTGAATGAAACCATAGTTGAAGAGCCAAAATTGTTTGAAGTCCAATGTCCAAAATAAGACTGCCATCAGAAGGGTAAATGTGTCCAGAAATAGTCCACAGAGTGAATGCTAGTCACACACTGGAGGAAATTAGGTTTGGAGTTTCTTGCTGGTGGTGGCAGAGGTCTTGCCATCCTTACCTCTGATTATTTGGTTGGACGTCCCCTCCTGAGGGTGAGGGGGGTCCATAGTTGCAGGGTCTGGGTGGCTGCAGGTGGTTCCTCCGGTGGCAGTGCCTCTCTTCTTGTGGTTGTGGCAGATGTATATGGGTCAGATGTTATAGGACTACAGGTGGTGCTGGGAAATCCCTGCACATATGGGTGTAAATGTCCTGCAGTACCCCAGTCAGGGAGCCAATATTGGATTTGTGAGCCTCCATCTGATAATTGAGCTCTCTCTGCAACTGCTTCATCTCCCAGAGCTCAGTGAGTACCTGGCCCATCATGTCTTGGGACTTATAAGAGACTCCCAAGACTTAGTCAATGGTGGTCTGGGAGAGAGTGACCCCTGTGGCCTTACTATGCTGGCCCACAGAATCCCTCCCACGACCCCTAACTCCACTACCCTGTGCAGTTGGCTCAGTGTGCTGCATCTGACTGGATCCTGGGTGAGCTGGGGCTGTTGCTGTGGTGTCAATAATACCCACGAGTGGGGGGCATACGATCAGTGTTACAGTGGTAGTAACACAGGAAGTGGAGCCTTCAGTTAGCTGAGGTGTTACAGCTGAATTAGGAGGTATCGTTGTGGGCCCAGTGAAACTCACTGGAGCCGTCTGCCCATGCTGACCAGATGGACCAGGATCCTCATCGTCATCCAGATTACCAGTTTTGTCCTCACTGAAGGCTTGATCATGGTATGGAGTGGAGGTCTCTTCAGTGGCAGATTCCTGGCCACGTGCTCTAGCATTGGACCTATTGAGAATTTGAGAACATTTTATTAGTAAAAGTGTGTATTTTACATCCACATCTTTTGAGACAAACAATGTAGATACCAAGACGTAAAAAGGTATAGAGATGTTCATGATGATAGCTTTCAGTGGTATTGAACAGAGTATCCTAACTTTTAGAATTTTCAAACAGTATAGCTTCAAATAAGCATTTAATAAGATGTCCTGAAATGTTTATGAAGTGATATGAAAGTATACCTAACATCTCCCAACCATTCAACCCAACACAATGGAGAGGTGAAATGTGTAATTGCCAATTCTAAGGACTAGCTGACTTCAAAACAAACATTTACATAACTTGGATGGATGTTTGGCATTAGTCATCATGTGAAGAGTGCAGAGCCAATTTTTGCAATTACCACTTATATTCAGCATAGTAATTTTCATACCTTACAATTTTTTGGTTAACACCGTTTGATTTGTGAAACTCATGACATCAAGCTAAAGCTTAGTTTGGATAAAACCAAGGTTCTTCTTTTTGGCAGGGACACTACCTTCTGGTACAAACCTTGATGGCCTCGCACTCTGGGCCTCCCTCCCACTCCGATATTCTCTGTTAGGAATCTGGGGCTAATTTTTGATTCCAGCCTCTATTTCAATGCTCAGATCAACAAATGTACCTCATCTTATTTCTTTTTATTGCGCACTTTAAGTAAAGCTCTCCCCTTCATACCATATGATCTGCAGAAATCAGTGGTCACAGCCCTCATCTTATCCAAGCTGGTCTACTGCAATGCCTTATAAATAGGCATTCATCAACAAGCACTAAAGAGACTTCGAACTCTCAGAATGCAGCAGTCCGACTCCTTAGGAGGGCCCCCAAGTTTGAGTCGGTTTCAAAGGTTCTGGTGGAGCTCCATTGGCTCCCTGTAAAGAATAGAATTGCTTTCAAGGCACTTTGCTTGGCACATAAAGCTCTGCATGGCAGAGGTCCTGACTACCTAAAGAGGAACTTCTCCTGGTATCGCCCCAGAAGAACCTTGCGTTAAGCTACCTCTCAAACAGTCAATACACCTACAAATAAGAGAATCACATGGGGAGGCTGATGTTTTGTCCACATCACGTGCCACCTTTGGAATAATTTACTGGTACATCGCAGAGTTCAAGCCAACTTGTTCAGTTTCAGGAAACACCTTATGACCTGGTTGTTTTGTTTGCCCCCGGTAATTTGCTCTATTATATGCTTTTCCCTCAGTGTTTATGTTAGGCATATACCAGAGCCAAGAAGACCCCGGCCATTCACGCTTTATAAAATTTAATAGATAAGTATTATATTTAATATCTGAGTATTAATATACATCCCTACCCTTTACCACCATATCCCTTACATCCCGCTCCTAAAACATAATTTCATTTTTTGGCCTATTCATAGATTAATTAAAAGAAATACTAGTAAATTCAAGAAATATAAAAATCATACTTAATATAAAAATTATACTTATAAATAATACTTACCTATGTTTAGCTATACTTACCAATTATGCTTGGTAAAGGCATGTGTGGTAAAGACATGCATGGTAAAGCCTGAGTGGTAAAGGCATTTCATGGTAAAGACTGTGTGGTAAAGATTGTTTCCCTCTTCAAAGTGCATCGATGTGGATATAAGAATAGTAAGCCTATACTTATCGCCATAAAGTTACCTTCAAGATATTTTGCTTTGGTATTTTTATTGTAATATTCTTGTAGTGATATCCTGACACAACACCCTACTGGGAATGTAATATAACTGCTATTTCCCCAATGAAGTATTATATGCAGGGTATGTAGGGTAGGCAGCCTAATGTGTAAATGCACATGTTTTTTTCTTTTTCTTTTTTTACTCCAGAGAAACATGTTTCCCCATTAAGAAACCCCTTCAATTATACCCAAAAGAAATCTGAGGGCGTTCTGATCCCCTTCCCACTTTGGAAGATGAGCTACTTCAACCTTCTGCTTTTTTTAAACCTGCAAATATTCCCTTTTTGAGAAGGAATTAAAGATAAATTTGTGAATATCAAAAAATTGGAAGGAATGGGTGTTACAAACTTTCACGGCAATGCACACCTTAAACCTTCCACTCCCCTCTTGTTGTGTGGAATTTGCAACTGCATAACTATTTGGAGTTGTGTTGCAAAATTACATAGAAATAAAACCATTCGTGCCTGACGAGTATCATTTTATGGATGACTGTCAGGCATAAATTGAGTCATTTTTAGTCATAATGGTGTGTTTACAGCCATAAATGGCTTTGCAAATAGGACCCATGATGTTTCATGTAGTATTATTAATAACTAATAGACTCTTTATAGTGTTTTGAATTCTTTCAGGATAATATAAATTGGCCGGGCTGAAGATCACAAAACAAGAGCCAATGGCATGCATGGAATTCATAATGAGAATCATGTGTGATGGGTAAACACGTGAGCTGGTTGAGTTTGTCTGCAAATATGTGCTTATCCTCTGAATCAGATCAATGAGACTTCTCTGGAACAAATTCATTTTGAGTAGAAACAACATGTTTCCCAATCCCTTTATCCTGCAGTCCTTTTTTTACACAGACCATCTGTCTCCAATGTCTTATCAACACATCAGCAGGCCCTTCAAGAGACTACCAGTGTGCTCTCTCTTAGCTTCTGCTGCCTTTCAGAGAACTGGCTATTCAGAGTGGCCTCCTAATGTTGCATTGTTTCTGCTTCAACAGGTTTGAAGACTGCATTTTCTGATCAACCAGATGTAAGAACAGAGAACCCAAGGTATTGGAGACAATGCTGCTCTCACACCAGTGGTGGATGCAAGAGCGGTGTGGGCGTTCCGGCCCAGGCTGGAGGAGATTTGGGGGCAGCTATCTCCCCTCGCTCTTACCTGCCGTCTCGGGGCAGCAATAGCAAGCACCCCAACCACCCTCTCTCCTTAATGCGGGCAGCAAACGCAGAGAACACCCCAGGCGGCCAAAGGGCTAGCTACGCCACTGTCTCACACCCCACTTCTGAAACAACTAACCACAATGATTAGGTAGTTGGCGCTCACAGACGGCTCATCCCTGCTGCCTTGTACACTTGTAGACACTATACATGGATGTCAATTAGGGGTAAGCAGGGGATGAAAGAAAGTAGCCTTGTAGTTTCTACTACTTGCCATGAGCCCAGTCCTTCAACAGCAAACAGGAGGCTTTTTATGTGTTTCAAAATTCGAGGATACAACGTCACACAACTAATGATCTCTTGTAATTGTTATATGTATCTAATAGCCAAATAGCGTTAAAGAGACACAAAACAACCTATATACTGGGATAACTGCATTCATCATATTGCATAGAAAAAGAGAAAATAGTAGAAATCCAGTTCATGATAAGGAAAGGATTTATTCTCGGTTCTTCAACTGATGCATAACAGTCAACAAGTGTTTCCCCCCATAGCGGCGTGCAGGCCTACGGCCTTTCCCAGGTTTACAGGTAGTCTTGTCAGGGTCAATTACCCTAAATTATCTCAAGAGTCAGTCGGTTGTAAGATTTAAGATCCTGTTTTGAGAGAAAATCTGGCCATTTAAACTTCCTGAAAGGGTTTTGTGAAGCGTGTGGTATCATCTCTACTAGGACCGTCTCTAGCGTGAAATAGGTCGTGTCTTCTGTGGTCTGGGATGCTGTTTATGTAAAGTGCAACGCAAAGTGGCAATCCAGAGGTGTCATCAGGGGAGGTAAAAGCATCCATGGTGTCACTTCATTTACTTGTGGCAATTTGGTTATTTGCCATGCTTGATGGTACATTGGCCGCTGTCCAAGAAGCCTATTAGGAATTGTGAATTAAAGGCAATCCCTTGAAGTATTCACTTCGGTAACTGTTGTCACTATGATGCACTCCAACTGAATTTGGCAGCATTTGAAATCATAGATTCCGATTTGATCATTTCTGTATGTATTCTTAAAGAAGCAAAGCTTGGAGATTCCTTCCAACTTCATCCACCTACTGGTTGATTTAGAGGTCACTATTTCATATGTGTGCATGTCTGTTAGTCTAAACTGTTTATTTTAGTACAAATGATTTAAAAAATGCTGCAAATAAAATGCCATTTAGCCTCAGCACGTCATAAATATATATGTCAGTATAGACTTCCTACTTAGATAATGAGAGACATAAAACACCTGAAACCACAAAGCACTCTGTTGTCTTTCCAAAACTAATATTAATCCTAAATCATGCCTTAAAAAGGGTGGCTTAATGACTCTCATCACGAGAAGCTAGCAAAAGAATAACTCAACAACAAAGGATACTAAAAGCTGGTCTGCAACTGAATTGACCCAAAGGCTACGGTAGAGGCCTTAAGAAGCTCTGCCCAGGAAACTGATAAATTGTGCAGAAGAAATTGTATTGCATGGGCCATTTCGATAGTTTTTTAAATTGGATGGGCCTTTACTGCTGGCTTGCCCAGTTCACCAATCTCCTGGTCTTGAACTGGATAGGAAATGCTGACATTTATTTTATGAGAGGGTAAACCTTTGTCTAAGGGACAAAAAGTGTTTCTGCAATCAATTTTCCTCATAGATATTGGCACGTAATATAACCAGGGTGTGGCACTTAAGTTATAGATTTCAGAACTCTGGGCCTCATTACGATGCCGGTCGGACCAACCGTCCGACCGCCTCAGGCGCAATCCGATTCCGACTGCTGAGGTTGGGAAAGTTCCCCCACCGTATTACGATGCAGCCACTGCTACCGCGGCGGTCTCATCTATGGTGGTGCACCTACCCCCAAATATGTCGCTGCAAGTGTGTACAAACTTATAGGAAATATTTGATACGTACACACATGCATGACATATGTGGGGATATGCCTTGTGCTTCATGTACCCCATTGCTAGAGTCTGGTGATCTGTGCACAGTCCAGTCGATGGGGATACATGCCACCTAGATACTTACCTGCATTTCGGCACCCACATGCACGTAGCCTTCGGGGTTCCACTGCCGAAGTGTAGGGGGACCTGGAGAAAGGGATCCACACCAGAGACTGTCAGGGAGAAGCTGATTTGGGTGAGTAGGCACCCAAAATTCTTTGTTTCCAGCGAGTCGGGGCAGCCGTTTGGACTGCCGCGGTCGGCTCGTCAGAAAAACACATCATAATCCAGACGCCATTCAGAACTCCACAGTACAGGTCTGTGCAGCTCTACGGCAGTCTTTCAGTAGGCAGTCGGAGTAAACGATGCATACATCGTAATCCGGTGGTCATACCGACTGATTTCGACGAGACCGCGGCGATCCCACCTCATCCGACAAGACCGCAGAAGCCGGTCTGACTGGCATCATAATGAGTCCCTCTGTCTTAAAATTATTATAGCTAACTTAATGAAAGGGTTTGACCAGTGAACAACCATAGGATCACAGGAGCACTTTCTATCTTGACCTAGAAATAATTGAATGGGACCTGCTTGTGGGCTGGGGCGGTGTGAAGAGCTTGTCAATAAGTCAATTTTATGGCAAGGCATGGAGGCCAATATTATTCATAACTCCTTTATTGCATTCATACACGGCAGCAACAAAACATATGGAATTTGATTAGAACATTATAAATATTCAAGAGTCCTTTAGAACATGCATCTAACCAAAGAACCAGCAGCCATCTTCCTTCCTTTGCTGCTGCTCATACACAGATAAGAACATCTTACAGATTCTTAAGGTGGTGTATGAGATGTTGGGCTCTGGATGCTTTAAATTTAGAGTTGTTTAGATTTAATAGTATGAGGATGTGAATGTTAATGATAAATCATAACTAAAATATTCAAGTGAGTGGTATTGAGTCTGTAAACAGGATGGATTGAAGGTTTACTTTAAGGCTGTGCACTGCTGAGAGTTTCAGTAATAATACGTTTTAAATTGAGGATGTGTGGGTAACTAGATTAGGTCAGTGAAGGAGATGTCAGGCTTGAAGGGCTGATTTATTGGTACACAATGGATGCAGAATTTATTCATATTGGCTTGGACTGAGTAGCGATGTAGTGGGGCGTTGGCGGTATGTAAACGGGTGCATTTATTTTTGGTGACTTTCTTATGTGGCAATGGGAGAACAGTGAGTTGAAAACTAATCATGGTAGTGCGGCAGTTGGCCGATTGTCAAACGTAAACACGCTTACCGGACCACATCGGTGCGTGTGTGGATTAGCACAAGGAGCCGGCAGAGCATGAAGAGAATTGCAGGGAACAGGCTGCATGGGCTGGACCGGGTACTTCTTTCCAGCACGCGTCGTCAGCGCTTGAACAGCTCAAGCGCATCTAAGCAGTTTATTGTGACAGGTCGGAGTCACAATACGTGTTGCGTGAGGTGGCCATTTTGAAGGATTGGGCAAAGACCAAGGCATTGAAATAGAGATTGGAGCGGCCATATTTTGGGTTGTTACAAACGCGAAAGTAGCGTTCGTTGACAGTTGCCGGCAAGTTTAGTCAGCTGAGTAGCAGTTGGGAGTGGACAGCTGAGGAGCTTTGAGAGAATAGCATTGGGAGAGAGAGAGTATAAATAAGAGTAATAGTAATCAGCAAGTTGAGGAGAATGTGATTGAGGGCAAGGTTGAGGAGTTCATGGAAAAAATATTTGGTGAATTGGCAGTGAGGTTAGACAATAAGAATGACAGTTGTGTTGAGAGACATATTAAAGAGCAAGGCAGTAGATTTAAAAATGTAGAGGAAGAAAGGTTCTAGTCTACGGAGGAGGTAGAGCCTGTAGCCAGTGGTGCAAATGTATGAAGTTGTAAGAGAACAAAAAAAGGAGCACATGGAGGTGCAAAAAGAAAGCAAATGGTCTGGGTGCAAGGTGCCAGATGCAGGACATGCTATAAAGTCAAGAGAGGATGCTATAACGGCAAAAGGAAAGAGTCACAAATTTGCGGTGGCATGTGACTGATCATCCATTAGTGGGTATGTGAAGTTGACATGCTCGTAAGATTTAGATGATTCAGAAGATGAGGGTAAAAGAAGTAAGATGAGGAAATTACTTAGGCCACAGAAAAATGAAGTTAGAAGTGGATGACTTTGTGGATCCACTTGGAGAGGAGATGTTCGATCCTCTATTGATTCAACATCCCTTGTTGCCACAGTGGATGCCAGCTGAGGATGTGGCACAATTTGTCTCTTACTGGGTTCAAAGGGAGATTCCGAAGGAGGTACGGACTTAGCTTCAGCCGGTGTGTCCAAGACCAATGTTGCAATTAAAAGTTGCGTACACACCAGAGTTAGACCCCCATATGTTGAATTTCCTCAATAAAACAGGATGAGACCCTATAAAGAGGTTAGATAAGGGATTAAAGGGGTGCCAGGATAGGCTATTGGACATCTTGGGACCCCTAACAAAGGTTTTGATAAGTGTGAATAGGCGCATGCAAATAACACTGGGGTGGGTGTGGTGGAGCTAGGACAATGGATCCAGAGGGTAATATGCCTATTGGGCAATTCAAATACAGCTTTATGTATAGAGGGATGCAAGAGTATTTTGATGAAGATAGACCCCAAGTTGGCAGAATTAGCCAGCAAGAAATTTGGGGTAGAGAGTAATGTGATGCTGCAGGATTTATGCTTTGTGGGGAACAGGTCAGCTAGAGACAATTGTTCACAAGGAGCTCATTTTAAAGAAAGGTTTATCATTTGTTGCAAATATAATTTTTTTTGCAAAAGACTCTCTCGTAAGCCTAAAGAAGGAGTGATACCATCTGGAGGTTTAAATTAATATCAACCTTATGGTTAGTTTCTTCAATGTCTGTTAATGAAGTAACCCAAGGATGTATTAGTTCATACTCACTTCAGCCGAAGCGAGTGACATTTATTTTTAAATAAAACATTTTTTATATATCAAAAAACAAATACTCGCATAACACAACATATATTGGTAATGCTTGCGCATTTATAGAAAGGTGACTTATGTGACTTATGTGACCCCAGTGAAGTGACCATAACCAACATGTAATAAAACATAAGTGACTGTATTAAAGGCAGGTTATTGGAATGGAAAGGATGTCTTTGTGATTGTGATTCAATGTTGCATATTAAGGACCAGAGAACTTTTTCTAGTGCTTTCAAGACTATCCTTCTTCGTTGCCGATGACGTTTTGACCCCACTGTGTGTATGGGGTCTCTTCAGGACGGAGAGTTCTGGGGACTACTGGAGCTTAGGCACCTGTCCTAAATATCAAGACTTAATGGCAATTTCTTTAATGGTCCAAACCCTCAATTCACGAAATCCGGGAGACTAGTACAGGATAAGTGCAATACCAGGCACTGGGCCTGATGGCCTTCAATTTGAGCCCTTACTGAGGGAAGACGTCTTGGGTGGTCAGATAGAGTAACCCTGAATTTAATATATTCGGGATCACCTCAATGGGGAACCCTGGTGGTCCTGTGCAAGCAATATTTGACCATTTCCTAAAGTCCAGGACCAAGCGTGTAAGACAATCTGTCAATGCTTGCCATCAATCCTGCATAGCAGGAGCTCCTAATACCAATTAGGATAAAGCTGCCGTCATGGAGTGCCGAACAGCAAGGTCTGAGGGAGTTGAATCTCCAAACAGTTGGTGAACAGGGAGGTGTATTGTTTAACACCAGCACAGAAGATGGATTTTGTATGGTTTTCAGATACAGACCTCGGAAGGAATGTTGAGGTTGCCTATGGAGAAGGTGAGGAAGATACGCAAGGAGCTAAAGAGAGTGAAGCGATTAGATTGGATCTCTTTGCAACAGATATAGAAGCTGTTAGGACTTCTATCAGTGTTAATACAGGTAATATTTCCTGCACCCCTGCATTACACGGCTATTCAAAGGTTGAGGTTCAACCTTTGAATATAATTTACATATAGGAGCGAGGTATTCCCAGAAAATAAAAATAAGTAAGGAAGTGGATTGGTGGTTAATAAATATGGAGGCATGTAATGGAAAGGCAATTTTCGGGGAAGTCGCAGAAGTAGTAATAGAGTCGGATTCAAGACAGTACGGTTGGGGGGCCCGGCTGTTATATTCCCAAGTAAGGCCCATGTAGTGAAGCAGCTTATTTCTTACATTTTCCCCAAAAATAACATTTTCAGCTGTGACCATTTGCACATTTTTCCATGCACGACAATGTTGGATTTGTTTCTCTGAAACTAAACTTGTTTTCACATCTAGCTTCGCACAACATTATCAAAATGCCCTGAACATCATGTAAAAGGTCTCATTTTGCACTATATACAAATGTCATTACTATCTTCATCCACAGGGCGACAGGGCTGTCTACATATCCATAACATCACTAATCTATATGCACATCACAAGGCTGCTTTCTATTATAAAAGAAGAGCATCCCGATAGATTAACAGAGGAGGCACTTCCGCTGACACCGAGGTCCTTGCATGCTGAGAAATCACCATACAGTGGTCTGACATCTCGTGAGGGGTGTCCGGTTTGTGACCAAGATGGGGTCCCACCAGGTAATGGGGTTGGTTCGTCACTTGGGGGGATTCTTGGCTTTACACCTATACACACTCTAGGTACACTTAGAGTAGGGTTTGTATCATAGGAGTACACTAGATCACTGCCTTGTTTTATATGCCTGCATTTATACATTGTTTCAGCACCATGGTAAAAAACTATATCTACTATTTACGCTTTTGGTGCTTATAATCACGTTTATCTGCTTCTGTCTACTAATCATTCCAGCACACGCATTTTATGCAAGAATAAAGTTGGTTCCATATATTTATTGAAAAAGTCCCACTGTGTATCGTCTGTATATTTCTCTGAGAATAAGTGACCACGAGTGACTGAGCAAAAGGTTCTGTACTGTTTCTACATTTCCTGAGGGGTCAGCATTGTCATGTTCAGTGGTTGCCAGAAACCATTCACTCCTTGGTAGGTTAGGGGGGCTTACAGTGGCACTGTGAGCTAGCTGGTCTATAGGCCAACATATCCTGCGAGGGTGTCCAGAATCCGTCTAGAGTAGACACCAAGGGGTATATTCACAAGAACGTGCGATAACTACTGCAAGAGTAGCGTAACGCAACTTTCTATATCGCAGCCTATCGCGGAAAAATAACCCTGTGTCAACGTGGAATTCACAACAAGGCGATAGCAAGCGATAGTCACCAGATAACGCGTCAAATGTCAGCGTGAAAATCAACGCCACGCCGACAAAAACGCGAAACGCGAATGCGAGAAATCATGCGATGAGGCCAATCACGGTACAAAAAGTAGCGAAAAGTAGCCACAGGCCTGCAAATCCCACGCGTCTGGCGGGAAATTGCACCATAAAAACCACAGAAACAACACACCAGAAACAAGCCTAAGCATGTAGCAACATGGATGCACCCTGACCCAGCGCAGAGGTCAACGCGAACCCCACAACCCCCACAGACCACCAGCAAGAAACAACAGGGTCGGGGAAGGCCAAGGAGAAAAGGGATGCAGACCGCAGGAAAACAAGACCAGCGCCACGGAGTCACAGAACACTACCAGCAACTGACCCACAAGCAGACCACCTGGAATGCAGTCGGAGTGCAAATCCAGGAGGCCAAGAGGCGCCGCCAGGATGTGACAACCTAAACCAGGCACAAACCCGCTGCCAACAGGAAGGCAGCAATGGCGACAGGAGGTGGCAGTCCAGTGCCACAGGAGGAGCTGGAGGAAACCCAGGCCACAGTCATCAGTGTGGAGACGGTGCAAGGAGGTGGGAGTACGGACACAGCTCGACAGGACCCGTCACAACAACAACAGGGTGAGGATCCAACAGGGACTGGGGGGACAGGGGGTGATGGGCACAATGGCACACATGCACAACGAGGTGTAGCACACTGCACACCCACAATTACCCAGGGACATGTCCCCCATTCCCGTGGCACACCGCAGCACACACACACATAGCAATCACAGCATATACCATGACAATGTGGCACAAAGTGCAACACCCACACTGCAGAACAGGGGACACAACTGGGTCCGCCCAGGCGCAGAAACAGAACAATCACATTGGACAGAGCAGGGAACTGTGAGATGCATATCTACGGCTACAACACATCAGCCATGTAGGCCAAATGTCCGCTGTCCCAACTCAAATAGCCACCACCGCCCAAACAGTCACAATGTACATTGTCACACAGTCTGCATGTCGACAAGAACAAGGCGCCAACACAATGCCAACATGCACCTCCCCTTCACAATGCAGAGGGACAAACAACACCTCCAGCAGGTCAGAACAGACAACCCATCAGTGATGCCGGAGACGAACACCACACCTTTGACACCGACGCCCTACAACAGCCCATGGACATCACACACAACCCAGGACCAGGGCAGACAAGCTACTCAGAGGAGAACCCAGCCCCTGCAACAGACCACACAGCATGAAGCACCCACAATCACGGCTGCCTCACAACACTTCACCGACCCACACATGGCACCCAAATGCCAGGTGTCAGAACGCCAAAAGGAGGTGGCCCAACAGGTGCGGGTGTTGCCGAACCCATGAAATGTGAACTAGAACACATACGTGGGTGTCCAATACCCTTCAGGGACCACCTACACCCCACAAAGGAGACCCACACTTCCATAGAGACACATGCAGATGCACATACCCAGTACAGAACCACGCCCAGGGGCACGCACATATCAGTCACACACCCACGTTGGCTCTGCGTACGACGGCACAGTCCACTCCCTTACGAATTGAGTGGGTGATGACAAAGCTACATGTCCAGGTTCTAGCCCGCTGCCTGCGGTGACATGTCTGCGTCCGCTGTACACAGCACAATGTAATGTCGTGGGGTCCAAGGCCCCTATGCATACAACAAGACCACAAGGACACATGCACATATCATGTTGAACTGGCTACGGGCACATGCGCCCGGCCCCTTTATTGGCAGGGCCACATGTACAGTGACGCCTGTGCTGGATGTGTGTGGGGTGAGAATATGCATCAACTTCCTCATCAACGTCCCAGGTCTCCCACACTGCCTGAGGTGACAGTTGCGTCCGCAGTCCACAGCGCAATACCCAGTATTAGATCCGGGTGTGTAGCTTGACTACCACCACCAGCCTGCATTCCTGCCTTGGGGCTGTTGCCTCCTGCCCTCCCATTGTCTGTGCCTTCTCCCGTCCGCACACTTGACACATCTTCCTCATCGTAGTCCCAGGTCTTCCCCACTGCATGAGGTGACATTGCAGCGCAACCTCACAACAGCACAAAACTCAATCAGTAACCGACAATGGCTTGCGGTGCACTGAGTCACCGGCACCTGGAGTGCTGAGCAGGGTATCAGGCCGATGATGGCATCCACGACAGGTCTGAGCAAATCCGTAGGTCTGTCAGGACCACCGTTTCGACTCTGGCAGATGGCGGTGGTCCTTGCAGTGGTGGCGTGTGCCTCCTGCGGTGATGCGACGTCCGGGCCGGTCAAGACTCGATGCTATGTGTGGGCCCTGGTGGCCCGCAGTTGAGGCCAGAGGATGCGGACAGCGCAGGGCCACAGACACATGGCGTTGATGACCCCAAGACCATCGCTACAGAGGCCATTCAATGTCTCAGAAGAAGGGGTCCCAGGCCTGAGCAGCACAGAGTTAGTGGCCCCGGATGCACTGCGGCCGGCACAGGCACCCAGCCACGGGACGGTGACTTGCGGTGCAGTCAGATGGGCCATGCAACCTGAACGGGTCCCCATCAATGTCCGAGGTGTACGTTGCAGAGGGTTTTGGGGGACAGTGGAAGGTGTCCTCCAGGGCATGATGCGGAAGGTCTGATGTTATCTGGAAGCAGCAAATGGAGGAGTGGAAAGCGCAACCCTCATTTTCACCAACAATTCGGTATCAGCTACATGAGGATGAAAACTAGCCCCTAGTCCATAGACTCAAACGCCACCAATGTGCGACCAGTGAGTGTCCATGAATGTCGGGGAACACACTTAGTGGCACAGGTGCTGAGAGGGGATGCAGTCTGCGATGATGCCGGTACACAGATGTGAACTCCAACATTGCCAAATCAAGACTCTGTCACCTAATGGACCGCAGTGTAGGCCGGAGGCAGCGGTTAGCATGGGCCCACAGACACGTGTCGTGTGCTTGTGATGCATTCGTTTGCTTCACTGATAGCAGGGAGTTTAGTGATATCACCCCTGGAGTAGACATCTGGTCACTGCCATTCATGACTCAGGACACAGTTTCACACATGAGACATACTGGACCGCAGTGTAGGCCGGAGGCAGCGGTCAGCAGTGGCCCATAGCCACGTGTCGTTGGCTCGCGAGGCACAGAGTTAGTGACACAGTGGCAGTTGTCGGTAGTGTTCAATCACCTCCGTAACGATGATCCTGTTCCCTCCGGACTGCAACGCGTCATCCTCAAACGCCTCTCCGTGCGTGCGATGAAATGTATTCTGCCTTTTGAATTACTGATGTTCAGTTCCAAATCTGTGATCCCCCTCGTGCGCAGCGTAGGCCGAGGGCAGTAGTCCGCGTAGGCCCACAGACACGTGTGGTTGTGATGCCATGCACAGACTTGTTGCCACCACATCGAAGGGTGTATAGTGAATTGTTCTCTGCCTTCAATAATGTTCACTGCCATGGTGTAATCAAGACTCAGTTCCAAATGTGTGACCTACCTGACCGTGGTGTAGGCCTGAGGCAGAGGTCAGCACGGCCCATTAACTGAGTGTCGCCGGCATAGGTTGGATGGCCCCACCGGCCTGCGTAGTTCAGGTTCAGTGGCACCACGTGTAGACGGCTGGTGTTGAACAGGTTTAGTGGCACCACGTGTCGCCGGCTGGCATTGAACAGGGTTAGTGGCACCACGTGTCTCAAGATGCCCATATGGAACTATGCCTCACTGATCGAGGGGGGGTCTGGTGCTGTGGCCACTGGCCCGGATTTGGGGTCACTGCCATTCATGACTCAGGACACAGTTTCACATATGGGACCTACTGGTCCAAAGAGTAGGCCTAAGGCAGCAGTGGAGTACGTCAACGAGAAAGGAATAAAGCGGGCCTGTGTCGTGGAGGCCGTGATGGTCTGAGGTGGCTGCCAAGGTCGCGGGACTCAGGCTTGGAGCTTGAGCCGGCACGTGGTGGGCCCTCCTTGACACACACCGGTGTCAACAGGTGATCAGTGTGGCCTGGCTGCGCAGGTGCGGGCCTGACGGGTTCGTGGTCCAGCGTGCCGGGATCCGGCAGGCGCACAGCATCGCAGGCAACTCAGCTCACGGGGACGGCGTCGGCCTCATGGCGGGGTGGGAGGCACTGCCCTGGCAGAGACGTTGGTCTTTCCGGAAGAGGACCACACCCAGGCCTACGTGCTTTTTATTCACACCCCTACGCTGGCTCAGGTGACGCTTAGGGGGGGTGTAACAGGCAACATTTCCGCGAGGTCCCCCACTGGCTGGGGTGACATGGTGGCGTCCACTGTCCACTACACTCCATACACCAGCGGTGTATGTCACCATGGATAGGGGTGTGTTCTGCATACTGCGGTGTGTCCAGCACATCTCCGCCACCCATGGCATTGTGTACTTTCCCAATCATGGTTCTACTGCATCCTTCACACCTGCCTGGTTGCCACCTCTCCACACATTCGGCTATTATGTGGCTGTGGTGCCATGCCGTTGCTGGCTCATGTTCAGGGCTTGCCCATGTGAACATTGTAAGTTGTTCTGTCGTGTTTGGTGGGTGGGCATGTTGTTGTGCCTGTTGTATGTGATTTTGTGACGTGTGCATTGCCAGAGTTGTGAGTTGCATGGTTGTGGAGTTGAGGTGTGTGGGGTGTTCATTTGGATATTGCCAAGGGGCTGTGCATTTCCCTTGTTGCCATCCTGGGAACGCTGGTTGATGATGGACTGTCGGAGGATGAAGGTATCAGGCACACTGGCTGTGTATTTGAAGGCGACATTGTTGGGGGTTCCACGGTGTTCTGTTGTTGCCTGCACATTGATGTGAGACGTGTGCTTCCTGTTGCGGTGATTGTGTGCTGTGTCACCAGGGGGCACAGGTAGTACATGTGTGCTGTGTATTGCCCCCAACACGTGCGTGCATCCTGCTTGGGCGTATGGTCCTTGCTTGGTCTCCAGCGGATCCTGCGCATTGTGTTGTATGTATGGGGACTGGGGTGCCAGGGTGATGGTGATGTCCAGGACAGGTGTGGGGGACTTGGATGTGGCTGGCTGTGAGACTCCTCTGACTCTGGTGGGTGTTGGTTGGGGGGTACCAGGGGCCAACAGGTGCAGCCAAGCCAGCAGCTTTGTGTGGGGTGGGATGTTGGTTGTCCGCTGTGTTGGTGCCGTAGGCCTGTTAGGCGATGATGGTCAGGATGCGTAGGATGTTTGTCACTTTCAGCCTGTAGTGGACGGTGACATTGTCAGATGTTGGGTCTGTGAGGCTGGTAAGCTTCCTGGGGGTCCGCTGTCTTTGTCTGCGCTGCGTCTGTGGTGGTCGGTGTGGGGGGTGTTCCGGGTGTGAGTTAGGGTCCTGCAGTGGTGGAGGTGGGTGTTGTGGCCCTCTTGGGTGTCCCGGCCACATGATGAGTGGCTCCATGGCATCTGTTGCCCTTCGGTTGTGGCCCTGGACTGTGCTCCCTTTTGTGGTGCTGGCTGCCGTCCGACTTTACACCAGGTCAGAGCAGGTATAAATTTCCTGGTGCTAATGCGCCTTATCACCTGTTTTGTGTTCTTATCGCCGATGTGGCTGGTCGTTGTGAATGTTGAGGTGTGATGTTGTCTCGACTTTTGGCATGGGAACGCCTACTCTGCATCTCATTAGCGATATTTGCGGGGGTCCTCTGTGGCGATGTTTTTTGCGGCTGCTATCGCGGGTAAACTGGTGCTGTGGGCTGTTAACACCGGCTTGTGAATGGGGAGGTAAATTGATCACGACTTTGGCTGCGATAAAGTGCCGTTAATTCAGCGATAGCTCCTTGTGAATATGCCCCCAAGTCTTTAGTTTATGTTGTCTAAATAATGTGCAGATCCTATGGATTGGTAGTAACTACACGACATGGCGCCACCAACGTTGGTTAGGCTCTTATTTAATGGTATAATCTGAGTAGTTCAGTCATGCTTTCTCAGAGACCCCAACTCACATTTTAACTGGGGACGTCCGTAGTGGGAAGAGGAACAAATCTGCCTCAGCTGAGTAGGTATAACCTATGTATTGGCTGTAGGTTAATCAAGCTTGAAAGATTAGAAGTTCCCACATAGTGCATACCATATCTCTATAAACATTTTGCTAAATACTACTCTTTGTACAATGACTGAACAAGCTGAGGACATTGAAGAACAGGTAGTTGCCCTAAATATTTCAGAGAATTGCAAACAGGCAGTTACTTTGAAATTACTACAACATGGGCTCCTGGCAATGGGTGGAGATGTTACCTTCGTGGTTGAGGCACACGAAGCATTCAGAACAGAGGTATTCTATTCTTGGGTTAAATTCCCACTCCAGATGCACACACACTGTTATTTCATGAATATATTGAAGTTGAACCACCTGATTAGTGTTTCCCATACGTGGACTTAGAAGTCCAGTTAACTTACCAAGAGTACATTAATTGGTTTAAAGGCACCCTACCCTATACCACAGGGCACGTGAGACTCAGTCCGCTCAGCAGAGAAGGAGCGACCTGGCCGGTCTTAGCTTCATATATTCTGCATCTAGACATTGTTGCTTTATCAGCAGCAGCAATGCGTACAGTCTACAGAGACTTAGTAAAAATGTACAGAAATCTTACACAATACATAAGGAGAACATTAACAGTTCAACCTGCAAGGGTTGCTCAGGCTACACAACCATATATGGCTACTACAGGTATTAGTCCACAAACACTGAATGCCGTTATGGGAAAGATTCCCACCAGCCAGGAGCAGATCTCGTTCTGGATAGCTCAAAAAACAGCACAGTTTGAAGCAGTTTTCCCCATATAGGTCTGCAGGAAAAACACAGAATACTGACAATTTGCTTGGCAATGGGGATGGCTCCGCCGATAGAAGATTGTGTCACTTGGGGTTCAATCTTCGCTGCTGTATATGCCAGAACACATAGTACCCCTTCAATAGCAGTCATACCAGATGTACTGAAACAATTCAGAATGAGTACAGGGCAGAGCCTGCCTTAGATCTGGAGATTAAACTGATGGGCAATTTTGCCCAGGTATCGGCCATTATGTTGAGTAACATAAAAGGAAAGGCCACAGCTGTGGCTATACGTCAATGCCTGAGGGAGTGAGAATTGCCGAAGATTATCGAAGATATATATGCTTCACTTGGTAGAGATAATCTGGAAGCCAGACCTGGGAAACCAATAGTTAAGAGCAATCAGAAATTGATAACTCTAAGCAAGCACCCGATTCTTCAAAGAAGAAACCATGCAGTAATTGTGAGTGTTTTCCAAAGGAGTGTTAAACATATATACTAAGCTACTATAAAAGTTACATTAGTATTCTTTGTGTACTACTAATGAGTGGCACTACTGCTAACATATCTTATGTGAGTGGCTGTGTGACTGTGTGTATCTGTGTGTGAGTGGGTGTCTGAGTGGCTGTATGGGTGTATGAGTGGCTGTAAGGGTGTATAAGTGGGTGTGTGAGTAGATATGTGGGTGAATGAGTGGCTGCATTGGTGAGTGAGTGGGTATGTGAGTAGCTGGATGGGTGAGTGAGTGGCTGGATGGATGGGTGGCTGGATGGGTGTTTGAGTGACTGCGTGGATGACTGAATGACTGTGTGAGTGGCTTTATGAGTAAGTGATTGTGTATGTAAGTGGCTGCATGGCTGTTTGAGTGGGTGTTTGGTTGAGTGAGCTGGTGTGTGATTGGCTGTATTAGAGATTGAGTGCCTGTGTGAGTGGCTGTATTGGTGAGTGAGTGGGTTTGTGATTGGTTGTATGGGTGAGTGAGTAGCTGTGTGGGTGGCTGTATGTGTATGTGAAAGGCTGTATGGGTGAATAAGTAGGTGTAGCTGTATGGGTGAGTATGTAGCTGCATGAGTGGTTGTGTAGGTGAGTGAGTGGTTGTCTGAGTGGCTGTATGAATGAGTAAATGAGTGGGTGTGTGAGGATCTCTATGGATGTGTAAGTATTTGTATGGGTCTGTGAATAGATATGTGAGTGGTTGTGTGTGTATGTGAGTGGATGTATGAGAGGTTGTATGGGGTGGGAGTAGTTCTGTAGATGATGTCATCAGTGATATCATCCGTGATGTCATTTTAGATGCCATCATTGATGTCACTGACCATGTCATGAGTGATGTAACTGCTGCATTCTATGGCTTTGTGTGTGTGAAATCTGACATCCCTGTAGCCTTTGGTTTTTTCAGTGAATTTTTATGGTTTTATAATGTAATTTCCTAGCTATAATGTCCCTGTAACCTGAGTTTTTTCCAAAGGTTTTTTAAAATTATTCTTCCTAATTGTAACCTGTAACCTTTGAGAGTGGGTGTGTGAGTGGCTGTATAGGTCAGTGAGTGGATGTGTGAGTGGCTGCAGGGGTCTGTGAGTTGGTTTGTGAGTGGTCTTGTGGGTGTATGAGTGGGGGTATGAGTGTCTGTATGGGTCAGTAAGTGGGTGTGTGAGTGGCTGTATGGGTGTGTGTGTGGGTGTGTGAGTAGCTGTATGGGTCAGTGACTAGGTGTGTGAGTGGCTGTATGGGCCTGTGAGTATATATGTGTGTGTGAGTGTCTACATGGGTATATGAGTGGGTTTGTGAGTAGTTTAGAGGGTGTGTGTATGGATATGATGAGTGGATTTGTGAGTTGATAAGTGGGTATGTGAGTGGGTGTATGGGTGTGTGAGTGTGTGTGAGTGGTTTTGTAGGTGTGTGAGTGGATGTGTGAGTGGCTGTATGGGTCTTTGAGTGGGTGTATGAATAGTCCCCTTACTTCAGATTTATATATCACAGTGTCTCCCCATTGCCACCTACAGGGCTGAAGTTTGGGGCATCGAGAATTGCCACCAAACTCAACTCAAGGAGCATAGATTCTGCAGGAAGATTATGGGAGCACCGATCTCTAGCTCAAGCTTTATATGTCATAGTGCACTAGGTATCCCTTATGTTGAGGATTACATTAGCGCCCGCCCACTGCTTTTCAGGTTTGCAATTTGGCATAATACAAAGGGAGCCCTTTTATGAAAGACATCATAAAAGATTGCCTTTCCTGTGATAAAGGAAGAAAAACACCATGGCTGAAGTATATTGAATCCTGCTTGCACGAGATAGGCTGTACCCAGCTGTTTGAGAGCCCAGGGAGTTCTCCCACCATTAACAAAAAACAATTGCAGGCCTGTTGGTTAAGATTTGTGCATGCAGAGAGAATGAAGCAGGAGTCCAATAAATCTAGAGTGGCAGCCTATCTGAGCAGAAACCAGGGAGGGCATGTCCCACCCCAAAGCTATTTGACCAGCCGTATGGACCACTAGGAATGCAGTCTGTTGTTTCACCTTAGGGAAGGTACAATAAAATACCTGCTAAATTTCCCATTAGGCTTTCAGGAAAATTTAGGGGCATATTAGCAAGACCGGCGATAAAATTATCGCCGTTTTAGCGGCAGGAAACTGCCGCTAAAACGGCGATAATGGGCTTGCTAATATGCGCTATGGAATTCCAATAGCCCAGGTTAGATGTCCTGCACATCTAACCTGGGCTTCTATTGAATTCTATAACGCATATTAGCAAGCCCATTATCGCTGCTTTAGCGGCAGTTTCCTGCCGCTAAAACGGCGATAATTTTATCGCCGGTCTTGCTAATATGCCCCTGAGACTCTTGTCCCTGTCCATGCAATGGGAGGTCGGGCCAATCTACGCTACATTTTTTACTGTTTTGCGATTTCTACTCAATGTACACCAAAAGCATTTTTTACTGTTAATCAAGAGGTTACATATTAATGATTTTATAGAATCTTACAATGTACTACTTCAACTGAATAGTGAGGATAATTTTACTTGTGTTGGGCCGTTTCTGAAAATCGCTGTGCGAGGGTGGCAATCCATGTCTGTTAATAATAATATAGCATATTTTTTAGAGATTTTTTAGATAGCTGTATTTAGGAAAGGGGATGCCTGCCACCTGACAGAAACTCCCTATATTTACCTACTCATCACTTTTTCTATGAGTGCAGCTCCAGGGTTGGTTATGTAGCCAAACAAAGATCCTTGTGCACTGCACAGGATTTATTGGATTAACCCTTTTGGTGCTTGCGTCGGCCAATGGCCGACGCAAGCACTACCTCCCTGGTGCTGCGCACGTCCATTGGACGTCACCAGGGAGGGCACTAATTAATCGTCCGGTGTATCGCACCGGAGTTTCCTTTTTAAAAATGTTTTACTGGGGGAGACGCGGAAGGCTTTCCGCGTCTTCCCCCGCCCCCCCTCCCACCCATCTGTGACGTCAGCGCGCCGCGAGGCGCTCTGACATCACTGATTTCCCCACCGGAGTCGAGGACAGCAGCAGGTAAGGCCGCGCCGACTCCGATGGGGAAATCTGGCTGGAAACGGCCTCCCCAGCTTTCAGGGAGGCCTCGTTTGAAAGGGAGAGTCTCCCTTTCAAACGAGGCCTTCCTGAAAGGGTTTCCTGGCCGTGGATCGCAGCAGCGCTGCGATCCACGGCCAGGAAACCCCACTAGACACCAGGGATGTCTTTGGGGGTCGGCCTCGTGGTGATAGGTCGCCGCCCGGGGGCACATTTATAAATTAATTTACCTGGCTTTCCCTGGGCGCGATCGCCTCCAAAAAATAAAAATAAAGACTTTTTTTTCTTTAAAATGGCGGCGATATTGGCAGGGGGTCGGTCCTTCTGCTCAGTGGCCGACCCCCTGTGGGGGCAATTATTTATTTACATAAATATGGGGGCCACAATCGGCTCCCAGGGGAGCCATAGGCATGCACATAACAAAGTGCATATAATGTAAAGAGGTTAGTGGGTTACTACTTCTGTGCCAGCTTTATGTTTTTTTGCCCAGTCTTTCATCATCTTAATCTTGTGAAAAGGGTTCATTTGGGTAGAAAATAATTCTTATTATGAAAGAGAACCCCCAACAATGATGGTACGTTTTAAATTCTGGATTTGTGCTTTCCCAGAATAAGGGCTCAAACTATATTGCCTGCCAGTATAGATGGCATGTTACTGCTACACTACAACTTGTCCTGTCTGATGTAGCATTTCCTATAAACTGATGTACGATTGTCTCTGTGCAATGTGTGTGTGTGGTGTAAAGTGCTCTGACACCGTACACTGGTGTGAGTGTTGCTATAAAACTAAATGAATCTGAGAGACAGTGGTTTTTGAGACTTGAGGGGCACTGTTAAATGGTGCTAGTGAGGGAATCCATGGCAGAGGTGGTCATTGGTGGGGCACCAGCAGACATTGTCGCACAGGGCGCCACCAGCGCTAATACCGGCCCTGGAGTGAATGATATATATATATATGTATCTATATACATATCTATATACATATATATATATATATATTCACTGAAAAAACCATAGGTTTCAGGGGCGTTATAGTTAGTTGGACATTTCACTCGTACAAAACCATAGAAATTCCCTCGTTATAATTAGTTCAGCTAACTATAACTCGCGCACCCGCAATGCACTGCTGATGACGTCACATATTACATCACTCATGACATGGTCAGTGACATCACTCATGACATCACTGATGACATCTCAAATGACATCACTGATGACATCACTGATGACATCATCCTTGTGATACAGTGGCAGACCTCCTCTCACCCTAATATAACCTTTGATACACACACTCAAAAATACAAACTAACATTTTCAAAACAATGGACATACCAATACCAGTTACAACACACCTATTCAGTAATTCCAAGATCTACACACACATCCACTCATTCACCAACAGTCCCTATACAGTCACTCATACATATACTCACTCATCATATGTACTCATACACCTATACATCCTGTTACACACCGCCACTCATCCATAGAGTTAATCACACACATAGTCACAAATGCAAACAAAGTATCAAACATCCATTTACTTGCATATACAGTTATACACACACTACCACACTTACTTCTACAGAAACTTACACATACTTACTCTCTTAAACAATCACTTATAGAAACACCTACTTATTTGTACAGGAACTCTTCCAATCTCTCACTCTCACATATACTCACTTATATACACCAATACTCACATATACTAGTTTAAAACATATGTAGTTACTCATAAAGACACTATTGAGACAGTCATTCACTCACTAACACACCCATACACATACTCATCCACCTATACAGTCCTGCACACATGCTGTCTTCAACACATACAAACAGTGAGTCACTCATTCATGCATCTATGCACTAAGTAATACCCCCACCGAACCATACAGACACTCAGTCACTCATACTGATACTCAAAAAACAACTAATAACCCATATAGACACCCATGTAGCTACTCACCAACCCATGCAGCCACTTATACACAAAGTGAGAGACTGATACAGATATTTTCATATTTAAACATTACTCACTAACCCATGTATTCACTAAGATACACTTAGTCAGTTATACAATCAATTTTACAAAAAAATCATCCATTTAGACACTTATATACCCATTTATTCTTCCATCGACCTTGAGATATACATATATAAAACATATTTAATTTTCTGAAAAACACACATTCACTGGATGATGTCATCAGTGATGTCATCAGTGATGTCATTTGAGATGTCATCAGTGATGTCATGAGTGATGTCACTGACCATGTCATGAGTGATGTAATATGTGACGTCATCAGCAGTGCGTTGTGGGCGCGCGAGTTATAGTTAGCTGAACTAACTATAACGGGGGAATTTCTATGGTTTTGTACGAGTGAAATGTCCAACTAACTATAACGCCCCTGAAACCTATGGTTTTTCAGTGAATTTCTAAGGTTTTTTAAATGCTAATTTCTAACTATAACGTGCCTGAAACCTATGGTTTTTTCAGTGAATTTCTAAGGTTTTTTAAATGCTAATTTCTAACTATAACGTGCCTGAAACCTATGGTTTTTTCAGTGAATATATATATATGTATTATACTATGTATACATGTGAAAATGTCTCGGTCCCCTGTTTGCCTCGGTGGCACGGAAAAAATGGGTGGAACTGACATCAGCACGCCGACGAGGTCCTCTTATGGCTCCGATGACGTCATACGGTGTCGCGAGCGGAGCCGTGCTCGTTGACGTGGGAGAGCTAGGAAAGAATTTCTATGGAATGCTGGTGCAGGGGATATTCACCTAAGTGTTCAGGCTAGTCCTTTGGGAGCAACTGTTTATGTTGCCACTCCAGAAACCGAAACCAGTGATCCGAGGGCAGAGGCCCTGCAGATGGCACACGAGGTGGGGTGCCCAGTCGTGTGCACCGGCGGGGCAGCGAAGTGACAAGCACCACAACCCACAAAAAAGGTAACGAGGGCACTGAATAACACAGGATCTTCTCTTTGTATCTGGCAGGAACAACGAAGTTAAAATGCCCTAGTACCAAAATGTAGAATTAGTGATACAACGGTCTTCAAGAGGACCTGCGATGCCGCTTCTGCCTCCCGTACCCTGGAGGCGGCACATGGGTCACGCGGTACGGTCATACTGCAGTGGGACGCACACTCGTTGACCTCTCATGGCACTGCTCCACACTTCAGGGAGGACGCTTTCCATTAGCTATGTTTTCTGATGACATGTCGCGCCGGCCCCGTCCAACAACAGAACTCCTTTAGATCCAAACAGACTCTTCCACTCTCTCACCGGAAGTGAAACCAGGCCACGCGGACACTTTCACAATACAACAGCCAGGAATGCACTTTTCGGTAAAAAACACATTCCTTCCTCCCAATTAATCAAATAAACGTCTCACTGAAGAACAGGGGCCAGCTTCGATCGGTAAACAGCCGTTACAACAACTTTTTACTTTGCGATACCATTACAACGCATGCATTACCACGCATGCGTTGTACATCACAAAGTCATTACTACGCATTTTTAGAACGCATGGTCATTTACCACGCATGCCTTTACAACAAATTTTGTTGTAAAGGTATGTATGGTAAATGACCATGCGTTCTAAAAAACATGTAGACTATCCATGTCGTTGTAAGGAAACAGAGGCTGTTCCGTTTCCTCACAACGACGTGCACAGCCCCTCAGAGATGACGTGAAGCAGGAACCACGAGGAGAAAGGAACCATGAGGAGTGAGAGGTAAGGGGGATTGGGCATGGGGTGGGGGTTTCTTTTCTAGGGTTTAGGGTAGTGCAGTGGTGTTTGGGTTGTGTACGGGGTGGTGCTGGGGGTAGTGTTTTAGGGTTTAGGGTAGTGCAGTGGTGTTT
Source organism: Calotriton arnoldi (assembly GCA_963921515.1). NCBI lineage: Eukaryota > Metazoa > Chordata > Amphibia > Caudata > Salamandridae > Calotriton > Calotriton arnoldi. Next base: position 306,560 of record CAWUFW010005419.1, read on the forward strand.
GGGTAGTGTAGGGGCTCGTGCTGGGGGTAGTGTTTTAGGGTTTAGGGTAGTGCAGTAGTGTAGGGGTCATGCTGGGGGTAGTGTTTTAGGGTTTAGGGTAGTACAGTGGTGTATGGGTAGTGTAGGGGGTCATGCTGGGGTAGTGTTTTAGGGTTTAGGGTAGTGCAGTGGTGTTTGAGTAGTGTAGGTGGTCATGCTGGTGGTAGTGTTTTAGGGTTTAGGGTAGTGCAGTGGTGTTTGTGTAGTGTAGGGGGTCATGCTGGGGGTAGTGTTTTATGGTTTAGGGTAGTGCAGTGGTGTTTGGGTAGTGTAGGGGTCGTGCTGGGGTTAGATTTAGGGTTTAGGGTAGTGCAGTGGTGTTTGGGTAGTGTAGGGAGTCGTGCTGGGGGTAGTGTTTTAGGGTTTAGGGTAGTGCAGTGGTGTTTGTGTAGTGTGGGGGGTTGTGCTGGGGGTAGTGTTTTAGGGTTTATGTTAGTGCAGTGGTGTTTGGGTAGTGTAGGGGGTAGTGCTGGGGTAGTGTTTTAGGGTTTAGGGCAGTGCAGTGGTGTTTGTGTAGTGAAGGGGGTCATGCTGTGGGTAGTGTTTTAGGGTTTAGGGTAGTGCAGTCGTGTTTGTGTAGTGTAGGGGGTCGTGTTTTAGGGTATAGGGTAGTGCAGTGGTGTTTGGGTAGTGTAGGGGGTCATGCTGGGGTTAGTGTTTTAGGGTTTAGGGTAGTGCAGTGGTGTTTGGGTAGTGTAGGGGGTCGTGCTGGGGGTAGTGTTTTAGGGTTTAGGGTAGTGCAGTGGTGTTTGGGTAGTGTGGGAGGTCATGCTGGGGGTATATTTAGAGTTTAGTGTAGTGCAGTGGTGTTTGGGTACTGTAGGGAGTCGTGCTGGGGGTAGTGTTTTAGGGTTTAGGGTAGTGCAGTGGTGTTTGGGTAGTGGAGGGGGTAGTGTTTTAGGGTTTAGGGTAGTGCGCCCAACCAGAAACAATATCCGTGGACAAAGGGGATTCTGACTCTTTGGAACGCTCTGTCAATTGAATAATTTGGGTCAAGGGCCCTACCACGTCCAAGACCTATCAATTCCTTTCTTGGGATCCCTCATATACTTGGAGAAAAAGGTACATAGTTTCTCATCAATTTCAGGCGTGTGTGCCACCTTCCCCTTCAGTGAGGGTCTGGGGCATTCTCCCCTCATCCTATTCCTGACCTCCCTTTCAAGGGGTTGATGGATTTTCCCCACCACATACTCTGGCATCAGGTGTCCACTCTGCCGACCTAGGATGGTAAATTTGGGTAGGCTCGAACATGTCCGAGTGGACCCCGTCCCAACCGGGGACTGAGAGGAGTGAGACTCTGGACGCCAGGGACGCCCTGAGGGAGAAATCGTCCTCCGATACACCCTCTCCCTCTAAGGGAAACCCGCCGTCGGGGTCTACAATAGTGGTGACAGTGTCGGAATTTTCTCCGGGCCCCTCCTCCTCCCGGCAGGGTGCATGTTTTAGCGTTCGCGCACTCTTGAGGAAGGTCTCCGTAAGTTTATCAAATCCTTCCAAGTGCCCCGCGTTATGCTTAACAGCCCTTTTATTCCCCATCTGGGAGCTACTTGGACCCACCACCACCAGATCTGGGTCACTGAACACCCCAAGGATGCTTTTCGCCAGCTTATCATCCTGATCCCTAAGAGGAGCCAGCACCCTAGAAATAGCCAGAGAGAGGGCTTGGTCCACTGCTGGAAGGAGAAGTTAAGGGGCTATTCCTCCTCCACTTCCTGGTAGGAGGAGTAAAAATGGTCTTCTGGAGAAGACATGATAGCAGAGGGTGTGAGCACAGAACAAATGCCCTTAAAATCCTTAAGACAGCCCCCTCGCTGGTGCTCCAACAGCTGGGCTTTCCCCAAAGCTGTTACAAGAATAGACTGAGGCGCAATACCAATTACCACCACCAGGTGGCGCTGGTCACTAACGTAGCCGTGTGGGGAAATCACCGCGTAGCGGTGTCAAAATTAGGCGAGGGTTGGTCGGGAATCAAGCGGGCACTAAAGGAGTGACCGGATTCCCAAACGCGCGTAAAGACCAACGGGAGCGCTCGACGGAGCTGCCTCGCTCGGACCAGACGTGCCTGACAGGATCTCACCGCGCGCAGAGCACACAGTGGGAGAAACTGTGAGGGGGAGAACGCCCTCGGGCAAGAGCCTGCTGCGCAGGGAATATGAAACAATACCAAGGCAATAATGCTAATAACATGCACAAGAAACCGCTATACAAACAGCAACAACGTCAGATTAAGCCAAGAATGTAAGGAATGCACTTAACTGACGAGCAGTGAAGAAAGAGGAAGCGGAAGGGACGTCACGATATTATATATGATGGACTGTGATATGATTGGACTATAGTTGCCTTGGAGACTACCCCCCTAATGGTTCATGAGTTGTGTAGTCTTTTGTTTAATGATTGTTGTGTTACGTTTTCTTTGAACTGCTATGCAAATAAAGTGAGGAAAGATATGCATAATCCTCACCTCCGTCCTGCCATAGAATTCATTAAACTTTATTTGATCTGATTTAGAAACATAGATCATAAAAGTGTACATAGAAACAGTAAAACCTCTTTCCTAATACAATACAGTGAGAGTTAATTAAAACCAGTAGGTAAAAACGGGTGTTACAAAGCCCGGTTCAGAGCAACTTCAGGTTAACAGAATCGTAAAGTTCAATGTTTCGCAAGATCAATCTCATGTACTTCGTGCAAAAACGCAATAAGGTGTCCAAGTAGGATGTAACGCTCCAATACCTGACCAGTTTGCACTATATAAAACTGCAGAAAATCTAAAAATAAAAAGTGTTTTGCACACTTCTGTCATTGGGCTATATGTGGGCTACATCTGGGTGATATTTGTGCTACGTTTGGGCTCTTTTTTCTCTGGTGGCCATCTTGGGAGACTTATTTGTTATGAAGTTTCCTAATTTCGTCATTTACTGCAGTCTCCTCAGTAGGAAATGCTTTCAGTTTTTTACTTTGATTCCATCAAGAAGGCATTCAGATGTGTCACACATTTGCCATAAATTCAGAATGTTAGCACTCTAGTTGTTCATTAGATCACTGTAGTAAAGCTACTGCTCACCAGGGAGTTAACTGGAAGTCTACTGCTGGTATTGAAAGTGATTGTTTCAGTCTGCATGTCAGAATTTTCTAATGAAATAGAAGAGGATTTGAGATCTCACTTAAAACATGCCCTAAATTTTCTTTCTGCAGCACTAACCATCATTTCTATGGCAAAATGAACCCCTCATTTTGTTCCTTTTTAAATTAAATGTTTTAAGTGTTACCAGTTTATTCCAATCAAGATGGCTTCAGGTGTGCCATACTTTTGTCATAAGTAAGACTGTTAGCGCTCTAGTTGTTCTTTAGAACACTCTGGGAAGCTGCAGTAGAACACAAAGGCATCAACTGACAGGCTGCTCCTGTTGAAATATAACAGGAAGATATTTGAGATCTCACTTAAAACATGTCCTAATTTTTCTTTTTACAGCACTAACCATAATTTCTATGCCAAAATGAACCCCCTCATTTTGTTCCTTTTAAATTAAATGTTTTAAGAGTTACCAGTTTATTCTAATCAAGATGGCTTCAGGTGTGCCATAATTTTGTCATAAGTAAGACTGTTAGCGCTCTAGTTGTTCTTTAGAACACTCTGGGAAGCTGCAGTAGAACACAAAGGCATCAACTGACAGGCTGCTCCTGTTGAAATATAACAGGAAGATATTTGAGATCACACATGAAACATGTCCTAATTTTTCTTTCTACAGCACTAACCATAATTTCTATGACAAAATGAACCCCATCATTTTGTTCCTTTTTAAATTAAATGTTTTGAGTGTTACCAGTTTATTCCAATCAAGATGGCTTCAGGTGTGCCATACTTTTGTCATAAGTAAGGCTGTTAGCACTCTAGTTGTTCTTTAGAACACTCTGGGAAGCTGCAGTAGAACACAAAGGCATCAACTGACAGGCTGCTCCTGTTGAAATATAACAGGAAGATATTTGAGATCTCACTTAAAACATGTCCTAATTTTTCTTTCTACAGCACTAACCATAATTTCTATGACAAAATGAACCCCTCATTTTGTTCCTTTTTAAATTAAATGTTTTAAGAGTTACCAGTTTATTCCAATCAAGATGGCTTCAGGTGTGCCATAATTTTGTCATAAGTAAGACTGTTAGCGCTCTAGTTGTTCTTTAGAACACTCTGGGAAGCTGCAGTAGAACACAAAGGCATCAACTGACAGGCTGCTCCTGTTGAAATATAACAGGAAGATATTTGAGATCACACTTGAAACATGTCCTAATTTTTCTTTCTACAGCACTAACCATAATTTCTATGACAAAATGAACCCCATCATTTTGTTCCTTTTAAATTAAATGTTTTAAGTGTTAACAGTTTATTCCAATCAAGATGGCTTCAGGTGTGCCATACTTTTGTCATAAGTAAGGCTGTTAGCACTCTAGTTGTTCTTTAGAACACTCTGGGAAGCTGCAGTAGAACACAAAGGAATCAACTGACAGTCTCTGCCCTTGTTGGATGTACATGTTTTACTGAGAATGTCAGACTTCATTCTCACATGACTGAGAAAGATAATGTGAATTTACAGAAAATATGCTCTCATTTTAGCTTCTGGAGCACCTTCCAAAACTGTATGGGACAAGCATGTGAAAATAGTTTTCTCTCAAACATGATTCATGATATCCCAGCAGAAGGTTTTTCACAGGGTAAAATCACCTTAGAACACACCACAACTCCTGAAATTAGTATGGTACCATCAACAAATGAATTCTAATGTAGCTAAAGTCTGTTATCACCCTTTATAGTTCTCCTTTTGGTAACCCTCAAAATCTTTGATTCACTACAATGCATTTCAATGGGGTACTATCATTTATATTGGTCCCAAGATGGCTGCCAGGAATTCCAGGATGAAGTGCTGACAGCCAATCAGATCTCACGATGACATGTGTGGTTAGGCTCCGCCCAGATATATATGTGTTTTCTTTTCAAATTTCTCAGGAACTACTGAACGGATTTACACCATTTAAGCAAAAGGCACGACTCTGAACCAAGGGCTACCTTTTGCCAAATTTGGTGTAATTCCGTTCAGCAGTTCGGGCTGTAGCTGCGATGAAAGGTTCCTATGGAAAATTGCATGGGGAAAACACGTTTTGGGACCCCCCTTTTTTCTCGGCCCTCGCTTGCCAAATCACCCCGAAACTTTCAAGATAGGAGCAGACCGGAGCGGGCCATAAGTTTTGAAAATTTCGCGAAGATTTGTCAACCGGCGCCAAAGTTATTTCAAATAGAATGTTGTGGATTTCCTATGGAAAATAGGTCCTAACTATAACTATCTACTGGCGACCGCCAGTAGATAATATATATATATATATATATATATATATATATATATATATATATATATATATACATGTACTCTTTGACTGCTGTTACCTGCTTTCTCGACTGGAGGGCTTCCTTTGTGCTATAATACGGCATGATTTTCATTTGGAATAGTAAAGCGGCGATGTCGCTACGAAGCCCTGGCCACCTGGAAGGGCGCCTTTTCTCGTCATGATTCATATGGATATATATAAATTCAGAAACACAAGGATGCCGCACTCCAGAGATTGGTTTCAGAGTTGCTTTATTTTCACCACGACTGGTGGTAGTGGTGGTGAAAATAAAGCAACTCTGAAACCTGTCTCTGGAGTGCGGCATCCTTTGTGTTTCTGAATTTAAATATCGGGTAAGGATTCTACCCGTTGCTGCCTGCACCAGGTATTGAGCGTGCTGACATTGGGAATGAATTGTTATATATATATAAATTATGAGACTGTGAAAGAACTATAATGAGTCTCTTTGAAGTTACCTGAAAGGCAGTAAAGTGTGGTACTGCTGCAGAGTACAAAAAAAAAATTCTGCTAGATAGAGATATCTGACTTTTGTGTAGTGGCAGTTTTGACGCCATAAAGGATATGCTGAAACGAACAGATCTGTATTATGTAGACAGCTAAGTGGATTAGTAAAGCCACGCAGTAGAAACACTTTGTAACAGACTAAATGTATGTGAGAGAGGGGCTATGGAGAGATGAGGGGCACGTTTGCAAGGATGGTAGTGGGCGCATCAAAGGAGGTCATAGTGTGCAATTGTAAAGCACACGTTCACCCGTAGGCATCTTGGAGCCAAAATGATGGTCGCACTGGCTCCCATCAGCAATAAAAGGCTGCGATGATGGGTATGTGGCAAGGTAAAGTAATACTGTGTCTTTTTTCTCTCTTTCTTAGTCTTTTTGGAGAGCGTACGGATTTCGCAAAGGTAAGGTGACTTCATCATTATTGACTTAAACACTTCACTCACGCACACACCCACCTATACTTTAAAACCAACAACCTATCTGCCTTCTACGTAGGATAGTGTTTTAAAAGGATAGTTTAGGCACTAGCAGAGATGGCATATCGTTGGATGAATGCTGCCCAGGCCCTAAATCTGGTTCTGGAGTCCAGCTCTGAGGCAGGATCAGAGACTGAGACAGCAGATACTGAGACAGCATCTGAGGGAGAGGACAATGGAGCCGAATCTGGGAGTGACTTTTCAGTCGGCGCAGTTCCATCCGATGACTCATCGTCCAGCGATTCTGAAGGAGACGATGTCAGTCGTGCTGTCCCTTTGCCAGCACAGTCTGTGCAGCAGGACACCCGTAACAGGTTAGAGCAACCCAGAGTGCAGGCACATGCGGCCGCAAGCACAGACGGAGTGTCTTGGCAGCCTCCCAATTTAGTTCAGCCCCAAATTCCGCCTTTCACTGGTGACGCTGGATGTAAAGTAGATACGGCAAATTTTTTGCCAATTGACTACTTCCATCTCTTTTTTGGTGTTGACTTCCTAGATGAAATTGTGCAGCAAACAAATTTGCGTGCCGAACAATTTCTGAGGGAGCAAGGAGGCATTCTTGGGCCTCATTCTAGGGCGCGCAAGTGGACTCCCACTTCTCTAGGGGAGTTGAAGATATTTTTGGGCCTCACGCTTAAAATGGGGGTAGTGCATAAACCAACCTTGCTATCCTACTGGTCTACTCGCACGGTTTGGTTAACCCCCATCTTCGCACCATACATGAGCAGAGATCGTTTTTGCTATTGCAGCGCATGCTGCATTTCAATGACAATTCTGCTGCATTGCCCCGGGACCATCCAGACTATGACAGGTTGTTCAAAATTCGGCCTGTCGTGGAACATTTGTCTGCCAGGTTTCCAGAGATTTATACTCCTGGAAAGAATATAGCCATTGATGAGTCCTTGATCTTGTATAAAGGGCGGCTGCTGTTTAGGCAGTACATTCCGAGCAAACACGCTCGCTATGGCATCAAGCTGTACATGCTGTGTGAGAGCTCGACTGGCTATATGTACAGCTTGAGAGTGTATACAGGGAAGGACACAACTCTTAACCCTGTAGGTTGCCCCCCCATGCTAGGGGTCACAGGAAAGATCGTATGGGAGCTTGTCCAGCCACTTCTTCACAAAGGTTATAACCTTTATGTGGACAATTTCTATACAGGAGTAGAGCTGTTCAGTGAGCTCTACAAAGCTGGCACCGCGGCTTGCGGTACAATTCGTTGTCGCCGCAAAGGATTCTTGCAGGAGCTTGTTTGCAAGAAGCTCCAGAAATCCCAGAGCACTGCGTTGCGTTCCAACGAACTGCTCGCAGTTAAGTTCTCAGATAGGCGTGACGTGTACATGCTCACTACAATTCATGCTGAGAGCACTTCCCCTGTCACGGTTTGTGGTCAGATGGCCGAAGTCCACAAGCCCACCTGTATACTTGATTACAACAAGTACATGGGCGGAGTGGACAAGAACAACCAGGTTCTTCAGCCATACAATGCGAGTCGTAAAACTTGCACTTGGTATAAGAAACTGTTTACGCACCTGATCCAGATGGCAACATACAATGCGTATGTTGTTTATCGTGAGACCACCACAGGAAGATTCATGTCTTTCCTTGACTTTCAGTTGTCTGTGATTGAAAGTCTTACTGCTACAGAAGCATAAGCCTCCACTTCATGTGTTCTGGAGGACGTGGCAAGGCTGCAGTAGCGACACTTTGCAGATAAAATTCCTGCAACACCCAAAAAGGAGCGACCATGTCGTCGTTGTAAAGTGTGCTCGATGGAGGGAAAGAGGCAGGAGACTCGAGTTTACTGTCCCCAGTGCCCAAGTAAGCCTGCCTTCTGTTTTCCTACTTGCTTTATGTTGTATCACACTAAAGCAAAATACTGGGAAATTGACTGAGGTGGAGCTGCCATTAGGTTAACCTTTCAATTGGTGTGAATGGATACCTACTGTCTGTGGGCCACTCCTTCACTACGCAAGCAGCTGCAGGATATTTCTTCCTCTGCTTCATGAAATCATGGACTTCACAACACCTTTATCTGCTTTCAGAACGTGGAGTTGTTCTGTTTGCCAATTGACAAGTGCATTATAGTCCCCACGCTGCACATACTGGTGGACAGAACATATGCCACGTTGTCATGGAGTACCCGTGTTTCACATTCAACCATTCTTCGTAGTTTATGATGTTCTCTTTAGGAAGTTTTTGAAAATTTCCAGCATGTTTGCCTTAGTTTCAAAGAAATATATGCTTGCTCAGCTCGAGAAATGTTTTTGCGGCATACTGGGCACCCCCAACTTGCATCCACAAACTGGAAGGAGTTGGATAGAGCATTGTGAGAGCATTGATAGCTCATGACAGAAATGTTCACTCAAGCTTCAAGTAGCTAGAGATGGAAGGCATTAGTATAGGGTCTCTTAACAATTGGACAGGGTTAGTCAGGACTCTGAGGACAGACACACGAACGGGTTAGAACAGCATCGCTGGGAAGACACGCATTTCCTACCACCCAGCGTTCCCCAAGGTCTCCCGATAAAAATGGTGCCTCACTCGTGTGGGAGGCCCAAGTACCCGCGACAGGCTAGGGCCCAAAACGTATTGAGGCGACATCAAAATTGCCTATCACAAAATGTTTTGGGCCGTTTCCTGTCACGGGTACTTGGGCCTCCCACACAAGTGAGGCACCATTTTTATTGGGAGACCTTGGGCAACGCTGGGTGGTAGGATATTCGTGTCTGCCCAGTGATGCCACAACTTTCCCACACACAAATGTGTGGAAAAAGTGATTTTTTTCAGGTAAATTTGAGGTTTGCAGGGGATTCTGGGAAAAGAAAATGTTGGGGGATCCACGCAAGCCATACCTCCCTGGAACCACCCGGGTGTCTTGTTTTCAGAAATGTGTGGCTTTGATAGGTTTCCCTAGCTGGCCGCCGAGCACGGGGCCAAAAACCGAGGTGACCCCCCTTACAAAACCAGGTTGTTTTGTGATAGGCAATTTTAATGTCGCCTCAATACGTTTTGGGCACTAGCCTGTCGCGGGTACTTGGGCCTCCCACACGAGTGAGGTACCATTTTTATCGGGAGACCTTGGGGAACACTGGGTGGTAGGAAATGCATGTCTGCCCGGCAATGCCACAACTTTCCCACACAAAAATGTGTGGAAAAAGTGATTTTTTCAGCTAAATGTGAGGTTTGCAGGGGATTCTGGGTAAGAAAACGTTGGGGGAGCCACGCAAGCCATACCTCCCTGGAACCACCCGGGTGTCTAGTTTTCAGAAATGTGTGGGCTTGATAGGTTTCCCTAGCTGGCCGCCGAGCACGGTGCCAAAAACCGAGGTGACCCCCCTTGCAAAACCAGGTTGTTTTGTGATAGGCAATTTTAATGTCGCCTCAATACGTTTTGGGCCCTAGCCTGTCGCGGGTACTTGGGACTCCCACACAAGTGAGGTACCATTTTTCTCGGAAGACTTTGGGGAACGCGGGGTGGGTGGAATTTTGTGGCTCCATGCAGATTCCAGAACTTTCCACCACAGAAATGTGAGGAAATGTGTTTTTTTTAACAATATTTTAGGTTTGCAAGGGATTCTGGGTAACAGAACCTGGTGAGAGCCAGCCAAGTCACCCCATCCTGGATTCCCCTGGGTGTCTAGTTTTCAAAAATGTATAGGTTTCCTAGGTTTCCCTAGGTGCCGGCAGAGCTAGGGTTCAAAATCTACAGCTAGGCACTTTGCTGAAAAAGGGTCAGTTTTCACTGTGAAAATGTGGTGTGTCACGTTGCGTTTTGGGCCGTTTCCTGTCGCGGGTACTTGGGCCTCCCACACAAGTGAGGTACCATTTTTCTCGTAAGACTTTGGGGAACGCGGGGTGGGTAGAATTTTGTGGATCCACGCAGATTCCAGTACTTTCCACCACAAAAATGTGAGGAAAATGTGGGTTTTTTTTACAATATTTTAGGTTTGCAAGGGACTCTGGGTAGCAGAACCTGGTGAGAGCCAGCCAAGTCACCCCGTACTAGATTCCCCTGGGTATCTAGTTTTCAAAAATGTATAGGTTTTCTAGGTTTCCCTAGGTGCCGGCAGAGCTAGGGTTCAAAATCTACAGTTAGGCACTTTGTTGAAAAAGGGTCCGTTTTCACTGTGAAAATGTGGTATGTCCACGTTGCGTTTTGGGCCGTTTCCTGTCGCAGGTACTTGGGCCTCCCATACAAGTGAGGTACCATTTTTCTCGTAAGACTTTGGGGAACGCGGGGTGGGTGGAATTTTGTGGATCCACACAGATTACGGAACTTTCCACCACAGAAATGTGAGGAAAATGTGGTTTTTTTACAATATTTTAGGTTTGCAAGGGATTCTGGGTAACAGAACCTGGTGAGAGCCAGCCAGGTCACCCCATCCTGGATTCCCCTGGGTGTCTAGTTTTCAAAAATGTATAGGTTTCCCAGGTTTCCCTAGGTGCCGGCAGAGCTAGGGTTCAAAATCTACAGTTAGGCACTTTGTTGAAAAAGGGTCCGTTTTCACTGTGAAAATGTGGTGTGTCCACGTTGCGTTTTGGGCCGTTTCCTGTCGCGAGTACTTGGGCCTCCCACACAAGTGAGGTACCATTTTTATCCGAAGACTTTGGGGAACGTGGGGTGGGTGGAAATTTGTGGATCCACGCAGATTCCAATACTTTCCACCACAAAAAGGTGAGGAAATGTGGTTTTTTTTACAATATTTTAGGTTTGCAAGGGATTCTGGGTAACAGAACCTGGTGAGAGCCAGCCAAGTCACCCCATCCTGGATTCCCCTGGGTGTCTAGTTTTCAAAAATGTATAGGTTTCCTAGGTTTCCCTAGGTGCCGGCAGAGCTAGGGTTCAAAATCTACAGCTAGGCACTTTGTTGAAAAAGGGTCAGTTTTCACTGTGAAAATGTGGTGTGTCACGTCGCGTTTTGGGCCGTTTCCTGTCGCGGGTACTTGGGCCTCCCACACAAGTGAGGTACCATTTTTCTCGTAAGACTTTGGGGAACGCGGGGTGGGTGGAATTTTGTGGATCCACGCACATTCCAGTACTTTCCACCACAAAAATGTGAGGAAAATGTGTTTTTTTTTACAATATTTTAGGTTTGCAAGGGACTCTGGGTAGCAGAACCTGGTGAGAGCCAGCCAAGTCACCCCATACTAGATTCCCCTGGGTATCTAGTTTTCAAAAATGTATAGGTTTTCTAGGTTTCCCTAGGTGCTGGCAGAGCTAGGGTTCAAAATCTATAGTTAGGCACTTTGTTGAAAAAGGGTCCGTTTTCACTGTGAAAATGTGGTATGTCCACGTTGCGTTTTGGGCCGTTTCCTGTCGCTGGTACTTGGTCCTCCCATACAAGTGAGGTACCATTTTTCTCGTAAGACTTTGGGGAACGCGGGGTGGGTGGAATTTTGTGGATCCACGCAGATTACGGAACTTTCCACCACAGAAATGTGAGGAAAATGTTTGTTTTTTTTACAATATTTTAGGTTTGCAAGGGATTCTGGGTAAAAGAACCTGGTGAGACCCAGCCAGGTCACCCCATCCTGGATTCCCCTGGGTGTCTAATTTTCAAAAATGTATAGGTTTCCTAGGTTTCCCTAGGTGCCGGCAGAGCTAGGGTTCAAAATCTACAGCTAGGCACTTTGTTGAAAAAGGGTCCGTTTTCACTGTGAAAATGTGGTGTGTCCACGTTGCGTTTTGGGCCGTTTCCTGTCGCGGGTACTTGGGCCTCCCACACAAGTGAGGTACCATTTTTATCCAAAGACTTTGGGAACGTGGGGTGGGTGGAAATTTGTGGATCCACGCAGATTCCAGAACTTTCCACCACAGAAATGTGAGGAAAATGTGTTTTTTTTGACAATGTTTTAGGTTTGCAAGGGATTCTGGGTAACAGAACCTGGTGAGAGCCAGCCAAGTCACCCCATCCTGGATTCCCCTGGGTGTCTAGTTTTGAAAAATGTATAGGTTTGCTAGGTTTCTCTAGGTGCCGGCAGAGCTAGGGTTCAAAATCTGCAGCTAGGCATTTTGTTGAAAAAGGGTCCGTTTTCACTGCGAAAATGTGGTGTGTCCACATTGCGTTTTCGGCCGTTTCCTGTTGCGGGTACTTGGGCCTCCCACACAAGTGAGGTACCATTTTTATCGGAAGACTTTTTGGGAACGCGGGGTGGGTGGAATTTTGTGGATCCACGCAGATTCCAGAACTTTCCACCACAGAAATGTGAGGAAAATGTGTTTTTTTTACAATATTTTAAGTTTGCAAGGGATTCTGGGTAGCAGAACCTGCTGAGAGCCAGCCAAGTCACCCCATCCTGGATTCCCCTGGGTGTCTAGTTTTCAGAAATGTATAGGTTTCCTAGGTTTCCCTAGGTGCCGGCAGAGCTAGGGTTCAAAATCTACAGCTAGGCACTTTGTTGAAAAAGGGTCCGTTTTCACTGCGAAAATGTGGTGTCCACATTGCGTCTTGGGCCGTTTCCTGTCGCGGGTACTTGGGCCTCCCACACAAGTGAGGTACCATTTTTATCGGAAGACTTTGGGAAACACGGGGGGTGGAATTTTGTGGATCCACGCACATTCCAGTACTTTCCACCACAAAAATGTGAGGAAAATTTGTTTTTTTTTACAATATTTTAGGTTTGCAAGGGACTCTGGGTAGCAGAACCTGGTGAGAGCCAGCCAAGTCACCCCATACTAGATTCCCCTGGGTATCTAGTTTTCAAAAATGTATAGGTTTTCTAGGTTTCCCTAGGTGCTGGCAGAGCTAGGGTTCAAAATCTATAGTTAGGCACTTTGTTGAAAAAGGGTCCGTTTTCACTGTGAAAATGTGGTATGTCCACGTTGCGTTTTGGGCCGTTTCCTGTCGCGGGTACTTGGTCCTCCCATACAAGTGAGGTACCATTTTTCTCGTAAGACTTTGGGGAACGCGGGGTGGGTGGAATTTTGTGGATCCACGCAGATTACGGAACTTTCCACCACAGAAATGTGAGGAAAATGTTTGTTTTTTTTACAATATTTTAGGTTTGCAAGGGATTCTGGGTAAAAGAACCTGGTGAGACCCAGCCAGGTCACCCCATCCTGGATTCCCCTGGGTGTCTAATTTTCAAAAATGTATAGGTTTCCTAGGTTTCCCTAGGTGCCGGCAGAGCTAGGGTTCAAAATCTACAGCTAGGCACTTTGTTGAAAAAGGGTCCGTTTTCACTGTGAAAATGTGGTGTGTCCACGTTGCGTTTTGGGCCGTTTCCTGTCGCGGGTACTTGGGCCTCCCACACAAGTGAGGTACCATTTTTATCCAAAGACTTTGGGGAACGTGGGGTGGGTGGAAATTTGTGGATCCACGCAGATTCCAGAACTTTCCACCACAGAAATGTGAGGAAAATGTGTTTTTTTTGACAATGTTTTAGGTTTGCAAGGGATTCTGGGTAACAGAACCTGGTGAGAGCCAGCCAAGTCACCCCATCCTGGATTCCCCTGGGTGTCTAGTTTTGAAAAATGTATAGGTTTGCTAGGTTTCTCTAGGTGCCGGCAGAGCTAGGGTTCAAAATCTGCAGCTAGGCATTTTGTTGAAAAAGGGTCCGTTTTCACTGCGAAAATGTGGTGTGTCCACATTGCGTTTCGGCCGTTTCCTGTTGCGGGTACTTGGGCCTCCCACACAAGTGAGGTACCATTTTTATCGGAAGACTTTTTGGGAACGCGGGGTGGGTGGAATTTTGTGGATCCACGCAGATTCCAGAACTTTCCACCACAGAAATGTGAGGAAAATGTGTTTTTTTTACAATATTTTAAGTTTGCAAGGGATTCTGGGTAGCAGAACCTGGTGAGAGCCAGCCAAGTCACCCCATCCTGGATTCCCCTGGGTGTCTAGTTTTCAGAAATGTATAGGTTTCCTAGGTTTCCCTAGGTGCCGGCAGAGCTAGGGTTCAAAATCTACAGCTAGGCACTTTGTTGAAAAAGGGTCCGTTTTCACTGCGAAAATGTGGTGTCCACATTGCGTCTTGGGCCGTTTCCTGTCGCGGGTACTTGGGCCTCCCACACAAGTGAGGTACCATTTTTATCGGAAGACTTTGGGAAACACGGGGGGTGGAATTTTGTGGATCCACGCAGATTCCAGAACTTTCCACCACAGAAATGTGAGGAAAATGTGTTGTTTTTGACAATTCTTTAGGTTTGCAAGGGATTCTGGGTAACAGAACCTGCTGAGAGGCAGTCAAGTCACCCCATCCTGGATTCCCTGGGTGTCTGGTTTTCAAAAATGTATAGGTTTGATAGGATTCCCTAGGTGCCGGCAGAGCTAGGGTTCAAAATCTACAGCTAGCCACTTTGTTGAAAAAGGGTCGGTTTTCACTGCGAAAATGTGGTGTGTCCACTTTGCGTTTTGGGCCGTTTCCTGTCGTGGGTACTTGGGCCTCCCACACAAGTGAAGTACCATTTTTATCGGAAGCCTTTGGGGAACGCGGGGTGGGTGGAATTTTGTGGATCCACGCAGATTCCAGAACTTTCCACCACAGAAATGTGAGAAAAATGTGGTTTTTTTGACAATTTTTTAGGTTTGCAAGGGATTCTTGGTAACAGAACCTGGTGAGAGGCAGTCAAGTCACCCCATCCTGGATTCCCCTGGGTGTATAGTTTTCAAAAAATATAGGTTTGATACGATTCCCTAGGTGCCGGCAGAGCTAGGGTTCAAAATCTACAGCTAGGCACTTTGTTGAAAAAGGGTCCGTTTTCACTGCGAAAATGTGGTGTGTCCACATTGCGTTTTGGGCCGTTTCCTGTCGCGGGTACTTGGGCCTCCCACACAAGTGAGGTACCATTTTTATCGGAAGACTTTGGGAAACACGGGGTGGGTGGAATTTTGTGGATCCAGGCAGATTCCAGAACTTTCCACCACAGAAATTTGAGGAAAATGTGGTTTTTTTACAATTGTTTAGGTTTGCAAGGGATTCTGGGTAACAGAACCTGGTGAGAGGCAGTCAAGTCACCCCATCCTGGATTCCCCTGGGTGTCTAGTTTTCAAAAATGCATAGGTTTGATAGGTTTCCCTAGGTGCCGGCAGAGCTAGGGTTCAAAATCTACAGCTAGCCACTTTGTTGAAAAAGGGTCCGTTTTCACTGCAAAAATGTGGTGTGTCCACGTTGCGTTTTGTGCCGTTTCCTGTCGTGGGTACTTGGGCCTCCCACACAAGTGAGGTACCATTTTTATCGGAAGCCTTTTGGGAACGCGGGGTGGGTGGAATTTTGTGGATCCACGCAGATTCCAGAACTTTCCACCACAGAAATGTGAGGAAAATGTGTTTTTTTGGACAATTATTTAGGTTTGCAAGGGATTCTGGGTAACAGAACCTGGTGAGAGGCAGTCAAGTCACCCCATCCTGGATTCCCTGGGTGTCTAGTTTTCAAAAATGTATAGGTTTGCTAGGTTTCCCTAGGTGCTGGCAGAGCTAGGATTCAAAAACTACAGCTAGGCACTTTGACAAATAAGGGTCATTTTTCACAGTGAAATTGAGGTGTGTCCACGTTGCGTTTTGCGCCGTTTCCTGATGCGGGCACTAGGCCTACCCACACAAGTGAGGTACCATTTTTCTCGGAAGACTTTGGGGAACGCGGGGTAGTTAGAAATTTGTGGATCCACGCACATTCTAGGACTTTCCACCACAGAAATGTGAGAAATTTTTTTTTTTTTTTACAATTGTTTAGGTTTGCAAGGGATTCTGGGTAACAGAACCTGGTGAGAGGCAGTCAAGTCACCCCATCCTGGATTCCCCTGGGTGTCTAGTTTTCAAAAATTTATAGGTTTGATAGGTTTCCCTAGGTGCCGGCAGAGCTAGGGTTCAAAATCTACAGCTAGCCACTTTGTTGAAAAGGGTCCGTTTTCACTGCGAAAATGTGGTGTGTCCACGTTGCGTTTTGGGCCGTTTCCTGTCGTGGATACTTGGGCCTCCCACACAAGTGAGGTACCATTTTTATCGGAAGCCTTTGGGGAACGCGGGGTGGGTGGAATTTTGTGAATCCACGCAGATTCCAGAACTTTCCACCACAGAAATGTGAGGAAAATGTGTTTTTTTTGACAATTTTTTAGGTTTGCAAGGGATCCTTGGTAACAGAACCTGGTGAGAGGCAGTCAAGTCACCCCATCCTGGATTCCCCTGGGTGTATAGTTTTCAAAAAATATAGGTTTGATACGATTCCCTAGGTGCCGGCAGAGCTAGGGTTCAAAATCTACAGCTAGCCACTTTGTTGAAAAAGGGTCAGTTTTCACTGCGAAAATGTGGTGTGTCCACGTTGCGTTTTGGGCCGTTTCCTGTCGTGGGTACTTGGGCCTCCCACACAAGTGAGGTACCATTTTTATCGGAAGCCTTTGGGGAACGCGGGGTGGGTGGAATTTTGTGGATCCACGCAGATTCCAGAACTTTCCACCACAGAAATGTGAGGAAAATGTGTTTTTTTGACAATATTTTAAGTTTGCAAGGGATTCTGGGTAGCAGAACCTGGTGAGAGCCAGCCAAGTCACCCCATCCTGGATTCCCATGGGTGTCTAGTTTTCAGAAATGTATAGGTTTCCTAGGTTTCCCTAGGTGCCGGCAGAGCTAGGGTTCAAAATCTACAGCTAGGCACTTTGTTGAAAAAGGGTCCGTTTTCACTGCGAAAATGTGGTGTGTCCACATGGCGTTTTGGGCCGTTTCTTGTCGCGGGTACTTGGGCCTCCCACACAAGTGAGGTACCATTTTTATCGGAAGACTTTGGGAAACACGGGGTGGGTGGAATTTTGTGGATCCAGGCAGATTCCAGAACTTTCCACCACAGAAATGTGAGGAAAATGTGTTTTTTTTTACAATTGTTTAGGTTTGCAAGGGATTTTGGGTAACAGAACCTGGTGAGAGGAAGTCAAGTCACCCCATCCTGGATTCCCCTGGGTGTCTAGTTTTCAAAAATGTATAGGTTTGATAGGTTTCCCTAGGTGCCGGCAGAGCTAGGGTTCAAAATCTACAGCTAGCCACTTTGTTGAAAAAGGGTCCGTTTTCACTGCAAAAATGTGGTGTGTCCACGTTGCGTTTTGGGCCGTTTCCTGTCGTGGGTACTTGGGCCTCCCACACAAGTGAGGTACCATTTTTATTGGAAGCCTTTGGGGAACGCGGGTGGGTGGAATTTTGTGGATCCACGCAGATTCCAGAACTTTCCACCACAGAAATGTGAGGAAAATGTGTTTTTTTGGACAATTTTTAGGTTTGCAAGGGATTCTGGATAACAGAACCTGGTGAGAGGCAGTCAAGTCACCCCATCCTGGATTCCCCTGGGTGTCTAGTTTTCAAAAATGTATAGGTTTGCTAGGTTTCCCTAGGTGCTGGCAGAGCTAGGATTCAAAAACTACAGCTAGGCACTTTGACAAATAAGGGTCATTTTTCACAGTGAAATTGAGGTGTGTCCACGTTGCGTTTTGCGCCGTTTCCTGACGCGGGCACTAGGCCTACCCACACAAGTGAGGTACCATTTTTCTCGGAAGACTTTGGGGGACGCTGGGTAGTTAGAAATTTGTGGATCCACGCATATTCTAGGACTTTCCACCACAGAAATGTGAGAAAAATGTTTGTTTTTTTACAATTATTTAGGTTTGCAAGGGATTCTGGGTAACAGAACCTGGTGAGAGGCAGTCAAGTCACCCCATCCTGGATTCCCCTGGGTGTCTAGTTTTCAAAAATGTATAGGTTTGATAGGTTTCCCTAGGTGCCGGCAGAGCTAGGGTTCAAAATCTACAGCTAGCCACTTTGTTGAAAAAGGGTCCGTTTTCACTGCGAAAATGTGGTGGGTCCACGTTGCGTTTTGGGCCGTTTCCTGTCGTGGGTACTTGGGCCTCCCACACAAGTGAGGTACCATTTTTATCGGAAGCCTTTGGGGAACGCGGGGTGGGTGGAATTTTGTGGATCCACGCAGATTCCAGAACTTTCCACCACAGAAATGTGAGGAAAATGTGTTTTTTTGGACAATTATTTAGGTTTGCAAGGGATTCTGGGTAACAGAACCTGGTGAGAGGCAGTCAAGTCACCCCATCCTGGATTCCCCTGGGTGTCTAGTTTTCAAAAAGGTATAGGTTTGCTAGGTTTCCCTAGATGCAGGCAGAGCTAGGATTAAAAAACTACAGCTAGGCACTTTGCCAAAAAGGGGTCATTTTTCACTGAAATTGGGGTGTGTCCACGTCGCGTTTTGCGCCATTTCCTGTCGCGGGCTCTAGGCCTACCCACACAAGTGAGGTACCATTTTTCTTGGGTGTCTAGTTTTCAAAAATGTATAGGTTTGCTAGGTTTCCCTAGATGCAGGCAGAGCTAGTATTAAAAAACTACAGCTAGGCACTTTGCCAAAAAGGGGTCATTTTTCACTGAAATTGGGGTGTGTCCACGTCGCGTTTTGCGCCATTTCCTGTCGCGGGCTCTAGGCCTACCCACACAAGTGAGGTACCATTTTTCTTGGAAGACTTTGGGGAACGCGGGGTGGGTTGAAATTTGTGGATCCACGCGGATTCCAGAACTTTCCACCACAGAAATGTAGGGAAAATGTGGTTTTTTTGGACAATTTTTTAGGTTTGGAAGGGATTCTGGGTAACAGAACCTGGTGAGAGGCAGTCAAGTCACCCCATCCTGGATTTCCCTGGGTGTCTAGTTTTCAAAAATGTATAGGTTTGCTAGGTTTCCCTAGGTGCCTTCAGAGCTAGGGTTCAAAAACTACAGCTAGGCACTTTGCCAAAAATAGAGTCGTTTTTCACTGTGAAATTGTGTTGTGTCCACGTTGCGTTTTGTGCCGTTTCCTGTCACGGGCACTAGGCCTACCCACACAAGTGAGGTACCATTTTACTCGGAAGACTTTGGGGAATGTGGGGTGGGTGGAAATTTGTGGATCCGCGCAGATTCCAGACCTTTCCACCACAGAAATGTGAGGAAAATGTGTTTTCTTTGACAATTGTTTAGGTTTGCAAGGGATTCTGGGTAACAGAACCTGGTGGGAGCCAGTCAAGTCACCCCATCCTGGATTCCCCTGGGTGTCTAGTTTTCAAAAATGTATAGGTTTGCTAGGTTTCCCTGGGTGCCGGCAGAGCTAGGGTTCAAAAACTACAGCTAGGCACTTTGCAAAAAAAGGGTAATTTTTCATTGTGAAAATGTGGTGTGTTCACGTTGCGTTTTCAGCCGTTTCCTGTCGTGGGCACTATGCCTACCCACACAAGTGAGGTACCATTTTTATCGGGACACTTAGGGTAATTCAGATTTGTAAAGCAACTGTTATTGCCTATTGACTTTCGATGCATTTCTGCCTTCCAAATGAAAGACAATGTGTAAAAAAGAAGTCATTTTGAAAAATGACCGAAAATTCTCATGCTAGTATGAGTATTCCCAATTTCGGAAATGTGCAAATATCTACTGTTTCTAAACTCTATATTTTGTTCCCATTTCATAAATACATAGGAGTCTTTCATACCGAATTTTCCATTTATACATTTTCCCAGAATAATTGCTATATACCCGGTACATAATAAAAAACCATTGCAAGACGCTGCTCAGTTTTTGGCTCTGGGTTCATCGGGTTCTTGGTGAACCTACAAGTCCTATATATCCCCACAACGAGTAAGGTCCAGTGGATGTAACGGTATATTGCTTTCAAAGAGCTGTCATAATTAGAAGAAGTTACAGGTGAAAACGTGACACAAAAGGCTGTTTTTTTCAACTAAGTTTCCATTTTTCCTATATTTAACTGTTAGTTTCTATAAAGAAACCTTGATGGATTTACACAAATGACCCCTTGCTGAATTCAGCATTTTGTCTACTTTTCTACAATGTATAGGTTTCCAGGATCCATTATTGCTTTCATACCCATTTCTACCATTAACTGGAAGGAGGTTGAAAGCACAAAAAATAGCAAAATTGGCTATGTCCCAGAAAAATGCCAAAACTGTAAAGTTTTTGGGTTTTCTGACAAAAGTCTGTTGTTCCCTAAAAGCTGGGAAAATGGAGAATTCAGCCCACAAACGTTTTTTTGATACTATTTGCAGGGAACAACCCAGACGCTTTCATATGCGGGACTTTTTTCCCATTTTTCCCCAAAAAACCAAAATTTAGCTGTATTTTGGCGAAAATCTGGGACCCCTCCAGGGGAATCCACAAACCCTGGGAACCTTTAGAATCCCCATGATGTTGGAAGAAAAGGACGCAAATTTGGCGTGGATACCTTATGTGGTGAAAAAGTTACAGAGGCCTAATCGCGAACTACTACAAATAGCCAAAAAGGGCTCAGCACTGGGGGGGAAAAGGCCCAGCAGTTAAGGGGTTAAGTAAGAGCGTCTCTTTGCTAACATAAACACTAACATAGCAGCCCAGGTGGCAGGTTTTTGTTTTTTTTAGTTTATATGACCCATGCTGCTACATTCAAATTCCTATGTTCAGTTAGTGGGAGAGGGCACTGAGACATACGATTAGGTTTTAATAGTTAAATTTTAATTTGTATTATGCAAACTGTGTTGTTTTTATTATGCACTTTTATAGTTTTATTTGTAAACGGAATAAAGATGACTAAAGAAAGAAAGAAAGTGTGTGTGCATACACAATAGTGCTTAGGGTCTGTTCAGGCCCTGGCAGCACTGGTCCTGAAGAAAGCCACCTGACACTGGTTTGTTTGGCTGAAACATGTAGACCATTACACATCCTTGGGATGTGTGAGATAATTTTTTCTCTTTCACATCCACCCTTGATTTTAATCCTGCCCCAAGAACTCTCTAATACATTTTTGCCCTGTGATTTAACCTAGTATCCTGGAGGAAGTTTTAAGGTTTACACTCACTCTATTCAACTATCCACCCAAAAAAATCCAGCTCCGCTATAATCAGTCGTCAAAGCACACCTAGGAGGCACTTGGCCCCCTTAGTGAGAACCCAATGATGAAGCATGCCACCAACTAGGTTGGTGGGTGAGGGTTCTTTTAAAAGCCTAATGGGTTTTCCTAAAGGGAGATAACTTCAGTGACTTACAGGATGCTGGTCTTCTGAGACTACATCCAGCTCGTTCCTTTTGTTTTTTAGTTGTATATCCACTCAGATGTTCTTTTGCACTTTTTACCAGGCACCTAGAAGGACATTTTTATTGCCGTTATTTAAAGTTATAGGGCCCAATTCACAAAAGTAATCTGAGACATAATCCTAACTTTACAACTTTCGGTATTTACAAAGGGCATTTAGGAGTAATAAAGTTAGGATTTTGTCTCAGTTTAACTTAAATTGTGGTCTTAAGTTAAACTTAAGACCAAAACTTAAGTTTAATTGAGGCAAAATCCTAACTTTACGACTTTCAGTATTCACAAAGGGCATTTAGGAGTAGTAAAGCTAGGATTTTGTCTCAGTTAAACTTAAGTTTTACTTAAGTTAAACTTAAGACCAAATCTTAAGTTTAACTGAGACAAAATCCTAACTTTGCTACTCCTAAATGCCCTTTGTGAATACCGAAAGTCATAAAGTTAGGATTTTGTCTCAGATTACTTTTGTGAATCGGGCCCTTAAGTTTAGACAGTGTAGACTTGCTCTGTTGGTTTTGCCCCTTGGTAATGTTGCTCGGTGGGCTCCTTTATTTGGCAAATTTTAAAACTAAGGAAATGTGCAATATTTTAAGGCTGCTGTGCTTAAGGCAATGCCTACAGTTGTATTATTTTTTTATGCTGGGTTGGGCTATTACATGTGCTGTTGTTATTTGTTACGGGTTTTGTGCCTGTTTAATGTGGAATTAAAAGAAACACACTTGCTTTGCCTTCACCAAGCCCAGGAAGTTTGGTTTAGTTCTTCTTTGCTGAAGGGGAGGGAGGCAGCACAGCCCCCCTTCCCGGGCTGATTTTGGCACAAGGAACCCCATTTTCTGGGGCCCGGTCACCTGATGATGGGTGACATGGGGCCCAGCCAGGGCACCCAGTGTGCACTGTTGGGGACTATTGGGGTGCCTCAATGCCCCCACGGTCCCTGCCGGCTCCCTGCCTCCAGCAGAAGCTGGCATAGCTCCTGCACACAGGGAGCAGCCAAAAATGCTGCTCCCTGCATGCAGCAGCATTTCTTTCATCTGTTTTCCTGCCCACTTGACAGCAGGCAGGAAAACAGATGAAGAGTCCGCTCCGAGTGGGCAGGAGCAGTTTTCCTGCTCCCACCCGCTGGGAGCAGACTTACTATTTGCGCTTGCTTGGCGGGAGCTGTCATAGCTCCCTCCAAGTGACAGTAAACTACTATGTCCCAAGGATGGACACCTTGGGACATAGGGAGCCGGACTAGGGGGTGTTGGTCTCCAGGGCCATTGATGGCTTCAGGAGGGGGAGCGTGTGGTCCCCTTTCTTTCAGGGCCTGCCACAAGGAGGAGGTGGTCCCTGGGGGGCCGAAATTGGCCCAGGAGGGGAGCTGTGCCCCCTCCCCCTTTTTTTGTAATTGGAACTGGCCCCATGGAGTTGGTGGCCCCTAGGACCGCAACAAGCCCAGAATGGGGGTCCGTGCAGCCCACCTCCTCTATATTGTTATGGCCTTGCTAACGGAATGTGGCGGTCCCTGGGATATAAATGGCCTCCGGAGATGATTTCATGTTCAATAAATCAATCAGGGTTTTGTGAAGTGCACTACTCACCCGTGAGGGTCTCAAGGTGCTTCGGGGGGAATTTGGGCAGCTCCGGCTCATCCGAAGAGCCAGGTATTGAGGCTCTTCCTGAATGCTTGCAGTGTGGGGGTTCATCTGATGCTGAGGGGGAGTTCATTCCAGGTCTTGGCCGCGATGTAGGAGAAGGATCTTCCTCACATTCTGGCTCTGCGGATGCGCGGAATTACGGCCAGGGCAAGGTCGGCGGAGCGGAGGTTCATTTTGGGGGCGTAGAAGGACATTCTTTCATTAAGGCACTGGGGTCCGGTGTTGTGGAGGGCTTTGTAGGCATCTGTGAGCAGCTTGAAAGTGACTCTCTTTTTGACAGGGAGCCAGTGGAGGTCTCATAGGTGCTGGGTGATGTGGTCTTGTCGTGGGATGCTAAGGACGAGTCTGGATGCAGCGTTCTGGATGGTCTGGAGTTTGTGGAGTAGAGATTTGTTGATTCCGGCATAGAGGGCGTTCCCGTAGTCAAGTCTGCTGGTTATGAGTGCATGGATGGCGGTCTTTCTGGACTCAGGGGGTATCCATTTGAAGGTCTTGCGGAGTAAGCGCAGGGCGTTGAAGCACGTGTATGATACGGCATTGATCTGTTGTTTCATGGTGAGGGAGGAGTCGAGGATGATGCTGAGGTTGCGTGCATGGTCTGTGGGTATGGGAGGGTTTCTGAGGGCAGGGGTCTACCAGGTGTTGTCCCATGTGGAGGGGGTGGATCCGAGCATGAGGACTTCCATTTTCTCTGAGTGGGGCTTCAGGGAGCTGCTGCTCATCCAGGGTACGATGTTCTTCATTCCTTCCTGGAAACTGTGTCTGGTGATGTCAGGTTCCTTGGTGAGGGAGAGGATGAGCTAAGCGTCGTCGGCATAGAATACTATGCTGAGTCCATGTT
Source organism: Calotriton arnoldi (assembly GCA_963921515.1). Lineage (NCBI taxonomy): Eukaryota > Metazoa > Chordata > Amphibia > Caudata > Salamandridae > Calotriton > Calotriton arnoldi. Next base: position 330,481 of record CAWUFW010005419.1, read on the forward strand.
TTCTGATGATGGTTGCGAGTGTGGCCATGTAGATGTTGAAGAGCGTGGGGCTGAGGGAGGATCCTTGGGGTACTCTGCATCTGATCTCTGTGGCTTCAAAGAGGAAAGGCGGGAGCATGATTCTTTGAGTTCAGCTGGCGAGGAAAGAGTGGATCCAGTCTAAGGCAGTTCCCTGTATGCCGGCATCGTGGAGTCTGGCAGCTTGTGTGTGGTGGGAGACGGTGTTGAATGCTGCTGAGAGGTCTAGTAAAATGAGGGCTGCCGTGTGGCAAGGAGAGTGCGGATGTCGTCCGTGGCAGCTAGGAGTGTGGTCTCGGTGATGTGGTTGCTGCGGAATCTGGATTGAGAAGTGTTGAGGATTGAGTTGGATTCAATAAAGTTTGTGAGCTGGTTGTTGACGAACTTCTCAGTGACTTTGGTGGCGAAGGGGAGGAGAGAGATGGGTCTGTAGTTCTTGAGGTCCGTTGAGTCTGTTGATGGCCTGGCCCTGGGGAAGTTGCAGTTCCTGGGTCGATATCAGCCATGTTGTGAGGGGCCGCATGCCCCCTCCTCCCCAAATACATATTTTTATATGCCCCAGGGACCGGGCCCATTAGGGTCTCAACAAGAAACAAGTGTGGGAGACAGCTCTTGTTTTTTTTAAATTTTACACCGAGGATTTTGCAGCAAAATTGAAAATAAATGCTTTTTGGCCCTGGGGGAGTCCCTGATAAGCCCCACCACCAGGCTTAGGGGGTCAGCGTATTCCGACCCAGCCCCCTTCTCTTTTGTTTTTACTCTTTTTGCAGATCCATCTGATGATTCTATGGAGCATGCGGAGTGTGTGGAAGCAGGAGGAGGTGACTGCATTGACTTGTCGTTTCATAGTTCGTTGGCTGTCGAGGATGATGCGAAGGTTATGTGCATGGTCTGTTGGTTTGGGTGTTGGTTGGAGTTCCGCTGGCCACCAACTGTGGTCCCATGCGGAGGTGTTCTTCCCGAAGATCAGTACTTCTGTTTTGTCGGAGTTGAGTTTGAGGCAGCTGCTCCTCATCAATTTGGCTATGTCAATCATGGCGATGAAGAAGTTGGTTTTGGCATTGGACGGAGAGAGGATAAGCTGAGTGCCATTGGCATAGGAGATTATATTGAGTCCATGGGATCTGACAACGTCTGTGAGGGGCATCATGTATATGTTGAACAGGGTAGGGCTGAGGGATGATCCTTGAGGTGCGCCGCATATAATGTCTCTGGGTGCAGAGGAGAAGGGAGGCAGGCGGATGCTCTGAGTGCATCCCGAGAGGAAGGAGTCAATACACTTGAGGGCATTTTGCTGTATGCGATGTTGTGGAGTCTGCCTATAGCCCATAAAGTGTCCAAAAATAAGAGTGCACAGTTCCAAATCATTATGAAGTCATCCCCCCAAGCCAGAGGGTGTGTCGGAAACATGTTTGAAGGAAATGTTCATGGCCAAACTCGCTCTCGGTCTTCATAACAATGTTGAAATCCTCAGATGCAGACGTCAAATGGCTAGCCATGGCAGGACCATGCACTCCACTGGCAGAAAAAAACAGGAGTAGCAAGGAAAACAGGGATCACAGATGGACTGGAAGATAGGATTACAGGAGGTAGGATGAGTCGGAGAGGCAGACAAAACATATGAACTGCTATCTGGACAGGTAACGGGAGGAGGAGGGGATGTATGGGCAGTGGATGCCTCTGGAAGCCTTGATGGAAAGGAAGCTTCAGGATTTAAGGAGGGGCTGGGTGCAGGCCCAGATCGCATGGAGGACTGCTCTTGGGACACCACAGGTTGGTGTTGTCAAGGCCGGGGGGGGGGCACTGGTCTGCATTTAACATCAAATGTTCCCAACATTTATAATTATTTGTGTGAACTTTGTAGGCAAAAGGTGAGACGTATATGGTTGTTAGGAACAGGTACACAATGTCTTCTTCACATAAACTAAAATTGGAAAAATGGAAATGTTTCATATTTCGAACTTATGTGTGTATTAACTGTTAGGCTGACAGAATTTCTGGGTATGTTAAAAGCATCAGATGATTAATCAATCCAAACTAAACAAACACTAAACTTGCTGCTAGACCTGTCTGCTTTAGGGTGGTATTTCCCCAATGTTTTTACCTTCTCATCTCCTGTTTTTCTGATCTTTTTTTCCTGGCTCTAGGTGCTTGTGCTCACTCCTTTAAATCTGGTAGAAGTGGGTTTCGCCAAACTGGCGCATTCAATTCACTTATAAGTCCCCAGTACAGTGGTACTACATGTATCCAGGGCTTGTAAATTAAATCCTACTTGTGGGCCTGCACCACTTATTGTGTCACCCACTTAAGTAGCCCTTCAAAATATAACTCAGGCCTGCTATTGCAAACAGGGTGCAGTTTTAAACTGCCAATTCAAGTTGGTAAAATAAACTTTTTTGCCCTACCTAAACCTTCCTTTTTAATGCATATAAGTCACACCTAGGGTAGGCTCTAAATAGTCCATAGGACAGGGTGCAATGACACGTACTTTAAACTTTTACTTGTCCTCGTAGTGACAAACTGTTACATTTGTTGTCCACTACAAGCAAGGCCTACCTCTTCCATAGGATTACATTGGGAGGTCAAACTTTTTGAGAGAAGATGGAAGGTGCACTCGGTGTAAATTCAAAGATGCAAACCAGAGATAATTATTTTGTTCCACACAGTCACTTCCTTTATTGAATCAATTCTTAAAAACTGGCACACAGCCAACGCGTTTCGTTCCCGTTTTAGCCAGAGGGAACTTCGTCAGGGCTATTGCGATGTCCAATCAATATATGTAGCGCAAAGATAAAAACGAAATAAGGCGCAATCTGCCTTAATCGCACTGTGTGTGGTGGTTTCTCAATATCAATATTTCTCAGAGTCTGTATTGTATTATTGTTAGGCGAAAATACTCTACTTATGGGAAATATCCTCAGCAACGCAAGGTAAGCAAGTTCAATTTAAGTCCGATATGACGTCTGATAGCGTCTTACGGCATGGTAACCAGCACGGCTAATTGGGTTACCTTATTACATTTGATAAGTGATAACATTTGTTTGGGAACAAGTGCAAATGTCACATGCCTGGAAATGCCACTTTTAGGAAGTGATACAAAAGGGGATGATGGACGGAACGTTTGAGCCAATCAAACACTCACCCCCAGTCAACTGATCTGGGTTTAATCCATCATCATTCTTTAGCTCACTCCACCACCCCAGTTCAGACATGGCCATATGCAAATCAGTCTGACCCTGTGCCTCATGGGAACAGTCCAGCCCGAACTGCCAAGCCATGTCTTCCCTGGACCGGAAACAAGCATCCTAGGACCGGTTTCTGGCATTCCAGCCGTCATCAGCCAGGCTTGCTTGAATCCAGTGGCAAAGTGAGCAAGGGACCCACGTCTGGGCATACCCCCGCCAACTTAGGGCGAACAAAGCGATACAAAAGGGGATGATGGACGGAACGCTTGAGCCAATCAAACACTCACCCCCAGTCAACTGATCTGGGTTTAATCCATCATCATTCTTTAGCTCACTCCACCACCCCAGTTCAGACATGGCCATATGCAAATCAGTCTGACCCTGTGCCTCATGGGAACAGTCCAGCCCGAACTGCCAAGCCATGTCTTCCCTGGACCGGAAACAAGCATCCTAGGACCGGCATCTGGCATTCTAGCCGTCATCAGCCAGGCTTGCTTGAATCCAGTGGCAAAGTGAGCAAGGGACCCACGTCTGGGCATACCCCGCCAACTTAGGGCGAACAAAGCGATACAAAAGGGATGATGGATGGAACGTTTGAGCCAATCAAACACTCACCCCCAGTCAACTGATCTGGGTTTAATCCATCATCATTCTTTAGCTCACTCCACCACCCCAGTTCAGACACGCCCAGACGTGGGTCCCTTGCTCACTTTGCCACTGGATTCAGGCAAGCCTGGCTGATGACGGCTGGAATGCCAGAAACCGGTCCTAGGATGCTTGTTTCCGGTCCAGGGAAGACATGGCTTGGCAGTTCGGGCTGGACTGTTCCCATGAGGCACAGGGTCAGACTGATTTGCATATGGCCATGTCTGAACTGGGGTGGTGGAGTGAGCTAAAGAATGATGATGGATTAAACCCAGATCAGTTGACTGGGGGTGAGTGTTTGATTGGCTCAAACGCTCCGTCCATCATCCCCTTTTGTATCGCTTTGTTCGCCCCAAGTTGGCGGGGGTATGCCCAGACGTGGGTCCCTTGCTCACTTTGCCACTGGATTCAGGCAAGCCTGGCTGATGACGGCTGGAATGCCAGAAACCGGTCCTAGGATGCTTGTTTCCGGTCCAGGGAAGACATGGCTTGGCAGTTCGGGCTGGACTGTTCCCATGAGGCACAGGGTCAGACTGATTTGCATATGGCCATGTCTGAACTGGGGTGGTGGAGTGAGCTAAAGAATGATGATGGATTAAACCCAGATCAGTTGACTGGGGGTGAGTGTTTGATTGGCTCAAACGTTCCGTCCATCATCCCCTTTTGTATCACTTTTAGGAAGTTGGCATTTTCTTTTCCTTGCCATTGGTGACTGCTACCTGGGTCTTGGGTCACATGACTAGGTGTAGTTGGCAGTTGGCCTTTGTATATTCGTCCCAGACAGTGTCACAAAGGGGGATTGGGTGTTGGAAGGATGGGTGGGGCATACCTGTCACCTACCACAGCTGCACTTCAAAAAGGGGGTGCCTCCTACACTCACAAAGAACTTCCCACTAACCTTTTGTCACCCCAGACATCTTGGGACCTGTGACCTGGGAAGGGGAAGAAAGGAAATTCGAGAACCAGATGTGGGGGAAGTCTAGAAGTTTCTCTCATTTCAAAGCTGGCACCAGGGATTAATTTTGGACCCCGATACCCACTCTGCAGAGCACTCCTGGACCTGTGGACTCTACAAGAGGAAGGGCTGCCCTGCTGCCTGAGGACTGCACTGATGCCTGGTGACTGCCCTGGTGACTGCCCTGCTGCCTGAGGCCTGCCTTGCTACTTGAACCCAGAACTGCCAGAGTGTCTTCTAGAGTCTGTAAACTGGCCTATTGTTCTGAGCTACAGGGACACAACCGGCTCCTGACCAGCGGTTTCATCAAAACCGACGCAGTGCGATGCATTCTGACACAAGTCCCTGCATCGCTAGCTGTAGGCTGGTGGCTTCATAGGAACTTCCGCAGTATGAGGCATCCCAACACAAGTCATTGCATCAACAGCTCTTGCCTGGTGGCTTCCTCTGAAGTGACGCAGTGCGCCTCATCTTGATGCAGATCTCCACACTGCAGCCCAGACTGGTGGCTTTAGCGACCAAATGCAGCGTGACACATCTTCATGCCATCATCGCAGCTCCTTATCGGCGGCTTCCCAGCCCGGTGCATCTCAACACAGGACCATGCATCGCAGCTCCTGCACGATGGCTCCTTGATGCAGTGCAGGCCAATGCAGACTTCGTATTTGATTCCAAAGGACACAAGGTACTATCCCAGAAGTCCAAACTTGGTCTTGTGCCTGGCCTGTGCTCCTTAGTGGCCAGGCTGGACTTGTGACTTTGTCCCGGTCTAGTGCGACCAGATAACCATAATTGGCACTATTTGTTTCTAAATTCTATTTTCCCTTAAATCTTTGAAACTGCATAACCCCAGTTTTACTGAAAGTATTTTTGTTGTAGTGGTTTTTTTTTAAATTAAAGATTACTATATTTTTCTATATTTTTCTTGTGTTGTGTTATCGCTTTATTATTGCTCGAGTGCTGCATAAATACTTTACAAATTGCCCCTAAGTTAAGCCTGACTGCTTTTGTGTCAAGCTACCAGATGGTTAAGCACAGGTTAATTTAGTGACTTTTTTAAGTCAACCTGACAAGGATCATGGTTGTTGCTTGAGTAGAGTTTCACCCTCCTCGACCAATACCCAATTTCTCTCACATGTTAGGAAAGTTTTTTTTAAAACCTTTCATACTATAAAACCAAGTTAAAAGTATAACTAAGTTCATAGTGAACATGTGAAAGGACACCACTATCAAAACGCACATACACTTAACTCGTTACTACTAATATACACTAACTCTTTCTCTGCTGCTTAGTCTATTCCAGTTGTGTTCCGGTACAGTGGTGTCATGCAGGGGTGCAGAGAATGGTGCTGGAAGACAAGCCCATAATGTCTTAGGCCTTAATTTGGGCCTGGTGACGATGGTCCTCTCGACGCTTGTAGCATTATTCACCCCCGAGTGCACTGCAGCATGACGCAATGTCTTTCCAGATTTGTGCCTGTGCTGCATGGCTCAGCTGGGACTCTTAACCCCATAAAGCTGACAGCCTCCCCCCCAGCTAATGATGTTGCCCTCAGAAGATATGGAGGGCCTTCTCATCAATTGCCTCAGCAATGTTGGGGGAAACAATTTTGCAAGTAGCAACTAGATGGATGAGGCTGATGTTGTGAAGAGAAGATAGCTGGGAATGGTGACCTCCTCTTCCTGTATGTCATTTCCTGCTGGTTGCAGTATGCGGAGATCTCCTCCCCAAGTGTCTGCCCTGTGTACAGAAGGGAGACTACTCACCTGGAGCAGAGACTTTGCATACAGGAGGGAATTCGCCAAATGCGTGAGGGTGACACCTTGCATATACCTAAAGTAATAAAAATGTGATATAGTTAAAAAAAAATGAAGCTATTGGTTGTGTAAAAACCTGACCTTTTTTCAATTAAGGAGTTTAGTTTGTTTACCCAAAAACATGAATATAGCATATGACATTGCGTGAGTTTCTGTTATGAATGATAAGTGTTAGAATGTCTCAAAAATGAAGAGACAACTAATTTTTGACTGGAGCATAGCATTTTAGTCAACGACATTATGTGAATTAAACAGAGTTGTCTCAGGATGATATATATGGACATTGTTTAGTTGTGCACAATTTATCATTGACAAGAGACTGTTAAACTACATAAATACAGCAAGCAAACTTTCAGCTCAAGAGAAAAATAAGTTAACCAGATGATTCCGTATCTGCATACCCGGAACTCAATTCGGTACTGCACCCAAGGTACCTGGATGTGGGCATAGATCAGGGTCAAAATCTATATGTAAGCCCCATCACATGGAGATGTTGTGCAACACATTACAAGAATCTTGCATACAACTTCTGGGAAGTACAGCAGTACTCCCAATGTACAGTCAAGATATATGAATCCTGACTTGAGGATCCCAAAAGTGTGTTCAATAATGCATTGTGCATGTTTGTGTGCCCTGTTGTACCTCTGTTGAAACACCGTAGTTGGACATCTGTATGGTGTGAGAAGATGGGGAGAGTATACCTGGGCTCACCTCTATCAAAGAAAAGTGATTTTTGTGAAAGAGGGACCTCTATTCTAAATGTAATACTTCATGCAGTGTGTGTCAGGGTATTGTGTGTGAATTGAGTTATTGTGATTGTTGATTATATTTGAGATGTCACCCCCAGGTGCACTTGCAGCCCTAGTGTGTAGTGTTATTACTTACCAATAAGTCACATGTCACCAAAATCCCCAGAAGCCAAGCAAAGTGCAAGAGGTGAGTGTTTCAAAACAATTTAGCTGCTGTGTGTTCTTCCCGGAAGGGCAGCGTGAACATCAATAAAGCAGTTCCTGGTATCATAGACTGCCTCAGCGTTGATGGAGTACCAGCAGTGTCTGTTGCGTAAAAGGTGTACTGTGTGGTGAGGTAGCTGAATTGCCACATGGATGCTGTCAATGATCTTCTGTTGATGCATCTCAGAACCTGATGCAGACAGCGAGACAGGCTTGTCTGTGAGATGCCAATGTTGTCAGAGGAGGCCCTCTGGAAAGAGCTAATGGCCATGAAATGCAGTGCAGCCAGTATTTTGAAATAGGTTGAGATAGCCTGTAAGCAGGCTGAATCAAGCTCCTGCTCCCAGTCAGCAACCATGTCCAGGATCACATCAGGTGAGAAGCTTTATCTGACAATGACATCTTCCCTGGACCTTGCAAAGATGGAATCATTTAGCTGTTAACCCTCTCTCTCCTCCTCCTCAAATAATTCCTCCTCAAAACAATCGGCAAGCCTCTAAAGGTGCTCACCGACATGGTAAATTCATCAAAAGTTGTTTGGAATGAGCTTGCTCCTTATGTGGTCAGTGTGGCTGTGATAAGTTGTTGTGGAAATGTACACCAGATGGAGAAAAATCACTCTTTTCATACCAGATTTATTACAATTGTTGTAATCCTTTTATGTAAATATCCAGCATTTTTCTTCTGATTGAAAATTTAAAAATGAAAGAAAATACCTTGGTTCAAACAGAAAACAGCATTTTCATTTATGTTAAAACAAAATTTTACTTAATATAAAATTATATAGGGAGTTTACAATAAGAACAAAGATAATGGATGAGGATTTAACAAAATGTTTCAGTAATGTGGATATTAATAAAAGAAATAAATGTGGCTTTATTTACCAATATATTTCTATAGTAATTTATTGGCCCCCTTGATTTCTATGGGAGGGTGTTGCAGTGTTTGGCCATGTATGGTGCTGGACTTTCTGCAGGTATGCTGGAATACATTTACTACTGTTTTGGGTCCTTTTTAACTGGAATAATGCTAAAACTGCAGTTTGTGAGTAACAATGGGCCTTTATTATTGTGGGTTGTACATGTCCATCCCTAAACCCCTCACTTACCTTTCAATAACCCCTCCTTTCTCCCCCTCTTAACCGCTTCCCCTTAGTAATAAGTATTCCCCATTTCACACTCACTTCTCCCTGTCCTTCCCTCATTTACCGCTAAAACATATACTTATGCGTGCAGAGATTCGCATAGTCATGGCAAAGATCTGTCCACAGAAAACTATTGGAGAGATGGAGGTGGAAATTCTGCACATACGTTTATGAATAGCATTTTGTGGTACATTTTTGCAGTACTACTAAATATGCTAAGACATTCAGTTTGTGAATAGATCCTTCCCTCCCCAATGCTGCTTCAGCATTGGGGTTCAAAGTAAGAAAACTCTTTCGTTTATAAGCTCCACTGAATGTCAGGGATCTGCCACCCCACTGGGCAGTTCAGAAGACATCTGGGCCCAGGTTTACTAATGGCTTGCATTGCCCTTGTGTCATGCAAGGTAATGCAAGGCAAAGCAAGCCCTTAAGTCAGATTTACTTAACCAAGCAAAGCCACCTTGTGTGACTCTGAGTGGCTTAGTAAATCTAGAGTAATTCAAACCACCACAAGTCGCTGCCTTAAGTTACTCTGCATTGACAAGGTATTCCATGGGTGGAGTGTGGGCATTCCCATGCGCCACTTATGGATTTTGGTGCATTCGCAGATTTACTAATAATAGTAAAGCTGGGAATGCGTCAAAATGGCATGGCATCCCGTCATTGATGTAACAAGGAGAAATGTGTACATTTTTCCTCGCTCATTCCTCTTTCTAAGTGTGCTGCATTCTACAGCACACACAGTAAGAAGAAAATGCCTTTAAGGATTGTTTTGTACATTCCTGCCTGTAACACAGGCACCCTTGCAACATGGGGGAAGGGTGCCCACGTTGGAGCTAGGCAGCACTCAGTGCACCAGCGCAGGGAGAGAGCAGGAATGCGTCACATCTCAGTAGATAGAGCACATTCCTGCTCTCCCCCATTGAAGCAGTGCAGCTCAGCAACTTGTCTTGCTGCATTGCGTTGCCTCAAATGTTAGTATATCTGGGCCCTGATCTCCAAATGCCTCAAAATTGGGGTGTAATTTAGCCAAACTTGCATGGGCCTCTTTGTAATATTGAAGAAATTATTTGGGAGCATAACATATGAATATTTTCAATGGTTCTATACAGCTTTCTACACTGCAAAACTAGATTGAGCCTCGGTCATTAAACTTTGGAATATTTATTGTGAGCTCTGCTGAAGACAACTAAGGAGCAGAAAGAAAATAATGGAAGTAACAAAACCAGTTGATGAATGCAGTTCTATACTCAGGTTAATTTGTTCTTTCAACCAAGAAGTGCGTGAGGCAATGTAACTAAAAAAAATATTGCCCTCCATCTGTGGAAACGTTTACATTAGCTTTGTGAATCGTTTGAAAACAATATTTGAAAACAATACAGTGTAATGCTCTCAAACCTCCTTTGACCACTATTACCCTCCAGAAAAAGGCAAAAAGTATAACTTCATATATTCAGCTTGCTGAGAGATCGGAGAAAATCAAAGTGACTAGCCCAGTCAATCCCGTTCAAGAAAAGAAGTAAACACAAACGTTTGCCATCACTTCTCTCATCTTTTTTTCTTACGGTAGACTGAAAAGGGCATAAAACATTATTTAAACTAATATACCATAGATTCTAGGAGTCAAAATGCAGGGAAACATTGTCTGGTTCTTCGTTAAAGACAGCAAATTAAAAAAACTATCTGTATTTTTAAATTAACTCTACAGCTAATGAATATATGTTATGGAAGGAATACACCAAACACATGTTGTATCCAGCAAACATGACATCATAGGCCACAGCGGCGGCTCCTCCGCTAAGGCAGAGGAGCATCACCCCACTGCTTTGAAGCAGTGAAAGAAAGGAAACATAAAATGATAATAACTCAAGGTTATTATCATTTTATGTTTTCCTGCTGCAGCAGGTTTGCGGGCGGGGCTGCTCCGATGACAGAGGAGCAAAGGGAGGAGTGGTCTGCCCACTCTGAGGGGCAGATTTACAAGCCCCCTGCGCCACCAGTACGTCACTTTTCGTGACGTACTGGTGGCGCAGGGGGCTGCTCCATATTTACAAGGAGAGGAAAAGCCACCCTGCGTGACTTGTCCTCTCCTTGTAAATACGGCCCCTTCACACGCAGCACTTTGCGGTGAAGGGGCGTTCCATGGGTGTTGCTGTGGGTGTTCCCACGCAACACCCATGGAACCAGACACATCTCCAGAATTACGAGAAATCGTAACTCTGGAGATGCGTCTGAAAGCTACGCCACCTTAGAGGTGGCGTAGAGAGGCGCAACGAGGAGAAATGTTTTCATTTCTCCTCGTTTTTTCCTCTTTCAATGCGTGCTGCATTCTACAGCACGCATTGAAAGAGGAAAATGCCTGTAGTGATTGTTTTCGTGCAGGAAGGTGCCCCTTCCTGCACAAAAACAATCTCCCCACGACGCAGGCATCCTTGCACCATGGTGCAAGGATGCTGCGCCGGCGCATGGCTGCAGTTTGTGCGCCAGCGCAGGGGGAAGCACAGAGATGCGACATATTCTTGTAAATATGTCGCATCCCTGTGCTTTCCAAACTAACGCAGCGCGGCGCAGCAAAGCAACTTGCTGCACCGCGCTGCGTTAGTTTAACGTAAATCTGCCCCTAAGTGTGCATGAATGTTTGGCCAGCCCTCTCAGGCCGGCCAAACATTGATGCGCGCTTTGCATGTTCTCCATGCAGGCTGCATTACAGGCCGCATGGAAAATATGCCCAGGCTCCCATTCCCTGGCTGAGCGTCGAACCACCATGCTCAGACCAATCAACACTGCATTGCAGCATTGTGATTGGCTATGAGGAGCCTGGCTGCTTCCTGTTCCGGCCCCAAGGGAGATACGGTGACGGAGAGACAGAGGAGAGACGCGGCATCAGGTAAGTGTTTTTATTCTTTTTTAAACCCCCCTACCCTCTTCTCCCGCAAGCCACTGATCGGCCCTCATTCTCAGTTTCTCTCAATTGCCAGTTTGATTGGCTGAATTTGGATTCTGAAATGTGTAGTACCTACTAATAGAGTAGCACAGCACACGCTGGGGCATATTTTCTAAGGACTTACATTGTTCTAGCATGATTCAGGACCTTGCAATGCAACTAAATTCCTTAAATGGGATGTACAAAGCCACTCAAAGGATGATTTGTGCCGCCTTGCATGACTTTATGAAGAAATGTAACATAACATAGCAGCTTGCGCTGCGTTGTGTTACATTTTGTTGTGGTAGACGTTCCATCGATGGAGGATGGGCATCCACCTATGGAATTTGATGCAATTCCAGATTTACTAAAGGCAGCAAACTTGGGATTGCGCATCTATGTGTGATTCTGCATCACACATAGAAAGAGGAAATTTCCTTAGAATTGTTTTTGTGCAGGAAGGTATTCCTTACTGCACAAAAACAATCCTAACTGTAACACAGGCACCCTTGCAGCATGATGCAAGGGTGTCTGCGTTGGAGCTAGGCAGCACACAGTGCCCAGCACTAGAAGAGAGCAGAAGTGGCCCATATCTTAGTAGAACTGGCGCATTTCTACTCTCTCCTTTTCATGCAATGTAGAGCATCATCAAGTTTCCTTGCTACAGTTGGGTTGCATAAAAATTTGAGTAACATACAGGCACATGCATCAATGTTGGATTTTGCGAATTCTTAATTGCGATTTTTAAGGAATCGCAATTAAGGAATCGCAAAAGCCTATGCATGTAGAAATCGCTTAAAAATAGCGATTTCTAAACATTCCTTAATTGTGACTCGCAAATTGCGAGTCGCAATTAAGGAATACCTCCCCATTCATTCCTAGAGGCCCATAGGAATGAATGGGAAGACATTCTCAATTTGCGATTCTCAATTAGAGAATCGCAAATTGAGAATGCAATTTCAAGGGTGTCAAAAGGACACCCTGTTGCACCCCTGAAATCTGCATATGAGTACATCTTGCACACACACATGCCCCAAGGGCATGTGTGTGTGTAAATGGAACTTTGAAAAATGCACTTTAGTGCATTTTTCAAAGTTTTTGTAAATTACCATGAAGTTCAACTTCATGGTAATTTGCGCCCTATTAGCGAAATCGCTAATTATTTTACTTTAATGCATTGCATTTAAGGAATCTCAATTTGCGATTCCTTAAATGCAATCGCAATTTGAGAACTCGCAATTAATTGCAAATTCTCAAATTGCGAGGGCCTTGACCCTTGATGCATCGCAAAAGCTAATTTTGCGATCGCAAACGGCCGATTTTTGCGAATCGCACCGTTTGCGATCGCAAAAAGCTTTGATGCATGTGCCTGTATGTCCCTAAGAATTTTCCAGGGCATGATTTTCAGGTAAAACGTAACAGAATATGCCACTAGAAAAAGGTCCGACGTGTGGGAATTACATGCAGAAATAGTTGTGAAACATTAGTTTCCATAGTAAATCTGGATATCTTGTAATGGTGCAGTAATATCGCATCTAGAAATCCAGCATCTCTGTGGAGTGGGGATTTGGATGTTAAAGCATCGGTAATACCGCATGTAAAAAAAACATGGCCGTGATGCGGGCCCTGGCAGTTGCGGTAGCAGTACTGCAGCCTTCCTAAATTGTAGTATCTGCTAGAATAAACGTTGGTTCCCAGGGTACAGCTGTTTTCAGTGGTATCAAGCCACCTTTCAAGCCACGATGGTAAAGGGGAAGTCAAACTACCAGCAACTCGTTTTAGACGAATTTGTTAGGTCTGGCGCTATGCACATTGCCTCATCAGCATAACCGTAAATTAAAGCATGCCTGATTAAATATATTTGCAGCTAATGGAGTATTCAGTATCAATGGCTTTTAAATTACAGAATACTAATAGCGTCTAGAGAATTAAATATCAATTGCACCCATTTAATCAAATCTAATTACACAATAGAAGTATCTGCACGGGGCGTTTGAAAATAATTGATGATTTGTATTACATAGGGGATCGAGAAAGATATTTTTACGACATTAAACAAGTCTTTGTTTAGTCATTAAATTAGCAAGTTCCAAACATATTCTGACATATCCGAGCATAGAAGCTATTGTTGTGCTGGAAGTTAATCGAATGTAACATTATTGCATCGCAAATGACAAAATCATGTGAAGTTTGAAAAATAATCCAGCCACATTTTTCATGTGAGAATCATGCTTTTAAGTGGTGTGTTTGCTTCGAAACGTTGATTTTATATGTATGAAAGAAACTGGCCGTATGTTATGTTAGATTGCTCACTTTTCTGTTTCTAAATAACAATACAGTCTGTATCACGAATGATTGCGTTCCTTATATTTTCTAGGCACATGGACAGATATCAGGGCCGGCTCCTCCACTAGGGCAGAGGAGCGTCACCCCACTGCTTTATCGCAGTGCGAGAAAGCCAAAACATGAAATGGTAATAACTAAAAGTTGTTACCATTTTATGTTTCCTTTGTGCTTTGCTGGCGGGTGGGTGGGCGCGGCTGCTCTGCTCTTTGAGCAGGTATGGGGAGGTAGTGGTTTGCACACTCCTGAGTGCGCAAAAACTGTTTGGTCGGCCCTCTCGGGCCGCCCAAATCAGTCATGCGCACTCTCCCCTTTCCCCATGCAGGCTGCATAGCAGCCTACATAGAGAACATGGCCACCCCATTAGCCCCAGGCTGGGCGGCATCCCGACCAATCACAATGCTGCTTGCAGCATTGTGAATGGCTTTGGGTAGGGTCTGGAGAGAGCCTGGCTGCCTGCTTCCTGTTCCTGTTGGAGGCAGGAGAGCAGGAGCAGGAGCCGAGAAGACGCGGGACCCGGTGGAAAGGAAGGTAAGTGTTAGACCTGGCATCCTTGGCGTGGGTCTCCCTTCCATTGTTTCACTATGCCTCCACTGTTGTTGATATGTTTTTGCTGGTCTAGCTGCTTTTGGCACTTTGCCACTGCTATTCAGTGCCAAAGTGCAAGTGCTCCCTATGGTAAATTGATGTATGGATTAGTGACTCCATGTTTGGCCTATTTGATTCACTGTCAGACCCTAGTACAGTGCACTGTTTGTGCCCAGGGCCTGTGAATCAAATGCTGCTGGTGGGCTTGCAGCACTGGTTGTGCCACCCACAGGAGCAGCTTGTAAAGTATGTCTCAGGCCTGCCATTGCAGAGCCTGTGTGCAGTCTGGTACTGCCATGTCAACTTGGTAAGTGCACCCACTTACCAGTCCCCAAACCTTCCCTTTTCTGCATGTTAGTCACCCCTAAGGTAGGCCTGCGGGCAGGGTCCATTGTATGTAAGAGGTAGGACATGCCCTGGTGTGTGTGGCATGTCCTGATAGTGAATTACAGCCAATTTTGTTTTTCACTATTGCAAGGCTACCTGTCCCCATAGGCCAGAATGGGCAGTTTGATTATAACATCTTATAATCCTAACTGACCCAGGGAACATGGTAGAAAAACGAATTTAGTATGCCTGAACTCAGAATGATAAACTACATATTTTAGTGAAGTTGGTTTTAACATTCTGTGTTTGAAAATACCACTTTTAGAAAGTAGGTATTTTCTTGCCTAACCATCCAGCCTGCCTCTGCTAGCTTGTGTATTATATGTCTGGGTTTGTGAGTGACAGGGGCTGGGGGACTCCAGGAGACAGGGTGAGTCAGTACAGGGCTGAATAGACCTATCTGCATGTAGAGTGGTGGGAGGAGTAGCACCTGGGCCTGAATAGGGCTGTGCCTGCCTTCCACAATGCTGGCTCCACCTCCTGTGGTGCGTCTGATGTCCCTGACCCACATTGACAAAGGAAGAAGGTGTGCACTGGCAGAATGCACCCAGAACTGGTTTGGACTAGGTACAGGACCCTCTGCCTTCAGAGGACAAAGGATTTGCTAGTATAAATATTGGGGCCCAGACCCCAAGACTTTAGATCACTTCTGGGAAACAAGAAGAACCTTTGCTGAGGAGAGGAACCAGAGAAACTGAATGAGGAGACTATCCCTATGTTGTGTGCTGTTTGAGGGTTTGGCCTGCAGTGGTTGCCTGATTGCCAAAGAAAGGAGAAAGGAACTGTGTGCCTACTTTCATCATCTTGCAGAAAATCTCCAAGGGCTTGAAGATTGAGCTTGCCTCCTGCTGAAGTCTCAGGGATACAAGACTTCACCCACCAGCTCCCCTGAATTCCCTTGCTGGGAATTTGAAGTGCCTACTGTTGTGTTGGGCCTTCTGAGAGACTGCGTGTCGCTGGGAGCTGGAAGCGCGACTCACGAAGAAGAAGCGTGTCGCCGTCGCAGCAGACGCCGTCGCATCATCGGAGAAGCGTGGCGCAGGGCCTGTCGCGGCTCAGAAGATTCACTGAGTCGCTGCTCGGCCATCGGGCGTGCACGCATCACCCCCTTCGTTGTCGCATCGAGAGGAAGACACCATTTTGTTTCATTGCACCGGGTCGTCATCGCATCGAGGCGCTGCTGGTCGCATCGCCACAGAAGTGCAGTAAGAAACCGACGCATCACCTCCCCATGCAGTGAAGAACCGATGCATCACCTCCCCTCCGGTAAGGAACCGACGCATCACCGTCCCCTACGCAGCAGTAGGGAACCGACGCATCACCTCCCCCGGAGCAAGGAACCGACGCATCACCATTCTTGCATGTAAGGAACCGACGCATCACCTTCCCTGCAACTCTTTTGTTTGTATCACGTTACGCACCCAAAGGTACATTGAACGTAGAGTGTCGCATTTATCACCTGCATTTGAACTGAACTATTTTCTACCATTTGACAGTCATTTTTCGTATTGTATTGTGGATTTTTGTCGTTTTGGGTCTTGTGTTAAGTCTATATAAAAATACTTATTTTTATACTACAACTTGTGTGGTGTCCATCTGTAGTGTTGTCACTGTATTACTGTATGTATTCACAAATGCTTTACACACTGCCTCTGAGATAAGCCTGCCTGCTCGTGCCAAGCTACCAAGGGGGGGAGCAGGGGTTATTTTAGTAGTGTATCCCCCTTACTCTGACTAGAAGCAAGGGTCCCTATTTGGACAAAGGTACCTACCTCTGCCAACTAGAGACCCCCAGTTCTAACAGTAAGTATAATTGAATTTCTTATTTTTGTTTAATTTACCCGCGAACCCCCCGCGACACACCTCACGAATCCCCCCACCCACGACCCTTCGCACCCGCCCCCCACCCGCGAGCAATGCCGGCCGTGACTGGTCAGATTGGCCTGCTGTGGGGCAATCTGGCAGTGCAAGAAAAGATGGTCTGATATTTCAGTGTGTGGGCCGAGTTTTTGACTGTTTATGGGTCTCTTTAATGCATATATGTCAACCTCTTGCATCAGAAATGGTTACAAAATCAGGTGTTGAAGAAGGTGATCTCAAAAAGGTCAAAAGTGAATGAATACTTCTTTGGAGAGCGATATCCTATTGAAAAGTGGGTGACTCTGTTAAAGTCAATGGAGGCATTTTGTTTGTCAAGTGGGTGCATGATAGCAGGTGACACCCAATAAATGCTGATGAGCTGACAAGTATATTTATAGTCTGGTGGGCCAGTTTTTACTGTTGATTTTCCTGATATAACTGAAAATATTGCCTGCAACAAACACTAATACATGCTGCCTCCCATACCTAGCAAAACATATTAACAGTGTATATTTATGTTCAAAATTACCTCATTGTGTATATGAAGTCCATTTCTTTAGCTATCTGATTTGCTAATTGGGAGCTTTTTCATTTTGGTGCCCAGGTCTATTTTCTGTCTCAGTTCAAATGTGTGTAGGCATCGCTAAACCATTAGTTTTGTTTATTTTAGTCCCATCAGGATGTCTGAAAAAAAAGAACACAAGAAGGGGAACATTAGGCTTGCTTGGGTTGAGTTGAAAATGTCTCTCCTTTTGTTTGAATCGCCATTATTTTTGTGTTTCTTCAAAGTTGCTCATCCAATCTCAATGATGCATGGTTGCTGCATCTCCTAAGGCCTTAATTACGAGTCTGGTGGTCCACCGCACCTGCCAGGGAACCGCCGTTCCCTGGCAGTGTTGCAGCGGTCAGAAGGCAGTATTATGCTTGGCGGAACTGACGTGGTCCCACCAAGCATATCGCAAGTTTCCTCTCCACCACGGTTTTCATGGTGGTTCCATGCTGTGCAGGAACTGTTTTGGTGGTCCTATTGCGGTGCCCATTTACAGGGCACCGATGTGGGAACGTCAAAAACAAAGCCTGCCAGACAGGAGGAAACTACTAATCTGGCAAGTGGTTTGACTATGCTTTGGCAGGGCGTACACGGGGCCACACTGCCAAAGTCGTAATCAGGCCCATAGTGGTAACTTGAGTGACCTCTCCGATTGGTGAGAACATGGGTTGGTGGTGAATTCAGGGTTACTTTGGTACTTCTAATGATCTTTGTGTCAGTTCCATCTTTGCTTGGCTTCTCTCTGTGGACTGTGATTTTCTTCAATATTTCAATGGAGACTAATACTGCTGTAGTTTTGTTGTGGTGGGAGAATGTCCAGGGATGATCTTTTTAGTTGGATGGGAATTCTGTGCTCCAGCTTGTAATTTTATTTTTAGGGAGTCATCATATTTTTGTGGTGCAAAGAGACCAAACACACTTTTTTAGTGCTTCTGTTAAAAAAAATCCAGCTATTTTTAGTGTTTCTTCATCTATGTAATGTTGTCTTGCTTTTTTGATTTTCTCCTTTTAATATGCTCAGCTTCTCCATTCATTAACATTAATTCCAAGATGACTGTTGAGGTCCGTACAAGTTAATTTCTTCATCAGTCACTTTTTTGAATGAGCCAGAGCAAGAAACCCACTAGATATCAATCGGGCTCCCACCTAACCAAAATCATGGATGGTCAGCTACATTTACAGATTAGATATACGTAGGGTGTTCCCTGAAGGAGTGTCAGCTGGCTTCACCAGTGCTAACCTTTGAATTGGCAGACTATCTGCCAAATGGACACCAAGTAATAGTGACAGTTGCTCAACAATATTTACGACAAAGGGAACTTCTCTAGCTTTTCCTGCCCAGTACAGCAATATGAGGCAAAGTGATCACAGGCAGCGAAATCAAATAATGACCCTGAAGTGCAGGGAAAAAACTACTAGGTCTATTTCATTAATTTTTCTATTTTCCAAAGTATAACTCCTGCTTGGGATTTGTTTCTGAAAAACTAAAATTTAAGCTGAGCTTGATCAAAACAACATGGTGTCCGCTTGGCAAAACATTGTGCCTTTATAGCAACCATTATACCTACATGTTGTCCTCCATCATTGGAGTGGAGGCCATAGTCTCCGATCAATCAATCAATCAGGGAATTGTAAGCCCGCTACTCACCCATGAGGGTCTCAAGGCGTTGAGGGGGGGGACCGCAGATCTGTTTAGCCGAAGAGCCAGGTCTTGAGGGTCTTCCTGAAGGTGTTCAGGGAGGGGGCGCATCTGATGTCTGCCGGTAGCTCGTTCCAGGTCTTGGCTGCAATGTGAGAGAAGGATCTTCCACCTGCTCTGGCTCTGTGGATGCGCGGGGTTTCGGCCAGTGTGAGGTTGGAAGATCGGAGGTTTCTTTTGGGTACGTGGAAGTTGATTCTGTCGTTGAGTTATTTGGGTCCGTTGTTGTATAGGAATTTGTAGGCGTGAGTGCGGATTTTGAAAGTGACTCTTTTCTCCACGGGGAGCCAGTGGAGACTTCATAGGTGTTGGCTGATGTGTTCATGTCGGGGGATGCCGAGGACGAGTCTGGTGGCGGTGTTCTGTATTGTCTGGAGTTTGCGGAGTAGGGACTTGTTGATGCCGGCGTAGAGTGCGTATCCATAGTCCAGTCTGCTGTTGATGAGTGCGTGGGTGACTGTCTTCCTTGACTCAGGGGGGATCCACTTGAAGGTCTTGCGGAGGATGCGGAGGGTGTTGAAGCAGCTGGAGGTGACGGCGTTGACCTGTCGGTTCATGGTAAGTGATGAGTCGAGTACGATGCCGAGGTTCTTGGTGTGGTCTGAGGGGGTAGGTGGGCTTCCGAGGGTGGTCGGCCACCAGGTGCTGTCCCATGCAGAAGGGGTGGTACCGAGGACGAGGACTTCTGTCTTCTCGCCGTTGAGCTTCAGGCAGCTGTTGGTCATCCAGACTGCGATGTCTTGCATTCCTTTCTGGAAGTTGAGTTTGGCAGTGGTGGGGTCTTTGGTGAGGGAGAAGATGAGCTGGGTGTCATCGGCGTAGGATACGATGTTGAGGCCGTGTTGTCGGACGATGGCTGCAAGGGGGCCATATAGATGTTGAAGAGGGTGGGGCTCAGTGATGAACCCTGTGGGACTCCGCAGGTGATTTTTGTGGGGTCGTAGAGGAAGGGTGGGAGTTTTATCCTTTGGCTTCTTCCCGTGAGGAATGATCAGATCCAGTCCGGGCTGTTCCTTGTATGTCTGCCTCGTGTAGTCTGGCGACTAGTGTGCGGTGGGAGACGGTGACGAAGGCCGCTGATAGGTCGAGTAGGATGAGGGCTGTGGAGTGGCCTTGGTCCAGGAGGGTGCGGATGTCGTCTGTGGCGGTGAGTAGGGCGGTCTCTGTGCTGTGGTTGCTTCGGAATCTGGATTGGGACGGGTCGAGGACCGCGCTCTCTTCAATGAATCGTGTCAGTTTCCGATGACATTGTGGGATACCCACAAGAGTGTAAAGGAGCATGTATACCCAATATGTTCTGGCCAAGCATTCCTATCCATGCTACATTTTCAATTTGTGACCAATTATCGGAATGACATAGGGCCTCATTATGATACCAGTCAGACCGACTGTCCGACTGCTGAGGGTCGCCTCGATTCTGACTACGGAGGCCAGGAAATTTCCCCCAGGCATATTACGATGCAACCACTGTTATCATGGAGGTGTCATCTACGTCAGTGCACATATCCCCGAATATGTGGCTGCAAGTGCATACAAACTCACAGGAAACGTGATATGTACACACATGCCTTGTGCTGCATGTACCCCATTGCTGGAGTGTGGCGATCTGTGCACAGCTAATCAATGGGGATACATACCACCTATGGACTTACCTAATTCTGGCATCCACAGGGTCATAGTTTTTGAGGTTCAGCTGCCATGGTGTAGCAGGGACCTGGAGAAAGGAATCCACGCTAGAGACTGTCAGAGAGAAGCTGATTTGGGTGAGTATGCACCACAAATTCTTCATTTCCAACGAGTCAAGGCAGCTGATTGGACCACCACAGTCGGCTCGTTGGAAATGCACATCCTAATCCAGATGGCAGTCGGAACTCCCTGTACAGCTCTATGGCTGCTGCTTTTCTCTGAATGCCATCTCAGTGGTCGGAGAAAGTCTGTTGGAGTCAGCTGTCTTCTAGCAGTAGGTTGGACTACATTCAGCATGCATTGTAATTTGGCAGTCAATCTGACCGCTTCTGACGAGACCCCAGCGGTCTAACTGACGCCAACGAGGCCGCGGATGTCGGGCCAACTGGCATTGTAATGAGGCCAATAATTTTTGTTGTGTCCTCCCCAATTTTTTTCCTGTCTGATTTTGAAGACTTGAGAATTCTGTGCACTTTGCCACTGGTAAGCAGCAGTAAGGTGCCTGAGCCTTCTCACTAAAATGTGCTGTACATCTGGAACTCCTTGTTTGACCTACATACCTTCCCTGTAAGTCCATTGTCGATAGTACCCTAAAATGCCCTATGGTATGTTGGTTTCAGGGTGTATACACACCACCACATATGACAACAATATATGGCTGGCTGGATAACTACTGTGCTGTGACTGAGCTGCAGTTATAAGTACTTCAGTATGGCATGGCAAGGGAAAGCACCTTCACCAAGTTCATTGACAAACTATCAAAACCCAAAATATCATGGTTAAAAATATTGTGCAAAGAATATTGAGCACAAAAACATAGTTTTCCTATACTTATAATGTAAATGACAAAAATATTGAAAAAATATATAATTTAACACTAATATCGAAAAATATATGCAAACATATTGTATTTTAAAATATATATAGTTAAGCATAGTTAACAATAAATATTTAAACAATATAAAACAATATATAAATATATACTCTTTTAAACAAACACACACATATATGTATGTGTGTATGTTTATTTACACATATAAAATGTAAAACTGTTATCAAAATAATAATTTTAATTCATATTATAATTTACTCTTTTCTTAAATTTAATAATATAACAAGTAGATATATATACTTTTATATATATATATATTCACTGAAAAAAAATAGGTTTCAGGGACGTTATAGTAAAAATTAGCATTTAAAAAACCTTAGAAATTCACTGAAAAAAACCACAGGTTTCAGGAACGTTATAGTTAGTTGGACATTACACTCGTACAAAACCAGAGAAATCCGTCCGTTATAGTTAGTCGAGCTAACTATAACTCATGCCCCGCAATGCACTGCTGATGACGTCACATATTACATCATTCATGACATGGTCAGTGACATCACTGATGCCATCACTGATGACATCTCAAATGACATCACTGATAACATCATCCAGTGACTGTGTGTTTCTGTAAAGTTTAAATATGTTTTATATATATATATATGCCAAGGTGTATTGAAGAATGAGTGGGTGTATAAGTGTCTGAATGGATGACTTAGTAGGTACGTGACTGACTGTATAAGTGAGTGATTAAACGTGTCTTACTGAATGCATGGGTTAGTGACTAAACTGTGTGAATGTCTGTATCAGTTTGTCAGTTGGTATGTAAGCAGCTGCATGTGTTGGTGAGTAGCTACATGAGTGTCTATATGGGTTATTGATTGGTTGTCTGAGTATCTGTATGGGTGCCTGAGTGTCTGTGTTGGTGGGTGGGGGGGGTGACTCTGTGCATAGATGTGTGAGTGGGTGATTCACTGGGTGTATGGGTTCAAGAGTGCATCTGTGAAGGGCTGTATGGGTGGGTGAGTGTGTGTATGGGTGTGTTGGTGAGTGAATGGATGTCTCAGTGGTACATGTGTGAGTAACTACATATGTGAAAGGCAGTATATGTGAGTGTTGGAGTATATAAATGACTATATGTGAGAGTGAGTGATTGTGAGAGTGGCTGCATGGATGAGTGTGTGCTTGTGTCAGTGATTGTAGAAGAGAGTAAGTATGTGTTAGTATCTGTATGAATAAGTGAGGTGGTGTGTGTATAACTGTATAGGTGAGTAAATGGGAGTGTGATTGATTCTTTGCATGAATGACTAGGTGTGTGAGTAACTATGGATGAGTGGCAGTGTGTGAGTGTCTGTATAGATGTATGAGTGCATATGATAGTGCTGTATTGATGAGTGACTGCATGTATGAGTGACTGTATGGGTGAATGAGTGGATGTGTGTGTAGACCTAGGAATCAGTGAGTGGGTATGTAGTAACTGGTATTGGTGTGTCTATGGTTTTGAAAATGGTAGTCCATATTTTAGAGTGGGTATATCAAAGGTTATATTAGGGTGTGAGGAGGTGCATCAGATTATCACGTGGATGATGTCATCAGTGATGTCATTTGAGATGTCATCAGTGATGTCATCAGTGATGTCACTGACCATGTCATGAATGATGTAATATGTGACGTCATCAGCAGTGCATTGCAGGGGCGCAAGTTATAGTTAACTCAACTAACTATAACGGCCGAATTTCTCTGGTTTTGTACGAGTGAAATGTCCAACTAACTGTAACGTCCCTGAAATCTGTGGTTTTTATCAGTGAATTTCTAAGGTTTTTTAAATGCTAATTTCTAACTATAACGTTCCTGAAACCTATGGTTTTTTCAGTGAATTTCAAAGGTTTTTTAAATGCTAATTTCTAACTATAACGTCCCTGAAACCTATGGTTTTTTCAGTGAATTTCTAAGGTTTTTTAAATGCTAATTTCTAACTATGCCTACAGAGGTAGGGCATGTGCAAAAAGATGAAGAATTGCGCAGAAAGAAGCAAGAGAAATGCAGATTGAGGCAACAGAAGTCCAGAAAGAGAAAGAAAGGTGCAGAAAGAAGCAAGAGATATGCAGAAAGAACCAACAGAGGTGCAGAAAGAGGCCTTATTGCAAAGTCATCCTGTGCCCCCAACTTTTTGCTGACTCGTACTGGTGGTAACTGACTCTGACTAACCCAGCCCGGAACCAGTGCTATGCTGAAAGACACTTAGAATACAGTGAAAACACCTACCTACACTAGGGTACACTATGGGTTGGGGTACCCCAGTGATTGGCATGACCTCCCCTTTAAGGCCCTAGTACATAATAGGGCAGGGGGATTAAAACAACCTCTAAGTCAGAGGTGCAGAAAGAGGCAAGAGAAGTGCAAAAAGAAGCAACAGAGGTGCCAAAAGAGGCAAGACAGGTGCAGAAACAGGCAAGAAAGGTGCAGAAAGAGGGAACCGGAGTGCAGAAAGAGGTAAGAGGGATACAGAAATTTGCAAGAGAGGTACAGAAAGAAGCAAGAGCAGTGCAGGAAGAAGCAAGAGAAGTGCAGAAAGAAGCAACAGAGGTGGAGAAATAGGGAAGAGGGGTACAGAAAGAGGCAGGAGGGATATGGAAATTTGCAAAAGAAGTGCAGAAAGAGACAAGAGAGGTGAATAAACAAGCAAGAGAGGTGCAGAAAGAGGGAAAAGGGGTGCAGAAAAAGGCTAGAGGGGTGCACAAAGAGGCAAGAGAGGTACAGAAAGAGGCAGGAGGGGTTCAGAAAGAAGGAAGAGAAGTGCAGAAAGAAGCAACAGATGTGCTGAAAGAGGCGCAAAAGGTGCAGAAAGAGCAAGAGAAGTGCAGAAAGAAGCAACAGAGGTGCGGAAAGAGGCAAGAGAGGTGCAGAAACAGACAGGAAAGGTGCAGAAAGAGGGAAGAGGGGTGCAAAAAGAGGCAAGAGGGGTGCAGAAAGAGGCAGGAGGGGTGCAGAAAGAAGCAAGTGAGGTGCAGAAAGATGCAAGAGAGGTGCAGAAAGACGCAAGAGAGGTGCAGAAACAAGCAAGAGAAGTGCAGAAAGAGGCAAGAAAATTGTTGAAAGAAGAAACAGAGGTTTAGAAAGAAGCAAGAGAAGTGCAGAAAGAGGCAAGTGAGGTGCAGAAAGAAGCAAGAGCAGTGCAGAATGAACCAACAGAGGTGCAAAAAGAGGCAGGAGGTGTGCAGAGAGAGGTAGGAGAGATGCACAAAGAGGCAAGAGAGGTACAGAAAGAGGCAGGAGGGGTGCAGAAAGAAGGAAGAGAAGTGCAGAAAGAGGCAAGAGAATTGCTGAAAGAAGCAACAGAGGTGTAGAAAGAAGCAAGAGAAGTGCAGAAAGAGGCAAGTGAGGTGCAGAGAGAAGCAAGAGCAGCACAGAAAGAACCAACAGAGGTGAAAAAAGAGGCAAGAGGGGTGCAGAAAAAGGTAGGAGAGGTGCACAAAGAGGCAAGAGAGTTACAGAAAGAGGCAGGAGGGGTGCAGAAAGACAGAAGAGAAGTGCAGAAAAAAGCAACAGAGGTGCTGAAAGAGGCACGAAGGATGCAGAAAGAGCAAGAGAAGTGCAGAAAGAAGCAACAGAGGTACAGAAAGAGACAAGAGAGGTGCAGAAACAGGCAGGAAAGGTGCAGAAAGAGGGAACAAGAGTGCATAAATAGGCAAGAGAGGTACAGAAAGAGAAAAGAGGGGTGCAGAAAGAGGCAAGAGGGGTGCAGAAAGAAGCAAGTGCGGTGCGGAAAAAGGCAACAGAGGTGCGGAAAGACGCAGGAGAGGTGCAGAACAGGCAAAAGAAGTGCAGAAAGAGGAAAGAGAATTGCTGAAAGAAGCAACAGAGGTGTAGAAAGAAGCAAGAGAAGTGCAGAAAGAGGCAAGTAAGATGCAGAAAGAGGCAAGAGAGGTGCAGAAAGAGGGAAGACGAGTGCAGAAAGAGACAACAGGGGTGCAGAATGAAGCAAGACAGGTGCAGAAAGAAGCATGGGTAGTGCAGAATGAAGCAACAGGGGTGCAGAAAGAGGCAAGAGAAGTGCAGAAAGAAGCAACAGAGGTGCAGGAGGCCAGAGAACTGCAGAAAGAGGCAAGAGAGTTACAGAAACAGGCAAGAGAGGTGCAGAAAAAGGGAACAGGGGTGCAGAAAGAGGCAAGAGAGGTGCAGAAAGAGGGAAGAAGGGTGCAGAAAGAGGCTAGAGGACTGCAGATAGAAGCAACAGAAGTGCAGAAAGAAGCAACAGAAGTGCAGAAAGAGTCAAGAGAAGTACAGAACAAAGCAACAGAGGTGCAGAAACAAGCAAGAGTACTGCAGAAAGAGGGAAGAGGGGTGCAGAAAGAGGCACGAGGGATGCAAAAAGAAGCAAGAGAGGTGCAGAAAGAAGCAAGAGAAGTGTATAAAGAAGCAACAGAGATGCAGAAAGGGGGAAGTGGGGTGGAGAAAGAGGCAAGAGGGATACAGAAAGAAAGAAGAGAGGTGCAGAAAGAAACAAAAGAACTGCAGAAAGAAGCAACAGAGGTGCAGAAAGAGGAAAGAGGGGTGCAGAAAGAGGGAAGAGGGTTGTGAAAGAGGCACGAGGGGTGCAGAAAGAAGAAAGGGGGTTGCAGAAAGAAGCAAGAGAGGTGCAGAAAGAAACAAATGAATTGCAGAAAGAAGGAACAGAGGTGCAGAAAGAGGAGTGCAGAAAGAGGGAAGAGGGGTGTAGAAAGTAGCACGAGGGGTGGAGAAAGAAGCAAGAAAGGTGCAGAAAGAAACAAAAGAAGTGCAGAAAGAAGCAACAGAGGTGCAGAAAGAGACAAAAGGAGAGCAGAAAGAGGGAAGAGGAGTGCAGAAAGAGGCACAAGGGTTGCAGAAAGAAGGGACAGAGGTGCAGAAAGAGGCAAGAGAGGTGCAGAAAGAAGCAAGAGAGGTGCAGAAAAAAACAAAAGAAGTGCAGAAAGAAGCTACAGAGGTACAGAAAGAGGCAAGAGGAGTGCAGAAAGAGGGAAGAGAGGTGCAGAAAGAAGCAAGAGAAGTGCATATAGAAGCAACAGAGATGCAGGAGGCCAGAGAACTGCAGAAAGAGGCAAGAGAGTTGCAGAAACAGGCAAGAGAGGTGCAGAAAAAGGGAACAGGGGTGCAGAAAGAGGCAGAAAGTGGGAAGTGGGGAGGAGAGAGAGGCAAGTGGGATACAGAAAAAAGCAAGAGAGTTGCAGAAAGAAACAAAAAAATGCAGAAAAAAGGAACAGAGGTGCAGAAAGAGGCAAGAGGGGAGCAGAAAGAGGGAAGAGGGGTGCAGAAAGAGGCACAAGGGTTGCAGAAATAAGGGACAGAGGTGCAGAAAGAAGCAAGAGAAGTGCAGAAAGAAGCAACAGAGGTGCAGAAAGAGGGATGAGGGGTGTAAAAAGAGGCAAGAGAAGTGCAGAAAGAAGCAACAGAGATGCAAAAAGGGGGAACGTGGGTAGAGAAAGTGGAGAGAGGTGCAGAAAGAAGCAAGAGGGGTGCAGAAAGAAACAAAAGAATAGCAGAAAGACGATACAGGGGTGCAGAAAGAGGCAAGAGGGGTGTAGAAAGAGGGAAGATGGGTACAGAAAGAAGCACGAGTGGTGCAGAAAGAAGCAAGAGAGGTGCAGAAAGAAGCAAGAGTAGTGCAGAAAGATGCAACAGAGGTGCAGAAAGAGGCAAGAGAGGTGCAGGAAAAGGCAAGAGAGGTGCAGAAACAAGCAAGAGAAGTGGAGAAAGAGGCAAGAGAATTGCTGAAAGAAGCAACAGAGGTGTAGAAAGAAGCAAGAGAAGTGCAGAAGGATGCAAGTAAGATGCAGAAAGAGGCAAGAGAGGTGCAGAAAGAGGGAAGACGAGTGCAGAAAGAGACAACAGGGGTGCAGAAAGAAGCAAGACAGGTGCAGAAAGAAGCATGGGTAGTGCAGAATGAAGCAACAGGGGTGCAGAAAGAGGCAAGAGAAGTGCAGAAAGAAGCAACAGAGGTGCAGAAGAAGGCAAGAGAATTACACAAAGGAAAGAGAGTTGCAGAAACAAGCAATAGAGGTACAAAAAGTGGGAAGAAGGGTGCAGAAAGAGGCAAGAGGAGTGCAGAAAGAAGCAACAGAAGTGCAGAAAGAAGCAAGGAAAGTGCAGAAAGAAGCAACAGAGGTGCAGAAAGAGGCAAGAGGGGTGCAGAAAGAGGCAAGAGAAGTACATAACGAAGCAACAGAAGTGCAGAAACAGGCAAGGGTAGTGCAGAAAGAGGGAAGAGGGGTGCAGAAAGAGGCACAAGGGATGCAAAAAGAAGCAAGAAAGGTACAGAAAGAAGCAAGAGAAGTGCAAAAAGAAGCAAAAGAGATGCAGAAAGGGGGAAGTGGGGGTGGAGAAAGAGGCAAGAGGATACAGAAAGAAACAAGAGAGGTGCAGAAAGAAACAAAATAAGTGCAGAAAGAAGGAACAGAGGTGTAGAAAGAGGCAAGAGGGGTGCTGAAAGAGGGAAGAGGGTTGTGAAAGAGGCACAAGGGGTGAAGAAAGAAGCAAGAGGGATGCAGAAAGAAGCAAGAGAGGTGCAGAAAGAAACAAAAGAAGTGCAGAAAGAAGGAACAGAGGTGCAGAAAGAGGTAAGAGGAGTGCAGAAAGAGGGAAGAGGGGTGCAGAAAGAGTCACGAAGGGTGCAGATAGAAGCAAGAAAGGTGCAGAAAGAAACAAAAGAAGTGCAGAAAGAAGCAACAGAGGTGCAGAAAGAGACAAGAGGGGAGCAGAAAGAGGGAAGAGGAGTGCAGAAAGAGGCACAAGGGTTTCTGAAAGAAGGGACAGAGGTACAGAAAGAGGCAAGAGAAGTGCAGAAAGAAGCAACAGAGATGCAGAAAGGGGGAGGAGGGGTGGAGAAAGAGGCAAGAGAGGTGCAGAAAGAAGCAAGAGAGGTGCAGAAAGAAACAAAAGAAGTGCAGAAAGAAGCAACAGAGGTACAGAAAGAGGCAAGAGAAGTGCAGAAAGCAGCAAAGGGAGATGCAGAAAGGGGGATGTGGGGAGGAGAAAGTGGCAAGCGGGATACAGAAAGAAGCAAGAGAGTTGCAGAAAGAAAGAAAAGAAATGCAGAAAGAAGGAACAGAGGTGCAGAAAGAGGCAAGAGGGGAGCAGAAAGAGGGAAGAGGGGTGTAGAAAGAGGCACAAGGGTTGCAGAAAAAGGGACAGAGGTGCAGAAAGAAGCAAGAGAAGTGCAGAAAGAAGCAACAGAGGTACAGAAAGAGGGATGAGGGGTGGAAAAAGAGGCAAGAAAAGTGCAGAAAGAAGCAACAGAGATGCAAAAAGGGTGAACAGGGGTGGAGAAAGTGGCGAGAGGGGTTCAGAAAGAAGCAGGAGGGGAGCAGAAAGAAACAAAAGAAGAGCAGAAAGAAGGAACAGGGGTGCAGAAAGAGGCAAGAGGCGTATAGAAAGAGGGAAGAGGGGTGCAGAAAGAAGCACGAGTGGTGCAGAAAGAAGCAAGAGAGGTGCGGAAAGAAGCAAGAGTAGTGCAGAAAGATGCAACAGAGGTACAGAAAGAGGCAAGAGGGGTGCAGAAAGAGGCACAAGGGGTGCAGAAAGAAGCAAGAGAGGTGCAGAAAGAAGCAAAAGAGGTGCAGAAAGAGGGAAGAGGGGTAGAGAAAGAAACAAGAGAGGTGCAGAAAGAAGCAACAGAGATGCAGAAAGAGGGAAGAGGGATGGAGAAAGAGGCAAGAGGGGTGCAGAAAGATGCAAGAGAGGTGCAGAAAGTAACAAAAGAAGTGCAGAAAGAGGCAAGAGGGGTGCAGAAAGAAAAGAGGGGTGCAGAAAGAGGCACAAGGGGTGCAGAAAGAAGCAAGAGAGGTACAGAAGGACGCAAGATAAGTGCAGAAAGAAGCAACAGAGATGCAGAAAGAGGGAAGAGGGGTGACAAAGAGGCAAGAGAAGTGCAGAAAGAAGCAACAGACATGCAGAAAGGGGTAAGAGGGTGGAGAAAGAGGCAAGAGGGGTGCAGAAAGAAGCAAGAGAGGTGCAGAAAGAAACAAAAGAAGTGCAGAAAGAAGGAACAGAGGTGCTGAAAGAGGCAGGAGGAGTGCAGATAGAAGGAAGAGGGATGCAGAAAGAGGCAAGAGAGGTGCAGAAAGAGGGAAGAAAGGTGCAGAAAGAGGCAAGAAGTGTGTAGAAAGAGGAAATAGGGATGTGAAAGAGGCACGAGGGGTGCAGAAAGAAGCAAGAGAGATGCAGAAAGAAACAAAAGAAGTGCAGAAAGAAGCAACAGAAATGCTGAAAGAGGCAATAGAGGCGCAGAAAGAAGCAACAGTGGCTTGCACACCATTAGTACCAATTTAATATCCACATTTAGCAGTAAGTAACAGGTGAACATTCTAGGTTTACAAAGGACCTTCCACCACGCTGTAACACTTGTCGCTGCATTTTTGGTAACGTTGGAGCCGTTTGAGCTAGAAACAAGGCTTTTTTATTCAAATCTGCAGATTAGGCAGCAGATGATGAATTATGTGGCGAATACGGAAAATGTATAATTGTGCGAATGTGGGTGCAGCCAAACAGTCACATAATTCCAGTGGCCCTGCTCATACCTCTGACTAGGTCCAGAAGTGCTCCTCAGTGATTCCTTCTTTTTTTGTCTCATTGAGTTCATAGTTTAGCTTCTATGTAAACGAGGAAGACTAAACCTGAGTTTACCACTCCACAACACAGACTACCCTACCACACAATTACTCTCTGTAACAAATAATCCCACTCTACATAATTCCTAAACACTAAATACCACATACTTTCTATCCACATAATTTCACTGCACAACATACCACATAATTCCACTACACACAACCTACATCCACTCCACTCAAAGAAACATTAATAAAACACTTTTAGATTTACAACGCTAATAGCTCTAACTCTTGCAAATGCGAGACCTAGTACATTACAAATGCTTCTTTAACTGGTAGTCGCGTTTGCAGAGTCGTGGAGAAAGGGTCCTGGGTCTCTAACCAGCGCTCAGGAATTCCACTGCGTAGGACTTACAGGAGGTACCAGGAGGGCTACTTGGCCGCCAAAGTCCCTCAGGAATAAAGTGGACTTCATCCCCCAACCAGTACTGTGCCAGGAGGCACATTGCAGAGTGGTGGAGAAAGGTGAGCGTGGCCTCCAAAGACCTCTTAACAATCCGACAGTGTGGGTTTTACTGGAGGTAGCAGGAGGGGTAGCTTGCCCCTAAGGTCAACCTTGGGGGCCAACTACCCCTCCTATTACCTCCAATAAGTCCCACACAGCAGGATTGCTAAGTTCTCATAGCAGGCCACGCCCCCTTTCCCCACCACTCTGCAAACGCACTTCCTGGCACGCTCTTGAATGGGGGTTAAAGTCCCCTTCCCTGCTGGGGGTCCTTAGAGCTCAACTGCCCTACCTGATACCTCCAGTATGCCCCAGATAGTGGGATAGCTGACAGGTGGACGCAGGCCACGCCCCCTTTCTCCACCACTCTGCAAATGCACCTCCTGGCACGTTCTGGGTTGGGGAATTAAGTCCCCTTGAATCTTGAGGGGCCCTGGGGGCCAACTAGCCCACTAGGTACCTCCAGTAAGCCCCACACAGCTGGATTGCTGAGAGTGGTCCGAGGCCATGCCCCCTTTTTATGCCACTCTGCCAACACGCCTCCTGGTGCACTGCTGCTCGGGGGATGAAGTCCACTTTAGTCCTGAGGTCCTCAGGACACAAGAGGACCTCATTGCCCCACCAGCAGTGCGCCAAGAGGTGCGTTTGCAGAGTGGTGTAAAAAGGGGTGTAGCCTCGGACCACCTCTCAGCAATCCCACTGTGTGGGGCTTACTGGAGGTACCTAGTGGGCTAGTTGGCCCCCAGGGACCCTCAGGATTCAAGGGGACTTAATCCCCCAACTTAGAACGTGCCAGGAGGCACGTTTGCACAGTGGTGCAGGGAGGGGGAGGGGGTGGGGTCTCCCGTGAGACCCCGGCTTTTTTTACATTTGCTTTTTGGAAGGGGGGCTGTGTGGACCCCCTTCCCTTTATTATTTTTGGGCCCTGGGGACCCATCCCCCAGGGCGTGAGCATTTTTTTTGCTTTTTTAATTATTATTTTTGAGGGGGGCCGAGTGGCCCCCCTCCTGAGGCCAGTTTGGCCCCGGGGACCCCATCCCCTGGGGCCTGGCCTTATTTATTTTTAAAAATACAAAAGGGAGGGGGCCGCGTGGCCCCCCTTCCCTGGGCCACTTTTGGGGACCGTGGGGGGAGCCCCAATGCCCCCATGGTCCCTGCCGGCTCCCCGCCTCCTGCGGGAGCCGGCGTTGCTTTTGGGCAAGGGGAGCTGCTAACATGCAGCTCCCCTTCTCCAAAAGCAATTCTGCTTTGCTTCTTGGAAGCGAGAGCAGATATCCTGCTCTCACTTCCAAGAAGCAAAGCAGTGTTTGCTATGGCAGGGCGGGAGCCATGCTCCCGCCCTGCCATAGCAAATGGCAATGTCCCAAGGGTGGGCACCCCGGGACATTGCAGGACCTCGCCCTGGGGGGTGGCGGTCCCCAGGGCCATTGAGGGTTCCAGGAGGGGGGCCACGCGGCCCCCCTCCCAACATTGACATATCCCCGGGGAGGTGGGGATCCCCAGGGCCAGAGCTCCGTAACGGACCCCCATATTAACCTAATTTGTGCCCCAGGGAGGTGGTGGTCCCTGGGGCAGTGTGGGGAGGGGCAGGAGCCCCCAAAACACTCCTCTAATTTTATTGGAGCCCCGGGGAGGTGGCGGTCCCCAGGGGCAGCGTGGCGGGGCAGGAGCCCCCCATCCATTTTTTTAAAAAAGCCCCAAGGAGGTGGCGGTCCTCTGGACTGCAGTGGGGGCCGCGTGCCCCCCACAAATTATGAGCAAAACCCCAGGGAGGTGGAGGTTCCCAGGGCTGTGGGGGCCCCCAAGGGCCCCCACACCATAATTATGAATTGCCCCCAGGACCTGGCCCACCCAGGGGCTTAAAACAAACGAAGCGCGGGAGACCGCGCTTCGTTTTGTTTTTTTCTTTCGGCCAGATTCGCACACCCGAATTCGGCCAATTTTTTTTTTATTTTTAAAATGCTTTTTTTGGCCCTGGGGGTCCTTGTGGGACCCCCTGAGCAGGCCTAAGAAGTCAGGGTGTTTCTACCCAGCCCCCTTTTCTTGTTTTTTATCTTTTTTCTCCTTTTTACTTGTGACTCGGTTACCGAGTCACAAGTTGGCTGCCAACACTTCCTGGTTTGGAGTGTTGGCAGCCAATCAGAATCAAACTCGTGCTCTGGAGGGTTCGCGAATCCTGCTCGCTGCCCAGATATCGATATTTTTATTTTTTGAATTTCTCAGGAACTCCTGAATGGATTTACACCATTTTAAAAAAAGGGTGCTTTCTGAACCAAGAGCTACCTTTTTGCCAAATTTGGTGTAATTCCGTTCCGCAGTTCAGGCTGTAGCCTGTTTCAAAATTCCTATGGAAAATAACATGGGAAAAATGCTTTTTGGGATCCCTCTTTTTTCTCGGCCCCCGCTTGACGAATCACCCCGAAACTTTTAAGACAGGAGCTGACCTGAGTGAACCATTAGTTTTGCGAAGATTCGTCAAACAGCGCCAAAGATATTGGCAAAAGAAAAAATGCTTTTTGAATAGAAACAAGGTCCTAACTATAACTACCTACTGGTGACCGCCAGTAGGTAATATATGTATAGGTATATATATATAGATATATAGATATAGATATAAATATAGATATATAGATATATGATATTGCAGAGTCACATATTTAAGATATAACCGCATCTATTTAAATTTGTGTATATGGGTGGGATGTAGGTTGATGTAGACTTACCATGGGCCGTATAAGAGCACTCTGACGCTTGGCTACATACACATATACCTCTACCATGTTTACCAACCAAGCTAGCCAGATACTTTACATATCAGCATTGCCGTGTTTAGTTTCATGGCAGTTGTACAGACATGGACTACCCTGCAGACATTGTACAGACATGGACGCTGCTATCCCTGGTCTTAGGGATCAGGAAGGATGCGAGACGGCAAAGAGGACAAAGAGGGCGTTCAGAGCCATGTTTAGCTCTATATTTCTCAACCTGCCATTTCCCTATAGCCACTCAGGAGCAAAGGCGAGGTTGTCGTTGTCTACTGTCCAATGGTGGGACAAGGAGCCAACAATGTGACGTCATCAAATCTCAAAGTGTGCTTGATGTCATTTCCGCTACCCCAGGCATTTCGGTGAATCAACAAAATCATTAGAGTTTGGAGTATGATTTGTGTGTGTTCCATATGAAGCTATCATTAATTCTGAATATAATTAGAACTTAACAGTAAAGACTTAAGTAGTTAACAGACATGCATTGCACATGTATGAACTTCTCCAGCTCTTTTTTAGGTGGACACTACCAGACAACACAAGCTGCCTGGTTGCTAAAGACCTGAGTCAGCTTACCAGTTCTTACAGGGGGTTTAAAAGCCTGGCCATTGCTTACCATAGGTTGCCACTATTATCACTGTCAAATGCATCCTTCTGTTTTAATGGCTTGCCTTTGCCATTTTCTGTCTGCTCCTCACATGGAGCATAACCTAATTACTTGTGTTCTTCCATTGTTCACTTTTAGGGAACTACTTTTTCTTTCTACTTAAGCACTCTGCGAAGGTGTATGTGCTTTTCAGTGGTCTCCATTCTAAGCTCCTGTCGGTCCCACTCTGTGTTGCTCTCTCATCTGTGTGTTTTTCTCCCCCGCACAAAACCCAGACTCCATGTTTGTCTTTGTCCTGTGCTTTTCACCGCCACGCCCCTCTATGCTGTTTTCCTTTCTCTCTCTTGTGCTTTTCAACCCCACCCAGTCCTTCTATGCTCAGTTATTTTCAACCGGCTGTCCCCCACTGCGCTCCCTGGTGCTCTCACCCTTTTTTGCTTCTCCCCCTGCTGAAAGAGCACAGCAGAAATACCATAGAGAAGGGGCTCTTAACCTGTAGTCCAAGGACTCCTGGGGATCCGCGAAGCCTACTCAGGGGAACTGCAACTGTTTTACAAAATCAAATAATATTAAAATGTAATACATTTAAATGAGTAAAGTATATACCAATAAAGAAGCAAAATTGAAAAATGTGAAAACTTTTTCTATTTGATTGTGATGTAAACACAATATTGAACATTTGTATGGTGTACACTTGTTTTTTCATTTTTGTGTATTGTTTTGAGGTTAAAATCATAGATATTGCTTTGGCCCGAGGTCCCTGGTGTTCAGTAATGAGTCACTGGAGGGTCCTCGGATTCCAGTAAGGATTCAGTGGGGGTCCACAGAAGTCAAAAGTTTAAGAATCGCTGCAATAGAGTGCATACACCCGTGATGGGACACAGCAGAGAGGGAACTTTCACAACTAGCTATTTCCTCATTTTACGCTTGCTAGGACAGTGCCAATTTGTATCTCTGTCCAACTGCCAGTAACTAACTGCCTTACATACCGAGATGCACACCCAATTTTACAAATGATGATCTACTGAACTCTAGGTCACTGAAATTAAGGTTTGGAATGAAGGGGAAGCGGTGAGCTTCAAATTAATGAAACAAATGCTGCCTATTTCTTGCAACTGTACAGTGCATATACTCTGCTGTACAGAAGGCAAGCCGGATTTTTTAACATCATGTTTAGTTTGACCTTTCCTTCAGCATCGGCAAAAAGCATTGGTAAAGCCAACAGGTTAGCAAGTTGAGACCTATTGAGTTGGCCAATGCATAGATTTTGTTTTGGGTGCTTGGAGGAAACAGCTGTGTGGTATTAAATAGTGCAACGGGACAGGCATGTGTGTAAATGTGCTGCGGGTGAATGTGTGTAGATGGGGACGGCAGAGCATTGTTTGTCTCCGATATTGTTACATATTGTGAGCAGGAGTTGGTAGATGCACTTCTTAATATCTTGTATGCAGCGCTTTGAGTTAGTGAAAGAGGCAAAAAACGACACATGTCCTATGATAAACTATCGAAGCCAAGCTGAACTAAGCAACTCTCCTGTGGGCTGTGAGTTTATTCTAAGCATTTGAACCTACATAAGAATTGTATTCGGTTGCTTTGAATAGCAATAACTTGCAGAAGTACTGTATTTTACTGTTTCTTCCTGCACTATGTTTCTTTTCCTCTTTACCCGACAGTGGGTGCTTGGTGTTGGCCTATTTAACAGTAATATGGTTTGGTAATAAGTGTGCAGCTCACACTGAAAATTCAGTAAGTAAATTAATAAAAAGAGGTGCCCTTGTTCTCCCAACACTGTAGTGCTTATTGTGTTGACCCAGAATAATGACAGGAATGTTCGACACCAGCAGGGAGCCCCTTTTAAAGCTCTCTGAAGCAGGTGCTCAGCCAGCTGAGCTATCTTATCTGAAATCTCATTAGGGCAAGGCGCACCATCTGTCTCGAGGTCCCCATGTTTGTGTTAGACGCCTGCTTCATGGGGAACTGTTTGTAAGACAGACTTGGTAAACAGATTCCCTTCTAGGCGCTCAGGTGTGGTGCTGAGGTGGAAAGCACAGGAGGATCGAGCCCTGCACAGCAGTACATGAACAATGACTTCTAAACCTATGACTACACGAGTCACTTGGTTTCCAGGCCAGTGGTTCACAGATCACAAGATGCATGCAGCTTAGGGTGTGTTTGCTTTTCCAGTATTTAGTAATGTGTTTTTATTTTATTTTTAAAACAAGGATTTATAAGCAAACATTAGCAAAGCGAATGGTTTGGCACTCGCATAGTAAAGGCGAGACTATTGGCTTTGCCAGTGCCTGCTTGGACAGTGGTTTAATCCTGCTGTTTCGCTGTTACTTGTACGAGTGTGCGCCGACTGCCCGTGTGCAGGTTCACAAATAACCTTTACTTGTGTGGACTCTTTCAGGTGGGGACACTGGACGCTCTTGTTGGCCTCTCGGACGAGTTGGGGAAACTCAGCGCTTTGAGTTAGTGAAAGAGGCAAAAACCAACACAACATGTCCTATGATAAACTATCGAAGCCAAGCTGAACTATGCAACTCTCCTGTGGGCGGTGACTTTATTCTAAGCATTTGAACCTACATAAGAATTGTATTTGAATGCTTTGAATAGCAATAACTTGCAGAAGTACTGTATTTTACTGTTTCTTCCTGCACTATGTTTCTTTTCCTCTCTACCCGACAGTTGGTGCTTGGTGTTGGTCTATTTAACAGTAATAAGGTTTGGTAAATAAGTGTGCAGCTCACACTGAAAATTCAGTAAGTAAATTAATAAAAAGAGGGGCCCTTGTTCTCCCAACACTGTAGTGCTTATTGTGTTGACCCAGAATATTGACAGGCATGTTAGACACCAGCAGGGAGCCCCTTTTAAAGCTCTCTGAAGCAGGTGCTCAGCCAGCTGAGCTATCTTATCTGAAATCTCATTAGGGCAAGGGCACCATCTGTCTCGAGGTCCCCATGTTTGTGTTAGACGCCTGCTTCATGGGGAACTGTTTGTAAGACAGACTTGGTAAACAGATTCCCTTCTAGGCGCTCAGGTGTGGTGCTGAGGTGGAAAGCACAGGAGGATCGAGCCCTGCACAGCAGTACATGAACAATGACTTCTAAACCTATGACTACATGAGTCACTTGGTTTCCAGGCCAGTGGTTCACAGATCACAAGATGGATGCAGCTTAGGGTGTGTTTGCTTTTCCAGTATTTTGTAATGTGTTTTTATTTTTATTTTAAAACAAGGCTTTATAAGCAAACATTAGCAAAGCGAATTGTTTGGCACTCGCATTGAAAAGGCGAGACTATTGGCTTTGTCAGTGCCTGCTTGGACAGTGGTTTAATCCAGCTGTTTCGCTGTTACTTGTACGAGTGTGCGCCGACTGCCCGTGTGCAGGTTCACAAATAACCTTTACTTGTGTGGACTCTTTCAGGTGGGGACACTGGATGCTCTTGTTGGCCTCTACGACGAGTTGGGGAAACTCGATATCTTCGCTGAAAGGTAAACTCGCTCTTATTTACTACACACAGACCTGCAGCGGGCTATGTTTTGCAGTACGCAGCGTTCCCATTCAGACCGAAGCTGGCCGTGTTTATTCCTGGCCGCAGAACTACTCTGAGGTGGATGGGGTTGGTTTAACGCGTGTCTCGGCCGGGTGCGCTGTGCCTACAGCTCGGGGATCCAGAAGGCAGCGCCTGATCTTGTTTGCCTCTGAAGGTCAGCCATGTTTTCGGTGAATGGAGGAAGCATCGAGTGTATTTTGGTTTTTCTCCAGCAGCGGATGGTGCAGACAGTGACTCACTAGCAGCCTTCTTGGTTCTTCTGAGTACATGGTGGCGTTGTCTGAAAAAAGCCCCAAGGAGGTGGCGGTCCCCAGTGCGCGCAGGGGGCGCGTGCCCCCGCGCATTACGAGCAAAGCCCCGTGGAGGTGCTGGTCCCCGGGGCTGTGGTGGCCCCCACGGGCCCCCACACCATAATTATGAATTGCCCCCGGGACCTGGCCCACCCGGGGGCTTAAAACAAATGAAGCGCGGGAGCCCGCACTTCGTTTTTTTTTTCTTTTTTCGGCCGGATTCGCACACCCATCGCGAATTCGGCTGATTTTGTTTTAAAAAAAATGCTTTGTTTGGCCCTGGGGTCAGGGTGTTTCTACCCTGCCCCCTTTTCTTGTTTTTTATCTTTTTTCTCCTTTTTTCTTGTGACTCAGTTACCGAGTCACAAGATGGCTGCCAACACTTCCTGGTTTGGAGTGTTGGCAGCCAATCAGCATCAAGCTCGTGCTCAGGAGGGGTCGCAAATCCTCCTCGGAGCTCAGATATATACATTTTTATTTTTTGAATTTCTGAAGAACTACTGAACGGATTTACACCATTTAAAAAAAGGGCGCTTTCTGCACCAAGAGCTACCTTTTTGCCAAATTTGATGTAATTCCGCTCAGCAGTTAAGACTGTAGCCTGTTCCAAAATTTCCTATGGAAATTAACATAGGGAAAACGTGTTTTGAGACCCCCCTTTTTCCTCAGCCCCCGCTTAACGAATCACCCCACAACTTTCAAGACAGGAGCTGACCGGAGCTGGTCATTAGTTTGGAAAATTTCACGAAGATTCGTCAAACGGAGCCAAAGATATTGGCAAAAGAAAAAACGGTTTTTGAATAGAAACAAGGTCCTAACTATAACTACCTACTGGCGACCGACAGTAGGTAATATATATATATATATATATATATATATATTCACTGAAAAAACCATAGGTTTTAGGGACAGTTATAGTTAGTTGGACATTTCACTCATACAAAACCAGAGAAATTCCCCCGTTATAGTTAGTTCAGCTAACTATAACTCGTGCCCCGCAATGCACTGCTGATGACGTCACATATTACATCACTCATGACATGGTCAGTGACATCACTGATGACATCACTGATGACATCTCAAATGACATCACTGATGACATCACTGATGACATCATCCAGTGACTGTGTGTTTCTGTAAAGTTTAAATATGTTTAATATATATAGGGAAAGGCATATTGAAGAATGAGTGGGTGTAGAAGTGTCTGAATGGATGATTTAGTAGGTGCGTGACTGACTCTATAAGTGAGTGATTAAACGTATCTTACTGAATGCATGGGTTAGTGACTAAACTGTGTGAATGTCTGTATCTGTCTGTCTGTTGGTGTGTAAGCGGCTGCATGGGTTTGCGAATAGCTACATGAGTGTCTATATGGGTTATTGATTAGTTGTCTAAGTATCTGTATGGGGGCCTGAGTGTTTGTGTGGGTGGGGTGTGTGTGACTCTGTGCATAGATGTGTGAGTGGGTGATTCACTGGGTGCATGGTTTCAAGAGTGCATCTGTGATTGACTGTATGGGTGGGTGAGTGTGTGTATGGGTGTATTAGTGAGTGAATGTATATCTCAGTGGTACATGTGTGAGTAATTACATATGTGAAAGGCAGTATATATGTGTGTTGGAGTATATAAATGGCTATAAGTGAGAGTGTGTGATTGTGAGAGTGGGTATATGGATGAGTGTGTGCTTGTATCAGTGATTGTATAAGAGCGTAAGAATGTGCTAGTATTTGTATGAGTAATTGAGCTGATGTGTGTATAACTGTATAGGTGAGTAAATGGCAGTATGATTAATTATTTGCATGACTGACTAGGTGTGTGAGTACCTCTATGGATGAGTGGCGGTGTGTGAGTGTCTATATAGGTGTATGAGTGCATATGATAGTCCTGTACTGAGTGACCATAAGTATGAGTTACTGTACGGGTGAGTGAGTGGATGTGTGTGTAAACCTAAGAATCAGTGAGTGGGTATGTAGTTATTGGTGTTGGAGTGTCTATGGTTTTGAGAATGGCAGTCTGTAATTTAGAGTGGGTGTATCAAAGGTTATATCAGGGTGTGAGAAGATGCATCAAATTATCACATGGATGATGTCATCAGTGATGTCATCAGTGATGTCATTTGAGATGTCATCAGTGATGTCATCAGTGATGTCACTGACCATGTCATGAGTGATGTAATATGTGACGTCATCAGCAGTGCATTGCGGGGGCGTGAGTTATAGTTAGCTGAGCTAACTATAACGGGGGATTTTCTCTGGTTTTGTACGAGTGAAATGTCCAACTAACTATAACTGTCCCTAAAACCTATGGTTTTTTCAGTGAATTTCTAAGGTTTTTTAAATGCTAATTTCTAACTATAACGTGCCTGAAACTTATGGTTTTTTCAGTGAATTTCAAAGGTTTTTTAAATGCTAATTTCTAACTATAACGTGCCTGAGACCTATGGTTTTTTAAGTGAATTTCAAAGGTTTTTTAAATGCTAGTTTCTAACTATGCCTACAGAGGTAGGACATGTGAAGAAAGAAGAAAAAACGCACAGAAAGAAGCAAAAGAAATGCAGAAAGAAGCAACAGAAGTCCACAAAGACGAAGAAAAGTGCAGGAAGAAGCAAGACATGTGCAGAAAGAACCAACAGAGGAGCAGAAAGATGCCTTGTTGCAAAATCATCCTGTGCCCACAACTTTTTCAGACGGGTACTGGTGGTAACTGACTCTGAGTAACTAGGCCTAGAGCCAGTGCTATGCTAAAAGACACTTAGAATACAGTGAAAACACCTACATACACTAGGGAACACTATGCGTTGGGGTACCCCTGTGATTAGCATGACCTTCTCTGTAAGGCCCTAGTACATAATAGGGAAGGGGGATTAAAACTACCTCTTAAAACGCGCCACGGGGCGCGTTTGCACAGTGGTGAAGGGAGGGGGGTGCCTGAGGTGACATGTGTGCAAACACGCCCTGTGGCCGTTTTAAGTTGGGAGATTAAGTCCCCTTGAATCCTGAGGGTCCCTGGGGTCTAACTAGCCCACTAGGTACCTCCAGTAAGTGCCACAGAGCTGCGTTGCAGAGAGGTGTAAAAAGGGGCGTGGCCTGGACCACCTCTCTGCAACGCAGGCCTGTGGCGCTTACTGGAGGTACCTGGTGGCCTAGTTGGCCCCCAGGGGCCCTCAGGATTGAAGGGGTATTAATTCCCCAACTTAAAATGTGCCACAGGGCGTGTTTCTACACATGTCACGTCAGGCCCCGCCCCCTCCCTTCACCATTGTGCAAACGCGCCCCGTGGCGCGTTTTAAGTTGGGGGATAAAGTCCCCTTGAATCCTGATGGCCCCTGGGGTCCAACTAGCCCACGAGGTACCTCCAGTAAGTGCCACAGAGGTGCGTTGCAGAGAGGTGTAAAAAGGGGCGTGGCCTGGACCACCTCTCTGCAACGCAGGCCTGTGGCGCTTACTGGAGATACCTGGTGGGCTAGTTGGCCCCCAGGGGCCCTCAGGATTGAAGGGGTATTAATTCCCCAACTTAAAACGTGCCACAGGGCGTGTTTCCACACATGTCACCTCAGGCCCGCCCCCTCCCTTCACCACTGTGCAAACGCGCCCCGTGGCGCGTTTTAAGTTGGGAGATTAAGTCCCCTTGAATCCTGAGGGTCCCTGGGGTCTAACTAGCCCACTAGGTACCTCCAGTAAGTGCCACAGAGCTGCATTGCAGAGAGGTGTAAAAAGGGGCGTAGCCTGGATCACCTCTCTGCAACGCAGGCCTGTGGCGCTTACTGGAGATACCTGGTGGGCTAGTTGGCCCCCAGGGGCCCTCAGGATTGAAGGGGACTTAATTCCCCAACTTAAAACGCGCCAAAGGGCGTGTTTGCACACAAGTCACCTCAGGCCCCGCCCCCTCCCTTCACCACTGTGCAAACGCGCCCCGTGGCGCGTTTTAAGTTGGGGGATAAAGTCCCCTTGAATCCTGGGGGTCCCTGGGGTCCAACTAGCCCACCAGGTACCTCCAGTAAGCGCCACAGAGCTGCGTTGCAGAGAGGTGTAAAAAGGGGCGTGGCCTGGACCACCTCTCTGCAACGCAGCCCAGTGGCGCTTACTGGAGGTACCTGGTGGGCTAGTTGGCCCCCAGGGACCTCCAGTATTGAAGGGGAATTAATTCCCCAACTTAAAACGGGCCACAGGGCGCGTTTGCAGAGTGTTGCTGGGAGGGGGCGGGGCGGGGCCTCCGGCACAATCGCATCTTTTTTTTTTTTTTTTATTAAGAAGGGGGGCTGTGTGGCCCCCCTTTCTTTCCTATTTTATGGGCCCTGGGGACCCCATCCCCCAGGGCCTGACCCCTATTTTTTTTAAAAATGGAAGGGGGCTGCGTGGCCCACCTCCCTGGCCACTTTTGGCCCCGGGGACCCCATCCCCCAGGGCCTGGCCTCTCGTTGGGGACCGTGGAGGGAGCCCAATGCCCCCACTGTCCCTGCCGGCTCCTCGTGTCCTGCGGGAGCCGGCATTGCTTTTCCACATGGGGAGCTGCTGACATGCAGCTCCCCGTGTGGAAAAGCAATCTGGTTTGGATTTTGGAAGAGAGAGCAGGTTTCCTGCTCTCTCTTCCAAAATCCAAACCAGTGTTTGCTATGACAGGGCGGGAGCCGCGAGGCTCCCGTCCTGCCATAGCAAACAGCTGTGTCCCGGGGGTGGGCACCTCGGGACACTGCAGGAGCCAGCCCTGGGGGGGTGGCGGTCCCCAGGGCCATCACAGGCTCCAGTAGGGGGGCCGCGCGGCCCCCCTCCCATCACATGCACAGCCCCGGGGAGATGGCGGTCCCCGGGGCATGTGGGGGGGCTCTAGCCCCCCCCACGCAGGTATATATATATATTTTTTAAAAGAATCCCCGGGGGTGGCGGTCCCCGGGGCTGCGGGGGGGCAGTGTGCCCCCGCAAATAATTAATGATAGCCCCGGGGGGGTGGCGGTCCCCAGGGCTTGGGGGCCTTGGAGGCCCCCAAACCTTTAAAAAACAAGCCCCGGGGGTGGCGGTCCCCGGGCGGCCGTGTGCCCCCGCAAATATTTTATCAAAGTACCGGGGGTGGCGGTCCCCGGGGCTGCAGGGGTCCCCCTGGGCCCCGGCAATTTTATTTCTGCATGCCCCTGGGACCTGGCCCACCCGGGGGCTTAATTAAATGAAGCGCGGGAGTCCGCGCTTCGTTTTTTAAAATTTTCGGACGGATTCGCGCACCCAGCGCCAATTCGGCCGATTTTTTTTTTTTTTTTAAATGCTTTTTTCGGCCCTGGGGGTCCTTGTGGGACCCCCTGAGCAGGCCTAGGGGGTCAGGGTGTTTCTACCCTGCCCCCTTTTCTTGTTTTTTTGCGTTTGTTTCCCTGTTTTCTTGTGCCTCGGTTACCGAGGCACAAGATGGCTGCCAACACTTCCTGGTTTGGAGTGTTGACAGCCAATTAGAATAAAGCTCGTGATCGGGAGGGTGCGCGGATCCACCGCGGACATAGATATCGAAACTTTTATTTTTTTATTTTCTCAGCAACTACTGAACGGATTTACACTATTTAAAAAAAGGTCTCTTTCTGAACCAAGGGCTACCTTTTGCCAAATTTGGTGTAATTCCGTTCAGCAGTTTCGGCTGTAACCGTGTCTAAAGTTTCCTATGGGAAATTGATTTTCCAACCTCTACTTTTTAATTTCTCAGGAACTACTGAACGGATTTACACCATTTAAAAAAAAGGTCTCTTTCTGAACCAAGGGCTACCTTTTTGTCAAATTTGGTGTAATTCCGTTCAGCAGTTCGGGCTGTAGCTGTGTCTAAAGTTTCCTATGGGAATTAACATGGAGAAAACACGTTTTGGGACCCCCCTTTTTTCTCAGCCCCCGCTTGCAGAATCACCCCGAAACTATGAAGACAGGAGCTGACCGGAGAGGGCTACGAGTTTTGAAAATTTCGCGAAGATTCGTCAATGGGCGCCAAAGTTATTGGGAAAACAATAAATGAGTTTCCTATGGAAAGTAGGTCCTAACTATAACTATCTACTGGCGACCGCCAGTAGATAATATATATATATATACACACACACAATAAATAAAATAAAAAATAATATAATTTTAAACAATATAAACAAAGCTATAAAATTCTAGGAATAATACAGATACTATTCCCACTCCAGTCGGTGCAACAGTAGGGAAAGCGTTAGCCTCAGGAGGGGTAAAATTTACTATTCCCACTCCAGTCTGTACAACAGTAGGGAAAGCCTTGGACTCAGGAGGGGTACAATTTATGATTCCCACTCCAGTCAGTGCAACAGTGGGGAAAGTGTTGGTCCCAGGAGGGGTAAAATTTACTATTTTCACTCCAGTCTGTCAA
Source organism: Calotriton arnoldi (assembly GCA_963921515.1). Lineage (NCBI taxonomy): Eukaryota > Metazoa > Chordata > Amphibia > Caudata > Salamandridae > Calotriton > Calotriton arnoldi. Next base: position 374,722 of record CAWUFW010005419.1, read on the forward strand.
CAGTAGGGAAATGAACTTAACAAAAGAGGAAGAGAGCATCTTGGTAATGGGGCTATCTTACTGCTCAGGACGGACTATAGACTACACACTAACAAGGATAGATCTTGGTAAGTTTATATGATCAATATGATAAAAATTTATTTTTATGATGCAGCATGTGACAAAAGAAAAAGCATGGAATTAAGTGACAATTAACAACATCAGTTATTGGTAGCAGATGTTAAGCTCATGAAGGAGCTTTAAGAACTGGAGTATTAAATCATGGGCATACCAGATACATTGACTGAGGAGGAAATGATTATGAACTTAGGTCTAGATTTACATGTAGAAGCCTCTACAGACTTCAAGCCCAATTCCAAATTCCTGCTGCTATTCCCGAAAGATGCACTTGATATATATAGTGAACTAGTGACCCAAGAGTTAAAGAATCTTTATGGAAAAATTGGAAAAAAGAAAAAGAATGAAAGCATTTGGCAAAAGGAATATTATAAATTGATCAGCAAACTTTGCAATAGAGCAGACTGTGTGATCAGAAATTCAGACAATGGCAGGAATCTCATCCTTTTGTCGAAGGATAGGTATTTAGATAAAGCAGACAAACAATTGAATAATGAATCATGTTATGTAAGAATCTCTAGCAGTATATTGTCTACTATAATTACTGACTACAATGAAGAATTATCAGATTGGCATACTCAGGGTCTTTTGAACCAAGAAGAATATCAGTTTTTACACATTGCGCATCCAAAGACACCTGTCTTCTATTTAATTCTAAAAATTCACAAAAATAAAATAAACGGGACGGGTTGTCCAATAATTTCAGTGCTGGGTAATGAATTTGAAAATACATCATGTGGTCTACGTTTTAAGAGATTTTGTAAGAAACCTACCTTCCTATACACAGCATACAAGAGACTTTCTGAAAAACATCTTTGATATTCCTTGGGATAGTGACTGCACATTAATGACAATTGATGTACTGACACTATACACTAGCATAAAACATGAAGATGGACTAAGAGCAACAGAACACTTTTTAAAGTTCTAGCCCATTCAAATTATGGAAGGATACGTCAATGTTACTATGTATGATTCGGAGATGTCTAGACAACAATTGCTTTCTTTTTAACAAGGAGCTCATCTGCCAAGTTAGAGGTATAGTGACGGGCACCTGCTTTGCCCCCAGCTATGCTAATTTGCATATGGGCTGGTGATAGGAGGAAGTGCTCCAAAAAGAACACCAGGCAGAGTGGTCTGAAGTGTAATACTGTGGTATAGATTAATTGACAATCTTTTTGTGGTCTGAGAGATTTCAGGTGAGAGGATATCCTCGAAGTTGTGTAGATAAAGCAAAAAGGCAACTGAATTTAGGTACAGGAGATCAGCTGCTGTACAAAAGAAGAGAGAAACATACCAAAATAACCTTTCATTATGGGCTAATAACCACCTTTAGTAAGCAAGAAGGTGCCATTTGGAAGAAATTGCAGAAATACTGGCACTTTGTTAAAAACAATCTAGTAATTGGTAAACTAGCCCCAGAAAAGCCAGGAGTGACCCTTAGAAGTGCAAGATCTATGAAGGTTAACTTGGTAAAAAGTAGTCTAGAAAGTGTAAGGAACGGGTGGTTGGGAGAAAGTAAAGGCTTTAGGAATTGCAGTAAATTGAAAGCCTGTTGGCATGGAGTTAACACAATGGAGTATGAGTCACCTTTTCTTAATACAATATCACTGCAAAACTGAGTATACAGTTTATATCTTAAATTGCCCCTGTAATCGTAAGTATGTGGGAAATATGCATAAAAGAGTCCTACAACATGTCAGAGCAGTTAAAAACAAGTATAGGACTTATCCAGTTGCCTGCCCCTTTGAAGAGAAGCATAATAATAACAATAACGTTTTGACTTATTTTGTAAATGCTGCTCTCCCTAAAAGCAATAGAGGGGGCTATACGAAGAGAATCCTTAGACTAATGGAGTTGAGATACATATCATTGAACTGACTACTAAGACCCCCATGGAATTCGCCATGGAAGAGGATTTTCATACACATCTTTAAACCTGCTGCCCATTTCTTTTAACTACTGATGGGTGAATGAAATTAGTTATAACACTTTAGATAAAGTTTTTTAAGTTTTATTAATGTTGAGCACATTTTTTTGCACTTAGTCACTTTGAGATGGGATAGTTGGAGATTGTAGAAACAGAAAAAATAAGAATATTTGCAATCCTATAGTGGAGTGCACCTTAGGGCTTTGTGTCTTGTGCTACTTAAGTTGATGATATACAAGCAATTGAAAGAGCGGTGGAATATGTTGGAAAGTATGTCCACTGTGGCATAATGTGTTGTTTGGTAGCCGTGTTGGAATGTCAGATAAGAAAATATGTGTTCTGACCTGGGCTATTTTAAAGGGATAATGTGAAGCATTTACCTGCAAAGATGCCTAGTTACAATACATTTGTGAAGACTTTATGAATTTAATGTGGAATGGCTGGTTTTGAATGTGCAGCCTTAGCTGGAATGATTAGTTGGGGTATTAAATAACTCGTGGAGTGGCCTGGTTGGAAATCAAAGTCTGAGGCATTCAAGCTATTATGTATTTACTTGCTTTTATTCAGACTGAAAAGCAGCAGCACAAAACTCTTTTGTAAAGTATGTTGTTTATGTCTATTATGATTTAATATGAAGCACTTTAAATCACAGATCAAAGCTGGTGCCCCTCACAGTGGCAGCTCCCCCGCAATGGCAGAGGAGTGCCGCCCCACTGCCTGGCTCAGAACCAGCAAATGTAAAATAAAACAATGCTCTTGCATTGTTTTATTTTACATTTTCCGGTGTGAGAAACACCAGGCCCGCCCCTTGAAAACGCCTTACTACCCCTAAGGGATCCCAAACCAATCCTTTTAATCAGCTCCTTAGTCCCAGCACGGCAAGCAACTCCAGCAGCTCCTTCCCTGTAAACCAGAAGAAGACAGGGTTAACAGTGCCGACGACGATTCCCTGACGAAAGGAGGAGGCAGGTCTCTCTGAGCTGGCGGCCAATCGCAAAGAGCGGCGGAGGGGCAAGGGGACTTAAATGGATTGGTGGAGAGAACAAGAGGGGAGGACACGGAAGACGCTGAGGAGATCAGCGTGGACTCAAGCCGCGGCCCGGGAGAGAAGAAGGGGCTCCATTTTAATGGGATAGAGGACAGCAAAAGCATTGCATGGTTAAAGGAAGGCGGAAGCCCGTCTCTCGCTGTACAGGAGCAGGAAGCAGCATCCGACGACAACGAGGCTCCAGAAACCTGGACTTAAGAGTGGTGGTCGCCCCGGGAAGCTTGACTCCCCTTTTTCTGGTACATGTCTGGGAAGGGCGGGGAGGCTTAAGGGATGACTAAAAGAAAGGGGGGAGGGGAAGACGTGAATTAAGAAAGGTGGGGATTGAGGGGTCAGAGGGAGGCACTGCTCCAACCAAAGTGATAGACTTTATTGAATTTTTTTTTTCCTTCCTTTTGGCTATTATCATTTTGCGTTTTGGTTTGTATTAAGTTTGGATACAAGCGGGCATAAAGAAGAAAGGGATAAAAACCCAGGCTAGTGGAAAGCTTGAGACTGGGCTAGAAAGACTAGCCACTCGAATAAGCAAATAGCCAGTGTTTATAAGAGAGAGACAGCAAGAGGGAAGGGGGGGTACAGATGGACCTAACCTTGAAAAAGCGACAGAGTTGGAAGAAGTGATAGAATTGAGCACCAGGTTAAGTGTTTTCCCTGTGCACCTTTCCCACACCACAACCCAGTAGACCAAGCAGGAAATCCAAAAACAAAAGCAAATAAACCATCAAATGGAAAAAGGGTAACTGCTCACAATCACCAACAGGAAGGAGCACTTCCCCAACACCCCTAGGTGTGGTGATGGTTTCTATACCTTACAGACACTTTGTCATAGACCACTTTACTTACCTTGCTCTCCTTATTTTCATTTGTATGCAAACCGGGGACGACACGCCACGAGAGCACTGACCTAAAAGAGAAGAAGGACAAACACACTGCTGAAAGGAGAAAGACTCAAATACCATATCAATAATCTCCAATACCTCAGTTTTACTTACTTTCCCCTTGATTTGTTTACTTGTACTCGCCTTTCCAGTCTATCCTTTAAATAAATGCCAAAATTGACAAGCACATCCGACCTCCTAGATTTGTTTATCGCCCATCCATCTCATAGCCGGCTCTTAGCCAGTGCTGTTGGGAGGGACGGGGCCAAGGCATGGGAAGGGGGAGGAGGAGTGCTACATGGCGTGCACTCTACTCCCTAAGTGCTAATGTGTGTTTGGCCGGCCGTCTCAGGCTGACCAAAACACACATGCGTACTTTGGTTTCTCCAGCCCGGCAGCATTGAGAAGCCTGGCTGGAGAAACCGCCACAGACTCCCTGGCCTGAGCAGGGCATCTTTCTAGCCCGCTCAGGCCAATCCCCGCACTGCTCTGCAGTACAGGAATTGGATGGGAGTCTATACCAGGGGATGCTGGGACCCAGGAAGAGGAGAGGCGGTGTGACGATGGAGGTGGCCGGCGACGGCTAAAGGTAAGTTTTTTTAATTGTTTTATTTCTAACACCTCCCTCCCCCATCCCCTCCCCCCGCGCTCCCTCCACCCACCCCACCACCCTTTATTTATGGCGGCCGTCACTGGCCCATCAATGTGTTCAAGACTGCAGGGCAGCTGAAATGCGTCATGGTAGCACTTTGAAAGACAGATCCTAACAGAATAAAACAACTATATAAGACTCTGGAGTGTCCTTTGTGGATGTTTGGATAGTAAATCCTTACCTCCCTCTGTATACTTATCTGTTCGATATTTTTTACCTTAATGTTGTGGTCACGATATTGTGACCCGCCGATGTTTCAGATTAGATATTCCTTACTACTATCCTACATTTATGAATGTGTGGCTGTTCATATGATTTATATTACAATTTGAAGCTGCACATAGACAATTCAGGCTGCAGCAGGGCATTTAAAGCTGTACTCTGACATATGAACCTTGGATATGGGCACACATCATGGTTATGCATGTGTTTACAGTACTGGTCAATTACATTAGAATACTTTGGTGACCTGATAAATGATGCTCCGAACAATACAATATAACACATATTAGAGGTACCCCTGCCTCGGATTTGTTTCTGATTTCTTAGTATGGATGTCAAAAACAAATTTTGCACAAGACTTTAATCAGCTTGCACATGTCAAGACATTGGGCCAATCTCAGGATACTGGCTTTTTCGAGGTAGTGTTTAAATGCCATCTGCGATACAGCCTTTGGCAGAATGTTCATGCACTGTACATCTAAACATATTCTCAAAATGCCACCTGCCTGACTGCAGTTTTCGACCACCATCTGCAATATGGCACTTGGCATGGCACATAGATCATTTTTTTGCCATTCTTATGCTGCTGCCCTACTTGCAGAGTATTTTTAGTTGTTATCTGTAAATTCGACATGAGCAGAGGACACACACACTGCACATGAAGACGCTTGAATGGCTACTGTTGCATTCACGTAATTGGCAATATTAAGCTGCAGGCAATTCTTCAAAGATGTCATACATGCATACGTCAAATTGCTCTCTGAAATATCCCTCTGCTAAAGGTTACCCTATGGAACAGGAAAAACAAGTACATTGTCTCACTACATTTGTGTTATTTTTTCATCTTTCTTGGTGTATGGTTACTTTGATATACAGTAAGTCACTTATATGTTCCCCTTCCCTCAAAAAGGCTTACTCTGATCAGAATTTCCATTTGGGTCTCCCACTTACAAATAGTTGTTTGCATATGTGCCCACCACAGCCAGGTCTACAAAGGCTTTAGGTTGGGTTTAAAAATGTGCTTCTTTTCTCACCTCAAACAGGACATCAAACGAATCCTCTGTTTTATGAATTATGTATTTGGGGTGTGTCTGTAGCCCGGAACCCTACCATGGTTGGCAGCAGGGCCCTGTAAACAGCAGAAAATGTCAGTTTATGGTTACAACTCACAAATACCCTGCACAGCTATTTACAAAGTGCAGGGGTAGATGGAAAATAGTTAACAATTCGGTAAAGATGGAGCTCCTGTGAGGGAAGGATCCTAAAGCAGGAGACTTGGAGGTGGCTGCCGTTGGCAGGGGCTAGCTTGTGGAGGTAAGAGAGGTCACGAATAGTTGTATTTTGATACCTTTCCTAAATTTTGTACTGTAAGAGAGGGCAGTAGGGCACATGGGAGCTTGTTCGAAAGATTTTCAGGAGTAGAGGAAGAAGGCTTGTTTGTAAGACTTTGGGCCATATTTAGAGTTTGATGGACGGGATACTCTGTCAAAACGTGCTGGATATCCTGTCTGCAGTATTTATTACAAGTGCCATAGGCTATAATGCACTTGTAATACAGTGAATGGGACATCTACCACATATCACATAAGCCAAACTCTAAATAAGAGGCTTTACTTTTTCTTTCTGGATTTTAATCCTGTGGTGAATAGTGCTGCAGGAAGACCAGCACTCACCTTAGATGTGCACAGTACTCATGTTGCTAGAGCACACAGCTTTGCATATCATGCAATACGATTTGAAAGAGATTAAGCTCAGGAAAGGAAGCCAGTGAGGTACTCAGATGAGGGTAATGTTGCCAACTTTCCTGTGTTTAGCAAGAGTCATGCACCATCATGTAGAATTGCTCTCAGGGTGCTCTGACTGGAGGAGGTCACATCTATGTGGAAAAGAATTACTGCATTGGGCAGTGGTAAGGGCTTGAAACTGATCAGCAGGTTTGGTTGGCAAAAGACTGTCAGGACATTTTTGTCATTTGATGATTGAAAATAAGCTTGGATTTGATGTGGAGCACTGTAGATTTGACAGCTGTGGTAGAGGGCAGACGGCATTTTGGTTCATGGTTGACAGCTAGGCCTGGAAAGGTATAAGAGTGGACAGCTGCTAGCAAGGATGAACCGGCTTAATTGGGTTTCAGATATATGGTGGGTATCCAGGATTTGATTGACTATAGACTGGAGGCTAGGAGTGGACATTTGCCAGAGATATGGCAAATGTAAGGTGGTAAAATGACGCTTTCAAAAACTCTATGTATAGCTTTGTTATAGGGGTGTGACAATATACAATGAGGGGGTTAACCCATTTAAATTGCTGTAGATCTGAACGATTCAAATTGGGCAAACTGTTCCCAATCATATAGGACCAGGTTCAACAGTTAGGTCAGTGTCTGAGATTTCTTTGCAAGTTTTGAGTGTTGTCAACAGAGTCTAGTGGTCAAAAGCGCTGAATGCTTCTGACAGGTCAGAGAGGACTAGGTGGCATCAGATTTCACTCACTTGAATGAAAGATGTCTCTATTCTTTATTGGGGAAGAGCCTCAACTGTTAGGTGTGAGGTGGCCGCTACCGTTCCAATTCTTCCTCGACTGAGTGGAAACGCCCCTTTCTAAGGGCCTCCAGAAAAATACAAGGTGGAGTTGGTGAAAATGTAGTAGTTTGAGAGTTTACCAGATTTGAGCCTAGTCTTTTCAAGAAGGGTATGGATTTTCCAGAATTGAGGATAATGAGGAAGGGGAAGATGCCTGTAAGGAGAAAGGAGATGACGATACTGAAGAGTGGAGTAAGGGCAATGGGGTTGTACTTTTGATAATTGTCAAAAGGTTGAAGTCATAAATTTAAGGGGTGGGCTTTTTAAAGATTGTATGCTGTTAATACTATTGTTCATAACTTCATTACATCAGAATAATGTGAGTGGTAACAAACATTTGCTTGTGCTTTAAATTTTTTATTTCCCTCCTTGATGCCTTTCATTGGGCTTGTCTTGATTGTACATTGTCTGAATATATTTTAGGCTGTTCTAATTTGAAGTTCAAACAAGCATTTATCCTATTATAGTTGTTCTCTGAGTTGCTAGATTCCCAGGTGCAAATGCCAACTTGCATCACCTCTATAGTTATCTTAATAAACTTCTTAGTACAGTTATAGGCCTCTGCAATATGGTTTCTCTAAGGGGTCTTCCTTGCATTCTGAATGGATTTAGTGATTTCTTCCTGCATTTGCTGCTTCCATTTGTGTAGCAAATTTATTTTCCTGTCATAAAAAGTAGTTTGTCATTAAAGCCTGGAGGTTAAGCATGGCTATGTTACTGAGATTGGGAATCATATCAGCTTCCTGATTTTAGTGTGTCACACTTTTACGTAACTCTTAAATGGCAGGCAGAAAGTTACTTTAAAACCATCTTAAGGTCAAAATGAAAGGTCTTCATCTACTATCCCCAGATCATCAAACAATGATGATCTGGGGATAGTGGATGAGGACCTGTCATCTTCAGCTACCTAATGTGACATACAGAAGCTTTTGCCAGTTTTAAGGCAGAACATGTTTACTATAAGTCTAAATCATTTTTAAAAATGTATGCTATTGACGAACAAAGACTGCAAGTGGAATCAACTGTGGAAGAGATTCATAACTTCTGTTTCATAAGAGGCAAATATGTAAGCTGACAATGTAATGAGTATGTTGTCAAACCCAAGATCTACCTTTCCCAAGTTGTCACAGCTCTCAAACTTTTTCACATAATAATATGAGATTAATCATTCACAATCACAGACCATCAATGTCTCTGTGTCAGCCCTAGTAGCTAGGGCTGTAGAACCTTTATGAGTTTACTTGGGCAGAGGTTAAGTACCTTGTGATCTACAGCACTAATTCATGTGATACTCTTTACCAACATTATATGTTATATTATGTGTATTTCTAAAGTGCCATTATCACCCGCAATGGTATCTAGGCACTGAGCAGGTGGGTGTGTGTGCCCAGCCCTGCCTATGGTAGATTGGTTAACTGAAAAGCTAGGTGTGAAAAATTGGGTTGTTGGTTGACTAGGGTGTGAGCCCTGGTCAAGCAACAGCCACAATCCCTTGCATGGTGAACCACAAAAAGTCACTAAATTAACCTGTGCTTAACCTTGTGTAGATTGGCACATAGAGAACTCAGCATTAATTTAGAGGCAATGTGTAAAGTATTTATGCAAGACATAAACAGTAATAACGTGAAAACACAATAGGAGAAAAATCCCAAACCATTTAGAACAATAGGGGAAATTTTAATAAGATATTTGACACCAAAATGACAAAAATCCAATCAGTAGAACCGAAGCTCTGATGATTTAAACTTTTTAGTGAAAATCAACACTCAAAAGATTAAAGTGCCAACCACAGACATCTAGCTGTGCAAAACCGGGTCAAAGTTGAAAGTTAAGGCCGACCACGATGGAGTGCAGTTCAGATACAAGAAGTGGAGCAAGGCTGATATATTTCTGGTAAATGACCTCAGAAAAGGATTTGCTGCTGCGGAGAAGAATGTAGTGGGCGAAACTTCAAAGTCTATTTGACCGGTCGATGCACCGCAGATGGATATCCGAGCAGGGTGGTCCCATTCTCCTCCTGGTTCTTAGAGCAGTTTTTGGCCAACATTTTTCTAAAGCCTCAATTTTGGGAATTGGCCATCTGGGCACCTTTAACACCACAACCAAGGGTCATGAACTGGTGGGACACCTCTTGGGGATGCAAGACTGACTCAGACTGGATCCAGGTGTGGATTCAAGATGGTGGGAGCCTTTTATGTCCCTGTGGCTCTGAACAGAAGGCCAGCAAACTAGCCCTTTTAGTCACTTCTTGTAGTCCTGGGTGCAGGTGAAGATGTAGGGCTCAACAGTAGGGCTGACCTCCGAGGGTTCAAGGCAGGCTCCTGACAGGAAAGCAGTCCTTCCAGGCACAGCAACAGTCTGGCAGAGTGCAAAGCAGGTCACAGCAGCAGGCAGCCTCTGAGAGTCCTTCCATAGGTCCACTAGTGATCTGAAGAGTGGTTCTGAAGGTCCCATTTTTATACCCTGGTGCCCTTCTTCTGAAAGGTGGGAGAAGCTTCTGGAAATGTTATTTGTGGCGCATGGGATGTCGTGACTCCCCTGCTCTGGCTTCAAGGTGGTTGCAGTGACAATACAAGGTTGTTAGGCCCTTCGCGGGAAGGCAGAGCACAGGTTATTCATAGGTAAGTGGGGCTGTGCTCAGATCCACTCCCTCATCTTACCAGCAGAAGGCCCATCGTGACACACCTAATCCCTCTATTGTGTGACTGTCTAGTAGGAATTCACAAAGTCTGACTGTCAGCTACACCCAGTCATGTGACCCAAGAGAGGCTGCAGGCTCAATAGGGCTAGGGGCAGGAAAATGCTAACTTTCTAAAAGTGGAATTCCCAAAATTGTAAAGAAAAATCTGACTTTACCATTAAAGAGGGTTTATCTTTGCAATTTCATAGCTACCAAACATAAATTATCAACCTGCTCCTAATTATGAATTACAGCAGCCACCCATGGGGAATGCGCTTGCGCTCCCCCGTGGGCCGCCCAACTACAGGACCCCACCAGGGACGGCAGCGGAAAAGCTTCTGCTGCCACTCTCACTCGGCGATTGGATGATGCTGGCATGCGCACGGCACAACATCATCATCAAGTGCAGACGGGGGTGCTCTGGAAGCCATTTGCTTCCAGCATGTCCAGAGACAGGACGCATTTTGGGTGAGTCCTTCTCCTTGGGGGTTTGGTGGGGGGAAAACAGACACAAGGGGAAAGGAAATAATTTCTCCTTTCCCTCTGTGCCTGAATAGAGTGGAGCAGGAATCCACAACACTAGACCACCAGGGATTTATTTTTCTGTTGTTGGGGGAGTGACCCCTTAGGCAAGGGTCGCTCCCCTAGGGGCATGTTTGGTCTGAGGTTTGGCTCACCTGGGGTCTGATTCATCAGTTGTTTTGGAAAATCAGCCACCTGCAGGGCCAAACCACACTAGAAGCCTCTAGAAGCCAGGGGCTAATTTATTTTTATGATTACGGGGAGTGACCCCTTGAGCAAGGGTCGCTCTCCTTGGGGGACATTATTTTTTGTAATTCTGTCGTCCCCCCAGATGACAGATCAGCTGTTTTTAGCCCAATCTGCCATCTGTCCACTAGACCCCAGGAGTTGCATGTTTTATATGTCATGGAGTGCAAGGGTCATTCCTCTTTACTGGGGAAATGTTTTTTTTCTGCCCCCCCAGGACAGATCGGCCATATTTTTAGGCCCATCTTCCCCACCGGGTTCAGAAAACCACTAAACATCAGGGAGTTGTACAGTTATATGTTGGACAGAGGCCCCTTGGGCAAGGGTCACTCCCCTTTATTGTGGCAATGTTTTGGCTGTTTTCTGCTCCCCCTAGGGGCAGTTTGGCCATATTTCTATGCCTATCTGCCTCGACAGGGGTCAGAAAGTCACTAGACACCAGGGGTTTTTACATTTACATGTCAGCAATTGGCCTCTTTGGAAAGGGTGACTCCCCTTTTTATTGGAGCAATGCTTGGGCCATTTTTGGCCCCCCAGGCCAGATTGGCATATGTTTAGGCCCCTCTGCCCCCAAGGGGCACAGAAAACCACTTGTCAATAGGGATTTTATTTATTTGTCAGGGAGCGGCCCCTTTGGCAAGGGTCGCTCCCCTGTTTTGCTGTTTTAGTGTATGTGTTTTGGCCGTTTCTGCCATATTTTTAGGCCCCTCTGCACCCAAGGGACACCAGGGGCAGCAGGCCTACCCACACAACTGAGGTACCATTTCTATTGTGAGACTTAGGGGAATGCCAGGTGTGTGAAAGTTTGTGGCTCCCCACAGATTCCAGAACTTTCCAGCACAGAAATGTGAGGAAAATCTGTTTTTTTAGACAAATGTTGGGGTTTTCAAGGGATTCTGGGTAACAGAACCTGGTGAGAGCCACTCAAGTCACCCCATCCTGAATTCCCCTCGGTGTTCAGTTTTTAAACACGTACAGGTTTGCTAGGTATTCCTAGATGGCGGCTGAGCAAGGGCCCAAATTCACAAAACCCTTGCACATTGCAAAAAAACGGACAGATTTCAGTGGAAAAATGTGATGTATCCACGTTGCATTTTGGGCCGTTTCCTGTTGTGGGCACTAGGCCTACACACAAGTGAGGTACAATTTTTATCAGGAGACTCGGGGAAATGTTGGGTGAAAGGAAGTTTGTGGCTCCCCACAGATTCCAGAACTTTCCATCTCAGAAATGTGACAAAAATGTGTTTTGTTACACAAATTCTGAGGTTTGCAAGGGATTCTCTGTAACAGAACCTGGTGAGCGCCACACAAGTCACCTCATCCTGGATTCCCCTGGGTGTCAAAAATGTATCTGTTTGCTAGGTTTCCCTAGGTGCCAGATGAGCTAGCGCCCAAAATCCACAACTAGACACCTTGCAAAAAAATGGGTTAGTTTTCAGCGGAAAAAAAGTAATGTGTCCACTTTGCAATTTGGGTCATTTCCTGCCGCGGGCACTAGGCCTACCCACACAAATAAGGTGCCATTTTTATTGAGAGACTTGGGGGAATGCCGTGTGGGCAGACGTTGTGGGTCCCTACAGATTCCAGAAGTTTCCATGACAGAAATATGAGAAAAATATGTTTTTTTTAGACAAAGTTTGAGGTTTGCATGGGAAACAGAACCCAGTGATAGTCACACAAGACACCCCACACTGGATTACCATGGATGTCTAGTTTTTAAAAATGTGCAGGTTTGCTAGGGTTCCCTAGGTGCCGGCTGAGCTACGGCCCAAATTCCACAGCTAAGCACGTTGCAAATAAAAGGTCAGTTTTCAATAGAAAAGTGAGATGTGCCCATGTTGCATTTTGGGTTGTTTCCTGTATCGGGCACTGGGTCTACCCACACAATTGAGGTACCAATTTTATCGGTAGACTTGGGGAAATGCTAAGTGGTAGGAAGTTTGTGGCTCCCTGTAGATTCCAGAACTTTCCATTAAAGAAATGTGAGGAAAATTTGTTTTTTTTAGACTCATTTTGAGGTTTGCAAGGGATTCTAAGTAGCAGAACCTGATGAGAGCCACACAGGTCACCCCATCTTGGATTCCCATGGGTGTCTAGTTTTAAAAAATGTACAGGTTTGCTAGGTTTCGCAGCATAGCGGCTGATATAGGGCCCAAAATCCTCAACTATTACACATTGAAAAAAGAGTTTGTTTTAACTGGAAAAATGTGATGTGTCCAAGTTGCATTTTGGGTAGTTTCCTGCTGCGGGAACTAGGACTACCCACACATGTGAGCTGCCATTTTTATCAAGAGACTTGGGGGAATGCTGGATGGGTGGAAGTTTGTGGCTCTACACAGATTCCAGAACTTTCCATCACAGAAATATGAGGAAAATATGGTTTTGTTTTTACAAAGTTTGAGGTTTGCAAGGTATTTTGGGTAACGGAACCTGGTGAGAGACACACAAGTCACCCCATCCTGTATTTCCCTGGATGTCTAGCTTTTAAAAATGTACAGGTTTCTAGGTTTCCCTAGGTGGCGGCTGAGCTAGGGCACAAAGTTCACAGTTTTCAGTGGAAAAATGTGATGTGTCCAAATTGAGTTTTGGACTGTTTCCTGTCACTTGCACTAGGCCTACCCACAAACATGAGGTACAATTTCTATCAGGAGACTTAGGGGGACTCAGAATAGTAGAACAAATGTTATTATCAATTGTCTTTCTCTACATGCTTGACTTCCAAATGTAAGATAGTGTGTAGAAAATATGCAATGTTGAGAAATGCCCTCTAATTCACTTGCTAGTATGGATACCCAAAAATTCAGAGATGTGCAAATAACCATTGCTTCAAAATACCATACTTTATATTTTACCAAATGAATTGCTGTATACCCGTTACACAATGAAAAACCACTTCAACTTCAAGGTGCAGCTCATTTATTGTATCTGCGTACCTCGGGTTCTTGGTGAACCTTCAAACCCTATATATCCTCGCAACCAGCAGGGTGCAGCAAACGCAATGGTATATTGCGTTTAAAAATCTGCCATAGTTGGAAGAAGTTACAGATGAAAACATAGAAACATAGACACAGATGGCTGTTTTATTCAACTCAATTTCAATATTTTTTTTATTTCAACTGTTACTTTCTAATACAAATTATTGAAGGATCTAGACAAATGACCCCTTTCTGAATTCAGTATTTTGCCTACTTGTCAGAAATGTATAGCTTTCTGGGATCCACCATTGGTTTCACACCCATTTCTACCAGTAACTGGGAGGAGGTTGAAAGCACAAAAATAGGAAAAATGGGCTTTGTCCCAGTAAAATGACAAAACTGTGTTGAACATTTTGGTTTTCTGACAAATGTCTATGTGTTCCTGAGAGCTGGGAAGATAGTGATTTTCACACCGCAAACCCTTTGTTGATGCGATCAGCAGGGAAAAAAGCTTTCTTCTGCAGCACTTTCTCCTATTTTTTCCAAACCTCCATAAAATTTAGCTGCATTTTGGCTAAAATCTTGGTCTACTCGAGGAGAATCCACAAACCCTAGGAACCTTCAGAATCCCCAGGATGTTGGAAAAAAAGGTGCACATTGGCGTTGATACCTTATTTGGACAAAAAGTTATTAGAGCATAAGCGTGAACTACCCCAAATAGCCAAAAAAGGCTTAGCACAGGGGAGAAAGGCCTACCAGCGAAGGAATTAAAAGCGGAGTTAAAGGCTTGGCAGGGTGTTAAATAAATGCCAAATCGACCATAAGTGCTGCAGGCCCACTGGTACCATTTAATTTACAGGCCCTGGGTATATGGTATATATTTCTACAGGGACTTACAGGCAAATTTAATATGCCAATTAGGTAATTGGCAATCAAACCATGTTTAGGCTAGTGAGCACAAGCACTTTAGTACTGGTTAGCAGTGGTAAAGTGCACACAGTCCTAAGTCTAACAAAACCAAATTTCAACATAATTTGGAGGTAAGTAAGCACAAAGTTTGGGGGAAGGCCACCCTAAGGCTGACAGGTCTAACAACAGGTCTTCAGCTTCTTGCCGAATTGAAGAAAAGAGGAGGAGGCTCTGATGTTGAGTGGGAAGGTGTTTCATGCTTTAGGAGCGATGCAAGAGAACTCCTGTTCTGGTTCTGTGTATGTGTGGAATGTGTTCGAGTATGAGTCCTGTGGAGCTGAGGTGTCTAGGTGATTGGTGAAAGAAGATGCAACTGTTCAGGTAGGTGGGGGTCTGAGTTATGTAGTGCCTTGAATGTGCATGAGTGTGCTTGTGTATTGGGAACTAGTGTCATTCTCTGAGGTGTGGTGTGATGTGAGTTCTGTGTGGGAGGTTAAGGATAAGTGTAGCTGCTGAGTTCTGAATGGTTTGTAGTCTTCCAGTGAGATGCTTGGTGATCCTGGGTTGGAGGGTGTTTCCATAGTCCAAGCTGCTGGTGACTAGGGCATGAATGGAAGTTCTTCTAGTGTTGCTTGGGAGTCATTTAAAGATCTTCCTCCACATTTTCAGGGTGTGGAAGCAGGATGCATTGATGGCATTGACTTGTGCAGTCATGTCCAGTTTGCTGTCCATGATTATTTTGAGGTTCATGGTGTGGGTTTTAGATGTGGGTGTGGGTTCGAGATCGGCCAGCCACCAGGCGGATTTTCATGGTTTGGTTTTCTTGCTGAAGATCATTACTTCGGTCCTGTTGTTGTTGAACTTTCATCCAGTTAGCGACTTCAGTCATGCAGGTGGTGAACTTGTTTCTTGTGTTGGGGGTCTTTTCTGAGAGGAAGAGAACAAATTGTGTGTCGTCTATATAGAAAAGGATATTGATGTTATGTGCATGGATGATGTTGGTCACAGGGATCATGTAAGCATTGAAGAGGATTGATTTAAGCGATGAACCTTGAGGCACTCCGCAGATAAGTTTGTGGATCTCCGAGGAGCAAGGTGCCAGACTGACAGCATGTTTTTAATCTGTGAAGAAGGAGCAGATCCAGCGGAGAGCATGTCCTTGAATGGCAATCTCATGAAGGCACCTGATGAGAAAGGCCATGAAACCATGTTTAATGCTGGAGAGAGGACAATGAGAGCAGCCGTATCTCCTCTGTCAAGGCTAATGAGGATGTTGTCTGTGGTGACGATGAGTGCTGTTTCTGTACTGTAGTTAGGACTAAATCAGGACTGTGTGGCAGCGAGGAGCTGGTGGTTGCTGAGTTGGTCAGGGAGGCATCAGTTGATTAGTTTCTCTAAGACCTTTGACAGTTATGGTAGGAGGGAGATTGGTCTGTGGTCTGAAAGCGTGGCTGAGTCAGATGATGGTTTCTTGAGCAGGGGCATGATGGTGGCATGTTTCCTGGTATCCGGGAATGTGGCTGAGTCGATGGAGGTGTTGAAGATGGGTGTTAGTGTATTGCTGATCGGTAAGAGTCTTTGGTGAAGATGTTGTGGGAACAAGGGTAAGATGGAGCCCCAGAGTGGATGGTCTTCATGGTAGCAGTGATTTCAATGGTGCTGATGGCAGAACACGAGGTCAGAGGTTGTTCAGTGGCAGTGATGGGAAGTTGAGTTGCGACTATGACAGGGTCTGGCAGAGGGTCGAAGTTGCTGTATATGTTAGTGATTTTGTTAGAGAAGAATTCTGAGAGCATTTTGCAAAGTTCTTGTGAGGGAGTGATGCTGCTGGAGAAGAGGTGAAATCTTTGATGATGGTGAAGATTTCCTTGCTTGTTTTAGTGCTGACATCAATGCGATCTGTAAGAGGTGTGCGTTTGGTGTTCTGTGTCTGTAGGCCAATTTGAAGATTTTTTTATCTATGTTTTCTTGACTTGTTCTCTATTTGTGCTCCAAACCTGACATAGGCATTGTTTTCTGATTTACCTAGATGGAATTTCCTGGAAACAATCTTAATAGTCAGAGCAAATAGTACCAAGATGAACATGCTGCTGGTGCAGTCATATATTGTAACACCCACCTGTGTTCATACTCAACTATGAGAAATATGCATTCTTGTGATGATCGTAAAATTGATTTGGCAAACAGAAAACTCAGGGTTTCGAAGAAAGTACTGGTGGGTGTCTCTTCTGAACACTTGATGATTCTGCATGTTTTCAACACCAAAATTCTGCCAATGCTAGTTTGTACATAATTATGTCTGAGAAGGCTATGAATGTACTTTGAAATAAATGCTACTGTTGACTACTGGTAATCCAAGTGGTCACCAACAGCATTTGGTTACTGGCTTAAACATGAGAAGTCTGTGAGGAGTGGCAATATGGTATTGGGATTTAAATATCTGTACATTTGGAATTGCTAATTACCAATATCCAATTCCGCCAGTTTGGTACAAAACACACTTTTTCCATGGCTTTGGCAGAAATACATGTAAAAAATGGATGGAAGATGATCTAGTATGTTTTTGTTTACCTGTATGTACAATGGAAGCTGGTAGATTAAATGTGCCTGAACAGAAAAAAAGTTAGACAGATTTAGCTGGGTCTTGTGGCTTAGTGGACTAATGCATCTACTCTAGGGGCCTGTGTTTAACCTCATGGTCACACCTCCTCTACACAGATCCAACGGTTGTGTGCAATGGGATTAACTGTAAAACTTTGAGGTTGGGGAATGGAAAAGTTGCATATGACATAGGATCAAACCCCCTAGGAGTTCACTAAATAAAATGCAATGGTTATAGTAGAGCCCGAAATACTAGTGCCTTTTGTTTTCTCCCATCCCTGCACTTCCATCCCATGACCCCTCTTTGGTACCTTTACACAAGTAATTACCCCCATGAGACCTACAGATTATATGAATTCCAACTGCCAAGCTATATCATCATTCATTATTCAGGTAATTGCTAATCACAGACCACTCAACACACATGGGATCGCACAAGCACATGAACTTTTACAATAGCCTTCCTCATTGCCCACAGAAAGAGATTCAACTCCACAGGAGCACTGATCCCATGAAGCAGGGACCTTATTTGTGAGTCAACTGTATTAAACTTAGTGCCCTATACTAATAGATGAGGGCATGTTACTACACATTTGTACACTGACTTTTTGGCACCACAATGGTTTCCCACCTAGAGTGCCTAAGCCCAGCTTACCCACCTGACATTTTATCTAGACACACTTTTCCAATAAATGCTTATTTGAAACCTAATTAAGCATGGTGTGAAAATAACAATGTGTCTCGATCACTGCTTAAGGTATTTTGACTGATATAGAAAATCAACTTCTGAATTTAGTTCTCAAAGTAGGAGTTTTTACGCATATAGTCTCTGCTCACAAATATATTATATTGGAACTTCTTTTCTTCTCACATGTGGAGTGAACACCAGAGTGTTCTCATAGCATCACCAAACAGTATAAATCACTTTTTACATGGCTTTATATAAAAACGTTTTGTTCTTGTATTACATTCATTTCTGCCTTGAAAAAGCCCCAGACTTGTGTGCTGCAATATTGTATTCTACAATTGCAAATAAAAACACATTTTTAATTGAAATATGCACATGTTTAAATTTAAATAGTACACATATAATAAATGTAAGTTTGTAGTAGGCAACCATACTTAGAATGTTATAAGCCTACAAGTGAAGCAAACAAGTGCTGATTTAACTAAGACCCACACTTGCCACCATATTAAATGACAATCCGTATTAACATTGAAAGGCCTGCTTTTCAACATTAAACTGTTGTTTCCACATAATGTTTTTCTTCTTTGCTGCAGATGTAGTTTTCCAGAAGCCTTTTGTTAGTTTGTGAATAGGCATTTGTTTTGTATTAGACAACTGAGAGTGAGGTGCTCACCGGGAGGAGAGGAGAAAACAAGAGGATGATTCATGGGAAGCACAGGCTAAACTGCAAAATGTGGATGATGTATCTGTCTAGGGACTAGCGTCTTTATTTTCGACTACAGTGCTGACATAAGAAGAGGGGGCTTTACCTAGTCCCTGAAGTTTACTGAAATCCTGCTGGATGATTCAGAAGACAAAAGAAAACATGTTGCCACCTAAAACATTGTGGGCTTATATTAGTGTGTGTTCCAAGAGTAGGAGGATGTATTTTCCATTGAGCTTCTCACTCGCTCTTGCTGGAGACTCATCTCTAAGTTTCTTTACACCTCTCTACATGTGAGGCTGCTTAGCCTAATTCTTTGATGTCTGCTAATTTATAGCTGAGAATACTTTCCAGCTTGGTAATCAAAGGCTTTGTCCTTTTTCACTGATTTTCTCATCAGAACTCTTTATTGAGTATCTGAACTGACACCTTATTCTATTTTATTCTAATTTAATTCAGATTAGATTAGGGAACTTCCTTTATGGAACATGCTTGCTGTATTATTACAATATTAACTGTGATTTTAACCAATATTGTATTTTTCCTTACATTTAAAAATCAACTAATGGATTCTATAAACTTGTAATGCTGATATTTAATACAATAATACTTTAAGAAGAAATAATGAATAACTAAAGAATTGAAAATAAAACCCTTTAACTCACACAGCTCTCTTTATTGACTGGACTAAAAGTGTTTAATGATTTTATTACTTTGTGCTTAATGTAGATGATTGCTCCTTTTTACATCTCCTTGTCACTGAAAAAAGGTCCATAAAACCAATGCAGGGGGTAGAGGTGATAGTGTCAATATGGTGATATGCCACAATTATTTTAATTGAGAGTTGTCGTTGTGTTGAAGTTATGTAATTTGCGTTTTGCTAAAGTTGATAGATTAGATGTTTAACCCCTTAACTGCTGGGCCTTTTTACCCCCAATGTTGAGAGCCCTTTTTTGACTTTTTGGGGTAGTTTCTGCTTAGGTCTGTATAATTGTTTTTTCCACATAAGGTATTAACGTCAAATTTGCGTCCTTGTTTTCCAACATCTTGGGAATTCTAAAGATATCCAGGGGTTGTGTATTCCTGTGAAAGAGACAGAGAAAACATGCAAAATAATGCTAAATTTGAGAAAAAATTGAAAAAAGTGCCTCAGATAAAAATGTTTTTTACCCAAAAATGGCATCATTTAAAGGTTTTCTCTGCTAAAGTCACTATCTTCCTAGTTTTGAGGAACATGCAGAGTTTATTAAACATTTTCAAAGAGGTAGCCCATTTTTCCTATTTTATGTGCTCTCAAAATACTTACAGTTTATGGTGGAAACCAGTGTGAAACCCATGGCTGATCCAGGAAAAATATGCATTTCTGAAAGTAGACAAAATTCTAAATTTGGCAAGGGTTGTATATATATAAACCTCAAGGTTATCCCAAAGAAAATGCCTGTTGAAATAAAGAAATATTGAAAATGAGTAGGAAACAAATTTGTGACAGTGTTTTCTCTCTAACTTGTTGTCACAATGGCCATTTGCAAAAACAATATACTGTTACGTCCACAGGACTCTTCTGGTTGCGGGGATATATAGGGTGTGTATGTTCTCTGAAAACGCAAAGTGCCCAGGCCAACATCTTAGCTGCACAGTACAATGGTTTTTCATTGTGTACCAAGACTAGACCAATTCATATGGTGAAATATGTAGAGTGAAAAATCAGCATGAAAAAAACATATCCATTTCTGAAATGGGCACAAGATATTGAGGAGCAGTGGTTATTTGTACATCTCTGAATTTTTAGGTACCCACACTTGAATATGAATTAGAGGGTATTTTTCAAATTGTCTTCTATTAAACACAGAGGCTTACATTTGGACGGCACCAATGCAGGAAAATCCAATTGTTAATAGCAAACGCTCTACTATTCTATGCTCCCATATGGCTTTTGATAAAAATGGTACCTCACTTGTGTGGGTAGGCCTAGTGTCCGAGGCAACACAGCCCAAAATGCAACATGGATACATCATATTTTTCCACTCAAAACTGACTCTTTTTTAGCAAAGTAGGTAGCTGTGGATTTTGGGCTCTAGCTCAGCCAGCACCCGACAAAACCTGCACATTTTTTAACACTAGGCAACCAGGGGAGTATAGGGGTGCATTTCCTGTGTGGTTTTCACTAGGTAACCTTACCCAGAAACCCTTCCAAACATCAAACTTTGGTAAAAAACACACATTTCTTTTACATTTCTGTGATTTGTAGGTCCTGAATCTACAGGAATCCACACAATTCCTACCACCCAGTGTTACTCCACTTGTGTAGATAAAAATGCTGTGCCACATGTGTGGCTTGGACTACTGCCCATGACATGAACAAATCAAACCAAGGTCAATGGGAGCCCTTGCAAGGAGATTCCCATAGTCCTCGGTTTGATCTGTTCCTGCCCCACCCCTATATTTAATTATTTTATTATCCCTGTTGTCTAGTGGGCTCTCTGCCCCCGATTGAGGGTAATCACCCAGAAAGACTTAAATATTATGTGGGAGTGATGCTGGGGGAGCACAAGCCCTTGCCTAAGAGGTTGCTCTTCTAATTACCTAGTGTCTAGAGCGTCGGTCCCTGCCTTAGAATTGCTCTCCTGTAGTTATCTCCAAGCAGGGATCTACTGGGCAGAGATACCATTGGAAAGGGGAGATGCTCCCCTTTCCAATGATACCTCTCCCAAGACAATCAGTGCTTGGGGAAGCTGAGATACCCCGAGCACTAATGCAGTGAAAGTGAAACGAGCCTTTGGCTCATATTACTTTTGAATGTAATGATGTCAGTGCTCCTTGTGCACTGATCGTCATTGCAAACAAAAAAAGCCCAGGTTGCTCCGGAGGCTGTTCCAGAGCAGCCCAGCAAAAAAAAAAAAAAGAAATCCTCTTGTGGTACAAATTTGTGAGGTACCATCGACTGTATGTTTGAGCTAGGGACTGTCAAAATGTATGGTGACTGTACCAATATTGACTGTTGCTAGTGTACTTATTGCGCAAAGGGGAAACTACATCAGTCAATGTGATTTCCCGCTGGTTGAGATTTCATCTGTATGTGTATGTGTATGTGTGAGGAAGTCTGAAGATTAAGGTGTTTTTTCTCATTTGTTTCTTGTATGAATGAACTACTTTGAGTCTTTAGTGGAGCAGATAAAAGTTATTTGTTTATTGTGCTTGCTTAAAGTTGGAGAATTTTGTGTACAAGAAAATTGTCAAGGAGGGCGAACTGTTGCAAGGACAAGAGAACTACGCTAGAGTGTGCCTCACTGAGGTAGGTCAGTTGATGAGAAGTGCCCTGCTGCTATTGGTTGATGAGTCATCAAGTACGAAGCTGAGATGGGCTAACGAAAAGAGAATTGTGTCAGGATTGGAGGGAAATATTGACGTATACAAAATTATCATTTGAACAAAAACATCGAAGTATAATAAATTGATATTTGCTTAATTATTGTTGGATGCTTGCAATCATGAAATGTTTTAAAACTCATTTAGATTTGATGACGGGTGATGTGCAGGTCCCTATTCGGGAGGGTGAAGACAGAGGCTACACTGGAAGGTACGCCAGGTGATTTTATGGCGATAAATGTAGGACTTCACACATTTGTGGCTTTGCCAACGGCACAAGATCACTGAAAATGAAGGACCATTTAGACTTCCACAATATGGTACTTTTGATTTAAAGGTTATTGAACATTTAAAGGAATCATTATATGAAATAAAGCCACCACCTAGACCTACACAGTACAAAGCATTAAATGCTCGGGAGTGAGCAGCTCATGCCAAAGAGAAAGAAAGGTATCAGAATAGAGCAAAGAGAGCAGTGCAAAATGACACAGATATCCCATGAGATGTAAGACAGCCAAGGTGGATAAAATGTGCACCCGAGGGAGCTAGAATGGACCCAGCAATAGCAACAGAATAGACTAAAAAGAACCACAACCAATGGAAATTATGAAAAACTAACACTGATAGCGATTCAGGTAACTACATTTTAGATGCCTTGTCGTCCTCACATACATCAACATATATGGCTCCCACAACAACTACTGAGGGTGTTACAATCACTAGTTCTACAGTGGCTATAGCCCCTGTTGATCCGAATGTATCTCAGATTGAAAGACCACTTCCAGTACTTTCAATTGGAATTGCACCTGTTGAAGATGGCCCTACGTTAATAGCTCCAGGTGTTACTGCTTCTTTTGTGACTGTTGCAACTGCACAAATAAATATTGTTCCAAATCCTTCTGTTCCGGGTGCTGTTGGAGGAGTTTCCACAACAGGATTCATCCCGACATAACAAAAGTCACAGATTATTGCATGGACCCCTCCACAAAATGTCCAATCTTTAAGAGAAGTGAGAAGGATTATTTTTACAACACCTTTTGCACAGGGAGAAACACAACCATTTGATGATCGGATTGTTCCACCACGGTTTTTAAAAAAACCTGAAAATAAAAGAATGGACGCAATAGAGAAACCAACTAATAGAAGGGTGGAACTACTAAATGTACCAAAATTGAAGGTGGAGTTAGAAGAAATTATTAGAGGATGTCTAGATATTTCACATTTGAATCAATAGGAGGAAAATGAATTCATATATCTGAGTAAATAAATCACGAGGCATGCAGCTGCCACACATGATGGAATGACAGATTTGGCAGAAAAATATGAGGTGGACCTCTTTAAGAGTGTTACTTTACAGAGAAGCTTTAGAGCACAGTTAGATGATGAAGCTATCATGACCATGCGGCCCTCAGGAATGAGATTTCAGATTGCTGAATGTGTGAAGTGCATTAAAAATGTAGAGATTTTGACAGGTTTGATAGCAAGTGGGCAAAGCAACAGGGAAAGAAAAAGAAACAATCAGATACTACAGAAGCAAATGCTAAAACACCACTAGCACTCCCAGATAAAGATGAGGCTTTAACTTTCCCTATGAGGGAGACACCATTTGAAGGGTATGTTCATTTATCATGGAGTAGAAGTGATCTTGCGACATTCACAAACAACTTTCCAAAACTAAGAGAGAATCCTGCCCAGTGGTATACACAAGTTGACGGATTTGTAAAACTGTCCAAGGTTCTGTGTACAGACTTGAATACCATTTTTGATATTGTGGTACCCAGTAATCAGTGCAATGGCCACTTACTGAGCCTCCAAGGGATGCACATACTTGTGCACCTTCACCTGTCGCAATGACAAAGTATGATGAGGCAATTACCTTTTTGAAAGGAAACGTTCCAGCGAGGGATATTGATTGGCTGAAGATCAATAGGACTACTCAAGAAGCTAAAGAATCCATGCATGCTAATTATGAACAATTTTTGCAAGTGTATAAACAGCACAGCAGACAAGAAAAACCCTAAAAGAGACATACGGGGGAGTTTTGTGTCACAGTTCGTTCTTAGGTTGCAATCAGAAATTAGCATTCACATACAAGAAAATGTGATTTGTTGGCAGACAAAACCCTGAGATCAGATTCTGAGGTATGCAAAATACTGTAGTGATGAGCAAGAGATAAAACAGAAGAGATTTAAAGAGAACTTTATGTTGGCTGACTAAGCTGGCTCAAAAGGGATTCCAGAATCAATCACATGTAGGGAATGCTGGTGGAATACAAGGTGTTGTTTTTCAGGGTGGAGGTCAAAATGCACAGGGTAGAGTTGGTGTTCCACAGGGTAAAGGACGAGGTGTTATCGTTGATCCAAATTCAGTAGTGGACATTGCAATGCTGAAGAAATCAGCTCCTTGCAACAAGCTCAGGCATTGGAAGAGGGACTGTAGACAGAATCCAAATCGAGAAAGTGTTGATTGGCAAATGCAAGGTGTAAATCAAATGCAAATGCAAAATGTTCAATTTCAGGTTCCAGTCCAGTAAATGCAGATATCTACCCAATCACAAGTTCCTTTGATGTAGGTCCTACAAGCACAAACGACCCAATAGAACATGAGTGATTCCAGATTCAATATGACTCAAGTACCAAGAGTAAATTCATCTCTGTCTCAAAATCATAACCCATTTCAACAGTTCCCTATGTTGGAGAATAAGAGCTTTGATTCTGATACTTCCCAATGATGGTGTCTGAGGGGAGAGGTAGATTGCATACTTGATGCAGTCTTAGAGGGAGAACAAAGTGGAACAATTATAGAAGGAGACGTAAATGGCCACCAAGTATCATTTCTCATTGACACAGGTGTCAACTGTTCCACTGTTAGAACTGCAGAAGTCCCTGGCCTTCTCCTCTTGGGAAAGAAGATCCAAGTTGCAGGTGTCAATAATAAACAAATATCTAATCCTGTTTCGAAGAAAGTGACTGTAAAAATAAGTTTATTTGAGGAAGATCATCAGTTTGTGGTGTGTGTTTTAAGTCCTGTAAATCTGTTAGGAAGAGATCTCTTGTGCCAGTTAAATTGCACCATTTGCTGCACCCCATATGGTGTTGAATTTTAAAAAGCATGATGAAGATGTTAAGTTTAAAATGACCTGACAAGAAATGGCTGTAGGATTGTATCCTGTAAGAACCAAAGAAGATTTACCTTCTGATTTGAGAGATACTGTAAAATCAGAAGTATGAAATTTTTCAGGGAAAGATATCGGACTAATCAAAGGTATAGAACCAGTCTGAATCACTTTATAGCCAAATGCCGTCTTTCCAAGAGTGCCACCATATAACCTAACACCTGAAACAGTGGCTGGAATAACTCCAGATTGAAAGCATGTACAACAAAGGATTTTACTAGAAATTGTTGGAAGTCTTTGCGATCATGGGTTATAGAAGCCCAATGGCAATTATCAGATTGTACAGAATCTTCGAAAAATTAATAATATTATGATCCTATGTTATCCCATGGTACTCAATCCAGCAACAATACTATTTCAGATTCCCAGCACTGCACAGTGGTTTACTGTTGTGGATCTTTTCCAGGCCTTTTACTCTATCCCATTGATTGAGGACAGTCAAATCGTGCTCTCTTTTGTATTTAGAGATTGAGCTTTGGCATGTGACGAGTTCCACAAGGGTATCCAGACAGACCTCTGATCCTGAATCCGATCATGACAAAGATTCTTGAGAGTTTACAAATGCCTCGCAATTCAGTTCTTGTGCTATACATTGATGACCTACTTGTGGCATCAAGTACACAAGAAGCTTGTAAACAGGACACAGTTGTTCTTTTAAAACATTTTGCTGAGAACAGACACAAGGTATCCCCAAGCAAATTATAATACTGTCAAAAAGAAGTCTTATATTTGCGTAATCTTATTGAGAAAGGAATGAGGAAGGTGTCACAAAAGAGAATCGAAACAATCTTTTTTTTTTTAACACAAACTTTATTGAGTTTTTTCCAAAGAACATTCAAACAGACTTCACCCATATCAACACTTGAATATACCAATGCAGTTCACATTTCCCAGCATTACAGTTTCCATCTTGACATACAATTGCCAGTCGTCTATTACAGTGCATATAGTTATATTGCATGATCTTTCCGCTTGGTATGTTCACATTTCCTGTGTATGTCACATACAGTAAATTAAACGAGTATTGCATATTCCTTACATACTCAATTCAACTACCCCGGATCCCTCCCCCCACCCACCCCGCAGTTAGCTAACTGGGCAACACACTTGGTATCCGCTCGAGCATACAGAGTAATAGTCTATTATATTCATTGTAACATAAACATGAGCAGGCAGCACATTACAGTGTATCATATCTCATTCTAGGTCATCACATGCATAATGTCCATTGCCCAAACACCACTGGCCCTGCATCATACGAGATCTGCCTAGCAATATGCTGAAGCAGCATGTGTGTTCAGTGTCGATACCTATGACACATCAGATATCAAGTCAGCTGTCACCTGAGTGGACCCATCCCATACTTTAAAGGCTCCACACAACATATCCCATGCCATTGCTTTGGGTATTTTTCTCTGCCCTCGTTTCTCCTCCCTACGTATCGCAGCCCTTTCGGCTAGGCTCCACTTCACTACTTCCTCCTTCCACGTCTCTATTCTTGGTGGCCTAGCTGCCTTCCATCTCCTAATTATGTGCCTCTTTGCTAGTAGTAGCGCCAAGTTAGCAAACCGCACCTGAACCTTGTAACCCTTTGGTTGTGGATATATCCCCAGTATGCAGCACTTTGCCTCGTTCCAGGACTGCCCGCCAACCACATCCGTTAATATTTGCGCTATCTGCGCCCAGTAGTGTGTGAGTGCTGGACATGCCCATAACATATGAACGAACCCTGCGTCTGCCTCCAGCAAGTCGATGTCGCTGCAGGGTACATCTTATGAAGTCTGTGTGGTGTTAGATATGCCCTCTGCATGATCAGGTATTGAATCAATTTAAATCGCGCATTACGTGACACTGCTTTCGGGTAAGCAAGAAAAGTCGTCCAATCTTTATCAGTCAGTTCTATTTCCATGTCAGCCTCCCACTTAGCCCGCAAAGCTCCTAGTGGAGAAACCTGTGCTTCTCTAATGCCCGTATATAGCCATTTCGTCAAATGCCTACCATTACCCATTAAATGCAGCATATGGACTAGCTCATTTGCAGGTGACTCTTGCCCGTCCGGGGCCCACATCCCTCTTACGCAGTGCGGTAAGCCTGCATGTAAGAGAAATAGAGTTTCTGGCAAGCCATTAGTATTAACAAAGTCCTCATGTGCCATCAGTATACCCTCTTGAAACATTGCCCCCACTTTGTTATCCCTCCATCCTCCCATCCGGCCAGCTGACCCTGTGTGACTATACCTGTTGGTATGGGCAACCCCAAAAGAGGGGTATTCAGTGCATAGGACAGGCGTGGCTGTGTATACTTTAAAGCGCATTTCCAATACTTCAGTGCTATTTGCAATAGTGGAGAGTCCGTGCTATTAATTGGATGTGTGCTATGTAGTTTTGCATGTAATTTACCCTGCCAAGCATTCTGGGTGTATAGCCAATTTCCTGCAAATTACGGCCTGCTAACCAGTATGAGAGCCACTGTAACTGACTCACCATACAGTAGGCCCTAAAATCCGCAGCAGCCATACCTCTGGCTGTTGTTGGGAGTTGTAACTTCTTTAGTGCCACCCTACGCCAACCCATACCCCAAACTAGCTCTGTCAGCAGTGAATCTAGCACCTGGAACACTTTCAAGGGGATTAGTATTGGGAGCGTCGTAAAATAGTACAGTACCCTAGGTAGCATTACCATCTTTGCGATGGCCATGCGGCCCGTGGCAGACAGTGGCAGCATAATCCAGAATGCTATTTGCTATCGTAATGCCGCTATCGTGCTCTGTACATTGCCGTCCAGTGTGTCTTGTTGTGTCCTATATATGTGCACTCCCAAATACTTAAACGTGGTTGGAGCAGTCTGTATCCGAATAGTTAAAAACAAAATTCCCTTTGGACCAACTCTAAGTACTCCTTTTTAGGAAATAGTAACAATTCTTACCCATACATCAATCATACAACTTCATACCAGGACCACAATCTTCATCTGGATACACAATAGAAACACTCTACTCAAAATGTGAAAGTACTTATGCACAAGTTTAATACATCGAATCATAATTTTTTTCTTTTTATAAAAGTACAATACACATTGTAAGACATCATGACAAATATACAATAAAAATTGTTAAAAACTCCTGACTGACTCAGTGAGTGCAAATTCATAAATGAACAAACCCCCTGGAAAAAGAAAATACAAAAGACAGTAAATTTTGTCTTTGGGTCGTTAATTTGAACTAGGACTTGACAACAACCCACAGGGTAAAACCTTCCCTGTCTTTATGGCCGCTGCCACACATCAAATTTAACAAAAACCTCTGCGTCAACGCGTTTCGGTGGCAATGTGTAAATAAGGCCACCTTCTTCAGGACTACAACATTTTTTCTCTCATCATCCAAATTATTTCAAGTACATATGTTACTCCTAACCTAGAGAGACAGCAAAAAAAATATAATAAATAAACAAATATATGAGAGAAATCATGTTCCTCTTATTTTCAGGCCATTTTAATTACATTTCAACTTCATAAAATTACCCCTACCCCCTGTGTCTTCATACACATTGTCAACCCATGATTTAAACATTCCGGAGAGACTCTCTTTATTTTTGTTTGTGGTAAGTATTGTTATTAAACTCCTCTTTCCCACTATTACATACATTATTGTTTCTAATATTCATAAGTACTCACACATCTCCCGAGAGGGCTCGATTGGGAAAACTGCATTTATTCTGCATCCATTTATTCAAAACAGGTAAACACTCACTCTTTCGCTCCCACCTCATGACGTTAATCCCTACGCTCACCGGTGCAACTGCACTCAGGTCAGTGTGGCTCCCACGTGGTTTAGGGAGATGTATACCAATTTCTTTAGTTTGTAGCTGAAAGATATATTAAACATCTGGCATCAGATACCTGCATTGTCATGTTATTTCAAAGGTATCTATATATCTAGATTATGAATCCAATACCTTTAATTCTTTGTTCTGTCGTTAAACAAGAACGGATATAGTTGAATAATTAATGTTCCTATTAGGCGCCTCCCTGCATGGATAGAAGGTAAATTGGTTCATACATCCTGGATAGGATCATTAAATTCATTGCTACTGCTATCATTTAAACCTTTTTTACTCTCACCTCAAGTTATTGATAGTTATAATGAAATGGCACCAGTTCCCTATATAGGCCAAACCGTAACACGACTCGGTTATTCTAGAGGGATAGGGTAAAAAAAGAGAGAGAGAGACATATATGTACCCGATTTATTCATCAATTAGGGGGCATTCTTTTAGTGATTATACCTATAATTGTTGACTGCTGTGTCTCACCTTATACTTTATATAGACCTCAAACACGAAAAAGAGGGCATCCGGTCACTCTTCACGTCTTCTAACCGGAGCACATCTGGGTAGGCTGCAAATTAACAAATGAAACCATCTATATATGTCTGTCCATTTGAGGTGTCTCGCATGTAAGACTACCCCACTGGCCCTCCCCCTGGTAGGACTTAATTCATTTTACCTCTACGACCGGTATGGAATGAGGTGCACAGTCATTACTTACACTATATGCTGCTATGGTTGTGGCTTGTTATATTTCTAGGGTAGTTTAAATTATTTTAGTGGGGGTTATTTTTTACTTTTTACTACTACTAAACCCGATGGGGAGTAAAAATCCTTTCGTTTTAAAACAGAAGTCTTATGTGAGAGACTCAGCTCATATTATTTCTATGATCGAGGGCACCACTTTTAATGACAATAGACAATGGTTGGTGACCCTCGACATAGAAGCTCTTTACACCAATATCCCTCAGGATGACACTATTAAAGTCATTAGTGAGATTTTAACTGTTGAACATTTGAGAGGAGCGAATAAGGAATTTGTTATTGAATGCATTACCCTGGTGCTTAAAAACAACATGTTTTTGTTCAAAGAAGACCTGTATCTTCAATGCAAAGGCACAAGCATGGGAGCGACTTGTGTTCCCAGCCTGGCCTGCCTGTATGTAGGAATGTATGAGGACAGGCATATCTTCAATGAGGCGGCGCCATTCTATGAGAACATTCTCGTGTGGCGCCGTTTCATTGACGATATTTTCTTCATCTGGGAAGGTGAAGAAACACCTCTATTACAATGCTTGGAGTGGTTGAATCTGGGAGATCAAAATCTTAGATTCACGGCCGATTATAATAACAGCGTAGTGAATTTTTTAGATATCACTATTAAAAATGTACAGGGCACACTAACAGTTGAATTGTTTACAAAACCAACGGACAAGAACACGTTATTACACTACAGGAGCTACCATCCCCGTGCCCAGAGGGACAATATACCATTTGGACAGTTCCTCCGTTTACGGAGAAACTGCTCCTCTTTAGATGATTTTTACAAACATTCTGACATATTAAAAAGCAAACTCCTAGATCGTGGATACCCCAAGAAGTTAATAAAACATGAATTTAAACGTGCAAGGTTTTTTAATCGCAAAAGCATGTTAGAGCAGAACTCTGTCGAGAAAAATAAAA
The DNA here is from genome assembly GCA_963921515.1 of Calotriton arnoldi. Lineage (NCBI taxonomy): Eukaryota > Metazoa > Chordata > Amphibia > Caudata > Salamandridae > Calotriton > Calotriton arnoldi. The sequence continues at coordinate 405,462 of CAWUFW010005419.1, forward strand.
AAGATGAGGTTTCAAATAATAGAATTGTATTTGTGAGCCAGTTCTCCAACATTAGTAATAAACTGAAAAATGTAGTCAATTCAAATTGGAGCATCCTAAATGAAGGTAATGACATCAAACTTCCGAAACCACTCTTTGCATTTAAGCGAAATGATAATATCCGCAAGAGTTTGGTTAATACCTATAGAGCCATGCGCCCTATGATACAAAGAACTCTTCATATGGGCAGAGTTCTAGGTAATTACAAATGTGGGACATGTAGCATTAGTGACCACTGTTTGGTAACTAAGACATTGATCTACAACGGTTACACCTTGACCTCTAAAAGTCTAAATAATTGCAGAAGCTGTAACGTGGTATAGCTACTACGCTGCCCATGTGGCCTAGCATATGTGGGTGAAACCGGGAGAGAACTCAGACTCCGGTTACTGGAACATCGTTCAGCTTTGAAGACCAATAAACATAATGCACCTTTAGTGGAGCATTATAACTTTGTCAGAAACAAACACATAGAGTTTGAATGGTTTGTGATCGAAAGAATTATTACCAACAAAAGAGAAGGAAACACAGAAGCTAAGAGAAAAAATAGGGAGCAATGGTACATTTCGATTCTAGATACCATTGACAAAGGTCTTAACACCAGGGAAGATTGGATAAAACTGGTTATCTAATTTTGTTCTAGGAATAGCCATCCTCTTTAGTACTATAACTTTGTTGAAGTCATGGGACAAAATAAAAATCGTGCCCCGAACTATATGAGGAGCAGAGAATGTCAGTCCCAGATGGGGATTGATAGGTTACAAATAGTAAACTATTTTTTAATATTTAACTATGTGAAGCAATAGTACAGGGGTCGATCACTATTATTGGTTTATGTTATTGAACTGTGGCATGTATAATCAAATATAACTAGTGAGATATAATCTAAATATGTACCCCTTTTTTGTGTAGCAAAAATACTCTGCGTAATAATAGGAAACAAATTATATTTAGATATGTTGCCATTTTATTTTATTTCAGTTTGCGAAAAGTATGTGTTATTTACATTCGGCCCTCATGGTTGCGAAAAATGGAAGTAAATTATAGTGAGGTAAGTCGCCAAAAGAGGATGAATTAAGATGTAAAAAGATCAGTCCAAGATGGCACTAACGATAATGCTTGCTGATCGCACCTATAGAGGGAATTATAGATGGTTGTGAACAATGAGAACCATTCAAAGATGGCGCCACCCGGAAGTAGCACATAGGACACTTCCGGTACGAGAACATAGTAAATAACTCGTGTATCTTCTACCTCTTGGATCGCAACAATAATAAAAATAATCAATTGTAAGTGTAAATATCTTTATACATAAACAAAACCTTTCTAATTATTTAAATACAATTTTCAGGTCCTTTTTTCATAAAAAATTAGTACAGTTTAACGGCAGTCTCAATTAGTGAAAATTGAGTGGTTAATTGACAGGACGGTAATACATCATTGTTTAAGATCATTAGGAAGGATGTAAAAATTGGAGGCCTCATAACGATATAGATATACGAGATAGCCACTCCAATATGGCGGGATACTAATTATGGTTCCAACCATTGGGAATTTGGTTCGAGTGGAGACTGCCGTGTGATGTCATCACAATGTGCCCCTCCAATCAGGCGAAACTTGCTATAAAAACAGGTCGTACTGCCGGCGTCTAGAAACCCATTGTTTGAACAACGAAGCGGAATTACCGGAGTATGCGGGTGTATTAGAGCTATAGAGGTAAGGAGACAATGTTGTGTTGGGAGATGGGGTTAGACCCTGGGTAGGGTATTTTTACTCCCCATGGGGTTTAGTGGTAGTAAAAAGTAAAAAATAACCCCCACTAAAATAATTTAAACTACCCTAGAAATATAACAAGCCACAACCATAGCGACATATAGGGGCCGATTCCGATCTCGGTCGGAGGCGCACCCAATACCATTCGGTCGGGAAAAAAGCCATGCGAATGCCTGTTTCCCGACCGATCCGTACATCATCCCGAACGAGTAAGTACGATGCGCACGACAGCATAGAATCCGGCCGAGTCGTACTCACCCAATCCAGGTCCTGTTCTCCGACCGAGGCGAATCCGGAAACGCAGAATCGAGTCGCACGGAAGGGAAAATGCAGCCCCGTCCGGCCGAACAATTACGATGCGCTTTCCGTACGCGCCGAACCCGTCGCTACGTCCGGCATGTCAAAGCTTCCGGGAGAGGCGCACATAAGCTCCGATTCGCGCCACAACACGATCCACGGCTACGAGGCGAACACGCCAGCGATGAGGACGACGCGAAGCAACGAGAAAGACGAACGACACGAACCATCCATGAATCCCTTCGTCCCGATCCTACCAATATTCTACATTTACCACCGGAACAGGCACGGACGCGTACGGCGCAGACGGTAAGTCAGACACCAACCACAAAAACATACAACACGTACACGACACATCACACACACACAGAGGGATGCAGAATTTACTTACACCAGCAACAGCAGCACCATAGGGGCGGGATGCCCATCACCAATGCCACATATGCATACACAGGGGCCTGGATGCGCACCACCACTACCACCCCTACCCAGGGGGGCTGGATGCCAACCACTACTACCACCCTTAGCCATGGGGGTGCCAGATGCCCACCACTACTACCACCCTTACCCAGGGGGCTGGATGCCTACCACTACTACCACCCTTAGCCAGGGGGTGCCAGATGCCCACCACTACTACCACCCTTACCCAGGGGGGCTGGATGCCTACCACTACTATCACCCTAAGCCAGGGGGCTGGATGCCTACCACTACTACCACCCTTAGCCAGGGGGTGCCAGATGCCCATCACTACTACCACCCTTACCCAGGGGGACTGGATGCCTACCACTACTATCACCCTAAGCCAGGGGGGCTGGATGCCTACCACTACTATCACCCTAAGCCAGGGGGGCTGGATGCCTACCACTACTACCACCCTTAGCCAGGGGGGTGCCAGATGCCCACCACTACTACCACCCATAGCCATGGGGATGCCAGATGCCCACCACTACTATCACCCCAAGCCAGGGGGCTGGATGCCTACCACTACTACCACCCTTAGCCAGGGGGTGCCAGATGCCCACCACTACTACCACCCTTACCCAGGGGGCTGGATGCCTACCACTACTATCACCCTAAGCCAGGGGGCTGGATGCCTACCACTACTACCACCCTTAGCCAGGGGGTGCCAGATGCCCACCACTACTACCACCCTTAGCCATGGGGGTGCCAGATGCCCACCACTACTATCACCCTAAGCCAGGGGGCTGGATGCCTACCACTACTACCATCCTTAGCCAGGGGGGTGACAGATGCCCACCACTACTACCACCCTTACCCAGGGGGGGCTGGATGCCTACCACTACTATCACCCTAAGCCAGGGGGGCTGGATGCCTACCACTACTACCACCCTTAGCCAGGGGGGTGCCAGATGCCCACCACTACTACCACCCTTACCCAGGGGGGGCTGGATTCCTACCACTACTATCAGCCTAAGCCAGGGGGGCTGGATGCCTACCACTACTATCACCCTAAGCCAGGGGGGGCTGGATGCCTACCACTACTACCACCCTTAGCCATGGGGGTGCCAGATGCCCATCACTACTACTACCACCCTTACCCAGGGGGGGCTGGATGCCTACCACTACTATCACCCTAAGCCAGGGGGGCTGGATGCCTACCACTACTATCACCCTAAGCCAGGGGGGCTGGATGCCTACCACTACTATCACCCTAAGCCAGGGGGGCTGGATGCCTACCACTACTATCACCCTAAGCCAGGGGGGCTGGATGCCTACCACTACTACCACCCTTAGCCAGGGGGGTGCCAGATGCCCACCACTACTACCACCCTTAGCCAGGGGGGTGCCAGATGCCTACCACTACTACCACCCTTACCCAGGGGGGCTGGATGCCTGTCACTACTACCACCTCTACCCATGGGGGGCTGGATGCCTACCACCAACACCACCCCCACTCGTAGGATGGACAATGCATGACACAACCAGCACACCACAACCTAGGGAATGCAAGAAAAAGACATCCCCCCAACACCATGACAAGCGTGTGTAGACTGTGTCAAATGCCTACAACACTGAACATGACTTTGAACATACAATGTGACCCCCTAACACATGTGCCACACATATATGTGTGTGGCCCCCACAATGCAAGCAGGCCATGACCATTGTGGCTATGGGGTCCAAACCCCCATCATCACAGTGACCAAAAGGTAAGTGTGGGGTCCATAGCTGAAGCACAGTTTTGAACATTGTGGCAATGGGGCCTAAACCCCCATCATCACAGTGACCAAAAGGTAAGTGTGGGGTCCATAGCTGAAGCACAGTTTTGAACATTGTGGCAATGGGGTCTAAACCCCCATCATCACAGTGACCAAAAGGTAAGTGTGAGGTCCATAGCTGAAGCACATTTTGAACATTGTGGCAATGGGGTCTAAACCCCCATCATCACAGTGACCAAAAGGTAAGTGTGGGGTCCATAGCTGAAGCACATTTTGAACATTGTGGCAATGGGGTCCAAACCCCCATCATCACAGTGACCAAAATGTAAGTGTGGGGTCCATAGCTGAAGCACATTTGGAACATTGTGGCAATGGGGTCCAAACCCCCATCATCACAGTGACCAAAAGGTAAGTGTGGGGTCCATAGCTGAAGCACAGTTTTGAACATTGTGGCAATGGGGTCTAAACCCCCATCATCACAGTGACCAAAAGGTAAGTGTGGGGTCCATAGCTGAAGCACAGTTTTGAACATTGTGGCAATGGGGTCCAAACCCCCATCATCACAGTGACCAAAATGTAAGTGTTGACAAAGAAAAAGCTGCAACTGCCAAACTGCATGGATGATTCCTGGTCACAGAACATAAAACACATCAGTGGCAAAGTAGTGCATGTGTCCCATTGCAACATAGATTGGGGGAGGCAAATACTGCAGTGCAAATAAGACATACCTTTGGCCATGTGCAGACAAACAACACCCATGGGGGCTGACACTGTCAACATTCATCAATGACACAATGACAGAAGTGACCATCAGAATGCAGACCCACATATTTGCACCAATGGGCACACAAATGCAGATACCCTGTGGAGACTGTAGATGTGAGGTGAACAGATACCATACCATGGCAGCAATGGGACACACAAACCATGATCATTGTGCTGACCGATGACCTAGGAGTCCCAGGGACAGCAGGGGAAACCCACCAAACAACATACAGACATTGGCACACCTAAGATATGCCAATGCAGTGGTGCAGATGCACAAACACAAACAGGCAGACCCACACTGCACATCAAACACAACAGGTGAGGGGGGTGCCAGTGTCCCCAGGCAACCACACAACACATGAGGAGGCCTGAATACCAATTATACAGATGTGCATACAGTGCCACACAAAGGTAACTCATGGATCCAAATCCCCTATGTGGGCAATCAGGCATTGTCAGATGAGAGGGAGCACAAATCACACATGTCACACAGGCACGTAGGAACAGCAACTGACACAGCAAGACACAGACACACAACAGCACTACCCCCAGGGCCCCCACAATGTGGTGACCGTGGGCTGCATTACAATCCCACTGTGATGACAAAGCTAAATGTCGTTCACACTGTGAACCACAGTCATGTGTCCTGAGCAACAAACTACCATCACACCTACACAAGCACAAATCAATCAGCACGGCCAGTAAGCCAAGGCCAACATGGAGGCAGGGGTCTAGCCGGGCAACAACTCTCATCTGCACACACTCAACACCACACACCTCGACCTCCAACAATGTGCAGCAGTGAAGCACACATGCACTGGTGACATTGCACATGCACCCATGACAATCCCAGGGTGGTGGGTGGGAACCAACGTGCAGAAACACATCACACATGGCCACTTAACAAGACTCCTGAATGTCTGACACACTGCACACTACGCTGTACGTGGACATGACGGCAATACCACACCAACCAATGGGATCCCAGCCACGGTCACACACCAATGAAGAAGCCAAGGTCACCCACAAAGAACACACATAGACAACAACCAACATTGCAGCCCGGACCCTGAGGAGTGCCAGCAGTCACACACACAACGTGTCACAATCACTGAAAGATAACACAAACTGGAAATCACATGACAGGTGTAAACAACAAGTGCCAAGGGGAAACCTGACTGTGACCCATCTGCGTCTGCACACAAACCCAGCCCTGACAGCAAACACACCTATGGGTGACACCCTGATGACCAGTAATGTGCCATGCACCCACATCACAGAGAACCCAGGGAGAAGACTTTGGGGGAACATAGGTCAACTCAGCAAGCATCACAAACAGGTACAACACTAGGGATCCCAGCATGCACAGCAAAACGGAAGTGAACACACAGACATGCTCATACAACACACACCTTGGGCGCAGGCAATGTCACAGGAGTACACACTGCCATGAGGGGACTCCACTCCTGTGTGAGGAAAGCTGTGCCATATGTTGCCTCAGTAGGGCCCCATCATGTCAGCTGAGCACTTGGTCGCACAATCAACAATTAGCACCAAATGAAGGCTCCCGTCACATCAGCCTGGTCATGGGAGTGCCAACGAAATCATCAGCACAGATCCAACACACTTGTATAGCAATGTTGCACTGGCAACACAGATGAGTCCTTCCCCATTGATGCCCAAACCTGCATGTCCAGTGGAGAAGGCCACACGGTCAGGGAAGTAGACAAATTGAACAATGGCAGGCACAACAGATGTGCAGGGGTGGAAGCCACAGATGTGAATTTGCTAATGTAAGTAGGAAATCCCATTGCCAAATACTGAACACATGACACCCTCAGATGCTGCTAAGGATGACATGGATACACCAAAGGATAGGACACAGGATAGGACACATTCCCCCTGGACCACATGTGTTCCTGCACAGTAACACTTCATTATCATGAGACCAAATATCACCATCACTGCAGCAAGGGCATGGTTAGCATCATCAACAACATGTACATCAGAAGCAAAATCACTAGAGAACAGAAAGTTGCTTTATTCAGCATTTGGGTGAGAGAAGTGAAAGAAAATATATAACAAAGGCCAATGGCCAGTCCATAATATGAGTCCAAACAGGGTGCCAGTGCCAGATGTCACCCTACGCATGCCTGCACTGCTACACACCAGGGACAATCCCCTCGGAGGGGCCTACGGGGGGGCAGGCCAGGCACCGCAGGGACAGGATCAGGGCTCACCAGGAGGAAGCAGGGAAGGGGTGGTGGGTGCTGGAGAGCCACTGACAACTGCAGTAGAGGTGTCTGACATGGTGTGTGCCGGCACAACTGGGGGGCATGACTCAGATGTTGTGGGTGCCGGCACGACTGCAGTGGACCCTGCAGATGGAGTGGACAGGTCCGCCACTGCAGTGCCCAAGTCAGACAGGGTGGTAGTGGACTCCACTGCAGTGCCTACCACGAGGGGAGGAGAATGGGGAACAGGCAAGGTGGGCTGGACAGAGGGGGAGGACACCCTCACCATATCAGTGGCACAGACAAGCGCAGCGGGGGTGTGGTGCCGGGAGAGCAAGTGGCAGGGGGGGAAGGCCGGATCCTCTTGGGGATGGTATATCTGTGGGTGGGGGAACCTGGGGCAGGGTGTGGTGGGGGCACCTGTGGAGTGGGGGCCTGAGGGATGGAGGAAGGAGACCTGGTGCCTGAGCTGCAGGGCGGTGGTGGGGTCTTGCTCTTACGACTCCGGGGGACTTGCGGGTGGGGGCCTCAGTCTGTCTGCGCCTGGGGGAGGGTGTCCGGGGGCGAGGGGCACTCTGCTCCGTGTGGGTGGGCTTCCTCTTCCCCCTGAATGCTGTATCAGCTGGATCGGAGGGGAAGAGGCCGAGGTCACTGAGGAAGAGCCGCTGGGTCTTTGGGGTTGCAGGTGAGGCAAGGGAGGGTGCTTTGGAGGGAGAGGCAACTGAGGACTGCGCAGTGCTCGTGGATGCGTGTGTGTGTTCCAGGGCCCCATCCCCTGTGAGTCTGGTTTCAGTCCCCTGACTGTGCGTGCGTGTGCGTTTTGTTTGTGGAGTGTGTGTCTGTGTGCTGGACGTGTGTGTGCTGGTGTGTGCCTGTGCCGGTGTGTGTGTGCTTGGGACGGGTAAGGTGCTGGGGAGTGTGGATGGAGCAGAGGTAGGAGGGGTGAGGGACTGTCTGAGGAGGGACACTGCTGCCGTCAGGGAGGAGTCCATGGACCTATTGCCCCTCTGTAGGTCAGACATGCCCGATGAGATGCCCTTCATGAACGACACCAGCTGAGTCAACAGAGCGGTGTGCGCATGGAGGACACTCAGCATGGCTGTCTGCCCTACATGGAGCTGGCGAAGGAGGTACACAGACTCCTCACTCGGGGCAGCAGGGGACACAGGGGCAGGGGGTGCGGTGCCTGGCCCAAAGGAGACACGCTCCCGAACATGGGAGCCTCCACAGACCTGGGGAATGGGAGCCGATGGGAGGGCGGTGGTGGTGCTGGTGGTGGCGGGGACAGCAACACTAGCTGGGGTGTGGTGGCTGCTGACACCCGCCTCCATAAGGGAGTCATCCTCCGAGCCGCTGTGGTCCTCAGCTGAGGTGGATGCTGCTGAGGACTCCTCGGTGTGGCTCCCCTCGCCCTCCGTGCCACTGGGTCCCTCCGACCACTCCTCGGCTGCTGACCCAGTCTGGCTCTCCGGCTCCTCCTGGTCCATGGAGCTGTCCCCTTCCGTGGCCGTGGATGTATCTGCAAACAATGGGGAAACAGACAGACATCAGTCACCTGCACCAAACGCACACACCACTGTGAGCACAGCACATTACAGAGCAAGCCCTGGCATCATTAGTTGAACATTGCTAAAAGTGCCCTAACTGAACAGGAGAAGCCAATTGTCAGTCTGATGCCAACCATGGCACTCACATCCCACATGGCCTTGCACCCATCTGTCTGGTGTCTGTTGGATAGCAACACCCCAGTGTGGACACATGCACCAACTACACAGTAGTTGGACAGTGCAGAGGACACGGTGTAGCATGTGGACATGCACACATCACAACTCTTGCCACTGAGTCAGTACAGGTTTCCGGATGAAAGGGATGCCCAGAGTCAAATAGGAAATGCATGTGATGCATACCAGCGACAGACACCATGATGCACCCATGTCCTGATAGCCATCGCCACAATGGTGTGCATGTAGCACATGTCACTCCCCTGCAGGATCACCAATAAGTAGACACATGCCATGGCGGAGGCATGACTGCTAAGTCATACATCACTGTCTCAGTGATGTATGACTTGGCAGCCAGACAACAACACTCTGCACTGTGTCACAATAGTAGGTCATGGGGAATGCAAGTCCTGGAGCTGCACAAGTGCACATGTACATCCCCCACACAAAACATCATCTTAACCCTCATCTGTCCAGGTCATACCGATTGGACATATGGGAGACCTGTGACACTACCCTCTGAACCTGAGCCCCTCACAATCTGCTGTGAATGGGAAACAGCTGCCTGAACTTCACATTCGCATACCCCAGTCTGCACGGGCAGCTGATCAAACACCTATGTGACACACAAGTATCGTCTCCTATGGTCACATCTCCAGTGGCATGCTGAGCCCCTACCGAGAAACACCCCAGCAGTCCTGGCAGCAAATCCACAGCACACTGACACAGAGGCAGACACCTGAGGGGTCAAATCACTGCGCACAACGTGTCAGCTGATACCCGGGAGTGGGAGTACAGGTGTATTGGATGGGCTGGAGTAGGCATGACTGTCCTGCCCCACATGAATGAGGGATGAGCCCTGGACAGTGGATAGCTGGCTATGTATGTGTGACACACGTAATCTGCACACTCCTGGGGCCCAAACATTGTTCCCACCCGCTGCATGGGTGTGTGCCAGATACCCCAGGCACATGTGGTGGCTCAGCTCAGCAAGTGGACCGCATATCAAAGCAACACGCAGATTACATGTCCGAACACAGGCATTGTGTGAACAATGGACCCACCCATGATGCCCACAACAGAGTTAGGGAAACAGATGCTGTCCCCCACCTTGAGTGAAGCAAACTGCAAGGACACAGTCCCAAGTGACACAATTCCCTGAATGTAAGGGCCACACCTGGGTATCAGATGAGGAGTGGGCAGTGCACAATAGAGGGACATGGCTCCTGGACAACATGACTGCTGTACTGTGGCAGTTTAACCAGGCCAGAGGAGGGCACATAGCATGTAATACAGAGTTCACAGTGCAGTCTTTGACTCACCCCCTCCTTGCTGCTGTCTGGCCTTCAGCTGCCCATCCAGGTCTGGAAACACCACCGCCAGGATCTGGAGCATGTGGGGGGTCAGGGTCCGTGTTCCGCCCCTCCTGCGAGGAGGCGACAGCTTCAGCTGGACCCGTGCAATCCTCCGGGTCCAGCCCCGAAGGTCCTGCCACCTCTTCTGGCAGTTGCGGATCCGGCGCTTGTAGACCCCCACGGACCGGACAGCCCGGACGATGTCCTTCCAGATCTCCTGCTTCCGATGGGCATTAACCTGTCAGGATGACAAAGTGAAAAGGCCATTACTACACATGCAACATATCCGTGCATGACACAGTTGTATATACATGTCTCAATCACAGGGGCACATGATGTACACAGGCAGTGCAACGCTGCCCATGGACAGTTTGCCAGAAGTCACTACATGGTATCATTGCATGGGAAGTAAAACCTTGTTCAAATGCACTGTCACTGCACCATACCTGTCCAGTGCATGTCACTACACACTATGGGGGGTGACAACTACTCAGTGAGCCTGCTAGCCAGTGGGGTGCAGACTTTCAGCCTTGCTAGTCAGACAAAATGCACATTCAGAAAGGCAGTGCACAGAACACTCACCTGCTCCCCTGGTGTCCCATACAGCTTGCTGTACTGTGGAAGTAGGCTGTCCAGCAGGGCCTGGTTCTCCTCAAGGCTGAAGGCTGGGGCTCTCTCCACAGTACGTGCCATTGCAGGGTCCAGAGGGGGCAGAGACAGCAGCAGTGCAGTGGCAGATGTCGTCCTGGAGCATGTAGTGCAGGCAAGTGAGCTCTCAGGGGAACAGCCAGCAATATATATGTGCTGCAGAGGCAGATACTGTCCCATGTGTCCAAAGTGATAGGTCCAAGTCGTTTGCATCTTCTGAATCTGGCCAATCCATGGAATAGCAGCACCAATACACGCCCACAGCATCCTTCAAATCTTCAACTTCATGACATACATGATTTTGTAACATTGTTGTGGGTGACCAACTGAATTTCCAGCAACCGACTTGTTCGAATTTCGAAAACGCGTCTGTTGCCAGGCTAGGCCATTGACAATGGGTGCGCACCGATCGGTCCATTGCTGTTCAACGCGTACAGGGGTACAACGCGTACCCGCACACATTGAATGCAATGGGCCGGTCGGGCGCACCTATTGGTCTTTTGCGGTACAACGCGTACAGGGGTACAACGCGTACCCGCACACATTGAATGCAATGGGCCGGCCGGGCGCACCGATCGGTCCATTGCGGTACAACGCGTACAGGGGTACAACGCGTACCCGCACACATTGAATGCAATTGGCTGGCCGGGCGCACCGATCGGTCCATTGCGGTACAACGCGTACAGGGGTACAACGCGTACCCGCACACATTGAATGCAATGGGCCGGCCGGGTGCACCGATCGGTCCATTGCGGTACAACGCGTACAGGGGTACAACGCGTACCCGCACACATTGAATGCAATGGGCCGGCCGGGCGCACCGATCGGTCCATTGCAGTACAACGCGTACAGGGGTACAACGCGTACCCGCACACATTGAATGCAATGGGCCGTCCGGGCGCACCGATCGGTCCATTGCGGTACAACGCATACAGGGGTACAACGCGTACCCGCACACATTGAATGCAATGGGCCGGCCGGGCGCACCGATCGGTCCATTGCGGTACTAACGCGTACAGGGGTACAACGCGTACCCACACACATTGAATGCAATGGGCCGGCCGGGCGCACCGATCGGTCCATTGCGGTACAACGCGTACAAGGGTACAACGCGTACCCGCACACATTGAATGCAATGGGCCGGCCGGGCGCACCGATCGGTCCATTGCGGTACAACGCGTACAGGGGTACAACGCGTACCCGCACACATTGAATGCAATGGGCCGGCCGGGCACACCGATCGGTCCATTGGGGTACAACACATACAGGGGTACAACGCGTACCCGCACACATTGAATGCAATGGACCGGCCGGGCACACCGATCGGTCCATTGCTGTTCAACGCATCCCTGTACAAGTGACTGGCATATGTCACCATGCCTGTCTCAGATGAACATATGCCAGCCACAGATAGCTCCCAGGGAGTGAGGGGCACACCTACAACACCACAGCCTGTCCAAACTGTATCATAAGGCATGTAAGGCTGCATTTCCTATTGTGTGTATGTTGGTGTACATGTTGTCCTGTGGGTGTCACCTGGGGGCAGCCACCCCCAGGCTGTGCACGTGTTCATGGGGACAGGATCCTGGGTGTTACGTGTACATGACCACTGTGATGTGCAACTGTTCATATCTGTGCATGTGCCATGGTCACATAAGACGGTGGTGTATGTGTATGTCATGTCACATACCCCGTGAGTCCCATGTGGGACGGTATGTTTGAGCCAGGGTGTCCCAGTGGCACAATAGTGATGGTCCTCCACAGTCTGTGTGCATGTAGTGTTTACAATGTCTCTGATTTAATGTGCACAATGGGAGACAGTCTCCACATCCACGTTGTGTGTGCATGGACTTTGATGTTGTGCATGTGTGTGTCACAGACGTCCATGTCTGTCCTGCAGAGGCAAGTGGAACCACTACCTGTGGGGGTCATGGTTGTTTTGCTGTGGTGTATACCTGATACTCCATGTAATGCCAGTGTCCATGTGGCAATACAGGGTCCCTGGGAATCTACCTGTCGTTGAGCTGTGATGCCTGGGGCACATCTGTCCTCACATGTCACTGTGGGGGGTGATTGTGACATGGCAGCAGGAGATGGGAACTGTGACACGGCCTCATGATATCCAATGGGCCAACCTGTGACTTATTGATGCCACTTGTTGAACCGTGATGACAGATGTTGGCCATGTATGTACCATACATGTCCTTACGGAACTGCACACTTCATGTACTTGTGCCTCATAATGATGTGATATTGAGTGTGTTCAATGCCGCAAATGTGGGGTGACTGACAATCTTGCTTTCTTCTCCTCTGCACTGCAGGGCTCCTGCTGTCCATAGACCATTCCCAGACCTGGCAACGATGGTGGAACGGGACAGCATCCGATGGTACCGCTTCACCAGGCAGCTGATTGAGGATTTGGCAGTGCAGTTGGCCCCACATTTGCAGCCTGGCCGGCCGTATCCTACAGCGCTGACCCCCAAGGTGAAGGTGATGGCAGCCCTACACTTCTTTGCCACCGGTACCTTTCAACATACTGTGGCGACTGCTGGTGGGATGTCACAGACCATGTTCAGCCGTATGCTCCGCGATGTTTTGGAGGCATTGTTGCTATACCTGAACCGGTACATCTATTTCCCTAGACTGCAACGACTCACTGACGTGAAGAGTGACTTCTATGCCCTGGGGAGGATGCCGCATGTCATTGGCTCCATTGATGGGACACATGTGGCTTTGGTACCACCACAGGCCCAGGAGCAGGCCTACCGTAACCGCAAGCACTACCACTCGGTCAATGCACTGGTGGTGTGTCTTGCAGATATGACCATCTCACACGTGTGTGCCCGTTTCCCTGGTTCAGCACACGATGCCTTTGTGATGAGGAGTAGTCGCATCCCCAGGATGATGGCACAGATGCAGAACCAGCGTGCCTGGCTTGTCGGTGTGTACTGACTTTGTGCCATTGTGTGTGATCTGATCTGTAGTATTCCGCCCACTTTTCCAAGTCAGCTAATGTGCACTTGTCTGTCCGTAGGTGACTCGGGATACCCCAACATGCCGTGGTTGCTGACACCCCTCAGGAACCCTGTGACACCAGCCCAGATGCGCTACAATGAGGCACATGGTCGGACCAGGAGAGTGATTGATCGGACATTTGGTCTCCTGAAGAGCCGCTTCCGCTGCCTGGACAAGACAGGAGGGTCCCTCCCATATGCCCCAGCGAAGGTGTGCAAGATTATCATCGTCTGCTGCATGCTCCACAACCTGGCAGTGCGGAAGGAGTTGCCTCTCATCCAGGATGACAATGACCAACATCCGCCACCTGTGGAGGATCCTGGCCTGGACCACGATGCCAGTGATGATGATGATGATGATGGTGATGTCCGCACACAGATCATCACCAACTTCTTTAGCTGAATGTGAGTATCCTGAGGTGTTATGTCAATGATGTGAGTTGGCATGATATGTGTAGGTGGTGCTCTGGTGCTGTTGGAGTGTGTCCATGGGCTACTTGACTGGATGTGTGTAGCGATGTGTGCTTACACGTGGTCTGTACTCCCCAACAGTGTTGACATGCTAACTTGGTTCTGGGTGGGTATCTTGTAACATGTATTGTGCATGAGTTTTGCTGTTCTGTCCTGTTCTCCATTGCTTTTGACTGTGTGTCATTTCTGTCCTTCACAGGGTACTTTCAGATTCGTTTGGTCAACTGTGTCCACCGACGACGTGATTGTACTTCCAGGGTGGTAGCTGTTGTGTCCCTACAGGTGATGTGCGCCACACCCATGGACTTACTTCCTTCTACAGTTGTTGACTGTGTGCCCGCTGCCAGGTGGGATTACCTTGCATCTGTAGTGGTTACGACATGTTGCAACTGTGTAATAAACCTGTGCTTCACTTTGTGATGTGCGTTGTCTGTGGTCACACATTTGACTGCCATTTGCTTACTGCACCTGTGGGCTACTTGACTACAACTGGGAATAGGTGTGGTGTCTGTGCATTGCACCGTCTTTCCTGGCAACATCAGTGTAGGCAATGAGTCAGATGGCCTAGGTGTGTATGTGTTGTGTAGCCCTGGTGGTGTGTCTCCCTCATATGTGTCACGTTGCCATTACTCACATGCCTGTGTTGTACTTGCTGTTGCAGTTCGCATACACAGTGTAATTTTGCAGTTCATCATCCCCATGACAGCACCCACGTTGGAATCACAACAGAGGCAAGTATGGTGTATTAGTGTGTTTATTGTGATACATTTGTGTGAATAGTGCATAGGATGGTTAGTGCTGTACATTTATATTGCAATCAGAAGTTCCTAGATGAATTGAAAGTCCTGGTAGACAAAATCCCCAGTATCGGGGCCACAGTTGTCTGAGACATTGGTCCAACTTGTACTCCCCATGTCATGTGTGGGAGTTGTGTTGCCGTCAACAGGGTGAACAGTTTGTGCACAAAGGTGAACATCCAGAACAGGTTCAGGCTTCCTGGGGGTTGCACTTGGCCATTGGCCTCTCACTTGCCCCTCCTCGGACGACCCCTCTTCTTTGGGGGGCCCCTCAAGTACAGGCTGCTGCGGTGCAGGGGACTCTCCGCCAGAGTCATCCTCCCTCCCTGTGGCAGTTGCAGTTTGTTCAGCACCAGATGTTGTTGGCACACAGGGAGGTGTAGACTGGTTGCTGTTCATCTGGCGGAGGCATTGTAATATGTCCCTGTGCACCGCCGTCATCTCTTGCAGTGTGTCCCACTTGGACTCCACGCGGGACATGTGTGAGTCCAAGCAGGCATGATGGACAGCCTGCTGCTGTTTCATGTCTCTGAGGAGCCCCACTACCTGGCTGAGATCTCCGGTGCTGGACTGGTATGCAGCCGCTATGCGTGCCAGTTGTGGGTCATCATGCACACCAGACACCTCTGCAAGCAGCGACCTCTGTCTCCCACCCCTCCCACCACCCCTGCCGACATGTGCAGTGCGTGCAGTGGCACGCACAGATGACCCTGGTCCCCCTTAGGGGTTGGTGGTGGTGGTGGTGTCCATGGCCCCACGTTGGTCCAGGGTCCCTGTGCTGGTGGTGCTCATTGTTCTGTCCATGTCGGCAGGGATGGTATTTGTGGTGACAGTCGTTGGAGGGGTGGGTGCAGGGGGTGCAGCTGGTGGTCCTGCTGGTGCTGCAGCTGGTGGTCCTGCTGGTGCTACATGATGACTTGCACAGGAGGTGCCAGGTTGGTCTTCTTCATCCGAGGAGGGCAGAGGCTGTTCGACACCAGTGAGCTCCGTATCCTCTTGAGCCTGGGACTGGGACTCCTCAGGGTCTGCTGCTGTGTCCCCATCATCACCTGTTTTGGGAGACACACACAATGTATGTTATGTTTCTGCAGGCATCAATGGTTGACACACCTGACAGTTGTGACTGTGCCTCTTGGTGCGGGCCTGTATATTGCATTGTCCTAAGTTGTCACAGTCAGGGGTTGATATTGGTGTAGCACATTGTCCTGCATTATTTGGGCATGTCTATGTATTTGTTGGGGTGTGAACATGGTCTGCATTGGTTGTATTTGGTTGACAGCCGGCCCTCCTTCCCACCCAGCCAGTCAGTTATCCCACCATGGACTGTGCTTGCATTGCAGGGAGTGAAAGTTGTCTTTCAGGATGTCAGTCAGTGGTGTCCTGCTGTTGGTTGTTGCACAGTTGCCAGCAGGGCCTTGTGCTCCCCACAGCAGTAGCCAGTGTCAGCCATCTTGTGAGTCCTTTTCCACTCCCTGTGATGTGAGCATGGTTGTGGGTGGTGTTGATGGGCCAGTTGTGAGGCTGAGCAATATCTGTGCCTACTACTCCCATCATGCTATTGCCTCCACCCCCTTCCCAGCATGCCCATCGTTCCTTCCTTTTGACTCTGCTTCCCTGTGGGGTGGGCTGCCTGTGCTGACAGGATGGCTGGGAGTGTTGTCCTGGCAGTTGTTTGGCTAAAAGTCCCAAGAGTGTCCCTGTGCTTCACACAACATAACCCAGGGTGGTGGTTCTTTGTGGGATCTTGAGTTAGGATGTGAGGAATTGCATTCTCCCAGGTGGGTTATGTGGAGTTTGTGTTGAGGGGGTGTGTGAGGGGAGGTGCTTGTGACTATGGTCAGTGCTGTCAGTCCTCCTTCCCACCCAGCCAGATATCCCACCATGGAACGTGCTTGCATTGCAGGGAGTGGAAGTTGTCTTTCAGGATGTCAGTCAGTGGTGTCCTGCTGTTGGTTGTTGCACAGTTGCCAGCAGGGCCTTGTGCTCCCCACAGCAGTAGCCAGTGTCAGCCATCTTGTGAGTCCTTTTCCACTCCCTGTGATGTGCGCATGGTTGTGAGTGGTGTTGATGGGACAGTTGTGGGGGTGAGCAATATCTGTGACTACGACTCCCATGATGCTATTGGCTACACTGACTTGCTCAGCATACACAGAATTCCTTTCTTTCAGTGGTCTTCACTGTGTGTTGGTGTTGTAGTGGTGGCTACATGTCTGGATGTGTTTGTTAGTTATATTTGTGCCACTGCCTAGCTGTAGTTGTAGTTGTGTTTGTACATGTGATGACACGGTTAAATGTAACTTTGAGATGGCATGTGTTGTGTTTATCTGACTGACATACACATTTTGGGATGATTCTGTTCTGGTTGCAGTGTAATTGCTAAGAGTGCATGGTTTGACTCTCCCTTGACAGTGATGTGTGTGTGTATTGTGGCAGAATATTGTGTACATTTGTTGTGTACTCACCAGGCTCTGGGATGTTTTCCAGTCCATAGACGCTCACTGGCGGAAGGATGGCCCGCACCTTCTCCTCCCAGGGCCTGAGGTATACTGGCTTGGCAGGAGGGCCACTGCCGGTGTATTGGCTCAGGAGGTAGTCCTTCTTGAGCAGCTCCCGTATCCTCCTGCGCACGTCATACCACCTGTTCTGGATGTCAGTCTTTGTGCGCAGACATGGTGATTGTGCGTTCACCCTGTTGATGATCCTCTCCCACATCTTTGTTTTCTGGGAGATGGGTGTCTGTTGGACCAGTGCGCCAAACAGCTGTGGCTCTACCCTGAGGATCTCGTCTACCAGGACTTCCAATTCACAATCTAGGAACTTGTGATTCTTCTTTGGGGGCATGGTGATGGGTGGTGATGGTGAGTGATGTGTGTGTTGGTGTGCAGGTGAAGGTGTGTGAGTGTGTGTTTTGCTGGGTGTATGTGAGGTAGCTATTTGTTGGTGTACTGATGGTGTGTGGCTTGTGTGAGGGATGAGCTGTGGGTGTGTGGTTGCTGTCTGTTGAGTGCTGGCAGTAGAATAGCATTTGCAAAGGATCATGGTTGGGATTTGTGTCCTTTATATGGGTGGAGTTGTGGGTGTGTCTTTGTTCTCTGTCCCCACCCCCCAGTATTTATTGGCTTTGTAATTGCTTGTTTGGCCTTTTTTGTGTATTTTTCCTTTGTACTTTCTGTGCATGTTGGAAACGTTCTTGTGAACGAGTCGGACCCTGCAGTTGTCTCGTACGGTCTTCTCCGTTTCGTTCACGCTGTGTTTGTGCTATTTTCTATGCTGCGTACGCGTCGGTCGCGGTGTTTTGTGTTACTTCGGCTCGCAGTTTTGTGTGCGTGTCGGTCGTACGGCTTGTCCTCCGTACGACTCGGTCGTGGTTTTCGCTCCTTGCATCGTACTTTGCGGTTTGGAGTTAGCGTGTACGTATCGGTTGGATTTGTTCCGGGTGCTTGTCGGTCGGTTCGATTCGCGTGTTTTTCCGGCCGGATTGCTGTTTTCCGTGCGGCTCGGTCGTTCGGCTTGGGTTCCGTACGTGTCGGTCGGATTTTGCACGCTTTGCATCGTACTTGGCGTGTCGGGCGCCACAGGTACGTGTCGGTCGGAATTCATTCCGGCTCCGAGTCGGTCGGTGCTTTTTCCGGCCCGAATCGGAATCAACCCCATAGTGTAAGTAATGACTGTGCACCTCATTCCATACCGGTCGTAGAGGTAAAGTGAATGAAGTCCTACCAGGGGGAGGACCAGTGGGGTAGTCTTACATGCGAGACACCTCAAATGGACAGACATATATAGATGGTGTCATTTGTTAATTTACAGCCTACCCAGATGTGCTCCGGTTAGAAGACGTGAAGAGTGACCGGATGCCCTCTTTTTCGTGTTTGAGGTCTATATAAAGTATAAGGTGAGACACAGCAGACAACAATTATAGGTATAATCACTAAAAGAATGCCCCCTAATTGATGAATAAATCGGGTACATATATGTCTCTCTCTCTCTTTTTTTACCCTATCCCTCTAGAATAACCGAGACGTGTTACGGTTTGGCCTATATAGGGAACTGGTGCCATTTCATTATAACTATCAATAACTTGAGGTGAGAGTAAAAAAGGTTTAAATGATAGCACATAGCAGTAGCAATGAATTTTATGATCCTATCCAGGATGTATGAACCAATTTACCTTCTATCCATCAAGGGAGGCACCTAATAAGAACTTTAATTATTCAACTATATCCGTTCTTGTTTAACGACAGAACAAAGAATTAAAGGTATTGGATTCATAATCTAGATATATAGATACCTTTGAAATAACATGACAATGCAGGTATCTGATGCCAGATGTTTAATATATCTTTCAGCTACAAACTGAAGAAATTGGTATACATCTCCCTAAACCACGTGGGAGCTACACTGACCTGAGTGCAGTTGCACCGGTGAGTGTAGGGATTAACGTCATGAGGTGGGAGCGAAAGAGTGAATGTTTACCTGTTTTGAATAAATGGATGCAGAATAAATGCAGTTTTCCCAATCAAGCTCTCTCGGGAGATGTGTGAGTACTTATGAATATTAGAAACAATAATGTATGTAATAGTGGGAAAGAGGAGTTTAATAACAATACTTACCACAAACAAAAATAAAGAGAGTCTCTCCGGAATGTTTAAATCATGGGTTGACAATGTGTATGAAGACACAGGGGGGTAGGGGGTAATTTTATGAAGTTGAAATGTAATTAAAATGGCCTGAAAATAAGAGGAACATGATTTCTCTCATATATTTGTTTATTTATTATATTTTGTTTGCTGTCTCTCTAGGTTAGGAGTAACATATGTACTTGAAATAATTTGGATGAGGAGAGAAAAAATGTTGTAGTCCTGAAGAAGGTGGCCTTATTTACACATTGCCACCGAAACGCGTTGACGCAGAGGTTTTTGTTAAATTTGATGTGTGGCAGCGGCCATAAAGACAGGGAAGGTTTTACCCTGCGGGTTGTTGTCAAGTCCTAGTTCAAATTAACGACCCAAATACAAAATTTACTGTCTTTTGTAGTTTCCTTTTCCAGGGGGTTTGTTCATTTATGAATTTGCACTCACTGAGTCAGTCAGGAGTTTTTAACAATTTTTATTGTATATTTGTCATGATGTCTTACAATGTGTATTGTAGTTTTATTAAAAAATATTTTTTATGATTCGATGTATTAAAGTTGTGCATAAGTACTTTCACATTTTGATTAGAGTGTTTCTATTGTATATCCAGATGAAGATTGTGGTCCTGGTATGAAGTTGTATGATTGATGTATGGGTAAGAAGTGCTACTATTTCCTAAAAAGGAGTACTTAGAGTTGGTCCAAAGGGAATTTTGTTTTTAACTATTCATTTATTTTGGTGCTCTGTCCCTTAGGACTTGAAGAGCCCCTCTCCTTGGTTTCAAGGTTTTCAGTACAACCAGTTGGTTGGAGAGCTCAGCATTAAGACTGTTATTCAACAGCTGTTTTGATTTAAGACGGTTACTCAACAGCTAGTTTTTGATATAATTCCATTATGGACCCATTCAAAACGTTTGGGTTCTCTGAGGACCAATACAATAAAATCATTGGGACCTCTTCTAAAACAGGGAACAAAATCACCGTAATAACAGGGAATAATGACAAATGGGGGAGAGCCCTTAATTTAAAAAAGAAATTGGTCCGCACTGAGTTGCATGCCGAATTCCTCATTGAATATCTTAAGTCAGGGGTAATCCCAATTGGGTTACAAGTTAGAAATGAACCCGGCTTATTTGGGAAAACAAAAAGTGCTTAGAGATCTGGACGCATATCGCGAATAGATGTAGTTGCGATTGGATCCTCCTCATTATCGAAACAGCGCAAGAGATGATGATTGTTGAAAAACAAGAAATTGAGGAGATAGAGAGGATCCTTAAAGAAAGTACAGCAATAGAAGATGCTATAAAGCGGCTAGATGATCTCAACCAAGAGGTGAATGGATATAAGGAGTACCTTATAAATAAGAAAACTATTAAATTGAAGAAAGATGTTAATAAATTCAATCTTGAATTAGTTTATCCATATACCTCCAAGGACTATTTCCAGCAAACAAGAGAACAGAGGGGTGACAGACAATATGAACAAAGGCCTATTTACTCCAGGGGGGGAAAGAAGGGAGTAACCTTTTCAGATACCTCAGGATCAAGCAGTGAGGAGGAGGGACCCTCAGGTGCTGCCCAAGGGGGACATGCCCCGCACAATAACTATGGTGATTTTTTAGATCACCGACAAAGGAGGGGGATAAGGATAAATCCAAACCCAAATCAAAATCAAGGAAGAGGCCAATATCAGAGGAACCCCCCCTAGGAATATCTCAAAACACGGAATCAGAGATACTGGCGGTAGATCAAGGGAGAAGCAACAAAATCCCCATAATCAATCTTTCAAAAGGGAATTAACTAAGGAAGAAGTTGAGGTCCTAGAGCGAGGTTTTACTTTTGCACCTCGGCAAATGTAAATAAATTCACTTTGGAAAAGGACTTGAAGGCCTTTTTCAGAAAGATTAGGCTCAGTAGATTTTTTTAGAACAGGGAGTATGTAGCACCAGAAAATATTTCTGGTTTAAAAGGAAAATCCACCTTCACACCGGCAATTACACAGGTGTGTAAAAATGTAGAAACTTTTGAACGGGTGGTAGATACAAAGGTTAAAAAAATAATTAGAGAAGCACATCCTGATTTTAATAATATGTCAAGAGATCTCAGAACAGCCATGAAGACCTTAAAAGATGATATCAGCCTGACTATTAAACCAGCAGACAAGGGTGGGGGTGTGGTGGTCTTCGACACTGAGGATTATGATAGGAGGATGCTGATGCTCCTGGGTGTCGGGGACCACTACACTAAAGTACCACAGTCCAAAATGGAGACGTTAAAGAAACAAGTAGCAGATGTCCTCACCAAAGCTGATGATAATAACTGGATTTGTGAAGCTGAACATAGGTTTTTAAAAAATGAAAATGCAATTATTCCAGCCATCTATGGGCTACCTAAGATTCATAAAAAAGAATTAGACCCACCTATGCGACCTATAGTCAGTTGTATTGGATCTTTATTGGAACCTTTCAGCCAATATGCTGACACTTTTTTGAAACCTTTAGTTTTAAAACAGAAGTCTTATGTGAGAGACTCAGCTCATATTATTTCTATGATCGAGGGCACCACTTTTAATGACAATAGACAATGGTTGGTGACCCTCGACATAGAAGCTCTTTACACCAATATCCCTCAGGACGACACTATTAAAGTCATTAGTGAGATTTTAACTGTTGAAGATTTGAGAGGAGCGAATAAGGAATTTGTTATTGAATGCATTACCCTGGTGCTTAAAAACAACATGTTTTTGTTCAAAGAAGACCTGTATCTTCAATGTAAAGGCACAAGCATGGGAGCAACTTGTGCTCCCAGCCTGGCCTGCCTGTATGTAGCAATGTTTGAGGACAGGCATATCTTCAATGAGGCGGCACCATTCTATGAGAACATTCTCGTGTGGAGCCGTTTCATTGACGATATTTTCTTCATCTGGGAAGGTGAAGAAACCACTCTATTACAATTCTTGGAGTGGTTGAATCTGGGAGATCAAAATCTTAGATTCACGGCCGATTATAATAACAGCGTAGTGAATTTTTTAGATATCACTATTAAAAATGTACAGGGCACACCAACAGTCGAATTGTTTACAAAACCAACGGACAAGAACACGTTATTACACTACAGGAGCTACCATCCCCGTGCCTAGAGGGACAATATACCATTTGGACAGTTCCTCCGTTTACGGAGAAACTGCTCCTATTTAGATGATTTTTATAAACATTCTGACATTTTAAAAAGCAAACTCCTAGATCGTGGATACCCCAAGAAGTTAATAAAACATGCATTTAATCGTGCAAGGTTTTATAATCGCAAAAGCACGTTAGAGCAGAACTCTGTCGAGAAAAATTAAAAAGATGATGTTTCAAATAATAGAATTGTATTTGTGAGCCAGTTCTCCAACATTAGTAATAAACTGAAAAATGTAGTCAATTCAAATTGGAGCATCCTAAATGAAGGTAATGACATCAAACTTCCAAAACCATTCTTTGCATTTAAGCGAAATGATAATATCCGCAAGAGTTTGGTTAATACCTATAGAGCCATGCGCCCTATGATACAAAGTACTCTTCATATGGGCAGAGTTCTAGGTAGTTACAAATGTGGGACATGTAGCATTTGTGACCACTGTTTGGTAACTAAGACATTGATCTACAACGGTTACACCTTGACCTCTAAAAGTCTAAATAATTGCAGAAGCTGTAACGTGGTATACCTACTACGCTGCCCGTGTGGCCTGGCATACGTGGGTGAAACCGGGAGAGAACTCAGACTCCGGTTACTGGAACATCGTTCAGCTTTGAAGACCAATAAACATAATGCACCTTTAGTGGAGCATTATAACTTGGTCGGACACAAACACATAGAGTTTGAATGGTTTGTGATCGAAAAAATGATTACCAACAAAAGAGGAGGAAACACAGAAGCTAAGAGAAAAAATAGGGAGCAATGGTACATTTCGATTATAGATACCATTGACAAAGGTCTTAACACCAGGGAAGATTGGATGAAACTGGTTATCTAATTTTGTTCTAGGAATAGCCATCCTCTTTAGTACTGTAACTTTGTTGAAGTCATGGGACAAAATAAAAATCGTGCCCTGAACTATATGAGGAGCAGAGAATGTCAGTCCCAGATGGGGATTGATAGGTTACAAATAGTAAACTATTTTTTAATATTTAACTATGTGAAGCAATAGTACAGGGGTAGATCACTATTATTAGTTTATGTTATTGAACTGTGGCATGTATAATCAAATATAAATAGTGAGATATAATCTAAATATGTACCCCTTTTTGTGTAGCAAAAATACTCTGTGTAATAATATCAAACAAAATATATTTAGATATGTTGCCATTTTATTTTATTTCAGTTTGCGAAAAGTATGTGTTATTTACATTCGGCCCTCATGGTTCCGAAAAATGGAAGTAAATTATAGTGAGGTAAGTTGACAAAAGAGGATGAATTAAGATGTAAAAAGATCAGTCCAAGATGGCACTAACGATAAAGCTTGCTGATTGCACCTATAGAGGGAATTATAGATGGTTGTGAACAATGAGAACCATTCAAAGATGGCGCCACCCGGAAGTAGCGCATAGGACACTTCCGGTACGGGAACATAGTAAATAACTCATGTATCTTCTACCTCTTGGATCGCAACAATAACAAAAATAATCAATTGTAAGTGTAAATATCTTTATACATAAACAAAACCTTTCTAATTATTTAAATACAATTTTCAGGTCCTTTTTTCATAAAAAATTAGTACAGTTTAACGGCAGTCTCAATTAGTGAAAATTGAGTGGTTAATTGACAGGACGGTAATCCATCATTGTTTAAGATCATTAGGAAGGATGTTAAAATTGGAGGCCTCATAAAGATATAGATATACGAGATAGCCACTCCAATATGGCGGGATACTTATTATGGTTCCAACCATTGGGAATTTGGTTCGAGTGGAGACTGAGGTGTGATGTCATCACAATGTGCCCCTCAAATCAGGCGAAACTTGCTATAAAGACAGGTCTTACTGCCGGCGTCTAGAAACCCATTGTTTGAACAACGAAGCGGAATTACCGGTGTATGCGGGTGTATTAGAGCTATAGAGGTAAGGAGACAATGTAGTGTTGGGAGGTGGGGTTAGACCCTGGGTAGGGTATTTTTACTCCCCATGGGGTTTAGTGGTAGTAAGAAGTAAAAAATAACCCCCACTAAAATAATTTAAACTACCCTAGAAATATAACAAGCCACAACCATAGCAACATATAGTGTAAGTAATGACTGTGCACCTCATTCCATACCGGTCGTAGAGGTAAAATGAATGAAGTCCTACCAGGGGGAGGACCAGTGGGGTAGTCTTACATGCGAGACACCTCAAATGGACAGACATATATAGATGGTGTCGTTTGTTAATTTGCAGCCTACCCAGATGTGCTCCGGTTAGAAGACGTGAAGAGTGACCGGATGCCCTCTTTTTCGTGTTTGAGGTCTATATAAAGTATAAGGCGAGACACAGCAGACAACAATTATAGATATAATCACTAAAAGAATGCCCCCTAATTGATGAATAAATCGGGTACATATATGTCTCTCTCTCTCTCTCTCTTTTTTTACCCTATCCCTCTAGAATAACCGAGACGTGTTACGGTTTGGCCTATATAGGGAACTGGTGCCATTTCATTATAACTATCAATAACTTGAGGTGAGAGTAAAAAAGGTTTAAATGATTGCAGTAGCAATGAATTTAATGATCCTATCCAGGATGTATGAACCAATTTACCTTCTATCCATGCAGGGAGGCGCCTAATAAGAACATTAATTATTCAACTATATCCGTTCTTGTTTAACGACAGAACAAAGAATTAAAGGTATTGGATTCATAATCTAGATATATAGATACCTTTGAAATAACATGACAATGCAGGTATCTGATGCCAGATGTTTAATATATCTTTCAGCTACAAACTGAAGAAATTGGTATACATCTCCCTAAACCACGTGGGAGCCACACTGACCTGAGTGCAGTTGCACAGGTGAGTGTAGGGATTAACGTCATGAGGTGGGAGCGAAAGAGTGAGTGTTTACCTGTTTTGAATAAATGGATGCAGAATAAATGCAGTTTTCCCAATCGAGCTCTCTCGGGAGATGTATGAGCACTTATGAATATTAGAAACAATAATGTATGTAATAGTGGTAAACAGGAGTTTAATAACAATACTTACCACAAACAAAAATAAAGAGAGTCTCTCCGGAATGTTTAAATCATGGGTTGACAATGTGTATGAAGACACAGGGGGGTAGGGGGTAATTTAATGAAGTTGAAATGTAATTAAAATGGCCTGAAAATAAGAGCAACATGATTTCTCTCATATATTTGTTTATTTATTATATTTTGTTTGCTGTCTCTCTAGGTTAGGAGTAACATATGTACTTGAAATAATTTGGATGAGGAGAGAAAAAATTTTGTAGTCCTGAAGAAGGTGGCCTTATTTACACATTGCCACCGAAACGCGTCGACGCAGAGGTTTTTGTTAAATTTGATGTGTGGCAGCGGCCATAAAGACAGGGAAGGTTTTACCCTGCGGGTTGTTGTCAAGTCCTAGTTCAAATTAACGACCCAAAGACAAAGTTTACTGTCTTTTGTAGTTTCCTTTTCCAGGGGGTTTATTCATTTATGAATTTGCACTCACTGAGTCAGTCAGGAGTTTTTAACAATTTTTATTGTATATTTGTCATGATGTCTTACAATGTGTATTGTATTTTTATTAAAAACATTTTTTTATGATTCGATGTATTAAACTTGTGCATAAGTACTTTCACATTTTGAGTAGAGTGTTTCTATTGTGTATCCAGATGAAGATTGTGGTCCTGGTATGAAGTTGTATGATTGATGTATGGGTAAGAAGTGCTACTATTTCCTAAAAAGGAGTACTTAGAGTTGGTCCAAAGGGAATTTTGTTTTTAACTATTCAGTTATTTTGGTACTCTGTCCCTTTGGACTTGAAGAGCCCCTCTCCTTGGTTTCAAGGCAGTCTGTATCCTACTTTCACCAAAAGCAATCGTATGCGGCGCATCGGGCTGTTTAAAGGATAAGGCTACTGATTTGTCACAGTTTACATAGAGCCCTGACACTTTGCCAAATTCTGAGAAAAGCGTTGCGGCTTCAGGAAGCCCGCTATATAGGCCAGAGTGTACAGTATTATATCGTTTGCGTATAGTGGCGTAGCATGCATAGTCGGGCCAACAGGTATACCCCAGCTCTGGGCCGACATTCGCAACTTATGCGCAAGTGGTTCCAGCGCTAGTATAAAAAGCATTGGGGACAGCGGGCATCCCTGTCTTGTGCCTCTATAAATCCTATATGCACTAGAGATATATTTGCCAGACCTTACGCAAGCCGTCGGCGCAGCGTATAGCAGCCTTGCCCAGTTCAGGTATTCAACAGGTATGTTGTACTGGCCCAATGTCACCAACATATACTCCCATCTCAGCGTATCAAACGCCTGTCGCAGGTCTAGGGAGAGACATCCCGCCGTTGGAAAGTGATCTAAAGGGGCCCACATTACTTGGTACAGCCTCCTCACATTATGCGCCGTGCTGCTGCAGGGCACAAACCCACATTGGTCTGCATGTATCAACTTGTTAAAGCAGGGCAACAATCGTGACGCTAGAATCTTGCTCAGTATTTTGTACTCGGTATTTAAGAGTGACAGGGTTCTGTACGCTGTTATGTCAGTGCTATCCCTACCAGGCTTCGGCAACGATACTATCAATGCTTGACTTGTGGTCGAGGGAAACGCACCTTCCTCCGGTGCCGCTGCATATAACTTACTTAATTGTGACGCTAGCTCTTTGGCATATGCCACGTAAAATTCTGCGGGGAGGCCATCTAGACCAGGGGTCTTATTCCGCGGCAGGTCCCGGATAGCCGCTTGAATTTCCTCCATTGTGATCGGTGGCATTAGATCATCTTTGTCTGCTTCATCCAGCTTTGGTAGATTCACTCCATGGAGGAATCCCCTAATTTCCTGCACGCAGGAGCGCCCACGAGCACTATGCAATTGCCTGTAGTACTTTTGGAATGCCGCATTTATCTTTAGCTGGGTGTCAGCCACCTCCCCGAGGGGGGAGCAAATCTTAGTTGTAGGAGTTGCTTGGGGCTGGTTCCGTATGATACGCGCTAGAAGGGTACCGGGTTTATCAGCCTCCACATGGGCTCTCTGTACATATGCCCTGTACTCTTAACCTCTCCAGGAGGTCAGCATGTTCTATCAGCGCCTGTTGTAATTTATCAGCCTTATCCGGGGATTTGGCCACTGCTTTCTCCAGGGGTCCAACTGTCCCTCCACGTCGGTTAAGCTACGTACTATCTCTTGTCTAGCTCCCACCATTGCCCCGATTGAGGTACCTCTCACAACCACCTTGAACGCTTACCATTTGATTAGTGGGGAAGAGGCAGAGCGGGCGTTCTGGGAAAAGTAGTCAGTAACAGTAGTCGACAATTGCGCCTTAAAGGCCCCATCATCAAGCTATTGGGGATTAAATCTCCATGTGGGCACCTGGGTAGGGACATGGCCCCATTCCAGTACCATCTCCAACGGGCTATGATCAGATAGTGTTTTTCCCAAATATGCCATGACTAATACCTTTGGGAGAAGGACGGGGAACAGAGAATATGATCTATTCTAGTGTGCACCGCATGTACCGGTGAATAAAACGAGTATTCACACGTCATCGCATTCTTACTATACCACGCATCTGAGAGTTCCCATCCGCCCACCCACATCGCAAGTGCCCTAGCCTGCCGTACTGCCAAAGCTCCTCGGAGGGGCAGATGCGACCTATCCAGGCATGTGTCCAACACTGCATTATAGTCCCCTCCCAGTAACCAGGGGTAGTGTGCCCAGTCTGCTAGTGCGGTACTTAGTCGTTGCAGGAACCCTTCCTGTTCCGTGTTCGGTGCATATATGCTCCTTATCACCAGCGCCTGTCCATCCATCTCTCCCTTTAGTAGTACATACCTGCCCTCACAATCCACCCTCTGCTCTAGTAGTCTGAAAGGGAGCCCCGCCCATATCCACACCGCCGCGCCTCTCACAAACGCTGAATAAGTTGTGCCATATAGCTGCCCTCCCCACCTTTTCTGTAGCTTGCCCACCTCACCAGTATTCAAGTGTGTCTCGTGTAGGAGAACTATGTGTGCTTTATGCCTATTCAGCTGCACATGAATGTGGTACCTCTGATGTAAGGAGCCCATGCCCCGTACATTCCACGTAAGAAATTTATATGATGCCCTTGGCGCCATTTACATTAAATGTGCCATGTATAACTCGCATGTGTGCCTTGTACCTGTTACCAAGTGTAATCTATCACGTGTCCCAAAGTGTAGCCTTGTAACTGCATCTTTTAGAACCTGAACTACCCCAATTCGACGGTCCAACCACAAAACTGTGCTCGACCATACAGCTCCTACAAACAACAACAGCTTTAACTTACATTTTGCTTTCGCAAGGGGGGAAAATATGCCAGCCGCGGACCATTTCGCCCCATGCCAGGTCCTTCATGCCGCACCAAATGGCAGCATTGCAGTAGTTACATGGTAGTGACAGAAAGCTTAGAGCTAAGAAGCAATACAGATGTCAAAAGAAAGAAAAGAAAGGTGAAAAGAAAAGCAAAGGGGGAGAACTGGGTTTGCTTTCCGGGCCTGGGGCACACCCCTCCCAAACAGCATATATTAAAACTTAATTGAGCATTCATGCCAATACAGTTACCAACTGCTGCCAACTCCCACATCATGTCTTCTTCACGTTTCAGTCCACAATGTCACTGGCCTTCGACTGCGTAGGCATTGCTCCTCCATTGCCTGTGCTTTGCTGGCATACACTTGGTTTGCCCTGCCACTGTAGTCAAATCTCCAGGTCCCTAGCAGTCTGTGGCGTCAGTGAGGCGAACAGAGGCTGGCTAGTTTCTGAGTCCGTTGCTGGCGCACCGTCCGAGGACGATTCCCGCCTGCTGGTTCCTCCTGTTGTTCTCCACTCCACTGCCGCTTTCAGTGCCGCCCTCTTACTTTCAATCTTCTGTTCAAGGGTGGGCGCCCTCTCATCCCACGTCTTCTGCTGTCCTCGATTCTGTAGCCCTGTGCGCCTACGTCGTTGACTTGTCCTCCTAGGCTGCCGATGCTCCTTTAGTATTGCCAGGTTCGGAAAGTTCACATCTATCCACAGCCATGCCGTCTCGACATCCTCAAAGAAATGACTAGCATTGTCGTATATGACTTTCAATTTGGCCAGGAAGAGTAGTGCATAACGCAGGTTAAGCTGTTGGAGATGTTGCTTTACTCCATAAAAAGCCTCCCGTTGTCTTTGTACCTGCACTGTATAATCAGGGAACAGTGAAACTTTCAAGTTTTCATAGAGGAGCGGTGCCTTTTCTCTTGCTTTGCAGAGTAGCATGTCCCTGTCCCTATAGTTCCGGATTTTAGCCACTATAGGCTGCGGTGGCAGGCCAGGGGCCCTCGTTCCTGCAGGTACTCTGTGGGCTCTCTCCACACTAAACATTTCCATCAGACCTTCAGGCGCCACTTCAGTGAGCAGCCAGTTTTCGATAAATCATGTGGGGTCTCTGCCTTCACTTTTTTCAGGCACCCCAACTATGCGGATATTGCTTCTGCTTGCCCGCCCTTCCGCATCATCCACCTTATCTTGCAGCTCCTTGACCTGCCCCTGCAACTGTGAGACCGCCTCAGTCTGAGCCTTGCACCACGTTGTAATATCTGATAGGGCTGTTGCGTGGGTCTGTACCCTTTCCGCCAGGTTCTTGTGATCCGCACGAAGTAGACTCACATCCGTAGTGAGCGTGCCCAACTGCTGTTCCAGCACTGTTCTAGATTCACGGATTTCCCGCAGGATAATGTCTAGTTTATCTGGTGGTTGCTCCGCCTGCATTTGGCTGTCTGGAATTTCTTCCTGCATGGGTTGGGAGTCATGCAATGGATTAGAGCTGGTTTCACCTGGAGGGCCCTGGTCCACCTGCTTACCCTCCGGCCTTCCCATACTTGTGAGTGTACAATCCACAAAGTTGCAGCCCAGCGCAGCTGCGCTGCTGTTCACACAAGGTGCTCTACACCCCGCACCTACACCTAGTGCCTCTTCACTAAACTAGTGTTATGATCTAGTGGGAGCGCTGTCTGGTATCCTAATGGGCGAAGCCCGCGTCACCATATGGGAGCTCTGGTGTCCGCAGTTCTGTGTCCTTTAGTGTCCGCGCACTTTCCAGCCGCTCTCCCCCTCACGCAACCACCAACTCCCATGCATCCAGTGCTCTCCGCAACCGGGGCAAATATATATGACTAACCGTACCAGGCAGTCCTCGGGCAGTCACGTAGCACTTTGTCCCACTACCCCGGTCTCCCTGCTAGTATTATGCCACTTCAGGTAACCAAAACTCCGTACTGGTACAGCCGCTGGTCTGGCTTCTCCTCGCAGGGGTCACAGCAATACTGCACAGCTTCGTATGACCAGGAGTCTACATATGCAGACTCTTACACTCTCCTCACTTTGACTGCCGTCGATGGCCGACTTTCAGCCCGATCCCTCTCTTTTAGGGTCCAGCACCCTATACGTATGCCATCTCCATAAGCCGCGACCCACAGCAACACCCGATCTTGGGCTTTATCAGCACAAAGGGCCTGCTACTTTTCTGCCCCACAAGTCCACGGAGCGGGCCATGCAGAAACTAGGCCCTCCTGCTGCACCGGAGCTCCTGGTTAGTCGCTGGTAGGGTGGGTCCACATCACGTCATCGGCCCAGTGTTCGGTAGGACCAGTGTCTAGTAGCTCCCCGGGACTCCGCCGGCTGTGCTTCCCGCAAACAGAATATACCGCCAGCCGGGCCCTAGCTCCCGGACCCCGCAGACACACTTGTGAGTCCGGGGGAATGGATCAAATTCCGCCGTCCTCGCCTGCCGTAGCACTGCCTCCCCCGCAACGTTAAGAGCGGCGCTTCAGCTTAAATGCCCCTCCGCTTTGCAATGCCTCCTATTGCGGCCCTTTTTTTTCCGATGCACCTCCTCACCGGCGTGTGGTGATATCCGACCGCCATCCGGGCCCTCACACAGCAGCGCAGCCAGGCTATCGTTCTGCTCCTGCGTGACCTCTGCATGTAGCTGGAGTCTTTAGGAGTGCGTCCGCCAGTAGTGCGGCACGGATGCTTTCCGATTAGTGGGAGATTTACGGGATTTGATGACCCCAGCCCGGGAGCTCCTGATTTAGGCGTCTGCCATCTTCCGCGATTGGCCACGCCCCCGAATCGATACAATCTTGAAGATAAATCCACCCAGAATTCAGAGAGGAGTCAGGATGTTCCTGGGAATGGTTGTCTTCTGTAGAAGGTGGATATCTAACTTTTCTCTGGTGCCAAGCCTTTACTGGGGCTGATGCACAAAGATGTGCTTGATCTCTTCCATGGGACAACGATTGCTTGAAAGCATTCCTAGAGCTGAGAGAAAGTTTCTGTCATACCCTGACTCCGGGAATGCCTGATTAAAATGTTCACCTTGTTTTTCAGTGAGAGGGAGGGCTGCACTCTCTGAGGGCTTACTCAGTTGCAGGGAGACTCTCAAAGACCTGTGGCATATTTTTCAACATCTCTTGCCCTGTTGCCACAGGACTGCCCTGCTACTCTAAAGAGGTTGAGAAGTTGGTGTCAGTATAGAGAAATTCAAGAGGATAGTGATGTGACATCCTCTGACAGTGATGGTCCCTCACTCTGTGGAGATATTGCTCACATGTACCAAAACACTGTACTTGACAGGTTGCAGAAGTTGGTGTCAGTATAGACAAATTCAAGAGCATAGTGATGTGACATCCTCTTAAAGTGATGGTCCCTCACTCTGTGGAGATATTGCTCACATGCACCAAAACAATGTACTTGACAAACAACAGACTTACAAAGTGGGAACACTATTATTCTTGCTGCTGATAATGTAGTTTTAAGGTGTCAAACACTACACTCAATCCACCTACATAGTTACTATTGCCTGGAAATGAAATTGATGGAGATGAGGTAGACAAACAGCAGACTTACAAAGTGGGAACATTATTATTCTTGCTGCCTATAATGTAGTTTTAAGGTGTCAAACACTACACTCAATCCACCTATATTGCTACTATTGCCTGAAAATGAAATTGATGGAGATGAGGTTGAACATAGCTGCCTTGATCTTAGGGATTTATGCACCAAGACTAGACATTAACGATGAACCTCTCAATGAGCCTGACTATGTAATTGTTTTAGACGACTCATATTTGAGGTACAATGAGGGGACTTTGAGAGCAGCTTACGCTGTTTGCACAATTCAGGAAGTGGTAGAAGCCTCCTGGCTTAGAGGTGTTACCTCAGCACAAGTGGCTGAATTGATTGCCCTTATTAGAGCATGCAATGTTTCAGCTCAATTGAGAGTGAATATATTTACAGATAGTCAGTATGACTTTGGTGTGGTCCATGATTTTGGGCAGTTGTGGTCACAGAGGGGATTCATGACATCATCTGGTTCCCGTATAAGGAATGGTGAATATGTGATGGAATTGTTGGGAGCTTTACAATTGCTACAAGAAATCCCTTCAGTTAAATATGCAGCCCACAGAAGTGGCAAAGATTATGCCACAGTTGGAAATAGATATGCTGGGGACATTGCACAATATTGTGATGTGGTGGCATGCACATTTAATGGAGAATATGCAAATGAATCTGATGAGGAAACTACATTTTCAAAGATATTGTCTGTAGCTGATTCGCTGGAAGAAATCAAAAGATTGCAGGAGGAAGTTTCAGAGCCAGAACAGCAAGGATTTATAAGAGCAGGATGTGTTAAAAATGCAAATGGCATGTGGGTTTTAGTTGATGGAAGATCAGTGTTGCCAGATAGCTTGTTGTTTCCCAGGAAACAACATTTCCATGGTCCTGCACACATTGGGAGGGATGCAATGGTTATGTTGTTTAGACAGAACTGGTGTAATCCCTGATTCAGAGTTTTAGCTGAAGAGCTATGCAATAGACGTATGACATGTCAGCAGATGGAAGTAGGAAGGAGGACCCTTGTAACATTAATCCATATAGGAAGAAATTGCTGCCCTGGTGTGCTGACCTGCTGTCTGATGCCATTTTGCCTAGTTGAGAAGGACTCGACCTGCATCTCTTAAACCCAAAACTCAGAGTGACTCAAAGGGCTAGTTGGCTGGCCTCCAATTCTGAAGCTTTAGCCTCATAACAAGCTTCCAAAAACCTTGTATCTGTACCTGGACTCTGCCATCTGTGAGTCTACCATGCCAAGAGGTGCCACCCCAGACTTGGACCGTTGGAAGTGGGCTTAAGATGCTTTGCCAGCCTCGGTGGTACCAGCAGAACCAACGCATCTCCTCTGCGGCACAGTGCAAACCTAGGCAGAACTGATGCATCTCTGCTGCCACGTGGATTGGACCCATAGAAAACACCCGCTTTGCCTCCGCAGCACACAACGCCTTTGGTACTGCCACTGTGTGGTGCATCCTCAGTGCAGGCCCTCACATCCCTTGTTCATGGCTGCTTTGACGATGATGACGTACCTCGCATCACAGCCTTGCAGCTCTTTGGAATCAACACATCTCCCAGACTGCGCACTACATCCTCAATGCAGGACTTTACATTGCAATCCTCGTCGACAGGATCCTCGACGATGATGCAGGCCCTCACATCGTAGCCTTGCCGCATCTCGCAACTGATGCATTGCTTTAGCTGCGCAGCACGTCTTCGATGCGGATCCTGGCAGTACTCTGCATACCAGGATTTAAGGTACTTTATTCAGCTGGCCTAACTGGGTCTCTGTAGCCCTGCCCATGCTCCACCATTGTCGACCTGAACTTGTGACTTTGTCCCAGTCTGGCGACCAGATATCCACTGTTGGAGCTTTGTGCATTTTGGTGCTATTTTCACTAAAATCTCTAAAATTGATTATCTCCGGTTCTACTGACTGGATTTTGGGTCTTGACTTATTGATTAAATTTTTCTCTATTTTTCTAACTTGGCGTGGGATCCCTTTTGTGTGGTGTTTTTCACTTTATTACTGTTTGAAGTGTTGTACAAACACTTTACACATTGCCTTTCGGTCAAGCTTGGCTGCTCTGTGACAAGCTTTCAGAGGGTTGAGCACAGGTTAATTTAGGGTTGTCTTGGCTCTCACTCTGACAAGTATTGGGCTGCTGCTTGACTAGGGTTCACACCACAGTAACCCAATTTCTCACACTGATGATGATCTACAAATAACATAAGAGACTCAACGTGGTTTCAAATATAAATCAGTAACAAGATGTTTGCAGAATATCATTTGTTGGACATTATTTTCCAGAACAGTCTGCAGAATGCTACCGCCGTTTTTACTTAACACTCTTGACCACTACTGTTTTCTATATCATCTTGCACCATGTATTCAACCTTTTTACACTGAAGACTTCATGTTCCATTTTGGGATATGTATTTGCTGAAATTGCTCTCTAATGAATTGCCAAACAATGTGGTTTACATGGCCTTTTCCCTTTACTCGTTTTTGTTTCTTCTTCATTCTTTGTCAATATTGTTTATTTAATATACCATTAAAATTTTAAATGTTTGTGTGAATGATGCCTCACTGGAACAATGTTGTGGAATACAATAATTTGCCCAGCTTCCACAAGTAGTTTATTGGGCAGCTCCCGTAGCCTTGTTCTGACATTCTTGTGTTCCACACCTATTCCAGGTGGTGGTGTTTTGATTGTTTCCTCTTCACCTCTTAGCTTTCGTGCTGGCTGTAACAGGATTTGTGAATGGTCCTCAAGACAGGGATCTTTTGAAGAGCAGATGTCAGACTGAGACAGACCTGCATCAGATACCCGGTCTTTGGCACTATTGCTTAGGACCTACACATGCATTGGGAGAGGCATCTGAATCTCTGTTTTTCTCATCCTGTTAGCCCACTTCATGTTGCATTGCCTCAAGCTGTTCTCTCTCTTGCACATCCTCTATTCCATCTATGCCTGATTGCTGCAAAAAGCCATCAGGCTGGTCTTTAGGTGGGTACGCACATTCAACTGTGGCTAGAATTTGAACTCATGAGCAGTGGCAGCATTGTCTAGAAACGACGTGCCGCCTGGTCATATGTGGTACACCTACATAAATGGGCTCATTTATGGTAACCGTGTCCTTGCATTTTTGCACACACTCTTTTGTTATCCACAACAGATGCATCAGGAGGGAATCAGTGAAGCATCAGTTTGCATCCCGAACCAACAAATCTTGAGATGGGTGTCTCCTTTGCTGTTGAAGTAGCTACTGGGATGCCTCCATGACTCCTTGGTTGCTATGTGTGTGACTATGGCTGATTATGACTTTGGTGGTGCAGGAGTGGGGTGGCATGCCACCGCCCCGCTCCTGCACTGCCAAAGTTCACCGCTGGCCACCAGCCAGATTAGGAGCTTTTTCCTGGTTTGGCGTGCGGTCATTGGGCGTTCCCACGGTGGAACCTTTGAAAAAGGCACAGTAATGGGAATGGCAAAGCAAGTTCCTGCACGGCATGGACTATTTAGTCCATGTCGTGCAGGGACTGGACATGCATGCACACATGGGAGCAGATCATGTGCCCTCTCCATGCATCCCAGTGTACAGCTCACAGCCATGAATAGGACTGTGGTGGGGAAACTCTGAATATGCTTGACGGTGCCCCAGTGACACCGCCAAGCATATTGCTGCCCCAGACTTCCGCACCACCACCAGTCCCAAAACGGGCTTGTAATACGGCGGTTGGACCACTGGTGTGGCGGTCCCAACCACCACCGCACCTCCACCATGGGTTCGGCGGGCTCTATGTGTGTTGGACAATGATGGCACGTATTCTGAAAGGGAACAATGCACATTGTAGACGTTACTCTGCCATATTTGCTAAGGTGTCCTTGAGTATGTGACACAACATAGCTGATAATGTATTAGTACATAAGTGACTTGCTACAGAAGACTGCAGAGAAATGCCTGTGTGTCACTGGTAACTTTTAGTAGCGATCCAGTGTCCTAGTAGTACAGCATAGCAGCTGGATCTCCATAGTCAGGACATGAAGAGTTTTCTTCTTGGCTGTGACAAAATATAGGGTGTTGACTTTTGAGGCTAAATTGTTAACTGAATTTCAAGCCTGAGAAGTTCTAGAATACAGTCCTTCTTCAGTTTCCATTGTCCTTATCCTGAGGCTTTCCATGAGTATGCGTGTCTTTCAGAGCTGCATTTTAGGAGGCTGTGGTATTCCCACTGGTTTTCAACACCAGGTAGATCAATGGAGTACAGGTTCCGCCATCCATTTTAGAGCGTGGTTAGTTGTATAGGAAATGCACAGAAAACATCATCTTGTGATCTTCTGTGCATTGTTGGTAGTATGCAAGTGTCTCCAAGTGAAGGTCTTGATCCCTTTTGATTTATAACCTGACACATTTGCTGTGTAAACATGTAGTTCATTTAAATGTTCTTTGGTTTCTTAGCTTAGAATAAAGCGAACATTTGGGGACATATTTATGAAATTAGTGGTGCAGGGCACTGCTTGCTTCACATCCCTGTGTCACAGGGAAGAGCAGGAATGCACTGTATTTATTCAATATGGTGCATTCCTGTCCTTTCGCCTTGTGCTAGCACCGTTTCGGCAGCCTAGCGCCAAATCATGCACTCTATGCACCATCGTGCAACAGTACCTGTGTTATAGGCAGAATTGTTTTTGTGCAGGAAGGGGCACCTCCCTCCACAAAAACAATCTTGAGAAGCTTTTTCCTCTTTCTATGTATGCTACAGAATACAGCACACGTAGAAAGAGGAAACAAAGAGGAGAAATAAACATATTTCTCCTCGTTACACTTCTCCTGGGAGGAGTATTTTTTTTGCGCATTCCCAGGTTTACCAAGTTTGGTCAATCTAGAAATGTATTAAAAACCATGGGTGTTGTGTAACGAGCACCGACACAGCACTCCTGGAATGCTTACCTGCTGCAGAGTAATGCAACACTGCAATATGCGCTGCATTGCATTACACCACATTTAAAGCCACGCAAAGTGACTTTGCGTGGTTTTCAAAAACCTGACTTAGAGGTTTGCGTCACGCATGTACCATGTTGGGGGGAGCAAGCATGGCGCAAACCTCTCATAAATATGCACCTTGGTATGCTGTCAGAGTACCTTTCTAAGTCATATTCGGAGTGTTGCTCTTTTGCTTTGTCATTAGGTACAGCATGATTTTTCAGATATATTGGGTTTGCATATGTCCATGCGTGGTTACATTGGACCAATGGTTTGATTGCTTAATTGTAAGGTTCTCATTCTAGGGTGGGCATTGCACTGCAGATTTGATGGTAATTTTGGACGAGATCTCCTGTTGTTTTGGCAAAGATTAAGTAAACAGCTGCTTCTCTGCCTTTTTCATCTTGTATACTTTGCTTTCAGTTAAAATAAAATATTGCTTCTTTGTCTAATATACTAACTTTAGCTTTGCTATATTTGAGATTGTGCATTTTCACATTCACAGCTCGCATGTCTCTTTACTGTTTTGCATTTTGCACCTCAACACCCCACCACGTTATGGCACCGTTAAACCTTGAGTTTCAAGGTGCAAAATGAGTGAGCCAAGAGTTTTAATATTTCTATGTATGTGAAAACCTGGACTGGGGCTCGAGGGAATCGTAAATTAAAAAGAAAATCTTCTTTCACTTCTATCATCACAATGCAGACTGCACAGGCAAGCACGATAAGGTAATTTATTTTAATACGTTATTAAGAGAGATTTGGCTCACTAGCAAAAAGCAATACTAGAAAGGTTTAAACACCATACTCTGATTAAGAATATGCCTGGGTTTGGTGTAGAGATATGGAGCTAAAAACTAGTGACTAGGGGTCCCATTAACAATAGGCATTTTGCAGCATGTTATAAAGTACACCAGTAGCACTACTTCATATACTACAAAATGCAGTTCACAAACCCATGGATGGAGATGTCCACCCTCTCATTGCCTATCTTTTCTGTGCCGCGATCTCTGCCCTGGTTTTGAAGGTCTCCACACACATAGGTAAACATTTTAGTAATAAATATGGGAGGGACAAGGGGGTGTGGTGGGAAAAAGAATAATACCTACTAACTGGTAGGAGCTTCGGGAAAGTTAACGAGCTGTTTAGTAAAAGACATACTAACACAAAACACACACACCCTTAAGAGTAAGGCAATCGCAATTCACAAAATACACTTCTAATTCTAATACAGCCCTAATAATGACAGAACAGGTTTACAGGCTGCAGTCTTGCGTGCACTTTAGCCCAACCTTAGAGCCAGTTAATCATTACACATGGCCAACTATGGTACTGCAATGCATTTCCATAGAAAGTAATGAAGGCAGGACAACTTGAATTATGTGGCAGGAGAAGACCAAATTATGTGGCAGTGTTAAAAAAATGATGCAGTAAGAACAGGCAAATTGCGCGTCATATGCTGCATATTTTGTGAAAGTATTAAATCATTCTTTTGTCATGTTCACCCATGTTAACACTGTCTTAGTAGAGCTTTCATCTAATTAGCAGCACTTTATCAAATACCGCAATGAGCTATGGAAAGGTGACCAGTCAACCTTTGTGAAGGTCCTTCCACTGTATGGCAACAAATGTTACTTCATTTCTAGTGGCTTTTGTTTTGTTTCAGTTAGAAACAATATTTTATAGAAACCTGCAAATTATGCAGCAGATGATGTATTATATGGCAAATGCATAACAATACAAAAAACACTACAGCCGTAGAATTGCAAAATGCCAGTTTCCCAGCTATAAGACTAAGACCTCATAGGAAATAATTTAAAATAATTCAATTATTTCTTAATGTAAAATATATAAATATATATATTCACTGAAAAAAAACAAAGGTTACAGGAATGTTATAGTAAGGCTCAGATTTCACTCGTACAAATACAGAGAAATTCAGCAGTTATAGTTATATAGCTGAGCTAACTATAACTCGAGCCCCCGCAATGCAC
Source organism: Calotriton arnoldi (assembly GCA_963921515.1). Lineage (NCBI taxonomy): Eukaryota > Metazoa > Chordata > Amphibia > Caudata > Salamandridae > Calotriton > Calotriton arnoldi. Next base: position 445,426 of record CAWUFW010005419.1, read on the forward strand.
TGCTTATGACCACACATATTATATCACTCATGACATGGTCAGTGATATCACTCATGACATCACTGATGACATCTCAAATGACATCACTCATGACATCTTTCACTGATTTTGAGTGTTTTCTAAAAGTTAGTGAGTGTTAAACATTTATTCTAAAATATGTGGCTGTGGGAGTGCCTGTATGGGTTAGTGAGTGGGTGTGTAAGTGGGATATAGAAGAGTGAATGGGTATGTGAGAGACTGTATACATGAGTCAGTGGGTGTGTTAGTTTTTGTATGGGTGAGCAAGTGGGTGTGACAGTGGTTGTATGAGTAAGTCAGTGGCTGTGTGAATTTCTGGGTAAGTGAGTGGGTGTGTGGGTGTAATGGTGAATGAGAGGCTGAATGAGTGACTGTATGGGTGAATGTATGGGTCTGTCAGTGCTGTCCGTGGCTGTAAATGGTGAATGAGAGGGGGCATGAGTGGGTGTATGGGTGACTGAGCACATACATAAGTGTCTGTATGGGTGAGTGAGAGGGTACGTAAGTGGCTGTATGGGTGCATAAATGGGTGTGTAGGTGAGTATATGGGTGAGTGAGTAGGTGTGTCAGTGTATGTATTGGTGAGTAAATGGGTGTGTGTATGGTTGTATGTGTGAGTAAGTGAGTGTGAGAGAGGTTGTATGGGAAAGTATGTGCTTGTCCCAGTGATTGTATACGTGAGTGAGTACATGCATTACTGTATGTATGAGGAAGTGAGTGGGTGTATGAGTAACTGTATGAGTGATTGAGTGGGTATGTGAGTGACTGTATGGGGGAGTACGTGTGTGAGTTATTGTATGGGTGACTGATTAAATGTGTGATGGGCTATATGGGTGTATGAGTGGGTGTGTAAGTGTCTGTCTGTCCATATGACTGGATGTGTTAGTGCCTGAATTGTCAGTGAGTAGATGCATGAGTGGCTATATATGTGAGTTAGTGGTTGTGTTATTGCCTCTATGGGTAAGTTGGTGTGCGAGTGACTCTGTGGATCAGTAAGTAGGTGTGTAAGTATTTGTATAGGTCTGTGAATGAGCATGTCAGTGGTTCTATGGGAGTGGGAGAGGGTGTATGAGATGTTGTATAGGGGTGTAAGTTTGTGTGTGAGTGGTTCTGTAGATGATGTCATCTGTGATGTCATTTGAGATGTCATAAGTGATGTCCTGAGTGATGTCACTGACCAAGTCATGAGTGATGTAATATATGAGGTCATAAAAATGAAGCATGGGCTCCGGCGCTTTGTTAAATATAGGCCCCCGGTCGGGGCAGTTTTTATAGTAATGCAGGGGGTGCCCATGCAGCACCTCCCCAGGGCAAAGATACGAAAACTGATGTGGGGGCCTGCACGGCCCCCTGCCGCCCTGGGGACCGCCACCTCCCCGGGGTTATTGAATAAAATTAATTCGGGGGAGACACTTATGGCAACTCCCTGGGGCAACTCTTTAAAATTAAACACAGGGGCTGTGGGCCCCCTCTGCCCCGGGGACCACTACCTCCCCGGGGCTTAGTTAACATTGGAGGGGCGCTGCCAGCCCCCCTCGTGCAGCCCAGATGGCCCTGGGGACCGCCACCCTGCACAGCCGGTGCCTGCAATGTCCCGGGGTGACCATCCCTGGGACATTGCTGTTTGCTATGGCTTGGCGGGAGTGGTGCTGCTGCCAAGCCTTAGCAAACACTGCTCCGCTTCGTGGAAGAGAAAGATGTAAAATGCTCTTGTTTGCATAAAGCAGAGCAGAATTGCTTATGGACAGAGGGAGCTGCATGTTAGCCGGTCCCTCTATCCAAAAGCAATGCCGACTCCCACAGGAGGCGGGGAGCAGGCAGGGAACATTTGATCATACAGCCTACCCGCTGTCCCCAACATAAAAAAACTGGTGCCCTAGGTGGGACCAGGGTACCCAATACTAAGACCAGGCCCCAGAGTCCCCGGGGCCAAAATCAGCCTTAGGAGGGGGCCACACAGTCCCCTTCCCATGTTAAAAAAATAAAGAAAGTAAAGGGCAGGCCCTGAGAAATGAGGTCTCTGGGGCCAAATTTTGCCCAGGGTAGGAGGCCCATGTGGCCCCACTCCCCATTCTTAAAAGGCCTGGCTCCGGGGGATGGGGCTCTGGGGCTGAAATCAATCAGGGAAGGGGGGCTATGCAGGTCCCCCTTTCCTTATAAAAAACAACAACAACAAAAAAGCCTGGCAACTCACCAGAGGCCCTGCCCCCTTTCTCCACCATTCTGCAAAGACACCTCCTGGCATGCTGCTGGTTGGACAATGAATTCTCCTTGGCTGCTCAGGGTGCTTGGGGGCCACTTTATCCCCCAGCCACAAGTGCGCCAGGAGGCATGTTTGCAAAGTGGTGGAGAAAGGGGGCATGACCTCCGAAGACCTCTCAACAATCCCACTGTGTGGGACTTATTAGAGGTTACAGGATGGCTTGTTGGCCCCCAAGGACCCTCTGGAGCCAAGGGGACTACATCCCCCAACCATCAGTGCACCAGGAGGTGCGTTTGTAGAGTGGTGGAGAAAAGGGGGGTGGCCTCTGAAGACCTCTTAGTAATCCCACTGTGTGGGACTTACTGGAGGTAACAGGAGGGGCAGTTCACCCCCAAGGACCCTCAAGAGCGAAGATGACTTCATTGCCCAACTCATAGTGCGCCAGGATGTGCTTTTGTAGACTGGTGGAGAAAGGGGGTGTAGCCACTGAAAATCTCTCAGCAAACCCACTGTGTGGGATTTAGTGGAGATAACAGGAGGGGTAGTTGGCTCCGAAGGACCCTCAATAGCCAATGGGGCTTCATCCTCCTACTAGAAGTGCACCAGAATGTGTGTTTGAAGAGTGGTGGGAAAAGGGGGTGTGGCCTCTGACAACCTCTCAGCAATCCTGCTGTGTGTAACTTACTGGAGGTAACAGGAGTGATAGTTGGACCCCAAGGATCCTCAGGATTAAAGTGGACTTCATCCCCCAACCAGTAGTACGCTAGGTAGTGCATTTACAGAGTGGTGGAGAAAGGGCACAGGCCTCTGATCACCTCTCAGCAACTCCCCTGTGTGGGACTTACTGGAGGTAACAGGAGGCATTTGTTGCCCCGTAGGACCCTCTGCATCCAAGGGGACTTCATCCCCCCAACCGGCTGTGCACCAGGATGCGCATTTGAAAAGAGTGGAGGGGGTAGGCCTCTGTCGACTTGCTGTTCAGCTTTTTTTTTTAAATAATAATTTATTAGGGGAGGAGGGCCGCATGGCCCCCCTTCCCTGGGCCGATTTCTGCCCTGGGGACCCGCTCCCCTGGGGCCAGGTCTTTTTTGAATGGGGGGAAGCAATTGCTTTCACAGAGAAGGAGCTGCTAAACATGCAGCTCCCTCTCTGTGAAAGCAATTCTGCTCCACTTCCAGCAAGCAAGAGCATATTTAATGCTTTTTTGGCCCTGCGGTGTTCCTGTGAGACCCCCCCCCCTCCCAAGAGGCCTAGGCGGTCAGGGTATTTCTACCATGCCCCCTTTTCTTTTTTTTTTAATGTCTCTTTTGGTACTCAAGCCGAGTCCCAAAATGGCTTCCAGCACTTCCTGGTTTGAAGTGTTGGAAACCAATCAGATCTCAGCATGAGCTCTGGCGGTGTCATGGATCCTCTGCCTTCCTATATATACAATTGGAAATGTCTTTAAATAACTCTGCAACTACTAAATGTATTTACACCAAATCACATAAGGCACTTCCCTGAACCAACATCTACCTTTATGCCAAATTTGGTGTAAATTCCATTTAGCACTTCAGGCTGTAGCCATGTCTAAAGTTCCTAATGAAATTAGCATAAGGAAAAGGCATTTTGGGACCCCCCTTTTTCCCAGCCCCCACTTGACAGATCACTCTGAAACTTTCAAGACAGTAGCTGAAGTGAGTGGCAAACTCGTTTCGAACATTTCGCAAGGATTCATCAAACAACGCCAAAGTTATTAGCAAATGAATAAATGCTCTTCCTATGAAAGCTACATCCTAACTATAACTACCTACCACGTTATATATATATATATATATATATATATATATATATATATATATCTATGTACATAAATACACATTTTGCATTAAAAGCCCAAATATGTTTATGCTAAATTCTATTATTTTTAATTATTTTAATGGAATTAAAAATTAAATCTCAAATAATTTTAATTGCATGTTTAACTCCTTTTAAAAGGCTTAAACACTATTAACATTAATTAAACATAATTTCTTTCAGCAGTCCTAGATTAATATTATTTGTTAAAATAATTTTACATTTTCATTTTGTACTACAATTAATTTTATTTAATTGTTTAAATATAATATCAACTTTAAGAAATGTCCCCCTATTTACTATAGGAAGACCTCTTCCCAGGTGGAAAGTTACTGATAGTAACTTCACACTTGTAAATTCAGTCATAGGAGTCTGAACCCCTCATTTAAGGGTGTGGAGACTCTTAAGTCCACACCCAGATGTAAATCTCCATTTTGAAAATGGTGAAAAGCAAAAAGTGTAGAGTTACACCTAGGTGCAGTAGGAGATCTACATGTGAGTATATCTTTACATGGAGGCCTACCTTTGTGAATCAGGCCACAAAAGTCCCCCCTCCAACCCCAAAAAAGGAAAATAACCACATTTACACCGAAATAGCCAGTCCTTTTCCATAATTCTGGGGAGAAAACCACTGACATTTAACATCAGCTCTGAGTAGGTGGAAAGTGTCTGCTGTTTGGCGAGGGCCAGGCTGTGCTCCTGCCTGCAACCCATGACACTGCAGCTTGTAACAGCTTCCCTACGTTTTGGGGTCTTTAGTTTGCAGAACTGATAATTCCCTGCCTAGAGACACTCAGAATTGTGAATGGTGTGATTCCACTCAGAGATATAGCTCTGGGTAAAATTCTTCTACTCATAATCAAGGTTCAAGAAATAAGTGTAATTCAAATACTCTACTGTTCTATCATATTAGAAAGTTGACTAAAAACGTTGTTTTTTTCTCTTAAAATGACACCTTTTGTGTTAGAATGCTTCAGTGAAGTCTCAAACTGTCCAGCACTAGAAGAGTACAAAGAAGTCATTTCTGGGTTTTTGCCAATAAGGACACTAGGTAAAAGGCTTGAAGTGTCCTATCTCTGTGACTAGTCTAAAACCTTGATTAATGGTTTTCTAGATGGAAAACTGAACTGTAATGTCAGGACAGATGAACAATTTCATTAGTAAATCTACGGCAAGGAACTCGGTTAAGGCTTATAAATTTCACAAGATGCCTATTGCATCAATTAATTATGTATTCGAGCCAAGCATTAACCTAAAAGAGAGCGCAGAAGGGCGGTCCACTTGGCAGCAGAAGCTGTTTCTGACATTGTTAAATAATGCCTTCTTCTGCAAATTGATATGGAAGATCTTTGCTTTTCCTGCTTTTGTTTGCCATTTCTACACAACCTCAAGTGCTTTCATTCATTTTTAGTTATTGCTTGTCTACAGTCTTCAGTGAAATATCCCTGAAACTGCATGATCAATGACATTTTGATATACTATCAGAGTGGCATCACAAAAATATATATTACCCTTTGAGTCTCGGCTGTGGTCAACCTTTAGAATTGTGCGTCCTTGTGTGAACTAAGAGCAGACTTTTATTAGCGTTCGGGGAATCGGCCGTCTTCAAGTGCCTTTCTTTAGCATAACCCTGACACACCTACATTTTTGATTAATGGTGTACCAGCTTGGAAGCTAAAAACATTTCTGTAATGTCAGGGCAGATCACCTATTTCATTAGTAAAGTTAAGACAAAGGATTATAAATTGTTCAGAATACCTACGAAATACATTAATCATTCACAGCAGCCAGACACTAATATTGAAGTAGTTTCAAGAGGATATTGCAAATTTATCTGTAACACTAAGAAAATATGTCTTGAATTTTGATGGGACGGATCTTTCTTTATCGTTGTTTAGTTTTCAGTTGTTAATTCTTTTGCTTGAGACTGAAATGCACCTTTTTAGCTCTATGTATGACATGTGGCTTTGGGCCTATGACTTTGTGACCTCTAATTCTCTTCATATCATATCACTCTTTAAAAATGTACCGCCAAAATGGACGAATGCCTGAGGAATGCTTTATCGTCTGAGTGTAGCTCCTTCGCCTGGCGGTTTACTTCTGACTGATAATAAATCAACGAACTCTACATTTCAAGAGGCATGAATATGAAAGAAAGACGCTAATCTTTTAAATAGTCCTCAGTAATTTCTATTAATTGAGTTCATAATTTTGTCATAGTCGTTATTTCTTTAGGGTTAGCTTGTGGCCCTCCAAATATAAATATTTAGCCCCTCAACTTACGGCGAGTTCATTTACATCAAACTTCTCAACAAGAAATTACATGATATCAGTGGTAATCATATCTTTACTATGTGTTAATCTAGTAATATTCAATTTTTCATGAGTAATGGCCAAGCAGTTCCAAGATTCTGGGTCACACTATTTAGCTGTTCACCGACTATCACAAACAAACAAACAGCATGACTTATAAATTAATATTACTACTAATAGATGGCTCAGAAGCACAAATGACTGTCAGTGGAATCAATCTTTCCCTAGCATGGAATCAAATTTTCATTTCTAAGCTGATACTGTGGCAACCAATTCTGAAGAAGGTAAGCATAGATTCCTCCAGTGTTCCTTGAGACTAATTCCACCCAAGGGAATTCATGGCCACTGAAGGAGTACGGCAGTGTGACAGGGATAGACAGGAAATTAATCATTCCTCAGCAGATCCAATGGGGCCCATCATAGGAAGTGAAGTACCAAAGTAGATGGAGACCAGTTCAACCTTCAGGAGAGAAGACGCCTCTAAGAAACTCTTCCTAACAGCAAAGTGGTAAGATTCCCAGAACCAACGGCACATCAATTTGGACCCTTCAAGATTTAGGAGCGCCAGACTTCGATGCACCCTTGTTAGTCTGAGGAGGACAAGAGTCATTGAAGATACCTATGATAACCCTATTTATCATTGATTTCTGAAGGCAGAAGCAAGATCTACATGAACAAGAAGCTCTACGAGATTTAAGGACTGGGCCATGGCCTCAACGATGCTGGTCCATATTTATTAAGGTTTTGCACTGGAAGTGGCACAACACAAAGTGACGTGAAGTGGAGCATGCTATTTACTGTCCAGGGCAAAAGGTGTTTTGTGCCGAAACGTACACTTTATTACAGCGCAAAGTCAGCTTTGTGCCACTTTGCATCAAGAGAGTATTACTGGGGGGGATCAGTGGGATCACCAATAGGATTTAATGAAAATCCCAATCTGCTTAACTAGGCAGACTGAGCTTTGAATATAAAACTAACGCCTACTTGAAGCAGGTGCAAAAAAAGGAGAGATAAAAAAAATGTACGCCTTGCATCAGTGCTGCAGTACACATCAGACATCCAATGTGTGAGAATTTACTGGAAGGGAATGTCTATCGTACTAATCCTAAGCTAGACAGCACACACTCACCTCTACATCATGGGATGAGGCTGTGTATTGCGCAAAGCAGCCCTGTGTGAGCACCAGCACAGGGGATGGCATCAGCAGAAGGCCAGTTTTTATAGCTGTGATGTTGCACTGTGTTTGCACCTTCTGAAGCACAGTACCAGCAAATTTGGATGCTGTATTTCGGTGTGTGAAAAATTAGTAAATCTGGGCTGCAATTTCTACGCTGGCTTTAAACTCAGTTCTAAATTTAAGAATATCTTGATAGGGAAACATTTAACTTGAATGGCGTAAGACTACAAGAGGAAAACAAAACAATCTGGTAGAGAAACATATACAATTATTGAACAGTCCATAACCTAAAATATCTATATTTCAGGAACTGTAATCCTACTCTAGCATTTGCACAGCGCATTAGGAGTCATAGTGCATGAAACATAGAAATATGTAATTATACTTAGCACTTAGGTTAGACATAAATATGACAGAGTTGTGTCTAGGGTCTGACATACAAACCACCAGAAATACTGTCCAGTACTGACAGGGATGCTACAGTCAGAAGTAGAGATTCATGGTTGCTGCCATTGGGCCATGTGCCTTGGGCCACCACCTGTGCAAGCCCCACCTCTGGTGAGTCATCACCTGCAACCTATAATGGCACAACCTCACATGGTTTTCTAAGCCTGCTGGCATTTCAGAGCTGCCTGCACCACCTTAGAACCTTCCTGCCATTTTCCACACCAACTCCTAGTGTTTTGGCGCCAGTGTGCTAATTGGATGTGAAAACCATTGACAGCGCTTGTGAATATACACAAAGTAGATTTTTGGGGTAGTCACCACTTTCCCATTGCAGTGGCATAGCTAGCCCTTGGCGATCCCTGTTTTTGCTGCCCCCAAAACTCGTGCCACTCGGGGTGGACCACCCACCCCCCCTTGCTACACCACTATCCCATTGGCATCCATCTATGCCTCTCTTGGGAATACATGTCAATCAATCAATCAGGGAATTGTAAGCACGCTACTCACCCGTGAGGGTCTCAAGGCGCTGAGGGGGGGGGTCCGCAGATCTGTTTAGCCGAAGAGCCAGGTCTTGAGGGTCTTCCTGAAGGTGTTCAGGGAGGGGGCCCGTCTGATGTCTGCCGGTAGCTCGTTCCAGGTCTTGGCTGCAATGTGAGAGAAGGATCTTCCGCCTGCTCTGGCTCTGTGGAAGCGTGGGGTTTCAGCCAGTGCGAGGTTGGAAGATCGGAGGTTTCTTTTGGGTATGTGGAAGTTGATTCTGTCGTTGAGGTATTTGGGTCCGTTGTTGTGGAGGCATTTGTAGGCATGAGTGAGGATTTTGAAAGTGACTCTTTTCTCCACGGGGGAGCCAGTGGAGACTTCGTAGGTGTTGGCTGATGTGTTTGTGTTGGGGGATGCCGAGGACGTGTTCTGTATTGTCTGGAGTTTGCGGAGTAGGGACTTGTTGATGCCGGCGTAGAGTGCGTTTCCATAGGCCAGTCTGCTGGTGATGAGTGCGTGGGTGACTGTCTTCCTTGACTCAGGGGGGATCCACTTGAAGGTCTTGCGGAGGATGCGGAGGGTGTTGAAGCAGCTGGAGGTGACGGCGTTGACCTGTCGGTTCATGGTGAGTGATGAGTCGAGTACGATGCTGAGGTTCTTGGCGTGGTCTGAGGGGGTAGGTGGGCTTCCGAGGGCGGTCGGCCACCAGGTGCTGTCCCATGCAGAAGGGGTGCTACCGAGGACGAGGACTTCTGTCTTCTCGGCGTTGAGCTTCAGGCAGCTGTTGGTCATCCAGACTGCGACGTCTGCTTTCTCCCTAAACATATTGCAACAGAAAATTCCCTATCCTGGAGGATTTTGTTTCCTTACCTCCACGCAATATGCTAGAACAAAATGCTTTTTTTTGCCAAATATTGTCAAAACTGATGAAACAATCTTCACCAAACCCTAAATAGGCTGAGATAGTGTACCTTCAAAGTTTGATGGAGAACACACCAACAATCTTTGTGGAGCATGGAAACAAAAATGATGAATATGAATCTACAAAAATTACTGCTTTTGTGCCACATACGTGATGTTGGAGCACAACTCAGTCTCTATTTGCTGAACTCACAATTTGTCAAGTTCGATTACACTCATTATTTTTTTTCAACAAAGAATTTACACGGATCAAATCAGTGGAGCCAGACAGTAGTTACAGCTTGGCGCCTTTCTCAAAGAAAAATATGTGCAATTTATACGTTTTGTGGTTTGGTGTTTTAAAATAATTTATTTTCTTTTTAAACCAGCACTTTTATCTCTACTTTCTTTAAAAGTCATCTGGGAATAGAATAGAAATCATGAAATCATTGTAATATGTTTTCATCTTATTTTGGCTTTACGTTTATTTTCCGGAGGTAAATGTACTGGATAATAATGATTTTCCTGATTTTATGTGCCTATCCAATGCATGAAATTCCAATACCAGCCACACCAGTAAAAAAGTAACTGCAATCCATTTCTATGCATCAGTTAGCTCCTGCTTTCCAGCTCATGTGACTCTGCCTGAAACTAGCAGACATCCCCCCATTCACACGTACACATGCATCCCACACAATCCAGTAATGCACAGCCTGCACCCCACACATCTAGACTTAAAGCTGGAAATACTAGTGTTGGTGTCTTCTTTCATTTTTATACTCCCCGGGGTTGTTCACAAAGGCAACTTAAACATGTGAATAAATTACATATTTAAACTTACTCTAACAGTTTTGAGCACATTTACTACTTTTGGCTATTTATGATTGCAAAGTTACTCAAAAGTGTAGGCTTACTTGCCTCCAAAGGGGTGAAGCTCTATTTACAAGTGTAAGCTACTAGAGTCAAAAAGGAACAGTAGTAAGTCCAGCACCACACATGGCCAACCACTGTTACTGCAACATCCTCTTATAAAAAACAATGGAGGCAAGAACTTAAAATGAAACCCCATAGAAAATTATTTCCAATAATATTCCTCATTGTAAATATATATATACAATTAATTTAATGCAAAGAATGCAAATATAGTTAAAAAAGAAATATTACTTTATAATAAAACATGCTAAACATTTTAAATTTTAAAATAAATATAACTTTAATTCATATACAAATAATACAATTAATTTAAATTAATTCTATACTTTACTTTTTGTGCTTTTGAATTCATAGCAAATACAGATAAGCATTTTACATTAGTGAGGATTTTTTTAATGTCTCCATTATGTTCTATGGAAGGATGTTTCAGTATGAGTGGTTGGCCAATTGTGGTGAGGGACTTACTCCGCATCTGAGTTGTAGTCAATCAATCAATCATGTCATTTATAAAGTGCACTACATACCCGCGAGGGTCTCAAGGCGCTGGGGGAAGAGGGGGGTGGTGCTGCTACTGATCGAAGAGCCAGGTCTTGAGGAGTCTTCTGAAGGCCAGTAGGTCTTGGGTCTGTCGGAGGTTGGTGGGGAGGGTGTTCCAGGTCTTGGCGGCGAGGTGGGAGAAGGATCTGCCGCCGCCGGTCGTTTTCCGGATGCGGGGGACTGTGGCGAGGGCGAGGCTGGTCGAGCGGAGCTGGCGGGTGGGGGTGTAGAAGCTGAGTCGTCTGTTGAGGTAGGCTGGTCCGGAGTTGTGGAGTGCTTTGTGTGCGTGGGTGAGGAGCTTGAAGGTTATCCTCTTGTTGACAGGGAGCCAGTGCAGGTCTCTCAGGTGGGGTGTGATGTGGCTGCGTCGGGGGATGTCGAGGATAAGACGTGCAGAGGCGTTCTGGATGCGTTGCAGCCGTCTCAGGAGCTTAGCCGTCGTTCCTGCGTAGAGAGGCGTTTCCGTAGTCCAGCCTGCTGGTGACGAGGCCTGGGTGACTGTTTTTCTTGTTTCGGTGGGGATCCACTTGAAGATCCTGCGGAGCATTCGGAGGATGTTGAAGCAGGATGAGGAAACGGCGTTGACCTGCTTAGTCATGGAGAGGGTGGGGTCGAGGATGACCCCTAGGTTGCGTACGTGGTCGGTGGGTGGCGGGGCTGTTCCCAGTGATGTTGGCCACCAGGAGTCGTCCCAGGCTGAAGGGTTGGAACCAAGGATGAGGACCTCTGTCTTGTCCGAGTTCAGCTTCAGGCGGCTGGTCGTCATCCATTCGGCGACGGCCTTCATTCCTTCGTGGAGGTGGGCTTTGGCGGTGTGAGGGTCTTTGGTGAGGGAGAGGATCAGCTGGGTGTCGTCGGCGTAGGAGATGATGTTGAGGTTGTGCTGTTGGGCGACGTGGGCGAGGGGTGCCATGTAGATGTTGAACAGCGTTGGGCTGAGGGAGGAGCCTTGGGGTACGCCGCAGATGATCTTGGTGGCCTTGGATCGGAAGGGGCGAGGCGGACGCTTTGTGTTCTGCCGGAAAGGAAGGATGTGGTCCAGTCCAGGGCCTTCTCTTGGATCCCGGCGTCGTGAAGGCGTGTTCGTAGTGTGTGGTGGCAGACCGTGTTGAAGGCGGCTGATAGGTCCAGGAGGATGAGGGCTGCTGTTTCTCCGTTGTCTAGCAGGGTCCTGATGTCATCGGTGGCGGCGATGAGGGCGGTTTCGGTGCTGTGGTTGCTGCGGAAGCCGGACTGGGAAGGGTCCAGGATGTTGTTCTCCTCGAGGTAGCGGGTCAGTTGTTTGTTGACGATTTTCTCGGTGACCTTCGCGGGGAACGGGAGCAGAGAGATGGGTCGGAAGTTCTTGAGGTCCTTGGGGTCTGCCTTGGGTTTCTTGAGTAAGGCGGTGATTTTGGCGTGCTTCCAGCTTTCCGGGAAGGTTGCTGTCTCGAAGGAGATGTTGATTATTTTCCGGAGATGGGGCGCGATGGCTGTACTGGCTTTGTTGAAGATGTGGTGAGGGCACGGGTCTAGCGGTGAACCGGAGTGGATGGTGTTCATGATCTCGCTGGTGTCCTCGTCGTTGATGTTGGTCCAGGAGAGCAGGCGGTTGGTGGTTGTGGGGGCAGTGGTCTCGGTGGTTGCCGGGGCGGTCGTGGTGTTGAAGCTGTCGTGGATGTCGGCGATTTTGCGACATGTACTAATGTTTTTGGTCATTTTTGGCTGTAGTAACTTTAGAAGTGTAGTTTGCAAATAGCAGTGGACTTACTCTATTGTGGGTGTCTGTCCTTCTTTAACCCCCCTTTGCACTTCCTTAACCACTCCTCCTTAAATTCCTCCCATTTAGCAGAAAGTATTTTTCCAGACACTCCCCGGCCTCTCCCATATTTGCTACCTAATAGTAGTAAACACGTTTGTGATGATCTCCCCGTAGAAAAGAGAGGTGATGTGGACATTTTGTGAATTGCATTTTGAAGTATTACCATTGTAATACTACCTGACATACTACAAAATGCAGTTTGTGAAATATGCCTGTCATGTCTGCTCCATTGCAGGTGACAACTGCAGCAGCAACACCTCCTTCCGTGGTAGGGCCCCAAACTGGACAGGCATCACAACCCATCCCTGTCACCCAGCCAGGTATGACTCACTGTCATTACTGTTACACCAGGGAAATGTCCAACTTAAAATAGTCCTAAGTCATAACCTCTCTAAATAATGATAGTATGCATATGCTATGGAAACTATTTCACCTCATATAAGTAAATCTTCATCACAAACTTGTCACCAGGCCCAGTCTTGTCAGTCACTCTGCCACCTGCTGCTACCTTCACTGCTATTACACTGCCTGTGTTACCATGTGGACTAGCCTTTGACACCAAACGAATTACAGAGCTACGAAAGTCAGCTTCCATTTCAATCTGTAATAGTTTATACATTTCTTCCTCAGCACATGTGAAAACAGTAAAACTGTGAACCTCTGACACACAACGGAGTCCATGTTCCATCATGTGTTGCCAACAAATTTAACAGATGAAGTAACAGGTCTGATGTCTTAGTCCTTATCCTAAGTGTGCAACATAAAACCTTGGCTTTCACCACATTACTGGTAAGAATATGTATATGTATCTTATCATCCATTCGATGTGCCAATGCCCCATTACATTGAGGTAAGTAGTATCTTCTCAGTATTGCTTTCCTGAACATACCATCGATAGTGATCATTTGCTTGTATACACTGTCTCTCCTCATGCAATTGCTCCACAAAGTGAAGGGCAGGTCAACAATCACATTCACCAAAATGGTGACAAAATGGTTTGCTGTGACTTCCCTTCCTATGTGGCTGATCTGTGTATGATTGGTTGAAAGTGTGCTGGGTTTGACCTGGTGATGGTCATGGTGGAATCAAGGACTGATGATTCTCAACCCCACTTGCATTGGCAGATATGTGTATAGGGAAAAGGACTCTTGTAGGTATGTGTAGTCCACTCTATCACAAGGGGTTATTTCCTATGTAGGTTGCATGTTGTATGCTTGTGCCTGTGTATTTGTTGTGAATTGTCTTGCCAAGAAAAGATACCTACATCTCATTTCAATTAAACAAAAATAAGCAAAGCAGAGTGAATGAACTCTGACATCATTCTCCACCTTGAAAATGTCACCAATTGAATACCCCACTAATCAGTGGTCTGTGGTTGTAATATGTTCCTTAGCATATGTAATATAAATGCCCTTTTTAAGGAGCATCTATGTTTTAACTTGAAAAACATTAACTAACAAATAAAAAAACGTTTAGATGACTGGGTTTTATGCCCGAATATGTTATGCAGAAAGATTGCCTGGAATGTGTACAAAATATCCTTTGTCACATTGTCCCATCCCAAACATATTGTCCCATTGTGTGTAGACTTTTCTATTATTAATTCAAAGGGGCAGATATTTTTGTAAATGATATTTAGGACATGATAGTTATGTCAGATGATATTCTGATAACTATGTTCTGATACCTTACCAATGACTGATTTCCTGGGGCATTTTCATTCCACCTGACAGTCTGTGCTCATGTTTTCTGCAGTATAAATGAGATCAAGGACGTTTGTTGCTCAATATTTTTTATTCCAGACAAAATCATTTCACCTGATGGAGTTTGTGTGTTCAAAAGACAATAATAAACCTTCGGGCCAAAGGATCTAGATTAAATTATTGATTTGAATCAGGTTCTAATGGTATTTATGGAGCCACTTTGTCATCACATTCAACAGAGTCTAACTGAAACCAGATTCATATGGATCATTTGAGATCCTCCTGTTTTTTGAAGTATTACTAGCTTTTCTTCCAAGCATGAAACACGATCAAAAGTTGAAGGAGTAAAATTAACTCGTGATTTGAGCACTGTTAAACAGCCTCTTCTTTTACTTAGCCAATATCTTTTTATTTTACAGAGTTTTATATAGCACGAACTTGACCCGAATCGGGTATCAGAGCGCTTTACATAGCACCACATGAGGACACATTCATTTTTTGTTAGGCACGGGGAGATTAAGTGATTTGCCCAGAATCACAGGATGTTGAGCGTCATTGCCGAGACTCGAACCCAGGGGCATATTAGCAAGACCCACGTTAAAATTATCGCCGTTTTATCGACAGGAAACTGCCGCTAAAACGGCGATAATGGGCTTGCTAATATGCGTTATGGAATTCCAATAGAAGCTAAGGTTAGATGTCCTGCACATCTAACACTGGTCACAGTGTGAATATCGCTTGTTTTCAAGCGATATTCACACTGTTCTCCGGGGTTTCTATCGCTTTGGAGATAAGCGTTGCTGATAGCACGCTATCTCCACGATAGAAACCTGCGATAGCCGGCGATAATTATCCTAGCGCTAACTGCGCTTAGCGATAATTATCGCCGGTTATTGCTAATAGGCCCCTATATCTATTTTGAATTTAGGTGAAAAAATATTCTTTACATAAGTTTGAACAAAAAGATGATAATACTGCTCGGTTTAACAGCTTTGTACTATCAATAACTTTAATGTATGTATGTGGTATACGTGTAGTGTCAACTTAAACAAAAGATAGTGTAGCGCTGTAAAGGTAAAGATACAATCAGGTAGTGAATGTAGGCCGATAAACTGGGCTCTGAGAGGGGAGGTAGATATTCTACAAGAGGTGGGTCCTTGGCTCTTTGCTAAATAGAAAAAGGGTAGGAGTGGTACTGATAGATGGGGAGAGGTCGTTTCATATACTGGATGCAAAGATGGAGAAGGACGGTTGCTTAGTTTTTCCCTTCTTGCATTCCTTTTTCTTCAATTTGATGCTTTTCTGGCTGTTGCTGCTGAAGAAACACCATAGATTCTGAGCTTCTCGACTGGATAGGCAGGGATGCAAGTCCTAATGGTTTTTTAAATGTTGCAGGTGGGCTTGAACGAGGTGAAAGTTAGAAATCTGAGTTTCCTTTGGGTGAGGTTGATTTGGTCATATGACTTCAGGCCCTTGATGAGGCATTTTGCAGCATGTATGATGCCCTTAATGGGGCCAGTGTGAAATTTGAAAATAATTAGAGAAGCTTGTTGACACCATTCAAATGCAAGAGTACGAGGTCTTGAACAGCAGTTTTGTAGTCGCTCCCTGAGAGGAATTATTTCATTTTATTTAGTAGATGGAGTTGGTACTACATCGTCTTCTTGGTGCTGTATTTCTTGAGTGAGGTTGATTTCAAGAGGAATCCAAGTGACATTGCATTGATTGAAAGTTGTCCTTTGAATCAGTCTAGAATAAATTCATGTCATTAAGTCAGGTTTCGAGTATTTGTTTTTCATGGTTATTGAATAGAAGTATTTTGGTTGTGGTAGGGGTTAAATTCCAGGTACGTGCTCAACATCCAGGTTGTGATGTACAGGAAGAGCTTGGCGTTTTGGATGTCTAGAGAAGAGGAGACTTTCCTGAAGAATGGTACATAATTTGCATAAATAATGGATTTTGATGCTGTTTCAAATGAGTAGATTACCAAAAAAATTCCAAAGAGGTTGAAGATAACTGGCTACTCCACAGGTGATGGAGCATCTGAGATCTAGAGGTGCTCATGATGTCAGTCAGAATGTTTGAAGGAGATCCAGTGGAGGACATCACAATTACATACCATTCAATACACTGTAGTGTGTATGAGTGTAGAATGGTCAATTGTGTTGAAGGCCACTGGTTTTAGCAAGTAGGGGTATATTGATCATGACAGCTGCAGGTTCAGTGTCTATGTTGATCATGCATGAACAGTCTTAATTTAATGGAGGAATGGGATGACATTGCCAATATTTGAAAAAATGAAATAAAAAAGACCCTTTGTCTTTTGAACATATTGTTTTGTTAGCACATCACCGCAAAGATACACAAAGAATGGATTCTGGAGGTGGCATCATCCTTTCATATTACCAGGAAGGATTTACACATAATCAGCCTGCAATAACACATTGTGCAGTGCTCAATAATTTTCTTGAGACGTATGTGGAGGTAAAAGAGGGTGTGCTGTATATTGCATTCCTTGACCTCTAAAGGGCCTTTTAGTCAGTGTGTAGACGAAGTCATTTGGCAAAGCAATAGACCTTACTGAACTGGTCTCTGGGAATAGCACGAGCTGCATTAGCTTGGGTAAGTGTGGCTGATCTATATAATACTTTGATATCAATAGGTGGAAGTGTCATGGCTGCTCCTTAGCACCCTGTTTTTGTTATAAATTAGTGTCTTTAAGAGAGACAGCCCCATTCTATGCTTAGATGCCCAACAACTTAAAATGCCTAAAAATTATTTACTCTAAATTGCGAATGACACAGCCTTAGTTTCTTTAATACACAATAAATGCCAATGCAACTCAACAGGGCAAACAACTATTTTGCCTTGTTCAATTTATGCTTGAATCCATCATAAACCAAGGAGGTTAGATTTGTTAAAAAGACAGGTAAAAAGTCTTGCTTTTTTAATACACCAAGACGGAGACTATCGAAAAATAAACCTAAAGTAACTAGTTTTAATGTTTTGTTCAGCACACTCTTTCACTCAGTTCTGTCTCAGATACCACACATCATTTAGAAGCAATGTATACTTTGCTCCTGCGGCGTTACCGTAGGCACATGTTTGAGCGGGCCGACCAAACAGTCATTGCACCCTCAGGAGTGGGCACACCACTCCTCCAGTAGCGGCTCTGGAGGGAGTGCTGCGGGGCGGCGGGGCAGAGGGGCGGGGGAGGGGCTGGGTAGGGGGTAGTAAACTCCGGCCGAACTGAGTTATGTACATAAATAAATAAATAAAACGAATTACATTGCGCGCGCTGCATCGCCGATTGCGATGCACCGCGCGCAATGTAATTCGTTTTATTTATTTATTTATGTACCTAACTCAGTTCGGTCGTAAGCTGGAGTTTACTACCCCCACCCTGCCCCTCCCCCGCCCCGCAGCACTTCCTCCAGGAGCCGCTACTGCACTCCTCCCCTGCTCGCAGAGCAGCCCCGCCCACCTGACTGCCCGCAACCAAACCCTTCTGTTCTGCTTTCTCGCAGTGCAAGAAGCAGAAACATAAAATGGTAGTTATTACCATTTTATGTTTCTGCTTCTCGCACTGCGGGAAAGCAGTGGGGCGATGCTCTTCCGCCCTAGTGGAGGAACTGCCCCTTACTCATAGTCTCATCTAAATCTCTTGTGTTCACGTTCTGATATTTATTTGTGATAAAAAACATACACTGTTCTGTTGCAAAGTTCCACACAAACTGATATGTTTATATGATTTTCAATAAAATACAGATTTTGATTCAGTTAGTTTTTTTGACCCGTTTTCATTATTTTCGATCAAACTGCTAAATTGATGAAGATAACTTGTATATATTTGAACTAATGGTTGGTTCTACAATAGACATTCTTGCATTTCTTACAGAGGTGTGGTCTCACCTTGCCATCAGAATAAACCCTAAAAAAAAGTCTAAATATGGAGTTCACCACTGGCTGAATTTTCTCTACACCAGCGGTTCTTAACCTGTGGTCCATGGACGACCGTGGGTCCAGCAACCCTTGCTGAGAAAGTCAATTGCAGCTGAAAAAAATAAAATCATGTTAATAGATTCTTAAAGTATATAAATAAAGAAGGAAAAAAAAAATTGGAAATTTTAAAACATTGAATAAACAAGAAGGAATCTGAAATTGTAGGCTAAAAATTAAGTTGGAATCCTCACATTGATTTGTTGGAGTAGTGCAATTGGGTCATTGGTTGAGAGAGTGTGTTAACCCTTCTCAAGCAACAACCACAATCCAGATTAGGGTGAACAACAAAAGTCACTAAATTGACCTATGCTTAACAATTTGGCAGCTTGGCACAAAAGCAGCCAGGCTTCATTTAGAGGCAATGTGTAAAATATTTATGCAGCACTCAAACAGTAATAATGTGAAAACACCACACAGGAAAATTCCCACACCAATTTAGAAAAATAGAGTAAATATTAATAAATAAAATGATACAAGAACAACAAAAATCTAATTGGTACAACTGGAGCTATGCAGTTTCAAAGTCTTAGGTAAAAGTAGTGCCAAAAAGCGCAAAGCACCAAATGAAGTTATCAAGTTGTGCCGGACGGGAAAAGTCACAAGTTCAAGCTGACTGCGATGGAGCACTGGCCAGTTACAGGACTCAGTTTGGCCCACTGGGCAATCTACCTGGTTGCACCTGGACTGAGATACAAGGTCCTGCGTCATGCTGCATCGAGTTGCGTCAGTTCAGATGAGGCTGCCAATGAAGAGCTGCAAGGTGCTGCGTCGAGTTGCTTCATGATGCGTTGCTTCTGATGAGGCCACCGATCAAGAGCTACGAGGTGCGGTGATGCATGGTTATGCCTCAAGATACCTCACACTGCGTCAGTTCCAATGAGGCTGTTTATCAAGAGCTGCAAGGTGTTGCGATGGAAGGTCTTGCATCACACTGCATTGTGCTGCGTCAGTTCTGATGAGACCACCGATCAGGAGCTGTGCGATTCTGCTATGCAGGGTACTGTGTCATGCTTTATCTTGCTGCATTGGTTTTAATGAGGTAGCCAATCAGGAGCTGCAAGATGCTGCGAAGCATGCTCCTGCATCGCACTGCATCGGTTCTGAGGGAACGCACAGTTGGGCCAAGAGGAGTGCACTCTGATGCCAGACAGGAGTCTTTGTCCTGGAGGTACACATCTTTGAGATGAGGACTCACTCCACCAGAGGCCAGAAACAGGGTACAGAAAGATCCAGTTGAGTCTGGGCAGCTGAGCAGATACAGGACAGGTCTCTGGGGCTTGTTATGTTACTGTAGCTCAGAACAGGATGCCAATTAGCAAGCCATTGGAGTCACTCTATGGTTCTGGGTTCAAGGAGCAGGTCCAGTCTTCCTTCCGAAGGCAGCAGGGCAGTCCTTCTTGCAGCAGAACAGAAGAGCAGCGGAGCAGCAGAGCAGCAGGGCAGGCCTTCCAACAGCAGGGTAGCACAGCAGTACTACTTCTACATCATCTACAGGTCCAGAAGTGATATGATCTGATGAATGGTTCAAGAAGTCTAATATTTATACCTGGTGCCAGCTTTTAGACTTCCCCCCACATCCGGTTCTAGAACTGCCTGGTTCACAGATGTCTGGTTTGGCAAAAGGCTAGTGTGAAGTCCTTTGTGAGTGCAAGGGGCAGCCCCTATTGATGGGTGCAAACATGGTAGGTGACAACTCTGCTGACATCCACCCTGTCAGGAGGGCCCATCCTGCCAACACCCAGTCCTCCTTGTGTAATACTGTCTGGGAGGAAGGCACAAAGGACAACTAAACCTAGTCATGTGACCCAGGACACCTCCTGCAGGCACCACATGGTTTGGGCAAGAAAATGCCAACTGTCTAAAAGTGACATTTTCATAATTGTGACTTAAAATCCATCTTTACCATTAAAGAAGGTTTTAAATTACAACTGATTTGAGACCAAGCTTATCATTCCTACCTGCTTTTGAACAAAAGTTATCACTTATTAAATGTTATAAGGTAACCCAATGTTATGCTATGGGAGAGGCAAGCCTTGCAGTAGTGAGAAATTAATGTTGGGGGTTTTCACTACCAGAACATGTAAAACATAAAGGTGCATGTCCAACTTTTTAAATACACTGTACCCTGCCCTATGGGCTGTTTACGGCCTAGCCTAGGGGCCACTTATATGTATTAAAAAGGAAGGTTTAGGTATGGCAAAAGGTTTATTTTGCCAGGTTGAAATTGCAGTTTAAAAACTGCACACAGGCTGCCATGGTAGCCTGTGACATGTTTTAAAGGGTTTGCACAATAAGTGCTGCAGGCCCAAAAGTGGCATTTAATTAACAGGCCCTGGATACATGAAGAACCAATATACTAGGGACTTACAAGCAAATTAAATTTGCTAGTTAGATGGTTATTTACCATGAATAAAGGACAAAGTACAAGCATTTTAGCATTGGTTAGCAATGGTAAGGGGCACAGAGTACTAAAGCTGTTAAAAACAAATTCAGCAAAACAGTAGGGGAGAAGGCAAAACGTTTTGGGAATTGTAGGAGCTGGCTCTGTATATACTATACTAAAGTCAGGTATAGTGTGCACAGAGTCCAATGGATCCCCAAAGGTAGGCAGAGGTAAAAGTAGATAATATCTTAGGGGCCGATTCACAGAACTAATCTGAGATAAAATCCTTAACTTACTACTTTTGGTATTCACAGTAGGCATTTAGTAGTAGTAAAGTTAGGAGTCCTAACTTTACTACTACTAAATGCCTTCTGTGAATACCAAAAGTAGTAAGTTTAGGATTTTATCTCAGATTAGTTCTGTGAATCGGCCCCATGCGCTCTATTTGTGGTAGTGTGGCGAGCAGTAAGGCTATATCAGAGGGTAGTACTAAGCATTTATTGTACACACTCAGGCAAGAAATGATGTCACTCACTCAAAGACTGAACTCAGACCAATTTGTTTGTATAAAAATATTATTTAGTTGTATTTTATTTCTAGAACCAAGTCAGGCCTGTTACAGGTAAGTGAAATAATACTTTGCAGGAATAATACAGTTGAATGCAATTGTATGTAATTGATTTGGATCCAGGTAGGTCAATTATTCAGATACAGTTGAAATTACTTTTCAGTTACTTTGCAGTTACTGTATGATTACTTTTTAGATTACTTTTTAAGTTACTTTTTCTACTCAGTGTGATATGCCTAGATATCACACTGGGACATTTCCTAAACAAAAGGTTAGTAAATCGTTTTTTGTAAATATACAGTTTCTTATGTTTTCATTCAATTTCTCAACTCCACACAAACCGTTTTTCACAGAAAAGCAGTTAATGCAATCCTATGGGAGGAAATGAAGTTATCGGTTTGCAGGTAAGTACCTAGTTTTGGGAGTTGGGTTTCTGGGATTAGAACAAGGGTTCCCACAGGGTCAAGAATGCACTCTCAAAGCACCCTCAGTGGCACTAGGGTGGCCGGGTGCAGAGTGCTGAGGCCCAATGTTATCCAATGGGGTTAGGGGGCCTCCGGTTAGTGCCTGCTCACAAGCAGGCCACAAGGTTGTGGGAGCAAAGCTCCTGGACTTAAGCTCAGGGCAAAGGGGGGGGGGTTCAAGGTAGCACACAAAGTGCACCCATAGCGGCACAGGGGCGGCCGAGTGCAGGGTGCTGTTTTGGCATCGGGTGCCCTGCTGTTTTCAATGGGGATTCTCTGGTTGCAACGAACACTGCAGGCTCGGAACGAAGATCTTCTGGAGGCGACCACCAGTTGGAGAGGTAAATTGGGATGTCGAGGGAAGCCGGGACACCATCAGTTGAGCCGTCGAAGGCCGAGGGGCGTCGGGAGCAGGCGTGTCTTTTGGCATTGGGTTTTTCTTACGGTCAGGGGATCCTCCAGAAAGGGGCTGCAGGCGTCGGCTGGAGACTTTAGGTAGGTCAGGATCACCTGGGAGACTCCTCATGGTGTTGGGCCACTCGAACCAGGGGCGTGGGCATTGGGTACAGAGTGGTGCAGACTTGTGGATTTGGCTGGAGCCAGAGTCTGTTGGTGAACAGATTCAGCGCTCACAGGAGACAAAGTCTGGTTGGGGAAGGCAGGGCAGGGCGTCCAGGTTCTGGGGGACTGCTGGCTGCAGGACACACCAGGAGTTTGCCAGAGCAGGTCGAGGTCGGGACAGGCCGGTAGGGCTGAGGCCAAGTCAGTTGGTGTCCTCCTCTTCTTCCTTCAGCACAGCTCTTTGGTTCTTCTTCTTCTTGTCTCTTCTTGTCTGAGGAGGAAAGATTCAGGGTTGCCCCAAAAAACTAAATTTAGGGGCGTTTCAGGTAGGTACAGGAAGGGACCAATGGGTCCCTTCCTTGGGGTGGGTACACCCCCTATATTATGCCATCCTCAAGTGGGAGGGGGGCAGAAGCTTCACTTCAAGACGGCGGGGACTGAGAGTTGTGCTTCACCTCGCCTCTCCCACCTGAGGGGTGGGGTTGGCAAAGGTGGGCACCTATCTTGGCTCCTATCTTGGCTTTCCCACCAATTCTCCCACCTAAAGTGGGGGTCAGAACCGTTGGGGGCCAGTTGCTGGGAGCAGCAAAGGGCTGGGTCAGCTTACAAAGGTGGCAAGCCTTTGAAGCTTCCCCTTAGTTGATCCTGCCCATCCTGGCGGAGGAGGCTTTGCACCTTGACCCAGGATGTGCTTTGTTTCAGGACACCGAGAGTAGAAGGCTCTGGACCCCGGGGTCCAGAAACATGTCTGGTGGTGGCAGCTGACGAGCAGCCACTCAGTCAGGACACTAGAGTCAGGTTGTTTTTCAGGGGGCATCTCTAAGATGGCATCTAAGTGCATTTTTCATTAAATCCCATACTGGTATCAGACGTTTGATATCAAACGTCCCAGATTTCAGTAAAGCCATTATGGTGCTGTGGAGTTTGTAATGACAAACTCCCAGACCATATATTCTTTATGGCTGTTACTGCACTTACAATGTCTAAGAATGGAGTTAGACACTGTAGGGGTACCGGGCTCATGCACCCATACCCTCACCAGTGGTATAGTGCACCCAGCTAGAGGGGTGGCTTACCTATGCCATGGCAGTGAATTGTAGGCATGGCACACAAGAATGTGTGCCATGTCGACTCTTCACTTTGCTCTGCACCAAAACACTCAGCCTGCAATGGCAGTGTGTAGATGTAAAGGTGCAGGGCCTCTAAGAGTGGCACAATAAGTGCTGCAGCCCTTAGAGGCCTTATCTGGTCACAGTGCCCTTGGTACCCATGGTACTTTTTACAAGTTACTTATATGTGGCCAGAGAGTTGCCAATTTTGGGTGTGCAACAGTACAGATTTAGGGAAAGAACATAGCCCCTGGGTACCTGGTTGGCAGGACCCCAGAGCGCACTTAGTCAAAGAGCATCAACATCAGGCAAAAAGTGGGGGACAACCATGCAAAAAGGGGCACTTTCTTACAGGTATTGCCACCCAAGGGTGTCAAGTCGAACATAATATGGGCATTGGGTGGCCTCAATTGAGTTTAGATAAGCTCCAAACTTCCCATTACAATTAAAACCTTGATTTAAAAAAATATTTATTTGTGAATTTAAAAAAATATTTCATCATATGTGTATTGGTTTGATGAATGCTTGTTTCCATATTTTTGTGAATTGATTTGCAGTCAAATCATAGAAATTGCTTGTGCCAGGGTCCCGGGATTCCAACAATGGTTTAGTGGAAGCCCTTAAATTCCAGTAATGATTAAATAGGAGTCCACAGAAGTCAAAAGGTTAAGAACCACTGCTCTACAATATTAAACCCCAGAAGGGAGGACATTTTTCATCTGAATAGATCCCGTACTCTAATTGAGGCTGAATGTTCCGGATCTCTTTATGTAATACTGGACATCTGTTAATATTGTACACTTAGGTTGTTTTTGATTTTTGCTTTCTGAATTGGTGTTATTTTCACCTTTGTTGGTGCCCAGGTCATGCATTACAGGTCCCAGTTTGTAAATGCTTGATATAAAATGGTTAATCGTTCAACTCCAGCACCAACTCTTTTAGCATGAGGAAGAGGTCAGCATAATATGACTGTGAAATGTGAGGTATATATCACCTGACTGTTGATGTATACAGTAAACCCTGCATAAATATGTGGGTATTTGTAATATGAAACTTGGGAAAGAGCGTGCACCAAATGGGTTCTGCCGATTTATTCCTCTAGAATTTTTCCCTTTTGACTACCTGTTTTTTGGACTTTTACTATGAGTGAATCTCACTACTTTTGCTTATGCTCCCCCCACCACATAACATCATATATGAAAGTGGACTCCGGTCTTTGGATGCCTTGAGTTTGAGTGGCTGCATTTTGCTCAAACACATGTGAACATCCACCTAAAAAATAAATGTAAAACATTTGAAGCCACTTTTGTTTACTTTTTACTGATTGTACCTATGCATGATCGAGTGTCAATTTAGTTAGCTAAAAATCTAGAAATGAATTGAAATCTGCATTACTAACTCATTATCATAAACTACTTAAGCACATTTATTTTTCCTATATAAAGCAAGCACCAATCATTAAAATAGCAAAAGTGTATATGCAAATTTAAATGATGAACCACACTCCCTCAGAATTGTGAGCATCATTTGTACTAGCATCCGACTTGAGATAGGTACCTAGTAACAATTTGAGGTACGTCAGCTTCATTAAAGAATTTATAGGCTTTGGCATCTAACTAGAGAGGGACCTCTAATCATGACTTGAGGTACTGCAGGATTGTAAAGACTTTAGTTGAAGTTGACTCAAGAAGACCACCTAGTAACCACTTGAGGTGTTGCAGCTTTGTGAAAGAATTTTAAGAAGTTTGTCAATTTTTATGTGGAAGCCATGCCCCCTGAGCTTTGTGAAGGACATTAATACCAAGTTCCGAACTGGACTTAACATATATTAAGCAGTATGGTGAAACATGCATAAAAAATAAACAAACATTTATGCAAGTGATCCCATTTAAGGGTTATTTGACGAACTATCACTGACAAAAATATAGGTGAAAAAACTATTGCACAAAAATATTGAGAACACAAATATGGACTATATACACTTTGCACGTAAAGTCAAAAATATTGACAACAAAAATATAGAAGACGATAATATCATCAATATGTACATCATTTTAACTATTATGTATTCTATATTGACTTTGTATGTTAACTTTAAAAATATAATCAGCTTTAAAGCCAACCTAATATAAAATATATTTATATTTAACTTACAAATGTAACCTAAAAATATAGCATTTAAAATAATTTCAAAGTATAATAAACGTTTAAAAAATCAAATTATTAATTAAACATAAATAATAACAAATATTAATAAAAAGTAATAATAATAATATCAAGCACAAGATATAAAAAAAATGTAGAGGGGCCAGGCTTACTATTCCCACTCTAATCGGAGCAGCAGTTGGGAAAGAGTTGGGTTTAATATGTGTCAATTTTATTATTTCCACTGCAATGTAAGCAAAAGTAGGAAATGTATTAGGCTTGGAAGGGTCAGAGTTACTATTCCCACTCCAACGTAAGTGTGAGTAAGGACAATGTTGGACTTTGAAAGGATCAGATTTACTATTCCCACTCCAACCCAAGCTACAATAGAGAAAGTGTTGAACTTTACAGGGGTCTGGTTTACTATTCTCACTTGACCATAAGCAAAAGTAGGGACAATTTTGGACGCAGGAGAGGTTAGATTTACTATTTCCACTCCAACAAAAGCAAAAGTAGGGAACGTGTTGGACTTTGGAAGGGTCAGATTTGCTGTTCTCACTCCAACATAAGCAACAATAGGGAATATTTTGGACAGTGAAGGGTGGAGATTTACTATTCCTTTCCTACTCCAATATAGGCAACAGTAGGGAAAATGTTGGACATTGGAGGGGTCGAATTTACTATTCTCAATCCAGTCTAAGGAAAAGTAGAGGAAGTGTTAACATTGCAGGGATTATCTTTACTATTCACAGTTCAACGTAAGCAAAAGCAGGGAAAGTGTTGGACTTTGGAGGTGTCAGATTTACTGTTCCCATAAAAAAAGTGAGCAAAAGTAGAGAAAGTGTTAGGCTTTGGAGGGGTTAGATGTGCTATTCCCACTCCAATCTAAGCAACAGTAGGGAAAGTGTTTAACTTTGGAGCAGCTGGAATTACTATTCCCACTCCAATCTGAGCAGCAGTAAGGAATGTGTCATATTTTGGAGTGGTCATTTTTCAATTTCCACTTCAATCTAAGCAACAGTCGAAAGAGTCTTAGGGCCTTATTCCGACTTTGGGGGCCCTACAGCAGACGCTGCAACATGCTGTCCGCTGCAGGACCACCAAAGCCATGGTGCTGCCGTCGGCCAGATAAGGATTTCAATCCTGGTCTGGCAGGCGGTTCTGCGGTGGTCTGACAGCGGTGGTCTGTTAGGATAAAGAAGAGCCTAATCTGTACTCATCTGATTGGCGCTCCTGTCCCTCCCACTGGGAATACTATGAGACAATGGCATAAAATTTCAGAAGATGCTTTCTCAAAGGAGTTCATCCCGCCTACTTTTGATAAGCCCGGAGATATTAATATTAAATTTAATGAACTCCATCAAGCTATAATGGCAGCCATAGACACTTTGGTGCCACTCAAGACACAGCAGCCCAAATCCCAACGAAAGCATGCAGTCTGGTTCACTCCGGAACTACGTAGGGAGAAATCTAAGTGTAAAAAATTGGAAAAAATATAGTGAATAACTCAATCGCAGGCAGAGAAAGGAATATTTAAAACGGCTGTAACTTCCTACCATAAAAACATTAAGATAACACAGAAAGGATATATTTATGCGCAATTAAGCCAAGTGGGCAATTCTACTAAGCAACTCTATAAGATTCTTAAATCATTTACTTCTCCAATTGCCTGCGCAAACCCTATCCCTGTATCAGAAATTTTATGTGATTATATCTCCAATTTTTTTTTTTTAAATTGACAAATTTCCTAGGGACTCCAGTACTTTAGACACCTCCATTCCTTCTTCTACAGCTTCCAGAAAGAAAGACATCGTCTTAGCACGCTTTCAACCCCTGCAGGTTTCTAAAGTGAAAGAGATGCTAAAAACGGCTAAATCAGGTTCCCCTACTGAGATTATGCCAGCCAGACTGTTTGCCTTAATAGCAAAGCATCTCGCCCCTTCAATATGCACCTTATTTAACTACTCCCTGTGTGAGGGGAAAGTGCCCCATGTATGGAAATCCGCTCAAATCCTTCTGATTTGTAAAAAGGTTAATTTGCCTTCTACAGAGCTATCTAACTACTGCCCCATTTCACTCCTTCTGCTCAAGAGCAAACTCTTGGAAGGATATATCAACTCGAAGCTCATGAAACATATTGAATCCCAAGTATGTCTTGACCCCTCACAGTCTGGTTTTAGACCAAGATACTCTACTGAATCTCCCCTTAAAGGTGTCACGGACTTCATTAAACTTTCCCCAGATAATAACAAGGCAGTATCATTAGTGCTGCTGGACTTGTCCGCAGCCTTCAGTACTGTAGCCCACCATAAGCTTCTGCAAAGACTGATGGAAATTGGTATGGAGGGGTCGGCTCTTCAATGGCTTACCAGCTTTTTAGAGCAGCGCACACAAACCGTCAATTTGGGTCCCTTTCGCTATTGTACTAAATCCCTTACGAAGGGGGTTCCTCAGGGCTCGTGCCTTAGTCCTACATTATTTAACATATTTGTGGTCCTCTTGCAAATATCATCAGAAATCATGGCTTTGTTCCCTTTTCATATGGAGACGATACACAACTTCTTCATTGGTTTGATAATAATGGGGTGGCAACAAAACAGCTCTTTGCAAACAGTATGCGTGCTATTTCTGACTGGATGACGAAGAATTTTCTCCAGTGAATGCCGATAAAACAGAAATACATCTGTTCGGCAAAGCACAAATTCTGTGGCCCCACGATTGGTGGCTGTCAGAATTTAGGCCCAGCCCCCACCCCTACATCCAAGGCAAAAAATCTGAGAGTTTATCTGGACCACTCCTTATCTATGAAAGATCAAGTGGCCACTTCAGGCACCTGTTTTCACATGCTGAAGCTTCTACGGAGATTGTTCCGCCTTCTCCCTTTATCAGTACGCAAAGACCTTGATCCAAGCTCTGTTGGTCAGCCGACTTGACTACTGTAATGCCCTTTTGGCAGCTGCAAATGCTACAGTGCTAAACAGGTTGCAAGTGGTCCAGAACACTGCAGCACGTCTGGCTCTTAATATGCCTCCTAGAACGGCTTTTCTGCCATTATTGAGATGCCTCCATTGGCTCCCCATCCATGAAAGAATCAAGTTTAAAATCTGCTGCTTGGTCCATAAAACAATCAATGATAGGGGGCCCAGTTATCTGGCGGAAAAACTTGTCCATTCCCTTCCTAGCAGATCTCTGCACTCTGGAGAGAAGGCTTTGCTAGTTGTCCCTCGGTTTAATAAACTACAAGCCGGTGGCAAAACCTTTGCCTACCTTGCCCCGCAATTTTGAAATTTGCTTCCCGTCTCATTACGCAAGTGCCCGAATTTCCTTAAGTTCAGGAAACTTCTGAAAACGGAACTTTTCAAAAACTGATTGCCCCTCCCACCTTTGTTCCTTCCGTTGTTAGAGTGGAGATACCACTCCGGGGGTGATTCCAGCGCTCTACAAATCCTTCATTCACTCATTCATTCATGCAGACCGCCACTGTCAGAGCACCAACTGCACCTTCCTGCACGGTGTGGCATACATGCCATACCTTGCAGGAACAGGGGGTGAAAACCCAGAGTGGCCCAACATGTTCCCCCCCGCATGCACCCTCAGGCCTAGGAGCAGCAGGAGGCCCTTTTAGGGCCCCTTTCGTTGCCACCGCCACCCTTTTCATGGCAGGCTCACCGCCATGAAAGGGGTGGTGAACAGGCAACTCCTAATATGCTCGGAGGTGCCACAACGGCACCGCCAGCATATTAGTGCTCCTGACTGCTGCACCGCTGCCACAGGATCCTGGCTCCCCGATGGATGCAGAGGTCCTATGATGGTCCAACTGCCACACTCCTAATACTGCGGGCTGGCCCACAGTGTGGTGGTGGTCGGACCACCACCACAAGTACAGCAGTCCTGTGGACCGCTGCGCTCATAATAAGGCCCTTAGACTTTGGAGGGGTTAGAGCTACTATTTCCACTGAAACCTAAGCAACAGTAGGGAAAGTGATGGACTTTGGAGTGGTCAGATTTACTATTCCCACTCAAATCTAACCAACAGTAGTGAAAGTGTTATTCTTTGGAGGGGTCAGATTTACTATTCCCACTCCTAAATCATATCAATAAAATATTTAAATATAGATTTTAAAAAATGAACACATATTTAAAGAATACGTGTCTTCATTAAATATGACATAAAAAACAATTACTCTTAACCACTTAACCGCGGCGCGAATTCCGCCGCGGTGCGGCAGTTTAATTAAGTGGGCGGGGCCGCGTCGGCCAACGGACGTGCGCAGCACTACGGAGGTAGTGCTCGCGACGGCCGTTGGCCGACAGAAGCAGCGAAGGGGTTAAAGATACACAATTAATTTCACAAATAAAAAGTTAAAATTAAATTTAAATTAATTAAAAAATATATTTTGAATTAAAACTAATATAAAATGTATTAATGCAGTTTAATAATTAAATAAACTGATCTACCAATTCACAATTGAGGGAAATCAACAAATAATTAAAATAACAATTAATGAATTAGTTAATCTACATAATTGCTGAGTATCATTACAGTTAATTTATTTTCAACATATTTGCTTAATTTCATCTGACCTACTTTTAAAGTATAGGTCTACCTTTGCATCCAAGATAAAATGCAACCTCAAATAATCCTTTTTTAGTGAGGTAATTAGTCAGACAAAATTGTGTTAATCAGGCCAGGTCTAAAAATATTTGGCCCATTCATTCAAATTCTATATTTTTTACCACATTTTGACCGAAATCTAAAAGGTTGATCCTTCTTAAAAATATATTGTTTGCCAAGCCAAGGTCCCAATAAAGCTTATTGTTGGTTCTTAAGCCTTTTGCTCAAATTAAACTTTGCTCCAAACTTCAAAGCGTGTTGCATCCTCGGTTAATTTCTTGCACATATCAACTTTCTGTTTCATTTCAATAGTGTGTGTTCGCCTATTTCCATTTTGTTTTAAATTCAATAATCCTGGGTTGCTGGTTTATATTCCTTGTCATCGTGTAAAAGTACTTGATTTGATTACTTAGTCTCATTTCTGTGCAAATACACTTTGAAATGTTAGTTTCCATTTACGATGCTGTGGATTAAGCCGTGTTAGACAGGATTTACTAGCTGGACAAACGTTTTGAGAAGATTTATGTTTGTAGTTCGTTTTACTGCTTGTAGCAAAAGGTTGAGTGTGTTAGATGATTGTTATTTAGGTTCTGTGGCATTCTATTAAATTCTATTCTATTAAAAGGAAATGTGTAGGAAATGTTTATTGCAGGGAATGTGCAGTTATTTATACATCTTCTATGCAGCATAACATTGTTTCAAACCTCACCAGCCATAATAAATTGAGCTGGAAATAAAATTATTGATTGTACATAGTGGTATTGTACTTAGCTCATGCCTTGTAACTGTTAGAGGGATAATTCGCGAGTTTGTGCAATTTATATCACATCTCAATAATCTCCAAAATATTCCCCAACAAAATTTTATTTTAAAATTAAAGCTCAGTGGATCTTCAGCAGCAGTACTATCAAAATGATGATCCCGTACTTTTGAGGATTGGATCTCTTGAGAACAGGTCTAATGAAATTACTCACTTGAACACAGCTTTTGAGAGATCGTCACAATTGACATGAGGACACATTTTGAGTTAAAATATAGGGCAATGTGACATATTTCCAATTTGCATAATTGCATGTAATTTTACATAATTTCGCAGCACTTTTGTGCAATCACATGAAAGCAAATAACTCCAATTTCGCACAACCCTAATTAAGTCATAGCAGCTAACAACTGTCTTGAGCAAATGTTATTGTATGGGGAAATTAGTGACACTGTAAGCACTTGGGTTATTAGTTGCCAAGGATGTGAGACCTTTATAGTAATAAGTCTGCAATTAGTTTTTTTTTACTGGGAACCAAGTACCCATTGCAACACTTACTCTCTAAGGGGGTGATTATGATGGCGGGCGGATCGCCACCGCCCGGCCGGTGGTGGCGATCCGCCCGCCATCACAACCACATTTCCCCCGCCATATTACCATGGCGGGGGGCACCGCGGCGGATGGAAAATCCGTCCACCGCTCACGATTGCCGACCGGGCGGAACTCGGGCACAATATGGTGGCGGTGCCTGGAAGGCACCACCATCCATATTATGATGCCTGGCAGTTCTGGCCTTTCCATGGCGTCGATGCCGCCATGGAAGGGCTGACGGGAATTGCTATGGGGGGTACCTATGGTACCCCCCTACATTGCCATGCTCAAGCTGGCAGGCACCGCGCCTGTTACGTTGTGCATGGCAATGCACAACATGCCTCTTTGGCATTGCGGCGGGTGCTGCTTACAGCAGCGCCCGCTGCAATGTTAAAGATGCGGGATGCGACCGCCAGGGTGGCGGTCGCATCCTAATTGGTGGTGCGGGACCGCCGCACCGCTGGCGGCCGGTCCCAGCACTGCTAGGGTGGCGGACGGACTGAAGTCCACCCACCATCCTAATGGGGCCCTTAGTGTGGTGAGGCAGAGCAGTCTAAGGCCCAATCAGGGGAGGTGGTATGGATAATCTCAATTCACTGGTACTCAGGAACAACAATAAATCATTTATTGTCCACTCAGTGCTATTTCATTTTAAAAAGGAAAAATAGTTTTATTACTCACATACTACTAAATGCTATACACTACATTAGAAATATACACATTCAGGTAGATTGAAGTACCTTTGGTTATGCCCTCATGGCACCAAAGGTACTCCTAGTGGGTCTGGAACCTGATAACCACAATATCCCCCACCTACGACAGATCCAACATCACAAAATAGGTCTGGTCAGTATACATAAGGAAGGCCTACTGGCTTTGTCAAGGTGACACAGTTGGTAGGCTTCATTAATAACAATGACTAAATGTTATGCTTTTTCAATGTAACACCATCAAAATATTGGGAACAATATCAATATTCAATATCATTCATTAAAAGTGTAAAAATTGCATTGTTTGTGACCAATATTATCAATAAAGCATTTTCAAATCAAAAACATGTATGTCAGAGTCTTTCTGTACACTCAAAATGCAGCAATAAGACCAAGTATGAAAGGAATTCCACACTCCTGAGCTTGAAAGCAAAAGCTGCAGCTCTAGGAGTGCTTGAATCAATGGTGCACCTCTCCTGGGGTCATGTATTCAATCACCTGGTAAAGGTATGGCTACTTTTGTAAAATATTAGTGTCCTCCCTTCTGCAGCCCCTCAAACACTCTTTGCCAAACACTGATCGCGCTCCTGGCCATTTTGGGGCCAGCACAGAAAAGTTAAATACATAAAACAGCCCCCTTGCGGGGCATTATGAGGCGCTCCTTTGAGGAGCAATGCATATGTTACTGGCAGGTTTTCCCCCTGTTTTATTTTATGCCTGTGGCCTGGTCATGGGTACAGGTTCGGGCAACCCACCTGGCATCAGGCGGTGCCCTCACCCCACAGGAGAACCAGCAGTTTCTCTGTCCTAAGGGGCAGGTTAAGGGGGTTATTGACAAAAGGGTCCCACAACCTGACCTCCATCTGACCCCCACAGGGTGGACAAAAAAACTCAATAGCGCCCGGATTTTAATTTTCTTCTTGAAGAGTGGGGGTGGCCATCCTAGACATCTGGACATGCCCCCACCATGTAATAGCCCCAGCTCTTTCTGCCCTCGATGGACAGATTGGGGGTGTCTAAACTCAATCTGCACCTCCAAGGGGGAGAAAGGACACTAGACATTAGGGAGTTTTATTTTTTAAAAAGAAGAAGTGGGGACAGTCTTTTAGGCATGGGACCATGTCTCAACCCCATAAAAGTCCCAGCAGTCTTTTTTAAAGTATGAGGTGGTTACAGTCCACCCAGACATGAGGCCAAACTCTCACCCCCAAAGGACCCCACAGTCTTTCTAACCTCTGGAAATCAGATTGGGATGGTTTATCCCCAATTTGCCTTCCCCGGGGGACAAAAAACCTACTACACCAAGAATATATATATATATATTTTTTTTAAAGTAATGGGCTATGCCCACGGCAGATAATATCCCCAACTGTATGTGACACTAATAGAGGCAGTTGAAAGACAAGAACTTGCCACTACTAGAGGCAGTGCCTCCCAGGCCTCCATCACCCCCAAAGATAGTTGAGAAGAAAGTAGGTGGGTCCCATCCCACTGTTTCGTATGACCACACCTACTTGTGTTAGAACTGCATGGAGACTCGACCACAAAAAAGTGAATCACTGAGAATTTTCAAAAAGACAAAAATCATTTATCTCACCAGTAGCAAGTGTAAGTTCAAGACTGGATGTTAGAATAAACAAATACTTTCTGTGCAAAGCTCTGATGCTGGCTGGGAGCTTACCAATGTAGTGGGGGAAAGTTTACACATGGGGACTTATTGCCATGGGGATGCAAGTGCGACATGCAAGGCTATGGTACAACTCACTGTAAATGTCAGCAAGAAGCACAGCCTGCCCCATATCATCGAAGGACCACTTACAAAAGAAGATAACAGGCTTTTTTGACTCAATCAGGGTGCAACATAGAGACAGAAGATGTTTCTGAGAAACACAAAATAATTAATACACCCAACATGTCACTGACAAAAGCCAACTTTATTGCTAGTCTGCAGTCTTTCAAAAATGAGATTATGATGAGATCAAGGCTTTTATTACTAATGAACTTGCCATATTATGCTCTTACTTAGGGAAAAGATCATAGCCCTGAGAGCTTATGTAGTATCAGCCAACATTAGAGCGGTTGAATCAGAAGGACAGAACCTGGAAGGAAAGACCATAACAATGAAGGAAAGACTCTCAACCATGCAGACAAAAAAAAACAACGCAATCTTTGGGAATATGGTCTTGAAAATCACACTCAAAGTAAAAATATTAGAGTTCAGGGCTTGCAGGAAGACGTTGAAGCGTCTGATGTGGAAATATTCATGAAGCATTTCTTTACTGAACTGCTGGGAGATTTTAAAAAAAAAAGCACATTACACCGAATTGAGTGCACAAAGTTGTACTGAAGTACAGTGGGATGCAGGTAAATCCTGAGCCATCTGAGCAAAGTTCCACAACTATCAAATTAAACAGATTGTATTAAAACCAGCATGAGGAAGAGCTCAAACAACCCACAACAGGTTCAAGTGCATTTTGCTACAATCATCCAACAGGACTGAATGGAGAGTCCCTTGACCACAGAGAATCCAGGAAATGAGAAGAAACAAAGGACCCAGGGGAATAGAACCACATGATTTAAAAAACTGACCTGCAATAGGCCCGCACATTTGCAATATAGATACAAAGAATATGGTAGGGCAGGCAAACTAGCCCCAGTACGATAGAGATGCCTCTTAAGATTCCACATCCTACCATTGCACATGTAATATTTGTTTTGCCCCGGATATATAGGGAAAACTTCATACATGAATTTCTGCATGCTTGAAGAATATTATCTAATGTGCAACTGAAGAAAACTTCTAAGACAGAGGTAGAATTGCTAGTAGGCCCCATCTTTACGGTACATACAATGACAAGGTTAGTGCTCAAAAGCAGCTTCAGATGTGATGAAAGCCTAATCGAAGCACTGTAAGAAACATAAGATTGTTTCTCTAAAAGGTTTAAAAATGCTGTGAAATGTTTAGAGCGGCATAGGCCTTTGACTTATTATGTGTTTCAAGGGTTGCAAACACAGAATGAGAACCATTTTTACCATTAGTAAAAATAAATAATCTAGGGGAAATTGAGGGTCTCATTAGCAACAACACCTACACAAATATCTTAGTTTGATGAAGACAACATTATTGAACGTGAAACAAGTGAACACTTCAAGTAAAGTAACCATAGTGTAGCAATACATTGGGGGAAGTTTGATGTTGTAGTCATTAAAGAAACATTTTTAAAATGAACAGAAGAGAGGAGGCTCATGCATAAGCAGTACCCATAAGCATATTAATCCTTGAGCCACTCTAGACACAATGGAATAGCTTTGTTCATTAATATGCTATTGCCCTTAGCAAAGGTAGACTTTAAAAAAGACAAGAAGGTAGATAAGTAATTATTGGGGGAACATTAGAAGAGGAAAAAGGGGACCTTTACTGTGATCTATGGTCCCAATACCGGTCATACCATCCTGAGTAATAGTCATAGTGGACTTCAATGCAGTTTGGAATTCAGTAATGATAGAATGGGCA
Source organism: Calotriton arnoldi (assembly GCA_963921515.1). Lineage (NCBI taxonomy): Eukaryota > Metazoa > Chordata > Amphibia > Caudata > Salamandridae > Calotriton > Calotriton arnoldi. Next base: position 481,196 of record CAWUFW010005419.1, read on the forward strand.
CAGGAATTGCATACTCAAGGTGTGGCATTCTAGGTCTCTGCTCCTGTTGCCAGGAGCTTTGGAATGTGTTATGTAGGAGGCTGTCAGTTGAAGCTGAGCCTCCTTCCTGTCTGCACGGTTCCTGTGGATGGGATCCTTTTTCCTATGAATAAACCTTTTTCCAAATACCAATCTGCGCAGAGCTTGATTTTACATTTGGCGACAGAGGATGATGAAATAAACACGGAAAGGATCTCAACACCTTCTACATTAAGCTCTTCTTACTGAGCTCAAGCACCGCTTTCAAGGAACCTTTGGACTATCAATCAACTTTGAGGTACTGTTAAATATATATTTTTTTCCCTCTTCTTTCTTTCAAGGCGCTGCGGATTTCACCCCTTATGTGACCTTCCCTTGGACTTTACATCACCTCCCCTTGAGGTTACTTTTGTGCGCTTCAAGCCTGATGTGTCATTAACTTTATCGTCATGCTCACGCATCGTCAATTTTAAGTCACCTTCATGCCGAACGCTTTTGCGCTTACACGCGCACCATCTTCAAAACTTTTACTTGGGCTTACCAGCGCTGCAGCAGGCATTGTTTTCTTTTAAAATTGCCTCACGCTCAAGACTCCTGTCTGCTTCCACACTGTGGAACCCGAATTGCTTGGAACCGGAATTCCACCATCTTCTCACTCTGTTTCTGGAGCTCTGCTGTCGTCATCCGCACTCTGACGCGCTCACGCTGCTCCTCACGTTGCGTGGCGGCCATCTTAAGTTTCCACAGTGGCTGCAATTAGTTTGGGAATTTCTTGAGCTTGGGTCTCACGTCTGTGATACGCACACAAGCTTTCTAGCGAGGTTCCCTGAGCATGGAATCACCTCATCACCTTCTCCTGCTCTAGTTCCTTACGTCAGTACAACTCATAGCGTTGTGTTGCTAGGAGACAAGACATTGACTTCAATGCAGAGGCATTCCGGCACATTGTTACTGTGATGGGCACACTCCCCTGTGACAGTTGGATTACAGTGTGCATTTATTCGACTCCAACGCAGAGGCATTCCTGCACATCGTTACAGTGATGTGCACACTTCTGTGACATTTTGATTACAGTGTGCATCTTTCTCCTGTGACACGCACACACTTGACAATTCAATCAAATTGTGTGTCAGTTTGCTTTTCATGTTACAACCTCACCCTATTTGGATTACAGACAACAGTTCAGCCTGTGACACGCACACACTTGACTTCTACTTTATTTGTGTCTCTTCTCTAGATTCATATACACACCCTCAAGAAGACTCACTTCTGGGTTTGCAAAGTGTGTGTTACTTCTGTGATACGCACACATTTCTTTATATCCTTTGTTACATATTCCATGTAGTTAAACTTTGTTTGATCTTAGCAAACTTATAGTCCTGCTCAGGTCACATTTTTTATTTGTTTTGTTTTCTAACTGTTTGCAAAATGCAGAATGTGCCTGCGCCACCTTTCTTTCTCTCTAGCCTCGGTGATCATCCCATACGGTGGCAGAAATGGCGCAAAGTTTTCGTAAGGTACGCCAAGGTCTGTGGTTCCTCCTTGAGCGCTGAAAGAAAAACAGCTTTATTGCTGCATTGTTTAGGGTCAGAGGGCCAAGAGGTCTTTGACCATCTTCCCGAAATACATGAGCCTGATCTGAATGAATTTGAAATTTGTATTGCAAAGTTGGACAAACATTACCTGCCCAAATTCAATACCATTCTAGAGAGATATCATTTTGGTCGCAGGAGCCAACTCGATGATGAGTCCATAGAAAATTATATAACCGCTTTGAGAAAATTGGCTTCATCTTGTAAGTTTGGTTCCACTGAGACGAAAGAATTAGAGACCAATTTATGTTGGGCTGTAATATTGAACGTGTCAGAGAGGAGCTATGGCAGAAAGATGAGCCTTCACTTGAAGATGTTCTGGTCATTGCTAAAAGGATCGAACATTCTCTTAAGTGTGTGGAGGTCATTAAAAAGAATGGTGATAAGAAAGAAAAGGATTCAGTTCAACTTGTCAAACAACCCCAAAAAGTAATGAGAGAACTAGATCAAAAGAAACCTGATCCAGGAAAAAATAGGAAATTCAATACCTTTCAACCTAAATGTTTTCGCTGTGGCAAATTAGGTCACTTGGCCAACGACAAGTTATGTCCAGGCTGGAAAGCTACATGCACCAATTGTAAGAGGAAGGGTCATTTTGCTGCGGTATGTAAAGGTAAACCTTTTCAAGGGAAGAGTAAATGAAATTTACGAAGAAGAAGAATATTTTAATGATACTGATGCTGAGGTTGATTGTGGTCAAATTCTGCTACAAGTCACTGGTAATTGTGAGGGTACGAATGGTCCCATAGATGAGGTCTTGGTGCAAGGTGAAAGTACATCTCTTTTGTTTGACTCTGGTGCTAAAATCACCATAATTTCAAAAGAGTTCTATGTCAAGAAAATCAAGCACAAAATAAAAATCTGCCCTCCTGACATTACACCATGTGCTTATGGGGGTGAACCTATTAAGCTATTAGGTTATTTTTGTGGCCCTTTAGAATACAAGAACAGAATGATTAATGCCAAGATTTACATTTCTCAAAAAGGGGACAGCATATTAACCGCTTAACCGCGGCGGCAATTCCGCCGCGGCGGTTTTATTGAGTGGGCGGGGCCGCGTCGGCCAACGGACGTGCGCAGCACTACGGAGGTAGTGCTCGCGAAGGCCGTTGGCCGACGGGCGCACGGAAGGGGTTAAGCTGGTTCAACCAGAGAGATCTTGGTGTAATCCTGGATCCCAATGCTTCACCCCCTATTAGATTAGGAGAGAACTTCAACACACACTTAATCTCTTCTGTGGGAAGTAACTCCTCTGAGGATTTCATGCAAATATTGAAACTGAAGTTTCCTCAAGTTTTTTGCAAAACCTTGGGCTGTTTGAGAGAATATGTGCATCACATTAGGATGGTTGAGGGTGCTAAACCTGTGTGCAGCAAGGTGCACAATGTCCCTGTTGCAATGCGTGAGCAGGTGCTAAGTGAATTAGAACGTTTGAAAGCTGATGGCATAATTGAGGAGGTTGAAGCCACGCCTTGGCTTGCTCCAATGGTAGCCGCTAAGAAGGCTGATGGCTCCATACGTCTGTGTGTGGACTTAAGAGAATTGAACAAACATGTTGTGGTAGATCGTTACCCCTTGCCGAAGATCACAGATATGTTGATGTTACTTCAAGGTGCCAAAGTCTTTAGTACCATTGATCTTAAATCTGCTTATCATCAGATTAAATTGAGTGACGATTCAAAAGACCTTACGGCTTTCGTGACTCCATTCGGCACCTTTCGCTTTGCCAGGCTTCCTTTCGGCCTAGTGTCAGCGGCTTCGGTTTTTCAGCGAGCCTTAGAAAATGTGTTAAAAATCTCACCGGTGTAAGGGTATATCAAGATGATATACTAATCTTTGGAAGTGACAATAGAGAGCATGATGAACGAGTTTTGGAAGTTTTGTGTAGACTCAATGATCATAATCTGACAGTTAAAATTGAGAAGTGCAAATTCAGGAAAGAATCTATTGATTATCTAGGTCACTCCATTTCTGCGGTGGGTGTCATGCCCAAGGTGGATCTCGTTGATACTATTCGCAAACTGCATTCGCCCGCTAATAAGGAGGAATTGATGAGTTGTTTAGGGATGGCGGAGTATTATAGCAAGTTTGTTCAGGGCTTCGGCTCTCTGTGTGTCAAGATGAGGTCACTGCTACACAAAGGGTGTGAATTTGTGTGGGACCAGGCGTGTGAGGATGAGTTTCGCAATCTCAAGGAGAGATTGAACGCTGCGCCTAAATTAAGTTGTTTTGATCCCAAAAAGAAATCGTATTTGATAACTGATGCCAGCATGAAGGGTCTAGGTGCGGTTCTACTACAAAAGAACCAAGGACGGGACAACATAATCTTGTTTTTGTCACGGAGTCTGCGAGGGGCTGAATTGAGATATTCTGTCATAGAAAGAGAAGCTCAAGCTGTATTTTGGTCCATAAAGAAACTCAAAAAGCTGTTGTGGGGCAGTGTGTTTGAAGTTAGGACTGACCACAAGCCTTTGTGTGAAATCTTTAAGAAAAAGGGCATCAATGCAGTGTCTAGTAGAATCACCAAGTGGGTTGTGGCGCTACAGGATTATGATTTTGAGATCTGTACCTGCTTGGAGTGGAGAATAAGGTTGCTGATGCATTGTCACGTTTGGTTGATTCTGGTGAGCAAGGTTCATCTGATGATTGTGAACAAGAGGACGAGGACTTGGTTTGTTACATTGAGGGTGACAGTATTACCCGACAAAGGTGGTTTGAGGCTTTAAGCTCAGACAGAGTGTTGCTTGAGGTTTTGGAACGTGTCAAGGCTGGTTGGAAGACCAAACCCAAAAGCGAGGATGAGTTAGAAAAATGTTGGCATGTCAGGGATGAGCTTTCTGAGCACAGTGGTCTACTTGTTAGGGGTTTGAGATTAGTTCCTCCGTCTACCCTTAGACAAGAGCTTGTTACTTTGGCCCATACAGGACATCAGGGGATGTCAAAAACCAAGGAAAGGCTGAGGTTGTCCTATTGGTGGCCGGGAATGGATTTGCAGGTAGAGCGCATTATCAGGGATTGTGTGCAGTGTGCCTTGAGTGAGAGGGTAGCCAAGCCGAAGGTCCAACCGATGGTCATACAAGATCGCCCTGATGGCCCTTGGAAAGAAGTCGTACTGGATATTGTTGGCCCTGTTCGTTCTTTGGGCTCTGAGTGGTATGTTCTGGTTCTGGTAGACTTGTTCTCCAGATGTCCAGAGATAGCTGTTACACGTGGCATAGAAACTAAGCATGTGAAGACATTTTTGCAAAAGCTCATAGCCAGGGAAGGCATCCCTGATGCCATATTAACTGACAATGGCGTTCAGTTTGTTTTCAGAGAAATGGAGCAGTTCCTGGTTCAACATGGCATTAAGCACAAGAAGTGTGCCTTATACCATCCTGAAACTAACGGAATGGTGGAACGCTTCAATCGTGTTCTTAAAGAGACGATTGAGATGGCTAAATCCACTGGGTTGGACTGGCATAATGAATTCTTCAAGAAGGTTGAAATTTATAGGTTGTCCCCCCACGCCACGACTAAGAAAACCCCCTTTGAACTTTTCAGGGGTAGACGTCCCAACACGTTGATGGCTCCTACATGTGTAAATGAGTTACAGAATGCTCGGGGTGCAAGCTGTGATGAGCATGATTGGAAACTGGCTGAATCAAGAAAAATAGTAGCTCGTAAGGAGCTTTATGACCAGAGAAAGAGTGTGAAAGAGACTATTGTGGAAGTGGGGGATTGGGTCCTAATTAAAAATCCTTGTAGAAGAAGCTCTTCTACAGCATTTCTGAAACCTTTGCAGGTTATCAAGATCTTTAAGAATGCTGTCAAGACTGCCGATCACCGCATTTGGAACTTGAACAGAGTGGTTGTAGTCAGAGATGATCTGGTACCTTTTCATCCGCTGTACGGAGGTTCCGGTCCCGGCTCTTCTAACAGTTTTAGTGGTTCAAAGGTCTCTCCTGCAGGTTTGAAGGGCTCTAATGACTCTTGTGGTTTAAATAACTCTCTTGGAAGTTCAAAGGGCTTTCTCAGAGTTTCAGGCACCATTCGTAGGTCCACAAGAGTACCTTCTTCTCCGACATACTTAAAAGATTATGTACAGTGAATTTCTTGCTTATGTAGCTTGAAACTCCTCTTATGTTTCACTTTTGTTTTCCTCTAATTGTATATCATTTGTGGTTTTAGTATGTTTTGTAAAGGAGGGAGATGTGTGGCATTCTAGGTCTCTGCTCCTGTTGCCAGGAGCTTTGGAATGTGTTATGTAAGAGGCTGTCAGTTGAAGCTGAGCCTCCTTCCTGTCTGCACGGTTCCTGTGGGTGGGATCCTTTTTTCTATGAATAAACCTTCTTCCAAATACCAATCTGCGCAGAGCTTGATTTCACACATGGGCCTTTTTAAAAGAAGCTTAAAGGCAAACTAGCTAGGTTTCCATGACATCTGGCATAAACAACATGATCGTACGTTCTTCTCATAGATCCGTTAAATATATTCAGGAATTGAATACATTTTAACCAATAATGCATTTGCTTTCTTGAGAAAGTGACGATATCTATATTCACTGGCGGCCCTTGACATTTTGAACAGGTAATCACCAAGGTTGGGACTGCACTGCATCAGGTGCATGTGCATTCAAAACATTTTTGAAGAGTGTGGTATCTGTGTGCCTTTCTAGAGCAGAGTTACGTAGGCTGTAGCTGGGCTGCTCCAAAAAAACATGACCTATTGGATAATAGCTGCTTTTCAATACCTGGAAAAAAATCAACATAAAATGCATTCATTTATAAATGACCCCAATATTTTATTTTTCTTCAATTTCTCAACTAAATAGCTGTGGTTCATCTTAAAATCATCACTGTATTGATTTAAGCCAAGACAAGGTGTGGAACACAGGCAAGAGCAAGTGCCATTTTTGGGTGAAGGAATACTAGGTGGATGCCTAGCTGCCACCAGCTGGTGGGTACCTTATTTCCAGTACAAGCAGAAAATGTCGCACAACTGCTAAAGTGGGTAGTAGAGAAAAATGTACTTTGAACTAAGGATGGCAAAAATCCTTGTGCTGGCCTATGATGGTGCAGACTGAGAAAGAAGTAATAGAGATGAGTATAAAAGAGAATGGAGTATTTGCGAGAGAGGGGGGTGAGAGAGTGGGAAAAATGAGAAGAGTGTGATGGAAGCATGTATGATAGATTACATTGGGATAGAAAAAGGCAAGAGAGGGGCAATGTGCATGAAGAGTGTAAGGGCAATGAGAATAAGAGAAGAGGTGAAAAACAAATGAAGGTGAAGCAAAGTAAGACGAGAAGAGACTAAAAGTAGAAATGTAAGCAAAAGAGATTAACATTAGTGGGTGGGAATGAAAGTGAATTAGAAAGAGACAAAAAGTAGAAAGGAGTGAATCGATCGAGGTAGAGGGTAGCCAGAGGGAGAGGGAGAACGAGAAAGGAATATATAATAGAGAAATGGGGATTAGAAAGACAGAAGAGGGGTGTGTTATCTTTGTTTTTACCTTTTTTATCTTTGTTTTTGCCGTTTTTTTCTTCAAATGAGCCGTACTGGGCACATGTCGCTATCTTCATCCCCTTTCACACCATGAGTAAGGAAGGTCTTTGTCCTGGTATAGCAAATGCCCAGCCTTTGACAAATGTGTATCAAATGGCAGCAGATGGATCTAAGGAAAGAGACAGCAGCATGTCTGCAGGATATGACACCAAAAGTTACAGCAGGACCAGGAGAGTCAGCAGCAGAATTTTCAGGATTGTGACAATGCTGAAGTGAGAATGGTGTGAGTACTTGCATAATCACTCACTTATCCAACTATAAATTCCCCTCAGTGAGTTAAGCACCTGCTCCAGAGATCTCTCTCTAACCTACATTGCACTAATGCCTTAACTGTGCAAGTTGTGTGAGCAATGATAGCTTGTATTAGCCTGCCTGCTGACTATATGCTTTCGACATGAGACAATGAAGCTTGCTTTGCTACTGTCATGCTGTACCTGTTCTGTGAAGAGGCAAGGCTTTCACTGCTTCCACCTGATGTATATGTCCCCTGTGATGGGGAAAGCTTACGTTGGTGGTGATCTAGCTGTATCTGCCATCTGACAGATGGAAGCTTACACAGTTTCTGCCGAATATGTGCCTGGAGAAAGGATGTTTCCACTTCTGTTGCCCCATCTTCTGAAAATACAAGGGATATATTGAATGCACTTGCATACCATGCCCTATGAGTCAGGGGCTGTTTCACGATATTTGATGTGAGACACCAAGGGGCATATTAGCAAGACCCACGTTAAAATTATCACCGTTTTAGCGGCAGGAAACTGCCGCTAAAGCAGCGATAATGGGCTTGCTACATATGCGCTAGGTAGAATTCCAATAGAAGCCCAGGTTAGATGTGCAGGACGCCTAACCTGGGCTTCTATTGAATTCCATAACGCACATTAGCAAGCCCATTATCGCCGCTTTAGCGGCAGTTTCCTGCCGCTAAAACGGCGATAATTTTAACGTGGGTCTTGCTAATATGCCCCCAAGTTCTTTAGTTCTGAGGAAAGCAATATTCAAGCACTGAAACATGGTGACCGAAAAGAGAAGTAGCTTCCATTGCCTGACTCACATGTTTTGAATTTTGTAGTAGGGAGGCATCAGTAAAAACATTTTAACTTACTGACACGCAATGTTAACATAGGTTTGAATTTAAAAAATGGAGGAACCAAGTGTTGACTTGAGGGACTTAACCTCATCCAAACTAGGGAAACCCATAATTAGGAGATTGTAAGACCAGTCGACAGTAGTACTCTCTGATGCTTTCCAGTGCTAGATGTGGAACCCATTGATGAAGCATACCACAGTGGATAGGTGAGTACATCAATGTATGCTAATTCCTAGTGGTGTGTACAATTCTCTTAATTGTATGAAATGTCATCAAAATTATGCAAAATTACACAAAATGTGAATCTGTCATTTTGTGCTATAGGAAGCAATTTGCACTAAATAAGTGCAAAAAACAAAACCAACAGCTGCACTCATTCCGTTCTTCCTGTACATTCACTGTAAATTTTAACAGTAAATGATATGTTCGTGTTACATTATGTGAAGTTGTGTAATAGTGTAATTTGAAGAATTTCTCATAATAAGTGTAATGTGAAATTACTGAAATTACATGAATTATGAAGGTGAAAGACTAGTATATTCATAGAAGGTATGACTGTTTCATCCAGGACTGTTGTACTTCTTGCATGTCTATGTCCATTCACAGAGAGCATGCAACAGTTCTTTAACGCCTCTCACTCCCTCTTTAGTGTGTTAGCTACCTGTCCTGTATGTGTTTAAAATCATTTGATGTTTCTGTTTCTACAACCTGTCTCTTACTTATTCTGTGCATTAGGGAATATTGCCCTGCTGCTGCTCCTGCTCCTGTTGTACCTTTGTTGTGGTGTGAAGCTCGATATTGAACTTACCACTGCAAAAAAGGACAAGACAATTTGCACTGCCAATGCTTGTTTTAATGCATGACGTGAATGAATGAGTGAACCCTCACAAAATATGTGGGCAGAGTTTATATTTAGTTTTATGTGTGAAACAAGCAACATTTTAAATGGGCTAGATGAAGTAAAAAATTAAAACATAGCTGACAAGTGGCTTAATGTCATTCATAACACCATAGGTCAATTCTGGCATTGTAACCAACAGCACTTTTTATTGCTGCTTTTTCAGTCCCCAATCATAACATATCAAAAAAATCAAAACTATTAGTCCCACAATGAAGTTGACTGCTTAAACTTTGCAAAGGATCTGCCACTGTTGAGAGTTACGTGTAGCGCTCTTTATTTAACAACTTTGATCCATTGGAGCTAGAAACAAAATTCATTTTTGGGTGAAATCTTCAAGTTATGCAGCAGATGGTGCATCATCTGGCAAATAAGGAAAATCCATGACTATGCAGAAAATGCTGCAGCCTCAGAAATTTGGCAATGGTCCTGATTGTATGTCAAAGTGCCAACTGTCAGACTTCTGAAATGCAAAATACAATTTAATTCACATCCTTCTACCTTTTTTCATGGGGGGGAATCATGAGTTAAACATCCTAGTGGGTGAAGGACAGAGACAGTCTTTCAAATACAGAATGGAGTATGTCACTGCTAATGGGCTAATATTATCACTCTTTGCATAAAAACAAATGGCACATTAAAAGATACTTACCAGAACAATGCGCACACCAACAGCTAAAGTGTCTGAAGTGACACTGGGAACTGAAAAACAACCTGCTGGCACCCCCTTCCTGAGCCCATCCTTCGCCTAGAGGTTGGTGTAGTTTAGGTGCATGCAGCGCCTGAACGGGCCCTGATTCAAAGGTGCAGCACATGCTGTAGGTGCTGCCCTATGGGGGCCGCCAGTGCCTAAATATACCGCCATGGCCTGGTGTCCATAGACATATATTGGTGGGCGGAATTAGGGGAAAGGAAGGTGGATACTTCACCCACATATGCTGAGGGATCCCATACTTTTAGATAAACTGCAAACACATATGAAAGATTACTTTGAAATTTTTGACACTCGGGACCTCTCGTTTGCAGGACTTTGCAACACCTTTAAGGCGGTACTGCCTATGATCTATACAAATGTCTTGGCATAAAAACAGGAGAATATCCTATCAGATCTCATACTCCTGGACCAATCAGGATTATTAAACATTGTCACACTCAGGATAACATCAGAAGTGTGACCCACCTGGTCGAGAATCAGAAACATAAAGCAATACCAGCAGCCTTGATCACCTTAGATGCAGAAAAGGCTTTTGACTGGGTTTATTGGTGTTTCCTCACAAGGGTACTTGAAAGGAGTAGGTGGACCAAATTTCATAGCAATGCCTCTAGCAGAATATAAGTCACCCACATCAAGAATAACACTCAATGGAGGAATCTCCCAAACCGTTTGTCCGGCTAGGGGAATATACAAGGGATCCACCTCTCCCCCCTATTGTTTCCTAAAGCATCATGCCTTTGGTGTATTGAATAAGGTAAGATGTGGGTATAAAAGTCTCTAATTCTTCCCAGATACCCATAAGATAATTCTGTTTGCTGACAATGTTCTCTTAACCCTAACAGATCCAGCTATAGCCCTCCCTCATCTACGGACCCAATTAGAATTGAGAGGGTTTTGGGCTTCCAATAAATACATCCAAAAAAGGCAGAGCAAGACATGATTAAGGCTCATAATCACTTTAGATGAGCCTTAAAGGGCATGACTTAGGGGTTACTATCACACCAGATGTGGCAGACTTGTATGTATAAGGTTATTATGATCTCCCCTATGTTGGTGAGATGAGAAGGCTTCCGGAGATCAGCCACCCTAATTGTGTCATAGTTAGGCAGGATCAATGCTATTAAAATGAATGTACTCCCAAAAATATTACGATTTCAGGCTTGAATGAAATGAATGTACTCCCAAAAATATTACGATTTCAGGCTTACTTATTATAATACCAGAAAGCTTCTTTTCTAATTTAAAGAACATGATTCTGAAATATATCTGGTGGTCAGGCAGACCGAATGTCTCATGTTAAATTTAAGCCAGCCCATGGAAAATGGACGATTGACCCTACCAGACATAAGCACATATTAAAGAACAGCACATTTGAGGGTGCTTGGGTTTTGGACAAGATTTCTGTGCACACGGACAGAGCCATAGCGAGGTCCACCATTAGGGACCTAATATGGGAGCCAAAACAAGACAGAACTGCACATGTGCATTTAAGCAAGCCAGCTAACACCAAATTGAAAGTGTGGCCAATATTCAATTGTGTCTGCACTTGCAGACCTGCCCTTCCCCATGGACCCTCCATTTAATTCAAGCCATCCTTCAATCCGGCATTTGTCCTGGGGCCATACGGCACTTGGCATATTTGAGAGCATCAAGTAGGTAGACTTGTACAGTGTTGGGACAGTTAAAACGTTTAATGATTGTAAACAAGAATTCCAAATAGAGGAAAGGGAGTGGCTCCACTATGCATAAATACTACATGTAGGAAGGTGGAATCTGACTATATGGTTGCCCCCACTTTTTTCCTGGTGTTTTGCTGGTTTATGACTTAGTTGGACTGGGACCCTGCTATTCAGGGCCCCAGTCTATCTGCTCTCTCTAAACGACATGGAGTGCACTCTAGGTGCACTAGTGATTGGATACTGTGGTGCCTTATGAGTCCCTAGTATATGGTACCTTAGGTGCCAAGGGCATAGGTACTTCACAGGCCTACCAGGGGCTGCAGCATATATTATGCCACCCCTGGGAAGCAGTCTAAATCTGACACCACAGGCCTGCTACTGCAGCCTGGGTGAGGTGGTGCTAGCACCCCTCACTGAGATATAGGTTTCCTATATCTCTCCTGCACACACATATAAACCTATCAGTCACCCCTAAGGCAGGCCTTATCAATCCTGAGGGCAGGGTGCTTGGCTTCTATGTGAGGGGGTGCCTCTGCCTGAGCAGGGCCCGTCTGCAGCTCTCAGAGTCTATTCTCTGGTGCTGTTTGTGGATGCGGTTAAACCATATACTATTAAGTGCATTATATCCTCGCGGTAAATGCTAACTTTGGAATGGCTGCATCAAAACATGTCGTGTTTGGTGTCAAACATCTTGGAATACTACCCCCCGCCAATCTTGGCGGCGGGGGTAGCATTCCACCCTTCTAGAGGGATAAGACATGTACCTGCTGTGGAAACGCGGTAGAATCCTAAAGAGCCCTGGCATCACAAAATGGATGCCACCAGTCACAGACACTGGGCTGCCCTCCTGCTGATGACCGAAACTCGCAGTGGAGGAAGCCCAACAATAGGCATCCTGTCACAGGGAGGTGTAACCACCTTCCAGACAGGGTTTAGTGTATTGGGGCTGGGTGGGTGCACTCTTAGAGTGCTTTGAAGTCCTGCACTGGGGGAGCAGGAGGCTCCTCTGTGCATATGCCAGTTCAAACCAGCTCAGGGGCTACCTGCCCCTGCTCTGGCGCGAAACTGGACAAAGGGAAGTGGGTGTAGCCACCCCTCCCTTGACCCTCCCATAGGTGGGGTCATAGAGCTAGTCCATCCCCTCTTTTAGTATAAGAGGGGGAACCTTGCCATTGCAAAACAGATAACCCCTGGACGACGCTCTACAGAAGAATCCTGGCCCTTCGACGTTCCACTACCTTTGGAAGACAGAAGAATCTCCTTGGAGTCAAGGAGTGACTCCCTGCTTGGCAGGCACCAAAAATGACAACGACGGTCGCAAACTACGCCGCTCCCGCCGGAGTCCGAAGTCCCTGCAGCCCAAGAAGTGGATTTCCTGACCTCTCCCAGGCCATCGTGAGTCCCCAGCGAAGCTGAGGCAAGTGGACCCCACGAGTAACGAGGAACCGCGACCCCTGGGTACTGTGCACTATTGTCGAGTGCAACCCCTTCACAACGTTCTACGAACCTGTGCTTTGGACCACGTGTGGTCCCGACCTCCAGCAGGAATCCCTCCGAAGATCAGAGGCCTACACCGTCCCGAGTGACCGTGGGCCCCTGTTGAGTGATTCCGCCCGAGGTGTCTTTGCGATCCCTTGCCCACTGGCTTGTGGGTCTCCAGAAGACTTCTTAAAGAAACCAAAGGGCTCCCCTGGTTGCTCCAGGCCTGCCCTGACTTACCCTCGCTGGGTGAGTTCCACAGACCTTGCTGGTCTGCGCCATTGACTTTTCTTCATCTCCCCGAGACTTGTGGCTGCCAAGGCTTGTTGGCTCCGATCGAGTTGCCGACCCCGCAGTCAGCTGCAGACGTCAAGGGACACACCGAATCCAGCTCCTGGTCATCGTCGACACCTCCTGGACCACGTGGCTGAAGAGTCAAGGCACCTGCAACCAACCTGAATCACTCGACGACGGTGGGCATCCATCTTCCTTGCCCCGAGTCACTGCCAAGTGACTTTGAACACTGTCCCCTCTGCTTTCAGGTCATCCTTCTTCAGAATCCAGGCTTGGATTCCACCGGACACTTCTTCAGCTCCCGCAAGCAGCAAGTCTTCTTTGTTCGCCATTGAAAACGACGCCGCGACCCGACACCAAAGGACACTTATGCACCCGGCTTCCCTGGGTGAGGTAACTCCAGCACTACGGTGCTCCTGTGGGTGTGGGCCCTAGAACTACTTACCCTGTAAGTGACTTGCTTGTAGGTTCTCCCGAAGTATCCTAAAACTCTTTATTTCCAACCGCGACTTGCCCCATTGAAGTTAACGGCGATCCGCGCCTGTGTATTCACACTGCACGCGTCCCCCGTGGGTCCTTTACTTACCTGCCTTGGGTGGTTTCGTGAGACCCCTGCACTTCTGAAGGCCCTAGGCCTTGTCTCCCTGCAAGTCGTTGTCCCTAAGTCTCTTACTTAGTATATGGTCTGGTACGCCCCTAGGGCCCCAGCCATATTTTGTGCTTAACTTATTGTGAAACGTTGATTTGTGCATATGTTTGTCTTCTAATCTCATAAAGAGATTAGTAGAGAGTTATTTAGAAATAAATACATATATATTTGATATATATACCTGTGTGGTGTCTTTTCATTTGGTGATTCAAGAGATTATATGGTAAAACAAGCTGCTTTACATTCCTCCGAGACTTAGCCTGAAGGCTGCTCTCCACAGCTACCACTAGGATAGCTTTCTTTAAAAGGTTGTCTTAAACCTATCTACCATAAGAGTCGATTTGCCCTGGTGCAAGGTGTCCACTTTAATTAGTGAACAGCATATACCAGGCCAACTTCTCACATTGGTGGGCAGCGTGTGGGATTCCAGCTTGCCATTGTTTTACCAGAAAATCTCTATTTGAATTACTAACTGAAAACCATTATAGGTACTCAAGGTACATATAAAGTCAAGCTTAGTATCAATAAGTTCTACTGAACTTAGAGCTGTGTGCCAAGGGATAGCACACCCTTTCCACAGCTCAAGCTAGGATCAGTAGGCCACAAACTAGTGTAGGTAGTACAACACTGCACAACACTAGAATGTCCTTAAGGGGTGGACCCAGTGGATCCACTCAGCCTCAGTATAAGGACATGGCTTTCTCTGACTTGAGAGCCATGTGTGTTGACAGACACCTGAGACTAGGACAGAGTCCCTCAACACTACACCTGATAGATCTGCTGACAGCAGATGACCTTAGATTGGCTCTAGGAGCTAAAGGGTTTGAATCAGTGGGTGGGTCATTCATAGTATCTGGGTCAGATGATGAAAATCAGAATGACCAAGACTCTGTGATTGAAGGGCCAGGCTCCAAGGGGCCTGAAAAGGACAGAGGAATTCTCCTCAAGAGAACTGACAGAGAGGAGGAGAGGCACAGATCCCCTTCCAGGGAATCTGACCACTCTTATCACTCTGGCAGAGAATTTGTCCAGCAGAGGAGCTCATACTTTTCCTTAAGAGAGACCTCCTCTGAGAGAAGGTGCAAACTGCTCCAGTATGAGGAAGCCAGAGTGGCCCTCAGAACCAAGCAGTTGGCACTGGATAGGGAAGCCCTGGAGATCCAGAGAGCTTCTAGAAAAGAGGGGTTAGAACCCCCTGGTGGCAGCAACAGTGTCCCTAGAGGCAGAGAATATATTCCTGACCATAGGAACCTGAGCAAGGTTGTTCCTCCCTACCAGAGTGGGGATGATATCCACAAGTGGATAACTGCTATGGAGAGGGCCTGTAGAGTACAGCAGGTCCCCCAAAAGCAGTGGGCAGCAATCTTGTGGCTCTCCTTTTCAGATAAAGGAAGAGACAAGCTCCTCACTGTTAGAGAGGAGGATGCTGATGATTATGAGGTCCTGAAGAGTGCACTGATAGATGGGTTTGGCTTAACCACTGAGCAGTACAGGTTGAAGTTCAGAGATACCCAGAAGGCACAGACTCAGGACTGGACAGACTTTGTAGATTGTGCATCCAAGGCTCTGGAGGGTTGGCTGGTTGGCAGTAGGGATACTGATTTCAAAGGATTTTATAATCTAATGATGAGAGAACAGATCCTTAATAATTGTCAAAACCAGCTTTTACACCAGTACCTGGTGGACTCTGATCTGACCTCTCCCCAAGAATTGGGAAAGAAGGCAGACAAATGGGTCAGAACCAGAGTAAGGCCTAAGAATCAGGGTGGTGACCACAAGAAAGATTCTACCAAGTCCCAAGAGAAAGGTGGGGATAAATCTAAGGATAAGTCCACTACAGGGCCCCAAAAGTCCTCTTCTGGGGGTGGGTCCCAAACTCCTTCCTCTCCTGAAAAGAAACCCTATTGCCATGTCTGTAAAAAGCCTGGGCACTGGAAATCTGATCCCAGTTGTCCCAGGATTGGCAATAAAGAAAATGTTCCTCCAACAACTACTACCACCCCTCCTGGTACTACCAGTAGTAATCCTCCAGTTGGGAGTAGTGCACCCAAAAGTTAGGTGCTTTTGCAAGAGGAACAGAGGTGGGCCCTAGTTTAGACAGGACCCCTCAACAGACTCCTCAGATTCTGATGGTGGTATAGGATTTGCCACCTTTACCGTGGGTCCCACAGCATTGGGCAGGTACAGACTGGAGCCAATAATTAATGGTCAGAAAGCTGTGGCATTTAGGGACACAGGGGCTAGTGTCACCATGGTGGCAGGGAAACTAGTCCCCCTCACCAGCTTTTACCTGAGTTTAAATACCAGGTGACCAACATTGATGGTGTCAGAACAGAGCACCCCATGGCCATAGTCAATCTCAGCTGGGAGGGGTCACAGGCCCAAAAGAGTGGCAGTGTCCCCAACCTTACCTGTAGATTGCCTGATGGGCAATGATCTGGAAATTTCAGCCTGGGCTGAAATTGAACACCAAACCCATCTGAGGATGTTGGGTGTCCCTGTAGAGGTTAGTGGGGCTGTGATGGCCACAGCCCCAGCCCAAGATTTTGGAGAGATGGAGCCTGGAAGAATGGCCCACTCTCCCCAGAAGAGAGCACAAGGGTTGAAGAAAAGTCTTCTTCCCTCCAGACAGTAGGTAAGGGTCAGCCTCCTCATGGAACTGACCCTCCCCTAGTGAAGGAACTGCCACAGAGGTAGTCAGGCCTGGCCTGGCCCCACCCCTGATGGCAGAGGACCCTTCCAAGGTGGTACCCAGTCTGGAGCAGGTAAACTGCTCCTCTCTACCCTGCCTCAGTCAGCCCAGGGCTGCAGAGGTCAGGGAGGTCAGTGGACCCCCAGGGCCCCCTGTCCAGAGGAACCCCCCATCAGCAGATTAGGGGCACCCAGTCTAGTAGCCCTAGCCAGGTGAAAATTCCTCAACCCACTGAGGGATCCCCATACCTTTATGTAGGGACCACCCCAGAAGGACTCTGTTAGGCAAGGGCAAACCTGGAACCAAAAGGTTCCAAACATGCCATGCCCTCCAGTGTTCCACCCAAAGGGACCCAACCCCCGCTGTAGGCAGTCAAAGGTTGACCCTTAGAGCAAAGTGCAACTCAGTCATGGAAAGACAGGCATACATGGTGACCAGTGATCTGAGGAAGCTGAGGCCAACCTTCCTAGGGCCTCACTTCCCTACTCAGACACCCCACCAGCCTTGTACTTTACCAAAGCACACCAGAGGTAGTGATTCCCCATGGTGGAGACCCTCTCATACCCTTAGGGTGAGGGATTGCTTAGGGGACCATAAGACAGGGGGCAACCATGCTAGTGCAGGTGCTTCCTTATATGGCCACTTAATCAATAAAGGCTCAACTGGTCAAGGTTAGCCTTATCTCCTTTCGTTTGGGGGGTTATGTAGGAAGGTGGAATCTGACTATATGGTTGCCCCCACTTTTTTCCTGGTGTTTTGCTGGTTTATGACTTAGTTGGACTGGGACCCTGCTATTCAGGGCCCCAGTCTATCTGCTCTCTCTAAACGACATGGAGTGCACTCTAGGTGCACTAGTGATTGGATACTGTGGTGCCTTATGAGTCCCTAGTATATGGTACCTTAGGTGCCAAGGGCATAGGTACTTCACAGGCCTACCAGGGGCTGCAGCATATATTATGCCACCCCTGGGAAGCAGTCTAAATCTGACACCACAGGCCTGCTACTGCAGCCTGGGTGAGGTGGTGCTAGCACCCTCACTGAGATATAGGTTTCCTATATCTCTCCTGCACACACATATAAACCTATCAGTCACCCCTAAGGCAGGCCCTATCAATCCTGAGGGCAGGGTGCTTGGCTTCTATGTGAGGGGGTGCCTCTGCCTGAGCAGGGCCCTCTGCAGCTCTCAGAGTCTATTCTCTGGTGCTGTTTGTGGATGCGGTTAAACCATATACTATTAAGTGCATTATATCCTCGCGGTAAATGCTAACTTTGGAATGGCTGCATCAAAACATGTCGTGTTTGGTGTCAAACATCTTGGAATACTACCCCCCGCCAATCTTGGCGGCGGGGGTAGCATTCCACCCTTCTAGAGGGATAAGACATGTACCTGCTGTGGAAACGCGGTAGAATCCTAAAGAGCCCTGGCATCACAAAATGGATGCCACCAGTCACAGACACTGGGCTGCCCTCCTGCTGATGACCGAAACTCGCAGTGGAGGAAGCCCAACAATAGGCATCCTGTCACAGGGAGGTGTAACCACCTTCCAGACAGGGTTTAGTGTATTGGGGCTGGGTGGGTGCACTCTTAGAGTGCTTTGAAGTCCTGCACTGGGGGAGCAGGAGGCTCCTCTGTGCATATGCCAGTTCAAACCAGCTCAGGGGCTACCTGCCCCTGCTCTGGCGCGAAACTGGACAAAGGGAAGTGGGTGTAGCCACCCCTCCCTTGACCCTCCCATAGGTGGGGTCATAGAGCTAGTCCATCCCCTCTTTTAGTATAAGAGGGGGAACCTTGCCATTGCAAAACAGATAACCCCTGGACGACGCTCTACAGAAGAATCCTGGCCCTTCGACGTTCCACTACCTTTGGAAGACAGAAGAATCTCCCTTGGAGTCAAGGAGTGACTCCCCTGCTTGGCAGGCTCCAAAAACGACAACAATGGTCGCAAACTATGCCGCTCCCGCCGGAGTCCGAAGTCCCTGCAGCCCAAGAAGTGGATTTCCTGACCTCTCCCAGGCCATCGTGAGTCCCCAGCGAAGCTGAGGCAAGTGGACCCCACGAGTAACGAGGAACCGCGACCCCTGGGTACCGTGCACTATTGTCGAGTGCAACCCCTTCACAACGTTCTACGAACCTGTGCTTTGGACCACGTGTGTTCCCGACCTCCAGCAGGAATCCCTCCGAAGATCAGAGGCCTACACCGTCCCGAGTGACCGTGGGCCCCTGTTGAATGATTCCGCCCGAGGTGTCTTCGCGATCCCTTGCCCGCTGGCTTGTGGGTCCCCAGAAGACTTCTTAAAGAAACCAAAGGGCTCCCCTGGTTGCTCCAGGCCTGCCCTGACTTACCCTTGCTGGGTGAGTTCCACAGACCTTGCTGGTCTGCGCCATTGACTTTTCTTCATCTCCCCAAGACTTGCGGCTGCCAAGGCTTGTTGGCTCCGATCGAGTTGCCGACCCCGCAGTCAGCTGCAGACGTCGAGGTACACACCGAATCCAGCTCCTGGTTGTCGTCGACGCCTCCTGGACCACGTGGCTGAAGAGTCAAGGCACCCGCAACCGACCTGAATCACTCGACGACGGTGGGCATCCATCTTCCTTGCCCCGAGTCACTGCCAAGTGACTTTGAACACTGTCCCCTCTGCTTTCAGGTCATCCTTCTTCAGAATCCAGGCTTGGATTCCACCGGACACTTCTTCAGCTCCCGCAAGCAGCAAGTCTTCTTTGTTCGCCATTGAAAACGACGCCGCGACCCGACACCAAAGGACACCTATGCACCCGGCTTCCCTGGGTGAGGTAACTCCAGCACTACGGTGCTCCTGTGGGTGTGGGCCCTAGAACTACTTACCCTGTAAGTGACTTGCTTGTAGGTTCTCCCGAAGTATCCTAAAACTCTTTATTTCCAACCGCGACTTGCCCCATTGAAGTTAACGGCGATCCGCGCCTGTGTATTCACACTGCACGCGTCCCCCGTGGGTCCTTTACTTACCTGCCTTGGGTGGTTTCGTGAGACCCCTGCACTTCTGAAGGCCCTAGGCCTTGTCTCCCTGCAAGTCGTTGTCCCTAAGTCTCTTACTTAGTATATGGTCTGGTACGCCCCTAGGGCCCCAGCCATATTTTGTGCTTAACTTATTGTGAAACGTTGATTTGTGCATATGTTTGTCTTCTAATCTCATAAAGAGATTAGTAGAGAGTTATTTAGAAATAAATACATATATATTTGATATATATACCTGTGTGGTGTCTTTTCATTTGGTGATTCAAGAGATTATATGGTAAAACAAGCTGCTTTACATTCCTCCGAGACTTAGCCTGAAGGCTGCTCTCCACAGCTACCACTAGGATAGCTTTCTTTAAAAGGTTGTCTTAAACCTATCTACCATAAGAGTCGATTTGCCCTGGTGCAAGGTGTCCACTTTAATTAGTGAACAGCATATACCAGGCCAACTTCTCACACTACATTTGGTCTTACACCCCTTGGTCCTCTCGAGGGAACTCATGCCAACTCATAAATTTGTACGACACTTCTCCATGACTGAGGGAGTAGTCTCAACATTACAAGCTTCTCATGGAAGTGTCCACAGATGTACATAACACATATAAAGACAAATGAGAGAATTTTATAGGAAGTGAGCCTACGGAAGGATAATGAACCAACATTTGGAAAGACTTAAATAAGGCCATACAACATACTAGGGAGGGAAGTGTGTTATACGTTACTGAACGATTGGCACTTGTACCCTGTCGACTTGCATACATTTCATCCCTTGGTTAGCCCGTTATGTTGAAGAGACTGTGGAATT
This sequence comes from Calotriton arnoldi, assembly GCA_963921515.1. Classification (NCBI taxonomy): domain Eukaryota; kingdom Metazoa; phylum Chordata; class Amphibia; order Caudata; family Salamandridae; genus Calotriton; species Calotriton arnoldi. Next base: position 501,641 of record CAWUFW010005419.1, read on the forward strand.
GGGGGGGGTGGGGTTCACATCTGGGTGGAATGCCCCAAACTCAAACTCTATTGAGGGGAATTCCGAACTGCACTTCAATCTATATTGGGTTTTTCCATCCCAGAGAAACAGCCATGTATGCTAACAGGGGCCAGAGCATATGATTTGCAACATCAGCCAAAAGCGGTTAGAATACTTTATGGAATTTCTTGGGAGCAGCATAAACTACACCAAGTACACAGTGATAGAAAAATCGGGCATTCATCACATACTGACATTTTCATCTCTGGAATATTATGCCCATGGGAAAACAAAACTAGCTTACAATATGCTTGAGAGCGCCTTGGACTTTAAGACCATCAGGGCACACTATTGAAATGCTTATCAGAAGAAACCCAGTCATTGTCATACCCACTGAAACTGTTCACATATTAGAAATGGAGTATTTGGGGGAGATATCCGTAATGTACTCCCAAGAAGTTGCACAAAGGCATGGTTACGGTTATATTCTATAAATAACTCCGATGATAACTATGTTTACTAAACCAATTAAACAGTAAGCATTACAGACTACATGATGTACATTGAAGGTGCATAAAGTTGAAAGGAAGAGAAGTTGAGGACGCTGGGTAAATGTACATCGATACAGAGAATACAATTGTTAGCAAAGAAAGGGAGTGTTGTAGATATAAGCTTCTAGTCTGTATTCAGATGATTGACTTATAATGAAACTCAGTAACATATCTTAGTTAAACTTTCTATAATGTTCTAAAATGACCTAGCATAAGGAATTATTCCCTTCTGCGTAGTCTCCCTAGATTTGCTTATTTTTCTTATTTGGAACTCAATTTTCTAGCATTTTAGGGCACTGAGAAACTAAGAATCAGATCCCCATTGCCATGCTTTACATATATATGTAACTGTAAGTGAGGCACTTACCATAGTAGTGACTGGATGGCTGAAGTCAAAACTACAGCAAACACATATTAAAAGAAACAGTTTTGACATGCAGAAAACACAACTTTTTATATTGGCTAAGTCACCTCTAACTTGTGTCCTGGAGCTCTCAAATCCTGGATGCATAATATAAAATGGTTGACAGGCCCAATATTGGGTGTAGCTTAGGACTGTGCAGCTCGTAAACATTGAGTGGTGGTCATAGACGATATTTAGCAGACACAAGGGGTGGCAGCTGCAACCCCTGGCTTGTCCCTTGCAATCCCTACCACTGCCATTGTGGCCCCTGGAGTCAGAGGTGGCAAAATCAGTGCCAAGAACATGGGTGGGGCTTCACATACGCTCCCTGTTTCTTATCATACTACTAGTAAATAATATTGTATTATTTGTTATTAGTGTTTTAAAAAATGGAGCACACTCAGCTGGAACGGGACATTTGGTGGCAGCTGTGGCAAGTAAAAATGTTTTTAAATGTATGTTGTGTGCGTGCATGTGGTGAGAGTATATTTACAAGAGAGAGAGCACCTGTATTTGTGAGCATGTGTGTTTGTATGTGTAAGCATGTGTGTGTGAGGGAAAATAAGTGAAAGTTAGTGACAGGTAGAGCGTTGGTGTTAGAACTGGGGGTCTCTAGCTGGCTGAGGTAGGTACCTTAGTCCAAATAGGGACCCTTGCTTCTAGTCAGGGTAAGGAGGGACACACGCTTAGATAACCCCTGCTCACCCCCTGGTAGCTTGGCACGAGCAGCCAGACTTATCTCCAAGGCAATGTGTAAAGTATTTGCAACCACACTCCCAGTAACACAGTGATAACACCACAAATGGACACCACACTAATTTCATAAAAATAGCAGTATCTTTATAAAAAGGATACAATGAGACCAAACGATAGAAATCCAACATATGCGTATTCGTAATATTTCGCTTTGCCAGTTATTAGGCCAGCAATCACTTGTAAGTTCTTGCGGTATTAGTGAGCAATTCACGATCTCTAATGCAGTCCTAATGCAATGCTATGCAGTTCGTAATGCAGTTCGTAATGTAGTAATAAGACAGTCCTTAATGCAAGAATCAGGCAGTTCGTAATGCAAGAATAATGCGGTTCGTAATGCAAGAATCAGGCAGTTCGTAATGCAAGAATAATGCGGTTCGTAATGCAAGAATCAGGCAGTTCGTAATGCAAGAATAATGTGGTTCGTAATGCAAGAATCAGGCAGTTCGTAATGCAAGAATAATGCGGTTAGCCAATCTGAGCGGTCAACTCGGGCACCGCTAGGCCCCAACAACAGAGACAACGGTTGTAAGCTTAAAGGGGCAGCCCCGGTACTGCTGGGCAGGTACGGGCCGCTCGGGGACTCAGCGAGTCTAACGCGGTGCAGCGGGAGAGAGCTCGGAGCACTCCTGTACTCCTCCTGCATGCCTCCCAAGGCCACACACGCTTGCGGCTCCCGACCGGAGTCCAAGCCTTACCTGGGGGGTGCGCTGCCTCGCTCTCTCTCTCCGCTCGTCGGACGTCCTGCTGGGCGATCCCGATCACGTTGCAGCTCTGTTGCGAGGCAACGCTGTAGCCGGACGGGTTAAGGCGCTGCCTTCTCCTTCGTTGACGATCTTGGGCAGATTCCTTTCGACGATCCCGATCCTTTTCACCTTGTAGCTTCCTTAGCTTCAAGAAATCCTTTAGCACGTTGCTGCTTGGGCCGGCGGCAGCGATCTTTACTCACAGCCTCACTTACGATGACGGCTCGGGCCACAAACAGCAATGCAGCAGCGTGGACGATGTTTCACGCTGCGGGGGCAATGCGGTCATGGGGCACCTCGTAAACAGCACCACGGACCACACGGCAGTCTCAGGCGTGCAAAAAGCACACGCACACAGCGTCGCTGAGACACGGTCCTTAGTTTCAAGTAAGCCTTTAGCACGTTGCGGCTCGGGCCGGCGGCGTCGATCTTTACTCACAGCCTCACTTACAATGACGGCTCGGGCCACAAACAACAATGCAGCAGCGTGGACGATGTTTCACACTGCGGGGGCAATGCGGTCGGGGGGCACCTCGTAAACAGCACCACGGACCACACGGCAGTCTCAGGCGTGCAAAAAGCACACGCACACAGCGTCGCTGAGACACGGTCCTTAGTTTCAAGTAAGCCTTTAGCACGTTGCGGCTCGGGCCGGCGGCGGCGATCTTTACTCACAGCCTCACTTACAATGACGGCTCGGGCCACAAACAACAATGCAGCAGCGTGGACGATGTTTCACACTGCGGGGGCAATGTGGTCGGGGGGCACCTCGTAAACAGCACCACGGACCACACGGCAGTCTCAGGCGTGCAAAAAGCACACACACACAGCGTCAATGAGACACACTTGGAAACTTTTATGTTCCTGAGTTTCCACAACAGGGGACCAGCTCTCCTCGGGCCCTTGGAGACAAGTTACTTCAGGACACAGCACACATCAAAGTCCTCTCAAGCAGGGGGACACAGCACACAGCAAAGTCCCTTGTCCTCTACTCAGTCAAATCAGCAAACTGCAGGCCAGCCCCAGAACACACAGCAAGGGCAGTCCTTCTCTTCAGTCTCTTCAGCTGTTCTTCTTTGGCAGAGGTTCCTCTTGATCACGAAGTAGTTTCAATCCTTTTTCAGTATGGATTTCAGTCTTGAGTTCAGGGGTTTCAGCTCTTACAGTTATACCCCTAAATGCCTTTGAAGTCTTTGTGTTCAGGGGGCTCTGTCCCCGGTCCAAACCAGACCTTGGTGTCTTCCTGCCAGTGCACACCCTCTTCCTTTGATAGTCAGGGTCTGGGGCCCAGACGCTCAGCAGGAGGTGGAGCCATCCTCTGGGGGCAGCAACACAGCCCTCTTCACATGCAGGGGGCTACTCCCCCCCCCACATCAAACGCAGGCCAGCCTGTTGCTGTCTCACCTACTCCTCCCTGGGGTCAGGACACTTCCCAGACCCTGTCACATCCAAACCCAGGCAGGCAATACACAACCAGGCAGAGGCACACAGGATGGTTTAAGACTAGAAACCAGCCACTTCTAAAAGCGTGGTTTCTAAACACACAATTCAAAAACCATCTTCACAAAAAGATGTGTTATTACATTCTGAGTTCAGGCACACTAAACTCCATCTCTCCATCTTATGCCTATGGGAAGATATGCTGGAAACATGGGACTCAGCATTCCCCATTCTGTCCTATGGGCAAGATTGCCTTGCAACAGTGAAAAACGAATTTGGCAGTATTTCACTGTCAGGACATGGTACACACCTCAGTACATGTCCTACCTTTCACATACACTGCACCCTGCCCAGGGGGGTACCTTGGGCCTACTATAGGGGTGTGTGATGTGCATAAAAGGGAAGGTAAGGCCTGGCAAGTGGGTGCACTTGCCACGACAACAAGGCAGTTAACAAACTGCGCGCAGGCACTGCAGTGGCAGGCCTGAGATCTCTTCTTAGGGCTACTTGTGTGGGTGGCACAATTGGTGCTGCAGGCCCACTAGTAGCATTTGCATTACCAGCCCTGGCACACATAGTGCACTTTACTAGGGACTTTACTAGTAAGGCAAACATATCAATTATGGACAACCAATTACCATAACACTTTATACAGGGAGCACTTGCACTTTGACACTGATCAGCAGTGGCAAAGTGCCCAAAGCATCTAAGCCAGCAAAACAAAATCCATCACAGCATCAAAAATAGAGGAGGTAGAGGCAAAAAGTCAGGGGTAACCCCGCCAAGAAATGCCAGGTCTAACATGTGTTCACTCCAGCTGAAAAGTGGGGAGAACTACCCACCCTCATGGGAGTTCTCATCACTAAGGCGGAAAAATCTGGACAGACCGTCAGCATTGGCGTGTTCTGTTCCAGGGCGGTGTTCCACCGTAAAGTCCATTCCCTGTAGGGAAATGGACCTCTTCAATAGTTTTGGGTTCTCACCCCTCATCTGCATCAATCATCTGAGGGGCCTGTGGTCTGTCTGAACCAGGAAGTGAGTCCCAAACAAGTAGGGCCTCAGCTTCTTCAGCGCCCAGACCACAGCAAAAGCTTCCCTTTCAATTGCACTCCACCTCTGTTCCCTGGGAAGTAGCCTCCTGCTAATGAAAGCTACGGGTTGGTCTAAGCCCTCGTCATTCAATTGTGAGAGTACTGCTCCCACACCATGCTCTGAAGCATCTGTCTGCACCAGAAACTCTTGGGAGAAATCAGGCGCCTTGAGCACCGGCGCCGTGCACATGGCATTTTCAGGGCATCAAAAGCGGTCTGGCAGGCATCAGTCCAGATCACCTTCTTGGGCTGTTTCTTTGAAGTCAGTTCTGTCAAAGGGGCAACAAGGGTGCCATACCACTTCACAAACCGTATGTAATACCCAGTGAGTCCTAAAAGGCTCTCACCTTTGTCTGGGTCTTGGGGGGTTCCCACGCCAGAATGGTATCAAGTTTTGCCTGTAGGGGCGCCACCTGACTGCTCCCTACCTGGTGTCCTAAGTATACCACAGAACCCTGCCCTATCTGGCACTTCCTTGCCTTGATAGTGAGGCCTGCACTCTGCAGGGCCTTCAACACTTCGCAGAGGTGTTGCAAATGTTCCTCCCAACTGGAGCTGAACACAGCAATGTCATCCAGGTAGGCGGCACTGAATTCCTCCAGCCCACACAGCACCTGGTTAACCAGTCTCTGGAAGGTGGCAGGGGCATTCTTCAACCCAAAGGGCATAACCCTGAATTGGTAGTGCCCCTCTGGCATTGAGAATGCTGACCTCTCTTTGGCCCCCTCGGTCAAGGCAATCTGCCAGTACCCAGACGTTAAGTCAAATGTACTGAGGTACCGGGCAGCTCCCAGCCGATCCACGAGCTCATCAGCTCTGGGGATGGGGTGAGCGTCAGTCTTGGTGACCGCATTGAGCCCACGGTAATCCACACAGAACGGGAGTTCTGGGGTGGCACCAGGCGCAGCAGCTTTTGGCACAAGGACCACTGGGCTAGCCCAGGGGCTGCTGGATGGCTCAATTACCCCTAGCGCCAGCATCTTGGAAACCTCCTCCTTGATGCTGGCCCTGACCTTATCAGCTACTCTGTAAAATTTTTGTTTTACAGGCAGGCTGTCTCCAGTGTCTACATCATGGACGCACCAATGGGTGACTCCTGGGGTCAGAGAGAACAGGGAGGCGAACTGACCCAACACTTGGCGACAGTCCCTCTGCTGTTCTGGGGTCAGGGTAGGCGAGAGGTTCACCCCATCCACTGACCCATCCTTTTCTCTGGCTGACAGGAGGTCAGGAAGAGGTTCACTCTCCTCTTCGGCCTCGTCATCGGTAGCTAAGAGCATGGTCACATCAGACCTCTCAAAGTGGGGTTTGAGGCGGTGCACATGGAGGACCCTCAGAGGGTTCCTAGGAGACTGTAAGTCAACCAGGTAGGTCACTTTGCTCCTGCGCTCCACCACCTCATAAGGCCCAGTCCACTTATCCTGGAGCACGCAGGGCTCCACTGGTGCCATCACCCCCACTTCTTGCCCAGGTTGAAACTCGACCAGAGTGGCATTCTGGTCGTACCACTGTTTCATTTCTTCCTGGCTGGCTTCTAGATTCGCCTGAGCGAGTTGCCTGAAAGGCCTAGTTTGGTTCCTGAAGGCCAGCATGTAGCTATATACATCCTGGGGGGGTTTACTAGGAGCCTTCTCCCAGCCCTCCTTCACCAAACTCAATGGTCCCCTTACAGGGTGTCCATACAGAAGCTCATAGGGACCGAACCCTAGGGACTTCTGTGGCACCTCTCTGTAAGCAAACAATAGGCATGGAGGACGTCCCACTTACGCCTCATGGGTTCCTCAAGACCCATAATCATGCCCTTTAGGGTCTGGTTAAATCTCTCAACCAGCCCATTCCCTTGGGGGTGGTAAGGCGTGGTGAACTTATAGGTTACGCCGCATTCCTTCCACAGAGATTTCATGTACCTAGACATGAAATTAGTACCCCGGTCGGACACCACCTCTCTGGGGAACCCCACGCGGGAGAAAATCCCCATCAGTGCATGACACACCACGGGGGCTGTCACCGTCCGGAGAGGGATGGCTTCCGGGTACCTGGTGGCATGGTCCACCAAGACCAGGATGAACCTGTTGCACATGGCTGTCTTGGGATCCAGAGGCCCCACGATGTCAATGCCCACCCCCTCAAAGGGGGTGCTGACTACAGTGAAAGGTTGGAGAGGAGTCTTGCGCTTCCTCCCACTCTTACCACATGCCTGGCAAGTCTGACAGGTCCTGCAATGAGTATCATAAGTCTTGCACATTTGAGGCCAGTAGAAGTGGGTGACAAGCCTCCCAAAGGTCTTGTCCTGCCCCAAATGTCCTGCTAAAGGTACATCATGAGCCAACCCCAGTAGGAAGGCCCTGAAGTGCTGGGGTACCACCAGCACATGGGCTGACCCAGGCTCAGCAACCTTAGGCTCACTATATAGGAGATCATTCTCCCAGTAAATCAAATGTGACCCGGACTGATCACCTGCTGCCTGGTTTGCTGCCTGTTGCCGCAAACCTACAAGAGAAGGGCACTTTTTCTGCTCCTCACAGAATTCTTCCCTGGAGGGCCCTCCCTCCTGCTGCCATTGGGCCAGCTCAGGTAGGTCCCCCAGTTCAGCTACTTGCTCCCCGTAGGCTCCAGGGCATCCCCCTCAAGGGGTGCCTCCTCCTGGACCGTGGGAACTGTGGGGGCCGGTTTCCCACGCCCCCTGCCTCCTCTCTTTAAGGCCGGCACCTGGTCCACTGTTTCAGGCTCCAGGTCCTCTTGAACACCTTTACTGGCTGCCATAGACCGAGTGGTCACACAAGCCCACTCAGGCAGAACCAACATCTCCAAATGTGCCTGGCGCTCCACATCCTTCCAGGGGGAACTCTCCAGGTCATTCCCTAGCAGACAGTCTACAGGCATGGACGGACTTACAACGACCTTCAAGGAACCTGAGACCCCCCCAATCAAATGGAACTAGCACCACCTTGCAGAGGCTCACGGAGTTATCTCTGCTGCAACTACAGGGTGAAGCATATTGGGAACCACCTGCTTATCAGACACCCACTGACACCTGACAGATGTTAAACTGGCTCCTGTGTCTCTCAGAGCCTCCACCCTCCTTCCATTGATGGTCACCCACTGCCTGTACTTCTTAGTATTCTCAGACAGAGAGGCTTGTTGGACCATCTCTCGATCTCCTAATGAGACCAGGGTCATAACTGCTTGCTCCTCCCCATTCCAAGGACTCAATTCCTCCCCCAACGCTATACTCACTAAACCCGGTGTTGGAGCACCAGTGGGTGCAGGTGGTTTCTTGGGGCATTTAGGGGCAATGTGACCCATCTCTTTACAGAAATAACAAGTAGGAGGACCTCTGCGGTCCTGCTTGCCCTTAGGGGGCCAGGACCTCCTAGCCTTGGGGGACTGGGACCCTTTTATCTGGGAACTACTTTGGGGTCCTTTAGAGAACTCCTTGTGGTTACCCTTGTCCTCCCCCACCTTCTGCTGGGGACCCTGTACACCTTTGGTAGTGGTACCCCCAATCCCCTTGTGGACCCGGGTGCTGGTCCAGCGGTCACCCTCCTCAGCAAGCTTACCGGGATCAGTCAGCCTACTGTCTAACAGATGCTGGCGCAGCTCTGGAACACATAGACTACTCAAGTGCTCCCAACTAATTAAATTGCATAAGCCCTTAAAATCAGTTACCTTGCTGCCCGTCATCCAACCATCCAGTGCACGCGTGTACGCATTCGCACATTCCACCCAAGTACTGGATTCTAGTTTCTTGAAGTTCCGGAATTTCTGCCTGTACTGTTCAGGAGTGAGCCCATACCTGAGGCATAAAGCCTCCTTCATATTGGCGTAGGTCAGGGTTCCCGCCCTCTCTAAGGGTGGTAAAACATCGCTCCTGGAAGCCTCAAAGTGTTTCCATAGGCCCGCCCCCCAATGCTTCTCAGGCACCTCATTCATCCTCAGTGCAATCTCATATGCCGTGAACCACGCATAAATATCATCCCCCCTTTGGTAATCTCACATTAAGTCTTTGGGAATGTACACCTTACCCGCTGGCACTGGTTGTGCGCTGCCACCATTCAAACTCGACTCCTCCTGTTTAGCCTTAATGTCCAGTTCCCTCATGCTTAACTCATGAACTAAGAGAATCTTCTTCTCTTCCAAGGCGAGAGCGTTCTTGCTCTCCTCTGCTCGCTTTTCACTTTCAATGAGCAGCTTTTTCTCCTCTGCTTGAGCCTTAAGTTTTAAAACCTCCAACTCATGCTCTCTGACCCTTTGGTTTTCCTCCAGCTCCTCTGGGGAAAAGCTCCTCCCTGAATGGTTACTACCAGCCCCTGAGGCTGGTCCTCCCACCGGCAAATCCTGTGGACCAAACCCATTCCCTGGGTCATCCTCATCCACCTCAGCATCACCTGTCTCCTGAGCCTCTTTGGCTTCCCACCAGGCCCTCAAGGGCGTTTGCAGCTCCTCCTTCTTGGCGCTACTTTTCATGGGACATACCAAAGCTCTGCAGAATTGCCTCAATTGATCAACTTTGTAGGTAAGCAATGCCTCAATGTCGAATTCCAATTCTGCAGCCTCACTGGCTACTTGACTCCTTTGAGACATTATGTGTGGCTTAAAGGTCGCTCAAAAATAGAACCAAAAAATCAAAAACACATTATGTGGTTGCGTCGTGGTCTGCGCTAAAACTAGTGATGTACACCAATCAATTTGAGTCAGTTGCAAATACACGTTCAAATCCCCAACCGCTGACCACCAATGTTAGAACTGGGGGTCTCTAGTTGGCTGAGGTAGGTACCTTAGTCCAAATAGGGACCCTTGCTTCTAGTCAGGGTAAGGAGGGACACACGCTTAGATAACCCCTGGTAGCTTGGCACGAGCAGCCAGGCTTATCTCCAAGGCAATGTGTAAAGTATTTGCAACCACATTCCCAGTAACACAGTGATAACACCACAAATGGACACCACACTGGTTTCATAAAAATAGTGGTATCTTTATAAAAGGAATACGATGAGACCAAACGATAGAAATCCAACATATGCGTATTCGTAATATTTCGCTTTGCTGGTTATTAGGCCAGCAATCACTTGTAGGTTCTTGCGGTATTAATGAGCAATTCACGATCTCTAATCATGCAGTCCTAATGCAATGCTATGCAGTTCGTAATGCAGTTCGTAATGTAGTAATAAGACAGTCCTTAATGCAAGAATCAGGCAGTTTGTAATGCAAGAATAATGCGGTTCGTAATGCAAGAATCAGGCAGTTCGTAATGCAAGAATAATGCGGTTCGTAATGCAAGAATCAGGCAGTTCGTAATGCAAGAATAATGTGGTTCGTAATGCAAGAATCAGGAGGTTCGTAATGCAAGAATAATGCTGTTAGCCAATCTGCGCGGTCAACTCGGGCACCGCTAGGCCCCAACAACAGAGACAACGGTCATTAGCTTAAAGGGGCAGGTACGGGCCGCTCGGGAACTCAGCGCGTCTAACGCGGTGCAGCGGGAGAGAGCTCGGAGCACTCCTGTACTCCTCCTGCACGCCTCACCAGGCCACACACGCTTGCGGCTCCCGACCTGAGTCCAAGCCTTACCTGGGGGGTGCGCTGCCTCGCTCTCTCTCTCCGCTCATCGGACGTCCTGCTGGGCGATCCCGATCACGTTGCAGCTCTGTTGCGAGGCGACGCTGTAGCCGGACGGGTTACGGCGCTGCCTTCTCCTTCGTTGACGATCTTGGGCAGATTCCTTTCGACGATCCCGATCCTTTTCACCTTGTAGCTTCCTTAGCTTCAAGAAATCCTTTAGCACGTTGCTGCTCAGGCCGGCGGCAGCGATCTTTACTCACAGCCTCACTTACGATGACGGCTCGGGCCACAAACAGCAATGCAGCAGCGTGGACGATGTTTCACGCTGCGGGGGCAATGCGGTCATGGGGCACCTCGTAAACAGCACCACGGACCACACGGCAGTCTCAGGCGTGCAAAAAGCACACGCACACAGCGTCGCTGAGACACGGTCCTTAGTTTCAAGTAAGCATTTAGCACGTTGCGGCTCGGGCCGGCGGCGGCGATCTTTACTCACAGCCTCACTTACGATGACGGCTCGGGCACAAACAGCAATGCAGCAGCGTGGATGATGTTTCACGCTGCGGGGGCAATGCGGTCGGGGGGCACCTCGTAAACAGCACCACGGACCACACAGCAGTCTCAGGCGTGGAAAAAGCACACACACACAGCGTCGATGAGACACACTTGGAAACTTTTATGTTCCTGAGTTTCCACAACAGGGGACCAGTTCTCCTCGGGCCCTTGGAGACAAGTTACTTCAGGACACAGCACACATCAAAGTCCTCTCAAGCAGGGGGACACAGCACACAGCAAAGTCCCTTGTCCTCTCCTCAGTCAAATGAGCAAACTGCAGGCCAGCCCCAGAACACACAGCAAGGGCAGTCCTTCTCTTCAGTCTCTTCAGCTGTTCTTCTTTGGCAGAGGTTCCTCTTGATCACGAAGTAGTTTCAATCCTTTTTCAGTATGGATTTCAGTCTTGAGTTCAGGGGTTTCGGCTCTTACAGTTATACCCCTAAATGCCTTTGAAGTCTTTGTGTTCAGGGGGCTCTGACCCCAGTCCAAACCAGACCTGGGTGTCTTCCTGCCAGTGCACACCCTCTTCCTTTGATAGTCAGGGTCTGGGGCCCAGACGCTCAGCTGGAGGTGGAGCCTTCCTCTGGGGGCAGCAACACAGCCCTCTTCACATGCAGGGGGCTACTCCTCCCCCCCACATCAAACGCAGGCCAGCCTGTTGCTGTCTCACCTACTCCTCCCTGGGGTCAGGACACTTCCCAGACCCTGTCACATCCAAACCCAGGCAGGCAATACACAACCAGGCAGAGGCACACAGGATGGTTTAAGAGAAGAAACCAGCCACTTCTAAAAGCGTGGTTTCTAAACACACAATTCAAAAACCATCTTCACAAAAAGATGTGTTATTAAATTCTGAGTTCAGGCACACTAAACTCCATCTCTCCATCTTATGCCTATGGGAAGATATGCTGGAAACATGGGACTCAGCATTCCCCATTCTGTCCCATGGGCAATATTGCCTTGCAACAGTGAAAAACGAATTTGGCAGTATTTCACTGTCAGGACATGGTACACACCTCAGTACATGTCCTACCTTTCACATACACTGCACCCTGCCCAGGGGGGTACCTTGGGCCTACTATAGGGGTGTCTGATGTGCATAAAAAGGGAAGGTAAGGCCTGGCAAGTGGGTGCACTTGCCAGGACAACAAGGCTGTTAACAAACTGCGCGCAGGCACTGCAGTGGCAGGCCTGAGATCTCTTTTTAGGGATACTTGTGTGGGTGGCACAATTAGTGCTGCAGGCCCACTAGTAGCATTTGCATTACCAGCCCTGGCACACATAGTGCACTTTACTAGGGACTTTACTAGTAAGGCAAACATACCAATTATGGACAACGAATTACCATAACACTTTATACAGGGAGCACTTGCACTTTGACACTGATCAGCAGTGGCAAAGTGCCCAAAGCATCTAAGCCAGCAAAACGAAATCCATCACAGCATCAAAAATAGAGGAGGTAGAGGCATAAAGTCAGGGGTAGCCACGCCAAGAATTGCCAGGTCTAACAGTAGGATTGTGTGAGATTGACACCCAGATTTACTGTTCTTTGATGCAAGGTAATGCTGCACCAAAGTTGCTGCACTGCCTTGCGTGAAAAGCAGAGAAAAAATGCACCATATCTACTAAAATATGGTATGTTTTTTCTCTACCTGAGCGTTTGCGCACTTTTGGCAGCCATGTTCCAACTCACATGTGTGTTATCTGAAGACTAGGGGGCCAATTACGATGTCGGTGGGATCGACACTGACGTGCTGTCTGTGTCGGGAGTGCGGTCAGAGCCAGAGGGCCGAATGGCACTCGTGGCTGGCATATCACTGCCAGTGCGCAGTAAGGAGGAGGCCTTGCTGGGAGAGTGGGCCAGCCCTCAGAGTGAGTGGTGCAGTTTGAAGACCTGTGCGGGACTGGGCTATGCGAGTGGCTGTGTGAACCCTGGTCAGTTGCCTATGCTCCAGGGTTTAAGTGGCATGCAGCCCCCCTGGCTGAAATTTGCAACCCAGCATGGGTGTATGTGGGCCTAGCTCTACTGGCCTCCATTGTCCTGTGTGCCCAGGTAGCTCCAAAGCCCCCGCCCCACAGACTGCAGGCAGAGATATTGAGAGTAGTCGCCGGGGCTCTGTGCTGGTCTCCGCGCCCACCTGATGCTATCTGCGCCCCATTTGGCCCATAATACTGCAAAGGGGGCCCTGCCTGAGATACCACATAATATCTGGCAGTGGCAAAGGGAAACGCCAGCTAAGTGATACATGCCTCTGCACTGCAGGATACCGCTTTGCAACTGGAAGCTTGTGCGAGTTTGCTGTGAGGCCCCTATGGGTGATGGCGAGGAAATGGCGAGGGCTGCCCCTAAGTCGACTGGACTCCTGCAATACAAGATCTCATTAGAGGGCAACGCAGAGGGGTACATGCGCCCGCTGCAGAGACAGCTGTGCTAGTATTCGGTACGGTTTGTGGCAGTACTGGGCCCCTCTTATCTTCATCCATCCATCACCCCCTGCTGGTGACCAGTTTTCCTAGCGGCTCGTGCCACTCCACGGGATAAGAGGGAGTTTAGGTGGGTCTGTAGAAGCACCAGGTGTGCTGTAAAGATGGTGCTCTATGGCAAAAGACAAGGTGGCACCTAGCCCCAAACAGATTACCTTAAACAAATACGCTCAGCCGGGGGGACACCAGGCACAGCTAGGGGCTGATGGTCCTGAACCCATGATTCCAGATAATGCTGCCCTCTAGGCAGCCATTACGCAGTCCCATGATGCCCTAGATGCCAAGATACAAGCAGTGGGCTCAGAAGTGACACTTCCCCATCAGGATCTTAGGAATGCAGTGGAACGGATCACAGACACAGAGACCAGGATTTCAGGGGTGGAGGACTCCGTCACATTCCTGCAACAAACAGTGTCTAAACTTACCTCCATGACCAGGGAGCTGGTAGCCGAGTGGAGGATGCAGAGGGAAGGGAATGGCACAATAATCTGAGCTTCATTGGATTTCTGGAGTGGTGTGAGGGTCCCTCAATGGAACACTTCCTTGACCAGTGGCTCTGGTGAGCTCAGCATATGATATATGCTATTGTATCCTATGAAACTCGAGGTGCTCTATCAATCACAGACATTGTTCTTCAACTCGTTGGAGGTGGTTTTCCAGTGGACAGATGGAAGAGTCCATGTTAAGCCTCATACTCCTCCACACCTGGACTCAGACTCCTCCCAGACAAGCCAGTGGATCAGGACCATCGGAATCTTGACAAGACACCACAATAGGTCCCGCTCCACATGGATAGACTTCAGGCAGGTGATCAATGACCCAGCTGCGGGGGGAGGCCCTCCCGCCCCTCAGACACGGGTCTCAGACTTCCCTAAGTGATTATGGCAGACGACTATACAGGGATGCTGTCTTCAGCAGACTTTGTGGGGTGTGTTGATACATGTGACCACGTAACCATACACATGAGAGCTTGTTCCCCAAATAGAAAGGCTATGTTGGGTATTGGGATCCATTTGGGTGGACCAGGCACGGTACTCCATTGGGACCTGGCTGAGGTCTACCCCGCAACAGATATTCCTGTTCTCGAAGTATAGGGGGGGTGTATCAGTTTTTATTATGATGGCAACTACATTGCTATCGACTTTGTGTTCACTTTACTGTTTTTCTTCAGTTTTATATTTTCATGCCTGCCTGACGCCTTCTCCTCCACGCATCCCACAGATGCATTTCATCACATGCTCAGAACATGAGTACCCCTGGGTGACTTGGCCCAATTGACCGCCTCTGTGTGTTATCCAGAATTGTCAATGGCATACCCAACAGGATTAAACGGGAGGCGGTACGTAAATACGTAAGGCAGGTTGGGGCAGATGTCCTACTTTTGCAAGAAACCCACTCGGTGGGAAATTAAGTCCCTTGCCTCTCCAGATGGGGATACACCCAGATATACCACTCGGGATTCACTTGGGGTTCCAGGGGCCTGAGATCATAAAGATGGTCCCTTTCCAACACATAAAGACATGGTCGAATAGCTATGGCTGCTATACAGCAGTTAGAAGTACGCTATATGGAGAGCCTCTCACATTGGTAAGTGTCAATACCCCCCTCTCTTTGGGCAATCGTTCATAGAACTCACGACGGGGCTGTGGCATGAATTACAAGACGGACTTATAGTGTTGGGGGATGATTGGAACGGAGTAGTGACCCAGATCACAGATAGATGGCACCCACAGGGGCAACTTTGCGAGGCGGGGGGACGCACTTGTCCTCTTTTATATTGGCACTGTTCCTGACAGATGTCTGGAGAGCACATAACGACTCGGCGGTAGGATGCACATTCTTTTCGGCAGCCCATGGCTCGTACTCTCGGCTTGATTACTTCCTGATCCCATACTCCCACCACCATAGAGTATAAAACATTACAGTATTGCCTAGAGGCTTATCCGATCATTCCCCGTATGTCCTGTGGCGCCACGTGGGCCCTCAACAATCAGTGTTTCACTAGCGCATCTCCGGAGCCCTAAATATCGCCAACATATGGAGCACTCCATTGACGATTACTCTGCACACAATTTAAACTCTGTGACATCCCCACAGACATCATGGGAGGCTCAAAAAACCCACACTACGGGGGCAGACATTAGCTACTGTGCTGGGGAGAGACGGTGCAGGCGACATGAGCTGACAGTTCTTGAGGGCCAGATAATGGAGGTAGATATAATAGGCCACCAACAAGACGGTCAAATCGCTCGCAGACAGCTCCTTTTGTCTCAACAGCAATACCACCAGATCCTTATTGGTGATGCCCGGCTGGCCTGGCAGTCCTCCCAAATCCGTATTTATCAATGGAGTGACAAATCGGGTCGGCTCCTCCATAGATTGTGCCAGGGTATCCCTCGTTCTCCCCCAGCCCCCTTGGTCAGAGATGGGTCTAGGGCACTGCTCACTGACCCGAGCGACATTGCTTGCTGTTTTGCTTCCCACATTGGGCAGGTTTATACTGCAAGGGAGGTATTGACTACAGCACAAATATAGGAGTTTGTGCATGCTGTGCCACTCAGGGCCCTCTCCTCGGTGGCCCATGGGCTATTAGGATGTAATACTTCCTTTAAGCAGGTTCATAACATCCCCTTTGACAATAAAGGAACCAGGCCCAGTCCCAAAGTACAGATTGCGCAGGGCTATCTCATTAATGCAAGATCCCTGATTAAAAATAAGGTTGCTTTTAGAGACTTTGTCTCAGCAAGGAAGCCAACCTGGGTTTTTATAACCGAAACTTGGGCTACGGACGCCTCTGGTCCTGACCTTGTAGATGCTATTCCCACTGGGTACACCCTTGCTAGAATGGACAGGGTAGATCGGCGGGGAGGGGGTGTGGGCATTCTTTATAGAGAAACCCTGATCTGCCGCACTCAGGTTCTGTCCGCTCCTCCTGATCTCTACCAGGCCTTTTATTTTTCACTTAACCTACACCCCATGGAAAGCTTCTCTGGCATCTTATGTTATAGGCAACCGGGCTCTAGGGTTGCCTTTAGTCAGGATTTTAGTAGGCTTCTAGAACCTTATTGTGAAAGATCCAATCTTATTCTCCTGGGGGATTTTAATTTTCACTTTGATAACATTGATTGTAAGGATACCCAAAGTCTTTTGGAAACCTTGAGTTGCTGTGGTTTCTCACAGCTGGTCAGAAAGCCCACCCATATAGCGGGGCACATACTTGACGGGGTCTTCTCTAATGACCCTCGTTTAAGGGTGGGAGAACCTATCCCCCTAGCTTGGTCTGACCATTTTGCCGTCCCTTTTGATTTACACTTCATGTCATCTGCGATGGCTCTCTCTGGTAATAGGACTTTGTAAGAAAGGAGGAACCTTAGCCTCATAAGTAAGGAGTCCCTTTCCAACCTCCTTAATAATCTTGAGCTCACTAAGCTTCACGACGCTTATTTGGCAGCGGCGGAGTTATCGCAACAATTGTCAGCAGCAATGGACACCCTTGCACCTCTTAGTAAGCACTACTCAGCAAGGAAAAAACCCTCTGCTCCCTGGTTTACAGACAGGCTCAGAAAGTTGAGACAGGGCTGTCGTAAACAGGAGAGGCTCTGGCGCATAGACCTAGATCCGTTGAGTAGGGAACTACATAAGCAGGGCCTTAAAGAGTATAAAGCAGCCATCATGGAGGAAAAGAGATTATACTTTTCCAAGACTACTGACTCTATGAGATACTCTAGGGATCTTTTAAGGTAATAAATTCTCTTACCTCTCCTCATGTCTCTGACCCTCAGATTTTTCCCAGGAGCGTTGTGATAAAATATCTGACTTTTTACATACTAAGATCTCAGACATTTACTCCTTGCTTGAAGCCTCCAACCCCATCGCGGGGTCATCTGTTCGACCCACCTTCCATCCCATTGGGGCCTCACTCACGGAGGGGTCGCCCAGTCTTCTCACCTTTCCTTACATGTCTTCTGAGGTGACCGATCGGCTTCTAGAACGGGTTAAATCGGGTGCCCCACTGGATCCTTGTCCCCTCAAGGTGTTAAAATGTGGCCGTGAAATCATTATTCCCCATCTGACTGATGTTCTTAATGTTGCCATCTCAGAGTGGCAATATCCTACTCTGTGGAAGACGGCTGTAGTGAAGCCACTTTTGAAGAAACCTTCTTTGGATCCTGGTGAACTGAAGAATTATCGCCCGATCTCCCTACTTCACTGTTCCAGCTAAGATTCTGGAAACCTACCTCAACTCTCATCTTAGCACCTACCTAAAAGATTTCCACCTACTTGATGGTTCTCAACATGGATTCAGAAGCCACCATAGCACGGAAACAGCACTGACGGCTGTATTTAATAATATCCGGACTCAAGTGGACGCAGGGCACACCACCCTGCTTGTTCTACTTGATCTCACCGCAGCCTTTGATACCCTGTCTCCTTGCAGATTGATTGACCGCCTCAGAGAGATAGGTATCGGGGGCTCGGACTTGGGGCTTCTTGCTTCCTTTCTTAGTGAGCGGGCACAGACGGTTAAGCTTGGTCAATTCTACTCAGCCCCCAAACCCTTGTTGTGCGGTGTTCCCCAGGGCTCCTCCCTGAGCCCAACTCTTTTAATATCTATGTCGCTCCTCTTGCTAAGGTTGTGAGATCCTATGGGTTAGAGGTGCTGTCCTATGCGGATGACACCCAAATAATGGTGTCTATTTCGCACAGTATAAAGGATTCGGCCCTTAACTTTAGGAACTGTATGCAGGCAGTCTCCTCCTGGATGGTGGAAAATTTTCTGAAATTAAATGGAGAGAAGACGGAGGTCTTGATCTTTGGGAGTAAACAGGAGATCTGGTCCAGTGACTGGTGGGCGGACGCGCTTGGCATCTGTCCCTCCCCGGTTTCCCATGGTAAAAACCTTGGGGTTATCGTGGACAATTCACTGTCCCTAAGTTTGCAGGTTAGCAGGACAGTCTCTACGTGTTTCGGGATCATTAGGATCCTACGAAAAATCTCCCATTATCTCTCTTTTGATGCACGTAAGCAGGCCGTCATTGCCCTGGTACGACGTCTGCAGATGGTGCAGAACGCTGCAGCCAGGTTGGTGATGAATTTACCAAAATACCATTCAGTCACAGCCTCCATCAGGTTGCTGCACTGGCTGCCTATGGACCGTAGGATCCTCTTCAAGACCTTGTCCTCTATCTTTTTCACACTAGCTCGCTTGCTCGTTTTTATATGTCGTTCTAATTCATTCACACATTATCCCCAAAGGTAAATCCTTTTTGTTTTTTCCGTCTATTTCCCCGGTACATACTCACTTCCGGGTTTTTATTCCTAACTGAATTCACGTTCTAGTTCTTTTTGCTCTTTATAAGACGGGCCCGCGACGTAACCATACTTCCGGTGATCGCCGTGGTCCGTCAGAAGCAGCAGCGTACTCACTGTTCCTCACAGAGCTCTAGGAGGTGAGGATTGTTCTCCACTGTCCTCCGTAGCCCCTGCACGCCTGCCCTACCGCGCCATGGCTTTGATCGATTCATTTTATTTTTAGATTTTCGTACCGTGGACCGAGCTTTACTCAGCTCTGATGTTCATGTACGTTGCGATAGCATAAAACTACGTGTCTCAAGGTAACACGCGTTGCTATTACTTATTCTCAATTACCACCCTCATTGTAATTCAACTCATAGCTTATTAAGAGGGGTTTTTCTGTATTCTTATATGTTTGGAGTCAACTTCCAATCCCCCTCCCCCTCTTTTACTTGATTAGACTCCATATGGAACTACCGCTGTATCTCTGGCCATTACAATTTATACCTACAGATATCCTTACCATTATTTATATACGTAGTGACCATGAGGTTTAGTTCTTCTCAGGTAAACTACCCTGGTTGACTCTTGACCCCAGGGGTCATTTAAACCACCCCCCACCCCCACGTGGAACTTTACCTGGTTCCAGTTTCCCTTTCCTAGCCTGAAGTCTGCTTCTATGTGACACCTTATTTCACACTCCTTGGTCCAATCCTTGCTCCCGTTTTCTTACAGTGATATCCCACCGGACACGTACACGAGTCCTTCTCCATTTAATGTTTGGATACACCATTCCTAGATACAGCCGGGACGGAAGTACAACCGGCGGAGAGGTAAGCCCCCTACCTCTACTTTTTGTATTATCAGGCGCTTGCGGTAGTGCAGCATCCGAGCTTTTGTGCTCGGTTGGAGGACTCACCTACACTATACATACTCTTGTCTTCTTAGATCGATCAAGTCTCTACTGTCGTGCCTAAGAGGTATGAGTACGAATGGAGAACATTACTTTTCTTTACCCCGGGATACATTGGGTATACTCAGTTCATTACACTCATGCTTGTCTTTTCTTTTTTGTTTTTCCTCTATCTTTCTCTTTCTTTTAACAGGTCTTTTTAAACACGGTCTGTTGTTTTATCTAAGCTTGATGCTTCTTACTAATCTTAATATTATAAGTCTGTGTGTAGAAATTAAAGATATGTGTATAAAAAACATTATGTTGATATAGCATTAATGAAAGTAATGTCTTCCACATACTAGCCATACCAGAGCAGTATTTAATCCTGATTGTCTCACGACACCACCACACATCACGGGTGTTGACCCCATCGGTAATACTTGCCTCACATAGAATGAGTGATCAAACCATTTTGGGTATGTCACAAAGGGTGAATGTTACACTAAGTCACATGTCGCCTAACATCTGTATACACCATGTAATGTACCATAGTGTTTTACACTATGCTTTTGTACATCCTATAGCCCTGAAGAAGTCGTGGGTTTAACAACCCTGATGAAACACGTGTTGGCTGGGCAATCGATCTTCAATAAAGAACACGTGATACCTGGAGTGTTCTTCATTCACATCAAAACCTTTTGTACAACTGTATTGTTCTGAATACTGTTTGTTTCCATTGATGCAGATTTAGCTCTGCAAATTACCATTACGTGTGCACAGGCCTCTGGTGTTAAATTAAGTGACCTTGTCTCTGTTGAGGGGTTCAGGGTAATCCCCTTGCCTGTAGCACCGTACTCCACTAAGAACCTTTGTTTACACACACGTACACACGAGTAGGCGCCATGGCATACCGCATTAATTCAAACCCTTCTCTCGCATTTACCAATTGTTTAGCGGTAGGGGCAGCCCCAACGTAAAAACAGAATCTAATTATTTCTTGGCTTATAATTGTAACATCTGTCATTAAAATGAACAGAGATCAAGTGGCGGAAGAGCTTTTCCAGAACTTAGCAAAAGGCGACACAGTGGCAGCAAGCATTAAAAACACTAACCCTACACGTAATGAGGGATTGAGGGAAAAATTTATGAAGTTAGAAAAATTAAAAAGAATGAGAACAGTAAATGGTGGGACGGAATTACACTTAAACAATATCTTAGACTGGACAGAATACCAAGGGGTTTACGCGCCCAAATCTTCCCTATGTATGATGAACTGGACGAGGACCTCTTAAAACTCTGGGAAGAAGCATTGCTCTCCAATTCAAAAACATTGATAGGCATTCTTATTGAGAATGCAGAACGCAAGGTGGCAGCACTCCAGATACAAATCAGCAAGTTAGAGGGAGAAATCAGGGATCTCGGGCTATCAGAAGCCACTGAAAAGAATTACGTTATTCTCACTGAAGTACTTACCAAGCATCAGGAGGACATTAAACAGCGCAAAGCTAGGAAACTTAAGAGGGATGAGATCGATTACAGAGAGGGAGAGTCTTTACATTTGCAAAAAAGTACGACCAAATCCTCGCAAGTGATCAAGACCAGATTAGAACAGGCAGACAGCAGACGATCTCTATTTCCTCAAGTTCCACTTCTTTGAGTGTCCCTGTATCCAGTGACAGTGAGTTTGAGAACACAGCCAGCACCTCTACTCTTGATAGGCCAGATAATTCTTTTTAATAGAGGTCCAGCGCATCAAAAAAGGAAACAGGATACAGCCCATCCGTGGAGAGCAATCAAGAAAACCCGGAGGGGCAAGAGAGCAGGGAACAAACGACATCAGGATGAACCTCAGGTCAGGGGACAAGAAGAAGCAATAGTCACGCAAGAGATGGGGGTAGACATCATCAATCTCTCATCATTTACTCTTACAGACGATATGTCATCACTGCTGAAGAAAGGTTTAGGCTATTGTCCAATAGAAAAAGGTGATGCATGTAAAGCTAAAATAGATCTCTTTAAGTTCACTAGGAACTTGAAACTAAAGAAAATGTTTGTTAATAATCCTAATATCAATAAAAATCCTAAAAACATCCCTGTGTGTGGTATATCAGATGTGCAAAGTATACAGGACATTTATGACACTCAGTTACTACTTTCTATTACTAATCAAGAAGACACACCGCAGGACATGAGTCAGCTCCTTATGGAATTAAACATTAACACAGACTACTCTATAGCCAGTGGACTGAACTCTAAATCCAGGTGGACCCCCGTCTTACCCGGAGGTAACACCATAGACACTTTTCATAGACTGGTCCTAAATGACATTGACAAATACGTTTCAAAGATGAAACCAGGCAGGAGACTCGCCAAGGACAATCTGATTCAGGGTGAGCGCCAGGCCATGAAGCTTCTCTCTGTAAACGACTCCATTATCATCAGAGCAGCAGACAAGGGCGGTAACTTAGTAGTCATGAATAAACAGGACTACGATGGTGAGGTCCTAAACCAACTAGGAGACACCACATGCTATGAAGCCCTTAACTCGAACCCCATTGGGCCTCTCACCATTCTCATTAACAAACACCTTAGAACATGGTACACAGAGGGGCTCCTCAGCGAGGATGAACATCTATATTTGACAGTACAGAGACCGAGATTTCCTGTACTATATACTTTACCTAAGGTACACAAAAATCTTCCTTTTCCACCAGGAGACCCATTGTGTCCTGTATAGGTGGTCCCACAGAGAGATTAGCGGAATACGTAGACATGTTCCTACAACCCATGGTGCAAAACCTTCCTGCGTATATAAGGGACACTAAACACATCCTTAGTCTTCTCACTGATCTTACCTGGCAGAATGACATCATCTTAGCTACACTTGACGTGGTCTCCTTTACACCAACATCAACCCACAAATTGGCTTACAGGCCATGGATTGGCATCTCAGCAAGAAACCGGCGACTCAATAGCAACACACTAGGATGCTTTTATCCATGACAGAACTTATTCTGTTTAACAACTGCTTCATATTTGAAGGTCAGTGGTATAAACAAATACGAGGTGTAGCCATGGGCTCGAAATTTTCGCCCTCATTTGCCAACCTCTTCATGGGTTACTTTGAAGCCAAATGGATTTGGAGCGAGAAGGGCAGCTCATTTAATCAACACATCGTATACTGGGGTCGATACATTGATGACTGCTTATTACTTTGGGCAGGGACAGAACAGAGGCTACAAGAATTCTATGAATATCTGAACACAAACATACTAGGTGTCAGTTTCACCCATCACCACAGTAGCACAAACATAGTCTTTCTAGACGTGGAACTGTACGTCCAAGAGGGGTTCATACACAGCAAACTCTACCGTAAACCTACGGCATGTAATGCAATTTTACATGCCTCCAGCGCTCACCCCCTCATCAGATTCAGGCTATCCCCTTTGGGGAGTTCACTAGAGCCAGGAGGAACTGTAGTCAGGACAAAGAGTTCATCTCCTGCTTACATTCCATGAAGACTAGGTTTAAGGCCAGAGGCTACCAGCAAGCATCCCTAGATAAAGCAGAAAAACGTATCATGAAACTGCCACGAGTAGATACACTTAAAGAGAAAGTTACTATTAACCCATCCACACAGCCAGTCAGACTTATTACTAACTACAGTGAAATGTCCAACATGCTCTCTAAGAGCATGCGTAAACACTGGAACATTCTGAAAGCAGACAAGTCTCTAGAAACATTTACCACACATAGACCTCTCATCACATATAGAAGAGGCAGAACCTTAAAAACTATCTTGAGTCCTACTGTCCCCACTATCACAAATGAAATTGATTGGCTCACACAACGTACACTAGGTTTCCACAAATGTGGGAGTTGCGGTGTGTGTAGGTGGGCTACACATAATGTCATGACATTCCACGGCCCGGACGGGAGGGAATATAAGATTAAACAGAATATCAATTGCATGACACGTTATGTCGTTTATGTAATTATGTGTAAATGCCAGAGGCAATACGTGGGTAGTACAATTCGCAAGCTGAAGGATCGCATTAGCGAGCATACAAGAGCGCTCAAACAAGAGGATACAAGATACCCTATGGCAACCCATGCCATAAGTTGCGAAGCTCAAGGCCCCTATAAACAATTCTCCTTCTTTGGAATAGAACATGTCCAACCTAACCAAAGAGGGGGTGACAGAGAACTCCAGTTACGCCGTGCTGAAGCAACCTGGATCATGAAATTGAAATCTGTAGAGCTCGGTCTTAACACTGACCATGAACTACAATTTTTCTAGGTTCCTAATAGAACTAAACAGAATTGGCGGAATGACTAATTAACCGATATGTATCAGATCATTTACATTGCATATATGTAATCTGTGATGTAAGAAACATAATGCTATTTCTTCTGCATATTAACTACGACTAAACGTTACGTGCATGTACTACCTGTATTAACATCAATAGCTACTGTCCCCTTATCTATTCGTTACAACACTTTCTTATGTTAACAATGATGTGACGATATACAAATACGTGGCAACCCTCTTTTGTTACTAGTGTACCCTGTCCTCTATCTTTTTCACACTAGCTCGCTTGCTCGTTTTTATATGTCGTTCTAGTTCATTCACACATTATCCCCAAAGGTAAATCCTTTTGTTTTTTCCGTCTATTTCCCCGGTACATACTCACTTCCGGGTTTTTATTCCTAACTGAATTCACGTTCTAGTTCTTTTTGCTCTTTATAAGACGGGCCCGCGACGTAACCATACTTCCGGTGATCGCCGTGGTCCGTCAGAAGCAGCAGCGTACTCACTGTTCCTCACAGAGCTCTAGAAGGTGAGGATTGTTCTCCACTGTCCTCCGTAGCCCCTGCACGCCTGCCCTACCGCGCCATGGCTTTGATCGATTCATTTTATTTTTTAGATTTTCGTACCGTGGACCGAGCTTTACTCAGCTCTGATGTTCATGTACGTTGCGAAGCATAAAACTACGTGTCTCAAGGTAACACGCGTTGCTATTACTTATTCTCAATTACCACCTTCATTGTAATTCAACTCATAGCTTATTAAGAGGGGTTTTTTCTGTATTCTTATATGTTTGGAGTCAACTTCCAATCCCCTCCCCCTCTTTTTACTTGATTAGACTCCATATGGAACTACCGCTGTATCTCTGGCCATTACAATTTATACCTACAGATATCCTTACCATTATTTATATACGTAGTGACCATGAGGTTTAGTTCTTCTCAGGTAAACTACCCTGGTTGACTCTTGACCCCAGGGGTCATTTAAACCACCCCCCCACGTGGAACTTTACCTGGTTCCAGTTTCCCTTTCCTAGCCTGAAGTCTGCTTCTATGTGACACCTTATTTCACACTCCTTGGTCCAATCCTTGCTCCCGTTTTCTTACAGTGATATCCCACCGGACACGTACACGAGTCCTTCTCCATTTAATGTTTGGATACACCATTCCTAGATACAGCCGGGACGGAAGTACAACCGGCGGAGAGGTAAGCCCCTACCTCTCCTTTTTGTATTATCAGGCGCTTGCGGTAGTGCAGCATCCGAGCTTTTGTGCTCGGTTGGAGGACTCACCTACACTATACATACTCTTGTCTTCTTAGATCGATCAAGTCTCTACTGTCGTGCCTAAGAGGTATGAGTACG
Source organism: Calotriton arnoldi (assembly GCA_963921515.1). Classification (NCBI taxonomy): domain Eukaryota; kingdom Metazoa; phylum Chordata; class Amphibia; order Caudata; family Salamandridae; genus Calotriton; species Calotriton arnoldi. The sequence goes on from CAWUFW010005419.1 coordinate 527,088, forward strand.
AATGCAGAACATTACTTTTCTTTACCCCGGGATACATTGGGTATACTCAGTTCATTACACTCGTGCTTGTCTTTTCTTTTTTGTTTTTCCCTCTATCTTTCTCTTTCTTTTAACAGGTCTTTTTAAACATGGTCTGTTGTTTTATCTAAGCTTGATGCTTCTTACTAATCTTAATATTATAAGTCTGTGTGTAGAAATTAAAGATATGTGTATAAAAAACATTATGTTGATATAGCATTAATGAAAGTAATGTCTTCCACATACTAGCCATACCAGAGCAGTATTTAATCCTGATTGTCTCACGACACCACCACACATCACGGGTGTTGACCCCATCGGTAATACTTGCCTCACATAGAATGAGTGATCAAACCATTTTGGGTATGTCACAAAGGGTGAATGTTACACTAAGTCACATGTCGCCTAACATCTGTATACACCATGTAATGTACCATAGTGTTTTACACTATGCTTTTGTACATCCTATAGCCCTGAAGAAGTCGTGGGTTTAACAACCCTGATGAAACACGTGTTGGCTGGGCAATCGATCTTCAATAAAGAACACGTGATACCTGGAGTGTTCTTCATTCACATCAAAACCTTTTGTACAACTGTATTGTTCTGAATACTGTTTGTTTCCATTGATGCAGATTTAGCTCTGCAAATTACCATTACGTGTGCACAGGCCTCTGGTGTTAAATTAAGTGACCTTGTGTCTGTTGAGGGGTTCAGGGTAATCCCCTTGCCTGTAGCACCGTACTCCACTAAGAACCTTTGTTTACACACACGTACACACGAGTAGGCGCCATCGCATACCGCATTAATTCAAACCCTTCTCTCGCATTTACCAAGACCTTGTGCATGACTCACGATGCCTACTACGGGTCAGGTCCTGAGGCGATTAAGGCTATTGTCCATCGCTATGTTCCTAGCAGGCGGCTCCGGTCCGCAGATAAGAATCTGCTAATAGTACCGAGATTTAAGAAGGTTACATGGTGAGGTAGAGCTTTCTCCACTGCTGCTGCTAAACTCCCTTCCGGAAAAGCTCTCAAGTCAGGCGTCCCATTCTCTTTTCCGCAAGGCCATAAAGACTTGGCTTTTCTCACAGACCTCGGTATGAGCATGTCTCTCTGTCTGCACCCTCATGTCCGCATACAGCGCCTTGACGCCCTTGGGCTAAGTTCGCGCTTTACAAATCTTATATTCATTCATTCATTAGACGCGAACCTCATTGAGGCAGAGCTTTCGCTCATGGTGACAGATTTAAATGCCAGAAAAGCTCCTGGGCCCAATGGATTCCCTTGTGAGTTCTTCAAAACATACCTGCCCAAACTCTGTAAACATATGCTGGCAGCAATTACGTCTGCGGCAACCAAGGCCATTCTGCCAACAGACTGGCGACATGTGGAGATCGTGGTTCTCCCTAAACCGGGTCGGCCGGCAGATGACCCTTCCTCCTTCCACTCATTTTCGTAGCTCAACTTAGAGGTCAAGATATTGGCCAAGGCCTTAGCAAATAGGCTGAATCAGCATATCCCAGACCTGGTCCACTGGGATCAGGCCGGATTCATGTCCCACAGGGCGACTCGCCACAACATACAGCATGTTTACAACACGACGGCACTGGCAGAAAGGTTGAGAGAGCCAGCAATGTTCCTACTGACAGATATTGATAAAGCATTTGATTCTGTGAGTTTGGCATATCTGTTCGTATTCCTCCAGTGCCTGAATTTTGGCATGCAGTTCATGGCCTACCTCCGTTTATTATACACAGACCTAACAGCATCAGATCAGAGCTATTCCCCATACAGCTGGGGATGTGACTGAGTTGCCCCCTGTCCTCCCTCCTGTTTGCACTAGCCATGTAGCCGCTGACGGTTTGGGTGATGCTGGACGCTCATGTGTGGGGCTTTAAGTGGGGTGAGGGGCTCTAAGATAGGATAGCATTATACGCTGACGATGTCCTCTTTTTCCTCATGGCGCCGGACACCATTATACCCCGGATACTGCAAAGTATGCAGATATTCGGAGATTCCTCTGGCCTCTACATCAACAAATCAAAATCAACAGTTTTTGCTCTGGGCACTGACCCCCAAAGATTTGAATGGGCATCCGGCTTGAGAATAGCCAATAATAGATTCAAATACCTAGGTGTCTTTATATCATCTGATGAGAAAGTGGCATGGACACTCAACATAGAACCGATAATGTCCTGCCTTAGTGAGGACATAAAAATCTGGTCGGCACTTCCCCTGTTCTTGACCGGGCAGTCAGCCATCTTAAAGATGGTATCTCTACCTAGATTCCTTTACCAACTGCAGAATTTTCCCTACCCCATCCAGCGACAATGGTTCCACAAATTGAATTCCATTCTTATTTAGTCTCTATGGGTGGGGGGCACCCTCGTGTTGTGCTCTCCAAATGCTTTCAGTCCTCTTATTGTGGCAGCATTGCCGCTGCTGATGTCGAATCCTACTACATGGCAGCACACCTCCTCATTATCAATTAATGGTGGTATGACACTCAGGGTGAGCCAGCTTATGCTTTGGACGCAGGGCAACCCGGCTTATGCTTTGAACAAGTGGGCAATGGGGAACCTCCCACTGGTGGCATATTTGTATGAGGGAGGGAGGGATGGCCTTCCTCCAGGGATACATTAGTGCTGAACCTATGGCGATCCTCACTTCAGCGGAAGAAATGGTGAGGAAGGGTGACAAAGCAGACACCGCTGTGGCAGGGGAGTATGCTTCCGCAGCTGGCTATCCTCATGGGGTTCCAGAAATGAGACCTCATTTGGATATCTAACCTGGGAGATGCCATGCAGGGTAGGTTCCTTAAATCTTACCAAACTCTGCAGAAGGAATATCAGTTCCATCGCAGCCAATTCCATTGATACCTTCAGCTCCGCCACGCACTCTCCCCGTACATTGTCACACTGACTGCGCTCCCAGAATTAAATCCCTTAGAGGGGGGCTTGGGAGACGATAAAATAGTGAACATTTATCAAACACTTATCTCTAATCAACCAGGCCTATTTGGCACCCTTCGTGCAGCTTGGGGTGCGGATGTTGGGGTACTGGAGAATGATAAATGGACTGAGGCTCTGGGTGCTCTGCCGAAGGCGGCCATTGCGGCCAGTCTTCGACTGACTTATTTAAATATCTTCATAAAGTCTATTATACTTGCCATAGGCTTTGGCGTATGGGGGTGATTGCCTTCCCGGCCTGTCTCTGGTGTGATTCAAATGCAGGCACATTCCTCCGCACAGTGTGGAGAGGCCAGGTATTGGACAGATTCTGGCAGGGAGTGTTGGTCTGCCTAGGTGAGGTCTTGTCCTGGCAGATCCAGAGAGACCCGAAGATAGATCTCCTCACAGATGATCTGGGTGGGAATAAATATAAATTGCCCCTTTTGTACCTGGGGTTGACCTTCATTAAACGTGACATAGCTAAACACTGGAAGGTCGGAGACCCCCCCATCGCTGGCAGTGTGGAAGCAGGGTATGGACCACTGCATGGCTTTGGATATTACAGTCTATGAGGCAAGGGGCTGCCCTCAAAAATACCCCAAATTCTGGAAGAGGTGGACAGACTACAGGGGTGTAGACCTAGCACCTGTAAAACCTGTTGGTCATACACTTCTAGACAAAATTAGATCTTACCTAGAGGGGGAGTGATGGGGACCGGGGCAGGCTAGCCAAAGCAGCCTGCAGCACCTTTGTACATATGACATTCAATGCTGAGGTGTTGGGGGGTCTAATGAGCAGGTATGTTCTTTTTGCTAATGCTTTATTATTTACATTAACATTGCTTCAAAATGGGCTTGTTGGTCATACTGTTTGGCTAAACTTGAAAAAATCAACAAAGTATGTTAAAAAAAAAAAAAATCATATCTATCAATGTTAGTAGATAGGGTCTTGGGTCAAAACCCTTGGGTGGTTGCTTGGGGATGCCCGCACACCACTCAGGGAACCTCCACATGACAGAAGGTAACACTAAACAGCGCATAGTGCAACTTCGTGTTACTTTTGAATAATCTCCAACACAAATTCTGATTTGTGTTGGATAGTAAATCCCACCCCAACATTTTGCACCAAGATCACACAAAAAAGCAACGCAAACCAAGCGCAGAGCATTAGTAAGCCTGGGCCTGATTGTCAGTAAGTGTGAATGAGTGAGAATGAATGAGATTAAGAGTGAATGCAAGTGAGTGAGTGAAAATGAATCAGAATGGGTGTAAAGCGGTGTGGGTGTGAGTGAGAATGAATGAGTGACAGTGAGTGTTAGTGAAAGAATGAGTGCGTGAATGAAAATGTAACATGATGCTTGTGAGTTTTCATTGGCCCTGGCATACTGAAGGTAACTATTGTCTTTTAGAAATACCCAAATATACTGGTGCTGATGCTCTTGCCGCAATTCTTAGCATGACAGACACCTGTGAGAAAATACAGGCACTGGCACACCAGGGGAAATTCTTGCCAAAAAGGGAAACACTGTTAAAATACTGATATTGGCATACTAGAGGTAATTCATGGCATATAGGGCAACTGTAGAAAAATACTAGTATACTTGAGGATATTCTTGGCATATTGACAACAGTGGTAGAATGCTGCTACGAACACTGAAGCTAATTTTTGCCATTAAGGCGGACAAACTGGCTTATTGGAGTGTGGCAGCCATGACAAAATGCTGCGCCTGACATACTGAGGTAATATTTTAAATAAAGGGCACCTAGGTTATATGGATAGCATACAAAGCTGACACCGGCATATTTTGTGTCATTTTTGTTATATGGGGCACCCATGACAAAATGCAAGCCCAGGCACAATAGAGGTAGTTTTGACATATGGCATCATTAAAAATAGGGTCAACTCCTGGGGAACGTCAGATTTCATTGGCTTGGATCACCATGAAAGGATTTGAAGATTCAATGAGTGCCCTTTCAGGGCCTATGGCATTTTAACAAATTTATATGAAAGTTGTGCTTCAAAATGCACTATTTCACCCCATTCTTTTCAAAGAAACCCTCTAGAAAAGTAATGGCTTACTGTCATATTCACTACGCTTGCTCACTACAAGTCAGGGCAAGTATTATACCCCAGAACTTTAAAAGATCAAATCAGCTCCACAACATAGGTGGTATCTAAAATAGACATTTGTCTGTATTATGCTATTGTACTAATCATGCAGTTATTATGGAATTTCAGCAATATCAATTGTGATGTTAGGGTCATGTGACATGCTTTCCTGGAAAAAATCAAATCAGGTCAAAGGTCACATGATGTCACCTCATATGATGTTGATAAGGTCATAAGGTATGTAGTGTCTTTTCTGCTACCTCTGGCATTTTGGTGAATTAACACCCATGGTAGTGGTTGTCTTTCTCTGTTCCCGAGCTGACTTTCTGCAGCTCATCCACTGACTTGGTTAAATTAAATTTGGGCTTCGATGTGTGCACATGCATTGCAGTGACCTAAACACAGGCCTACAGCTGTGTGGAGCTCATGATATGGCACAGGATTATTAAGAGGAGCCAGAGCTGGGGTTCATGCACCAATTAAATGGTCTACTTTTAACATTGAGAATCCACACAAGTTTCTAGATTCATTTGAGGCACATTTCGAAGGGACCATGGTTGGAGTACAATGGGGGCCCTCTTACAGTTTTCATCAGAGGCTAGAAACTAAAATGAGATTTTCTTTCAATCACTCTTAAGTGGTTTAAGTATTTGGCAATTTTGGGCCCTTTTCATATTAGTCACTTTTTAATCAGCTTTAATAGCATATACATTTAGAGTTGAGTTTCTCATGCTTGCTAGTGACTGAAATTCCGCCCCTCCCCCCGAAAAAAAACATGCAAAATAACAATTCACCTAAAGGTATGTCTCATGGGGGAGTGGCTTCGAGCCCAGACAAGATGGCCTCCTGAAGTGTGAGCTCCGGCACCCGGGGGAGATCGTATCCACTTGTCTCCCTCAATCCATTGCCATCTACCTCTAACAAGGCAGATATGAGCTCCAGATGACATACTGAAAATGGAAAACAACTTTCGAGGCTCCGGAGCCCTCTCCTTATGGCAATTGCTACCTGATCCCCGGACTCTTAGCAGGGCTGGTGGAGTGGGAAAATGGCACCTGTGGTGTCACCAGGATCGCCTCACCCACCACAACTGATAACGCCGATTCTTATCTAATTATCTATAAGAACCTTCTGGTCGCCAAGATCTTTTTACCTGTTGAATAGTGTAAAGGAGAGAACCTCATCAGATTAGATATCAGCATTCATTTTGTCTGAAAGGACCACTGACTCGAATTCAAGTTTGAGAATTTATTATCGCCAAAAATAACTGAACGTGCAAGCACCTCAACACGAGGTTAAAGAAATAGATGGGCACTAATACAAATAATAATCTACGCAGGAATCTCATCCGACTCAGGATAAGGAGAATAGAAAGTTCTAGAAGGATCAACCAGACTATGATTGCTCCAATTTCTAAGTTACTCTTCATTGGACTAAACAAGCTTAAAATCAATAGCTGTCCCTACACTAACGCTAAGTGACATCCCTGCATAACGATTTTCCCAGGCAAGAGTGAATAAAAGGTGTCAGCTGTGAGGACTTCCTAAGAAGTGCAATCACATAATACCTAAGCTCAGCTCTGTCCTTCTCTCAGGTCTCCCTACCTCTTCTCTGGCCTCCTCCCTCAGGGCACTATCCCTAATACAAAACCACAATACAATTGTACACGCCTTTGTCACGCCTCCTTGGCCAGGTCTTCTTTCTTGTGCTTTTCCATCGAAACGGTTACTTCATCCTGGACGGTTGCGATGACCTTGAGTCCCAGGCACCTTCTCCGCTGAAAGTATCATCCCTAAATTCCATTTCACTCCCCGTACCATGCCTCCCCTCTCTCTAGCTTTCGAAAACAAAGAGTTAGTCTTACTAACGAGACATGTGTCCTTGCACCTGCAACGAAAGATACTTTCAACAGAAACCTTCTACTGTGCAAATTAAATCTACCGTTTGTGCCCAGAGAGCCTTACCAAGAGAAACTTTTCTCGGCCTACAACCTAAGCTAACATAAAATAAACCAGGCCTTCCCTAAGCATATATGTAGTCAGGCCTTTACATATAACTTTTAAACACTCATCTTACGTTTCCCTATAAGCATTTTCATTATAATTCATAAGCAAACAATGAATTACATGTGCAACTTTAATATGGTGCACGTTTAAACTACTGCAATTACATTACACACAAACTAATTCCTCTATGCATTATATTCACACAATTCAATAAGCATTACATTACATCATTATCCTAACACCATTATGCTGCTGAGTTCACTTTGTCTCAGCGAACTATTCATTCTTTACTAAACATGCATGAGTATACAACGGAATATAAACGAATATATGTCTGAATACATGTGGGTGCGGCCTATCAGTGATTATGATGCACCCCTACAATTCACAAGAACATTTCGCTCTATCAGTTCCCCCTTTGATGACTCCTGTCATCACATTTCATTCTACTCCCTCGGAGAAGGAACCGACCTAAACAGAACTTGTTGCCATCTTCCCTGATCTAAATTTCTCCATGCTCTTGAGCCTTTGATACTGACTGTCCTGCAGTCTTGCCAACCTCATGTCATTTTCCCTCAAAGCTCTCTTGACTCGGCCTGCTCGATACCACTTGCAGGCCTTGATCACAATCCACAAGCCAACCACACAACCCACCAAGATAAGGAGGGGTCTCAGAAAGTATCCAAGGAATCCCTTTCCTAGGTTCGCAAACCAACCTCCCACTTGACCAAAACCCTTTCCGACCTTTTCCCAGGCCCCTTCTTCGGTCAAATCCGCTATCTTTGTGTGGATCATAGTGATGTTACTTATATATTTCTCCAGATCCTTGCTACGGTCTGGTATATAAGTGCAGCACTCTTGAACCTTCAACATTTTACAGACTCCGCCCTCTTTTGCCAATAGGACATCCAAAGCAAGGCGATTCTGCAAAACCATTCCCCTTATCGACAACATCTCTCCTTCCACCAACACCAACGACTTTGCTGTATTCATCGAAAATTCATCCACCACAGTCGCTAACCTCCGAATCTTCACATCATTCAAGACTACTCCCAGACTAGGTATCATAGCTCCAAAGATATCCCCCACAACGATTCCTGCACTTGCAGCTCTTCTCGTTCTTGAATGCTCTCTACCTTCCAGAAGATCTAAATCTTCTGTATGATAAATCTTTGGAAATATTATTGACAAATAACATGTTCCATACCAATTTGCAGGCAATCTCACATAAGCATTCTTCCCACATACGTAATACACCGTTGGTATCACTTGTACAGGACCTTGGAGAAAATCTTTTGCTACATCGGCCATGGTGAAAACGTGATCACAGGTACTTTGTCCCACTGCTACCTTCTCGTAGTAAGTCTGATAACGCCTTATACACAACTTACCCCTCTGCTCCTTATCTAACGCTATAGGACCATAGCTTCCCTTGGTCTTATGCAACCGTTCTTCCTCTGTCCAATCGGTCCTGTGATGCCCCAAGTCTCAGGATTGAGTCAGCTTTCTATACCTATCCTCGACCTGATCCACAAACTTTCTCTCTACATCCGACATCAAACAAGTCAGATTGTTTCTGTGTGCGAATGCTGTATCCAATTCCAAACTCGGTATGAAGTACTTCCTCAGTCTGTCCTCGGTCTTATAATAGTCATACTTATTCAAATGCTTGTAAGCTGGGACTTCAGGAAGCACTGCGTCGAAATTGGAAAAGAAATACTCGAACTGATCTCTCTCATAAAACAAACTAAGCAAAAGACTACATGAAATACCATAAGTCAGTGGAAGATGGTGATACCTAATACCCTCATCCACCGAAGTAGGCAACTGCATACACACATAACAATCTTTCGCATCCATCACATCAACATACTCATACAACAACTTAGCATATGCATTCAACTTAAAATCCCCTTTAGATAAATCTACATGTAATCTACGACTTTCTTCTAATAACAAAGCTCTATCAGCTGCCCTGTCTACCCCCTTCTGGCTAGGTGTGATAGGTGTCGGTGTCCCTGTCACTGCCTCTACTTCTTGCTCATGTGAACCAGTGTATGAGACTACAACTACTATGATTATAGAAATTATTACACTACTTATAAGAATGCCTACTATCCACTTTGATCTACGATTGGGATCTCCCAGCTCCATGGTTTCGAAAGTTCTCAAAAGTCTTGGTTATCGCAAAGAACCCTGAAAAAGTCTCTGTCCTTTAATTGTGACTTGCTTAACCAGCTCGAGCAACCATGAAATCTCCGGACTTTCCCTTTCCGATCACAATCTTATTTACACAGTCCAGAAAAAGACTTCCCTAGTTTTCGTTCCTCTTCTGTGGAAAGTCCCTAAGTTTATTCTTCTTCCACTCGGACCTAGGTTATCTTCTTCTTTTGGACTTTTATTTACAGTTTATAGTTGATCCACTATAAGATCCTCATTGAGCAGTACCAGAACGTGATACAAAAGTTCAAGACGCAAAATCAGCATTTCATGTGAAAACGGCTCAACTCCAAAAGGCGGGAATTCGAGTCGATGCAAAACCAAGTTTCGGACTTCACTCAGAAGCGGGGGATTCGGAACCGTGAGGGTCAGTGTTCCTTCTATCTCGAGCCCTGGCAACTGCAGCACCACCTTCACCACCACATTCGGGCTCCGACGGACCACTTGCACTGACCTCAGCCTTCCCGTGCTCACCAACCCCTGCATCAAACACAGTGTAAGTCCACTCAGGGGTAGAGTATCTGCGACAAGGCACTCTTGTTCTCTTTGACTTTCGCCGACTGTCTTGTGCTTGGTCTTCGTCACTTGCCTCTGTTTCAGATACTTCAGACACTGGAGCAAGGTCTCTTTCAGGTGCTAACCTCAGGTTCAGTCGCCTCTGTCTTTCGGGCCAACTTTCTGCACTTCTGTTCGTTCGTCTGCCTTCCCCTTCTCTACCCAGTGCACTACTTCCTCTTTCGGCTGAATCTGACTCTTCTCCGCCCACTGCACCGTTTCTGTCTTCAGTGTCTGAGTCAGGGTTCGAACTGTGGAAACCCCCTTCTGCTTTCTCTAGTGCACCACCAGCTGTGTCAGCGACCCTTACAGCTTGACTTGTCCTCCCATGTGGCCCTGCCACATCAGCTGGATTTTCATTTACGAGAGGAGCTGTTTCTTCCAAGGGTGCTGGAACTCTGCGGGTATGGGAAGCATGTACCCAGTTCGGCAATGCTCCACACTTCACTGATGTGTTCGTGATAAGAATCACCTGATACGGGCCACGCCAGCGGGCATCCAAGCAACTCTTCCTCACGTGCTTCCGAACGAGCACCCAGTCACCGGGACACAAGTCGTGGCACAGATCACTCGAGGCTGGGACCACTGCTGCTTGCACCTGCTGGGATACAGAACGGACCACATCAGAGAGTCCTTTACAATAATCGAGAATCAAATCATCAGTGATGCTTATCAAGGCTGTAGCTGGTACTGCTGGCAATCTCATTGCCCTCCCCATTAATATCTCATGGGGGACAACCCGGTCTTTCTGTCTGGGACACTTCGCATGCTCATTAGCACGAGTGGCAAGGCGTCGGGCCATTTCAGGGATGTCGAAGAACACATTTTTGCCATCCGGGCTTTTAAAGTTCCATTAACTTGTTCCACCATCCCAGAAGCCTCTGGTCTGTAACTACAGTGGAGTCTCTGGTCAATGTTCAATGCAGCGCAAAGCAACTTCATTATTTCACTATGGAAGTGCCCTCCTCTATCTGATTCCAAAGAGGTCGGGATCCCGAATCTAGGGATGAGCTCCCTCAACAGTAATTTAGCTACTGTGAGAGTGTCACACCTGCGTGTGGGGTAAGCCTCCACCCACCGTGAGAATACACATACTAGCACTAAAATGTACCTCAATCCATTGCACTTAGGCATCTCCACAAAGTCCAACTGTATTCTATTGAAGGGCCCTCCTGACCTTCCAATGTGACTCAACGTAACTACAGTTCTCTTTCCAGCATTCATCTGCTGACACGTAACACACCTCTGACATACCGTCTCAGCCATTGCTCGGAACCGTGGGTTATACCACGTCTGTCTAAACACTCTCATCATTGCGTCTCTACCCAGGTGTGCCTGTCCATGTATCAGTCTTGCCATCGGACTCAGCAATTCTTCAGGCAACACGGCTCTCCCATCGTTGGATACCCACACATCCACATCTCCTTTCTCACACCCAGCTTTGATCCATCCCTCTCTCTCCTGGTTTGAAACTTCATCCTGCAATCGCTTAAGCTCTTCCCAAGTGTCTGCCATGGTCAACATTATGCTGAGCTCGGTTCCTTCTTGGCTCTCCCCTATCTCTCTTTCTGTGAATATGCATCCCTGTTCTGCACAGAAGCGGGCGACTTCGTCCGCATAATTGTTTCCCAAGGATACAAAGTCCTCCCCTTCCCATGGGCGGAACACTTTACAACAGCAATTTCCTTTGGATGCTGTAATGCATCCAACAATTGTCTTACATATTCACCATTACGAATGGGTGAGCCAGATGATGTCAAAAATCCCTCTGAGACCATAACTGCCCGAAGTCGTGCACCACGCCAAACCCATATTGGCTGTCTGTGTAAATCGTGATTCGAATTCGATCAGCGGCCAAACAGGCACGGGTCAAGGCAATGATCTCAGCTACCTGCGCCGAGCGTACTCCTTCTAGGCAAGCAGCCTCGACCACTCCTGAAATGGTACATACAGCAAACGCTGCTCTCAATTGCCCCACACTGTCTCTTAAGCATGAACCATCGACAAAGAAAATTTCATCTGGGTCAGCCAATGGTTCATCGACAATGTCAGGTCTCGGTTTGGTGCAAAGTTCGGTCACATCGAGACAATCATGGTCCGCACAATCTTCATCATCCGTGTTCGGTGTAGGCATCAATGTCGCAGGGTTCAAGACAGAGCACCTTTTCAGAGTCACATTCTCTGCGGCAAGTATGACTTGCTCGTACCTCGTTAACCTATTGTTTGTTAGGTGCTGGGTCTTGGTCCTGGTCATCAATAACTCAACCGAATGTGGCACATGTACAGTCAATGGATGTCCCATTACAATGCTTTCACATCTTTCAATGCTGACACCTGTTGCAGCAACGGATCTTAGACATCCGGGCAACGCAGAAGCTACTGGATCTAAAGTAGCTGAAAAGTAGGCAACTGGTCTACGGACACCTCCATGGTTCTGAGCTAACACTGCTAATGCACATCCTTCCCTCTCGTAACAAAACAATGAAAAGGCCTTGTTGTAATCAGGCATTCCCAATGCCGGAGCCCTGCACAAATCCTCTCTCAGTTTCAGGAATGATATCAAGCACTCCTCGTCCCATGGTACCGGATCACTCACATCCTTGTGCGTAAGCCTCTGCAAAGGCTTTGCTCTTAAGGAGAAACTAGGAATCCACTGTCGACAGTAGCCAACCATTCCCAGAAACATCCTAACTTCTCTCTGTGTGGTGGGTACTGCCATGCTCATTATTGCCTCAATTCGATCTGGTGACACCTTCCTCTTGCCTTTTTCCAATCTGTGTCCCAAGTACTGTACCTCTTTCAAACAGTACTGCAGCTTGTTCGGGGACACCTTATGTCCGTTCTCTGCTAAATGGTTCAACAGTGCTACAGTGTCAATTCTGCAAGCATCTTCTGTTTCTGAGGCAATGAGCAAGTCATCTATGTATTGCACGAGAACTGAGTTCTGCGGCAACACAAGACTCTCAAGGTTCTTCTTCAGGATCTGGTTAAAGATCGATGGACTGTCCGTATACCCTTGAGGGATACGACACCATGTTAACACACGATTTTCTAGCCTGAACGCGAAAAGAAATTGGCTTTCCTCGTGGAGCGGTATCGAAAAGAAGGCTTGACACAAATCGATAACCGTAAACCACTCGGCTTCACATGGGATCTGGAACAGTATTACTGAAGGATTCGGTACCACTGGACAACAAGGGACAACTATCGTGTTGACCTTTCGCAGGTCTTGCACGATCCTGTATTTCCCGCTCGGTTTCTGTAGTCCCATTATGGGCGAATTACAGGGGCTACCTCTGATCTCTTTCAAAATACCCTTCTCAATGAAAGTCTCGATCACAGGTCTTATTCCTGCAATCGTTTCTGGCGACAGGTTGTATTGAGGTGTTCTTGGGAAATCAACATTCTGTTTCACCTCAATCCGCACTGGTTCAACCCCTCTTATTAGACCTATTTTGTCGCCTGCGAAATCCCACACCACATGCGACACTGCGTCTCTCAGATCAGGTGGAAGTTCTTCCACAGTCACCATTGGGTACAGATCTATACACAGATGCTGATTGGTAATTTTAAAGTCAGCATCGTCATCTGTCGTCTGGACCTCCACTCCCCGTGGTGTACAATAAATCGTGCAGTTCAACTTGCACAACAGATCTCTTCCCAAAAGGCAAACTGGACTCGTATCACACACTACAAACTGATGTCTAGTTTGGAAGGAACCTATCTTTACTAGGATCGGTTCTGTCAATGGGCTGCTTATTCTCTTGTTCGCTACTCCAACAACCTGGATTGATTGTCCCGAGAGGGGTAGGTTAGGGACTACTGCTGATCTTACAGTAGACCGGGTAGCACCAGTATCAACCAAAAGTGTGGCAGGATGACCCTCAATCTCTGCCTCCACAAAAGGTCCTCTCTGGTCTACCTCCAAGACCGCTCCAAGTGTGCAGTCTTCCTCCCCCTCAGGCACCGTCAGGATAAAGGGTCTAAGCTATCCTCGTCGAAGTCTTCGAACAGGGGCATCTGTTGGTACGTTCGTGTTCCTTGTGAAATCCTTGGAGCTTGGGGAACCTGGGCGTGAGAATTGTAAACCCCCCTTTCATCGTCCTAGGTCTCGTTATTGTGTTAACTACCTCTTGCGCGGGTGCCTGAGCCCCTCTTCCTCTTCCTGCAACTGATTAGCTGGGTTCAAAGGACACTCGCGTTTCCAATGTCCGACCTGGCGACAAAGATGACACGCAGTGGTCTTCTTCAGTGTGGCCACGTCCACTCCTGTCTTGGGGTCTACTGGTTTTCCCTTTCCCTGTACCTGCCCATTCTGGTTTCCCTGGAAATTTCCTTGCTTTCTTCCTAAGGTCCCTCCACTAGGCTGACTCTGTGCTGTCTGCATCTGGACAAGCATCAATTTGTCTTTTAGCTTTCGATGTTTCGATTCCACCTCATCACTACAGTATCTCGCATACCGCAGAATTTCATCTAGTGGCTTGTTCTGCCAGCAGATCAAATGGTGCTGTATCATGAGGCTGATTTCCATTCTCAGACCCAGTACAAACTTTGAGACAAACTGTCCCATATCCTTGGGGTCCAAGATATCTAACCCACTATACTGTTTAAAAGCTTGCAAAAGTCTTTCATAATATTCATGCACCGTTTCCTTGGGTTCCTGTACAGTCCGATCTATCTTAACCCAATCTATATCCTGAGGTGAAATCTTCAGTTTCAACCATGTAATCACCTGCTCATACTTTTTCATGACTAGGGGTGATGGACCATTTGTAACCGCCTCTCTATCCGGTTCCGAAGTCGGCCACTCAATAGCGACTTTACAAGCTGTCCACAAATCTCCCGGTACCACTATGTCAAACAAAGTGTTCAAATCAATCCACAGTACTTTTGAAATTTTCACAAACCGCTCAACCTGTTTGTACCACTCTACTGGTTTTTCCCTCAGCCGAGGAAAATCATTTGTAAATGCAGCTAAATCACCTCTATTCCACGGCACATGCACATACCCTCCATTCTGTACTTCCCGTAAAGGATAATTTCCAACACCCGTCGCCCCCCCTCCTGGCGGCGGCGTTTCCCCTTCTGCTCTCTTTACTGGTTTCTTCTTGGACCACCTTTCTTCCCATTTGTCCAACAAAATCCATATTCTCATTCCTAGAATCAGGTCTCTGGTGTGTGTCCTTAATCCTGTGATTCTTTTCTCCTCCAGCTCCTGATCACTGTAATGCAATCTATGTGGTCCCTGCAATGCTTTAGTTTTATTCAGGTCCACCTCATATCTTTTGGCCAATTCCTTCAATCTATCATGTGCCATTCTAGCTTTTCGAGTCACATCTTTTGCTACAAACAGCAGTTCATCTGATCCATAAATTTCTATCCTTTCCAAAGGCAGACCCCCACTGATCATTTCGTCTACCTCTGCTTTCAGCCTCACCACATCTAGCAACCTTGCCTGTACTGCACTCCTCAGTACATCTCGACAACCCGAGCCATCTCGCTCATCACAGTTGCTATTCTGTCCTTGCGACCTATTCCCTTCCATCATATTCCTGGAACTTGGTCTGTCTTCCGAGACGTTCTGTGCCCTATCTCCTTGCATCCTATCCTCTTGGTTCGTTACTGTTGGTGTCCACTCCCTCAAAGCTGACTTAGATTCCCGCAAAGACCTCGGTCTTTCTGGTCTCTCCTCTTCTCTCCTAAAGGAAGAGTCCGCAGTAGCCGGTAACGGCGTACTTGTCTCCATTGGTCTTGGGAAATGAACCACTCTTACTCCAAACCCATTCCCACTCTCACTGTTGCCTTCCTCCCTTCCCGTCGGTACGGAGCCCCCTTCTCTCACCCGGTCTGGGTCATATACCGGTACTATAGGGCCTATGGTAACCGGTACTGTCAAGGAGTCCGGTAATCTTGTGTTCCCGCAGGAGGCTGTGTTATCATAGACGCCGTTGCCCCTTCCGTTCCTGTGGAAATCCTTCCCACCACTCTCATGCTAGTCTGATTCTGGCTCTCATCAACTATTGCTACTGCTGGGGTCGTCTTTCCCTCTTCTGAATCTGGATTAAATGGTGGTGGCCTCTCTGCCAACAACCTATCTAACAAGCTGTCGTCTGTATCACTATCCTCTTCATCGATTCTTATAATCTTTCCGTCTCGTACTATTAGTGGGTATAACTTGTCCACTTCAACCGTTGCCACCCTCCACCGTTTCTCCAGTGCGTACCACTTTGCATCCTGAAATGCCCTGATCGATTTCTTCACCCTTTCCTGACTCTTGTCTCTATTCCTTTCGTGTGCTGCTCTAATCCATGCATGCAATGCCTCAAACTGTGTCGGTCTAGGTAGTGGTCGTAACGAAGCCATTACACTTTTTAGCTGGTACAATACCTCCATCCTGAAAGTACCATATCGAGGGAACGACAATTCTCCTTCTGCTTCTGTCATTTTATGCCAATTCTCAAGCCAAATTATAGTATGCAATCCTACATTCTTTGCCATATAATGTGCTGGTGTATCCTCGGGAGGAGCTTCCTCTCCCTCCCGAACAACCACATGTCTATCACCTCTACAAAGTTCCCGTAAAGCTTTAAAACATTTCATGATGAATCAACTTTTTGTTTGCACTCAAAATGTCCGCTTTTACTTCCTGATTTCAATCCACCAATACCAGCGCGGCTCACACCAACCGGCCTATCGCAGCGCGGCACTTGTCTGACGTCACTTTTCCTCCGCTCGCAGCAGTTCCCCTCCTTTCTAATTCACTCGTTCTCACTCGCACCTGTCCCAATCATACTCTGAAATAATGTCCGTCCTACCGAACAATTACCTCTCTGACCGTCGGTTTTACCAATAACCGATCAGCCTCTTGAGCTTGTTGACCTCAATCTGGCAATCGTCTGTCCGCGAAACGACCGGACAATCGCCTTTAACACACTCGATAGGATTCAATCACTCGATGTTCTGCACACAATAACCTACGACCTGCGTTGGTTATTCACACACTCACTCATGTGTTCCCTATCTTCAGTGGGTCTGTCAATGACGTCTCGTGACCCCCACAACCTCTGGTCAACGTTCTCACTCTGGGTGTATTCTACACCACAATAAATCTCCCGGTCCCGCGCGCGCTCACGGTCCGTTTCTCAATCACACAACTCTCTTTCCAACTCCGCAAGACATCACACAACAATAAAACACCGCAATCTACCAAACATCACTCTTTTCATACTCACTCTACTACGAACTGCTACTTCCGCCGCACCGGCACTCTCCGTCAGTTTTCCACGACCTCCGACATCCTTCTCCCGCGGTCCTCTGGATCTGCGTCACTCGGGCTCTATGGGGCAACTTAATCTCCTATCTTGCTCTAGATCTCCCCTTACCATCAAAGGTAACCATCCTACTCTGCTACCAACTGATAACGCCGATTCTTATCTAATTATCTATAAGAACCTTCTGGTCGCCAAGATCTTTTTACCTGTTGAATAGTGTAAAGGAGAGAACCTCATCAGATTAGATATCAGCATTCATTTTGTCTGAAAGGACCACTGACTCCGAATTCAAGTTTGAGAATTTATTATCGCCAAAAATAACTGAACGTGCAAGAACCTCAACACGAGGTTAAAGAAATAGATGGGCACTAATACAAATAATAATCTACGCAGGAATCTCATCCGACTCAGGATAAGGAGAATAGAAAGTTCTAGAAGGATCAACCAGACTATGATTGCTCCAATTTCTAAGTTACTCTTCATTGGACTAAACAAGCTTAAAATCAATAGCTGTCCCTACACTAACGCTAAGTGACATCCCTGCATAACGATTTTCCCAGGCAAGAGTGAATAAAAGGTGTCAGCTGTGAGGACTTCCTAAGAAGTGCAATCACATAATACCTAAGCTCAGCTCTGTCCTTCTCTCAGGTCTCCCCTACCTCTTCTCTGGCCTCCTCCCTCAGGGCACTATCCCTAATACAAAACCACAATACAATTGTACACGCCTTTGTCACGCCTCCTTGGCCAGGTCTTCTTTCTTGTGCTTTTCCATCGAAACGGTTACTTCATCCTGGACGGTTGCGATGACCTTGAGTCCCAGGCACCTTCTCCGCTGAAAGTATCATCCCTAAATTCCATTTCACTCCCCGTACCATGCCTCCCTCTCTCTAGCTTTCGAAAACAAAGAGTTAGTCTTACTAACGAGACATGTGTCCTTGCACCTGCAACGAAAGATACTTTCAACAGAAACCTTCTACTGTGCAAATTAAATCTACCGTTTGTGCCCAGAGAGCCTTACCAAGAGAAACTTTTCTCGGCCTACAACCTAAGCTAACATAAAATAAACCAGGCCTTCCCTAAGCATATATGTAGTCAGGCCTTTACATATAACTTTTAAACACTCATCTTACGTTTCCCTATAAGCATTTTCATTATAATTCATAAGCAAACAATGAATTACATGTGCAACTTTAATATGGTGCACGTTTAAACTACTGCAATTACATTACACACAAACTAATTCCTCTATGCATTATATTCACACAATTCAATAAGCATTACATTACATCATTATCCTAACACCATTATGCTGCTGAGTTCACTTTGTCTCAGCGAACTATTCATTCTTTACTAAACATGCATGAGTATACAACGGAATATAAACGAATATATGTCTGAATACATGTGGGTGCGGCCTATCAGTGATTATGATGCACCCCTACAATTCACAAGAACATTTCGCTCTATCACAACCTCACCACCCAAAGTGCCCTGCGACCCTCAGAATGAAGATATGAACTCAATTACAAAGGATGCAAAGCACTCACCCCATTGCTTATTTTGCAACCCTACTGTGCCGCCCCCCCTAAGGCCCAGCATGATAGAGAGTGGCAAGATGGCTTCGCAGAACCCCACATCAATGCACGTCCACTGCAATTGACCAGTGACCCGCAGTACCGGTAGAACCTTTTGAAACATCCTGTGCTGAACCCCACAGACAAGCTCTTACTTATGGAGGCACATGGCATACGGAGCCTAAGTGTTCACTCCAGCCTCCTCATACAGTGAATCGGCATCTCCGGCGCGGGCAGCTCTGGTGTGCAGCCTGCGTGACGGCTTTGATCTGCGCCCTCACACGCCCTCACACGCCTGTGCACACAGGCACAAAACCAGCATCAAAGGCTTGTGCGCATAAAGTCTAAGTACTCACCCTACTCTCCATTAAGGTCCCATACTACAAATGCAGCTCCAACTTATATGGCGCTGAGGCAGGGTCCGAGGTGAGGCTCCATCTCACGTTACTGCATACCTATATGAGGACAACTAAATTGACTTTCTTGTCCCAGCGTTGGGCCTGTGGTGAGTTACTCTTGAGAATTCAAGTTATCTATGACCACACACTCCAGTGCATCCCTGTATGCAAGGCCAGAGACTATCGGTAGCCACTATCATACATCACAGCCCTCTCCTCCTGCATTTCAGAAAGCGCAGACTAAGGGAGCGCGTAACTCTCACACCAGCACCGGGCCGGCAGCCTAATCTTTAAGACTTACCAGGTTTAAAGGCTTACCATACTTTAAGACGTACGGTGAGGTGCACCATGTAGCTCAACATGCACCTGTGTCACTCGGCCCGAGGGGTACCAGGCTTTAATCTGCAAGATACAACCAAGAATATGCAGTCATCCTACGGCAGGGCCCATTACCACATCCCCGCACCATAGAAGGTACATAAGCCCTTATGAACATTAATGTACCAGGCAAATAGTGTCCCTCCTGCCTTTTGGAAAGTGCATATTAAAGAGAGTGTGTAGCACCAACACCATCTACGGGCCAATATGGGCCTACAACCTAGCTTCTAAGCCCTACCAGGTTTTAAGGCTTACCATGCATTAAGGACTACCGCATGGCTGTCATACCACCCAACATGATCTATTCTGGCTTAACCGGCTGGTGTTTTAAAGCAGCAATCCGTGCTCCTTTGCAACTGGGACCTACCTTCTCTTTCCTGTCTAGAAGGTGTGTGTTGACAAGGAACACGCAGCTGTGTCACTCGGCCTGAGACCCGAAGCCTACCAATCTTTTATCATCAAGATACAAGCAGGAGTATGCTGTCATCCTGCGGAGCACACGCATTTATGAACAGTACATATCTAGCAAACAGTGGAACACTGGCAAATAGTGAATCAATATTGAAACACTCAAAACCAGTATCGCAGAGAGTAGCAAGCTAATTACGTTGGGGTCAACAACACAGTCTGAAAATCACAAACCCTCTTGTAACTCCACCACTACTACTATTATGTGGTAAGCCACGTCTACATCAGCAGAAACCTGTTACACTGCACCAAAGCAGTGCAGGAGTACTGAGCACTGTGCATGCGGCAATAGGTTTGCACCTGCTTTGAGATCCAGCATGCTCTGCTCACGTTCTGAGTACTGAGGCTCAAACCAACAGAACCTGTTTCACCACTGCCAGACCAACGCAGGAGGTCCACAACCTCCAAACTCAGATCAGTAACAGTACCAATCAGACCCAATACTAAGGCTCATACACACAATGGTGGACAAAAAAGACCCCAAAGACAGAGATGCAATTGATGACAAAGACAAAGAAGAACAGATGGCATCCCTTAAAAGGGCCAAGCAAGATTCACCTGTAATTGAGTCACCTGTCAAATCAACACAAGCCCTAGATGCTAAGAACAAAATGAACCTAATCCTAATCAACCTCTCTTCACTGCAAGAATTGACACAAAGCACCAAAGTGAATACTGATCTACTACAAATAGAGATCTCCGGTCTGTGAAATGACTTCAACTCCCTACCCACATTAATAGGGGAAGCTGAATCCAGAATCAGCATGCTAGAAGATGAGGACCTTAAAGACAAACAGAAATCCCATACCACCACTAAGCAAGTAAATATACTCTCCAGAACAATACCGGATTTAGAAAGCAGGAACAGAAGAGGAAACCTCAGAATCTTTGCATTGCCTGAAGGATCTGATCACCAAGCGTGTCTCATTTCTTAAACAATGGATATCACAAGACATTGGAATCAAATTTGAGAGGCCAGAAAGGTCACATAGAATGTCAACCAGACCAACTCCGAGTGCAAAAACCCCACGTCCTCTCATCTTCAGACCTCTGAGATTCTAGCACTGGGAGACTATCTAAACACACATAAGGAAATCTAAAACGTTAACCTGGAATGACATCAAGATCGGAATATCCCAAGACTATGCAAAAGAGACTGTGTTTCACATGAAGCTCTAAGGAACCCCTTCACAGTGCTGAACATCACCTTCTCCTTCGTCAGCCCGGACAGATCAAAAATCAATCACAGGGGGAAAACTTTGATCTTCCACGACTCCACAGAGCTCCAAACTTACATCGAGAATCAACAGCAACAAGAAATCATAACCTGATCTAACCGTTCCACACAACCCTGGAGGTTTCTGTATAATTATTAAAACTGTGTAGATATGTTAGCAGGTCCCATCTACTGTGTATGCGCACCCCCAGGTACCTCGGTCTTGACCCTTGTAGGCCATTCTCTGCAGCCTGACAATATCATACTCACTTCCTCACTCATGTACGACATAACTAACGTCTATCGATATGACCTCAACTGCACTCTCCCATTTGCTCTTTTCTACCACAGGTGCTTCACCTACCCTCTCACACATACACACCCCACACTTTCACACCCACACTCCTACTCCTACTCTCACAATCACACTTCCACCTACATTATATCAACACACTTGTTGCACCCTCCAGTAACATCGACCCACCTTACCACACCTCCCCACACTTACAAGTACATATCCCACACATACACACACAGTTACACATGCGTACACCTATACCCACACGGCCATGCTCACACATGCTCTCCCATTCATACCTGTGTGGATATATGCACCTCCTCTAGGAAAAGTAAGTGTAACATCCCAGTTAGATGGAATAATACCAATTGGCTATGTCAAGCCTTATCCTAACACAACCACTGACGTAATCTCCATTTCATCATTCATAGGGCACCTTTTGCGAAGGTTCAAATGAATTATGTTGCAGTATGGTCTAATGTGTTCTCCATGTTCATTGCATCACCTCAACTATGCTGTACTTATCGCAGCTGTTACATCTGTTCTCAACAGTAGGTCTATAAATGTGTAACCACGACAAACTTTCTATGAGTGCTTTACACTTGACTGTCTTGCATTTTATGTTCTAATTGACACATGTTCGATTTTAGGGTGGCTCTACTCAGCAAACATCGTCTCTTTAATTAATCAGAACCCTTATCAATTCTCTGATTAGTGATGTAATGCAATATCGTACTAAAATGATTGAGCTTTGATGCCGTCACCTCTGTTACATGCCTTAGACTTTTGAAATGTTTTTTTAACTTCTACTACATAACGTATGCTTCTCACAAGTATTTTGTGCAGACTAACACCCCAAAGGGCGTTCCCAGCTGCTTCAATGATTGTCAACCAATCCCAATTGATTGATACTGTGAGTTAGCCTCCCAACTATCAACTCTGACTCCGAATGCATATTGCTCCCTGCCCTTCCACTCAGCCAACTACCAAACCCTCCCCCCGGCTGCCATACCTTTCTCAATCCCCCTTCTTGAAGCTCTCACAGGGCGGATCCGTGGCTACCAGTGCCCCACTTTCCATCTAGGGATGGGAAATTGGGTTTTCTTTTTAATCTCTTCTCTTCTTGCTTTCCTGTTCCTGGTTTCCTCTCCTCCCTAACCTCCTCTCTCCCTCCCGGGGATATTCCACGCCTAATCAGCCTAGTCCATTCTCCCTGACACCATATATGACATGCCGCATCCTAAACTACCTTCAGCATTCCGTCCATCATTTGTTCCTTTTGCATCCTAAACTACGTCATTTGAGTCTTAGAACCTCTCAAACTCCACCGAGACCCCCACAGCATATATTTTGCTTAACAATACTCTTAAGAATCTCTCCTTAAATACCATGTCAAAAGGAGGGAAATCATAGAATACTGCCATAAACTGAAAGGCAATATTCTCTTACTCCAAGAGACCAGAATAGATAGTGATATTGCTCGTAACCTCCGAAATAATTGGTACGTAGAAATGGCATGCTCTCCTGACTCTGAAAAGAAAAAGGAGTTGTCACTGTCTTTGATAGATCTGCAGTCATTAAAGTCATTAAAAATATACACGACACAGAAGGCAGATCGGTCATCTCACAAATAGCCAAACACTATTAAGAAATATTTATTGTGAACATATGTGCGCCCACTTCCGACTCCCCCTCATTCCGGGTCAATTTAAATAAAAGCCTAAATTAAATTCCAAATGACTCCAATATACTAATAGGAGGAGACTTTAACCTGCCTATGGACCTACTGTTAGATAGATTACCCCCCTGCAAGCTTAGACCAGGGAAATCCCACAAGCAAATGAAAAACCTATGCCCTGCTCATTACCTAACAGACATTTGGAGGCTAATCGAACCCAGAGATAGGGAGTTCACTTTTTACTCCCACCCAAATATCTC
The DNA here is from genome assembly GCA_963921515.1 of Calotriton arnoldi. Classification (NCBI taxonomy): domain Eukaryota; kingdom Metazoa; phylum Chordata; class Amphibia; order Caudata; family Salamandridae; genus Calotriton; species Calotriton arnoldi. The sequence continues at coordinate 550,487 of CAWUFW010005419.1, forward strand.
CCACTGAAGGATCGATTACATCCTAACTAATCAGAAACGTACCCCTTCCTGCTCCAATCCCTGGACTGAACCCATCATTATCTTGGACCATGCCTCTATCTCACTAGACATTACTATATCCAACATCCAAAACCCAGATAGACTATGTCATCTCAACGAGATGCTACTAAACGGCGGAACCAGTAAAGAAGAAATATGCTTTGCAATCCTTAATTACTTCAAAGAAAACGCCTCTCCGGAGATCTCTCCAGAAACACTCTGGGAAGCCATGAAAGCAGCAATTAGGGGCAGAATGATCAGTATCATGACTAACAAAAATAAGGCAACCAACAAAAAACTTGAAGAACTAGATTACAAAGTGAAGCAGCTTGAGCGCCTCCTAGTCTCCAAACTGAAAGCCCTAAAATGCCAATATAACTAGGGGTGGGGAATTTTAGTTCTACCAGTGGAATTAGCATAGTTTAGAAATTCCCTGTTACTCTTGTAATGTGGAATTACAAATAAATTCCGCTGCTCCCCTGGTGGAATCAATTAATCAGCACTGAAACATACGTGAATAGCGCTCACACACATCATGAAACCTTACTTCTGCGGCACACAGCTACAGTGCTTCTTTTATTCTCTCTATGCTAGCCCTCAGAGAGTGATATAGTCCGCACAGCGCATGCTCATTGCTGCTCATATAATTGCGGAAGCGATGGGATCAGGTCAAGTGCAGGGGAAAGGAGTGTGAAGTTGCTGAGATAACAGCTGCTTCCTTCAGCACACCTGTGAGAGACAGCTGTGCCAGCATTGAGCTGTGGTTAGCTGGAGCAAAGGGGAAAGGTGCGACACGAGACAAGAGGCAGGGAGGGAGGAATGCCACCTGCAGAGTAGAAGCTCAGCGGTGAGCAGGGAGATGCTGTAACTGTAAGTAACTTGTGAGACTGGAGCCAACTTTGGAATATCATTTCTCGCTCAGCAGCTTTCACTAGAGGGATCTCACCAGCAGAGAACTATCCCAGGTACCACCTCGTCTCACATCTGCCACCAGAGGACACTGCTTCAGAGGGGTTGTGGGGGCTCTAGTCTGCATTTACCAGAAGCCAAATAACTCAAGCTGTGTGTAGAAAGCTGTGAGGTGATAGGATAAATCGGCTTTCAGTCTCTGTGCCCCAGTAGTTCGATGTCCATCGCTGGGTTCCACAGCCACCAGTCTTCTGAGATCGATAAACCGAGTACCACCCTCGCTTTCCGAAGTTCAATGTTTCCCTTTAACATTTCTTAGAAGAACTCTACACAATGATACAATATATGATATATTCCGTCAATAAAAGTACGCCCTTTGCCTACCTGCTGCTGCCCCCTGCTTTCATAACCAGCAGCACTGCCAAGGGTGTGAAATTCACTAATACGAGGAACGCAGGTCTTCCCTTTTAATATCGTAATAGCCAACTCGGATGAATACACTTAACATAGTCACAACAGAGCAGATGACATTTCAGAGGCAGCTGTATTTGTGTGCTGTACATGGGCACAACATGAGAATAACGGTACTCGCTTCCACACAGCCCCTGAAAAAGTATGTATTCTGTACCACTGATGCCCTTGTTGAAGTGAGTTTAGAGCATTAGATCCCCCAGCTCTCAGTATACATGTTGACCCACCAACAACCTCACTGGTCTCCTTGGGTCAGCCGTCTGCTTACTTGGGAACAAGCAGAGGGTACTAATTTACAGCAGAGAGCAAACGTTTTCCAGGACCATATATGATTAGCTCCAGTCTTTCTTTGCATTCTGGGACTTGTAGTCGCCCTTAGTTCATAAAATACTAAAAATCAGGACTACGAGAACCAGAATACAGACACAAATCCTCGATTGGAAATACTACTCGCTTGCGGACCTATAAAATATGACACCTTTCTTAAAGGCAATTGTATCAACAGATGTGTTGTATCCCATGCCCCTAACTACTGAACCCCCAACCTCCAACAAAAACAGGACTGGCTTGAGGTGTCGTACCTGACATGTGGTTATTTGTCAGCTGCGTCTCCCTCTGGTTCTCTCTCTCACTTTCTCTCCAACTGCTATTTCTTTTTAGTTCTGATCTCTTTCACCCTCTTCTCTCTATCGCAAATATCTAGCCCTCTCTTATCAATTGCTTTCCCGGACCTTTCTCTCCTCCTCTCACTTCCTTCACCCTCCATCATGTCCCCGTCCCTTATCACCTTATTTCATCCCTCTCCTACTTTGTTTCCCTCTTCTTCGCCTCTCTTTCTAATTCTACTGCTCCTCCTTTACCCCCCACTCGTGCCACTCACCCTAACCCAACTCTTCCTGAAGATCCTGATTTTATTTATACCAGATCTCTAGACCCCTTCTATCATCCCTCCCTCTCTTCTCTCCCTTCCATTTCTCCGTTGCTTCCAAGGGTGTCTTCTTTTCTTCCTTTCTTTTTCATTGTGAGTTCAACATTCCTTTGCTCCCCCTCATTAGTAACCATAATGAACAGGAAATGTGGCTGCGAAACATAATGGAGCAGCATGTGCACCTCTTGACACATCTCTGCAGCAGGCACATCAAGCCCTCGAGCTAGCTTATGGGATTGGGACGTGCCAACTGGAAGTTGCTCATGCACTTCTAAAGAACATGCATTCGGCCGCTGAGCTTCGCTACTGTAAATGGGACCTGTGACCTGAGTGTTACTCACAGTCAGTAGCGGCCCGTGGTGGGAGTGCTGCCGGGCGGTGACGCGGGGCGGGGGAGGGGCAGGGTGGGGGGGGTAGTAAACTACGGAATACGGCCGCATAGAGGTAAGTAAACAAACAAATAAATAAAACGAATTTCGTTGCCCGCGCTGCATCGCATTTGGTGATGCAGCGCGCGCAACGAAATTCGTTTTATTTATTTGTTTGTATACTTACCCCTGTGCGGCCGTATTCTGTAGTTTACTACCCCCCACCCTGCCCCTCCCCCGCCCCGCGTCACCACCTGGCCGCACTCCCACCAAGGGCCGCTACTGCTCACAGTTGTTACCACATGGTGTATTTGCTCACTGAGCTATTATACTGAGATTGGAAGCCGCACCCTGGGCATTACACATGTATGTGTGCAGCAGGGGCTTTACATTACAGGTGGGTGGGACTCCGTGGACTCTCGTGGTGTTTTCATGTAACTTTGCGGAATACCGCAGAGTAAAACTCTGCGAGTTCTGCCCATCCCTAAATATAACAAACTAATAAGTGAGACAGCTCACATATGGCTGAACACCAACAAACCAAAATAGTTATGTGAATTCAACGAAGCTGGGAAAGTCCTAGCCAACTACTAAAGGTCAAAAGCCAAAACTTCTCAATAATTGCAATCAAGAGTAAATCAGGGAAAAAAGAAACGGAGACTAGGAAGATAGCCAGCTGCTTTGCACTATACTATAAATAATTATACAATCCCAATTGGCAACCAGACATTACAGATTGTGAAAAATACCTCCAAAATAGCAAACTTCCCTCAATCAAAGAGGCAGACCAGACCTCCCTAAACAAACCGTTCAAAATACAAGCAATAGATAAGGCGATCAAAACGCTCAAAGTAAAAGCTTTGGGGCCTGACGGCTTCATAGGCAGTTTTTTCAAAACTTCCAGCCACAACTTGCACTTAAAATCCCTCTTTGATTATCACTCCTCCGAAGGCGAAACAGCGCCAAACTTTTCAGAGGCCATAATAACTGTTATCCACAAAGACCCATAAGATACCAAGAACTATAGACCAATATCCATCCTTGTTGTAGATTGTAAAATCTATGCAAAAATCTTAGCAACAAGAGTGGAAAAATTATGGCTTAATAAAGAGAAGACTTGCCTCTGATAATATCAGACTCTTTAGAGACTTCCTAGAAAAAGCACCTTTATTTCACTCCCCAGCGATGGCTATGGCCTTGGACACCGGACAGGCTTTTAACAAAGTCTCTTGGCCTTTCCTAAAATCGTTAATCTGCAAATTCAATCTAGGACTGTCCTTTGAGCGGATTGTATTCGTACTATATGACAACCCATCGGCCAGAGTCAGGGTAAATGGTTCCCTATCTGAGAGATTCAAAGTGTCCCAAGGCACCAGGCAAGGCTGCCCCCACTCAATGTTACTCTTTCTCCTAGCTATTGAGCCCCTCCTAACTGAATTATATCACAACACCATCATAAAAGGCATCCCATTTGATTACAATCCATGCAAGGTGGCAGCATATGCTGACAATGTCCTCATCTTCTTCGAGGATGCAGGCACAGCGATACCCGAAATCCTGAGCTTAATTAATGCCTATGCTAATGCCTAGGGCTACACTTTGAATAAAGACAAAACAGAGGTCTTCCCCCTAAACCAACTCTGCACACCTGCAAATCGCTGCAACAGTAACCTCAAATGGAAAAACATCACCTTAAATACCTGGGCCTGCAACTTTGTAAATTGTTGGCCAACTCTCATACCCATATTGAAAACACCCTACTAAAAAAAATACAGAGCCTCACCGAGACATTATCTCCCAAACACATGACCTTTTGGGGCAGACTGGATTGTACTGAAATGCTAATGGCGCTGTAGGTAAACGTTATAATAAGCATATTCCCTCTACAGCTTTCCACTACCTTTTTAAAATTTACTCAACAAGACTATCATCTAATTTATGTGGTGCAGAAAAACGCCCAGAAACTCAACTAAAGTTCTACTATTGACAAAGAAAAAAATGAGGTCAGACTCCCAACTTCAGCAAACTCCAAATGGCATTTATACGCAAACATTCTATACATTGTATTCATCCGAACCTGTTCGTCCCCCCACCTTTATGGGCAGACATCAAAAGAGGACTCTTTTCCCCATTCACCCCCCTAGCTGCTATCTCAATGAAACACTTTAAGCCCCTACACTCCACAAACATAATCAGAGACACGATATTGGCAGTGAGGCACCTCACAATAAAGGTATTGTCAAACGCAAACACTTTTCCTACGCCTCGCTATGGCACAACCCACAAATATAAACTGACTGTAAAACTCTCCACTGGCATACCTGGTCACCACATAACATTCTGCACATTAAGGATGCGATCAATAAAGTCAATCCAATTCCCTTCTCACTCTTACAAACAGTCTTTACCATCCCTTACAAGGAATTCTACAATTTCCTCATACTCAGAGATGCGATTACCATAATCAGTCCTTCCTGAGCCCACAAAATCTAAGCATTGTAAAGAAACTAGCTTTGGTCATATCTCAAGACCAGTAAGCTTCCAAATTATATAACATCCTCCAGAAACACACTCTCAATCCCATACAAAAGTCTCATAACAAGTGGTCCGCCTCATGCCGTAAAGAAGGATACACCCATCTTCATGAGAAAGACTGTTCGTATGTATAGAAACGAGATTAAGCTCAAAATGCATACCGTTTTTCACTGTAAGGTAACTCTGGACCCAGACCTCACATGCTTAGGACACAGGATTCTTCCTAACACCCCCTCACTTAACAAAGCAGAACTCCTACTTTTTGACTTACTACTCACATTATGAGTCGAAACGATCCTTTGCGATTGGAAAGACTTCAAATCTATTTCCCACCGCACTTGGTGGGCCAGGGTATGCTTTCTCAGAAGTTCAGACAACAATATTCTCAACCATAGCAGATCCTGACTGCTTTGGCTACCCCTGGACACTTATTTACAGACCATTATCCGCAGCCCCAGTATGGGTCCTGAGCTGAACCCTATCTAACCACTTTCCATATATAATTAGGTTCTTGGGATATCACCCCCACCTCCTCACTCCTTCCCTCTTTTACTGTTCCTCTTCCTATCCTATACATTCCTCTTCAATGTTCTGTGCTTTCACACTGGAAGTATATCTCCAACAATCATGGGAGCTAACCATGGCAGCTATACTATCCAATGAATTTTGCTAATTTGATATTTAATGTCTTTCCCATGCAATCTGCAAATGTTTTCCATTGGCTTCTCACGTAACATATGGAGTACCACAGTACTTTTCTACTTCTCCTACCTGTTCCTTTATTGCATAATACTTTCACATGAAACTGTTTAATAAAATGTTGTTGTTTTTTAAAAGTACGTTTTATGATCCTTTAAAGGCAGTTAGTACCCACTGTATCCCTAGGTTACTGTTTGAATGACAGCTCGTTTTGTTACTGATCTCAGACTCAGGATTACAGAATTCTGAATTCTGAATTATGCAGCCGTAGGTTTAATGAACGACCGCAATTTATGAACTGAATGATGCCCAAAGTGTGGCAGCAAAGAAATAGAAGGAAAAGAATGTACTTGGAGTAGGGAAAATTGACAAATTTAATATACATGGCGATCATTAACTCCCATCAGTATCTGTCCATGTTCTAAGTTCATTAAGCTTGTACAGGGAAGTAGAGCTCGGATCTGATTGATGGATCATGCACGATTTTTAGGTAGCTTAAAACGAGTGAGAAGCACGACAGAAAGAATCCCAGCGTTCCCGTGAAAGACTCTCATCGTATCTACATCAGTGTATTGTAAAGTGCCTTGGAGTTGGTTACTACAATGTGTTTAGTTATTCAGCCTTGTTTTTTGGAAGGGAGGATAAAAGTGTGATATTATTTGCAGACTTGGAAGGGCACTCGCTAAATGTAATTGCAGACTATAATCCACTGTGAACACCTTAATGCTGCCTGCCTTCAGAGCACGCCGTCTAACAGTCCAGTGTACTTAACATGCCCAGACATTCGTGTGCTGTGACAGACCTTCCCGATGCTTTTTAGACTCTCAGATGATTCAAAGATGTGTCAAAAACCTCTGCGACAAGCTTGGATCCTACTTCCATCTGAAAATCAATGCACTCTACGACAACTTCAATGACCAGACACCCCACTCCGAAACCACTTCCTGCTCCAGCTACGCCATCCAGCCCACCATCTCCTCCTGGACCCCAGTCACCACCGAAGACACCACTTCGACCATGAAAGGCATCCACTCAGGGGCCCCCACGGACCCCTGCACATCTTCCACAGAGCCGCCACCGCCATCGCTCCCGAACTACGACACACCATCAACACCACCTTCAAGACCGGCATCTTTACCGATGACTGAAAACGCGCAGAAGTCAGACCCCTGCTCAAGAAGCCCTCAGCAGACCCCACCGACCTCAAGAACTACAGACCCATCTCCCTCCTCCCCTTCGCGGCCAAAGTCACAGAGAAGACCGTCAATGCACAACTAACCAAATTCATCAAAGAAAACTCCATCCTCGACCCCTCCCAATCCGGATTCCGCAGCAACCACAGCACCTAAACCGCTCTACTCGCCGCCACAGACGGCATCCGCACCCTCCTCGACCAAGGACACACCGCGGTCCTGATCCTACTCGACCTCTCTGCAGCGTTCGACACCGTCTCCCACCGCACACTCACTGCCGGACTCCACGACGCCGGCATACAAGGAACCGCCCTCAACTGGATCCGCTCATTCCTCACCGGCAGAACCCAAAGAATCAGACTACCCGTTGAGAAGAGAGTCACTTTCAAGATACTCACCCATGCCTACAAATGCCTCCACAACACCGGACCCCAATACCTCAACGAGAGAATCTCCTTCCACGTACCCAAGAGAAACCTCCAATCCGCCGACCTCGCCCTCGCCGAAACCCCGTGCATCCGCAGAGCCAGAACAGGTGGCAGAACCTTCTCCTACATCGCAGCCAAGACCTGGAGCGAGCTCCCGCTCAACATCAGACACGCCCCCTCCCTGAACATCTTCAGGAAGACGCTCAACACCTGGCTTTTCGACTGATAGGGAGCGGCTCGCCCCCCCCCAGTGCCTTGAGACCCTCATGGGTGAGTAGCGCGCTTACAATTCCCCTGATTGATTGATTGATTGAAAAACCTTATGGTGTTTCTGATTCTTCTCAGTATTATAACCACTTGCATTTGTTCAGTTTTCATTTACCTTTGTTCTTTCATTTGTTATCCTAAATTCCATGCACAGGAAAACGAATCTTAGAGAAAGCTCACCACATTTTGTTTCTTTTGTTTTGTTTTATTCTCTTTTTTTCTTATCTTTTCTTTCCTTTTCTTTTCCCCATTTTTTCTCATACTTCTAACATTCCAATTTCAATTATTAATCATAGCTTAGGAACAATACATGTGTCTCATATTTCTTTAATTTGTATTAATATTGACAGTTCAGTTATATTAAAAGAAGATTACCACCCTGGTGTAATTTTCGTTTTCCCAGATCCTTCAAACATAGGTTGTGCTTTTCAGAAACATAATTGTATTACGTTTGTACTACTTGTATTATTGTTTTGTTTTAAAGCTAATAAAAATAACTATAAAGAAGATAGCTCTGCCGGCTCAGGTTCACACAACTAAGGCTTTAATTTTTTTGAATTTGAGAAAAGAAACTCAGTTGAGGAAAAACACCATGAAGCAGTTCATGTTTGTAGAGCCAGTGTACTTTGTAAATGTTAGATGTGATTAAGGCGCGTGCATTTTCAGACCACAAAAGCAAAACATAAGTTTTACGTTGTTGGAACCCCTTTCAGAATGGCCACGGGGCAAGCAGGAGCTTATGGACTCAAACGTGGGGGGTGAGGTTTTTTACTCATGATGTCCAGGGCCCGACCTACTATGGATCCCTTGTAACTGGTCCAAGTACTACCACATCCAGCACTAGACTCTCAGTTGTAGTGAAACTCATGCAGTACAATGCTCTTCAGATCGAGGCAGGTGTACCATATACACAGGATCACAACTCAAAGTACAAACAGTAACAACAATAAGGTGAATGTTTGGTCAAATACTTGTCTTTCTAAAATATTGAATATTTTAATGGAACACACATAGCATAGCATTGGCACACTAACATAACCTCCACATCCTCTTAAGGTCGGCATGCTAACATAGTCCTGGGTGGGATCCCCAAGTCCCCCAGCTGTGTCTAGTGGGGTCTGGTCCACATTTGATACAGAAGGAGACTCCCAGATGCAGCCCATGCTTGCCACATGCAAACAAAGTCATTGCTTGTATTTAAGAGTTAAGTCAGCCACTCTCGGCTTATAAGTTCCGGCAAGTCTCCGGCAGGCCCAACAGCCTCAAACAGTCTTACCTGACTCAAGGGCAGCCAACAACTTCAGAGGACTGGGGGCACATTCTTAGCTCCAGTCTCCACACGGTAGGGGGCCTGCTACCTCTTGTGGTCTTTTCCCGATGTCGTATCAGCCTTCTCAGTATCAAGATGAACGTGTTGATGTTGGACGACCCCACTCAGCTCCTCCAGCAACTGGTAAGTGTTCTCGGCAATTCCCTTGGCACACCAAGTCAGGACAATAGACCTGGCTCCACAATGGCCCCCTTCTGGACTCACAGGGGTCACTTACTTCGGCCCACACACAGGAGGTGACCCACCCTTCCTGACACAAAGGGGTATCAACTCCAACACACACAGGGGTGATGCCCCAGCATTCATGGTGCCAGCTGCCACTTGCTGCACATTGGGCGTGGTCGACCAACCTGGTGCTCACACAGGCAACAGCCCAGATCTCATGGTGCTCCACCTCCTGACACACAGGTCAGTCACCCTACTTGGTACAGACAGATGACAGCCTATATTTCACTCTGACCCTTCCAGCACAGGGGGATCAACAACTTGGCAGAAACAGGTACACAGCTGGTAATGGTCCTGACTAGACAGAACATCTCACACTTCACTAACCGGGATCCACTTGACAGGATCCCTGCTGGGCTTCGCTCCCTCTGGGCACTCTCCTCCACCACACAGGGCCCATTGGTCCTGACAGACAGACAGAGTCTAGGCACAGTCCTCCTCACAAGGTACTCTGGTCTTGGCAAAAAGGCAGAAAACTGGTGTTCCAGGCTCAGGGCAAGTGGTTTTGACTCCCTGGTTGATTTCCCCTTATCCAGCAGGGAGAGTCCCAGACCTTGCTCCCCAGTTCTAGTCTCAACAGCAAGAAGACTTGGCAATCGTCCCTCTCTTTATGAGACAGTTCTGTTGTAAAAAGTATGAAACACACAAAAGATGATGGGAGGCTGCTTGCAATAAGTCTAACCACTGGCAATAGATTGTGGTAGCACTCCAACCCATCATTCTTTCGCTCATCATGCCACATCAGTTTGTACCCAGCCATATGCAAATCAATATTGATCCTGTTCCCTATAGGTACAGTCCAGCTCAAACTGCCAAGCCAGGTCCTCCCTGAACTGGAACACAAGCAACCCAGGACCAATTATGCCCTAGTTATACAGTCATCAGCTAGGTACAGCTTGATTCCAGTGACACAGTGAGCATGGGACCAACCAGTCCCACCATCTCCCTGGCAATGAAACCAAGCGACCCTGACCTGTAACTCCACCTGGAATCAAAGAGACGTTTGGGGATGGTCTGCTCCTCTCCCTTCAGTGTGTGTGTCGCATAATAGCCCTGAGCAATGCCAGCATTGCACATTTCCTGTCTGAGGGTTACAGTCCTGACCTCTCCAGCCAATCCAGGCCATGTGCTTCTAAAATGAAGCCCACAGGCCCCCATGATATATACCACACACACTGTCTGGTGCTACATACAATCCATGCAGGAAAAGGGTGAGTTGAGTACACTGCCACAGAACTTTACACAAGTGGGGTAGTAGGCCCCACTCCAGTGACATCGGTAAAATGGACTGTTCACCTTACTGAGTCTATTGAACAGAAAATGAGTATGCTGTCATCCCCATAGTTTTGTTACTTACTCCAGGTAAGGACCTTTATAGGGGTAGATATTGGCTTAGGTCAAGGCTTAGGTCAAGGCTCACACATGATCTGCTTGCCCAGCACCAAAAATCATTACCAGAGATACAGATATCTATGCAGCTGGGGCACTTAGGCAGGGGTGCAGGCCCGTCACATGTAGTGTAATTTTCCACCCCAACATACTTTTTAAAGAATTCATGCATATTTTAATCATTTTTCCCAAAACATTTGTGACGTTCAGAATGCATCCTATATCACAGTTGTATTTGTAAAATGCGCATTTACATCAAGGGTTGTATGACACTATATTGTATCTGTTACATCATAATGGGGAGTCTAAATGTTTTATTTTTAACTCCACATCTTCTTAACTAGATTTAACCCTCAATATGGTGGTAAGATTGACGTACTTGACGTACTAATTGTGTCAGGTGATCGAATACATGTGATATATATTGGAGCAGATTTACCAATATTTCATGCAACGTAAAAAACACCTTGCTATGCTGCATGAAATGGAGAGGCCAGGAATGCACCATATTTAAAATTATATTGCGTATTCCAGTCCTCTCATTGTGCTGGCACACTTTTGACGGCCTAGCGCTAATTGAGGTACACTTGCATCATGGTGCAAGGGTGCCTCCACTGCAGGCAGGCTTGTTTTTGTGTAGCAAGGGACAACTTCCAGCACAAAAACAATCCTTGTGGCTTCTTCCTCTTTCTATGTGTAGAGGAAAAACCAAAGAATACTAAAGCTATTTCTTCTTGTTACACCTCCCTTGGGAAGGCATAGCATTTTGACACATTCCTACGTCTACCACTCATTGTAAATTTGGGAATGCACCAAAATACATGGGTGGATGCGTGTGAACACCCACGCTCCACCCATGGAACGCCTCCCTGGGTCAGAGTAATGCAGGTCAGCGACTTGCACTGCCTTGCATTACTCCAGGTGGATATAGGTTGTTATCACGCATGCAATACATTGCATGCCATTACAACGCAGTCGTTACAATGACTGCGCTGTTACATCGCATACGATTACATCGCAAGTCATTACCACGACTTGCTGTAGGGGGCGCACTGGACTTAGGAATAGTATAATTTACTATTCCTACTCCAGTTTGTGCAACAGTAGGGAAGGTGTAGGATTGTAAATCCAACACCTTCTGCCCCCTACAGTAAGTCGTGGTAAAGACTTGAGATGTAATCGTATGCGATGTAACAACACAGTCGTTGTAACGACCGCGTTGAAATGGCATGCAATGTATCGCATGTGAACTAAAGGATGTCTCCCCTTCGGATTCAACAAGCATTGCAGGGCCACCGTGTTGCCTAGTAAATCTGACTTTAGTGTTGCGTTGCCTTGCGTGACACAAGGGCAACACAACACTTTGATAAATATGCCCCTGGGTGTTTACCACACCAAGGTGACTGATGACAATGACACATGACAGAAGTTTATTGTGAATCAGTTAAAGAGTATTCATTTTGTTAACCTCATAATGATGAAAACTGATTGACCAATTAGGATTTTAAACCACCTATTAAAAAATTAAACACAGTGCCTGACAGTTAATTAATCCACTGAGTCACCAAAAAGACCTATCTACAAGCACAGTGTGCACAAATGTACTAAAATACTGTAGGGTATAAAGAATGTTTATTTTTGTTTTTCGTGAGTCAAAATAATGCAACAGGACTCTTTGATAAGTACATTTCAAAATTATGTTTAGATTCATATGTGTGGCCTACACTTGCAAAAAGTCAGAAGCCATTCAGCTTACTTAGTTGCATTACAAAAAGCCTGAAGAATTTAAGATATGTACTCAGAGCTCTTATTCACAAGTGTGAATGATTGCATTTGTAAGTGCCATCTAGAAGAGTAGAAGAGCCCCTCCATTAAAAGTATCAGAGAAGATATCAGAGAAATACAATAAAATTAATAAAATATTATCACAACTGTAACGTAGCAGTTATTTAAAAACATGTGTTATGCACGTCCAATATTTATGTATACTTCTAAACTTACACCTCAGTTGACCCGGTTTAAGTGGCACAGAAAGTGTGGGAATGTGTGCCAGTATTTCCCATTTTCACAGAGGGATTTATAGAACGAAATCATTTTTGATGTAAAGATATTTTCAATGAAGAGAAAATGAAAATTTTAAGACATTTACTGTATTTCATTAATTTATTTCTCCTATTCTAAATGCAGAGAGCAGCTCATCTCATCAACTTCCCGCCACCCACACTGAGCTCCTCTAGAAGGGGGCTACTGGTGCTAGATTTTCCTGGCCTTTCTCTAATTTACCACAACAAGACCACATTCCACACAAATGACATGTGCTCTTAAGTGGGGCAAGGCTGGATGCAAGATTAGATGCATGATACCTAGGTCCAACCGTACTCAGGCAACTCCAGCCTCACTGTGAACAAATTGGAAATATGCAGTTACATAGACACTTATGTTCTGACAAAATAGTATGTTGGTCTCTCTATAATGACTGACTTTACTATAGGCATGCCAACAAACTGTTTTGTGATCCAAATGGCTGTGATCACTGTGATATCATTGGTGTGGTATTTCCCTGAACTTTTTGCCTTCACTCCCTTATTTTGCTGAACTCATTTTATTGCACTTTATTCCTGCCTGTGCCCTCTCCCTAAAACAAGGTAATATTTGCTCACACCTAATTGGAACATTTCATTTTTTTGTAAGCCCATAGTAAATGGCAGGGTTCTCCAAAGTCGGTCCTGGAGGGCCGGATCCATGTCAGATTTTTAGCATATCCCCATTTAGATAAATGTAGTTATCTTAACAATCTGTCATGGTTCCGGCCCTCCAGGACTGACTTTGGAGAACCCTGGTTTATGGTATTACATGAACTCTGGGCCTGTAAAATAAATACTACAAGTGGGCAGCAGCTCTCATTGTTCCACTCACTAAAGTTGTCCTTTAAAATATGTCTCAAGCCTGCCACGGCAACCTATAGTGCAGTTTTAAATTGCCATTACGACCTGGCAAAATAAACCTTGTGCAAGGCATATCTCTCACGTTGACTAACACTGGATTACCTTATTACATTTAATAAGTGTTAACTTTATAATGGGAGCAAAGATATGCTGTTTACAACCAGATGAATTGTAATTTTACATCATCTGTATTGGTAAGTATGATTTTGAGTCACAATTCTCAAAGTGCCAGTTTTAGAAAGTTGTCATTTTTCTTCTCCCAAGCAAGTTTGATTTTTGTTAGTGTCGTGGGTCACATGACTGTGAATGGCTCTGATGTTGGGGTTTGTGCATTGTTTCCAGACAGTTATACAGAAAGACTTAGGTATTGACAGGATGGGCCATCCTGAAAATATGACTGGAGAGGAGCAGTACCCATCCCCACTTACACTTCAAAAGATTTTTTCTCCAGAACACAAAAAGGAACCTGACACCAGGCCTGCCCTTGCTATTAACCCCTAGACAGTTTGGAGCTTGGACCAGGGGAAGAACTTTCCCGAACCAGCATTGTGAGTAGGAGAGGAAGTCCAACAGCACAAAGGCTGGCAACAGGTGTAAACATTGAACACGCCTGGACCTGTGGAAGATTTAGAAGAAGGGCTGCCCTACTGCCAGAGAACTGCCCGGTTGCTTGAAGGACTGCCTTGCTGTCTGAGAAAGAAGATTAGGCCTTTTTCTCTTCACCCCATAAATCCCAGAGCGACTCCAAATGTCAGTTTGCTGACCTCCTGTGTGAGCTACAAGCTTCAGAGTCCTCCCTGCATCTGCCAACCTGCCTGGACGTTCCCAGGACCTGCAACTGAACCTGCTTGAGCCCTGAGGCTGGCCTCTGCTGGAGTGAGTCCTGATCCCCAAGAGGTGCCCACTAGGCTCTGGACTCATGGCTGGCATCAGTGGAAGCTCCCTTTCAAAGAAAATATGAAAATCCTGAATTTTGGGCACCTCGCGACAGTGAATGGTCCTGTTTGCAGTAAAACTATGCGGCCTGTGACAAATGCCAATGAACAATGACAATCCACAATGACCGCCAACCAGGGCCGGACTGGCTACCGGGCGTTTTGGAATGCTGCCGAGCTGGGGGCTGATTTCATTGATGGGGACCTGCGTGTGCTGAACGAAATTCGTTTTGCCTTGTTTATTTCGAAGCACACGCAGGTCTCCATCAACGAAATTAGCCCCACCGCAGTGACATCAGCCCCCAGCTCGGCAGCATTCCAAAACGCCCGGTAGCCAGTCCGGCCCTGCCGCCAACACAAAACTCCAGCAACAACCAGTACTTCGCGCTACTGAAATGACAATCCATGATCTTGACATGCACTTTGCACTGAAAGCCTCCAACCCACAGCCTCCTCCAACAAGAACAGAACTCTTTGCGCCGGACTTGAGAAGGCAACTCCTTAGCGAGGCGAAACTAGTCTCTGTATCCAACCACTGCTGAACTTATAAATTTAGTTAGTTAGTGCGACCAGATGAGCGTGACTGGTGCTTTGTGCTTTTGGGCTATATTTTCTCTAGAAACTTTAAAATTACATATCTCTGTTTCTACTGATTGAATTTTT
Source organism: Calotriton arnoldi (assembly GCA_963921515.1). Lineage (NCBI taxonomy): Eukaryota > Metazoa > Chordata > Amphibia > Caudata > Salamandridae > Calotriton > Calotriton arnoldi. The sequence continues at coordinate 565,811 of CAWUFW010005419.1, forward strand.
GTCATATTATTGGTATCATTTTATTTAACAAAATTGAATCTAGTTTTCTAAATTTGTTTTGGATTTTTCTTGTGTTGTGTATTTAATTTATTACTGTTTGTGTGCTGCATACATACTGTACACATCGTCTTTAAGTTAAGCCTGACTGCTTTGTGCCAAGCTACCAGAGGTTTACGCACAGGTTAGTTCAGTGACACTTGTTCACCCTGACAAGGATTGTGTTGTTGTCTGATTGGGGCTTCCAACATCCCCTAAACCAATAACCCAGTTTCTTACAATCACTGCTTAGCATTCAAAGACTGAGAGCTTCACATATAGATCCGCAATTGTTTGCCATAGGTGAAATAAAGAACTTAGTAGTTATGCGTTGGCAAGTTGTGAAGGTACGTCCTCTTCCCTAACCATTTAAGAGTGTTTTATAGAAGATGAAATGATCCCGATCCCGGATGGATGAGATGTATCGCACCGAGCCATGTTTAATCATCATCTCATTTCTAGAGCCCTTGGAGTGACCAGTGGTGCAATTTGGATAGGAGAATTTAACGTATTTCTGTTTAAAAGCTGCTTGTTTACACAAACCATAGTTGCGTAATTGCATTGCTTTACATACGACGTTTAAGTTACACAAGCACAGGCTCTTGATTGTAATAGCAGAAGAAAGAATTGGAACACAGAAAAGGAATACAAGAAACAATAGCTTTATACTTATTAAAAACAAATCCCACGACGAGATTAAAGGCATAAAACACACACAGCTCAGGGCAGGGAAGGGGAGCAAGTGCTGCAACTGAACAAGAAGGCTGCAAGGAGTTAAAGATGTCGTGTCTGCGTGTTCTGTTTCTAAATTGCTCGTGGGAAGTAATATCCATATTGTACCTCGAAGCAAGGCCCAAGTAGTAAACTTTAACGCTGCCTGAGTTAGCAATCATTTCATACAGACAAGACACTGCGCTGGAAATTGCCCTATAAATAAGATCCCTTACAGAAAAATTAAAATGGAATTCATATTATTGATGTTCAGTAGCGGCCATAAAAAACACAAGGCAGCTAGCAAGTGGCACTTGTTTCAAATCAGTGTCTGGAGCCCCTGAAGGACACCCTGAAAGTCAGCGTTGATCAATGGTGACGGATGCGGGTGTCCATTCGTCAGTGTGATGGCGAGGCGCAGGGAATACTGGCGGAGGCATGCCTGGGGAGGGGAAGCCGGGGAGGCGCTTTTTAACGGCAACAGCTCTGAGCCAGAGTCTGCGGCCTAAAGTATTATTAATCCAGCCTTGTACTATCTCTCAGCAACGCAGTCAGAAAGCCCTTTTTCCTGATCCCGAGCAGAGGACATTGCTCTGCGAAGCCAACAACAGTTTTTTTTTTTTTTACAAGGTTACTTTTGGGATTAAAGTGTGTAGTAATGCTGCTGTAAGAACTGTAGGGCCAGATATCAATAGAAGGATCCAACTGGTCACATAGGGGCATATTATCAAGAAACGGAGTTAACATTATCGCCGCTTTAGCGGCAGAAAACTGCCGCTAAAGTGGCGATAATGGGCTTGATAATATGCCCTTGAGAATTCCAATAGAAGCCCATGTTCTGCTGTGATCCTGGGCTTCTATTGGAATTCTCAAGGGCATATTATCAAGCCCATTATCGCCGCTTTAGCGGCAGTTTCCTGCCGCTAAAGCGGCGATAATTTTAACGCAGTTTCTTGATAATATGCCCCTTTGTTACTAAAGTAAAAGCAATCAATTTAGTGATTATTGAAAGCAAAATGGACTGATGGTCAATACGTGTACTCAGTTATTTTGACAAAAGGTATCAAACCATGATCATCAATTAGGGCTACTTAGGAGCATCAGCTGCTACCCTTAAATTCCTTTTGGTAATGTTTAAATTACAAATACTCACATATATAGTTCACTCCTTTTGGAGTGTTCATGTATATTTTTGCATTGCTACATTTGTGTACGAATATCTGAAGTACATATGCGTATGCTCAATTTGTTTTCATGCTAAACAAGACTGTAAAGGCCAGAGTCAAACACGACGAAGATTAGGAATACCAAAACAGCTGCAACTTATTTTAGTTTACATTTCCCTGTCCACTTTTCGGACATCCCCCTGGAGAAGCTCACTTCTAACACCTGTACCAAAATATATATGGCATGCATTACAAGTCTGTTCTGTTAAGGTGAATCATGCTCCACACATGTGCATTCATTACAGTTTAAGGTATATGAATATGATTTATGCTTGACCCAAGCCCTCTGTATTTTTGTTAGTGTGGTCTCTGTTTCATGTACCAGTTCATCATGACCGTCACTGGGCCTAATAAATATAAGCACCAATAAAAACATTGTGGACCTGATTCACAAAGTGTGTTGGGCAGCCTCAGGGGCGAGGAAATAGTGGTCCCGCGGACTACTATATGCTACACTCAGTGGCATATTCTCAAGGAGCTATCGCAGAGTTAACGGCACTTTATCGCAGCCAAAGTCGGGATAAATGTATCGCAACATTCACAAGCTGGTGCTAACAGCCCATAACACCAGTGTACCTGCGAAAGCATCCTCAAAAAACATTGCCACAGATGACCCCTGCAACTATCGCTAATGAGATGCAGAGTAGGCGTTCCCCGAGAAAAAACCAGCGACAACACCACACCTCAACATTCTCAACGACCAGCCCGATCAGCGATAAAACCACAAAACAGGTGATAAGGCGCGTTAGCAGCAGGAAACTAACACCTGCCCTGACCTGGTGCAAAGTCGGACCACAGCCTGCACCACAAAATGGAGCCCAGACCAGAGCCACACCTGAAGGGCAACAGATGCCATGGAGCCACTGAACATGCGTGCCGGACACCCAAGAGGGCCACAACACCCACCCCCACCACCCCCAGGACCACACCCCCCCGCCCCACCATGGGCACCCCCACCTCCCCCGGACCAAGACACAGCACACCAACTGCACGGAAACATGACCACAAGCACCCGCCTGATGCCCAACAATTGCAACAATCTACAGACATGTGCGCACTGAGATCCTGATTCATACATACACCATTGAAAGACCAAACAAAATGCCACATTCAAATACGTCACCAAACAACTATCCTGAGGAGTCATGGCGGGGCATCCCTGGACAAACTGTGACTCACAACCTGCAAGACAATACCCAAGATAAGAAGGAGTGTCAGGCACCCATCAAAGGACAGGGAGAGAGAGAAAGAAACAGACAGAAAGAGAGAGACTGAACAAGGAGCGCAAGGCTAATCGGGCCCTTGGCTCATGCAAACATGCCAACAGCTGCGTTTGTGTCTCCAACTCTGCGCACCACAAATCACAGGCCTGGCATCAAAGTAATGCAATAACAACAGGAGTATAACCCATAAACCACGTTGAGATTTGGGTAGGTACGTGAGAAGAAGCAACAGTATCTCAACTGGTATCATTAAGGAAGTCGGTTAAATACGTATGTACAATACATTACACGAAAAGAAGACGGAAGACTCTGAGTAGATTTTTGAAATGTGCACTTGGCATCATATAATTAAGGTCACAATTAGGAAGGTACAGTTGTAACAGCACTGTAGGCATAAAATGCATAGGCAACCCGAATTGGACTTGTCACGATAGTCACTGCAGCCATAGGTGTAATCGTCAATTATAACTCATGGCTGGGTCACAACTGGTGGTACAAGTGGCAGAATTTGTAAAGGTCTTTCAACTGGTGTAATACACAGATCAACAGGGGCAGTAGCCACTGTCGGACCTAAACTAACACCTAATTCTTTCTGATCAACAGGGGCCGCATGTGGTGGGGGTCTTGAGTTTAAAATGTGTTCTATAGTTCATCAACAGAATCCGTATTTGACTCATCTCTCTCTTTCTTTATGGGATTTTTGTCCTTCCCATTTTACCAGCTTCTGGTGTAATTGCAGAATATAATCTAGTTCCTTCTATATTTGCCTTCCTCCATCTACACTGTTCTTCATCCCACAGGCATTTGAATAATTCTTCACTGCTCTATTGATTCTCCTCTGATTTCTTTCCCTTTCTTTTTCCCTTGCGACTTTCTCCCATGCATTAAAAGCCTCATATTGAATGGGTCTGGGTGGTGGCTTCATCTTGTATAGTTTTCCTTTCAAATGACCAAGAATCCTGGTGTTAAATTCCCCATATCTAGGAAAGCTCAAGGCACCCTCCTTCTCAGTAATCCTACTCCATTGGTGAAGACAAAGACATGTGTTTAAACCATGCTCAGCAGTCATAATGTATGCAGGCGTACACTCAAGAGGTGCCCTTTCACCTTTGCGTACTGGAATAGTAACATCCTCTCTCATCAAATTCTTAAAATCTTTAAAACATTTCATAATGACAGGTCAATTTAAAGCAGCACAAATGATCAGAATATATTGATTTGGTTCTGTATACGTCAATTTCTCATTGGCCAATAAATTTCAGTTATTATTTTCATACCCTCTTATTAGCAAATCACAAGCGTTACATATTTCCCACAATCTCAGTGTGGCTCTACAACGTCACCAACCAATCCCAATGCGAAACACTGTGATGTTCAACCTCACTCCTCACAGCAGTTCACTCTCCTTTACAATTTTCTTCGTATCCACAGTTTTTACAAATAACCTCAAAAATTCTTTCTTCTTTGCTCTACTAAAAGAGATAAAGTTTCTCGAACATTCAAGAATATTTTCAACAACCACAAGTGAAATCTAGACCAGTGTGAAATCACCCAAATCATTGCAGTTTCCCCCATTTGTGCAATTAGGTTCCACTAGCACCAATCAATATTAGTCATTTACAACAAAGCTCCTTGTCCCTATGTCAATGATATAGGTGATGGTACCTCACACACTACACCTTCAAATCTCTGTAAACAAGTTTTCAATTATTATAATATTATCCTGAGATCTTCCGACTACGATGAGTCTGAAATCTTTAAACTACTTTTCAACCACTTATCAACTATTTCTTCTTACCCACTCATTTTATTCAAACTTTCAAACCAGTTAAAAGACACAATCATAACCACAACACATTTACCCTATTGATACTCACACCTTCAAAACTGCAACCGCCTCCGAATACCGCTTATCGGATCTTCAAACTCTGGTCATTGGATTCAGGAATCAGGAATTTCAAATAGATATTTTTTTGGGGTAATATTTCGGGGTGTTAAACCTATTCTCTGCTACCTGATTTGCGAGCGCGGTAATCTCATAAAACCTTTTTAAACAGCTTCACCTTGAAACTTACTTAGAGAATCGCCAATTTCCAAGCCCCCTCAGGTCGATGAATTTTGCCACCATGTTAGAATGGGGCACAACCCAAATACATTTCTTAATAAATCATCAACTTGCAGTATTTAATGTTCAGTCAATGATGAGATGTTTTGAGAAGTTTTAAAAGTTTTATTTTCTCATTAGAGATTAGTCTGTATTTTTGTCTTTGTGTTTATCTAAGTCAAATGCGTCTGTTTACAGAAAAATCAAGAACGTTCTGGCTAGAATTAGCATGCAAATTAACAGCATGTACCATAAAGGAATTAATCTCTATCTTAATCTAAAGGTCCTAACCTATCCTAGCCAGAACCCATAAAGAGTTCCTTTGGAAAAGAGCAGGAGAAATTTGGAGCAACAGGCTTGTAGCTATGAGAGGTCGAACCCTCCATAAAGAGTAGTGCTGGAAACTCAGCTGAGGTCCCTAACAGCTGCAGTAGCAACCGTTAACACAGGTGGAAGGAAATAATCACAGCAGTAGCTATGATCAGCATGGAGAAAGTCTCCAAAAAGGTATCAGAATAACAGGAAAACACTTTTAGCAGTAACTCACAGCAATTTCGGGCAAGAGTAGCAGTCAACTGCTAGAGGGCATAGCAGGGGGAAAAATGTGCATATAGTACATTGCCTCTCTAACTAGGAACACATACTATATAGAAAAGCACAAAACATGTTGCAAACTCTGAATGTTGGATCATCTCTCACCATTAGGAAAGGATCTTCCGATGGCCCGTCATCTTCACGCTTGATTCCCATGGTAAACATTCATGTTGACATGTTGTTATTTGAATGTTGCTACAGTGTATTACAAAAAGATACATCTAGGAAGGTTCTCATGAGAACCTTTGCAAACATACTCTGTTAGCTGTTCAGTGTCCCATTGTGTAACAATGGGCTGCTCTATGGAATGAAACATTAATATCTAGCATGTCCTGGTTAGACCGTTAGACTTGAATCTTTAACAATATATTTGTTCATTATAAGCATGTGGCAGAGGTAACTATCTAAAATACAATGAAGTCATATGGTGTGAGGAAGGAAAGAATACATTTTGCAGCAAACAACACATTTCACAAAGATGTTAAGTTCTACAGTTCAAATATAACGTTAAGTCAGCATTTACAAAAAGGCATTTCTTGTTATTAAAGGGAAAGGAAGGAATGACAGAGAATATAGAGGCCTAGCAGTGAAAGAACAATATAAATGAGAGGTTTCTGCAGAAGTAAGCAGCATTTTTCTCTTTTTGCATGTTTAATAAAAGCACATTTTCTCTCACCTCTATATTGACACGCATTTCCTAAGTTAATGTTAAGACACATTTCTCCATTGTCATGTGGTTAATTTACGTCAAAAATGCAACTTCCTCACAGGTGTCAGCCAAGGAAACATGCTTCAGTACACAAGAGTGAGCACCCAAGGAGTTGATTATTGAAGAAGTTAGGCAATATAATGAGAAAAGTGTTCTTTAAGAATGTGGAAGAGATATCTTGAAGATACAAAACTATAAAATAATAGCACATTATAGCATTGCTAAGAAGCAGCCTCTAAAATAGCATCAGCACTAACAACCATAAATTCATTACACATTAGGGTGAGCATGGGTTAAAAATTCCATGATAACTAATACTTCCCCCTTCATTAGAAAAACGATGTTTCTTATTTTCAATCAATCAACTTTATTGTTTCATCTTCACAGTTAAAAGCCTTACAATATAATACACAGATCATAAGTTACTATAGAGAAGTTTAAAATTTCAATAGACCCCATAATTAGGTAAAAATGGTTTCATGCTACACAATAGTATCTATAACAAATTTGTTATTCAGCTAGCACAGTGAAGGTTTGCAATAGAATGAGGCATTTCTCCTGGTTGGAACTTGGACGGGCTGCACCCTCAGAAGGTCTAAGGGTGCAGGCTAGACTGAAAAAATGTCAGATCTAAATGACTATCCGTTGACAAAGGTGGCTATGCAGGAGAGGATGCTGTATATTTTCATAGCTCATCACTGCAGTGTATGGAAAAGCCTTATGAAGAAGAAGAAGAAATAATATAATGCGATATGGCATCCACAGGCTCATTACTATACTCCTGCTTGGAAAGCTTTCTGGTCCTTGAGATATACCTCATAAAAAATGTAACTTTTAAAACAGAGCTCTTACCTCTCATCTTGCTATTTAAATGCAATATTCATGCTGTGTGCAAGAAAATTATACGGACAGAGGCCCCTGCATTAGGATGTGCAGTGTGACTTAATGTGAAAGTGCGGCTCCCTACTCTAAGCTGAACAAATAGGCTAAAAATTGCTTGAATTGTTTGCTAAGGATGGTAGTGGCTGGCATCCATCAGTGTGTACTCCTCCTGAAGAAAATGTAGAGATACAGAAGTTTTGGACTCCTCGCAGCTGGTAAGTAACATTTTTACACCAAGAATCGACCACCCATGAGGACTGGAATTGCAAAGATCCAGCAGGACCTGCTCTTTCCGCCATCAGTGTGCGCCTGCGAAGATTGCCAATGAGAGACCTGAACTTTGCGGCGACAATGACAGCCTGCGACGATCGCCAATACGGAGCTACAGTGATGACGGGCTCTTAGCACCCGATGTGTTCTTTACGTTGACAACAACCTCCTTGCGGACCTTTCCAATACAAACTTCACTTTACATGTGGACTTGAGAAGGCAACTCTTCAGTGAGACGAACCTGGTCCTTGTAGCCAACTTGCACTCCATCAATGTCAGCCTGAACTTATGACTTTTCCCTAGTCCAGCACAACCAGATAACTAGGGGTGGGCATAATTGGCATAATTCTCTCAACCATAACTACTTGTAATTACCGCAAAATTACTTGTAATTGTGTGAGAAGAGTAATCCAGTATTTAGTGCTATTTTCTTAGTGCCAAATGCACCATCGTGTCTAAAATGGGCCCGAGGATGCAAAATAGCACTAAATGCTACAGAACAAGAACAGCGTAAGCCAGCAGACGCTTGTTCTCGCTTCGTTTGTTTTTCTTGTACTCCTGTGGTAGAGTGTTTGCCTAAAAATTACTCCTAATTACTCAAGCTGGAGTAATCACATAATTCCAGTAATTTCACATCACAAGAGTAATGCGTAATACTGAAATTACTTCAATTACGCCGGGAAAATGAAAATTTCATCCAGGCCTATAGATAACTCTGTGTCGCGCTTTGTGCTTCTTGGTGCTATTTCCACTCGAAACTTTAAAAACTCATATCTCAATTTCTAGTGATTTCATTTTTTCTGCTTTGGTGTCATTTTATTTACTAAATTTTACTCTATTTTTTCAAATTTGTTTGATTGTTTTCTTGTGTTGTGTTTAAACTTTTTTACTGTTTGAGGGCTGAATAAATAATTTCCATATTGCCTATAAGTTATGCTTGATTGCTTTGTGCCAAGCTACCAGAGGCTTAAGCACAGGTTAATTTAGTGACTTTTGTATATTCAACACAAAATGTCAAAGGTTAAAGTGATGTTATCTTTACGTGTGGTAAAAATATCTTAATTTATATTAAAAAAAAGCTCACAAATTCCTTGAAAAAAGCAAAGGTTAAAGTGAGCCGAAATGCACAGTATTGTCAACAATGATGTCATTTCAGATGTTATCATTGATATCATATAACATATCATGAGTGATGTAGTATGTGAGTTCATAAGCAGAGCATGGCAAGTGAGCAAAGACTGGATGACATTACTCCTTTATCATGACAGAGTCCTTAGGGAATCTACTCTAACGTTTTTGTACTTTGAGATACGAATGATTGGTACTGGTCTTCCTAGAAACTGAAAAGATCCAAATCCCTACCCCATGACCGTTGTTGGAGATGCGATGTCACCCACTGCGATACGTATCATATCCTATGGGGTTGCCTGGCCTCGGAGAGGTACTGGATGGAGTTCTGTGAGTCTTAGCAGCTCCACAGTTTGGTACAATTGTCCTCTTCTCCTCAACTGGCTTTACTCCATGATGTCTCAAATATTTCAGACATGATGATGCGCACGCCAACCGATGACTGGTGATATCACTGGCAGTTGACAAAGTCTGTATCCTGTGCCAATGGTGATAATCCTTTATCCTGACTGGTCAGGAATGAGTGGTGGAGCTACACAGAGTGACTGGCCATGAGCAAATCATGTATAAACTCACTGATAAGTTTGAGATTCTCACTTGTGTCTGAGGCGACTTCCAGGGTACCACAAATGCTTCGCTGTAAGCCATGGATATGGTGGGAAGCTGACATCTCCTGCATTGAGCCCTAGGTACGTCCGACTGGAGCTTTCATGGCATATCTGATGAATTGGGATTGGATCAAGCCCTGACAGGACTGACTCCCTTCTCCCTACCACTCTTTCCCAACTCCCTTCCTCGCTCTTGCTTGGTTGGACTGTCTACCCTATACCAGGGATTTCCCAGTATCCTTGCATTATCAGCTACTATGACCTTCCTGAGTCTGGGTCTTAGTGGGTCTGTTACGCTCTTCCCCTGAAACTCTTCCTGCTTATATACTCGCTCATATCATTATGTTTCTGTAACTTTTGTTTCGGATGCATATACTAATAAACAAATGTTAGAAAAAAATAGCAATACGGTAAAACTGTTGATCGAAGTGAACCATTGAGCTGTATCCAAACCTGTGTTCTATCAGGATCAAGGCTTATGGGAGCATGTCAACCATGACCAAAAACTAATAGTACCTCTTTGTTGTTTCTTTGCAATGTTTTACATTAAACATTTAAAACTTCATACCCCCTGTTTCCCTCGTCTAATTTTCTCATTTTGATTATGTTTTGTTCATTAACTAGTTATCTTTTTATTAAATTGGTTTGGGAAATTGACTGATTGCTTTCTTGACTGTAATGTTTTGAAGCTGTCTAAATAATTCACACATATTTTATAAGGAAAACCCAGTTGCTTTGTGCCATGGCTGTTAGGGGCAAACCTAGGTGTTTTCATTAAAATTGTATTCACCTAGAAACGCACTTGTGATTTAACTTTGTAGGAGTTCATTAATCACTCTACCCCGAGTAATTAATCCAGAAAATCACAAATTCGAACTGTTTTGTGAAATATGTTTTCTATCGCATCAATTTCTTTCACTGAATTAGTTACATAAATTCAAAGTGCTGAACTTTGGAGAGTGAAGAACATTGCAGCTTCATGATATTTGGAAAGCTTTATTTAGCAAGTTTACTGAAAGGAAATCCTGCAACATTAGGCCCTCCTTCGATCAAAAACAGAGGGCTTTCAACGATAAAGCCGGATTGCCAAGTAAAGGCGTGGCAGCAGGGCGTAGTTCTTATGCCCTCAGTCCAAGATGGCAACCAGAGCTTGATCTCGCGGAATCTGGCTGGTGCTGCTTCTGGGAAATGAAGTACTCATGAGTGCTGCAGAGGAGTTGCTCATTTACTGTGAAGAGGACATGCTCAGTGCTTGCTCAGTGTGACAACCTTACAGCACCATGCGCTCAGCACTCACAAACAATTGTGAGTGCTGCAAACCACCAGTTACTGATAGGATTCCATCTCGGTTCCATATGACCTTTAACATCTATGAATGACGGCTACATTTTCCCAGCAATTGTTATTTGCAACACTGGTACTTAAACCAGGCTTGATTTTATACACGTTTTAATCATTAGAAAACATTAGGGTAGAGTAGGAAATGGGTTCATCCCATTTATTCCTCGTAGATTTCTCACGTTTTGGACTTTCACTGTGAATGAGTCTCACTAACTGAGCCCCAGTCACAGTAAATTCTGTGAAAATAGACTGAGAGTGCTAACCACCAGTGTCCCCCTTTTAAGCTACGGTCCGATGCTGCACGGCTGGCTACGATGCTCTAGGCTAGTTATATGTGAATATGTGTGCACATGCAGGTGTCCTGTGCACTTGTACAGGAGGAGCAAGTGAGACTATCGTCTAGCTCAGCCCAGCCCAATATGTGTGCACAGGTAGCCTGTAGTAAAAGGGCCCCTTCAGAGAGAGGTGCAGACCTGGGGTAGGCCTCATAATGTGAGTGGTAATTCATAGAAAAGGTCTGCAGTGCTTTACTGAAAAGTTTGTGTGCTCACTGTATTATACATTAGGGACAAACACTGTGCCATACTTAGGCGTATAGATACTGGTTAGGTATGAATCTCAGGGTAAACATGTACCCCAAGTGCAGATCCACTGTCACTTTAATGATAACGTTACTCCTTGTAGCATTTGAGAATTAGCATATTTCCATAGCTGAGGCACAATCATTTCCATGCCTTTGCCTCCCCACCCTCCCCCACACTGGGCCATGTTACTCTACTGGCCAGCAGGAGGATCAAAGGCCTCCCCACAAAATAGAGCCATTAACAGTGCTGGACTCAGTTCATGAGAAAGGAAGGGTCATGGAGGCAATCTGTATGTGTTAATTAACAGCTCAGCTCACATTGCACCTGGTGTGGACAAGCCAAAACAAAGGAAGAGGGTCAGACATCTGGGGCCAAATGGAGGATAAACTTTAAACTTTAAAATTTTGGTAGGAAGGGGTCAGGCAGCTGTGTTAGTTGGGGACGAGGCTGAGGCTCCAAAGCAAACTCTTTTCATAGACCACTTAAAGTCGCCATCTTAAAATGTCCCAGAATGCTGTGCAGAAAGGTTGCAGTAAGGTAGAGGCAGGGCTGGAGTGATTATGTGACACCCTAGGATGGGGCATAGGTACCTACCTTCCTGACCTTTAGACGCCCACTTAAAAACCCATACACAAATCCGAGACACTTTAAAAGGCACCAGACCTGGCAGCGACAATGGTGAAAGAATGCCCAACTGGAAGCAAAAAAAAAAAACACCTGATCCCACTGAGAAAAAGCACTGACTGAACAATGCTGTATTGAGTGTTGTTTTGTACCAGCAAGCTGAGAGTAGTAGCCCACATCACCCCCAGGAGAAGGCCTTGGACAGCTCTGCTACGCTACCATGAGATAGATAAGTGCTACAATGGGTGATTAGTTCCAGCAAAGAGAATGTTGCAGACTTACTACTTGTGAAGGGCTCACATCCCCTGCAACTAATAATCCAATTTCTTACAGTTAACATATCCTACTAAGCACAGTGGCTCATAATACATGAGATAAATTCCTTAATACGTTGCTCCTCCAATGAAAACCATATCTGTTTCCTTAGGTTTCTCATACACCATTTTCTTGATTTGAACAGTGAGAATGCTTTATGGAAAGAAGTTGTGCCTTCTGCAGTATATGCGCACATTCACTAACTATGCAAGCAAGCTCATACACTGCAGACAGAGTATCTTGGACACACAGAATGATGGTTCACCACTCTGTTTTCTATATATTAAACTGCCTAAAAAAGATACACATCTTGGGAATTCTCCGAGTTAGTAAATGAACAGCAGACAGCACAGCGGGGAAACATGGAAAGGCAACACAACTTCCTTTTTCTGAGCTAGGCTGTCTGCAGCGCATGCATTAACCAAGGGGATTTTTTAGTAAAGTGTATGCACTTTCAAAAATAAAGGGCCATATTATCAAGAATGGCGATAACATTATCGCCGCTTTAGTGGCAGGAAACTGCTGCTAAAGCGGCGATAAGGGGCTTGACAATATGCCCTATAGCATTCCAATAGAAGCCCAGGTTCTGGTGTGAAGGACATCAAACCTGGGCTTCTATAGGAATTTGATAGGGCATATTATAAAGCCTCTTATAATGTTATCGCCGTTCTTGATAATATGGCCCAAAATGTCTTAAAAACAAGTTCACAGCCTTGCCTTGCACCTGTGTACTAGTTCATGATAATGCTCCTTGCCTCTGTACTGGTGCTCCCCGGACTTTTATCCCCTTTCTGATGGACTTTAGTGGCCCTCTCAAACATCAGGCTTGTTACTTGTAAAGAAATGGAAAGCAAAGAGCCAACCACTGCTCAAGGTTTTCCTGCCGCACTTTTGGTAGTATGCACACTAATCTGCGAAGTTAGCAAGTGAATACATAAGATGCAGAAAACACAGCCTCTTCATTACCACCCTGTATTGCAGATGTGGGCAGCTACTGAATGGAGCTGCACGCCTTTGTGAATCCACTCCTGGACTGGCCGATCAGAAGGAGAGTGCAGGGGCTTAATAGGCCCCAGAACGTGTGCTTTTTCCGGGCCCCACACTTATGCTGAAGCACCTATTTATAGATAATCAAGGAAGCCTGCCAATTTTATTAGCGAGGAGGTAGGTAACATAGCTAGTACATTTAGATAGCACCGGATTCTGGTTCTAGTGTGTTTGTTCTTTCTCTGCAGAACATATTTTTTTAAACTTTGAAATGGACCCTCGTTCTTTGGGGATCCCGCTTGAGTTCATTGACCTGGGACCTGCAAAAACTTCTAATTTGCCGGGGGAAACATCATGAGCAGTTTGCACTTGCACAAATATTGGTGCGCTTACCTCAATTTGCACAAGTTTCTGCCATTTTTACACCTAGCCATTGGTTTGTGAAAATGCCCTCGTTTGTGATTTGTGCAGATGCCATATTACATTTTTCATCAACAGATGAATATCTTATGAAGTTGTGCCTAACTGAGAATATGGTAAATGTTTGCACCACTTCATAAAAAGCTGGGCTTCATATAAAGCCCTCACGATTGCTCACCGTGCACTGCACGAATTGGCTCCCAATTACATGAATACAAGGGGGCAGATTTACAAGGAACTGACCCATCTGCATAGATGCGTCAGTTTCCTTGCGCCATCGTCAAATGTCCTTGCGCCACCATGGATGCGCTGTATTTAAAATACAGTGCTCCATGGCGCAAGGATTAACAGATGCGTCAGAAATTCTGACGCATCTGTTGGCCCAAAAGTCACTCATTGCTGGAGTTGTGTCGCAAGCACGACGCAACTCCAGCAACGTATTTTGAGGCATATACTTACTGTACTGCGTCACTCCTTATGCATGCTTCAAGCAGGCGTAAGGTTTTGACGCAGTGGCATCCTAAAAGTGGCGCAATGAAATCTTGTAGATTTCACTGGCCACTTAAACGAGGCCTTCCTGCGTGGTAACGCCCACCCTGCATACATTATACCTGACGTAGGTATAATGTGACGCAGGGCATAACAACGTGACGCATCTACCTAGATGCGTCACGTTGTAAATAGGCTGTATAGTTTGCGCCACCGTTGCGTCAAAAAATGTGACGCAATGGCGGCGCAAGGAGCCGCAAGGGGCTTGTAAATCTGCCCCAAGGATTCGTGAATACTGCTCCCCCCCGAGACGTTTGCGCTCCTTGAACGCTAGACACCTGCCTGTCACGCTCTTTAAGAAAAGGAGGCCAGGGGGCGCATCTTTCTCCTTTTTGGTGGTGGCTCTTTGGAACCAGCTTCCCCTCCAATTAAGAAATACTATGAATGAGACTGCCTTTTGGGAAATTGTTAAAAACACATCTATTAAGCGACTGATGCTCTCCCTTTCTGACCTACCGTGTTTAGCGCCAGGACACTCTTGAGTAGCAGCACGCTTTATAAATGCCTCATTTATTCATTCATTAAAGGTTTCATAAAACGCGCACTAACTGATAAAAAAAAGCAATATGCACATCTGTTCTAATCCGAAAAGAGAGCAAGGGTCATACAATGAATGCATGCGCTGACAAGAGCAGAGCTGTGTGCAAATTTTAAGACATTGCAATCTAAAGCTCATTCAATTTCATTTGAAATTGTCTAAGATAGTACTGTTGATGGCACAGCCTGGAAAAAGGATCAGGCGACCACTACGCAGTGTTTCCGAGCTCTGCTGGCTGTATGTTGTAAACTAACTCAGGGAGTGCATGCGATTTAAGTAGCATAATGGCTAAAATGTGAATGTACAGCTCTGCTGTGCACCAGGGCACCTGTTCATGATACCTACATCCTCAGGTGCCCAAACTATTGATGACAAAAACAACAAGGTGATGGATGGAATGCTTCAATCAATCTCAGCATTGGCAATCACTCAGGGGTGTATTCCAGTCCATCATTTTTCACCCATCATGCCTCTCTAGACAGAGGCCCATCCTATGCAAATCAGTACTGCTCCTGCACCACACAGGAACAGCCCAATCCAAACTGTTAGGCGGGGGCCCCCTCCAGAAGGGAACCCAAGGCCTATTTTGTCCTATTTGGCCCTTGTCAGTAGGTAGCAGGTTTAGTTCTATGACACAGTAAACAAGCATTTGCAATGCAATCAGTCCCGCCTTTGGGACCTTATATGTATTTAGCTATGCAGCACATTAGCCTGGGTGCTGAAACATCTACTATTCTTTAACATGGAGGGAAAGTAAGCACCAAACTGCGTGACACGCCAGGTATGAGAACACATGGAGAGAAATATTGCCTTTCAGCTGGAAATGGTATAGTCCAAAGCTCTGTTTTTAATATAAAATCAGGGCCTTCGGTGGTCATATCACTGAAAATACAAGATTTGAAAAAAATATTATTGTCTACGGGTGCTCGTTGAAGACAATTTCTATGGACTGGAATCCAGAGAATGCTAAAGTGATTCTGGTATTTTACTGACGTCTGCTGGTCGTTTTCTGTCAAAAAAGTTAAATAGAGGCAGTTGCCAGAAAAATAAAAAAAGACAGTCCCTCAGCAGAAAGCAATTCTGGTATTTTACTGACCTCTACTGGTCGTTTTCTATCAAGACAGTTCAATAGAGGCAGTTGAACAAGCAAAAAGCAATTCTGGTATTTTACTGACCTCTACTGGTCGTTTTCTATCAAGACAGTTAAATAGAGGCAGTTGAACAGATAAAAAGTCCCTAAGCGAAAGCAGACAAAGCCTAGAGCTGATCTCCTGAGCCCACAAAGTGCATACACATATAAGTATATACTAAAGTATATACAAGAGGTCTCGAATGCTCGACCTAAAAATGGGACCAAGTCTGGGCATACCTGTCACATCTGCCACAGAGTGCTGTATATAATGGAACAATTAATGAAGCATAAACATGACTGGATACTCAGCTGCCCCTGTGTAAATGGAGGCGCACATAACAATGTTTGCACAAGTGCTAGTTGTTCATGAAAAGAATCAATCTTCCACCGTTAAAGTGTTTTTACATTACTGTTCTTAATGCAGTTTACTACTCACATAGTTGGTATTTTATTTTTATTGGGAGTATATGTGTACCACTTGGTAACACTAACATCACTGTATATTTACTCTGCTTGAAGCTTTTAGGTTTTTTGTGTGGATAGGGTTAGTGCAATTATTTCAAGTGGGATTCCTAAATGATTCATTGTGTGCACTGTTACATTATGCATCTCATCCCTATAGTGAAACTGAACAGTGGATCACATTATAAAATTATTAAGGTTGAATTCAGTAGTCTTTATTTATAAAATTAAGGTTCATCCACTTTCAGAACACTTTGTAAAGTGAATTTCATTTCCAGAGAATATGAGGGTGACATGACTGACAGAGATTAGTGAGGATCAGCCATAACTTTGTATTATGCTTCATTACATTAAGAAGAGTAGGTACTAAGTGGAGCTTGCTAAGCTGTTATGTTTCAGCCATTAATCATCTACATGGGTCTAAACTTTACATTTAGAGAGCATAATTAATTTGATTGCTACTGTAATCATGTGTCAGATATTTACCAGTCAGAAGGCAATTTAGATTTGCAGTGGGAGATAATGGGCACAGAGTGTCCATGCCTATAAAAATATAATTATATCTGCTAATGAGCATTTTCTGTCTGCATTTACCTTCTGTTTCTGTGAATCTTGCAATGATTTCTTGCCGTGACAAGGTTCATCTGCACGTTCCCCAAATGAGTGCATGGATCTAACTTTAGCTGTGTCAAGCATAGTGCTCCTTAAATATATGGATATGAACATGATTATTATGCCGCATGATTATTATTTATGTGACCTAACCCAGAGTCTATAGAAGGATAAGATTAGATATATACTAGCAAAAAGTAGATGCAAGAAAGTGCATTTGACCTAACGTTGCCAACAAATTTTGATTCATGTTATGGTTTTCACCAAATGCCGTGCAATGTTATGAAAACATCACCAGAGGCCTTACACAGCTTGCACAGTGTTGTGGACAGTTCTAACTGTTGTTAGTTGGGTGCTAATACAGTTTCCACTCAGCGTCATATCTATTCTTTTTGCAATCCCTTCCTCATTTCTTAAATGCAAGATTTAAAAAATTGAATGAGTTAAGAACTAGTTTTATCTGGCCATGCAAATGACCCATTAGCCTAGGTTTAAACAATGTGCTGAAAGGAGGATGTGGTGAGTCCATTTTGAAAACATTTATCTGGTAGCTATCTTTCAGTCTGTGCAGAGGATGGCCATTCTATGCATAAACAAGCAAGTTTCTAGAGGGGATGGATGGAGATCTAAACTATTTGGAAATGCACCAAGATTTTGTCATCTAAAGTATTCGAGACATATTACATTTTCTACATTACAAATCAGGAGCTAAAACTATGATTTGTCACTTAGGAACCTCCATCAAATTACGGCTATTGCCTGTCGTCTTGTTATGAGAAAAAAATCACAAATTCCGAAATATTTTGCTTAGATCCACCTTGATTGGGAATTTAAGGGAATTACAGAGGTTGCCCAATATTTTTGTCAGTAAACAATTAAGTCATTTTTAGAAATGGAGGTAGAATATGA
Source organism: Calotriton arnoldi (assembly GCA_963921515.1). NCBI lineage: Eukaryota > Metazoa > Chordata > Amphibia > Caudata > Salamandridae > Calotriton > Calotriton arnoldi. The sequence goes on from CAWUFW010005419.1 coordinate 583,775, forward strand.
ACAAGATTTTAGTGTGAATTTCTGCAAGCATCTTCAGCGGTAGATCTTCCTGACAAAGGCAGCTAAAAATCCACTAGCCACAATTTACAATGTTGTGTTTCGTTGGCCTTCCAACAAGCGCCATATTGCTACTCTATAAATACATCTCTACGTGCTTGTGAAGATTGACCATGAAAAAGTTGGCTAGATGGGCTGAGGATGTATGAACGGAATTATCTGATAATGACCGCGCACAAATAAAGATTGGAACACATACATTGCCTGTAAAATTTAATCTGGGAAGCAGTACCTCATCTCAGTATTTCAGCTCCCTTGCACACTGTCATGCTTGATTACATTCTCAAGAAGGTATTCCGACAGGTGAGTCGATGCTCCATGGAAGAAGGAGGTAGGATATATAGCATGTGATCGTGCAGGGAATTGTAGCGCTATTGGACATTTATAGTGTTCAAAATAAGTGAAATCTGTGGACTAGACATACTGCCTTATCAATACATTTCTGTGTTGTGATGCCCTAGAGCCCGAGAGTTTATTATAGATTGAAAGTATAGGGTTTTTTAAATCCCTGATTGAGGGCTCACAGATAGCACAAACTTGGTGCTCGCGTGAAGCCCTCACACCTAGCTTGATCTGCTAAACTGAAGTCTGTCATGAGAAAATAGGAAATAGTTTACAAGAAGAGAGCAGTTTAAGAACTTTGTGGTTATATAGGGTCTTCCAGTGCAAATACAGGAGGATTGACAATCCTGAGTTAAAAGAGAAAACGAAAACCCATGAGGGCTATCATATAGGGATCTATTTATAGGGAACAAGAATTAATCAAGTAGAAGTAAATGCATTTGTTTGGGTCTCATCTGCTATACTGACTGTATCTGATAATGGTTCGAATGCTCTGGATTTTCCCTTTGTTTATTCATTAGATTTGTGTAAGTGTGTTACTATTATCTCAATTAAAACATAGATTAAACAGAACAGAAACAGAAGATGCATTTGTTCCAATATGAGTGCACAGACAAATTAGTGTAACACTGGTAGAAATCCCTCCTGATAAGTTGCAGTTTTCTCTGGATGCTGTTAGTAGGATGTATGCTTTGGACGTCTACTTAACTGGTATGGAGGACATTCCTGACCAGTTAATTGGAGTCTATTGGTTTTAGTTGTTATTGAAATTTAATCAGAGGAACTACTCTTGCTTTTTTAGTGGAGCTAGTGTCTAAAAACCAATATGCCCTTTTGAGAGCTTACCGAAATTAATTGTAACTGGCCAACTGCACCTGATCAACAAGTATCTTCTAGAAGTTTCCAGCACTCTGTTTTAATAGTGGGAGCAGGAGCAGGAGCATGAGCTTGGGGATGTTCCCTTGCTTTGACAGAGCACGTGTTGCTTCAGATTGGCAAAGTTCTTAGTGTTATGTTATGTTAATGATATTTTTAAAGCGCAGCGGTTACCCGGGGGTGTCCTGGCGCTAGTTACATCTCCATTTGGTAAGAGTTTTATTGGGCAAAAAGCCAAGTTTTTAAGCCTTTCCTGAAAGTTAAGAGATCCGTGGCATTTCTCAGGTGAAAAGGCAAATCGTTCCAGGCTTTTGCCGCACAGTGAGCAAAACTTCTACCACCCCACCGAGCTTTTTTAGTGTGTGGCACTAAGATCAACTTGGCACCCAGTGAGGGCAGTGTTCTTTTCGGTATGTACCAAAGGAACTGCTGTTTTAAATAGTCTGGTCCTGTACCTTGAAGCGCTTTAAAAACCAAACAGAGGGATTTAAAACGCACTTGATTCCTTACCAGGAGCCAGTGCAGTTTTTTTATTTCCTTGGATATGGGAGAGAACCTGGACGTGCCAGTAAGAAGTCTGGCAGCTGCATTCTGCAGCATTTGAAGTCTGTTTAGGAATCTTTGTTGAACATTTAGATACAGACTGTTGCAGTAGTCCAGCCTTGACAATAGAAGAGCTGTGACCACTGTTTGCAGGCTACCTGGGGGCAAGAACGGCAGTATTTTCCTGACTGTCCTAATCACATAAGCTGTTTTTGATGCCACTGAGTTTACTTGTTGACCAAAGGTAAGACTCTCATCGATTATTACTCCCAAGTTTTTGACCTTTTTTGAAGGTATAGGGAAAGTGCCCATCGAGTCCGGCCACCAGTTCGGTGTCCAGAAGTTAGTATCATTGCCAAACAGAATGACTTCGGTTTTGCCTGTGTTAAGTTTTAGGCAGTTCTCCGCCATCCATTTCCCAACTGATACCATACAGTCTTGAAAGCGTTTATCCATTCCCACCTCCTGGCCAGGAAGCAGAGACAGAAGACAAAAGAGGTACGGTGTTCCTGGGTGGCAAGTTGGCCACCTGGTTAGTACTCAGAGTGGTGGGGAGGTGGGAAATACCTCCTTTCGGAACTAGGACCCTCACACACCCAGCAAGCTAGGTGTCATGCTTCATCATATGGGTCTGCTCCTCGTCGTTCCGGCGCTGCAATGCTCGACGGGCACCCATAAAGGGGCTCTTTATCGGAGATCTTTTGTTCCTTGCCGTATAGGTGCCGTGGGTGTGAGGGGCCTGGTAAGATGTAGATGTGGTGTGTGAGTTAAAACAGGTAAGGGAATCCTCTATAATTATTTTTATTCTGGAGAGGTCACAACCTGATTAAAAAGTAAAAAGAAGAAGGAGGGCGACTATTTTGTTTTAATCTGACAAAAATTACGCTCTACCCTTAGTGGTCAACATGTTTCTCGCCTATAAAATGTCTCTAATAGATCAGTTGGCGATTCCTCAGGACCTAGTGACTAAATGAAAACTATCTACAGTGTGTGGTGTGGTTCTACATACCACTTCTTCTCTCGGTAGGACGTTGCCCCAAAGAAAAGCAGCCAACCTAGAGTACAAACAAAAAGGATCAAAAAACCAAATGGAAATATTGGTACATGGTCCTATTGATTCAAGTGGGTGTGTTTCACCGTACACAACCTCTTTGAATCTATACTAGTGATAAAAACAACGTGATTTCATGCATATCACATTCTACGTGTGCCTTCATTTGTATTTAGAATATAAAACTTCTGTGTAACCAGTTAGAGTAATTGAACAACATGGTGAGTGAGTATCAGCTCACCTCTTAAGGATTCAAGTGCTGCTTCATCAGACTGCAGCGGAGTATATGGACACTCAACATAGTGTCGCTGTTTATTAAAAGGAAAAAACAAACAACAAAATATGTTGGGTGTGGGCTTGTAGGCACAACGTTTAGTTGCTAAGTCCATGACTCTAGAGCATTAAAAGTGAAAGTGGGCATGGTTCAGGTTAAAGTAAGCCCAAAGTCGTGAAATTGGTATCATTGACAAGGTTATTCAACAGACTCAAAAGTGCCCCAGACCTGCCTGCGTAGCTGCTGGCGCCTTCACCATGCGCTCCGACATTATGCCAATCGTGCGATGTGTTAAGAGCGCCTACAGCTCCCAAGCTATGTCTTAGTGCAGAGCTCTACAGAACATCAGAGTCAGCGTACCCTTCCCAAAGACCAGCAGTAACTTGTCAGCAATTCCCAGCACCTCTTACCTCTCTTAAAAGCTTGTGACCAGGCATAGTCTCAACGTGTAATCCGTACTCACCTGCTCCCGCTCAGAGCAGTCCGGCTCACCTACCCGCTCCGCTGCATCAGGAAGGAAAAGACAGGTTGTCGGTTCCTGTCTTAAATACCCTCTCCTGGTGCCATTAAGCATGGTAAATCAGCCGCACCTGGTGTGTGGTGTGATGGTGTCGGCATGACATCATCTACAGTGTAACCATGGAGGCCATCTTTGAATGTGGTGAAAGTCTATAGTTCTGGCTATTACCTTGATGTGGACGCGCATCAAGGGCTTCAAATTTGGCATTGAGTGGCGCGGTTTTATCAACAATGTGAACAAGAATTTATACAGTGCAAAAGTGCTCGCAATTTGGGTGTCATCAGCATACGAGGTGAGACCGAATCCAAATGCACTGATAATGGGGGCCAAAGATGAAACGTACACATTAAAAAGCGTAGGACTCAAAGAGGATCCTTGTGGGACCCCACAGGGCAGTGCAAAAGGTTTGGATTGGTATTCTCCGAGTGCAACAATTTGACCTCTATCGGATAGAAAAGATCTTAAAAGATCCCAAGCTTTCACATGGATCCCACAGGCCTTTAGACAGTCCATCAGAATGTCATGATGGACCGTATCAAAGGCGGCTGACAGATCCAATAAAATCAGAGCTGCCCTGCCACCCCGGTCCACGGCTTCCCTGATCTCCTCTGTGGCCTTAATGAGAGCGGACTCAGTACTATGTCCCTCTCTAAAGCCATATAGGGAGGGATCCAAGGCTTGTGTCTCAGCTAAGAAGGTACTTAGTTGTGTATTCATTATTTTTTCTATCAATTTTGTTGGGAGCGGAAGACGGGAAATAGGGCGAAAACTATTTGGATCCTTAGGGTCCAAGCTGTTTTTTAAAAAAAAGGGGCAGTATGGATGCCAACTTCCAGCGTATAGGGAACTGCCCTGTTACAAACATGCCATTAAAGATCGATGACAGTGATAAAGCGATCGGACCCGGGGCCAATTTGGCAACCGCGACCGGACATGGGTCATAGGGCGACCCCGATTTAGCTGCCATGAGGAGCCCTAGAATATCTTCGGGGGACACAGGCAGGAATTTCTCAAAGGTAGAAATGGGAACCCTCATAGGCTTGGATTCCTCCCTAGCCACGTTCATCCCGACGGAGCTTGAACCACTGAAAGCCAAGAAGATGGACTCCACTTTGGTGAAGAAGAACTTGGCAATGTCTTCACACAGTTCCTGACTTGGCTGAACTTTAGCTGAGCTAAGGGAGGCCAGGCTGGAAACAGTTCTGAACAACTCTTTTACCGAATTCTTCGCTAGATCAATGCGGGTTGCATAATACTTTTGTTTAGCAGAGAAAATGAGTTGTTCATAGTTCTGCAGGCTGAGTTTATATAGCTTTTTCTCTGTTTCTTTATAGCCTTTCCTCCAGCTCCGCTCCAGCCATTTGCAGATGAGTTTTTTTATTTCTCAAATCCTCTGTGAACCATGGAGCAGAGGGTTGTGATCCTTTGGGGCAGATCATTTTTACTGGGGCTATTTTATCACAAGCTTGCTCCAGCCATTTCGTATATACCACAGTAGCCTCTTCCAATTCCAATGCCATTTGACCTGCCGTGGCTGTAAGGAGCTCCTGCAGAACTGTCCTTTCAATTTTGTTCCAGGCTCTGGTTGCTATTAGACCTTTTGGACATTGTCCACTCGTGCGCTGCACCATCAGCGTCAACTCAAATTGGACGGCAGCATGATCCGACCACACGACAGGAGGTAAGCCCGTAAACCGGAAGGCAAGGATTGTTAGAAAAAATACCATCCAGGGTATGTCATGCCACATGAGTAGGACCAACCACCTGCTGCTTCAGGTCGGCGCTATTCATCATGTCAATCAAAGTCACGGTGTCAGGTTCGGTAAGTGCCTCCAAATAAAAATTAAAATCTCCCATAATTGTATAGGAGTCAGTGCATAGGCCCTCTTCCAATAGGTTTCCAAGTGAGGCTATGAAGGAGTTCTTGGCGGTCTGTACAATAGACTCCCTTTAAAGGTATGATGGTGGGATAGACTGAGAATAAAAGACAGGGCCTCACACGCTTCAGTTAGGGCGGGCTGAAAAACTGCCTTAATCGAGCCATGGTAAATCACAGCCAATCCTCCCCCTTTCTTGAGAGGCCTATCTAAAGTATAGCATAAGAACCCTGGAGGGGTGGCTTTCACTATGTCTGGGCCAGAGGAATCATCAGTCCATGCCTCTGTGATAAAAGCAATCTTTATATCCCTCTCCTCAATGAGCCTTGCGCACTCCAGGCTGTGCTTAACCAAGGACCTTGCATTGATCAATATACATTTAAATACTTGAGTATAGCCCCCGACTGACCCTGGCCTTTTATCATTCCTTGTAGGGATGGGCTGAACTAGGATCTTGGAAAGGGGCATTTTACAGTTGGGACATACTCCAGGGAGAGGTACAGGCAGTGAGTCCACCGAGAGACAGATACAATCCCTGCCCCTGCCCGCCCCATTTAATTCTAGCAGGGTTGTTCTTCCATAACTATGGGAGGGAGGCTTACCTGGTGCAAAACTACCAGGGGTCCTGGTGCTGAGCGCAGGCCAAGCGCGAACGGGCACAGACGGGCTTGCCTTTGGTGCGCCCGCGGCACGCCGGTGGCGCGCCCGCTGCGCGCTCACGCTAGCATCTCAATTTAAGTCGAAGTCCGGGAAATGCCTAGTCCGCTGACTGACGTCCCCCCAAGATGGAGGCCCCGCCCGACTCAACGAGTCTGAGCCAGTGCAAGCCAACAGTTTCAACCCCTTTGAGCAGCAGTTACAGATAATCTAAAAACAGTTTTTTTTAAAAACGGAAATAACACACAAAAGCAACAATGTGCAAATGAGCAAAATACAAGCGCCACAATGTGCAAATGAGCGAGTGTGCAAATGAGCTAAAATGCCTCCGTGTTCTCCCGGCTCAAGCCTCAGGAGATATAACGCTGCGCGCTCGCGCCAGCATTGCAATTGAAGCCGAAGTCAGGGAAATGCCTAGTCCGCTGACCGACGTCCCCCCAAGATGGCGGCCCCGCCCGACTCAACGAGTCTGAGCCAGTGCAAGCCAACAGTTCCGACCCCTTTGAGCAGCAGTTACAGATAATCTAAAAACAGTTTTTTTTTTAAACGGAAATAACACACAAAAGCAACAATGTGCAAATGAGCAAAATACAAGCGCCACAATGTGCAAATGAGCAAGTGTGCAAATGAGCTAAAATGCCTCTGTGTTCTCCCGGCTCAAGCCTCAGGAGATATAACGCTGCGCGCTCGCGCCAGCATCGCAATTTAAGTCGAAGTCAGGGAAATGCCTAGTCCGCTGACCGACGTCCCCCAAGATGGCGGCTCCGCCCGACTCAACGAGTCTGAGCCAGTGCAAGCCAACAGTTCCGACCCCTTTGAGCAGCAGTTACAGATAATCTAAAAACAGTTTTTTTTAAAAACGGAAATAACACACAAAAGCAACAATGTGCAAATGAGCAAAATACAAGCGCCACAATGTGCAAATGAGCGAGTGTACAAATGAGCTAAAATGCCTCCGTGTTCTCCCGGCTCAAGCCTCAGAAGATATAACGCTGCGCGCTCGCGCCAGCATCGCAATTTAAGTCGAAGTCAGGGAAATGCCTAGTCCGCTGACCTACGTCCCCCCAAGATGGCGGCCCCGCCCGACTCAACGAGTCTGAGCCAGTGCAAGCCAACAGTTCCGACCCCTTTGAGCAGCAGTTACAGATAATCTAAAAACTGTTTTTTTTAAAAACGGAAATAACACACAAAAGCAACAATGTGCAAATGAGCAAAATACAAGCGCCACTATGTGCAAATGAGCGAGTGTACAAATGAGCTAAAATGACTCCGTGTTCTCCCGGCTCAAGCCTCAGGAGATATAACGCTGCACGCTCGCGCCAGCATCGCAATTTAAGTCGAAGTCAGGGAAATGCCTAGTCCGCTGACCGACGTCCCCCCAAGATGGCGGCCCCGCCTGACTCAACGAGTCTGAGCCAGTGCCAGCCAACAGTTCCGACCCCTTTAAGCAGCAGTTACAGATAATCTAAAAACTGTTTTTTTTTTTAAACGGAAATAACACACAAAAGCAACAATGTGCAAATGAGCAAAATGTAGGCGCCAGAATGTGCAAATGAGCGAGTGTGCAAATGAGCTAAAATGCCTCCGTGTTCTCCCGGCTTAAGCCTCAGGAGATATAACGTGTGAAATAGAGTTCTTCGTTTGAGTCACTGGTTGCAGGTGGAGCCCACTGGTACCCATTTTTTGAGATCAGGAATTACTTTTCCTTAACAGACTTTGATCCACAGCAATAGAAAGAAAAATACAAAGAGGGGAAAGAAGGAGGAAGAAAAAGACAGGAAAACATTAACAAAAGGAAAGAGCTGGGATGAAAAAGAACCTGCAAAAGTGAGATAAGGCAGGGAGTGTCTGGCGGTGGATTAAAAAGGCATGAGGTGGAATCAAGATAATGAAGCCTTGGTATCTGGCACCGCGACCTTCGACAGGGCTGGCCCCAGACTTCTGACCAATCATTCAATCAGGAACTTTTGAAGCGTGCTACTCACCCGTGTGTGTCTCAAGGCGCTGGGAGGGAGATAGGGGGGGGTGGGGTTCGAGCAGCTCCGTGGTCATTCCAAGAGCCAGATCTTGAGATCCTTTCTGAATAGGTGCATTGTCGGGCTTCGTCTGATGCGGAGGGAGAGTTCGTTCCAGGTATTGGCCGCGATGTAGGAGCATTTAAGTGCTGGTGATGTACTATTTGGCTTCACTGATAGCTCCCTCTTTCCTATACAGTGACATGTCATTGTAAGGGACCATTTCGCTGTGACGTAAAATTGACTGAATAATATAAGTACAGCATGTTAATCTTTCAGTAACAGAAATAAACAATATGAAAACAACTGTTAAGCAAAACATGAAAAACAATGTTAAAACAGATTTATTTAAAAACCAGGAGCTAAGTTTTCATATGACAAAAAGAACCATTTGAAGTGAACAGAGTGTATGCGTCTTTCCTCCCAGATGAAAATGTTTAACAAAGGGAACTGAAATTTATGCAACACTGATATGTGTCACTCCTGACAACGCGAGCAAGGCTCAGCGGGAAAATAAAAGATCGCGTAAGAGTTCTGTCTGCCTTAGATGGATTAATCAAAACATGCTTATTAACTGTTATCATTGAAGCCTTTCAAGTAAAAGCAGTAGTGATTTATGCATATATATGACACAGCCTTGTTAGCATTACAAAACAAGAGGAATAAGAAAACTCTAAAGGCAATAGGGCTCATTTACGGCAGCCTTGAAAGGGGCAGACTCCAGAGCAGGCGATACGTGCCAAAGAGGACTTTGATAACATTCAAATTTGCCTTTCTTTGAGTTTCACAGCAAGAAATGTGCAAATTATCTAATGCATATGTATCCATGATTAAAGTTCCTGAGGACAGCAGTTATGTGCACAAATTAAGCTGGTGTGATGCACCCCCATGCACCTGCAAGCGTAACAACAGCATAAAAGGCACATTACATAGCGTGTGTGCTTGCACAAAGGGCATTCCTGATGGTGAATCTGGTGCATAATTACCACATTTCAAAATTTTCAAGTGGTGCATAAAGCTACATAAAAACTAACTACTCACTACACAATAAGAACACATTGACTGCAATTGCTGCACATTTCTTCTGAAAAAATATGCCTGGTCAAACAGAGAAAATAATACAAAAGGAAAATACTTAGTAAAAGCACAGGTACAAGTACTCCTGTGACGTCATGTGGGAACCTTAAAAATAACTGTCCACCTTGGGTCAAAATCTTCCGTAGGAGATATATTTGCATGTGAAATGACGTTAGGCATGGGTAATAAGGATTAGGGACGATTCACAGAGCTAACATAGTCACAAAAGGTGATCATGCAGTCATTAATCCTTTTACTCATGTGTCATATGTCTAAGTCTATGTATGAGATTTATAAAGCGAGACTGTTACTCCAAAGAGTGTCCTGGTCCTGCAGCATGAGAACCATCGGCGGGCAGAGAGAAGGAGAGAGACTAGGTACAAGAGAAAAGCCAGGTTTTAAGTTTTCTCCGGAACACCGGTGTTGCCTTAATGCACCTGAGAGTCAATGGAAGCTTGTTCCAAAGAGAAGGGCCCAGAACTTAGAGAGATCTGCCCCCTGCCCTCGCCTGTCTAATATGAGGAACTGTGGCTAAACAGAGATTTCCAGAGCTGAAGTTTCTCTGGGGTGTGTAGAGCTTGATTCTGTCTTGAAGATAGCCCGGGTCAGTTTCGTAAAGTGCTTTATGGGTAAGGAGCAGTATCTTAAAAGTGATCCTCTTCCTGACCGGTAGCCAATGTAAGCTTTGAAGGAGACCAGTGATCAGTGATGTGGGAATTGCGTGGGAGCCTAAAGATGGTGCGTGCTGCAGCATTCTGAACTAACTGCAGCCTATCTATCAGGTAATTGGGCAGTACTTCATACAGACCATTCCCGTAATCCAGCCGTGAGATTATCAAGTCCTGCATCACTTGTTGTCTAGCCTGAAAGGATAAGAGATAGAAACATGACTTTTTAATACGGGGGCATTCTTAGGCCAGAATGTTTCCCATGATGTCTCAGCCTCTGAGCCACAGAAGAGGAGCTCGGTCTTCCCGGCATTATATTTAAGTTGGTTATTGGATAGCTATCTGAATGTTGCATTTAGACAGTTACAAACTTTCTCCCCTGGGAAAGCCTCACCCTTCCCCCAGGAAAAGAGGAATTGGGTGTCATCTGCATATGACACAATTTTTACACCACAGGATTCTACCAAGGAGGCCAAGAGAGTGAGATAGATATTGAATAGCGTCAGACTCAGGGCTGGCCCTGTCATATGGCCCCGTGATGGAGTAATAATGCACATGAGTAAATCACACTCATGTGGCGGGGAATGATCATTCCTGGGGGCTTGGAGGGGTTCCCAGAATATACTGGGAGCATCCACAACTCGCAAGCACATAAAGTTCATCTCTGACAATTCCCACCCTATAAGTGGTCATCAATTTGCCCCTGCCAAGGGCGGGTGTAAATCCCTTTGCAGGGTGAAAAGGAGAGGGATCATCGTCAACAGCTGTGAGGTTGCAGGAGAAATAATTTTTACATGGGGAAAGATATTTTGCCAGTGGAGATAAAAAGATAAACAAATGCATCATTGCACAAATGTGATCATATGAAATTGGACCTGCAGAAATATTGGATACAGGAATTCACAAATGCTTTCCAGGATATTGTCTGTAAATTACCTAAATCTGCACCCATTCAAGGTTGTAGATTTGTGGGTGCAGTTTTGCAACTTTCTACATGAATTGAACCAAATATGATTTTATGAGATATGTAGTTCATCACCCATGTGAGGGCTTCAATCAGTGGAAGTGGATGTATTACTTTCTTTGTGAATGAGCCTTTGGTTTATAGTATAAAACCAGTAGGAGATATATTTGAGTGCTATCTTCAAAGGATACAAACCTTGTGATCTGGTGCACTGATTATAAACACCTAGGGTCGGCATTTGCACCCGTTTTTTGCGCCCTCAGGGCAGTTTGTTATTACAGATAGGGCTGCAAACACTTGTGCGGCCCCTTCTGTATTACATATAGCGCTGGTGCACATGTAGTGCCAGTGCTATCTCAAGAGGGCGGTCCCTCATTTGCATGGGGGCGTGGCCCCATGCAAAAGAAGGAAACTCTTTGACTCTGCGCTGGCGCCGTATTAGCGACATGTGTGCAGAGGCAAACATTCCTTTATAAGGAGCACTGCAAGTGCGCCACAAAGAGGCGGCGCACTACTAGTGCGTCTCCTAAAGGCAGCTCTCTGGAGGAATGAAAGGGGGTCCTATGAGCCCCTCAGACATCCCTTTGCAGGCAGGTGCAGTGACACACTGCACCCGCTTGCAAGGGGATCTCTAATCGCTCTAACTGCAGGCGGGTTGCCACCTGTACCGAGAAACACAGAGCAGCTTTTAAGCAACTGCTCTGTATTTCTCTTGAATGGGTTGCTCTGGGGGCAGCGCGAGTTGGCAGCTGCCCTGAGGGCTGCGCATTCTACATAATAGGGTGCACTTTTCCTGTTTGCACCCAGCACGCATGCTTAAAGGTGCGCTGTGGAGCAAACATGAAAAGTGCACCCTATCTGTAAAAGGGCCCCTGAACTAGGAACAATATTTGCTTCCCGACAGCTCCGTTAACAGGTAGCAAAACAAAATAGGTTCACGCTCTGCAAAGGTATCATTCTGTACTTTCCTTTAAGCATATGGTACTTTTATAACAACTCTTCCAATTCAATTAGTCTGTAACCTGTTTATTTATAACTTGCTGAAAAAACCAAGCACTTCCAAAAGCGTGTTACATTTTAGTTGCCAGAAGGAAATGTTTTCTTTTATTTCACCGCCATTCGTCAGTGAGAGGTGGCTTAAACTGTTTTTCATTTGATGGTTTCTGTCTGTCTCTGGCACTCCATCTGAAGAATTTGCACAACTCTGCAAAACATTTGCATACCCTCAGTTGATTTACTAAAATGTCAGTTTGGTATCTTTAGACTAAAAACGATTCTACATTTAAGAAGTACATGTGTAACTGGGGCCTGGATGCCAAGCAGGCAAGAAAATCAGAGTGTGAGGCAATGACTAATGAGTAAAATGAGGCAGGGAATACGAAAGAGAGAAAAAGAGAAATTGAGAAATGAGGCTTCGAACAGGTAAGCTTTGGTAAGTGTTTTTTAGATCTAAAGGAAGCAGTAGGAAGTTAGTAGAAGTAACAAATGTGGCATGTGGCCAGAATGCTTTTTGGGGGCATAAGAAGATTAATAGTAGACTCCATGTAGTTTGTCATGTATAATGGCCTCAGGACTCCTCTCTTAAATGCTTACTTTCTTTGTCCACTAAGTCCTTTATTACGAGTACGGCAGTCCTCAGGACTGCCGTACTTGTGGTGGCGGTCCGACCACCGCCACACTGTGGGTCTGCCCGCAGTATTCTGAGTGTGGCAGTCAGACCGCCATGAGACTGCCGGCTCCACCAGGATCAAGGATCCCCCTGGGCTGGTGGTCTGCAACTGGCATGAATATACTGGCGGTGCCACTGCTGGCACCGCCGAGCATATTACGAGTTGCCTTCTCACTGCCCTTTTCATGGCACTCAGCCCGCCATGAAAAGGTTTGCGGAGAGGCAACTAACGATGTCCTAACAGGACCCTCGTTCCTACACGGTGTGGCATGCATCCGGCGGGTGGGCACGCCACAGCCTTCCCGGTGCTCCTGCGGACGGAGCGGTGGCGGTGCTGCTGGAGGACCACCAAAGTCGTAATAAGGCCCTAAGTATTCAAGTGCTGACAAAATGACGCAGTGGGCCAATATACAAGTTATACATGTACTTGGTAAGTATTAACAATAGGACGTTCCCTATTTATATACAATTTTATATAGTATAAACCAAGACCTGGTGACTGTCAGAGAATTAAACGGGTGTGAATAGCTAACAGTAGGTTAAAGACAAACTGCAGAAATAGTATCCAGACGTTTAGACATACTTCCCCTCAGGAATCCCAGTACTATTGATAAGCAGAGCTTTATTTCGGTTGTTCTGGTATTTTTATTAAATAATTATCACCCCATTGTTGATAGTTCCCTTTTTATTTTTTTCATTGCTGAAGCTGCCATAGCACAACTTAAATGTTCTGTTTAATGTACATGACCTGTTTGCTTTAACGCAAATGTGTGCTAAACACAACAATATTTTTTATTGTTATTTGCAATATTCTATCCCATAATATCCTTGACAACACAATACTTTAGATATAATATTTGTGTCCCACACTATTTTTGAAACAATTTTACGGTGGAACACTGCTATTGGGCCTCATTGAAGACTGCTGCTTTAACTGAGTGCTACCAGAGTGTCTACTGTTTTTTTTAAAACTACTAGCTTCTGTTCCCATGTTGGAACAGGTACTTGTTTTAGCATTTGAATTGTTTTGTGGAATTCAAAGGCAGTACTACCTAACAATGTGTAGTTCTTTTGAATAAATTTAAGGAAAGGGAAATAGAATTGTATCCAAAGACTAAGGGGTCGATTCCGATCTCGGCCGGAAGCGCACCTAACAGTATTCGTCCGGAAAAAATACAAGCCGAACGCGTGTTTCCCGACCGATTCGAACACTCGTCCGAACGAACAAGTACGATGCGCACAACAGCCCAAATTCCGAGCAAGCCGTACTTACCCATTTCAGCTCCTATTCCCCGCCCGAGCCGGATCCGTAAACGCCAATTCGAGTCGCACGGAAGCAAATACACAGCACCTTCCGGCCGGACTAGTACGATGCGCCTTCCGTACGCGCTGAACCCGTCGCTACGTCCGGCACGTTTGAGCATCCGGGAGAGCTGTACATAAGCTCTGATTCGCGCCACAAGACGATCCACGGCGACGAGACGAACAAGCCAGCGACGAGTACGAGTCGAAGCCACGAGAAACCCGAACGAGACGACCCGACCATGAATCCCATCGCGCAGGTCCTACCAATACTCTACATCTATTACCGGGACCGGTACGGACGCGTACGGCGCAGACGGTAAGTCAAACACCCACAACACAAACAAACGACACGTACCCGAAATATGTCACACACACATAGGGATGCAGAAATGACGTACACTAGCAACAGCAGAACCATAGGGGCGGGATGGCTATCACCAATGCCATACACACCCATAGGGGGATGGATGCCTACCACTAATACCATCCCCACTCATAGGGGGATGGATGCCTGCCACTAATACCATCCCCACTCATAGGGGGATGGATGCCTACCACTACCACCACCCCTACTCAGGGGGGCCTGGATGCCTGTCACTACTACCATCCCCACTCATAGGGGGATGGATGTCTACCACTACCACCACCCCTACTCAGGGGGGCCTGGATGCCTACCACTACCACCACCCCTACTCAGGGAGGATTGGATGCCTGTCACTACTACCATCCCCACTCATAGGGGGATGGATGCCTACCACTACCACCACCCCTACTCAGGGGGCCTGGATGCCTGTCACTACTACCATCCCCACTCATAGGGGATGGATACCTACCACTACCACCACCCCTACTCAGGGGGCCCTGGATGCCTACCACTACCACCACCCCATCTCATGTGGGCCTGGATGCCTGTCACTACTACCATCCCCACTCATAGGGGGATGGATGCCTACCACTACCACCACCCCTACTCATGGGGGCCTGGATGCCTGTCACTACTACCATCCCCACTCATAGGGGGATGGATGCCTACCACTACCACCACCCCTACTCAGGAGGGCCTGGATGCCTACCACTACCACCACCCCTACTCATGGGGGCCTGGATGCCTGTCACTACTACCATCCCCACTCATAGGGGGATGGATGCATACCACTACCACCACCCCTACTCATGGGGGCCTGGATGCCTGTCACTACTACCATCCCCACTCATAGGGGGATGGATGCCCACCACTACCACCACCCCTACTCAGGGGGCCTGGATGCCTGTCACTACTACCATCCCCACTCATAGGGGGATGGATGCCTACCACTACCACCACCCCTACTCAGGAGGGCCTGGATGCCTACCACTACCACCACCCCTACTCATGTTGGCCTGGATGCCTGTCACTACTACCATCCCCACTCATAGGAGGATGGATGCCTACCACTACCACCACCCCTACTCAGGGGGCCTGGATGCCTACCACTACCACCACCCCTACTCAGGGGGCCTGGATGCCTGTCACTACTACCATCACCACTCATAGGGGGATGGATGCCTACCACTACCACCACCCCTACTCAGGGGGCCTGGATGCCTACCACTACCACCACCCCTACTCAGGGGGCCTGGATGCCTGTCACTACTACCATCCCCACTCATAGGGGATGGATGCCTACCACTACCACCACCCCTACTCAGGGGGCCTGGATGCCTACCACTACCACCACCCCTACTCATTGGGGCCTGGATGCCTACCACTACAACCACCCCTACTCATGGGGGCCTGGATGCCTGTCACTACTACCATCCCCACTCATAGGGGGGTGGATGCCTACCACTACCACTACCCCTACTCATGTGGGCCTGGATGCCTGTCATTACTACCATCCCCACTCATAGGGGGATGGCTGCCTACCACTACCACCACCCCTACTCAGGGGGGCCTGGATGCCTACCACTACCACCACCCCTACTCATGGGGGCCTGGATGCCTGTCACTACTACCATCCCCACTCATAGGGGGATGGATGCCTACCACTACCACCACCCCTACTCATGGGAGCCTGGATGCCTGTCACTACTACCATCCCCACTCATAGGGGGATCCTACCACTACCACCACCCCTACTCAGGGGGGCCTGAATGCCTACCACTACCACCACCCCTACTCATGGGGGCCTGGATGCCTACCACTACCACCACCCCAACTCATGGGGGCCTGGATGCCTGTCACTACTACCATCCCCACTCATAGGGGGATGGATGCCTACCACTACCACCACCCCTACTCAGGGGGCCTGGATGCCTACCACTACCACCACCCCTACTCAGGGGGCCTGGATGCCTGTCACTACTACCATCCCCACTCATAGGGGGATGGATGCCTACCACTACCACCACCCCTACTCAGGGGGCCTGGATGCCTACCACTACCACCACCCCTTCTCAGGGGGCCTGGATGCCTGTCACTACTACCATCCCCACTCATAGGGGGATGGATGCCTATCACTACCACCACCCCTACTCATGGGGGCCTGGTTGCCTACCACTACCACCCCCCCTACTCATGGGGGCCTGGATGCCTGTCACTA
The DNA here is from genome assembly GCA_963921515.1 of Calotriton arnoldi. Classification (NCBI taxonomy): domain Eukaryota; kingdom Metazoa; phylum Chordata; class Amphibia; order Caudata; family Salamandridae; genus Calotriton; species Calotriton arnoldi. Next base: position 600,252 of record CAWUFW010005419.1, read on the forward strand.
CTACCATCCCCACTCATAGGGGGATGGATGCCTACCACTACCACCACCCCTACTCAGGGGGTCCTGTATGCCTACCACTACCACCACCCCTACTCAGGGTGGCCTAGATGCCTGTCACTACTACCATCCCCACTCATAGGGGGGTGGATGCCTACCACTACCACCACCCCTACTCAGGGGGGCCTGGATGCCTACCACTACCACCACCCCTACTCAGGGGGGCCTGGATGCCTGTCACTACTACCATCCCCACTCATAGGGGGATGGATGCCTACCACTACCACCACCCCTACTCAGGGGTCCCTGGATGCCTACCACTACCACCACCCCTACTCATGGGGGCCTGGATGCCTGTCACTACTACCATCCCCACTCATAGGGGGATGGATGCCTACCACTACCACCACCCCTACTCAGGGGGGCCTGGATGGCTGTCACTACTACCATCCCCACTCATAGGGGGATGGATGCCTACCACTACCACCACCCCTACTCAGGGGGACCTGGATGCCTACCACTACCACCACCCCTACTCATGTGGGCCTGGATGACTGTCATTTTTATACCATCCCCACTCATAGGGGGATGGATGCCTACCACTACCACCACCCCTACTCATGGGGGCCTGGATGCCTACCACTACCACCACCCCTACTCATGGGGGCCTGGATGCCTACCACTACCACCACCCCTACTCATGGGGGGATGGATGCCTACCACTACCACCACCCCTACTCAGGGGGGCCTGGATGCCTACCACTACCACCACCCCTACTCATGGGGGCCTGGATGCCTACCACCCACACAACCCCTACTCATAGGATGGGTAATGCATGACACAACCAGCATACTCCAACATAAGGAATGTCTGAAAAATACATCCCCCCAACACCATGACAAGCGTGTGTAGTCTGTGTCAAATGCCTACAACAGTGAACATCACACAGAAAAAAGGTGCCGCTTTTAGCGGCCCCAGCTGCTGCACTGCTTTGAGAGGAAAAAATATTCCGTGTAAACCAAACCTTCACTGTAAACCAAGTGATCCATGCTAAACCAGTCGACTTGTCAGATTAGTTATCATAATCTCTCTATATGTAGAATCAATCCGGAGACAGGTAGATTGCACTGAATACTTTTATTCATGCATTTTCAAAACGCTTTCTGTAGCCAATCCAGGCTTTAACATGAGCGTGTGCAGTCAATCATATTTTACAACAGGACTTTCGGTATAACCCAATGCATTTCGAACCTATCTGGTTCTTCGTCAGGGGTCGCTGTAAAAATTAGAAAGATACGCTTAGCCAACTACTCTGCTTAGTGCCTCAAGAACCAAGAAACAAGGGAATCATAACCCTTAACCCCACCAAAAATCACCTCCTTAACCACCCTCACAGTCACCCCAACAGCTCAACAATGTGAAACCCAATGAAAACAAAACCTACTCTCATATCCTGCACCTAATTAATGCCTAAAAACTCACATTGCCCCATAAACTACCCCTTATCCATTCAAAACTAAAATTAAAACCCTCATCCATCACAGAAACCAACTTAACTTCTATTTACCTTGTGAAAGCCAAAACCGGCATTGTGATCTCTTCATGCCTCCACTCGTGTTCAAAATATCAATCCCAATGCTCTCTCCCTCCCACCTTTTTAACCGCTCCCTCAGGTGAGCTCAATTAAACCATGTGACTGCCTAACTCAAATTAGAACAAACTTTTTTTTTTAAAAACAAACACTACTACAAATCCCATAATACATTACCCTGCTGTGCATGAACCGAACCTAGTTCACCCTAAACAGTGAAAAGCTAAATAAATAACACTATGTGCATGAGAAAATAAACCTGAATATTCAACAGTACATAAAAAACGTGCTATATAGAACATAACATTGCCGGAGGTTAATGAAAACAGTGAAATTGTCTATGATAGTCCAGGAAATGATAACACCCGTTAAATGATTGAATCCACCATCCTTCTTAATCAGAGTAATAAATTATTCATTAGTTCAGTCCATGTAAGATCTTATGGATATTCCGCTGTCTCCAGAGTGATGCTCACTTTCATAAATAAACCTTTACTTCCATCCGTGAAACCATTGGGGTGCAGACACAGGTTGGACGATAGTTGCGAAGCAAATGTAAATAGAATAGCGAATGCACTCCTTCCCTTATCTTCTTGTGAGTTTTTGCTGAAACTGCCAATATACATGCGTGCAAAACAGCACTGTGAATCGTCCCATCACAGTATGTCAAAGACACAGAAAAAAGGTGCCGCGTTTGCTTTGAGAGGAAAAAATATTCCGTGTAAACCAAACCTTCACTGTAAACCAAGTGATCCATGCTAAACCAGTCGACTTGTCAGATTAGTTATCATAATCTCTCTATATGTAGAATCAATCCGGAGACAGGTAGATTGCACTGAATACTTTTATTCATGCATTTTCAAAACGCTTTCTGTAGCCAATCCAGGCTTTAACATGACATTGAACATACAATGTGACCCCCTATAACATGTGTCACACATAAATGTGTGTGGCCTCCACAATGCAAGCAGACCATGACCACTGTGGCAATGGGGTCTAACACCCCATCACCACAGTGACCAAAATGTAAGTGTGGGGTCCATAGCTGAAGCACATTTTGAACATTGTGGCAATGGGGTCTAACACCCCATCATCACAGTGACCAAAAGGTAAGTGTGGGGTCCATAGCTGAAGCACATTTTGAACATTGTGGCAACGGGGTCTAACACCCCATCACCACAGTGACCAAAATGTAAGTGTGGGGTCCGTAGCTGAAGCACATTTTGAACATTGTGGCAATGGGGTCTAACACCCCATCACCACAGTGACCAAAAGGTAAGTGTGGGGTCCATAGCTGAAGCACATTCTGAACATTGTGGCAATGGGGTCTAACACCCCATCACCACAGTGACCAAAATGTAAGTGTGGGGTCCATAGCTGAAGCACATTTTGAACATTGTGGCAATGGGGTCTAACACCCCATTATCACAGTGACCAAAAGGTAAGTGTGGGGTCCATAGCTGAAGCACATTCTGAACATTGTGGCAATGGGGTCTAACACCTCATCACCACAGTGACCAAAATGTAAGTGTGGGGTCCATAGCTGAAGCACATTTTGAACATTGTGGCAATGGGGTCTAACACCCCATCATCACAGTGACCAAAAGGTAAGTGTGGGGTCCATAGCTGAAGCACATTTTGAACATTGTGGCAATGGGGTCTAAAGCCCCATCACCACAGTAACCAAAATGTAAGTGTTGTCATGTGAAAAGCTGCAAATGCCAAACTGCATGGATGATTCCTGGTCACACAACAACAAACACATCAGTGGCATAGTAGTGCTTGTGTCCCATAGCAACATAGATTGGGTGAGGCAAACAGTGCAGTGCCAATGAAACATCGCTTTGGCCATGTGCAGACAAACCTCACCCATAGGGGCTGATGGAGCAGGGAAAATAAAAAAATTTAACACCTAACAAATTATATAATTAATTAATTAAAATGTTCGTTTAAATGTATTAATCAACATTGTATGTGTGGGAATGGTAATATGCCAATGTATGTGCTAAATAATCTATTAATGAATGTCCGTGTGTCTAATCATAACGTAAAAATAAAAGCGTACTAAATAAAAATAAATGCATGTTTGTGCTTCATAGAAATAAAATGTGTCGTTGCAAAAACAATAGTGATGGTAAGTAAGGAACAGCTTAAATGTTGCTTTCTGCTAGGTAACAACTAATTGGGGTACGTAGACGGGAGGGAAACGAAAGGGATATTTTTCTCTATTTTAATTATGTTTTGTTTGCCTCAAATTAGTGCTTCTAAAAGTATAACCGAGTGGCGATATAAAATGGCCGCCAGTGGGAAGATGTGCGCAGGCGCAAGGGGACACGTGATACGGGATGAAATTGGAGAAATCCGGAACCTCGTGATGTCTCTGAGAGGCTAGGATGCAAGAAATGGTCAAGGCTGGTGTGACCTAATTGAACTGATAGTGTGCCATGATGATCAGCAGAAAGCCCGTGGGAAAGAAGTCTAAGAGAAAGGACAATGACTGCGGAGTTCTCGAATGTGTCGAAAGAAGTTACAAATGAACTGATCGAATCGGATGGAAATGTTTAAGCGTATGGGAAAGGAAATGATCCAAGGACCCTTGAATCCAAGAGAACTTGATTAAAGAATGAATAAGCTGACATGCATGGACCAATGAAAGAAAAGCGTGATATTAATGTTGCAACAGTTAGTTAGCAAAGTTAGAATTAGGGTATAAGAGGGCCTACTCTTAGTGGGAGGGGCAGTAGAGAATTGATGTCAGTCGTGGTTGCAGTCACAGTCAGGAGAGGAGTTGAAGAATCGTGTTGGTGGCTTCCAGTGCTGGGTGGTCCTGATCGATCCCTTACTGAGCGGGAGATGCTGAAAGGCTGTTAGAGGAGACGGGTTGCAGGTAGCTGATGCTGACGAGCTGAAGTTGCTGTTGCTGTCTTAACTTTACAGTTGAGTATGAGAAACAGGCTATTTCTAATTCCTAACTTAGGTTAGAAATCATTAGGCTAAATTAGGAAGCTAGGCAGGTAACTAGGGTTTTGGCTTCATGACAAAATTTCCTTTCTGCAATAAATTGATTATGCTTAATAAAAATTGTGAATTTAAGAATGAATAATTGAATAAAGTATTAAAATTCTTTTCATGCTTTTAAAATTATATAAAATTTAAGATTCTTTAAACCCAAAATGACTCAGTGGTTATTTTCCTAAATGATTGTGACATAAGTAATTGGTTATTGTGATTCAGCTGGTCTTAATCACTATGAACTAATTTCTTAAATGAATGATTCATCGACAAACAATGAGCAGGAATATCTTAAGAAATAACTAAAAGAAAGGGACAAAATAAAGTAATAAGATATCCTGGCTCTTCCAGCGGTACATAAAATGGTGTTCTCCATTTAGTTCTCATGCTTCTCCTAGGAGTACAGAATTTCATAAAGGTGTAAAGGAAATCCAGGAGTGTGTGTGTGTGTTAGGCGATGTTTATGGGCCCCATCGTCATGTGGATATGAGAAATATAGTTTGCCCCTGGATGACCTATAAGTAACCTGGGAGGAGAATAGTTTTTATTGTACGCGCTGCATCAGATTTCTTGGTAGCAGAGTTATGGTTTTCTATAGATTAGTTTAGTGATTATTGTTTATTGATTATTGATTATTTTATGACTAACACTATATGTTGAGTCACGTTATGTTATATGTAAGTTTTCACGCTTCTGGGATGTAGGAAGTGGAACACGTGTGGCAAGAGAAGTCACATGGAATTTGGTACATGGTCTGAATTCATTTTGGTTATAACGCAGGTTGTGTTATGTTAGGGATTTCGGTGTGAAAAGTGTGTAAATGAAATAGCAAATCACGTTTACTTGTGAAACTTTGGCCTTAATTCTCAGGAGCCTAGTCTCCACATGTGTCTTATCCCCAGAGAAACGAGTAAATTGTTTGTTTGAAAGAAGGGTAAGGTAGAGGGAAGTGCTACTTTACTGGCGAGAGTAAAATAATTCTGTGGTAGGGTAGAGGTAAGCGCTGCCTACTGGAAAAACAGGATTCTTGTGTAAAAGGACAAAGCTGTCACTTTGTTTAGCGAATCAGACTATGGAATTGTTTATTTGTTGTAACTAACGAAGAAAACAGCGAAAAGAAAATTGCCGATAAATTTTGTAAAGGAGGGGTAAAGAGTAGAAGTGACGTGGAAAAGTGCCGCGCTAGGATTGGATAGTGCGCTAGTCACGTGAACACAGAGCAGGAGTGACGTAGAAAAGTGCCGCGCTAGGATTGGTTGGTTCGCGGTCGGTGGGAATTGTTCTGATTGGTACGTTAGTGTGAGTCGCGCTGTAATTGGTCGAAGTTCCGTACACAGAAACAGCGTTAGAGTAAAGAGAAAACAAATAGAAAACATGCCGTATTACGAGTATGAAAGGGAGAGAACGTCATGGACGACGAAATTAAAGAATTTCTTTAAGAAAGACAAAAAGGTTGTGACTAGAGAGGGACAAGTAATTCCTCCGCCGAAATCAGCAGCTTCACATATGATGCTGAAATATGGATATCATACGTGCATATGGTTGGACAATTGGGTAAAATATACCAAGAATGATGGAGCATTGGCTTTCCCTGAAAATGGTTCCTTTAATGTAGCGGTTTTACGGAATTTAAGAGAAAAGATGTTTAAATTGGAACCTAGACCTAGACCGACACAGTTTGAGGCTTTAACAGAATGGGAAGATGAGATGTACGAGCGAGAAAGATTCAGAGGTATGAAAGGTTATGAGTTCGTGCCCGGAAGATTGTGGGGAATGAATCATGAGGACAGAATAAAACGATGGAGATGTGCTAACATGACAGGAGGTTTGTTTCCAGCTTTTACAGTTGAGGAAGGGACTAAGAAAAAACGGACTGAGAAAAAGAAACATTTAGAGAGAGAAAAGTATATGCATGAGAGCGAAACGGATGACGAGTTGCTGGAAGATATATTAAATAAAAATCCACCTCCGTATCAGCAGAGTTCTACAGTGGTGACACCAAATGCGCCACCAATAGAAACTATGCGAAATAAAAGTCCAGAAAAGAGAAAAGAAGTAAATAGGTCACAAGAACAAATAAGAACTTCTCAAAATGAGGGAATAGAAAACGACAATGCAAGTGAATTGGCAAGGACAACAAAAGAACTAACTGAGAAAATTAGAGAATTAACGAAAAATATGGAAGCAGTTACTGTGCCCGTAACAATAGGTCCAGTAATACCAGTTTTTGAGAATCAGAAAATTGATGAACGATCTTTGGTGATTCCCTTGAGTTCGCAATTCCAGAGAGAGAAGGAAAGAATGGAAACAAGTCCAGGTACAAGCAATTTGGCTAGTGCTTACAGACCAAGTCCACCTGAAAATTTGACAGTAAATGAGTGTAGCGGTAGGAAAATACCTATGGTAACTGAATCTGCAACAGTGACACCTGAAAAGAGTGGAAATTGGACAGAAATAAATAGTACTCCCATAGGTCCGACTCCTGATGAGTTAAATGAGTGGATGAAAGCTTTTAAAATAAAAGAAACAGAAGAAAAACCATTAGATGTGATCAGATTGAAAATTGACATGGAAGAATTAATTCTAGGAACGATTGGTACTGAAAAGATAAAAAATTATCAGGATGATGAAATAATGTTTCTGTGCAAAAGTATAACATGGAGGGCAAAGAATTTACATGACAAACTAGAAGAAGTGGCTAGTGAGATTGGAATAGATTTTGCAAAAGTAAAAACGTTGCAGAAACCATACAGAGTAGATTTTTGTGAAAAAGATATTGAAAATTTGAATACAGCAGGAAGGCTGACACAGATAAAAGAGTTGATTGTTTTGTTGAGAAAATGGGGTGATGTGGACAGATGGAAGGTTAGATGGACAAAGAAGAATGAGAAAAGTATAGACAAAGGTTCATTGGCTTTTATGATAACAGAAAAAGAACCTGTTGTTAAAGAATACCCTATGAGAGAAACTCCAGGTGGTAGTTACGTGCATGTTCCCTGGACTAGGCAGGACATCCTGTCATTTACAAATGACTTTCCAAAACTAAGGGAGAAGCCAGTTGAGTGGTACCGACAGGTAGAAAGGTTTGTAAAGGTCTCAAAGGTGTTGTGGATAGATTTGGATGGATTGTTTGACATAGTGGTACCAACGGATCTGTGGTCAGAATGTAAGATTACAGTTGACTGGCCAACTACAGAATATCCAAGAGATCCTAAGACAGGAGCTCCAGGACCAGATGTGATGAAGAAATACGACAAGGTGATTACCTTTTTGAAGAATAAGATTCCTCCCAAAGAGACAGATTGGGTTAAGATTGATAGAACTACACAGGAAAGTAAGGAGTCTGTACATGCATATTATGAGCGCTTGTTGTTGGTTTTCAAACAGTATAGTGGTTATGAGGAATTAAGTGAAAAGGACATGAGTCATTTTGTATACCGATTTGTATTTGGCCTGAAACAAGAAATAAGCGATATGATTAAGCAACATATGATAAACTGGCAGAATGCAAGTGTAGATGAGGTGCTGAGGTATGCTAAGTATTGTAGTGATGAAATAGAGAGTAAACAGCGTAAGTTGAAAGAAAAGGCAATGTGGGCACAAGTGAAAGTGGCAGAAAAACAAGAAGCCCAATTGGACAATAATAATGGAAACGAATCAGGACAGAATAAGATGCGACCAAACATAGGTAAAGGAAAAGGACAAGTGAGTCTAGAAGAGGCAAAGAAGAAATGGCCATGTCATAATTGCGGAAAATTAGGGCATTGGAGAAATGAGTGTAAGTTCCCACCTAAACCTAATCCGGAACATCAATCATTAACTCCACAGGTGCAGAATGAGGTAGTTGTTCAACAAAGTCAGGTGCCACAACCACCACTTCCCAACACTGTTAACCAGCAAAGATACAGTACAGAAACAGGATTCTACGGAGGAGAGCAGGTAACACAGTTGCCGCGAGCAGCTAACATTTCTCAGTATTGGTTGCATCAGAGTGAGGATGACCCGGATGAAAGTTTCTGACGGTGCGCAAGAGAGGGGAAAGAGTGCGTGCTTGGCGCAACTCTAGAGGTAGATCAGTCTGGTCCCTTTGTGGATGGAGAAGTGAATGGTGCAAACGTAACATTCCTTGTCGATACTGGAGCTACCCGTTCTACTGTTAGATCAGTGGAAATTCCGAACCTTCCTCTCTCAGGTGAATACATCCAAGTGGTAGGAGTAGCCAATCAGCAGATTAAAACCCCACTTACTGAATTGGTGGAAGTAAAAATTGGTTCTTTTAGTAAAATGCATAAATTTGTAGTGTGCGATTGTAGTCCTGTAAATCTTCTAGGTCGTGACCTTTTGTGTAAAATGAATTGCACAATTTATTGTACGCCAGAAGGAATAGGTTTCCAGACTTCGGATGAAGATGTTCTGTATAAAGTAACTTTGATGAATCAAGAACCTGAAACGAATGGTTTATTTCCTGCATTTGATGCAGAAAAACTTCCAGAAGAGCTAAAAGGTGCAGTAAAAGAAAGTGTGTGGGATTTTACAGGAGAGGACATTGGATTAATGAGAGAAGTTGATCCCGTAAAAGTGACAGTGAAAGAAGGGATAATTTATCCAAACACGCCACAGTACAAATTAACTCCAGAAATAATTGAAGGAATAACTCCTGTGATAAATAAGATGATTGAACAGGGAATTCTGAAAGAAATCATGAGCAGTCCATGTAATTCACCTATTATGGGACTGAAAAAGCCAAATGGAACATACAGAATAGTACAGGATTTGAGAAAGATCAACAAAATAGTGGTACCATGTTGTCCAATAGTGCCAAACCCTGCAGTAATTCTATATCAAATCCCGCATGAAGCTGAGTGGTACACTGTGATAGATTTGTGTCACGCATTTTTCTCTATTCCTTTGCATCCAGATAGCCAGCCATTATTTGCATTCCGGTTTGGAGAGCGTATTTTGGCATGGTGCCGAATTCCACAGGGGTATACAGAAAGCCCCTCAATTTTTAATCAGATTCTAAAGAAATCTTTGGAAGATTTAAAAATGCCAGAAAAATCAGTGATGGTGCAGTATATCGATGACCTATTGGTGGCATCGAAAACCAAAGAGGCATGTGTAAGTGACACAATTGCTTTACTGAACCATTTGGAGAAAAGAGGACATAAAGTGTCTCCATCAAAATTACAGTTTTGTCAGAAAGAAGTCCAGTATTTAGGGCATAAAATTGAGAAAGGAGTGCGGAAAATAGCGACAGAAAGAGTAAGAATGATTCAAGGAATGAGAGCACCAATGACTCAAAGAGAGGTAAGAATGTTTTTGGGAATGGTTGGATATTGTCGACAATGGATAAGTGGATTTTCTTTGATTGCAAAACCCTTACAAAAATTGACAAAGAAAGATGTAAAAGACCCTTTTGAGTTAAACAAAGAAGAAATGAAATCTTTCAAAGAATTGAAAAAGAAACTGTGTGAGGCCCCTGCTTTAGGCATGCCAGATTATGAGAAGGATTTTGAGTTGTACTGCAGTGAAAGAGATGGATGTGCATTTTCAGTACTGGTACAAAAACACGGGACCATGAAGAGGCCGATAGCTTACTTTTCAGCTGTTTTAGATCCTATAGCGAAAGCATTGCCTGGATGTCTGAAAGCAGTTGCAGCTACTTGTGTAAGTCTGGAACAAAGTGAAGGTATAGTGATGGGGTATCCACTGAGAGTATATGTTCCCCATTCAGTAGAAATTCTTTTGACAAGAACAAAAACACAGTACATGACACATAGTCGGCTGACTAAGTACGAAAAAGTCATCTTGAGTGCTGAAAATGTGACCATAGATAGATGCATAAATGTAAATCCTTCTACATCATTGCCAGATGAAGAGAGTATAATTGAACAAGACGAAGTAGATCATGATTGTCTGAATGTGCTGGAATATTGCACAAAACCAAGAGCTGACATAAAAGATGAACCGTTAAAGGAATCGGATTATGTCATGTTTGTAGATGGGTCATGTTTACGCACAAAAGAAGGAGTGTTAAGCGCAGCTTACGCAGTATGCACAGTGGCAACTGTGATGGAAGCGTCTTGTCTGAAAGGAGTTAGGTCTGCCCAAATTGCAGAACTAATTGCTCTGATTCAAGCATGTAAATTGGGGAAAAATGTACGAATCACAATTGTGACCGATAGCCAATATGGTTTCGGCATCGTACATGACTTTGGTCAGATTTGGTCACAAAGAGGATTTTTGACATCTGCAGGAACACCTATCAGAAATGGAGAGTATGTTAAAAAACTGCTTGAGGCGATACAGTTGCCTAAACAATTAGCTGTAGTGAAGTGCAAGGCGCATAAGAAAAACGAAGACTACATAGCGGTCGGCAATAATTATGCTGATGAGATCGCTAGATATTGTGCGGAAAACATGGCGTCCCTGAACAAAAATAGAGAAAGGGAGCATGTCTCTTGTCCTTTGCTTTTCACTAATACAGTCGAAACATGGGATGAAGTAAGGCAGTTACAAGAAACAGCAAGAGATGAGGAAAAAGATTACTGGATAAAAGCAGGATGTAGAAGACAGGAAGATAATGGGGTGTGGGTATACAGAGATGAAAGACCAGTTATGCCTGATAGCATGATTGCAGACATGGCACGGATGTACCATGGACAAGCTCATATTGGGAGAGATGCAATGATTAGACTTTTTAGACAAACCTGGTATAACCCAAAATTCAGAGCCATTGCTGAAAGTCTTTGTCAAAGATGTCTTATTTGTCAACAGTTTAACCCAGGAAGAAAAACAGTAGTGAGTCTAGGAACAATAGGACGAGAAGGAGGTCCATTCACAAGAATACAGATGGACTTTATTGAGATGCCCCCTAGTAACAGATTAAGATATGTTCTAGTGGTCGTCTGTTTGTTCTCTCGTTGGGTGGAGGCATACCCCACAAGAAGGAATGATGGAACAACAGTGGCAAAACTTATGCTGCGAGAGTTCATTCCGAGGTATGGTTTTCCAGTCACGGTTGAGACGGATAGAGGAACACATTTTCAAAATGAGTTGATCCAATTGATTTGTGAAGCATTGAGTATTAAACAAAAACTACATTGTGCTTACAGACCCGAGGCTTCTGGGGTAGTAGAGCAGATAAATGGAACAATTAAAAACAGATTAGGAAAAATGTGTCAAGCTACAGGACTCAAATGGCCAGATGCACTGCCTCTTGTTCTGATGACCATCAGAAGCATCCCTGAAAAGAAAACGGGACTCAGTCCTCATGAGATGATCATGGGACGAGCAATGAGACAAGCCCACGTACCCGTCAACAAGTTATTAACCATAACTGATGATCTAGTACTGGATTATTGCAAGGGACTGGCTGATGTGGTGCGTTCTGTGTTTCATCAGGTTGGACCGGATGCGACCACTCTTGAAAGAAAACCAGCCCACGACTTGAATCCAGGAGACTGGGTCCGCATAAAAGTCCACAAGAGAAGAAACTGTCTAGTTCCGCGTTGGGATGAGCCAAGACAGGTAATCCTAGTGACAACGACTGCTGTCAAGTGTGCAGGAGTGAAGAACTGGGTTCATGCCAGCCACACAATCAGAGTTCCAGAACCTACAGATCGACATGTGAGTCGGCGTCTGGAAGTGTGGGATAAAAGCTTAACGGCTGGGACAACCAAGATAAAAGAAAGGGTGCCAGAACTTGAAGATCGACCTGAAAGTCGACATCTGGAAACCCCAACTGCAAGTACCTCTAGAGAAGAGGAAGAAGAAGGAGAAGAAGAAGAAGAAGAGAGAAGTTCAGAAATTCCAGAACTTGAAGATCGACCTGTAAGTCGACATCTGGAAATATCTGACACAACTTCAGACTCTGATGATTCAATTGAAAACCGTAAAGAATTCCTAAGAAAAACTTGGGGTTATAAACCAATTAGAGAAGAAACTGAGCAAGAAATTGAGTTAGATGAACAACCAGGTACAAGTTATGGTGGAACTCCTTCAGAAACAATATTAATAGATGAAGTAGGGAAAGAAGTACACAAAAAGTTAGAAAATCGAGAAGAACCCCGAGGAGCAATAGGGATAGATAGAGAAACAGGAGAACAGGGAAATTTAGAAACAGAAAAGGAGAAAAACACCAAATCGGAAGAACACCGAGGAGGGACAGTAATAAGGGAAAACAAGAAGGAGAAGACAGATCCACCAGTAGGAGATGACGAGATTATAAGTTTCAAAATAAGAGACAATAGTGAAACAGTTGAAACAGAAACAGAGGAAAGTGGAGGAGAGGAAAAAGCAAAGACTGAATCAAGAAAAAGAAATTGGAAATCGGAAAGAGAAGAAAGAGAAGGTGAGGTCAAAAGGCCAAGAAAAGGAGATAATTGGCCCAACAGCTATGTAAGAAAATTGAGATATAGAATAATAAGAGCAGAAGACGAAGGTGCTGAACAAGTAAATGAAGTAACAAGTCAAAAAGGACAAGAAAAACCCAGTGGAAAAAGGTTACAAAAGTCCAAAAGGACAAAGAAAGTAAATTCAAAGTTTAAGTCACCTGAGTGGCTGTATATTGCACTAACTGATTACAAAGAAGAAGAAGAAAACACTCACGGAAACCAGAGACTGAGAAGTCGGATGGGAAAAGGTGAGATGCAACAAAACTGAAGTGAAGACTTATAGTGCTTCTGCCGGACATGACAATTTTACTGGATGTGACAAATCACCGGATGTGACAACGAAAGAATTCTGGAAAGAATTAAAGAAAGTACCAAGCAAAGACTTTTTGAAAGCAGAGTGGCATCTAAGTCATTTTGAGGTGTAGTGACACAATTTTCTGAAAACTTAACAAATAGAAAAAGAAAAATGGAAAATAATGAGAATAGAAGAAATAAATGTGAATTTATAAAGAGATGGTGCAAAATGTGCTGCTTTTGTACAGGGTTATTAATGACCATATGGATAGTTTTAGCAATCACAATTCCTATTAGTGTAGCTGTGATAGAAGCAAAAAATGATACTAAACTAGAAAAAGAAACTAGTATTAAAGAACCAGTTATTTTAAGAAGTAGTGCAGAGTTGCATAAGGATAAGTCAGTAACAGATTTTTCAAAGAATGTTTTTACAAAATTATTGTATGAGTACGTAGAAACAATGGACGTGAGAGATTGTTATGTTTGTATGCAGTTGCCTGCATCAGTATCAGAAGGTGTGACTTATCATCACTTACCTCTGACTTATGGAATAACATGTAGTGTAATAGCAAGTTTATTTTATAAAACAGGTAGATTAGAATCTTATTATACTGATATAGATAAGATTTTTGCAAACATTCCAGTAGTACCAGAACTTAACAAAGTAAAACCAGCAAAAGTTTTAGGAGAATTCTTTTTAGAACATAGAAAATTAACATTAGAAGAAATAGTTAGTAACAACCTTACCTGTGAGTTAAAGAAAGAAGAAAAAGTATTTTTAGATATGGTTGAAGAAAGAAGAATGAAATTTCAAAAAGAAGCAATAAAAGAGGAAGGAAAACGCTTATGGACGTTTGAGGAAGGAAATCATGAAGGGAAAAAGATAAATGCAGCAATGACTTTAGATTGGCCACAAACAGGAAAGTTGTGCATTAGGAGAAATAAGACAGTCTATAACAATTACTTTGTAGGTTCCAGTATCTGCCATGACAATTATCAAATTCTGGGAGGTTGGGGATTCAAAGGTGGAAAGGACCCAATATTTCCAGGTATCTATTATGTTTGTGGGAATAGAGCTTATTACAGGTTACCGGACCATTGGTATGGAACTTGTTATGTAGGCTTGGTCTTTCCAAAAAATTTTCACATGGACAGAGAAGAAAAAGGAACATACAAGATGATTAATAGATTTACACATAGAAAGAGGGAAAGTTTTTCAGAAATTGTAGGTGATATTTTTGGAGCATTGATACCAGCAGTGGGAATATCTTTGAATGCATTTAAAATTCGGAAGTTATCCACAGTAGTAGATCGTTTGTCTACAGATACTGCGGGAGGGTTCTTAATGGTAAATACCGAAATGGTTGCCATGAGAGCTATGGTGATGCAAAATCGGCTTGCCCTTGATATTCTTTTGGCAAAAGAGGGTGGAGTCTGTGGAATGTTGAAAGTCCAACATTGTTGTACTTACATTCCTGATAACAGTGAAAATATACAGAAGTATATTACAAATATTACAAGTTTGCACAAAGAATTAGTTCCACTGGAGGTTGAAAGTGTTTTGGGAAAACTTGGTAGAGGGTTTTCCTCAGTAGCGAATTGGTTAACTAGGATGAGTAAACTAGTAATAGGGAAAGTTATAATAGTAGCAACTATAATAATATTGTTAGCCATGATATTGAAAATAGTAATAACATGTATAAAGAGAAAAGTAAGACAGAATAAGATAAGAAGAAATAACAGAATAATGAGAGAAAGAGAGAGAGAAATGGGTGAAATTGAATTGGAGAAAATGGAAGAAAGCATGTATAAAGAGACTAAAAGGCAAGATGAAGAAGAAACAGAGATATAAATAACAGAAAGCAAAGGATGAAAGACATGCTGCCTGAAAAGAAGTATGACTTGGGTTTTATGTGGTGATTTAAAAATCACCAAAGGGGGGAGTTGATGGAGCAGGGAAAATAAAAAAATTTAACCCCTAACAAATTATATAATTAATTAATTAAAATGTTCGTTTAAATGTATTAATCAACATTGTATGTGTGGGAATGGTAATATGCCAATGTATGTGCTAAATAATCTATTAATGAATGTCCGTGTGTCTAATCATAACGTAAAAATAAAAGCGTACTAAATAATAATAAATGCATGTTTGTGCTTCATAGAAATAAAATGTGTTGTTGCAAAAACAATAGTGATGGTAAGTAAGGAACAGCTTAAATGTTGCTTTCTGCTAGGTAACAACTAATTGGGGTACGTAGACGGGAGGGAAACGAAAGGGATATTTTTCTCTATTTTAATTATGTTTTGTTTGCCTCAAATTAGTGCTTCTAAAAGTATAACCGAGTGGCGATATAAAATGGCCGCCAGTGGGAAGATGTACGCAGGCGCAAGGGGACACGTGGTACGGGATGAAATTGGAGAAATCCGGAACCTCGTGATGTCTCTGAGAGGCTAGGATGCAAGAAATGGTCAAGGCTGGTGTGACCTAATTGAACTGATAGTGTGCCATGATGATCAGCAGAAAGCCCGTGGGAAAGAAGTCTAAGAGAAAGGACAATGACTGCGGAGTTCTCGAATGTGTCGAAAGAAGTTACAAATGAACTGATCGAATCGGATGGAAATGTTTAAGCGTATGGGAAAGGAAATGATCCAAGGACCCTTGAAACCAAGAGAACTTGATTAAAGAATGAATAAGCTGACATGCATGGACCAATGAAAGAAAAGCGTGATATTAATGTTGCGACAGTTAGTTAGCAAAGTTAGAATTAGGGTATAAGAGGGCCTACTCTTAGTGGGAGGGGGCAGTAGAGAATTGATGTCAGTCGTGGTTGCAGTCACAGTCAGGAGAGGAGTTGAAGAATCGTGTTGGTGGCTTCCAGTGCTGGGTGGTCCTGATCGATCCCTTACTGAGCGGGAGATGCTGAAAGGCTGTTAGAGGAGACGGGTTGCAGGTAGCTGATGCTGACAAGCTGAAGTTGCTGTTGCTGTCTTAACTTTACAGTTGAGTATGAGAAACAGGCTATTTCTAATTCCTAACTTAGGTTAGAAATCATTAGGCTAAATTAGGAAGCTAGGCAGGTAACTAGGGTTTTGGCTTCATGACTAAATTTCCTTTCTGCAATAAATTGATTATGCTTAATAAAAATTGTGAATTTAAGAATGAATAATTGAATAAAGTATTAAAATTCTTTTCATGCTTTTAAAATTATATAAAATCTAAGATTCTTTAAACCCAAAATGACTCAGTGGTTATTTTCCTAAATGATTGTGACATAAGTAATTGGTTATTGTGATTCAGCTGGTCTTAATCACTATGAACTAATTTCTTAAATGAATGATTCATCGACAAACAATGAGCAGGAATATCTTAAGAAATAACTAAAAGAAAGGGACAAAATAAAGTAATAAGATATCCTGGCTCTTCCAGCGGTACATAAAATGGTGTTCTCCATTTAGTTCTCATGCTTCTCCTAGGAGTACAGAATTTCATAAAGGTGTAAAGGAAATCCAGGAGTGTGTGTGTGTGTTAGGCGATGTTTATGGGCCCCATCGTCATGTGGATATGAGAAATATAGTTTGCCCCTGGATGACCTATAAGTAACCTGGGAGGAGAATAGTTTTTATTGTAAGCGCTGCATCAGGGCTCACATTGTCAACATTCACGAATTACACAATGACAGAAGTGACCATCATAATGCAGACCCACACATCAGCACCAATGGACACACAAATGTAGATATCCTGTGGAGACCGTAGATGTCAGGTGAACAAATACCATTCCATGGCAGCTATAGGACATACAAACCATGATCATTGTGCTGACTGATGACCTAGGAGTCCCAGGGACAGCAGGGGAAACCCACCAAACAACATACAGCCAATGGCACACTAAAGAAATGCCAATGCAGTGGTGCAAATGCACAAACACAAACAGGCAGACTCACACTGCATATCAAACACAACAGGTGATGGGGGTGTGCCAGTGTCCCCAGGCAACCACACAACACATGAGGAGGCCTGAATCCCTATTACACAGATGTGTATACAGTGCCACACAAAAGTAACTCATGGATCGGATTCCCCTATGTGGGCAATCAGGCATTGTAAGATGAGAGGGAGCACAAATTACAAATGTCACACAAGCTTGTAGGAACAGCAACTAACACAGCAAGAGACAGACCCACCACAGCACTACCCCCAGGGACCCCACATTGTGGTGACACTGGCCTGCATGATAATCCCAGTGTGATGACAAAGGTAGATGTCGTACACACAGTGAACCACAGTCATGTTTCCTGAACAACTAACTACCATCACATCTACACAAGCACAAAGCAATCAGCACGGCCTGTCAGCCAAGGCCAACATGGAGGTAGGGGTCTAGCCGTGCAACAACTCTCATTTGCACACACTCAACACCACACACCTTGACCTCCACCAATGTGCAGCAGTGAAGCTCACATGGACTGGTGACATTGCACATGCACCCATGACAATCCCAGGGGTGGTGGGGGAACTAAGGTGGAGATACCCATCACACATGGCCAGTCAACAAGACTTGTGAATGTCTGACACACTGCACAGTACGCTGTACATGGGCATGATGTCAAATCCACACCAACCAATGGGATCCCGGCCACAGTCACACACCAATGAAGAAGCCAAGGTCACCCACCAAGAACACACATAGACAACTTCCAACATTGCAGCTCTGACCCTGAGGAGTGGCAGCAGTCACACACACAACGTGTCACAATCACTGAAAGGTAACACAAAATGTAAATTACATGACTTGTGTAACCAACAAGTGCCAAGGGGAATCCTGACTGTGTCTCATCTGCGTTTGCCCACAAACTCAGCCCTGACAGCAAACACACCTATGGATGACACTCTGATGACCAGTAATGAGCCATGCACCCACATCACAGAGAACCCAGGGCGAAGATTTGGGGGGAACATAGGTCAACTCAGCAAGCATCACAAACAGGAACATCACTAGGGATCCCAGCCTGTGTTGCAAAATGAAGTGAACACACACAGACATGCTCACACAACACACACCTTGGGCTCAGGCAATGTCACGGAATTACACACTGCCATGAGGGGACTCCACTCCTGTGTAAGGAAAGCTGTGCCATACGTTGTCTCTGCAGGGCTCTATCATGTCAGCAGTACACTTGGTCACTCAGTCAACAATTAGCACAAAATGAAGGCTCTCGTCATATCAGCCTGGTCATGGGAGTGTCACCAAAATCATCTGCACAGATCCAACACAAATGTATAGCAAGTTGCACTGATAACACAGATGAGTCCTTCCCCATTGATGCCCAAACTTGCATGTCCAGTGGAGATGGTCACACGGTCAGGGAAATAGACAAATTCAACAATGGCAAGCACAACTGATGTGCAGGGGTGTAAGCCACAGATGTGATACTGCAAATAAATGTAGGAAATCCCATTGGCAAATATTGAAAACATGACACCCTCATATTGCTGCAAAGGATGACATGGCTACACACCAGGATAGGACACATTCCCCCTGGACCACATGGGGTCCTGCACAGTAACACTTCATTTTCATGATACCAAATAACACCATCACTGCAGCAAGGGCATGGTTAGCATCATCAACATCAAGTACATCTGAAGCAAAACCACCAGAGAACAGAAAAGAGCTTTATTCAGCATATGTGTCTGAAAAAAGAAAGTACTGCAAAAATACAAAGGCCAATGGCCAGTCCAACAGTTCAGTCCGAACAGGGTGACAGTGGCAGATGTCACCCTCTGCTTGCCTGCACTGATATGGAGCAGGGACATTCCCCTCGGAGGGGTATACGGGGGGGGCAGGCCAGGCACCGCAGGGACAGGATCAGGGCTCACCAGAAGGAGGCAGGGAAGGGGTGGCTGGTGCTGGAGAGTCACTGACAACTGCAGTGGAGGTGTCTGACATGGTGTGTGCCGGCACAACTGGGGGGCATGAGTCAGATGGTGTGGGTGCTGGCACGACTGCAGTGGTCCGGCCAGATGGAGTGGACAGGTTCCCCACTGCAGTGCCCAAGTCAGACAGGGTGGTAGTGGACTCCACTGCAGTGCCATTCTCTGGGGGAGTAGAATGGGGTTCAGGTAAGGTGGGCAGGACAGAGGGGGAGGACACGGTCTCCACACCAGTGGCACAAACATATGCAGCGGGGGGTGTGGGGCTGGAAGAGCAAGTGGTAGGAGGAGAAGGCCGCATCATTTTGGGGATGGTGTATCTGTGGGTGGGGGAACCTGGGACAGGGTGTGGTGGGGGAACCTGTGTTGTGTGTGACTGAGGGATGGAGGAAGGAGACAGTGTGGTTGAGCTGCAGGGCGGTGGCAGGGTCTTGCTCTTCCAGGACCGGGGGACTTGCGGGTGGGGGCCTCAGGCTGTCTGCACCTGAGGGAGGGTGTCCGGGGCGAGGGGCACTCCCCTCTGTGTGGGTGGACTTCCTCTTCCCCCTGTATGCTGGATCAGCGGGATCGGAGGGGAAGAGGCCGAGGTCACAGAGGAAGAGCTGCTTTGTAGGTGGGGTTGCAGGTGAGGCAAGGGAAGGGGTCTTGGAGGGAGAGGATTTTGAGGACTGCCGAGTGAGTGTGGATGCCTGTGTGTGTGTCTGTTCCCCATCCCCTGTGGGTGTGGTATCAGTCCCCTGAGGATGCTTGTGTGCACGTTTTGCCCTTGTTCTGTGTGTTTCTGTGCTGCTCGTGTCTGTGTGTTTGGGTGATTGTGCAGGTGTGCATGTGCTTGGGACAGGTAGGGTGCCAGGAAGTGTGGATGGGGCAGAGGTAGGAGGGGTGATGGACTGTTGGAGGAGGGACACTGCTGCCGTCAGGGAGGAGTCCATGGACCTATTGCTCCTCTGTAGGGCAGACATGCCCGTCGAGATGCCCTCCATGAACGACACCAGCTGTGTCAACAGAGTGGTGTGTGCATGGAGGACACTCAGCATTGCTGTCTGCCCTACATGGAGCTGCCGAAGTAGGTACACATACTCCTCACTCAGGGCAGCAGGGGACACAGGGGCAGGGGGTGCGGTGCCTGGCACGAAGGAGACACGCTCCCGGACACAGGAGCCTCCACAGACCTCTGGAATGGGAGCCAATGGGAGGGCGGTGGTGGTGGTGGTGGCGGGGCCAGACATACTAGCTGGGGTGTGGTGGCTGCTGACACCCGCCTCCACAAGGGAGTCATCCTCCGAGCTGCTGTGGTCCTCAGCTGAGGTGGATGGTAAGGAGGACTCCTCGGTGTGGCTCCCCTCGCCCTCCGTGCCACTGGGTCCCTCCGACCACTCATCGCCTGCTGACCCAGTCTGGCTCTGCAGCTCCTCCTGGTCCGTGGAGCTGTCCCCTCCTGCGGCCATGGATGTATCTGCAAACAATTAGGGAAACAGACAAACATCAGTCACCTGCATTGACCGCACACACCACAGTAAGTACAGCACATTACAGAGCAAGCCCTGGCATCCTCAGTTGAACATTGCCAAAAGTCCTCACACAGATTAGGAGAAGCCAATTGTCAGTCTGATGGTCAGCCATGGCACTCACACCCCTCCTGCCCTTGCACCCATCTGTCTGGTGCCTGTTGGATGGTAATACCCCAGTGTGGACACAAGCACCACGTACACAGTTGTTGGACATTGCAGAGAACACGGTGAAGTATGTGAACATGCACACATCACATCTCTTGCCACTGAGTTAGTACAGGTGTCCGGGTAAAGGGATGGCCAGAGTCTAATTAGAAATGCATGTGAAGCATACCAGCACCAGACACCATGATGCACCCATGTCCGGATAGTCAATGCCACAATGGGGTGCATGTTGCACATGTAACTCCCCTGCAGGATCACTCTTAGGAAGTTAAATGCCATGACACAGGCATGCCTGCAAAGTCATACATCACTGTCTCCAGTCACATGGGCATGGCAGCCAGCCAACAACAGTCTGCACTGTGTCACAGTCCTAGGAAATGGGGAATGCAAGTTATGTAGCTGACAAGTGCAGATGTCCATCCCCCACACACCACATCATCTGAAATCTTATTTGGCCACATCATGCCAATTGGACATATGGGAGACATGAAACACAACTCTATGAACCTGAGCACCTCACAGTCTGCTGTGAATGTAAAACAACTGCCTGAAGTTCACAGTCGCATACACCTGTGTGCACAGTCAAGTGATCAAACACCTATGAGTCACAGAAGTATTGTCTCTCATGGTCACATCTCAGATGGCATGCTGAGCCCTAAACGATAAACATCCCAGTAGTCCTGACAATGAAGCCACGGCACAAGGACACAGAGGCAGACACCTGAGGGAACATTTCACTGATCACAACATGTCAGCTGATACACGGGAGTGGAGTACAGAGTGTATTGTATGCCCTGGAGTAGGCATGACTGTCCTGCTCCACCTGAAAGAGGGATGAGCCTTGGACAGTAAGCAGGTGGCTAAGCATGTGTGACACACTTGATATACATACTCCTGAGGCCCAAACATTGTTCCCACCCGCAGCATGGGGGTGTGACAAATACCCCAGGGACATGTGGTGATTCAGATCAGCAAGTGGACCACATATCAAAGTTACACCCAGATTACATGTCAGAACTTAGGCATTGTGTAAGCAATTGACCCACCCATGAATCCCACAACATAGTCACGGGAACAAATGCTGTCCCCCACCTTGAGCGAAGCAAAATGCAATGACACAGTACCCAAGTGACACAATTTCCTGACTGTAAGGGCCACACATATGCGTATCAGATGAGGAGTGGGCATGTCACAATTGAGGGACATGGGTCCTAGACCTCAAGACTGATGTACTGTGGAAGTTTAACCAGGCCAGAGGAGGGCACATAGCATGTCAGACAAAGTGCACAGTGCAGTCATGGACTCACCCCTCCTTGCTGCTGTCTGGCCTTCAGCTGCCCATCCAGGTCAGGGAAGACCACCGCCAGGATCCTGAGCATGTGGGGGTCAGGGTCCGGTGTCCGCCCCTCCTGCGAGGAGGCGACAGCTTCAGCTGGACCCTTGCGATCCTCCGGGTCCAGCCCCGAAGGTCCTGCCACCTCTTCTGGCAGTTGCGGATCCGGCGCTTGTAGACCCCCACGGATCTTACTGCCCGGGCGATGGTCAGCCAGATTTCCTGCTTCTGGTGGGCATCAACCTGTGAGGATGACAAAGTGAAAATGCCATTACTACACATGCAACATAAATGTGCATCACACAGTTGGATATACATGTCTCAATCAAAGGTGCATATGATGTACACAGGCAGTGCAACGATGGCTATGAACAGTTTGCCAGCAGTTACTACATGGTATCATTGCATGGGAAGTAAACCTTGTTGGAATGCACTGTTACTGCACTGTACCTGTTCAGTGCATGTAACTACACACTTTGGGGGGGGGGAGAGCTAGTCAGTGAGCATGCTAGCCAGTGGTGTGCACACTGTAAGTCTTGCTGGTCAGACAACATGCACAATTAGTAAGGCAGTGGACAGCACACTCACCTGCTCCCCTGGTTTCCCATACAGCTTTCTGTACTGTGGAAGGAGGCTGTCTAGCAGGGCCTGGTTCTCCTCAAGGCTGAAGACTGGGGATCTCTCCACAGTACGTGCCATTGCAGTAGCCAGAGGATGCAGAGACAGCAGCAGTGTTGGTGGCAGATGTCGTCCTGGAGCATGTAGTGCAGGCAAGTGAGCTCTCAGGGGAACAGCCAGCATTATATGTGTGCTGCAGAGGCAGATACTGTCCCATGTGTCCAAAGTAATAGGTCCAAGTCGTTTGCATCTTCTGAATCTGCCCAATCCATGGAATTGCACCACTTATACACGCCCACAGCATCCTTCAAAAGTTAAACTTCATGACACCCATGTTTTTGCAACATTGTTGTGGCTGGCCAACTGAATTCACTGCATCAGACTCGTTACAGCTTCGAAAACGCGTCCGTTGCCATGCCAGGCCCTAGCCAATGCATGCGCACCGTCCGGACCATTGCTGTACAACGCGTATTTCAAAAGACAACGCGTACACTCTCACATCAAATGCAATGGCCAGTGCGTGCACACCGATCAGTCCATTGCTGTACAATGCGTACCCGCTCACAACAGATGCAATGGCCAGTGCGTGCACACCGATCGGTCCATTGCTGTACAACGCGTACCCGCTCACAACAGATGCAATGGCCGGTGCGTGCACACCGATCGGTCCATTGCTGTACAACGCGTATTCCGGGAAACAACACGTACCCGCTCACAACAGATTCAATGGCCAGTGCGTGCACACCGATCGGTCCATTGCTGTACAACGCGTATTCTGGGAAACAACGCGTACCCGCTCACAACAGATTCAATGGCCAGTGCGTGCACACCGATCGGTCCATTGCTGTACAACGCGTATTCCGGGAAACAACGCGTACCCGCTCACAACAGATGCAATGGCCAGTGCGTGCACACCGAACGTTCCATTGCTGTACAACGCGTATTCCGGGAAACAACGCGTACCCGCTCACAACAGATTCAATGGCCAGTGCGTGCACACCGATCGGTCCATT
Source organism: Calotriton arnoldi (assembly GCA_963921515.1). Classification (NCBI taxonomy): domain Eukaryota; kingdom Metazoa; phylum Chordata; class Amphibia; order Caudata; family Salamandridae; genus Calotriton; species Calotriton arnoldi. The sequence goes on from CAWUFW010005419.1 coordinate 624,120, forward strand.
GCTGTACAACGCGTATCCGCTCACAACAGATGCAATGGCCAGTGCGTGCACACCGATCGGTCCATTGCTGTACAACGCGTATTCCGGGAAACAACGCGTACCCGCTCACAACAGATTCAATGGCCAGTGCGTGCACACCGATCGGTCCATTGCTGTACAACGCGTATTCCGGGAAACAACGTGTACCCGCTCACAACAGATTCAATGGCCAGTGCGTGCACACCGATCGGTCCATTGCTGTACAACACGTATTCCGGGAAACAACACGTACCCGCTCACAAAAGATTCAATGGCCAGTGCGTGCACACCGATCGGTCCATTGCTGTACAACGCGTATTCCGGGAAACAACGCGTACCCGCTCACAACAGATTCAATGGCCAGTGCGTGCACACCGATCGGTCCATTGCTGTACAACGCGTCCCTGTACAGATCACTCGCATATGTCACCATGCTTGTCACTGGTGAGCGTATGCCAGCCACATATACTTGCCAGGGACTCAGGGGCACACCTACAACACCACACCCAGTCCACACTGTATCCTAAGGCACGTAAGGCTGCATTACCTTTTCTGTGAATGGGGGTAAACATGTGGTTTTTGGGGTGGCACTTGGGGGCAGCCACTCCCAGGCTGTGCACCTGTTCATGGGGACAGGATCCTTTGTGTGTTGTGCACATGACCACTGTGATGTGCAACTGTTCATTTCGGAGCATGTGGCATGGTCACATTTCCAGGTTGTGTATGTGTATGACATGTCACATACCCCCAGAGTCCCATGTGGGAAGGTATGTACGTCACAGGGTGACCCATTGCCACAGTAGTGATGGCCCTCCACAGTCTGTGTGCATGTTGTGTTTCCGATGTCTCTGATTCCATGTGCACAATGGGAGACAGTCTCCACATCAACGTTGTTTGTGCATGGACTTTGATGTTGTGCGTGTGTGTGTCACAGACATCCATGTCTGTCCTGCGGAGGCAACAGGGGCCACTACCTGTGGGAGTCATGTTTGTTTTTCTGACGTGTACATGATACGCCATGTCATGCCAGTGTCCATGTGGCAAGACAGGGTCACTGGGAATCTACCTGTCAATGAGCTGTGATGCCTGTGGCGCATCTGTCCAGACATGTCACTGTGGTGTGTGTGTGGAACGTGACAGCAGTAAATGGGTACTGTGACACAGCCTAATGATTTCCCATAGCACAACCTGGAACCTGTTGTCAACACATGTTGAACTGAGATGTTAGATGATGTCCATGTAGGTGCCATATATGTCCATTCAGAACGGCACACACATCAAGTACTTGTGTCTCGTACTGATGTTTCATGTGAAATTGAGTATGGTGAATGGCACATATGTGGGGTGACTGACAATCTTTCTTTCTTCACCTATGCCTTGCAGGGCACCAGCTGTCCATAGACCATTCCCTGACCTGGCAACGATGGTGGAACGTGACAGCATCCGACGGTACCGCTTCACCAGGCAGCTGATTGAGGATTTGGCAGTGCGCTTGACCCCACATTTGCAACCTGGCCGGCCGTACCCTACAGCGCTGACCCCCAAGGTGAAGGTGATGGCAGCCCTACATTTCTTTGCCACCGGTACCTTTCAACACACTGTTGCGACTGCTGGTGGGATGTCACAGACTATGTTCAGCTGTGTGCTACGCGATGTTTTGGAGGCAATGTTGAGATGCCTGAACCAGTACATCTATTTCCCTACACGTCAACAACTCACTGACATCAAGAGTGACTTCTATGCCCTGGGGAGGATGCCACATGTCATTGGCTCCATTGATGGGACACATGTGGCTTTGGTACCACCACAGGCACATGAGCAGGCATACAGGAACAGGAAACATTATCATTCGATCAATGCTCTGGTGGTATGTCTTGCAGATATGAGCATCTCACATGTGTGTGCCCGTTTCCCTGGTTCGGCACACGATGCCTACGTGATGAGGAGTAGTCGCATCCCGAGGATTATGTCACAGATGCAGAACCAGCATGCCTGGCTTGTCGGTGTGTACTGACTTTGTACCATTGTGTATGTTCTGCTATGTTGTATTCCGCCCTCTTTTCCAACTCAGCTAATGTGCAATTGTCTGTCTCTAGGTGACTCCGGATACCTCAACATGCTGTGGTTGCTGACACCCCTCAGGAACCCTGTGACACCAGCCCAGATGCGCTACAATGAGGCACATGGTCGGACCAGGAGAGTGATCGAGCGCACATTTGGTCTCCTGAAGAGCCGCTTCCGCTGCCTGGACAAGACAGGAGGGGCCCTCCCATATGCCCCAGCAAAGGTGTGCAAGATTGTCATCGTCTGCTGCATGCTACACAACCTGGCAGTGCGGAAGGAGTTGCCTCTCATCCTGGATGAAGATGACCAACATCCGCCACCTGTGGAGGATCCTGGCCTGGGCCACGATGACAGTGATGATGATGATGATGATGGTGATGTCCGCACACAGCTCATCACCAACTTCTTCAGCTGAATGTGAGTATCCAGAGATGTCATGTCAATGATGTGTGTTTGCGTGATATGTGTTGGTGGTGCTCTGGTGCTGTTTGAGTGTGGCCATGTGCTACTTGACTGGAAGCGTGCAGCGATGTGTCCTTACAGGTAGTCTGTACTCCCCAACAGTGTTGACATGCTAACTTGGTTTTCTGTGAGTATCTTGTGACATGTATTGGCCATGAGTATTGCAGTTCTGTCCTGTTCTTCCGTGCTTTTGACTGTGTGTCATGTCTGTCCTTCACAGGGTACTTTCAGAGTTGTTTGGTGAACTGTGATCCCCGACACCATGATTCAACTTCCAGGGTGGAAGCAGTCGTTTCCCTACAGGTGATGTGCCAGACACCCCTGGACTTTATTTCTTCTACACTTGTTGACTGTGTGGCCACTGCCACATAGGATTACCATGCATCTGTAGTGGAAACAACATGCTGCAAATGTGTAATAAACCTGTGCTTCACTTTGAGTTGTGCGTTGTCTGTGGTCACACATCTGACTGACATGTGCTTACTGCACCTGTGGGCTAGTTAACACAGACTGTGAATAGGTGTGGTGTCTGTGCATTCCACTGTATTTCCTGGCAACATCAGTGTAGGCGATGAGTCTGATGGCCCTGGTGTGTATGTGTTGTGTGGCCCTAGTGGTGTGTCTCCCTCATATGTGTCACGTCGCCATGACTCACATGACGGTGTTGAACTTGCTGTAGCAGTTAGCATGCACAGTGTCATTTAGCAGATCACCATCTACATGACAAAAACCACGTTGGAATCACAACAGAGGCAAGTATGGTGTCTTACTGAGTTTATTTACATACATGTGTGAGGATAGTGCACAGGATGGTGGGTGCTGTAAATTGGGATTGGAATCCAAAGTTCCCAGATGAGTTGGAAGGCTTGGTAGCAGAAATGTCCTGAGTAAAGTCCACAGTCATCTGATACATTGGGCCAACTTAAGCTCCCCATGTCATGTGGGAGAGTTGTGCTGCATTCGACAGGGTAAACAGTTTGCACACAAAGGAGATTTTCCAGAACAGGTGTTGGGTTCCTGGGAGATGTACATGGCCATCGGCCTCTCAGTTTTCCTTCCTCGGACGACCCCTCTTCTTCCGGGGGGGACCCTCACGTGCAGGCTGCTGCGGTGCAGAGGACTCTGCGCCAGAGTCCTCCTCCCTCCCTGTGGCAGTTGCAGTTGTTGCAGCACCAGATGTTGTGGGCACACAGGGAGGTGTGGCCATGTTGGTGCTAATCTGGCGGAGGCATGTCAATATGTCCCTATGCACCGCTGTCAGTTCTTCCAATGTGTCCCACTTGGACCCCATGCCAGACATGTGTGTCTCCACACGGGACATGTGTGTCTCCACACGGGACATGTGTGAGTCCAAGCGGGCATGATGGGCAGCCTGCTGCTGTTGAATGTCCTTGAGGATCCCCACTACCTGGCTGACCTCTCCCGTGCTATTCTGGTACACCTCAGCAATGCGTGCCAGTTGTGGGTCATCATGCAGGCCAGGCCCCTCTGCAAACAGCGACCTATGTCTACCACCCCTCCCACCACCCCTGGCGACACGTGCGGGACCTGTGGTGGCACGCACAGGTGACCGTAGGCCCACTTGGGGGTTGTTACTGGGGTCGTTGTCCGTTGCTCCACGTTGGGCCGGGGTCCCTGTGCTGTTGTCATCGGTGGTCCTTGGTCTGTCCGTGTTGGCAGGGGTGGTCTGGGTGTTGGCAGTTGTTGGAGGGGTGGGTGCAGGGGGTGCAGATGTTGGTCCTGCTGGTGCTGCATGATGACTCGCACCGGATGGGCCAGGTAGGTCTTCGCCATCCGAGGAGTGCAGAGGCTGTTCCACACCAGTGAGCTCAGTGTCCCCCTGAGCCTGGGACAGGGACTCCTCATTGTCTGCTGCTGTGTCCCCATCATCACCTGTTTTTGGAAGAGACACACAATGTATGTTATGTTTCTACGGGCATCAATGGTTCACACACCTGACAGTTGTGACTGTACCTCTGGATGCGGGCCTGTACATTGCATTGTCCTAAGTTGTCACAGTCAGAGGTTGATATTGGTGTAGCACATTGTCCTGCCAACCTGAAGCTTTTCTATGTGAATGTTGAGGTGTGTGCATGGCCAGCATTGGTGGTATTTGGTGGACATCCGGCCCTCCTGCTCCCCCAGCCCAGTTATCCCACCATGGAACGTGCTTCCATTGCAGGGAGTGCAAGTTGGCTTTCAGGATGGCAGTCAGTGGTGTCCTGCTGTTGGTTGGTGCCCAGTTCCCAGCAGGGGCTTGTGCTCCCACAGCAGTACCCAGTGTCAGCCATCTTGTCAGTTGTTTTCCACTCCCTGTGATGTGAGCATGGTTCTGAGTGGTGTTGATGGGCCAATTGTGAGAGTGACCAATATCTGTGACTACAACTCCCATCATGCTATTGCCTACACCCCCTTCCCAGCATGCCCATACTTCCTTCCTTTTGAGTGGACTTCACAGTGTGTGAGTGTGACAGCAATGGCAAGATGGCTGACAGTGGTGTCCTGCTGTTTGTTGGTGCACAGGTCCCAGCAGGGCCTTGTGCTCCCCACAGCTGAGGCCAGTGTCAGACATCTTTGAAGTGGCTGTTCACTGGCTGTGAGGTGTGCATGCTTCAGTGTGAGCTTGCTGGGCCATGTGGGTGGGGGATGTTGAGCTGTGACTACCACTCCCATCATGCTATTGCCTACACCCCCCCTTCCCAGCATGCCCATACTTCCTTCCTTTTGAGTGGACTTCACTGTGTGTGAGTGTGACAGCAATGGCAAGATGGCTGACAGTGGTGTCCTGCTGTTGGTTGGTGCACAGTTCCCAGCAGGGCCTTGTGCTCCCCACAGCAGTACTCAGTGTCAGCCATCTTGTCAGTTGTTTTCCACTCCCTGTGATGTGAGCATGGTTCAGAGTGGTGTTGATGGGCCAATTGTGAGGGTGACCAATATCTGTGATTACAACTTCCATCATGCTATGGCCTACACCCCCCTTCCCAGCATGCCCATACTTCCTTCCTTTTGAGTGGACTTCACTGTGTGTGAGTGTGACAGCAATGGCAAGATGGCTGACATTGGTGTCCTGCTGTTGGTTGGTGCCCAGTTCCCAGCAGGGCCTTGTGCTCCCCACAGCAGTACCCAGTGTCAGCCATCTTGTCAGTTGTTTTCCACTCCCTGTAATGTGGGCATGGTTCAGAGTGGTGTTGATGGGCTAATTGTGAGTGTGACCAATATCTGTGACTACAACTCCCATCATGCTATCAGCTACACTGACTTCACCAGCAGACACAGAATTCTTTCCTTTGAGTGAGCTTCCCTGTGAGGTGGTGTTCTAGTGGTGGCAAAATGTCTAACTGTGTTTGTTGGTTGCATTTGTGCCACTGCCTTGCTGTATTTGTAGTTATGTTTGTACATATCTTGACACAGTTACATGTCACTATGAGATGGCATGTATTGTGTTTATCTGACTGACAGACAAATCTTGGGGTGATTATCTTTTGATTGCTGTGTATTTGCTAAGGGTGCATGGTTTGACTATCCCCTTGACAGTGATGTGTGTGTATTGTCACACAATATTGTGTATATTTGTTGTGTACTCACCAGGCTCTGGGATGTTTGATAGTCCATATACGCTCACTGGTGGTAGGATGGCCCGCACCTTCTCCTCCCAGGGCCTGAGGTATAGTGGTTTGGCAGGAGGGCCACTGCCGGTGTGCTGACTCACGATGTAATCCTTCTTTAGTAGGTCCCTGACCCTCCTGCGCACATCATACCACCTGTTCTGGATGTCTTCCTTTGTGCGCAGACATGGTGATTGTGCGTTGACCCTGTCGACGATCCTCTGCCACATCTTGGTTTTCTGCGACATGGGGGTCTGTTGTACCAATGTACCAAACAACTGTGGCTCTACCCTGAGGATCTCATCTACCAGGACTTCCAATTCACTGTCTAGGAACCATGGATTCTTCTTTGGGGGCATAGTGATGGGTGGTGGTGGGGATTGGTGTGTGTGTGTGTGCAGGTGAGGGTGTGTGAGTGTAGGTTTTGCTGGGTGTATGTGAGGGTGCTATTTGTTGAGGTGCTAATGGTGTGTGGCTTGTGTGATGGATGAGCTGTGAGTGTGTCTGTGGTTGCTGTGTGATGGTGTTCTGTGCTGGCAGGTGTGTTGAATTTGCAAAGGATCATGGTAGGGATGTGTGGCCTTTATATAGGTGGAGTTGGGGGTGTGTCCTTGTTCCATGTTTTTTTCCCCTGTATTTATTGCCTTTGTCATTGCTTGTTTGGCCCTTTTTTTGTTTTTTTCCTTAGTATTTTTTGTGCATGTAGGAGACGTTCTTCTGACCGAGTAGGACGCTGCAGTTGTCTCGTGCGAAGCTTCTCCGAGTCGTCCACGCTGTGTTTCTGCAGGGTTTCTTGTGCGGCGTACGCGTCGGTCGCGAGTATTGGCTTCCTTCGGCTGGCTTTTGTATGCGTGTCAGTCGTTCGGCTTGCGCTCCGTGCGACTCGGTCTGTTTTTCCACGCATTGCATCGTACTGCGCGGGTCGGAGTTCGCGGGTCCGTTTCGTTCGGGTTGATTCCTGGTGCGTGTCGGTCGGTTCTATTCGCGTGGTTTCCCGGCCGGATAGCTTGTTTCCGTCCGGTTCGGTCGTTCGGCTTGAGTTCCGTACGAGTCGGTCGTGATTCACATGCATTTCATCGTACTTCCCAGGTCGTGCAACGCCGGTACATGTCGGTCGGACTATATTCCCGTACCGAGTCAGTCGGTATGTTTTCCGTCCCAAATCGGAATCGGCCCCTAAATGTTAGGAGATTGCCTCCTTGAAAATGTGTCAGTATTTTATTGACAAATTGAAACTAAAAAAGTATATAAAAGATGAAATACTACATCTGCCACAATGCTATAGGCCTTACGGAAGATGCACACTTGTGAAAGGCTTTGTGCTGCTTTGACTGAATGTTGATCTATGTTAATGCCTTTAAAACGTTTGCTCCTGGGGCCAGTAGTCTACAACAATGGCTTTCTCCTTAGCTGGAAAACATGCTTGGGCTTTCTAACATTCGAATTTTTGCAGCGTTCCCCAGTCATAATCATATCACAAGGTTAAGTTTATCTCAAAATATTTAATCAGAGCGAAACGTCATGATGTTAGATTACTTCATTGAAAACTGAGCTGCTGTAATTTCATTGTAATTGTATTTGCATTTATGTATCACTTACTACCCCTGACGAGATGCTGAAGTGATTTGTGCCAGGCAGCATGCTGCTCCTGAACCCAGGCTAGTGGTTAATCTGTTGATATTGGTTATTGTTGGTTATAGAGATTAGTCTTTTGTGCTCAAGAAACTCATTCGATGAATTCACTCCACTTTCTTTGTGGTAGATTAAATTAATAGGTGTGTTAGGTGTCATCATTATGGGTGGGGGTGGCCTGGTAAGTGAGTCCATGCAGATGATTGGTGGGGTTAATAGATTCTCTAGAAGAGATTTAGGTACTGTTGTCCTGCAGGGGCATGACATTCAAGGAAGGAAGAGGTAGTGCCATATGAAATAAGCTGCGGCCAACGTGTAAAAATAAATGAATAAGGATTAATGCAAGCATGCAGGTGACTCAGAGAAGGTTGTGCTCAGAAAAGAGGCTTGAAAAGGGTGAAAGGGAAGGTGAGGGCCATTTGAAAGAAAAAAGGAAAGATGACAATCAAGTTTTGAGAAACAGTCTTCTTTCATGCTGGGTTTAAAAATAAAGAGAATGCTTTCTCAGATAGTATGTAATTTGGGAATGCAAGATTGTAGAAAGAAGCAACATTATTTGCAGATGACAATAGTGCTATATTAGGTACTTCTGATAGGCATCCAGGCACTTATGTTCATGTAAACATCCTGTTGGACACAATTCAATAAAATGTAACTTAATCAGGGGTGGGTGGAATTGGCGGAATTTGATTCTTCGAAATTCCATGAAATTACATTAAAATTCTGCGGAATTTCGCAGCAGGGTAGAGTGGGCATTTGGCTCTATTTTCCTAGCGCAAAATGCACCTTCACATCCATAGTTGGATGTGAGGATGCATTTTGCGCTAAGAAATAGCATACTCTGCAGTACTAATTGTAGAGTATGTAAGGGTGCTGAAAGGTATGTACTGTAGTGTACACCCCTCAGCGCCTTTACATACTTAGAGTATATAAACCCTATATACTTTGAGTATGTAAGGCATCGAAGGGAATGCACAGCAGTGCAGTCAACGGTTGTCAAACAGGTCCGGTTGAGGGAGCCGTCCCTCTATGTTTACAAATCACTGCAGATTAAAGTTTAATCTGCAGTGGTTTTTAACATATAGGGACTGCACCCTTTTCCAGCCTTGTTTAAAAACCAAACAGCGCTGATTAATTTTGCCAGCTGAGTAATGGAATTTATTAGTAATTCCACATTATAAGAGTAACACAGAATTACTAAATTCTTCCAACTTCGCCAGCAGAATAAAAATGTGTGCCCACTCCTAAACTTAATCCTGTTTTTATTCACAAAGTTTTAGTAGTGTAATGATTCAGAAAGTAATGTTTGACCATGCACTCTTCTGTCTCTGGGCAAACAGTATCTGTCCACTGCAAGGATGCTGTTAGACCATTGCTTCTGAATGGAGTGGTCTAAGAAATTGGGATACTGGTTGAGGGAGGGTGAAACCCTTCTCAAGCAGTAACCACAATTCCTCTCAGGGTGAAGTCACAAGCAAACCCTAAATTAACCTTTGCTCAACCCTCGGGTAGTTTGGCAAAGAGCAGTCAGGCTTAATTCAGAGGCAATGTGGGGTCAAGGGTTTGCTCCAGCTGTATCTGGGTGCTGGTGCAGGTGGTTGGGAGCCTGTTTTGTCCCTGTGGTTCAGAACAGGAGGCCAGCAGATGATTCATTGGAGTCACTCAGGGAGTCCTGGGTTTAAGGGGTGCAGGTCCAATTCTTCTCACCCAGGCAAAAGTGCAGTCGGTAGCAGGTCAGCACTGTAAGGCAGCAGCACAGCAAGAGAGTAGTCCAGCAGGGCAGCAGTCTGGCAGAAGGCCAGTCTTCAGCAGCTCAGCAGTTATTCCTGGCAGATTATCCACATATCCAGAAGGGTACTGAAGAGTTGGTGTCTGAAGTCTTGTATTTATACCCAGTTGTGCCTTTGAAGTGGGGGAGAAGCTTCTAGATGTTTCTCTTTGATGTCCCCAGGCAATCTATCTTCCCTGTCCTGGCTCCAGACTGACTACAGTTGGCATGCAGCTCTTTGTCTGGAAGCAGGACACAGCATATTCAAGTGTAAGCTCCCTACTGTGTGTGGCTGTCTAGGAGGAATAAACAAAACTCATCTGTCAGCTACACCCAGCCATGTGACCCAGGTACAAGCACTAAATGGCTAAGGCAGGAAAATGCTGACTTTCTTAAAGTTGAATTTTTTAAATTGTAGTTTAAAATCTGACTTCACCATACGTTAACATTTTTCATTACAATACCAAAAATAGCAAATATGAACTGTGTTCCTGCTCACATTTGGAAATTTCTGTTTATGAAATGTAATAAGGTAACTCCAATGCTATCCAATTTGAGAGATGGGCCTATAGTGAAAAACTAATTTAAGAGCTTCACACTACCAGGAGACTTAAATTACATGTCCTATTTTTTTAATGCATTGAACCCTGCCCTATGGGCTGTTTAAGGCCTACCTTAGGGGTGAGTAATATGTATTAAAAAGGAAAGGTTTGTGCCTGGCAAATATTTTATCTTGCCAGGTCGAAATGTCAGTTTAAAACTAAACACAAACTGCAATGGCAGGGCTACTTAAGTGGGTGCAACAATCAGTGCTGCAGGTCCACTGGTAGCATTTAATTACAGGCCCTGGGTACAAGTACTACCACTGTACTAGGAACGTAGAAGTAAATTAAATATTCCAATTGGAAATAAGCCAATCCTACAATTTTTTAAAGAGAGAGCACAAGCTCTTTAGCACTGGTAAGCAGTGGCAAAGTGCATAGAGTCCTAAGGCCAGCAAAACCGGATTCAGCAAAAAAATGTAGGGTAAAGGCAAACAAGTTTGGGGTGACCCTGCAAAGAGAGCCAGGTCTAACAAGTGCTGATCATCTCAGGGGGACAGTGGGTCAGACAGAGGTTAACTTCCTCACAGTGAGTGAGAGCCCGTTTACGGAAGCAAGGAGAAGGGACAGGACTCCAAGCATCAGTGTTGCCTGCAAGCCGCCGCCCACTTCCGCATTTTGCGCCCGGAGGTGCGTATTTCAGCTGTTTCGGGCCCCCGCTGCGTGGGGAGCACCCGGGCACGAGCCCGGGCAAAGACAGAGCCAAGAGTGGGCCCGTCTGCGCCCATCAGCGGCCGACAGAGGCTGGACTGGGCCCCCTCTCATTTGCCCGGAGTAGCAGGGTCATTACAATGCAAAGGGGTGCCCGCCTGGCTGGTGTTGCTGCCTGATGCTTGAGGGATTCGTTATATCATTGTCTTATATTTCGTAACCCTGGGCGTAGGACTACGCTACGCTCGCGTAGTTTGCATAGTTTGCGCTACTACGCACTACGCGAATTGCATGTAGCACAGTGCAAAAACGCGTAGCGGGCATTTTTTGCTTGCTCGCGGTGCTCAACGTCAAGTTGGCGACCGCAAGCGAGCAAAATGACATCCCAGCGAGACTTTTTCCTCGTTCGCGATCAGCAACATCAAGTTGCCGATCGCAAGCGTGGAAAATAAACCTCCCGGCGAGATTCTCAACGCGGGGAGGTCAGGTTTCTCATTGCGAGTGGTCGCGTATGCTCGCGACCGCTCGCGATGAGAAACTACCAGTCTGCGTTGAGAAAACTGCCGCTCGAGTACAAATCTACTCGAGCAGCAGAAAACGACCGCTTGCACTGTGCAAGATGCCGATTGCAATGATTGCACAGTGCGGGCAAGCATCTGGCACTGTGCAATCAGTGCGAACAGCATTTTCCCTACCGCACTACGCAGTTCGCGTAGCTACGCGTACCTTGCGTAGTGCGAAGTGCACTTCGCGTAGCGTAGCATAGCGCCACTATGCAAACTACGCCCAGGGTTAATATTTAGTCTGCCCCTGGAGTAGGGGCCATCCCTTTAACAACTGCCCGCGGGAGAAGCATTTGAAAGTTACTGTGTTCTGTTCCATCTCATTTTAGACTATTGGCCGGACATTATACCTAAACACGGAGGTGGACTCAATATTTACTGTTTATGGGAACCTTGTCTATCTGGCTAGTATGATTGTAGTAACCTGAATGAGATACACCCCAATTGACTATTTGATTGACTAATTGGCTGTTTGATTCTGAAGAACACTTTATATCCTGATAGTAGTCGTTTAGTACACCTGACATGCCAATATGGGCAAGCGAAAGGCTATAGCCGCACCCTCTGTAGCAGTTACTCCACACACAATTATTGACTCACTTTTAGTGTGAGCGGTTTGCGCTATCACTGAAGAAATAGATAGGACAGAACGCTGTCTCTCATTGGGGCCAGGAGTTAAGGTGGGAAGGACAACTAGTGTTGATAATGGTTTACCCCTGACAGGGAAGGTGAAATTAGAGGGGGGCCGTAGTTCTAGTGTTATTAAAGGACTGACTGCCCAAACCATCTTAGACCCAGGGCCCGATATACTAGAAGATTCCTCCCCTGTATTTAGTGGACCTCCTACACCAAAGAGAAAAAGAAGGTCTAAGAAGGTTCAAACTGCGGTTGGTAGCCCAAGAGGTCAGAAAAGGTCTAACCTGAGGCCCCCTGAAGTAGTTAATGAGGACACAAACAATCCAGATACCCTAGTGAAGGTACAACTGGCCCTTATAGTAAGCACTATAGTAACTAAAATAGAAGATCTGTTAATGCCAATCTGAGAAAAAATTGATAGCCTGATAAAAGAAGTGGATAAGATTAGTTCCATTTGCAGAAGCCCCATGAGTGGTGCTATGAGGGGGGATGAAAAGGGGGAGAGTGAAATGGCCAAGCTACTACTGTATGTTATATCACCCCTCGATGTACCATCAAACAAGGAGCCAAGTATATGCCAAATGGAGAAGAGGTATAGGGGTGTTACAATAGCAGAGCCCAGCTATAGGGGTCACAAGACTATGCCTGCTTCCCTGGGTAATATGAGGCCCAGTATACAGCAATTTGCAGGAAATAAAGGCCAACCCAAACAAAGGGATATGACAGGCCCGAGGTACTCCCGGTAATGCATAACTCAGCGGGGAATAACGGTGTATAAAGTAGAGGAGCTAATGTTTCTTTAACTCTACCTCCGGAATGCTGTCCCTTTGTGACAGTCCTGGTCAATGTCCCCCCTCTGCGACCTGGTCAAGTAGAAACACACGATTCTTTAAAGAATAGAGTGGTACATTGGCTTCATGCGAATTGCCAATACCCAGTGGCAGGAGCAGATCAGATCCTACTAACACGGAGAGTGAGCTGGGTTGGTCCCTTACAGAAGAACTTTAAAGGGGATTGTATTATTATTAATTTTAGAGACCCTAACTGGGCTAGAGATATCATAGTGAGGGCAACACCGCCTACCCAGCTGGACCAGAATGTGTCACTTCAGCCCCTTGGTTTCTTCTATAGGCACTTAAGCCCTATACAGCGTTTAGAGGGTGGAACTTGCAGTCTACCAATGGCCCCAGATAGCGAAAATCAACCTCGTTTAGCTCTGCCTGTCTCTAATATGTTTCAAGCTTTGAGTTCCCTACAGAAAAATGATTGACAAGAATCAGGTCAAATTTCTAGGCCTAAGGCTATAATACCGAGGGTTAGGAAAGGTGATCCTGACGTGACCAATATAGATGTTACAGCCCTAACTACTAATGCCCAGAGTATTGATCAGCTGCACATTGAGAACACCATTGTGGGTAATATTTGCCAATGTGAGGATCTGTACAACATGTCTGTCACTAACAACTTTGGCTATGTAATGGAAAGTGGTTATAAAATTGCAACATGGAATATTCCTGGACTAGCCAGTAAACAGTGCTCCTTAGTGTTAGGGATTATTGGGTGCCCGTACATATTTCCCTCTCTGTTCCCTCCCTTTTTGTCCTCTCTTTATCCTCATGGTCAGGACTGCTGGTGCGCGCGCGGGTTTGGCACGCAGGCAGGGGGTATAAAAATGACCGTCAGCTGCTAATCCTTGCTTGGTTTCACTCCCCGGTCTCGGTGCCCGGAAGGACTTCGCCTCAGCATTTCAACTTCCTGTTCGTCGGACCAGCGTCTTGTTGCAGCTTCTTCCCTTGGGACTACAGCCTCTCGCAGGATTGCGAGTGGGGTCGAGATTTCTGTTCGTTTGTTTTCTTTTCTTTCCCCGGACTTTGTGGATTCTCGTACCGCAGCTGTGGAATCGCGGTCAGTGTCAGGCATTGGAGTTCTCGCACATCGGGTAAGCGGGTACCTGATCCTTGCACTAGTCACTTGGAGTATTTCCTGGATGTTTAATGACCTATCTAGGTCATTCGCAGTACGTTTAAAGCATTTGGGTCATTTTTTTATAACCCGATCGGGCTAAAAATCCTTGGACTCAGTTTTTGCTTTTCTTCGTTTTGAAGTGGAGTTCCTATTTTTCGATTTCTTAGCCAGAGGAACAACTTGCACTCGTAGTACGGGTAAGAGTTTATCTGTTCCTGCGCCAAGCAGTGCCTGACCATGCATGTTAATGAGTGATGGCAATTGGGATTACTCTTAATCCATGTTTCTGTTTTTTGTTTCCTCTTAGAGTACGTGGGCCCTTTTCCGACCAGTTGCAGTTAGAACAGGGGAATTTGGAGCTCCAGTGACGACCCTTTGGGTTACCCTCTTTTTACCCCCACCTTCTCCCTGTGTTCCTGGCGGCTATCTCTTTGTGTGATATAGGTGGTAGCTGCCAGGGCAGGGGTAGCGGACTGGGTATATCTTCGCTCCTGCATTGTTGGGCGTTATCAGGTGGTACCAGGACACTTAGGTTGATCTTATTTTATTAATGCACTTGATGTAATTTGCTTACAGGAAACCTGGTGTACAGCCCCTATTTACTTTGAGGGATTTTACTCCTATTGGCTATATGTGATTCCATCCCCTGCTGGTAGGGCCAAAGGGGGTCTAATGATTCTTATTTCAAATAAGCTCCCAGGAAATGTTAAGAGAGTTGTTACTATCGGGTCACACTCACAAATAATGTGGGCAACTTTTAAAGGAGAAAGGCATTTGGTTTTGGTCAATTTCTATAATAACTTGTTTGACTCAACCCACAGTAAAATAGTTGCAGAACTGGATACTACGCTTGAGACCCTACAGCTAATTATAGCATTGTACTCATTTGGGCTGGCTATTTTAATATTCATACCTGTCCTTTGTCTGCTACCTGGGAATGTGGAGTAATTAAACATGTGGGGGATGGTTACATACAATTTCCACATAATGATTACAGTGGATCCCTGAACATAATGATTACTAAGTATGACTTAGAGTTGCTACAGTGTTCTCACGATAATAACGGAGACCAGATATCGACCTTCATAGGCAGGAATGCCACATCCGTTATTGATCATGTGTTCATTTCAACAAATGTTATCAACCAGTGTTTAACACTGAGGGTAGCTTAGCCAGCGTTGAGTGATCATAATTGTATTAAATTGACAGTTCTCTTCTGGAACAGGAATGTTTTAGTCCCCGCAAGCACTATTGTCAACATTGCCCCTATAAGACCTAACGGGGTACGTATTGAGTGGGATGGAGTTGACCCCACCAAAACTTTAAAGGAAATTGTCTCAAAGTGTGGCGAAGAGATCTTTTATTGTCTTAATGATGATGTTAGCCCTACCCAATTGTTAACTAGTTTTACTACGATAAATTGTGTTATTAATGGAATATTGACTCACCCCTATCAGCATAGACATGGGCAACGCAGAGGCTGGTTCGATCATACATGTACCTCGCTTTCCAATCAATTGAAACAGGCCCTGCATTGCCAACCTAGAGATAATGGTTTGTTTAAGACCCTTCGGTTTAAGTATAAAAAAGCACTTTGTGCCAGGTAAAAGGAACTACAAGAGGCAGCATGGGACAAGCTGTCTGCGGCTGAGGACACTGCCGACAATAAACTGGTCTGGGAGATATTTAATTCATCTTTTTTAAAGAGTGATTTTTACCCAGAGTTGTTATCACATGTTACCTGTGAAGCTTGGGTAGCCCACTTTTCGAAAAATGTTAACACATTTGACGAGGAAGCAGGGAGTATACAGAGGGAAACACAAAGTGACTCCCCCCCACCATTAGACATCATTATTGAAGAGGTACTGATGGGTCAGAAGGGAAGCACTGGGGGAAAATCCCCGGGCCCAGATGGGGTTCCAGTCGGTGTCTATAAGGCTGCTACTGACTTGTGGGGTCCAATCTTAACAAGGATTCTTAATATTGTTGCAACAGAGGGGATCACCCCCTCGTGGGGGAAGTTAGTTTTCATACCCATCTATTAAAAAGGTAATAAATTGGGAAACAAAAAAATTACCGTCCAATATCATTATTAGACTCATCTGCAAAAGTGATGAGTAAAGTCCTTCTAATAAGACTAGAAGAGTGGGCAAATGATAATGCAATACTTTCCCCGGAGCAATTTGGTTTTAGAAAAGGGGTGGGGACTATAGAACAATGTACAAACCTGGACTTGTTAATAGGTAAATACACTTGTGTCAAAGAGGGGAGATTGTATTTATGTTTCGTTGATCCAAGCAGCGCTTTCGATCTTGTTGACCACTCTATCCTCTGGCCGACCTTACTTACCTTGGTGCACCCAAACCTATAATATGTTTTCTTGCAAGGCTTTATGAGATTCTATCAAGTAAAGTGTGATTTGGACCTGGGGGAAAATGCACACCGAATTTTGACGTGGCAAGGCATATGCCAGGGCTGCGTCCTTGCCCCGCTACTTTCTCACTGTTTCTCAATGAGGTGGATAAGATACCACAAGCGGTACAATGAGATGGCCCGCAAATCTCTGGGAGTCCCACCCCATTTTTACTTTATGCAGATGATGCTGTATTATTATCTAGG
Organism: Calotriton arnoldi; assembly: GCA_963921515.1. Taxonomy (NCBI): domain Eukaryota; kingdom Metazoa; phylum Chordata; class Amphibia; order Caudata; family Salamandridae; genus Calotriton; species Calotriton arnoldi. The sequence goes on from CAWUFW010005419.1 coordinate 640,705, forward strand.
ACCCCGATGGGCCACCAGCGACTAATTAACAGCTTCAGGAATTGTATTGCCGCAAGGAAATTGGTAGTTAATAAATCTAAGACATATACCATGATATGTGGGCCGAAATTTAAGAAATGCAACACTTTTTATATTGATAACACTCCGGTAGTTACTGTTGACACGTTTTGCTACTTGAGAATAACTTTTTCCGGAAGAGGGACATGGTCACATGAAATTGCTAATGTTCGATCTAAGATGAACAGAAGTGCACACTGGATTTTTAGGTTTGCGGCAAAATTGGGTAACTGACCAATTAGTGACATGTTAGCTATTTATAAGGCCAGAGCTGTTGCTTCCGCTATTTAAGGAGCCGGAGTGGGGTTATTATTGCAGTAAGACACTGCAGAGTGAAGAAAACTATTTTTAAATCACCTTTTAAGCTTACCAGTCTCAACCTCCACTGAGATAATACACCGGGAGTTAGGATTACAGTATCTAGCAGATATGATTTTACTGCGACCACTGTTGTTATGGAGGTCCATTTGGGCTAATGATGAGACTAACTTCACAAAGTCAATTATTACGGATTTTCTGTCCTTGGATAAGGCAATGCGCATTCCTTGGCTTAGATATATTAGTAATACATATAGCAAGCTGTTTAATTTGTCAATCCAGTCTAATCCTGCACAGGTGACTGACTTAACTGGACTGTCAATCAAGGATAATTTTATGAACCATAAAATGGAATCTCTAATGGTTTTTGCTGGGGAAAAATCGACTTTTATATTTTATCAAACAATCCAATCTGAGAAGGGCTTCCAAAGTTATTTAATGCGGGTTACAAACCCATCACATCGTTTTGTATTAACCGGACTTAGACTTGGAATTGTCCATCACTTAGTTGCTTTTCCTACAATGAAATCTTGCCCCTCAGATTCGACCCGCTGTCCCTGTGACGGACAGTCCAAGCAAAGCACAAATCCACTTTATGCTTTTTTGCGATTTTTATTCTAATTTTAGGTGCTATTATCTAAAACCACTGTTTTTAAAACAAAATGTAAGAACCTACAAAGCTGCTATGAAACTTATGGCTGATTTTAATCACATTGGGGTCTGTTTTAATGGTGCTATGTTCATTTTGAAGGCAATAAATATACGGAAAGGTATTGCTTTTTTTTGCAACTGATAAGAATTTTGTATTATGTAATTCAATAGTACATTTTCCCTAATGTGATTCATGCATTTTACTGCAATGTGTTTTATTATTGTAATTGCTTTTATGGTTATGTTAACACACTGAATAAAGCTTGATTGAATTGAATTGATCATGTCAGGGGTTGGAAGCATAAAGTAATCGCTGGATGCATATACAGGGAAATTGAGGGAGCTTTTAGGCTGCACCAAAAGGAAGCAGTAACCTCAAGATCAAAGCAATGTAAGAACATTGATGGGTAACCAAAGCAAACATAAAAAACTGAGGTTCTACTAATGCAGGAGTGGAAGTCTTCTGATGTTTATCCTTAACCCGTTCCGTGCGCGCGTCGGCCAACGGCCCTCGCGAGCACTACCTGGCTAGTGCTGCGCACGTCCCTTGGCCGACGCAGCCCCGCCCACTCATTAAAACTCCCGCACCGCAGCAAAATTCGCGCCGCGGTTAAGGAGTAAAGTCCAGCTCACAGTATAAACTAAAAGACTAAAGGTGATCCATTTTGGATGACTGTGGTGACTGAAGGGTTGATTTCCAGACACTGGCATGAGGGGTACGATCACAGGGCTCCTTTTAAAAATTCAATTATTGCCTTGAGTTACTTTTAGTGTGTAGATTAGATAATAGTACACAATGAATTAACTTCATGCACAACAAACAACAACAACACAAATCACTCAGTCAGCGTCCAATGCATGGCATCATTCATTACCTGTTCCTTCTCATCTTCAGTTAATGGGCAGTCTCTCTCGGCTCGGAAAGGAGGATAGCTATAGTAGTCATCATCATGTTCCACTTCTTTTGGAGGGACTCAACGAGGCAAGATTTTCTTTTTTCTTCTATTATGCTACATCCAATCATCATCTGGCTTGAGGGCAATAGATTTAGGGCGATTCAGGAGGATGGAGGAGCAGGACTCGGAGGAGTGGACTGAAATGCAGACAGCTGAAACTCATATATGGCAATAAAAGAGAAGACGGTGGTGATGGATTTGTTGTGATTCGAAGTTTCCCAACCAGAGAGACAGACACACAAATAAAAGTAAATAAGGGAGGAAGACAGTAAGAAGTGGAAGCCTAGTTGTCAGGGAAGTATAGCTCGTCCTCAAACTCTGGGGGTTCAACCAGAAGTAGGTAATCATCATCTAACACGCTACTTCCGTCACCTGAGCTGCTGTCCTCATCTTTCTGCGTTGATTCATGTATTGTGTAATTCGGTGGTATAAATTGCTGATTCATTTTGATCATGGTTAACCTCTCCACGTTTTTGGGCGAGAGACTGGTCCTTTTCACTGTTACAATGGAACCAGCAGCACTGAAAACATGTTCAGAAGAGACACTTGTGACAGGGCAAGCCAGATATTTTATCGCCAGCCTGCTGAGCACTGGCCATTGGCCCCTTTTGCCATACCAATACCGCAATGGGTTTTGATCAATGTAGACCTCTGTTGGGTCATCCAGATAGGCCTGGACCATCCGCTCAATGTTCAGGGGTGCTACACTTTGTTCGGCCTCTTTTGTCTTCTTTGCATCAGCACTGGACCTAGCAAGTCCTTGCTGTAAATACCAATCCTGTGCCGTTTTTACTGGGGCTGATGATCCGGTTCTTGCTGTTGTCGATAGTGTTGGAGTTGGTGACAGCTGTGAGCCAAATGCACTGCCCTCAGGCTCTGAAATTGAACTTGATGCCGGATGCCCTGCTGCAGTACTTGTTGTGGGTTTGAGTAGCGGGCCTTTAATTACCAGCCGTTCATTTTCCAATTTACTGGCTGCCTCAGCTATCCAAGTTTTGTACCGGGCAACATCCACTTCTGAAAAAGGAAGAAATGTCTTACTGTTCAGTGCCGATTTGTACCGTGGATCCAGAATTGTGGCACAAATGTAATGTTCTTGTGACAAAATCTTAGTTTGCACCCTTGCATTTTCAGTTAAGCGACAGGATAAGCTCTCCACCAACTCATATGCTTCTTTATTTCCCTCCACACCTATGTACGCTTCAGACACCTCCTTCAGCTGTTGCTCTAGCATGTGCAACAATGAAATAGCTTGGCCCATAGTACAGTCCTCCTTGCTGACTTCACGTGTGAAGACCTCGAAAGGAAGAAGCATCTCTGTCAGGCATTTAACTAGGCACCATTGGTCCATCTGAAGGGTGATGCCTTTTACAGTAGCATCCACCCTTTGCATGACATATTCATTGATTGGTCTGTACTGCCGAAACCGGTCCTAGGATGCTTGTTTCCGGTCCAGGGAGGACCTGGCTTGGCAGTTCGGGCTGGACTGTTCCCATGAGGCACAGGGTCAAGACTGATTTGCATATGGCCAGGTCTAAACTGGGGTGGCATGGTGAGCAAAAGAATGATGGATTTAACCCAGATCTCTTGACTGGGGGTGAATGTTTTGATTTGTTCTGCATTCCGTCCATCAATTGTGTGTCTTTTGCAAACAGACGGTCAAGCATGTAATACGTTGAGTTCCAACGTGTTGCCACCTCCTGGATGAGTGCTTTGACTGGCATTCTATAGTCACGTTGAATGATCCTCAGCTGCTTCTGGGCTTTAAAAGAATGGCTGAAATGAGTGCATATTCTGCAGCAGGTGGTCAGTAAGTTGCTGACTATGGCTTCTTTTTTCAGAAAGTCTTGAACTATAATGTTAATGCAGTGCGCCAAACACGGGACCCTGAAATAGGCACCAACCTCCATGGCCTTAAGTACATTACTGCCATTATCCGTGGCAACAAAACCAATCTTAAGCCCTCTTGGGCGCAGCCATTCAAAGACCTTGCTGTTAAACTCTTCCAAAATGTTTGCAACAGTATGAGATTTCTCCATGGCGAACATGGTTACAGTTGCATGTTTCCGAGTAGCATTTAAAATCTCAGCTGTGTCAACACCACCTACTTCAGATAGCTTTTCTCTAACCCCCACAAAAGAGACCCAGTGTGCAGTGATGCACATGTAATCAGTGGCTTGGCAACTGGTCCACGTCTGTTGTCAGGTGGATATTGTGAACAGCACTCTGCTGCAAAACTTGTCCAACCAATTCCAGCACATCGTGATGTAGTGCTGGAACAGCAACTCTGGCAAAATAGGACCGGCTGGGAACCTTCCATTTAGGGCAGATGGCTGACACAAATTCAAGGAAACCCACCCCTTCCACAAATGAAAAAGGGAGAAGGTCCAGCGTTAACATTTTTGCCAGCTTCGCATTGTACAACCGTGCCATTGGGTGGTTGCGTTGGTACTGCCCCTTCGACATAAGCATGCTGTCAATGGTAGGCTGGATTATTTTCCTTTGTGGTGCAGCTGTCTTCTTGAACCCAGTTAGGCTCAACGACGCACTGCTTTTCATTGCAGTACTCGGTTGCCTTGGTGTCTCAGTCTGACTCTTCTTACTACGGTGCCACTGAGATGTTGCTGAGGATGTGGGCGGTACCACTACAGTGCTGGGGACAGGGCTAGAAATGTCTCCCTCTTGAGGACCTTCCGCCGCGATCATATCTTCTTCTACTTCTTCATCCCCACCAACAGCAATGGTTGCAGTTTTACTTTTTTGTAAGCGAAGTAGGTGAGCCTCCCACTGGATGATGTGGTGTTTTTTGAGATGACTTGTTTGGCCTCCGGTACCATAGTTTGTACCAAGCTTACCCCGCCCTAACAGCTTGTCGACAAATTGAGCATATAGCAATGTTCTCCTCCTTACTGCTAACCGAAAAGAAGTCCCAAACTGGGGAGCAGAACTTTCTGGCGCTGCTGGAGCTGCCACTTTCAATACCAGATGAACTGGAGGGTGTGCCTGGAATTTGACTCTGTGCAGTTACAGTACCACTACCTACTGAGATGGTGGTTGAGCTGGATGTAGGTCCCTGCCGGGCCTTTGCAAATGCAAATATGGAAGCTGGTGTTACCTGTGTTGGTGGTATCCGTGCTACATCCCTCGCAGCGATTTTGGATAGTCTAATAATGTTGGTCTCCGTCTCCTCTGGGCCGGGAGTGATGTTCATGATGACTGGATCGTCATCATCACCCCCCTCTTCTACATCTACCTCCATAACTCTAAGGCTTACTGGAACCTTCCTTTTCACTAGCCTTGTCTTGTGGCGTTCATCACTCTCAGACTGAGCTGGTGGCTTCCAAGTGGCATCTCGATCATCAGAAGCGGGGCTTGAAGAAGAAGTTGATGGACTAACCCTCCTTTTCCTTGCTGGGGGTCTGGAAGACAATGGATCTTCAGAAACAGTGGCTTGCTCCTCTTCGTCTGCAAAAAGCTCGATTTCCTGAACTGCCCCTACTTCAGGAGGAACAACTACTATTGTGGGCTGTTGTTGCAGCTGTTGTTGCGGCTGTGGTTCCGGCTGTGGTTGCGGCTGTGGTTCCGGCTGTGGTTCCGGCTTTGGTTGCGGCTGTGGTTCCGGCTGTGGTTGCGGCTGTGGTTCCGGCTGTGGTTGCGGCTGTTGTTGCGGCTGTTGTTGCGGCTGTTGGTGCGGCTGTGGTTGCTGCTGTGGTTGCGGCTGTGGTTGCGGCTGTTGTCGCGGCTGTTGTTGCCCACTTATCTGCTGAGTTTCTGCCTGCGAGTGCATTGATTGGGTACTACTTTGCGATAATGACATTTCAACATCACTGCTCGTTAGTAGACTGGCTACCTCTGCCACACTCATGGCCTTGGGCCTAGCTTGGTGGGCTGGGCCCGCTGATGCGGAGGTACTGCTCCCAGCTTGGGCCCCACCGGACACCGCTGCTGCAGGCATAAGTTTTTTTTCCCAAAAAACAACTCGGGCGGCACACCAGTCTTGGAAAGTGCCACTTCCTTCTTCTGTTCCTTCTTCTCACTGGCAACTTTCTTGGTACTGGAGGACCTGGTACCTTTCTTTGGGGCCATCTTCTTCAGATGTCAGCAGGACGCAGGTGCACAAGTTGCAGAGATGTATGTGGTCACACGTGGACGTGACGTGGTGCGCAGCAGGACTTCTGTCTGGCAGTACAACGGGTGATGATGACACCTCCTCCTCTGTCTTTTTGTGCACCTAAAAGCAAAGAAGCCAGGAGAAGAACATTAGTGAAATGTTGCATTTGTTGTTGTGGTTCAATTACTACTAGTACAAACAAACAAATAAAATGTATAACTTAGTGTAGCCATTTGTGAGACTTTGTCAACAAGGGCTTTCATGGTATACTGTGTACACTCTCAGGAAGGATAGGAAAGAAGAGGAACAACAAAAATACAAATGTAATGGAAGTGGACCCTGTTTGGAATTAAATTATTTGCTCATCACATCATTCAGGGAGCTGCAGCTGGCAAAGGGGATGGATGGAAGCAGTAAGCCAAGAGTAAAACCATGCAGGCCTATATGGCAAAAACAGCACACTTTCTAACTCCTACCAGAAATGGCCACCAGCCACATGAACACTCACAAATCACAAGCAACAAGCAGGAGGCCTGGAAAACAATGTATTGAGAACAGGCATATAATAGCCAGGCAAAGGCTGCATGCTAAACCACACTGCTTTGCCTGTAATGCAATAAAATGAAAAAACGAAAATCCACAGGGCTAAACAAGGTCTGCAAGGTCTGCAAGGTACACAACACACCGCACACAACAAAGACATTTATTTAACACACACCCAAAAAACTGAAATACACCCAAAAATACACATTTTGCAATTCAATCCAATGCCATCTATGCCCTAAATGATGTTTAAATTCAACAGAACACACAGAAACAGTTGTTTCATGCACCCCTGACTACCTCTGAGCCTACTGGATGAAAGGCCTGTTGGCAGACTAGCCCACAAGCTTGCAGGCCTATGGATAAAAGCACACTACCAGGCTTCAAAATGGCCACCAGCCACATGGCCAGGCCCACAACAACAAGAAACTGAAGACAGACAATGCAGGCCTATGGCAAAAAGCACACTGCCTGGCTTCAAAATGGCCGCCAGCCTCATGGCCAGGCCCACAACTACAAGAAACTGAAGACAGACAATGCAGGCCTATGGCAAAAAGCACACTGCCTGGCTTCAAAATGGCCGCCAGCCTCATGGCCAGGCCCACAACAACAAGAAGCCAAGGCCACAAAGGAAACACATGCAGGCCTATATGGCAAAAGCAGCACACTTTATAACTCCTACCAGAAATGGCCACCGGCCACATGGACACTCACAAATCACAAGCAACAAGCAGGAGGCCTGGAAAACAATGTATTGAAAACAGGCCTCTAATAGCCAGGCAAAGGCTGCATGCTAAACCACACTGCTTTGCTGTAATGCAATAAAATGCAAAAACGAAAATCCACAGGGCTAAACAAGGCCTGCAAGGTACACAACACACCACACACAACAAAGACATTTATTTAACACACACCCAAAAACTGAAATACACCCAAAAATACACATTTTGCAATTCAATCAAATGCCATCCATGCCCTAAATTATGTTTAAATTCAACAGAAACAGTTGTTTTATGCACCCCTGACTACCTCTGAGCCTACTGGATGAAAGGCCTGTTGGCAGACTAGGCCACAAGCTTGCAGGCCTAAGGATAAAAGCACACTACCGGGCTTCAAAATGGCCACCAGCCATATGGCCCACAACAACAAGAAACTGAAGACAGACAATGCAGGCCTATGGCAAAAAGCACACTGCCTGGCTTCAAAATGGCCGCCAGCCTCATGGCCAGGCCCACAACTACAAGAAACTGAAGACAGACAATGCAGGCCTATGGCAAAAAGCACACTGCCTGGCTTCAAAATGGCCGCCAGCCTCATGGCCAGGCCCACAACTACAAGAAACTGAAGACAGACAATGCAGGCCTATGGCAAAAGCACACTGCCTGGCTTCAAAATGGCCGCCAGCCTCATGGCCAGGCCCACAACTACAAGAAACTGAAGACAGACAATGCAGGCCTATGGCAAAAAGCACACTGCCTGGCTTCAAAATGGCCACCAGCCTCATGGCCAGGCCCACAACAACAAGAAACTGAAGACAGACAATGCAGGCCTATGGCGAAAAGCACACTGCCTGGCTTCAAAATGGCCACCAGCCTCATGGCAAGGCCCACAACTACAAGAAACTGAAGACAGACAATGCAGGCCTATGGCGAAAAGCACACTGCCTGGCTTCAAAATGGCCGCCAGCCTCATGGCCAGGCCCACAACAACAAGAAACTGAAGACAGACAATGCAGGCCTATGGCGAAAAGCACACTGCCTGGCTTCAAAATGGCCACCAGCCTCATGGCCAGGCCCACAACAACAAGAAGCCTAGGCCGCGAAGGAAACACATGCAGGACTATATGGCAAAAGCAGCACACTTATAACTCCCACCAGAAATGGCCACCAGCCACATGGACACTCACAAATCACAAGCAACAAGCAGGAGGCCTGGAAAACAATGTACTAAAAACAGGCCTATAATAGCCAGGCAAAGGATGCATGCTAAACCACACTGCTTTGCCTGTAATGCAATAAAATGCAAAAACGAAAATCCACAGGGCTAAACAAGGTCTACAACACACCACACACAACAAAGGCATTTATTTAACACACACCCAAAAAATGAAATACACCCAAAAATACACATTTTGCAATTCAATCCAATGCCATCCATGCCCTAAATGATGTTTGAAATAAATAAATACAACACACAGCAAAGGAACAGTTGTTTCATCATGCACCCACCCATGACTAGCTCTGGGCCTACTACTGGCTACCCACAACTATTTTTTTTTTTTTAAATGATGAAAAGTACCAAAATTGTAGTTGCAGCAACTGCAATGCCCCAATCAAACAAAAAATAACACCAACTTACTTGTAAAATCTTAAATCCAAAAGTCCTCAAATCCAATGATAATGATGCAGCAGACACAAAGAGTGATCCTTCCAGCTCAAATCCAAATGAAAAATGAACAGGAGATGGACAAAGCACTGGGAGGAGCCTGCTGGAAAGGAACAGGAAGTTGGAGACTCTGTGGCACTTCCTCCCTCCCACCCAAAAAAAATTTGACAAAAAAGGACAGCCAAATGTCAATCTGAGGAGTTTTTTTCATCCAAGTCATCATTTTATAGAAGGTTTTAAGCTGCTCGAGATATTATTCTTCTCCAGATTGAAAATTTTGCGTGTTCGGGATTGCGAGCTTCACCAACATTCGGCCGGATGTCCGATGGCACGTCCGAATGACGTGTTCGCAATCGCAATCTCTCTCGCGGTGCACGATGGCGCGGTGAATGACGTGTTCGCGATCGCACACTCTCGCGGTGTCCGATGGCGCGGCGAATGACCTGTTCGCGATCGCATACTCTCGCGGGATCGCGCGGCCGGCTAGCAAAATCTCGTGGTGCACACGAACGGATAGGAAAACGCGTCGGCGAATGCAGGGATCCCGGTAAGTCGCTATCGCGCGCACTATAATGCATTTTAAAGCGCGAACAAGAAAATAATTCCGCTACGCCGCGGATCGCGGAATTTTTGGCAAGTTTGCGTTCTCCGCGGAATGCGAAATTGCCTAAATTCCGCAAATTCCACGAGCGGAGCGGAATTTAACGCCCAGGCCTAGTGCCTGTGCATTCCCTATCTACATAATTAGCCAAGACAATCAGTCATACCCGTGTAAATTAGTGTATGTGCCCGTTTAAGTAAGGCAGGTGACTACCAATTCTCGAAGTCGCAAGCCCTCCACCCTGATAGTTTCGGGATGCTTGTTCTTATGTGCACCCTTGGGATAGCGGATACTTGGGAAATCCTACAGCACCAGGGAGGGCCCTTCCGGGTGAACCTGCCCTTGCGAATGCCCATGTTATGCCATGTCATGTTATCGTACTGCGGAGGGACCATAAGTTCCTAGCCTGTATACTCGCAATGTATAGGCCTATTGGCCACCTTATTCCGTCTCCCAATAAGTGTCCTTATAGATATGTTCCTTGTAACCATTGCCCACCAGATAAATTCTAAGTTAACTTAAACCTGAGGCCACATGGCCTGTCAAGTGGTGCAATGGGTGTTGCCTTCACCTCATGTATTCTGTCCATAGGTTCCGACTATGGGATGTGCAATATTGTACGTACTATCCTAATTTATTAGCCTTCATGTATTTGTTGCTTCAATAAGTGTTGCGAAGTGCTTTGGGAACCCTGTGGTTGCTTGAGCACATTCCTGAGCCATTGAATTGAAAATACTACTGTCAGTTTTTTAGCCCTGCGGGGTGGGCCCCTAGCTGTCTTTAGCGCAGACTTCACTGCATTACCTGTACTCAATCCGTGCCAGGAGCGTAATGGTTCTGATTGGAGTTATAATTCACCCCTCTCTTATTATTTGGCCAATAATTATATCCTACTTGCCTGCACTAAACAGTGGCAATGTCGCACACAATGAAGGTTCTCAGCGAACTACTCCTGCCTGAAGAGTCGGGATCATAATGCTTCTGTCCTCCACTTCCCTCTGCGCAAACCTACAACTCACTTCTTTTCCTTTTGGCTTCCGTGGGTAAACTCTTTAAAGGCAGGACTTGCCCAATATGCATCTCTGGGTACTTTCTAACCCTTGTGCTGTGAATAACATGTCTCACACACCTGATGTGTAGTTCAACCTCATGTCAAGTTGCCATTCCCCAGTGAGGGAGCAGATTGTAACCTGTGAGAGCAACCAAACGACATATAAAGCAAAATCGGACTAGAGCTGATCCAGATTTGTGCTCTTTGGCTGAGCAGATCCTAGAGCGGACGATGACTCTCACACGGACCTCTGCCTGGCAACCCCTGATCCCTGACCCTAGAATTGGTTTCACTCAACCCCAATGGGCTCTAATGAGGCCTTCGTAATAATAACTTGCCTCACCTGGCAGGCTGTAGCGCCCCAACAGGATAAAAGGCTGAAGTGCACGGTCCCTTAGGCGGACAACACGAGCAGGGCCTATGTACCAACTTGGAAGTGTGCAACCGACACCTGGTAGCAAATACATCGAACAATAACTCGCTATGTATGGCAGACTGTAGCCCCCCGAAAGAAAACTTGGACATATTTATGTTTGTTGTATGCCTGGGAAAATTACGTGCCTTGCCCAGCATCACCGGATGTTGTGCGTATGGTGTGACTCTAACCTTGTTCCCCATCCCTCCGTTGGCAGCTCTAGTTGTTATGCCACATCCCCTGCGGGAAAACAAGGGCATCTTCATGTTTTTTATAAGCCTGGGGAATTCAGTAACTTGCCCGGAGTCACCGGATGTTGAGCCTAAGAGGGAACTTGAACCTGGCTTCCCATCCCACAATAGACAGCTCGAGTTGTTATGCCACATCTTGTTAACACAATTAGCTACCATGCACCCATGAGGGCGTGTCACAGACACCTGCCCACACACCCACGATGACAACTTGCTTTATCTGGCAATGCGCACTGACCCCTGAAGGATGAAAGGCTGAGCTCACGAATAATAAAGCTTTTCTTATCCAGCAAATTGCCTGATGAAAGGCGGGGCTGCACTGCCCACATCCGTGGGCAACACAGTCCGGAGCTGTTCAAATGTGGGGGGTGCAACAGACACCTGCTTACACACGCCTAAAAATACGGTCCTATCCAGTCGAGTGTATAGACCCTGCAGGATGAAAGGCCAGGCTGCAGCAGACACCTGCCTCACCCGGAAAATATTTAATAACGCCAGCATACATTTTTTGGGGTCCACGCCGAAGTTTGAACCCAGGTCTCCGGGATCAAAGTCAGCGGATTCGTTTCTTATGCCACACCCTTAACTAAAAGGCTGAGTGGAGTCAAAGGGGTTCAGACCTGTGACCATGCCATAAACTACATATTCCTGGAGTGAACGCTTCATTCCCCAGCACCCCAGAGCAGACTAACGTGGGAGCATTGACTGCCAAATTTGGTTTTATCTGATTTCCTAAAAGGAAACCTTCAAAACATAAGCAGAAACAGCCATAAACTAAGTTTTGGTGGCCGTATTTAAACGGATTCTTTCGACTTTTATTAGCTTGCAATAGGCATTCTAGATACATGTGCATTTTTTAAAGGTGAAAACAACCTGAACCGAATAAACGGAGAAAAAACAGTAGCGAGGGAACTAGGGGGCATATTAGCAAGACCCACGTTAAAATTATCGCCGTTTTAGCGGCAGGAAATTGCAGCTAAAACGGCGATAATGGGCTTGCTAATATGCGTTATGGAATTCCAATAGAAGCCCAGGTTAGATGTCCTGCATATCTAACATGGGCTTCTATTGAATTCTATAACGCATATTAGCAAGCCCATTATCGCCGTTTTAGCGGCAGTTTCCTGCCGCTAAAACGGCGATAATTTTAACGTGGGTCTTGCTAATATGCCCCTAGATTCTTTACAAGAAGCTACTTGAGATCCTGCTGCTATGTATGTGAAAAAATATATCACGATGTTTCCATTGACAAATACATTGTTTTTTTACTATTCAAAAGAAATTCAGATTAAGCTACAAAATGAAAGTAGGTTGGGACCTGACCTAAACAATTTCGGAAACCTCAACTTACTCAGGTGTGACCATTCCTGCTGCACTGCTTTCACTGCGTTCTGATGCCTGTAGTTTCAATTTTCAGCCTCCTGTCCTCAAATTCCAACTCAAAACAACGCGATCACGGCATCGCACTTCTTCTCCTTATGGATGAGCACCCAGAAGTGTCGCAAGAGACACGCAATCGTCAGAGAATACCTTTAGGGGCATATTCTCAAGGACTTATCGCCGAGTTAGCGGCACTTTATCGCAGCCAAAGTGGCGATAAATTAATCGCACCATTCACAAGCTGGTGTTAACAGCCCAGAACACCATTTTACCCGCGATAGCATGCGCAAAAAACATCGCCACAGATGACCCCCGCAACTATCGCTAATGAGATGCAGAGTAGGCGTACCAGTGCAAAAAGCCGCGAAAACACCACTCTGCAACATTCTCAACGAGCAGCCAGATCGGCGATAAGACCACAAAACAGGCGATAAGGCCCGTTAGCAGCAGGAAACTAACACCTGCTCTGACCTGGTGCAAAGTCGGACCACAGCCTGCACCACAAAATGGAGCCCAGCCCAGAGCCACACCTGAAGGGCAACAGATGCCATGGAGCCACTGATCATGCAGCTCGGAGCCCCAACAGGGCCACAACACCCACCGCCACCACCCCCAGGACCCCCCCCCCCGGGCCAAAGACATGCCACATCAACTATATGGAACATGTACCAAATAATCCGCCAGATGTCACACAATCACATTTGGTGGCATGCATGTGTCGTCACAAAAATGAGCATCACACATCCACCTTCGATGTAACAAATGAAAATTTATTTAAAGAAACACAGAACAGAAATGAAGACACATGGCGGCTCCCCTCAGGACAATCCGTAGGTCACAGCCTGCAAGACAAAAATCATGATGAGAAGGTGTGTCTTGCGCACATCAAAGGACAGAGAGAGAGCGAAGGAGAGAGAGAGAGAAAGAGAGGGAGCGAGAGAAAGACGGACAGAGAGGGGGAGCGAGAGAAAGACGGACAGAGAGTGGGAGTGAGATACAGATAACAGAAGAGATGGACAGGGAGAGAGAGTGCCCACAATGCGCACCCAGGCCACACTGCCCACCTGCTGCCACAGGTGTGTCTCCAACCACGAGCCTGTATGTAGTGCAGTTCACCAGGTCACACATCTGAAACAGATCCGTCATCTGAAACAGAGTCCAGAGACCTGAATGGCAAAGTACACACAATTGCACAAGACATCATCGCCTGTCCGCCCCTGTGCACCCAGGCAGATGTACCCCAGCCCCTCCCGCCACCCAGCGGTGCATGCCCGCCCCTGCCTGCCCAGGCCTCACTGCTCACCTTCCGCCCTTGGCGTGTAGTAATGAGGGCCCACCATGTGCCGCTGCAAGCCACATGCCCGGGGCCCGCGGACATGGCACCCTCCACATCATGCAGCCCCGCTCCGCAGGCCACCAGGTCTCACATATGATTCTGGGTCTTGATTTCGCCATGGCAGAGGACATACCAGTGCACCGGGCATCATCGCAGGCTGCACACCCGCTCAGCCCTTGAGGTGCCACTAACTCTGTGATCCGGGATGCGACGCCACGAGGCGGTAGGCCCGCGCTGCCCGCTGGCTCTGGCCTACACTGCGGTCCAGCAGGGCACACAAATCCTGAGCAGTCCGGACGGCCGGGACGGGGCATCATCGCAGGCTGCACACCCGCTCAGCACTTAAGGTGCCCCTACCTCAGTGCACCCAAAGTCACTGTCCCGTGGCGGTGTGCCTGTGCCGGCCGCAATGTATCCGGTGCCACCAAGTCTGTGTCCCAAAGTCATGGTCCCTGTATGATTGGGTATCGTGTTGCGGATGCCATCATGTCACATCCGGTCCTGGGGAATGTGATGTTGCAGGGCCTGAGGCCCTCATGCCTACATTAACACCACACGGACGCACCCAGATAGAGAGTGGAAATGGCGTCGAGCACGTGCGCCCGTCCCTTTTCATTGACAGGGTCACATGTCCCGTGATGCGTGTGCTGGATGGGTGTGGTGTGGGTGTAAACCAGCCGTGAGGGAGTGGCTGTGGCATGCTGACAACAAGACCTGTGAGCAGCAGATCACCACAGGAAAGACGGGGGACATGTAGCGTTGCTGTCCCCCCCTGTGAGCGTAAGTGGAGTGGGCTGGCCTGGCATATGCCAGTCCAGTGTAAGGGTCTGTATATGACCCCGGGGCCCTGGGCGTGGTTCCATACTGGGCTGGACAAGGAAGTAACTCATGCGTGTGCCCCTGTTGATGTGTTAGCGCCACCCGGACCGCATTGGGCAATCTGTCACCCCTGTTCTACGACATGAGCCACATGGACGTAAGAGGAGTCCAGTGAGCCAACATTCATCCATACTTAAAAGACCATAGACATGACACATCTGTATATATATGAATGTTTAATGCACATTCAGTGGAGTGTTGCATCTGGAGCAGTACAGGGCCATGCAAACCCCACATGACAATGTTGTCCCGTGGAGGTCCAGCCAGGGTCCTCCAGGGAATGACAAGTCCAAAGGAAGAGGATGAGTACAGTCTGCAGTCTGATTGCAGTGTCAATGGCGATCAAACATCATATGGCAGTCCATGTCGAGGTCCAAGGTGAGTGTCGCAGAGTGCATCGGGGGGACAGTGGAAGGTGATGATGCAGAGGGCAGTACCAAGCTGAGGCCGGACCTATGGATGAGATGCATGCTGCTGCGTCCTCCTTACCATGAGGGCAGTATCATCCGCATCTTTGTTCTCTGCTGTTTCATGTGCCTCATGTGTGGGTGGTGGTGTTCTGTCTCCAGCACTGTGTGGCAGTGACACATCTGTGGCTGGAGGTGGAAGGTCTGCAGCACTGTGTGGCACTGACACTTCAGGGGGCGGAGATGTGGATGGAGTGGTGGCAGCAGCATGCATACGCACCAGGCCTTGTGGCAGCAATGCCATGAGGAGGGTCCTGAGGTCATTGAGGAACCCAGCTACCTCTCACTGGTGTGCAGCCGTGGCAGCCGCTCGTTCCGCATTCGCCCGCTCCATGGTCTCCATTAACCTCCGCATGTTTCCCAACTCCTGTGTGACATCGCTAGAGCCACTCGGACTGGACAGTTGTACTATTCTCTGAGTCATGGCTCCAGCGATGTCAGCCATGGTCCGTTGGAGAGCATGGAGCGGACTGTGGGTGTCCGTTAGGGACCGTGAGTGGTCCCTGATGGGACTTAGACACCCACGTATGGCATCTAGTTTGTCTGCCATGCGGTCGAAGCCCACCCGCACCTGTTCAGCCAGATTCTCCTGGCACCCCAAAACACGGCGTTGGAAGGCCATGTGTTCTCCGTGGGGGTCCTGGGAGGCAGCAGTGGTGGTGGGTGCTGCCTGCTGTGTGGTCTGTGCAGGGGGTGGGGTCTCCTCATAGCAGCTGGGCTGCCCAGCTCCTGGAAGTGGGCTGCAGAGGCTCTCCACGAGTAGTTGGAGGGCGTCAGAGTCGAAGCTGTGGTCGTCCTCTTCGTCACCAGAGAAGAGAGGGTCGAACTGCTCTGCAGGAGGTGTTGATTCTCCCTCTGCAATGTGAAGGGGAGATGCAGTTTAACAATGTGTCCACATGTATGTTGTCACATTGTACATGTTTACATACAGACAGCATGACTGGGTACATTGTGGCTGTTTGGGAGGAGCTGCCTATTTGATGGGGGACAGTGGACATTTCGAAAACATCACAGATGTGTGTTTGTACTTGTACATTATCAACGCACATATCCCTGCAATGCCAATTGTGATTGGCCAGTGTCTGCACCCAAGCGGCACCAGTAGTGTCCTGTGTTCTGTTGTAGGTGTTTTGCGGATTGTGTCACATCGTTGTCAATGTAGATGTGCTCTGTATGTGATGTGTGCGCTACATTTTTGGGGAGTCGCCTCTGCAGCTCAGATTTTGCTGCCCCTTATCACTTTCATGAGGTATGCCTCTGACTTCTGTTCTTGTACAGTGTTGACATGTTGCATACTGGGGTACGTTGGTCTCTTGGTGGAAGTTGGTGGTCTGGGGCATGGTGTGTCCGCAGATGTGCTCAACTTAATTGGGCATATGTGCGATTGTGCCCATCTCCCCCCGTCCCCCCAGGCCCTGGTGGTTACTCACCCTGTTGCTGTTGTGTCGGGTCCTGTTGAGCAGTGTCCGGGCCCCCAACTCCTGCCACCGTCACCCCACTGATGACTGTGGACACCATTTCCTCCATGTCGTCCAGCTCCTCCTGTGGCGCTGGGCTCCCACCTCCAGTCTGCCTTGCTGCCTTCAGGTTGTTGGCGAGTTTCTGCTTGGTTTTGCGCTTGACATCATTCCAGCGCCTCTTGACCTCGCCCATTGTCCTCTTCAGCACTCCGACTGCATTCACCTTGTCCACGATGGACTGCCATAATGTATTTTTTGTTGCCAATGACACAGTGGAGGTGACGAACAGTTGTTGATGGTGTTCTGTCACCTCCGTTATCAGGATCCTGTTTTCCTGCGGACTGAACTTCGTCTTCCTCTTCTTCTTGTCCTTGCCCTTCCCTGACCCCGAAGTCCCAGGATGGTCCTCCGGGGGGCTTGTGGGGTTCTGGCTCTCCTCCGTACTTGCTCCGGCAACGTTCATTGTGCTTCGCTGTTGTTTGGCATTTGTTTGTCTGGTTTTTTTCTGCTTTTATGGTGATTGTTCCCACCTGACTCGTGTGGATTGCAGGCCTGTAGCTGGGTTTCGCTGATTTTCGTATCGCGATTGGCCTCATCGCAGCTTTTTTTGCGTTGGTGTTTTGCATTTTTGCGGCGTGGCGTTGATTCTAACGCGGTCAGTTGGCGTGTTATCTGGGGAGTATCGCATGGGGCCGCCGTGTTGTGAATACTTGGTTAACAAGGTGTTAATTTCCCTCGATGGACTGCGATATGCAAAGTTGCGTTAAGCTAAATTTGCGGTGGTTATCACACGTTCTTGAGAATAAGCCCCTTAATGTATTCCTTTACTGACAATCCTAAATGACTTGCTTTATACAGCAAAATATCTTGACCTTGGAAGATGAACTGCGGGCCTGCACTGTCCCATGAGGGGGCAAAACCGCGGCCCGTAGTCAGATCTAGTGGCTTTGCCTTTGCTTATCTATTTATTTTTACTGGACATCTTTTCGCACAAGGGTGAAACGTTGTAGTCCTTTTCCTCCCATGCTAAATTCAGAACTATAAGTTACAGAATCCAAAAATAAATTCCTGATTTGGATAATTCCCTTCTGGATCTCGGAAAGGATATTTTTGAGTCTGGAGTCGATTGCTGAGCAGACCTTACACTATTTACGCATCCGGAGGTTTTGCTCGAAAGAGGAGTTGTGGGGCGAAGAGGAGGCCCTGTTGTGTGTGTGTTCAAAATTGATAGTGGAGGGTGTGCTACAATGATACCTAGACTTTTGGCACCAACATTCCTTGTTAGGGACCAGAGACCTGAGATGAACTAAACCACGTATTGACCCTAGCAGTTTAATCCTTCAGTGCCGGGGGGCTGAAATGTCTAAACTCTACGAGCTGCATGCTAAGAGCTCCATACATCCTACAAATCAACAGAGGATTTCAGTTCCCCCAGTCACTAGCTAGGAACCTCGTGTGAGCATTAAACACCACATTTGAAACGCTGCCTGACAAAAATAAAATGAAAGGCTGAGTGGACCCACCACCCTGTCCGCCTTTGCTTACGGCCGACTTATGGATTCAGACCTGTGCTTACCACCGCTACTTGATCGTCCATCATCTCGGGGGCACCGCCGTCCGCACCGACTCACCACGTGGTTCGCGACCCGGCCTGCTGGCCCTCATGTCCCAAGGCCGGTGCTCCCGGTCATCTTGTCCTGCATCCTGGCTGGGATATCCCCCTGAGTCCTGCTGTGCTGGCTCGAGCTGCCCCTGCATTCGCTGTGGGATGGCCGGTTTCATCCGGCTCCAACCTCTTCCTCTGGATGCCGTAACTCAGCTGGCAAGGCCCTGGAGTCGACCTTGAGTTCCGCTGCTCCAGCAGAGCGCTTCCTGGCGCCTTCTTCCCGGAATCTTCTTGCCGCGGCCACAGGTCCTTCTTCTCCTTGCAGAGGGGGGTTGTATGCTAACTCAGGGCCTTGCGACCTTATTTAACCCCCCCAGCTGCTTGCCAACTCGCCCCCTGATTGGGGGGGGCCGTTGGCTATCCTGGGGTGACCAATCCTGGTCGCCCCTTCCTTCGCGGGCTTCCGCGACAGGGGGCGGGGAGGGCTTACCGCCTCCGGGCAGCGTTTGCCCCGGGCCCCGATTGGGTCTGGCTGCACCTTCCCCGGCCCGGGTTTCAAGCGTGAATAAATTACATTTAAACACTGAGGAACATCCTGATGTATGTTAACATGTTCCACTTACAATTTTGCGCAGCTACTAAATACAAGACTCACTGTGGATGATGTCTCCTGGGCGAAATTCCCTCAAGAGGACCGCTACGAATCACAAAGAGCTCTCTGCTCAGGGAGAGCTGAACGTCACTATAGGTAGACTTCCTAAGAGCGGCCAAGCACATCCTCTTTTCCTTCCCCTAAGTCACAAATTCTTTTGAGCCAAATTATATAGCCTGTCAGTTACATTTAGGTGACAAACTTCAGCCGCCAGTATCCAAAAACAAACAACGTTGAGAGAAGTTGGTCAGAAAGGTAAGGAGTGCAATGCAAGCACACATGATGTGTGAGATTTAAAATGTACTGCTGAAAGGAAATAATTAGGCTTTTGAAACCGTGATGGTTTGAAAAGGGGAACCTCAGAGAAAATAATTTTTAGAAGGTAACTGTTAGTGCTGTTCATGGCTACCCCCTAATTCAGTATACCCTGATCACCATTTTTTAGGTCGAGCCTGGGTAGTGCATGCGCTGCTCTGCGAGGCATGCTGTATTGAGGAATGGAATAAAAGCTCCGCCCATTTCCTGCCCATCTTTTCAATCGGCTCCTGTTCCAGCCCTTTCAAAATCGTTGCTTTTCATTCGTGAATAGGCTTACTGGTCACTCCTTGGTAGCGCCTTATCTGCATTTGTAACCTCCCATAACAACTGGATGTTTTACTAGTGGTCTTACATGGTCTGCTTTATCTAGTCGGTGAGCACAATTTTCTTTAATGTCTATTCTAGCAGCCATGATAGGCTCTCCCCAACCCACCCTGTTTCCTGACAGCACGGCGCCCGATTATGGACGCTGCGCTTTATTTAAAAAAATGCTCCCTGCACAGCGCAGCACTTTTGCACGCGCTGTGCTGCTTAACAAATGCTTTATTATTTTTTTAAAGCGTCCCATGCAGCGCTTTCACTTTAATATCAGCCCCCACCTTTCTTTACACGAGCTGCGTCTAAAGAAAGGGGCGTGGCCGAAATTAAAGTGAAAGCGCGGCATGGGACGCTTTAACCAAAAAAATAACAATTGTTTGTCAACTTCTAGGGGTAATTCACTAACAGGAACGCGCTTCAGTTGCGTCACACGACAGTGAACAAGCCCCGGGCATAGTCTTTGGCCCCAGCAGTAGACGTCGTCGTTGTACCAAACCTACATTCTAGCTTTGTTCTCTGCTCTATGGTTGTGTGCTTCTGTAGCCCACCCCTCAGCCCTGTTTTCTCCAACTCAAACCCAAAGGCTGCATGGCATCATTGAATAGACAAACATTTGCAGTGCAATAGATCTTGCATTTGTGAGAGTTTAAGCTATTAGCATTGGAAATGACAATGCCTTTTATTTATGTTTTAAAAACCAAAACATAAATAAAAGGCATTGTCATTTACAATGCCAATAGCTCAAACTCGCGTAAACGCGAGACCTATTGCATTCCAAATGCTTGTTATTTCTAGTATTTAAACATTTCTTCAAAATGATTAAATGAAATTAGCGTATGGGGAAGCTCCTCAATTAGCCATATAGTCCACGCTGTCACTTGTCCTATAAACAAATATTTTTTTCGTCTTCTTTTAAAATAGTAACTGGAAAGCGATAAGGGCGAACAATAATCTGGGTCAGATCCTTCAGCCAATCACAGTGATTATAACTTTTGAAACTAAAGAATATTCAGATTCAACTTTGTACACCAAAATTTTGTGTCAGTAAGAATGTAAAACTAGTATCTTTTTACTAGATTATTGCTTTATGGCCTTGAAAACTAGAAATACCCAAATTGCAAAGCAAGGAGGCGGACATAAACTGACCCAGCGCTACACTTTATCAGGGATCGATACTCATCAATATTTCATACAAATGGCCCATACACATTCACCCAACTCACAAATCCCTGTTGCGCTGGATGGTCAAGTTTGAATATCGTGAAAAATTATTTCCTTCACAAATTCTAAATACATAACTAGACCTAGACCTATATATCAACTCTCTTTCCTCTCGGTCGATGGACCAATTAGTTGAGTAGTTGATGGTAATAGTAGAACTAACTAAGTATCTGACCAGATAAATAATCACAGACTCACGGTAAGATTAATAAAGTTTATCTCAGATAAATGTAATTGATAAATGCTCATGGCATACAGGTTGCACTGCAAATAATGAATCCCACAAAAGGAGAGAAAATCAATTAACAAAATGCAAACAGTGTCATTCTCATCATCCATGAACGATATGCATATGAAGGAGTGGATAGAAAGGGAGACATAAGTTTCAGCGAAATAATGCGAAATAATATACTTATGACTGAGTGGATAGATGAAGAGACATAAGTTTCAGCAAAATAATGCGAAACAATATAATATTTATGACGGAGTGGATAGACGAAGAGACATAAGTTTCAGCAAAAATAATGCGAAACAATATAATACTTATGACGGAAATGGATAGATGAAGAGACATAAGTTTCAGCAAAATTATGCGAAACAATATAATACTTATGACGGAGTGGATAGATGAAGAGATATAAGTTTCAGCAAAATTATGTGAAACAATATAATACTTATGACGGAGTGGATAGATGAAGAGACATAAGTTTCAGAGACAAAATTACATTTGCAAATAATTATGCAAATTACGAGTCAGAAGATAATACAAACCCAAAGATCAATTAAATACCACCCCCCTGGCCAAGGGAGTAGTGGGGGTCTCCTGAAATAGAATCAGGAAACAAAGATTTCAGGAACGGGACAGGACAAGGACAGGAACAGCTATGCCTCTCTGCAAACCGACGGACAGCGACGCATCTCCCCTCTCAATCTCCTACTGCTGCAGCTCCGCACTAACCACACCCCGAAAGGCACCCCAGTTATACCCTAAAACCTACATGTCCAAACCACATTAATTGAAACATTGCACAGAATTCGACTGCTCATTGGATGCTTGGGGAGGTGGTGTATCACACCACTGTGATTTCCTTCAAAATTCTTCATGCCCATTGTTCTACCCCTTTCCCATTACATGTTGGTTGACCAGTCTATACAATTTTATTCTTGCTACATTTAATTAATTTCTCAGCCACGTCTGTGGAAGAAGTCGTGAATCCCACGGCCAGTCTCATCTTTTGGCAGGCAAACAATGTTCTCTGAGCTGATCAACCTTGAATTTATATTCATCATCCGCAGCGCTCAGCACTTCTGTCGGTTTTGTCAGGTCATTCTTGCTCATTTTTCAGCCCCTCATCTATCCGGAAAATTTAGGAAAATACAGGCCCATTCGGCTCACTATGACGAAATAAACACATACATTATTACTTACATGGAAATGCATCCTTCACTGTTTACCACCCACCTTTTCACTATTCCCTGTAAATATATTCTTAGCATAAGCTTCATGTAAAGCGGCATTATTTATTATCGTTTTCAAAGCAAGGTGCAAGATGCGAAATGCAGCCTAAACGTGCATAAATCTCGTTTCTTTTGAAACGCAATGTAAAATGCGGCCTAGTTCTTTCATGCATTATTTCACATTAGTGCACGCATGCGCAAAGCGGTTTCCCATGTAGCTCATGTGATTTGCGTGTTAGTTTACACGGCACACTGTTAATAAGTATTATGGGGGAGTTAATTCAAGCAGGTTTCTTTTTGCGAAACCCTGCTCCATCAATCCCCCCTCTGATGCCTTCCTGGAGCCATCATAACATACCCACCATACCAAGTGCCATCTTTATCTATCTAAAGATCAGTAAGTATTCTTTCCTCTTTTTATCATCTTTTCATCTAACTCCTTCATTTCGTCATATTAATCTCCTCTCATATCTTCCAGTTCTATCTCATCTCTTTTTCTCTTCCTTGCTTTTCGTTTGCTGTTTAATTCTGTCATCTCCTTTCTTCCACATTGACACTTACAACATTTATATATCGTTATTATCACTAAGGCTACTCCAGCTACTGAAATCATTGGCATTATTATTTTTCCTAATAAACTACTTCCAAAGGTAGTAAACCATTTACCTACAGAAGAGAAACTTTTACTAAGTCTCTCCCAGACACCGTCAACCTCCAGTTGGGTCAAGTCTTCATGTAATTTCATAATATTCTTAATATATCCCTCAATACCTTTACTTTTGTCAGGGATATAAGTACAGCAGGGTTGAATTTTCAACATGCCACAGACTCCACCCTCTTTTGCCAATAAGATATCAAGGGCAAGTCGATTTTGCAAAACCATTGATCTGATTGCAACCATTTCAGTGTCAATCATCAAGAAGCCACCAGCAGTATCTGTCGATAAACGATCAACCACTGTGGACAATTTTCGAAATTTATGCGAATTCAGAACGACTCCAACTGATGCGATCAGTGCACCAAAAATATCACCTACTATTTCTGAGAAACTAGCTCTCTTCTTACGTGTTAGTCCTTGTTTTATTTCATTGATTCTGTTATTACTTTTGTCTACATGGTAGACCTTTGGGAAAACAATTGCAAAATAACAACTACCATACCAATGTGCAGGTAACCTGTAATAGGCTTTCTTACCACACACATAATAGACTCCTGGGAAAACAGGATCAGTTCCACCCTTCAATCCCCAACCTCCAGTAATTTGGTAAGTATGCTCACATTCACTAGAACCAATGAAATAATAATTATAGTTAGTTTTCATTCTAAGCAAGCAGATTTTCCCCTTTTTATACCAGTCCAGGGACATTGCAGCATATGTCTCGCCTTTCTCATAATTTCCTTCTCTAAACGTCCATGGTGGTACCTGTGACTTCTGTTCAGCAGCTTTCCTTTGGAAACGTTCTCTTCGAAGTTCTACCATAGCTATGGACACTTTTTCTTCAACCCGCAAACTACATGTTAGATTGTTTTTGTAAGCATATCCTATATCTAGTGTCTTAGTAATATGGAAGAATTCTCCCATATAACGTGCATTTTTACTACTTAAAACCTTGTTTAGTTCCTTTATAATAGGTATCTCTGAAAATACTAAATCTATATTGGAATAATGATACTCCAGCTTCCCCGTCACGTAGAATAGGCTGGTTAAAACACTGCAAGACACACCATATGTTAAAGGTAGGTGATGATAGGTCACCCCCTCTGAGACAGACAAAGGTAATTGCATGCAGACCTAACAATCACTCACATTCATTGTATTAACATACTCGTACAATAATTTGGTAAAAACATTTAACGAGAAATCACTAATTGATTTATCATGATGGAAAATACTTCCATCTATTTGCTCTATGTTAGTATTAGGGGTTTCTTTGGTAATATCACTCACTCTTTCACTTATTACATCATTAGTATTGTTTCCATTATTAGTTACCATTAGAATAGGTATAATGACAGTTAATAATATCCACATAAATGTCAGTAAAAGACACTACATAAGCAAGCTTTAATACATCTACATTTTAGGCTAGATTTTGGATGTTCAGTCACTATTGCTTCGGCCATTTTTGTATTACTAAAAAAAATCTAAATTTACTAAAAAATATTTTTCAGAAAAATAGTGTAATCCTACACTTCAAGGCTTTCTTCTTTTACCCCTTTCTTTTATTTCTTTTTTCTTTAAATCTTCTGAGTCTTTCCATTCATTTCGTCTGGCAAGGTTTCACCTTAATTTTTCACAGTTCTTTTAAGGTGGTTTTAATTTGCTTTCATCCACTTGCTCAGTGCCTGTACCGTCTTTTTCTTCACTTGGATCTGAGCTTTCAATTTCTTCCAAGATCACGTACGTCCATTCCGGTGCTGTGTATTTCTTGCTTGGAATTCTTACTCTCCTTGTTTTTCGTACTAAATCTTCTCCTGACTCTTCTTGTTCTACTTGACTTGAGACCTCATTAATTTGCTCTGGTCTTCTTTTTGTCTTTCTCCTCACAAGAGTGTATTTCAGTCTTTTCACTCCACTTGGCCAACTGTCACCTTTTCTTGATCTTTTAGTTTGAATTACTTTTTCACCTTCTTCATCTGGTTCATAGGTTCTTTTATTTGGCCTTTCTTCTATCTGTTCTTCTTCTTGACTTTCAGTAACTTCCCTTTCTTCTGGTTCTACAGCAGTCTCATGAGACCCAGTAACTGGTGCCCACTCTACTTGACTTGTGCTTGGCTGTTCGTCATCTGTTTGTTCTTCAGAATCTGTTACTCTAGATTCTTCAGCTTCACACACTTCAGCCTTTGGTTTTTGGCTTTGGTATACCAGTTGCTGCTCTTCTTGTCTTACAAGTGGACTTGGGATTCGTCTGGTATGGCTCGCATGGATCCAATTTGGCAAGCCACCACACTTCACTGCTGTTGTCGTCACCAGAATCACCTGGTAAGGTCCGTTCCACCTGGCTTCTAAACACGATTTCCTCACGTGTTTCTTCACAAGAACCCACTCTCCAGGACTCAGATCATGAGCTTGATTCGGCTGTGTCGTAGTGGCATTTTCTCCAACCTGGTGAGACACAGAACGCACCAGATCAGCCAATCCTCTGCAATAGTCAAGCACTAGATCATCAGATATATTCATCAGTTTGTTCGATGGAATAAATGCTTGTCTCATTGCTCTTCCCCTTAGAATCTCGTGAGGACTCAAACCCGTCTTTTTGTCAGGAATGCTTCTAAGACTCATCAATACAAGGGGTAAAGCATCAGGCCATCTCAGTGTTGTGGATGCACACACCTTTCCTAATCTAGATTTTATGGTGCCATTTATCTGCTCAACCACTCCAGATGCTTCGGGTCGATAGGCACAATGCAGCTTCTGCTCAATCTGTAATGCTGCACAAATCATCCGAATTATCTCATTGTTAAAATGGGTTCCTCTATCTGTTTCTAAAGTGACTGGAAATCCGAATCTAGGTATCAGTTCTCTTAGAAGTAGCTTCGCGATTGTTAAAATGTCATTCCTTCTCATTGGATAGGCTTCCACCCAGCGAGAAAACAAACAGACAACAACCAACACAAATTTCAGCCCATTGCACGGGGGAGTTCAATAAAATTCAACTGGAGTCGTCCCCAACTAACAACTGTCTTTCTGCCTGGATTTTGCTGCTGACAGGTGACACATCTCTGGCAGAGACTCTCTGCAATGGCCCTGAACTTTGGGTTATACCATGATTGCTTGAAGAGCCTGATCATAGCATCTCTTCCAACATGTGCAATTCCATGGTATACCCTTGCCATTTGGGATAGCAAACTGTCTGGCATGACTGGTCTTTCGTCTATATAGACCCACACTTCATCCTCTGCTCTCTTTCTACAGCCTGAATTTATCCAACTTCCCTTTTCCTCATCACTTGCTTCTTCCTGTAGCTGTCTAATTTCGTCCCAAGTTTCAAATGAAGAAAACATAAGATGGCAATAGGTATTTTCTTTTTCCATCCCTCTGTTTAGAGTAATTAGATTTCGTGCACAGAAACGTGCTACTTGATCCGCATATCTGTTGCCCCTCGTCACATAATCATCTCCTGATTTATGTGCGGAACATTTGACCACTGCAATGCTTTTAGGCAAATGTAAAGCATCCAATAAATCTTTTACAATTTTGCTGTTTCTTATAGGGGAACCTGAAGAAGTCAGAAATCCCCTTTGCATCCATAGCTGTCCAAAATCGTGGACAACCCCGAAACCATATTGACTATCAGTAAATATGGTCCCCCTCAGGCTTTTGGAAATTTTGCACGCTCTAATCAGAGCTATCAATTCAGCAATTTGGGCGGAGTTTACCCCTTTTAAACAGAATGCTTCTAGAACTCCCACTATGGTGCAAACAGCATAGGCAGAACACAATTCTCCTTTCTCATTTCTTAAACATGATTCATCAACAAACACCTCACAATTTGGTTCTTCTAATGGTACGTCCTCAATATCGGGCCTGGGTTTCGTGCACAACTCTATCATATCCAAACAATCATGATCCACCTCTTCTCTTACTTCCTCACAATATGAATTCGGCAACAGGGTTGCCAGATTTACGGTTGTGCATCTTACCACAGTCACATTTTCAGCACTCAAAATCATTCTTTCGTACTTAGTCAGCCGACTAGAGGTCATATACTGTGTCCTTGTACGTGCCAAAAGGATCTCAACTGAATGTGGCACTTACACCTTGACTGGATGTCCCATCACTATTGCTTCACTCTGTTCCAGACTCACACAAGTGGCAGCTACTGCTTTTAAACAGCCTGGCAACGCTGCGGCCACGGAATCCAAAGTAGCAGAAAAATATGCTACTGGTCGTCGTGCCATTCCATGTTTTTGAGTTAAAACTGAAAGTGAACACCCATCTCTTTCACAACAGTACAATGCAAAATCCTTTGCATAATTTGGCATTCCCAATGCAGGTGCTCAACAAAGACTGTTTCGCAATTTAGTAAAAGCTTCCATGCTTTCATCATCCAACACAATCGGATCTTTCACATCTTTTCATGTCAACCTCTGTAGAGTTTTTGCAATCAGTGAGAACACACTGCAGTATCCAACCATTCCCAAAAACATTCGAACTTCTCTCTGAGTTTTTGGTGGACTCATTTGTTTAATTACACTAATTCCTTCTGGTGTCACCTTTCTGACCCCTTTTTCTATTTTGTGTCTTAGGTACTGGACTTCCTGTTTACAAAATTGCAATTTTGCTGATGACACTTTATGTCCTCCTTCTGCTAAATGGTTCAGTAAGGCAATGGTATCTGTCACACATGCCTCTCGTGTCTTTGATGCCACCAGTAGGTCATCAATATACTGAACCAAAACTGAATTTCCTGGCATGACTAAAGTCTCCAAACATCTTTTCAGGATCTGATTAAAAATTGAAGGACTCTCTGTGTACACTTGAGTAACTCGGCACCATGTCAAAACACGGTCTCTGAACCGGAATGCAAACAAATACTGGCTTTCCGGATGTAAAGGAATCAAGAAAAATGCTTGGCACAGATCAATCACTGTGTACCATTCAGAATCACAGGGGATTTGGTAAAGGATTACTGCTGGATTCGGCACTACTGGACAACAGGGTACTACAATGTTATTAATTTTTCTTAAATCCTGCACTATTCTATATTTTCCACTGTGCTTTTTAATTCCTATAATAGGTGAATTACAAGGACTACTCATTATTTCTTTCAGAATTCCCTGTTCAACCATTTGGTCAAACACAGGAGTGACTCCTGCAATTACTTCCGGATTTATTTTGTACTGAGGAGTGTTTGGGTATATGGCACCCTCTTTCACCGTAATCTGAATGGGATCTACATTTGACATTAGGCCAATCTCCTTTCCTGTAAAATCCCATACATCCGTCCTTACTGCACTTTTTAATTCTTCAGGCAAACTCTCTTCTGTGAAAAGTGAAAACAACTCATCCACTTCTGTCCCTTGCTTCGCTAACATCATCTTGAATTCGACATC
Source organism: Calotriton arnoldi (assembly GCA_963921515.1). Classification (NCBI taxonomy): domain Eukaryota; kingdom Metazoa; phylum Chordata; class Amphibia; order Caudata; family Salamandridae; genus Calotriton; species Calotriton arnoldi. The sequence goes on from CAWUFW010005419.1 coordinate 669,196, forward strand.
CTCATCAGGTGTCTGAAACGCAATACCATCTGGCGTACAGTAGATGGTACAATTCATTTGACACAATAAATCTCTTCCCAAGAGATTTACTGGACTCGAATCACATACCACGAAACGATGCATGTCTCTGAAACTTCCAATATGAACTTCTATTGGATTTGTGACTGGCGTTCTAATATGCTTGTTTGAGACTCCTACAACTTGGATAGTTTCTCCCGAGAGGGGTAGGTTCAGAATTTCTGCTGCTCTCACAGTAGAACGGGTAGCACCAGTGTCTACCAGGAATGTAATATCATTACCTTCCACCTTTCCATCAACAAATGTACCTGACTGATCTACCGCCAAGGATGCACCAAGTACGCACTCTTCCTCCCCCCTCAGGCACCGTCATTGAGATGAGTCTGAATCACTCTCATTGCACTGCAACCAGTATTGCGGAACCATTTGTACACTTTGATTCTTACCAATTTGATCACCTCCGTGAAATCCAGTGTTCACACTGCACCTCTGCACTTGAGCATTCACATTATTGGGAATAGGAGCTTGTGGCACCTGTAACTGTGGAGCAACTACCTGCTGCTGTTGATTCACACCCACCTCATTCTGCATCTGTGGATTTAAATTTTGATTTACCCCATTATTCTTTTGAACAGATCTACTCTCGTTCTTCCAATGTCCATACTTTCCGCACGCATGACAAGGAAATTTCTTCTTAGCTTCTTCTTTGCTCAATTTACCTCTACCTCTATCTCTACCTCCACTGTATACCTGACCAATTTGATTCTGACCATTCATTTGATTACCTGTTTGAGAACATTGTTTACTTCTTGCTGTTCTGCTACTTTCACTTGTGCCCACATCATTTTCTCCTTTAATTTTTTATGTCTTGATTCAATATTATCACTACAATACTTAGCATACCTCAAAGTTTCGTCAATGGTTTTGCTCTGCCAACAAATCAAGTGCTGCTGAATCATATTACTAATCTCCGGTTTTAAACCAAACACAAAACAGTACACAAAATGCCCCATATCTTTTTCTCCAATATTCTCAAATACGATATACTGTTTAAATACCTGCAACAACCTTTCATAATAGGCATGTACTGATTCTTTCGGTTCTTGGGTCGTCCTGTCTATATTAACCCAATCTGTTTCCTTTGGAGAAATTTTTCCTTTCAAATAGGTGATTACCTGATTATACTTTCTCATCACCTCATCAGATGGTGCACCTGTTTTAGGGTCTCTAGGATATTCTTCTTTTGGCCAATTGACAGTAATTTTACATTTTGTCCACAAATCAGCTGGTACGACAATCTCAAACAAACCATCTAAATCCTTTAACAAAACCTTTGAAACTTTCACAAACCTCTCTACCTGTTTGTACCACTCAACTGGTTTCTCTCTTAATCTGGGAAAGTCATTCGTAAAGGACAATATATCCTGTCTAGTCCAGGGAACGGGCGCATATCCACCACCTGGGACTTCTCTCATCGGACACGCCCTTTCAACTTGTTCTGTCTCTGTTAGACCTGGTATCATTGGCGTGAGTCTCCCTTCCATTTTTTACTGATTGCCTCCTCTGTTTTGATATGTTTTATGCTTTGGGCACTGTGCCACTGCTATTCACTTGCCAGTCCCTAAACCTTCCCTTATCTTCATATCAGACACACCTAAGGTAGGCCCAAGGGCAGGGTGCATTGTAAGTATAAGGTAGGACATGCCCTGGTGTGTGTGGCATGTCCTAATAGTGAATTACAGCCATTTTCGTTTTTCACTATTGCAAGGCTACCTGTTCCCCATAGGCCAGAATGGGCAGTTTGATTATTACATCTTATAATCCTAACTGACCCAGGGAATATGGTAGAAAAACGAATTTAGTATGCCTGAACTCAGAAGGATAAAATACATCTTTTAGTGAAGTTGATTTTAACATTCTGTGTTTGAAAATCCCACTTTTAGAAAGTGTGTATTTTCTTGCCTAACTATCCAAGCCTGCCTCTGCTAGGTTGTGTATTCCTTGTCTGGAGTTTGAGTGACAGGGGCTGGGGGCTGCCAGGAGACAGGGTGAGTCAGCACAGGGCTGAATAGAGAGATCTGCATGCAGATGGGAGGGAGGAGTTGCACCTGGGACCTGAATAGGGCTGTGCCTTCCCTCCACAATGCTGGCTCCACCTCCTGTGGTGTGTCTGATGTCCCTGGCCTACACTGTGAAAGGAAAGAAGGAGTCTTGTCAACAAAGTGCTCCAAGACTGACCAGAACTGGTTTTGACTAGGCAAAGGCCTCTCTGCCTTCAGAGAACAAAGAGAAAAGGTGTATAAAAAGGGGACCCAGACCCCTAGGAAATCAGATCACTTCTGGAACAACAAGACGACCCTTTTGCCAAGGAGAAGAACCAAGGAAGCTGCAGGAGTTGGACTGCCTCTCTGCCAAGTCTGCTGTTTGCTGGGTTGGCCTGCAGTGGTTTCTTCATTGCCAAAGAAAGGAGAAGGAACTTTTAAAGAACTTTCATCATCTTGCAGAATATTACTCCAAGGGCTTGATTTGAGCTTGCCTCCTGACCGAAGTCTCAGGGATACCAGACTTCACCCCCTTCTGTTTGCCTGCATCTGGAACTTGCTGTTCTGGTGCTACAGAAGGAAATTGCAACACCGACGCCGGCGAGCAACGCCGTCTCCTGCATCGAAGCCGTGAGCGCTGCTCCGACTTGCAACGAAGACTCGACGCCGACCGCCGGGCCACATCGACGCCTGCGAGCGACATCGTAAGCCTACTATAGCCGTGAGCGCTGCTCCGACTTACGACGCCGGCCTGACGCCTGCTGCTGTGCCGCATCGACTCCGAAGCAGACATCATTGCGGAGCCGATCGTCAACGTGGGTGGTCAAGAATCTATCGACATCGTGACATCGTACGGAACCGTGGCCTCGGCGCCATTGTGACGTCACCTCCTCTCCGGTCCGGAACCGACGCCTCCCCTGCCTGCGCAAGCATCCAGGTCCCGACGCATCATCTCCTCCGAAGCAAGGAACCGACGCCGCAACACGCCAACGACGCTGCACCTCCCCGATGCTGTGAGCTGTCTTTGTTTTCGCTTTTCCAAGGTACTGTTCTTTGTGGGTCTGTTTCGACTCCGGGCCCGACGCCGCGCACCTCGCGGTCGGCGCCGTACTTTGGGATTTCTTTGACCTTGACGTCGTGATAACTCCAGTTGGGGTTATTTGTTGCTAAAGACTGCTTTTAAGTGAGGAACCTATTTTTAAACCATTTCTACCATCTTGAAGTATTATTGATTACAGTATTGTGGATTTTTGTCGTTTGTGGTCTTGTGATAAATCTATATAAAGAATACTTCTTTTTATAGAACCTGTGTGGTGTCCATCTGTAGTGTTTTCACTGTATTACTGTATGTGTTCACAAATGCTTAACACACTGCCTCTTAGATAAGCCTGCCTGCTCGTGCCAAGCTACCAAGGGGGTGAGCAGGGGTTATCCAGGTGTGTAATCCCCTTTCCCTGACTTAGAAGCAAGGGTCCCTATTTGGACAAAGGTGTATACCATTGCCAACTAGAGACCCCCAGTTCTAACAGTCTCTCTTAACGGAAACATTGACTTTCCTTTGCCAGCTGCCTCTTCTTTCTTTTTCGACCATCTACCTTTCCACCGTTCTACATCTCTCCATTTTTTCAGAATATTCATCAACTCTTTTATCTGTAATCTTTTCCCAGATGCATTCAAACTCTCCAAATCCTTTCGGTAGAGGCCAATCTGTACGATTTCTGTGGCACCATTGACTTCTCTAAATCTATTCCATATTCACTAGCAGCCTCTGCTATTTTCTCATGAAGATTCCTCGCTCTCCAAGTGATACTTTTACACAAAAACAACAGCTCTTCACTCGGTAAGTCCCTAATCTATCTGGACTTATTGTACCAATAATCATCTCTTCCAAATCCACTTTCAATTGGCTCACATTTATACTCTGTGGTTGAGGTTTTTGCTTTTCCATTCCCTTTATCCAATCATTCAATTCCTCTGGTGAAGGACCTGCTGAACTCCCTGTCGTTGGAATGACGTTTGTCCCTATTCTCCTTAGATCTATTTGTATACCTCTTCTAGGGGTTTCTGTTATCATCTCACAAACCGGAAGATCTAACAGTGTAGTATTCATGTCAGCCTGTCCATTCTCATCTACTACCGTCACCATTCCACTCCTGTCGCTACTCCTTGGAACTGCCAATGTATGTACTTGTGATATATTCTGTTTTTCTCCATACAATGGAACTACGCGACCAATTGTTACCGGTACCGTCAAGGCTTCTGTATTTAGACTCAACTGATTTATTTTTTGGATCTGCTCTACTCTTGCCTTATTTAATATGTCCAATTCTTTTTCTCGCACTATTCTAGCCATGTCCGCAATCTGTGGAGTTAATGGAGTTCCCATAAATGGTGCATTCGGAGTCACCTCAACTGAGATTTCTTGATATGGCGGAGGACTTTTGGTCATAATGTCTTCTAACAACTCATCATCAGATTCGTTCGGGTCCTGTCTTAAACTTGAAGTTTCTATATTTTTCTTTTTCTCCTTACACTTGCCTCCTGTCTGATCTTCAGCAACTAAAACTGGGTACAAACCCTCAGTTACCACAGCTCTCCTCCATCTTTTCATTGTATATTCTCTTCTCTCAAAAGGATATCTAGTCATTAAATTTCTATATCTCCTACCACCTTGATATTTCTCTCTTTCAAATGCTTCTACTTCCCATTCCTCTAACGCTTCATACTGGGTAGGTCTGGGAATTGGCTCTAATGAATTCATTCGACTTCTCAAATTCTGCAGAATCCTTACATTAAACGAACCATGCTCTGGGAAAGCTATAACACCATCATCCTTTGTGTATTCCACCCAATTCTCTAACAAAGTACACGTGTGGTATCCTCGCTCTAACATCATATAGGAAGCAGGCGTTCTCAGCGGTGGAATAGGAATTCCCTCTCTAGTCACTACTGGTTTGTCTTTTTTAAAGAAATTCTTTATTTTCATAAGCAGCTTCATTTTTCTGACCCTTTACGCTAATGTCTCTCAGTTAAAACACCAAGGAAACCTTTCCGTAATTCTACTTATTCTATTTGTCAGTTCTCGTCCAGTACCAGCGCGACTCACACCAACCATCCAATCACAGCTCTCTACGTATCTGCTATCTCAACCAATACCAGCGCGGTTCACACCAACCGGCCAATCAGAGCTTACTTCACGTTCGCTGCCTGACCAATGCCAGAGCGGCCTTTTTGTGACGTCAGTATTACTCCTTCTACTGACCCTCCCTTTACAAAATAATACGGCGATGTATTTCTAAGTTTTCTTAATCAAAATTCTTGTTAATAACAACACAAAACAATGCTACCTTGTCTGTTCCTTTAAATAAAGAGATAGTTCTTCACTTCAAAATGAGAAATTCTTTCACTTCTAGTAAAACAACGTCCATCGTTATTTTACACCCAAACAAGCTACAGGTGGACTTGGTACTCCTCTAGGGATAAAGCCAAAGTTTTGCAAGAGGACTTTTTGGTGTAAAAGAGGTCTTGGTACTCCTCTGGGGATAAGGTCAGACTTTTGGAAGTGGACCCTTCGCTATTTTCAGACATTCTACTCATATACACAATTTTTCCCTAAATATAACACCTACAGCCTTCCGCCGTACAGTATTATAACAACAGACAAAGTACTTCTGCAGTGTGATATCTTATCCACACTCTTCTTCTGCCTACTTCAGGCTTAATTTCCATCCCGGGATTCCTCAGGTACCTCCGTACCTGTACTTCTAGACAACATAAAACAGGACACTAACTTTTCTTGTTAAAACATATACACAATAGTCAATAATTATTACTAAACTAATCAATAATTATACCGTCCTCTGCTACCAGAAAACCTGATCCAGCGCTACACTTTATCAGGGATCGATACTCATCAATATTTCATACAAATGGCCCCTACACATTCACCCAACTCACAAATCCCTGTTGCGCTGGATGGTCAAGTTTGAATATCGTGAAAAATGATTTCCTTCACAAATTCACTTTTAATATTTCTAAATACATAACTAGACCTATATATCAACTCTCTTTCCTCTCGGTCGACGGACCAATTAGTTGAGTAGTTGATGGTAATAATAGAACTAACTAACTATCTAACCAGCTAAATAATCACAGACTCTCGGTAAGATTAATAAAGTTTATCTCAGATAAATGTAATTGATAAATGCTCATTGCATACAGGTTCCAATGCAAACAATGAATCCCACAAAAGGAGAGAAAATCAATTAACAAAATGCAAACAGTGTCATTCTCATCATCCATGAACGATATGCATATGAAGGAGTGGATAGAAAGAGAGACATAAGTTTCAGCGAAATAATGCGAAATAATATACTTATGACTGAGTGGATAGATGAAGAGACATAAGTTTCAGCAAAAAAATGCGAAACAATATAATACTTATGACGGAGTGGATAGATGAAGAGACATAAGCTTCAGCAAAATTATGCAAAACAATATAATACCTATGAAGGAGTGGATAGATGAAGAGACATAAGTTTCAGCAAAAATAATGCAAAACAATATAATACTTATGACGGAGTGGATAGATGAAGAGATATAAGTTTCAGCAAAATTATGCGAAACAATATAATACTTATGACGGAGTGGATAGATGAAGAGACATAAGTTTCAGCAAAATTATGCGAAACAATATAATACTTATGACGGAGTGGATAGATGAAAAGACATAAGTTTCAGAGACAAAATTACATTTGCAAATAATTATGCAAATTACGAGTCAGAAGATAATACAAACCCAAAGATCAATGAAATACCATCCCCCTGGCCAAGGGAGTAGTGGGGATCTCCTGAAATAGAATCAGGAAACAAAGATTTCAGGAACGGGACAGAACAAGGACAGGAACAGCTAGGCCTCTCTGCAAACCGACGGACAGCGACGCATCTCCTCTCTCAAACTCCTACCGCTGCAGCTCCGCACTAACCACACCCCAAAAGGCACCCCAGTTATACCCTAAAACCTACATGTCCAACCCACATTAATTGAAACATTGCACAGAATTCGACTGCTCATTGGATGCTTGGGGAGGTGGTGTATCACACCACCGTGATTTCATTCAAAATTCTTCATGCCCATTGTTCTACCCCCTTTCCCATTAGATGTTGGTTGACCAGTCTATACAATTTTATTCTTGCTACATTTCATTAATTTCTCAGCCACGTCTGTGGAAGAAGTCGTGAATCCCACGGCCAGTCTCATCTTTTGGCAGGCAAACAACTTCTCTGAGCTGATCAACCTTGAATTTATATTCATCATCCGCAGCGCTCAGCACTTCTGTCGGTTTTGTCAGGTCATTCTTGCTCATTTTTCAGCCCCTCATCTATCCGGACAATTTAGGAAAATACAGACCCATTCGGCTCACTATGACGAAATAAACACATACATTATTAATTACATGGAAATGCATCCTTCACTGTTTACCACCCACCTTTACACTATTCCCTGTTAATATATTCTTAGCATAAGCTTCATGTAAAGCGACATTATTTATTATCGTTTTCAAAGCAAGGTGCAAGATACGAAATGCGGCCTAAACGTGCATAAATCTCGTTTCTTTTGAAACGCAATGTAAAATGCGGCCTAGTTCTTTCATGCATTATTTCACATTAGTGCACGCATGCGCAAAGCGGTTTCCCATGCAGCTCATGTGATTTGCGTGTTAGTTTACACTGCACACTGTTAATAAGTGTTATAGGGGAGTTAATTCGAGCAGGTTTCTTTTTGCGAAACCCTGCTCCATCAATCCCCCCTCTGATGGCTTCCTGGAGCCATCATAAAATACCCACCATACCAAGTGCCATCTTTATCTATCTAAAGATCAGTATTCTTTTCTCTTTTCATCATCTTTTCATCTAATTCTTTCATTTCGTCATAGTAATCTCCTTTCATATCTTCTAGTATCTTTTTACTAGATTATTGCTTTATGACCTTGAAAACTAGAAATACCCAAATTGCAAAGCAAGGAGGCGGACATAAACTGTAACATTCTCACTTTTTTAGACTGGTTGCGTACTAAAGTTACCGTTTCTGAGCCCTGCACTCTTGTACATGTAGAATACTAGCATTTATACAGTGCATCAAAGAGGTTTTGCCTTTTGTAACTGTCAGAGACGCAAACAATTTGCGACTCGCAAAATAGGGTTTAGAGACTCGCTATTAGGAAGGGGCGTTCCCTTACAAAAGCTATGTAAGAATGTTTTGCGACCACAATTGCGGTGGCAAAACACTCGCAGTTTACCACCCTATCAGAAGTGTGCTAAAGCACTCGAAAACGAAAAGGGGTCCCCAGTGGAACCCTTCCCACTTGGGAATGCATGCGCAAACATTTTTAAGGGTACACAGTGGTCCCAGGGACCACTGCCTGCCCTTAAAAAACTGAAAATGAAAAGTTACATTTTTTATTTTTTAAATGCATCCCGTTTTCCTTTAAGGAAAACGGGCAGGGGCAGATTTACAAGCCCCCTGCGCCACCAGTACGTCACTTTTTGTGACGTACTGGAGGCGCATTCCACTTCTCCATATTTACAAGGAGAGGAAAAGCCACCCTGCGTGACTTTTCCTCTCCTTGTAAATATGGCCCCTTCACACGCAGCACTTTGCGTGGAAGGGGCGTTCCATGGGTGTTGCTGTGGGTGTTCCCACGCAACACCCATGGAACAGACATTACTTCCAGATTTACGAGGAATGGTAAATCTGGAAATGCGTGTCAATGCTACGCCTCCCCAGGGGAGACGTAGCGAGGCGCAACGAGGAGAAATGTTTTCATTTCTCCTCGTTTTTGTTTCCTGTTTCAATGTGTGCTGCATTCTGCAGCACACATTGAAAGAGGAAATCACCTCTAATGATTGTTTTTGTTCAGGAAGGGTTCCCTTCCCACCATGGTGCAAGGGTGCCTGCGCCGGAGCATGGCAGCTGTTTGTGCGCCAGCGCAGGGGGAAGCACAGAGATGCGACATATTGTTGTAAATATGTCGCATCGCTGTGCTTTCCAAACTAACGCAGCACGGCGCAGCAAAATGACTTGCTGCGCCGTGCTGCGTTAGTTTATTGTAAATCTGCCCAACAGCATTTTTTTTTTTAAAACTGCTTTATTTAAAAGCAGTCCCAGACATGGAGGTCTGCTGACCCCAGCAGGCCACCATCCCTGGGAGTGCCAGCCATTCCCAATGGGGTCCCAAATTGAGACAGCCTCATTAATATGCACGAGGCATGCAATTTGCGACCCCATTGGGAATCGCAAACAGTGTCTCTGACACTGTTGTACATTGATGTTTGTGACTCGCAAATTGCGACTCGCAACTTAATGCAATTTGCAAGTCGCAAACATCAATGGTCGTACATCTGGTCCATAGTACTGTGAGAGATAGAGAGAGAGAGAGAGAACGAGACAGAGAGAGGCACAGAGAGCAAGACAGTGTAACACATATTTATTAGGCTTACACAATAAACTACACGTCAGTTGAAATATGGTAAATTGTTCATGTTGCACAATTCTCTATATTTGTATATAATGCACTGGGGTGTATTTTGTTTTCTTCAGTATTTAATGTTCATGTAAAATGTGTGTGTTGACGTTAGGCATAAATATGTACTTAATTACATATTTTGACGAAACTCGGCATTATCCAAGATTGTCTTTGGCACTGGAAACCTTTCACCCTCTGCCCTTAATCTTAGTTAACTTTACCTGTGGACTCTTTTCAGTGCAAATACAATAGTTAGTTCCTTTGAGTGCTGTACCTCCTGACATTATACCACAAATGGCTTTCCCAGTGAATCAAAATGCTATACCACAGACAATGCACCCTTTTAGTCTAGCCAGTTAGAAGCCCAGCGTATATTCCACAAAGATCCACAAATCATAATTACAGTCTCTTGAGTTACATGGATGGAAAGAGTTGAAACAATTAAATACATCATGAAAGAAACCAAGACACATATACAGTGCAGCTATGGCTTACACTGGCATACAGAAAACCAAAGTCTAATCAACACGCACATTGCCACACCGAGGGAAAAGATTTCAAACAAGGCATGTTGCTCACTCACACCAACCCCACAGATGCATACATTACCTACATGAGAAAGTTAGGCCCTCGTTAAGAATTGGGCAATAAATCTGCTCCGTTCAACTGCGAGTTTACCAGGTAAGTCTCCATCCACACCCACTAATACGGAGTGTAGAAACACACCTCTTAATTCTGTGTGTGTCTCCTGCTGTGGAACACACCCAGTATTTCAGAGTGTGGTAATTGAAATACCATTATGAGTTGTAGTCGAACCTGTCTAGGGTGTGAATTTACCACCAAAAAAATCTCCACCAGGTTTGAATAGGTCTTAAACTGCACCACATTATCCAAAATGAAATTCAAAGATAAAAGACACTGAAAGCACCACTACTGACACAAATAAAGTGTGCAGAGGGGAAAAAACACCCACATAAAATTTACCCACGAAAACATATTTGTAAATAAGAAAACATAGCCATCATCATATTTGCAGGTTAATCCAATTTCCCAAGCTGATCAGTATAAATGACCACACCTTAGGACACACTCAGGCTGCCAAACAACACAATACCTAAATTACGTACGGGCCCTGTGTCACTCCTGACAACCGGAGATCTGCAACTGCAGATTGTTGTGTCACTGCAGTGGTGATGGGTTGGGGTGTCGCCTTCCATTTTCTAGCCACACGTGGGTGGAGGCGAATGGCTAGTTGTCACGTCTTGGCGAGAGGGCTAGAAAAGTAACTCACGTACCTCTCAGCACCCTTGATATTTAGTTTCCTTGCGAGGAAAAAAGGAGCTGAGAAGCCAGGTCACGGGAAACGGGGAAAACACTATGGCACCTGTTTCTGAGAAACACCAGGACCCCTGAAAGACAAGCGATATCTGGCAGGAAGTTGATTGTAAATGAATTAATATATATAAATCACTGGAAAACAAGGTTAACTCATTAGTGTTGATCTGTAAGAATGAAAGGTCCTAAAGGGAGAGCATGCAGATTGCAGACTCTACTAGTATTCAAAACACTGATGAACTAAATAATGTCTAGGAAACCTATCAAAAAGCAAAGAAACCTAATTAGGTATCGAAAAAGAGTGTACACAAATGCCTGCTATGAAAGGGGAGGTCGGATGCACGCACTGCCGGAAGCAGGAAACAATAAAGTATTGCCAGGCTCTACTGTGCAGAAAGGGCTGGTTTAAATATTGTTACTACCTCTCTTAACCCAGAAGTAGAGTATCTTGTTTCAGCCTTTTTTCCACTACTGAGTTGTGATCACAACACATAGTACAAAACTATAAGGGGCATTTCTACAAGGGCTTTATCTCCGCTTTTTTGGCTTCTAAAGCCAAAAAAGCGGAGATAAAATCATCGCCCTATTAACAAGAGGGTGCTAACATGCATTGGCGCATGTTAGCACCCTTTTACCCGACGTTCCCCCTTTGCATCTCTAATGAGATGCAAAGTGGGCGTCACTGGGCAGTACAACCTTGTAAATATCGCTGATGTGCACATTGCGATATTTACAAGGCTGCTAACGCATTTTAGCAGACGTTAGTTTTGGGCGAAAACCGCTGTTTTCGCCGAAAACTAACGTCTGCTAAAGTGCAGACTTAGGCATACCTATTATGGGGGTGGATTGTGCTGATACGACCACAGGGTCGTATCAGCAAGGTTATCGCCATTTTGCAGGGAACATCGCTGGAAAACCAGCGATGTTCCCTGCAAAACGGCGATTTCCCCCGCTATCGCTGGTAATTATATCGCCCTGGGGAAAAGCGTTGTAGATAACGCGCTACCAGGGCGATATAATCAAGCGATAGACGGCGATAAGTAATAATAATAATAATAATAATAATAATAATAATAATAGTTTATTGTCCGGTCAATTAAAACCTTTACAATTTCGCTTTAAAAGAAAGTGTCAAAAATTACAATAACAAAGTTCGTGTTCTGTATCTTTGACAAGTTTTTCTGATCTTAATCATTTCAGAAAATATAAAATTCTATAAGATTAAAATTAGATAAAACACACAATAATTACACAATAAACCAGTTACTTTCTGACTGCAGTAGAAATAGGTTGCATTTGAAAGTCACATTGTAGCAACAATTGTCCTAAAAAGAGGTAATCTTATTTCCTGTAAAGGCAAATACTAAAGAGCAATGCAATAATGAATGATTCTAACAATTTATTGACCGAGTTTCGCCCCTGCCGCTTCCATAAATTGTACAAAGCGACATGCCAGCTGGATGTTCCTTCCTCCGAGGCATACCATTACTGCTTGCCTGCATGTTCTTATCCCCTCACTTTTAAAGTGTGGCTTCAGTAATTGGCGTCGCTCAGCTTGTAATTCTCTGCAGATGCACAAAAGGTGTATTATACTTTCGTTTGCTTCCTTGCATAAGCGGCATGTTGTCTGGCCCGGCGACCGTTTCCAAGGGGGAAGGTGCTGCGCTGATGGTAAAATGCCCATACGGAAATGGAGATATTTTTCTTTCTTCCTCCGGTTGAAACCTATGCCTAGGTAGAGTTGCGCGGAGGGCTTCTCATAACTTTGCACGACGAACCATCCATGGGCTCTTTCCGTGAGGGCCGCCTTGTCTTCTAGTAGTGATAATTTTTTCATTGTCTTATTTACAATTTGTTTGAAACTCTGGTAAGACCCTGATGCTGCCCAAAGATCCTCCAGTCCTAGGCGGTCTTTTGATGCGGTCAGATAGCTCATGGCTGCACAACCAGCGATGTTCCCTGCAAAACGGCGATTTCCCCCGCTATCGCTGGTAATTATATCGCCCTGGGGAAAAGCGTTGTAGATAACGCGCTACCAGGGCGATATAATCAAGCGATAGACGGCGATAAGTAGAAAAGCGCTAAGCGCGCTTTGCGTTGACTTATCGCCGCCCTCGTAGATATGCCCCTTAGTACTGCTTGCAGCAGTGCTATTGGACTGGGAAGCACATCAAGATCTATGTGCATGAAATGTGACCCAATACCAAATGCCATCAGAGCCCAGGTCTCTAATTCCACGAGGAACCCAGAGCTGGAAATGCCACCGTGTAGACCTCAAAAACAGAAGCCTTCTTGTTACATACTACATATAGGCCGCATTGCCCTGGTATGCACAATGAAACAACTTTAACTGGATGTGCAGTGTGAAGACCAGGAGAGTGCAACATGATAAAGTGAACACGCTGTTCACACTGCAGGTGCAAACTCATGCCTGCACTGAGAATGGCACATTAGTGAAAGTTGGACCAGCTGTTTGAATGTGCATATTTCACTGCGCAGGTGGCAACCTGACTTGGGGCTTAAAGGGTAGGGAAAGTGATCCCCTGTAGGTAGGTGCAGTGAGTGATTGCACCCACCTTTATGATAATGCCTGGAGGGATCCCAGGAATCGTCTTTACTCCCTTCCAAGGGCTGCCCTAAGAGGGCTCACTGACCGTGCACCACCATTGTGTGGTGCACAGTGGCGGCTGGCACAGGTAAGCGCAGTGGGTTGGTGGGGTGGGGCGGTGGCCGGGGCGGGGTGGTGGGGGAGAGTTGACAGACGACAGAATAGATATAATTAAATTAAAAAAATAATACCTATTCTGTCATCTGTCGACTTCCCCTCCAACTGCACCCTGCCCCACCACACTTACCTGTGCTGGCCGCCACTGGTGGCACACAATTAGTGCTCCTCCCGAAGTTCTCTTTGCCTTGATGCGTCTATATTACAATACAGGCAGAAAGGTTATGTTGTACCATGTAAATAATTCTACACTACCCTGTGTTCATACCTGTGCAATCTGTATTACAAAGGGCAGCACAAAGGTCTGTGGTGCCATCCATATTTTAAAGTGATCTGGGTGCACAGAGAGTGATCACACACATTAGGTGGAGTGAAGTGTAGGCGACCAGCAAGTGTATTAGAGAAAGTGCCCTGGGGGCACAATGGGGTACTGCAACTTTTCTTTGACCAAACCTTAGCCTAAAGTAGCGTCAACATTTTACTCCGGTTCATCTGTAGAAACCTTAGAATCAGGAGGGGGTGTATGCCCAGGGATACTGAAATGAAAGTCCTAAGCATAGAGACATGAAAGGCAAGTGTATATGCCAGTGTCCAGGGATGGAAAAAAGCATGGGCACAAGATTAATGACTTCAGCAATTGGAAAGGGATCAGCATACTGTAACTTGAACTTCGCATGAAAACCAGGAAGTTGTAAATAGAAACTAGATAGTCACACTAAATTCCCAAATGAGTAAGAGAGTGCAGAAATTCAGTTTGAGCCAGTATGTTTCTTCTATGTATCTTCACCAAACGATGTAAGGCAAATTTCTCATGAATGGAGTGCAAGTAAACAACTAGAGATGCCACTGATAAAACTGATCAGAAAGATAATTATATACGTAGCATGTGAGGATGAAAATCGTAATTGTAGAATAAAGGACACAATTTTAGGGAATTATACAAGGAATTATTGTACCTTAATTATGCTGTGGGTATCCAGCCTTCAGGAGACTGCTATACAAAACAAAAAATAGATGTTGCTGAAAAGCTCAATAATATGGTCAATCTTGCCATAAAATTGTGGGTGGTAGTTGCTAGATGTGTTGCCACTTGCACATGACATGTTGAGTGAAGTAGATGAGAAACAAGATGTAAATTGTGAACTTCCGTCTGTAACAATAATAGATGGTAGCCTACTATAGTGAGGCCAATTGTGGAGGGGTTGGCAGATTTAACAGAGGAATGAGATGACTAATCTTGATGAATTACTGCAACCAACATGGTGGTACATGAGGCTGATTTTGAAAAGTCAATGATGAAGTCCATCGATTTAGGATGTCAAGGTTGTGTTGAAGTAGGTGGTGGCAACAAAAGTCCTATGGGATTTTATGTAACGATTTGGTTTGTAAACACACCATTCAGATTTGTATGTTTTGTAAAACTCTCTTGACAATATCGCTACCAAACAAATCAAGGGTTGTTCTTTAGTGTGATGTGCGCCTGGGTGGTGCCTCCTTCACATCATCCTGCCTCCAATACAGAAAGAGTACTTACACTGACTTTGGCGGGAAAAGCAAATCGTATTCCAATGAAGTCGACCTTGCATGTAAAAAGCTTCTTAAAGGAATCAGCCTTAGCAATAGGTCCAAAGGTTCTCTTGGCATAGACAGTCCCTTTCAGCTGTTGTCAACTTTTCTGAGTACTGCCTATTTGCATTTAATTCTTCCCAGGGATTGGCCACAAGAAAAATCTCTAGCTGAACTCAAGGAGTGTGTACACCTACATGTCTATGTCTGCTGTCATTGTTCTTTTTCATCTATAGGAATGCAGGTCATCTAGCTTTAAGATCAATGCAATCAAATCCTTGGTAATGGTGGGTTTATTTACTGTCAACAAGACTGAATTCTTTGAAGCCTTACATAGTCTTTGATAAAAAGCCAGATTTTGCTACCTCATCAGTCTAGGCTGCTTCTGTATATAATCTCTGAGACTGGGTGACATCTTGTATCAGAGCTAGAGTTCCTTGCCCTAACGATATAAAGCCCAAATGAGTCTCTTGAGATGTATGTTTTAAAAAAAAAAGTTTGTCTGTGTAACCTTGTAAGCATTGATCATCATGAAGAATTGATGGAGAGATCTAAGCAAGAATGTACTACATTAGGATAGATAGTCTGAAGCATACTTTAGTCCTATCTGTCCCAAAAAATGAGTGTTCAGCTATAAAACAGAGTTGAAATTGAGGCAAAAATGCAATAAGGCTTTGGATCTCCAGTGCATTATAAAGGAGGTACTGTTGCGGATGTAGATGTCATTCATCAAAATAGCAAAGGTCCAGGGACCCAAAAGGATTAACATGTCAAGTAGAAGGCAGAGGAACAACTTTGCTTTGTTGCGGATTTAACCTGTCAAAGTATCTTTTGCTACTAAATCAGCCGGTAGTTTTTTTTAATCCTTCTACAGCTTGTGCAGGGGTGGCAAGTGAATCGACTTGTGAGTCCATATTGGCCTGCCAAACTTTCATGGTCTGTTAAGGGAACTAATAAAAGTAACACACGTTTGTCCCAGCACCTAAGACACTCAGTTCCCTTGTGAAGGAAAAAGGAATTGAGAAGCTAGGTGTGAGTCGAAAGGGAAAAATGGGCTACGGGTAGGGAAAGCAAGACAAACACGTGAGCATCAGTTTCTGAAAAATACTAGAACCTGTAAATGATAATCAATATCAGGAGGGATATAAATTGCAAAGTAATGAATTCATGGAAAACAGCCCTTACTCACTGCTATGGAGTCATGTGGAGGAAAGGATCCAATGATGGAAACTGGTGCATGTTCTCAGACTATTAATTAGAAGACACATTGAAAAACAGCACTGGTTAGGAACCCAATCAAATAGCAAAAACATTCTAACTAGGGACCTGAAGGGAGTGCAAGAAAAAATAAGGACAGTGTTATGGAACGGAAGGCCAGCTGCACAAACTGCTGGAAACGGAAAATCCACCAACAGTGAGCCGATGCCAGGCACTGCTGTGCAGGACTCACTGATTTAAATACAGCTACTGCCTCCTTTTACCCAGAAGTAGTGTCTCTTGTGAATGGACCAACCCTTGAACCCTTACTGTCATATTGAATTGGACCCCACCACATAATACAGAAATATTAAGAATGCATGTGGCAGCCATTTTGGAATGGGAAGCACATCTAGGGCTATGAGTATGCAAAATATAACCCAAACCCAAAAGTCATCCGAGACCAAGTCATCATATCTTCCAGAAAAACAGAACTGGAAAACAGCCCCCTGTAAATCACCAGACAGAGGCCTTGTTGGTCACCCATACCACTCTTTACCTAGCAAGGTGCTCGGAGAAGGAATCACTTGCACCCAGTTTGAGTACCCATGTGAGAAAAGTCACTAGTGGATGGCTCTTCCATCTCTTCCTCTTCTGGCATAATGCCTGAAAAGCAAAATTCCTAATTGATTCATTTCATATTCAATAATCATTGGACATCGTTGTTTAGACATTATGCAGTGGATCACAATTTTGTACTGAGCACAATTCTGATTATGATGTTAAGATTAAGCACTAGTCAGATGTAGATGAATCACCTGACAAAAGCTTAGTCCGAAGGCAGAATCAGCAAATGAACAGTGACTTAGGGGCCACAACCACATGACCTCTGCTTCAATATTGAAGGAGCATGGCACCTGCCCAGAAAATGCACCCTAGGTATGTGCTGGGTCCTGCACTACCGATAGTCTCCAAGTTCCAACCCTGACCAACCTACCTCTCTCTCACACGAGACACCCAACTTTCTAATACTGCATGTACTGTGTCGGTACATGCTGGCACTCAGCCTCCCATCCTCTCCATCCAGCTGTAACACCATTAGGCTGGTGGGCAGGGATGAGCATGCTGTTGCACTCACATGCTGTTCCTGCCAAATTGTGTGACAAGCAAAGCCACTGAATAGTGTACTACATACCACAATAGACCTTCACATTCAAAGTGTTACATTTTATTTCCCTGTCCTAGGCCTAGAACAATGTAATATCAGGTGTAGGGTGTGTAGCTGCAGCCTGGATATGTTCACCTTACATCCTGCCCGTTACCAATAAAAGCAGATGAATGATGGTAAATACATAGCCTGGCCATTGTGATCTTCCAAACTCTGTCCCTCTGGCAAGACCATCTATGCTGGTGATGTCAATGATCCCACACAAGGTCTCCTCCTACAGCACAAGTATCAGTGCCAGTGATGGCCCTCTCCAGTAGCCACGTTCTCCTTGTAATATATGGCAAAGAGGTCTCCATTTCAAAGTAATTGAATCTCTTATTGCAATCTTCCACTGTTTATAGCTGGATGGGACACCATTCATCATCTCCATTATGGCTTGCCACAGCTTGCTTTGACCTTTGGTGGGCCTTCTTCTTCACCAACTCAGTCAGGCCCTGTAGCTTATGCTCTGAGAATATTTACTTTCTTGTTACTCAGCAGCCTTAGTTTGTGGTTGAGCATATTGTAATGTTGAGTTTTCTATCCTGGATAGAGGATGGCGATGAATTCTCTTGTTACCCTTTTACATGCCAGTGAAGCAAGGAAATGGCTGCCTGTTTTTTCAGCTGTGTCTGAAACAGGAGGAGTGAGTGAGGCTACCTGGCATCCAGTAGATGATATGTCAGAACACCAATTCCTGCTTGTGACGCACAGGAATAATGTATTTCCTGTGTGTTAAGTTAATTTTATTGCTTTTGAATTGCTGCTGCTGGTGATGTTGCCTTCCTGAGAGAGAGATCATCAACTATACCTCCCAAGGTACACTGATTTGTAGGTGGAGGAGGAGCTGAGAAGTATAACATGCATTTGATTTCCCTACTATGTGGGATGCCCTTGAGTTGTGGGTGGTGGATGAGTTGATTGATGGGGAAGGATGGTGTCAACTACACCCCCCAGGCTATACTGATTCAGTTTGGGAGGAACAGGAGGAGCTGAGCACTATATAGCAACATCAATGTTTGGGGGAGACTGGGCTGTGTAATGTCTCTTTACTTTTTGTTTTTAGTATGTGCTTTTTATTCCGCATCACCGGGAAACCTAAGGCTAAAGATAGCTCTCAGCCTGCCACAAAAGGTTCTACTCTTTCCACCATTGCCTGTTGTTTGGAACGTGCAGTGGACTTAATAACTAAAGAAACCAAACTGGTGGAGAGGCAACTTTCTACATGAAGGCCTGATCCCCCTCACCTGTCCCCTCTGATCGGTTCCAGAAAATCAGAACTGGAAAACAGCCCCCCTGTAAATCCCAAGACAGAGGCATCGTTGGTCACCCAGACCACTCTCTACCTAGCAAAGTGCTCGGAGAAGGGATCACTTGCAACAAGTTTGAGTACTCAGGTGAGAAAAGTCACTAGTGGATGGCTCTTCCATCTTCTGGCATAATGCCTGAAAAGCAAGTTTCCTAATTTAGCTATTTCCTACTCCATAATCATTGGACATCGTTGTTTAGACATTATGCAGTGGATCACAATTTTGTGCTGAGTACGATTCTGATTATGATGTTAAGATCTAAGTACTAGTCAGATGTAGATGGATCACCTCACAAAAGCTTAGTCCTAAGGCAGAAGCAGCAAACAAACAGTGGCTTAGGAGCCACAACCACATGATCTCTGCCTCTGTATTGAAGGAGCAAAGGACCTGCCCAGAAAATGCACCCTAGGTATGTGCTGGGTCCTGCGCTACCCATACTCTCCAGGTATCAACCTTGACCAACCTCTCTATTACACGAGACGCCCAACTTCTAATCCTCCATGTAGTGTGTCAGTACATGCTGGCTCCCAGCCTCCCTTCCCCTCCACACAGCTGTGGCATCATCATGTTGGTAAGCAGGGATGAGCATGCTGTTGCACTCACCTGCTGTTCCTGCCAAATTGTGTGACAGACAAAGCCACTGAATAGTGTACTACATAACACAATAGACCTTCCCATTCAGAGTTCTACATTTTATTTCCCTGTCCTAGGCCTAGAACAATGTAATACCAGGTGTAGAGTGTTTAGCTTCAGCCTGTAAATGGAGCAGAGGCCCCAGCACTTCAGTCTTGTGCAGCACATCCCAGTATCAATCCCTCAGCCCAAGCTGCCTGTCCAGCTGCAAAGCAAAACAGAAAAGCATATTATGCTTGAGCAAGGGAAGCTGGGCACCAGAGCAAAGCCCATGAGCATCCTTTGTGAACATACTGAGATACCTTTTTAATCATTTTTTTTAGCAAAGTCAACTGTGTGATCAATGCTAATTTTAAACCTTTAAATGAGCGATTATTGCAAATCAAACATGCTATGGTCAAAGTTGTAACTTTTGGGATACTATCGTCATTTCTTAACTTACAACCTCTGCTCCCAAAGCCAAGAACAATGACACATCTGCTTTGAGCGTTTCCGCACCTCCAGCAGGTACCACTTCTTTCTCTACATATGCCTATCAGGTAATACCCTGGGTTATGTGAGCCAGCTGATTGCCCCTGTAACTGCTGTTTTTAATTTAAACACTTTGGCCTCAATCCAAGGGTCACTTTTGCCAACTGTACACCTTGAAGACTGTCCCAATGTATTAGTTTTAGCTGACGCCCCACCTTTATCCCCCTGTTTGTCTAAAAACATATCTCAACATATCTCAACTAAAATAAAAAAAGAGCATTGGTTAGCCAAAAATATGAATAATCATAGATGGCTCTATCTGATAGGTTGAAAGGCTCATATCCTGGGTTAGATGATCTTCTAAATCACTGTAAAGTGATTGTGTGTAGGCCTGAGCAATATTTAAATTATGCCAGTGTAATTCACGTATTTGTGAGAATTTGACATCACGCTTGTTACGCAAAATTCCTAAAATTATGTCAAGTATGCACCATTTACACTTAAAATTTACCACAAAACACGCCATTCATGCAAAAAACATACCTGCGTGCAAACAAAAGAAAACGAGCGGCTGTTGTTTGTGGTGCTATGTTTAAATGCATCATCTTATCAAAAATTGACGTGAGGGTGCATTTCGCTGTAAAATATAGCGTGAATAAAACATCGCCCTGCTCCCATTCCCTGCTTAAGTTCTGGATAAAGCAATCACCTGCCAACTCACCAACCACCTAGAGAACAACAACCTCCTGGACCAATCCCAGTATGGGTTCTTCTCGAAACACAGCACAGAAACCGCTCTAATCGAATCCACCAATGACATGAGGTCTCTCCTAGACCAGGGAGTACCCTCTCCCAAACCCATGCATTTGTCAGATAGAGTCTTACTTGAAGTTTCCCAGGTACTTCACAGGAGCAGAATGTTGCTAGTTCCCAATGCCTCTCCGAGTTTCCCCAATGCTCCAGAAGTAACTTTCTAGGGAGTATGAAGGCATTCTCGGGGGGGAAAGGGGTAAGGGACAGAGAAGAGACAGCCTTGTCTTCAAGTTCTGGTGTCGTCTATCAGCAGCTACTCTATCTTGCTTCTTGCGCTGTTTTTGTTGTTTGACACTGCAAAATAAATGACACAATTACTAAGTTCTTTTCTAAGGTCTACTACTTCTATTATTTTCTAAATCCAATTATAACATACCCTTTTGAGGACTGGGCTATTGCCTCTCTTCATTTAATGGTAGTCTTAAGTAAGGACTCCAAAAACGATTTTCCAACTATGTAACTACCTGTAGGAATACAATACGATCTTATAACTAAGATGCTGTTTATTAACTATGTATTTCTTAAACTACTCTGTTTGGTAGAGCTATTAACCTTTTTTTTAATTCTTGTTTTGCAGGTGATAATAAACGAAGCCTTCCACTCTTCAGGAACAACAACTCTGGTAAGTATTTTCTCTAGGTCTACATATTGAGCGTAATATTCATAATCTAGTGCCTTTTGGTGAGAATTACTGTTTGTAATAACTGTGCAATAGAGAGACTGAGGTAAGATACAGGTTTCTAATTAAATATATTCTGAGAACTATGTCAGTATTTTTCTTAGAAAGTTTTGCTTCAAGGCTGTACTTGCATGACTGGAAACAGGGTTGACAGAATCTTCAAACTGGAACGAAGCCGGAATTGAACTGCCGGTGCTTTGACAGGTCATAAATCTTCAGGCTCTAATTCCTGGAAAACCCGTCGCGTAGCTTCGCTGAAACTACCGACGGAACAACAAAACGAAATCTCTGCTACACTACCTCAGAATTTCACGGACAAAACACCAAGCGCTGCTGCAAGGGCAACGGACTCGGTGAAGTGCGCACAGCTGAGGGCAAGCGCGAGCCTCAGCTGTGCTGGGAAATCACGCGCTCATTGTTGGAAGGCTGGAGCGCTGACCTTAGCGCTTCCAGCCATCTTTAAGGACCGCACCTTGATTAGTTAGGTCCAGGCCTTGTCGGTTAGCCTACCAGGGGGGTAAAAGGCTTTAGTTACCCTCCTTCTGCCAAATGCAGAAATAGCGCCCACAGGCTGGGATCTATTCTGCCAAGGTCTAAGGTTCCTGACAGTATCCCTCCGCAAGGGGGGTTCCCCAGGTCTCGCCTTAAGAGGGTATTGTTCATGAAAGGTCTTTACCAATCTCAGAGCATTTACATGAGAACAAGGTTCCCAAGATCTCTCCTCAGGACCATAGCCTTTCCAATCCACGAGGTAATACAGTTTTCCATTTTTCCACTTGGAATCTAAAATTCTTTTTACTTCAAACTCCTCTCCGTTCTCAGTTTGGAGTGGCTTGGGTGTTTTCCTAGGTCTGAGATAAGGTGAAGAACCCTTAAGTAAGGAGACATGAAACACGGGGTGAATTTTAAATTGTGTAGGTAGTTTTAACCTATAGGTCACAGGATTTAACTTCTTCTCAACTTCAAAGGGACCAATGAAGCGGGGCTGGAATTTCCGATTTCCTTTTAGTTTCAAATTTTTTGTGCTAAGCCATACCTTACTCCCTACCGAGTAATCATCTCCTAGTCTTCTCTTCCTGTCAGCATACTGTTTGTACAATCTTTTGGACTTCTCTAACTTCTCTCTAGCGGCCTCATGAGTTTCACTTAGATGTTGAACCAAGTCCTTAGGTGCTGGGACGGAAACCTCACAAGTACTGATCATTAGATTTGGGTGTCGACCATAGTTTAAATAGAATGGTGAATGGCCTGTAGAGCTATTTTAGGAATTATTATGTGCGAACTCTGCTGCCCAGAGAACGTCTAATCAATCCCCTTCTTGATCTAACAGAAACAACCTGAGGTACTGTTCTAGCTCTTGATTTGCCCTCTCTGTCTGTCCGTCTGTCTCAGGGTGATAGCTAGTGGAGAATCTGGTTTCAATATGTAACCCTGTGGTGAAGGCCTTCCAAAAGTGAGACAAGAATTGAGTACCACGATCAGAAATGAGAACTTTAGGGACTCCATGCAACCTCATCACATGTAAACCAAACTGTGTGGCTAATTCCTTAGCACTATGGGTGTCTATTAGTGGAACAAAGTGGGCCATCTTGGTAAAGGCATCCACAAAAACCAGGATCGTGGTGTAGCCCCGACTGGAAGGTAGATCTACAATTAGATTCACGGTCACCGTGTGCCACGGGTGAGGAGGGGTTGGCATTGGTTGAAGTAACCCCTGTGGTGATTGACGTGTTGGTTTTCCCTGAGCACAGATCCCACACCCTAGTACATACTGCTTGATGTCTTTTGTCATCTTGGGCCACCAGAAGTGTCTTTTAATTAGTTCTTCTGTCTTGTTTACTCCCTTATGACCAGCCATGGGGTGATCATGACAATCATGCAAAATTCGTTCTTGTAATTCCAAGGTAGGTATGAACAAGGCTCCACCATGATAAGGCAACCCATTTCGGATTTCTAGAGACGGGTCTGCCGAAGCCCATTGCTGAAGCTCTTCTGGAGTAAAAAACTCTCTTATTTTCTCATCCAAGGTTTCACAGGTAACAGTTCCCACAATTTTTGATTCTGGTATAATCTTTTGTTCGTCTATAACCATCTTTTGTTCTTCTGTATCCAACCTGAATAAGGCATCCGCCTTGCCGTTCTTACTTCCAGGGCGGTAGGTGATCACAAAATTGTAATCCGCAAAGTATAGAGACCATCTGAGTTGACGCGGCGTCAGAGTTCTCGCCGATTTCAGAAATTGCATATTCTTATGATCCGTATATACTGTCACAGTATGTCGGGCTCCCATCAGGTAGTGTCTCCACTCCTTGAAGGCATCTTTGATGGCTAAAAGCTCCTTCTCTGTAATAGTATAGTTGATCTCAGCCGGGAAAAGTTTTCGGGAGTGGTATGCGACTGGATGTAGTTGACCAGTCTCCTTATGTCTCTGGGACAGAACACCTCCAATAGCTTGGTCTGACGCATCCGTTTCCAAAAAAATGGGCTCAGTGGGATCTGCATGGAGGAGGATAGGCGCCGAAGTAAAACTCTTTTTTAGGGACTGAAAAGCAGCCTCCGCTTCTTCAGACCAGGAAAAAGGAACGCCTTTCCTTAACAAGCGAGTTATTGGAATCACCTTTTGGAAAAAGTCTCGAATAAACCTCCTGTAAAAATTTGCAAACCCAATAAATCGTTGTATCTCTTTCACAGTCGTAGGAGAGGGCCAATCCAACACTGCCTTGATCTTTTGCATATCCATAGTAATTCCCTCGGGAGATAGAACAAAGCCAAGGAAATCCACTGTGTGGACATGGAAGGCACATTTTTCAAGTTTGACATATAGGCTGTGCTCCCGTAGCTTTTCCAGGATTCCTCTGACGTGCTCTTGATGTTCTCCTTCTGACGCTGAGTAAATCAAAATGTCATCAATATATACGATGGCACACTTGTCAATATATTGACTCAAAACGTCGTTTATAAAATACTGGAAAGCTGCCGGGGCGTTGCAAAGACCGTAGGGCATTACCTGGTATTCGTACAAACCGAACTTGGTCCTGAATGCAGTCTTCCATTCATCTCCCTCTCGAACCCGGATTAGGTGATAAGCCCCTCGGAGGTCGAGTTTTGTGTAGATCTGGGCCCCTTTAACCTGGTCCAGGAGCACAGAAATCAGAGGCAATGGATATCTGTTCTTAACGGTGATTCTGTTCAGGGCGCGGTAGTCAATGCAAGTTCTTAGATCGCCCCCATCCTTTTTTGGCACAAAAAATAATGGCGAAGAGACTGGTGACTGAGAAGGCCGGATGAAGCCGTTCTTCAAATAGGTCTGGATATATTCTTTCAAATAGGTGTCCTCTTTCTCAGTCAGGGCGTAGATTCTACTGCACGGAAGGTTCGCTCCTGGTTCCAGCTCTATCTTGCAATCATAAGGCCTATGAGGAGGAAGTTTCTCAGCATTGACTTCGCTAAAGACATCCTCATAATCCCGGTACATTTCTGGAACTTCTTCAGTACGTATCACGCACACAGATGCTCCGTTCTCACACAAGCAGGAAGCTAGACTAGACTCCTTCACTTGATCCTTATCAAGATAACAGGATTCCTTGCAGTATTCTGAGTTCATTTTAATCGATCTTTTCTCCCAATCAATTTGAGGGTTGTGTTCCATTAACCATGGAAGTCCTAAGATTAATTGGAACTGAGGCGCATCGATTAAGTTAAACTGTAGGCTCTCTCGATGACCATCTGGCAGAACTAGCTCCACCTCCTCGGTGTGACTAACGATAGGACCCGACGAAAGATTCGTACCATCGACCACTCTCACTGCTTCACTCTTAGTTTTTCGGATTGCTAGCAATCCAATTTTTGAAGCAAATTTTATGTCGCAGAAATTTCCAGTAGCTCCGGAGTCTATCATGACCGATATGTCAGGTTGGATGAATGTTCTAAATTTCAAGGTAACTGGAAGAATTAAATGCGGAGCAGATGACTGCAGTGTGTTCGCCAACTGGTGAGAACCTGGAGTTGTGTTTTCTTTAGCATCCACCAGTCCAACCCCTCCTATTGGTGGTGCCGCAAGTTTTCCTTCGGTGAAGTTTTTGGTTTCTTCGGACAGGCTTTAACGAAGTGGCCACTGACCCCACAGTACATGCAAAGGTTATTCAATCTCCTCTTCTCTTTTTCTTCCTTAGAAAGGGGACCCCTCACCACCCCAATCTGCATAGGTTCTACAGTCTGGGTGTTCTCTGCTGTCCTAGTTCCTTCAGATCTCAACCGGTCAAATCTGGGTACACTCGGGCGAAACTCCCTTCTCTTCTCGCCTTTTCATTTAGTCTGTCTATAATCCAATTCTAGAACCAAATCAATAAGGTTGGAAATTTCAGTTGGCCGGTTGGGTATTTGGGACAGGGCATCTTTAATTTCGTCTTTCAAACCTCTGTAAAACAAGGCAGCTCTTTTATTCTCTGGCCAATCCGTCTCAACAATAAGCTTATTAAATTGGGCCAGGTAGGCAACTAATTCCTTGTTTCCTTGCCTTAACTCCAGCAACTCGTTGTCAGTGGCTTGAGATACTCTTCTCCGATCAAAAATTTGCTTTTTTTTTTTTAAATTCGTCAAAATCATACAGGATAGCTGAATCTTTAGAGACCAAAGGCAAGGACCAGGCAGCTGCGTCTCCACTTAAATATGATAGAACAAAGGCTACCCGGGACTGTGCATCAGGGAAAATGGCGGGCCGACACATGAAGTGCAGGGAGCATTGTGTAAGAAAAATTTGGGCCTTTTGAGGGTCACCACTAAAACGTTCTGGTGGGGCAAGCGGAATAACAGGAGATAAAGAGTGTACGACTTGTGTTGAGTTTCCAGGGTGTAGTAATGGGGTGGTATTACTAGCTTGTGTACCCTGAGGTGGGGCTGAAAAACTAGTGCCTGAGAAATAACCGTCCATTCTGCTGGCTAATTCTGTTGTTTCTCTCCTAGAGGCCAATAAGTCCTGTCTTAGGGTTTTGTTCTCTTCTCTAACAGCTAGCAATTCCTTTTGAATGACTTCTAAAACCCCTCCTAAACTCTTCAGGTCAAAACCCTCGGCCATTCTGCTCAGGTGAGTAAAAACAATTCGTGGGCACTTCACTCTGTCAGATAGAGTCTTACTTGAAGTTTCCCAGGTACTTCACAGGAGCAGAATGTTGCTAGTTCCGAATGCCTCTCCGAGTTTTCCCCACGCTCCAGAAGTAACTTTCTAGGGAGTATGAAGGGATTCTCGGGGGGGAAAGGGGTAAGGAACAGAGAAGAGACAGCCTCGTCTTCAAGTTCTGGTGTTGTCTATCAGCAGCTACTCTATCTTGCTTCTTGCGCTGTTTTTGTTGTTAGACACTGCAAAATAAATGACACAATTACTAAGTTCTTCTCTAAGGTCTACTACTTCTATTATTTTCTAAATCCAATTATAACATAACCTTTTGAGGACTGGGCTATTGTCTCTCTTCAATTAATGGTAGTCTTAAGTAAGGACTCCAAAAACGATTTTCCAACTATGTAACTACCTGTAGGAATACAATACGATTTTATAACTAAGATGCTGTTTATTAACTATGTATTTCTTAAACTACTCTGTTTGGTAGAGCTATTAACCTTTTTTTAAATTCTTGTTTTGCAGGTGATAATAAACGAAGCCTTCCACTCTTCAGGAACAACAACTCTGGTAAGTATTTTCTCTAGGTCTACATATTGAGTGTAATATTCATAATCTAGTGCCTTTTGGTGAGAATTACTGTTTGTAATAACTGTGCAATAGAGAGACTGAGGTAAGATACAGGTTTCTATTACATATATTCTGTGAACTATGTCAGTATTTTTCTTAGAAAGTTTTGCTTCAAGGCTGTACTTGCGTGACTGGAAACAGGGTTGACTGAATCTTCAAACTGGAACGAAGCCGGAATTGAACTGCTTTGACAGGTCATAAATCTTCAGGCTCTAATTCCTGGAAAACCCATTGCGTAGCTTCGCTGAAACTACCGACGGAACAACGAAATGAAATCTCTGCGACACTACCTCAGGAATTTCACGGACGAAACACTGAGCGCTGCTTCAAGGGCAACGGACTCGGTGAAGTGCGCACAGCTGAGGGCAAGCGCGAGCCTCAGCTGTGCTGGGAAATCACACGCTCATTGTTGGAAGGCTGGAGCGCTGACCTTAGCGCTTCCAGCCATCTTTAAGGACCGCACCTTGATTAGTTCGGTCCAGGCCTTGTCGGTTAGCCTACCAGGGAGGTAAAAGGCTTTAGTTACCCTCCTTCTGCCAAATGCAGAAATAGCGTCCACAAGCTGGGATCTATTCTGCCAAGGTCTAAGGTTCCTGACAGCATTATACCAGGGGCAATTCATTACATCTCATAGGGTTGAACATCTCTGGTATTTCATCTGAGTTGGCTCAGGAAACATGGCTATCATTCATTAAATCTTTTGATATTGTTAAGTTTCAAGAGATGTGAACTATTTCAGGCGTAGCCTGTGTTGGCTTTGTATGTTACTCTTCACCTGCTGTTCTTTCTTCCTGTGGGATGGCCAAAGGAGGCCTGTCAACATGATTTAGAGTTTCATTAAATTCATGCATAAGGCCTGTTAGTTCTAATCACACTGAGATCCAATTATTTTTTGTTTCCTGGGCAGTGGGTTTTCAATTTTACCTTTTCAATTTTTACCATAGTGGGTTCTCTAAAAATTCTCACTCTAAATTTCATTTATTGTTTATAATGATCGAAGATCTAATTTATCCCATCAAAGAAGGTCCCTGCCCATTTTTAGCATTATTTGGGCTGTGATTTCAATTCTAGAATTGGATCTGAACCATCTTTATCCAATCCTTCACTTTTGTCTCAAGTGGACGTACTTTCTTACTTACCTACCGATTCTCGGGGTACCGTCCTTTTCAATCTCTAAAATAAGCAATACTTTGTTAATGTTCATGACATGTATAACAATGATCAAGAGTATTTGGCAACGTTTACTGGGCAGGGATGGTTCTTTCAGATCTTATGTTTGATGGCTTTGTACAGTGATCACAAATGATCATATAGTCTTTAAATGTTACTTCTTTCTGTCTGAATGCTTTGGACATACATTACACCTCATTATGTGGTCGTTTTGAAACTATAAGTATAATGGATTGAGAAAATAATTTGAAACTGCTCAACCTTGATACATTTTTCTGCACTTTGTTGGGCCAAACGTTGGTTTTGTTTTAGTTTTGTCTCTTTTTACCCTCTAACCATATTTGAGCTCTTTCTTAGATTTTGACGCAACAATAAAGAAGTTGTTAACTAAACCAACCAACCATCTACAACAGGGCTTCTCAAAAACGGTTTGATACCTGATTGCTCACAAGCAAATAGGAGGCTTCGTCGCAACCTGGAAAGCAAACAAGGTGTAAAACTGAGGTAGCTCTTTGTTAAGTGACCTATAAACTATCTCTAAAAAAAGAGAAAAAATTATTTATATAATAATTTCCAAAGGGACAGTTTAGATCTGATTTGCTGTTGTCCATGTGAAATCTCCCATCAGACTCTCGTGCACCATTTTTCTGTAAATGTTATTGGTCTTCATCAACAAGATTTTTCATTTCTTTGATTATAAAAATGGGTTTGATAGATATAGACCTGTGTTGACGCGCTTACAAATGTTGTCTGACATCGAGACATGTTTTGTAGTAAGGACTTTTTTTTAATCTGATGTTTGGTTTCCTAATTTACTGCTTTTTAGGTTTCGCCTGCCCAGCGCTTGTGCTGTGCTTGTAAAATCTATTGTATTTAATATAAATCTTAAAAGGGGTATACATCCTGCCCATGCTTTTAATTGGTTTGTGTGCTTGCCACTTACTTTTCCTCCATTTCTATTGGTTGTCACATGCTATTTCCTGTTGTTCTCCCTGTGTTTTTCTTATCAGTAGCCCATGGCCCAAGTACTCCTATTCATTTGCTGTCTACATTTTTTTTACTCTGCCCTTTTCCTAATCTCCCTGGGGTTGCACGCATTTCATGCGTATTTGTTTTTCTGACGTATCCCCGTGGCAGCACGCATTTTAAGCATATTTGTCGGCTGCATGTTTTTTAAGAGCACTGACATACAGGAATAATTAGAATACGCTAATCCTTTGTAGAGGCTGAGGTGTTTGTTTCAGGGCAGAGACACTCTTTCCGGGGCTTTAGGTCCACCTTTGTGTGTTTTTTATTGACACAATGGCAGTCCAATTCCTGAGGCTGCTACATTAGCTCTTTCTCCCTCCCCCACGGACCAAACCTGGTATTTGCTCTTCTCATCCAGGACCTCTGCGTGGCTTAACCCCATCATCCCGACACGCATCCCATTTAATTTTCAAGTCATAAGCACCTTTAACCAAGATGTGTTGACTCTGCCAGTGCTTGTATTTGCTCATTCTCACCCGCCTGCACCCCCGTGAGAGACGCACTCCATAAGCTTTCTCTGCACTGCAAAATATCAAACCCCATTTCTTTATATGTGTCTCAATTTCAGGTACTTTGTGACTGAGAGTGGATTATATAATTATCTTTACAATTCAGCAGCAATGTACTAACATACAATGTGACAAAGGCACCATATTAATTCTAAAATTGCCGGGTTTCTCCATCAAAACCGATAATAGCTTGGGACTCCCAATATGTAATGTAAGCTAAGGCATTCAGCCTATCACTTCTGCCTAACTTCAGACCCAATCACAGACCACACTGTGAAACGGGCATCGGCCAAGTTGGTATAGTTCATTCCTTCACATTTAGTGAACAGGCTGAAATATGTACATTTTTTAAACTTATCGTTCTTACTTGTGGTGACGCCCGCCCCGTTCCGCCGCAGCTGCGTGCCGTTTGCGCGGAGGGCGCGGTGACAGTCTCTTCGGCCATTGCTGGTTGTTGCCTCCACTTCCGGGTGAGGTGGGGTGTGGTCTAGTCTTCACCGCATTTCCCCTACTTAACCTGATGCTTAAGCGGACGCACGCAGCAGGCGTGCTGCTGGCGCGCCTAAGGCAAGCCCATCTGCGCACGTCCGCGTCTGGCCAGGGCCAGGGGCCAGAAACCCTGGTCCGCTGCATTCAGCTTCTAGACTCTATTCTTCCCTTTTGTTGCTCAATTTTAGACCTTCTTTTAACGCGTCCTGCCAGGTTTTTACTCTTGATTTCTCCCTTTTACTTTGTTCTTGCTGCCACTTTGAGTGTACTTCTAACTTCCAGCAGAGGCCCGCACATGACCCTCAGGCTGGGAGTGGTGCACCTTGTTCTTTTCCCAACACTTTAACTGCTTCTTCATCAACTATTGAATTTCGCTGTTTCAGCTTAAATTGTCGCTCCCTACCTAAACATCACCTCTATCTCTCCAACTTCCTTGTTGACATAGATCCTGATGTAGTCTTTTTAACTGAAACTTGGCTTCACGATGGGTCCCTACCTGATGTTGTATCAGCCCTTCCTGAAAATTTTTCCTTGTTGATAATTAATAGACCCCTTAAAGTAGGGGGAGGTATCACCATTATTTTTTTTTTTAAATCTATAACTGTAAAATTGTGGACCTCCAGATTCCTAACTGTGAAGCCTTGGCTTTCTCTATCTCTCTTTCCCATAAGTTTACCTTTTCGGGTGACTCTTATCTATTGCCCTCCCGGGCCTCCCCACAACTGATGTTTAGCTCTCTCTGACCCGCTGGCCCCCCATATTCTTCGGGCCGCCAATTTCTCGGTGCTCGGTGATCTTAACCTCCACCTTGTAAACCCAAATGATAAATCAGCATCCGCATTTATAGAGGACATAAATACTCTTAATCTTTCGCTGCTAAATTCATTACTCACTCCAATTGCAGGGCACCTTTTGGACCCTATTTTTTCTAATCTTTCTACTTTATCCCCTGCGCCTCCCATCCAGCTTTGCTGGACTGATCATTTTGCAGTTCCTTTTACTATTAAGCTTTCTTCTACCTTTTCTTCTAGGCTGACTTCATTGCCTAAAACTAGGACTTGGTCTAAACTTAATTTGTCGGCGCTTAACAAATTGCTTCTTGATAAAATCCCCTCTCTTGCTTCCTTTCCTGATCAAGACCAGCTTTCTGTGCATCAATGTCTTACAGAGGCCATCAATTCTGCCCTAAATCTTTAAGTAAAGCTACAGCTCAGAATTCATCCTCCTGCCCCCTGGTTTACTGATCCTCTAAAACAGGAGAAAAAACACTGCAAAGCCTTAGAAAGACGATGGAAAAAAACACTATTTACCAAATGCGAAGTTGGAATATTTGGGAGCACTAAAGAAATATCATGCTCTTTGCAGATTGGCTCATTCAACCTTCTTTATTGAGAAGATTTCGAGCTCCCAAAACTGCGAGAAAACTTTGTTTAAAGTTGTGATTAAACTCTCGGCAGCTAGTACTTTCTTGCCCCCTCCCTCGCTTTCCCAACTTCAATGCGATGAGCTGCTAGCGCTGTTCTTTTATAATAAAGTCAAGTCCATCCATGGCCAACTTGCTGTTGATGCCTCCCAACAAGGGAATCTAACGTTTCCTTTAAACCAAATGGATGGGCGTCCTGAATTTTCCCCCCAGGTTCTTGAGTCTGGGGAATCCACACAGATCAGGTCATGGCTCCCTTTGGATTTGCCTACCCTGCAGCTGTTGTTGAGCTCTATTAAGTCTGGTTCACCTCTTGATCCCCTCCCTCCCTCTAAACGTAGTCTTTTGGACGAGGCTGCCCTTACTGTGATCCTTAACTTTCTCAATACTTCTTTAAGTACAGGCTCGGTATCTCAGAGTTGGAAACATACACTCGTCCTTCCCCTATTAAAAAAGGAAGGTCTTAATCCTCTCTGTTGGTCAAATTTTCACCCTATATCTCTTTTGCCTGTGTTCTCTAAAATTTTGGAAAGGCATATTAATGCTCAACTTTCCTCTTTTATCACAACTCGTAATTTACTGCACCCTTCACAAACTGGTTTTAGACCAGGCCACAGTACCTTCCCGGGGTCACTGAATATCTCAGGCAACAACTTGACTCCGGTGGTACTTCTGCCATCATTCTGCTAGATTTGAGTGCAGCTTTTGACACGGTGTCACATTCCATTCTGACAGACCGTCTTGAAGCCTCTGGCATTAAGGGTCTGGCTTTGAGGTGGTTGATCTCCTTTTTAAAAGACTGCACCTTCCAGGTCTTTTCGAATGACTTTAGATCTAATACTCTAGCTTTAACCTCTGGAGTGCCTCAGGGTTTAATTTTGAGCCCTTTGCTTTTTAACATTTATGTTCGCCCTTTGACTGACATTGCTGAGAAGTCGGGATTGACCATCTTTTCTTATGCTGACGACACACAGATTATATTTTCACTTTCTACAGCTGAGCATCAAGAACCTTCCCTGCTTCAGCTTGGCTTGAGTAATGTCTCCTCGTTGATGACCAGTAATGCGCTAAAGCTAAACGGCACTAAAACAGAGGTGATCGTTCTGGGTAATAACCCTGAGCTTTGGGGAATTAAACATTGGCCTGACACGCTGGGCCCTTTGCCTGCCTCTGTCTCCAAAGTCAAAAACCTGGGTTTTATTATTGATAAAAATCTTTCCCTCAAACCTCAGGTGTCCAGGGTCACAGTGTCCTGCTTTGCTGTTCTTAAATGGATTAAAAAAATCCTCTGGCTAATTCCACCGGCAGCTGAGAGAACGGTTTTGCAGGCTCTGGTAATCTCCAGGTTGGACTACGACAATGTGCTGTATCTGGGTGCAGCTAAAGCCTCAGTCCACTGGTTGCAGGTTATTCAGAATGCAGCTGCGTGTCTTTTTTTCCATCTGCCTAGATGCGCTTCTGTGTCTCCTCTGCTCCATCAACTTCATTGGCTTAAAGTTAATAAGCCCATTGAGTTTAAGGCCCTATGTTACATGTATCGGGTCAAAAGTGGCCTTGTTCCCTCTTATATTCAAAGATTGGTAACACCTTATGTGCCGGCTCGACAGTTGAGATCCTCCAGTCTCTCACTGTTTTCAGTTCCCAGGTTTCGTCTTGTCCGTATGAGGGGACGCTTTTTTTCCTACCTGGGCCCCAAGCTCTGGAATGCTCTCCCAATCGATCTCAGGAATTGTCACTCTCTGTTAGCTTTCCGCAAGCACTTAAAGACTCTTCTTTTTAGCGACCTGGCTTGACTCTTATCCCGGCCTGTTGTTGCCTAGCGTTTGCGTGGCTCTGCCTCCACTTGTCCAGCGCCGGGAGACCCTGTTGGGTAGCTGCGCGCTTTATAAATCAACAAATACAAATGGGAACAGCCAACACTAGTCTTTACTCAGCAAGAAAGAGGGGAAGCATTTCTCGCCCATCCTATTCTAAACGCACTTCCCAGAGATACAAGTTTATTGAACTACTTACATCTTGGTGACCATTGTTCTCATTTGTGTAGAGGATAGCCATTTTGTTATGTGCATAGAAAGGCGAGTGGGGGCAGACGTTATCAAAGCAACGTCTCGGAAAAAGCACTTGATAGGCAGAGTATGACTTTTGGAATGGTTCCTCGAGTTTGCTTGAGGTTATGAAGCAGAGAGGGAGGGAGTCTGTGCTGCGAGCTTTCACTGGAAATAAAACCAGGGGCAGGGTAGTGGAAGGGGGACTAGAAAATATTGTACCCTTTCCAAAAGAAGTTTGAGTGGATGCCTCCTGGCACACTCGGCTCACCCTTGCACTTCTACGTGCTCTCATTTTTTTCATTTTGCGCGTTCAGTGGCATTCCAATCTCCACAAATATGCTAATGATGCAGAACAAGTGCCATTGACAGGTATTTGCAGGCGTGCCATGGCAAGCATATTCACTAAATTAAAGTTTTACTCTCAAGTCATACAAGTTCAATGTCACTTGCCTAATTTGTTGCTGCCTTAATTGTGTTGTTACTGGCATCTTGTTGAAAAATCTCGAGGTTTGCCTTGCAAGTTGCACTATGAGTTCACACAAAGTGCAGGTGAGTCGATGGTGATAGCGGCCTGTCCCCAATCAGGCTCACCTTGACGTCAGTGGTATGCCCATAACACAGGACATTGCTGTAGAGATGGCTTATTGGCTAGTGCAGCACATGTGTCTGCCAACAGTTCCATGCCCGGCTTAGGTCCTACTGCCAGTGCTTGTTTGGATATCCTGCATCAGCAGACCCATTCAAGTTAATTTATAGTGGTCTCATTTTTGCTGCACAAGCTATTTAGTTAACTCATTTTGGGCACAAACTGCATCATTCTTGTCTGAATAGAAACACTTTCATCCAAGTATTTTAAACCACTGACATTATCGCAAATGTTTCCAAATTTCATGGCTGCCAAGTGACTTCATGTAGTATGTGCCATCTTCATCCATCTTGGCTTTTTAGTGAATAGTGCTTTGCATGCTGAACATTATGAACCCAAGCTTACAATGGTAAAAATTGTAGATGTCCAAGACAACGTCGAGTGCACTCCTGTGGATTTTCGACTACCTGTTATATTGGCATGCATAAAAGAATGGGTAAATATGCATTTGCATATTTAGCTATTTTTTATTACAGAGAGCATTTAAAAATTAGTGATAAGTTGATTAGTGATAAGATATTCAGTTTTCTGACTTCCAATTACTTTCTTTTGTGCGAAAAAAATACGGAAGTCATCAGTGCTTTGCATTACAGTGCTATCTAAGTTTCACAGCATTAATGTAAACATGCAATAATGTAACATGAATACTTCGCAAGTTATAGTTCCATAGTGGAATTTTACTGTGAATTTTGCAAGTTGATTTTGTGCAATCGTTTAGTTGTGACAGTTTAATTTTCTGGAGGAGTGACACGAGTCTGTCCTATTTTCAGTTTGCCAGGTCTGTTTCTGAGCAAACAGCTTTAATAGGAACATTCTTATTCCACAAAGAACATAAGCCAAGGTATAGTGCCTCGCACTGAGTAAGGATGAATGTGGGAGCTATCTAGTCATTCGTTCACCAATAACTCTAAAAGAGCTCACATTTCTCTCTTCACTGCACTTCTCCATCTCACATCCAATCTCTTTCAAATTCTGTGCTCTGCACCATCACTGAAAAACACAAATTATGTGTGTAATGTGAATTGCGGGAAATCTTGGGAGATGATGTCAGCACCAGTACTTGACAATAATTTGCACTGCGGTGTTCTGTATATGTTATTTCTTCTTGGCTCTAAATGACTGCCCAGGCTTAATGCTTGGGCACCACTGGTCCACCCAGGTTGTACCTCAGATGAGCACAGCTGCTATTGAAAAGAAGGTGTTATGGCTCCATGAGTGCAGCACTGTTGCTTGTCAATATTGATAAGCTGCTGACACCCCACCTGCTTGAAATCATGTGGTTGTGCAGCAAGGCTGGCAGGCGCTTCGCAACTGAAATCTTTACAAAGCGCATAAGTGTTGCTGCATGTTTTTATTGTACCGCAATGGGTAATGCAGGATTGCTGGAAATAATTGATGGTTTTTTTTAATGGTGCACAGCGCCTCTTTGAGGCCATAGAACACTTTATTAGGTTTTGCCTGCACATTTATTTTCTTTCCGATTTTTTACTTGCTCGTTGACCATCCCTTAAATCCTTACTTACCTTCTTTCTTCCTTCCTTAGTCCCTCCTCCTCTCCTGCTTTCCTTTGTTGATGTTCTCTTTATTTGTCCCTTACTCTCTCCTCGTAACATAGTGCCTTCTTTCTCTATTTCTTTTGCACCACAATTTTACTATTTTTCCACTTGTTTATCTCTGTTCTTCCTCTCTCCCACTCTGCCCGGTTCTTACTCCTAACACATACTTACTTCCCACCCACCCCCCTCCTCGCCTCTGCATTCTCTCTATTGTCCCTGCGCTAATTGGTTTTTCTCATACAGTGTCACACAGAGAGTAAGGTTTTAATATTTTCATTGCATCTATCGGTAAGCATGCACACCTTTTGCATGTGACACCCGTAACTTCTGGAATTTAGGTATCCCTGTTCAAATATTAGTTTACCATATCAGTTTTACACCTGCTCACCAAACTAAAGCTTACAACAACAAAAAAGTATTAGAATCATATAGGCGAAACCTATTGCATTTTCCAATGCTTGTTTTAACATGTGATGAAAATGGATGATGAAAACATCTGTCTATAATGCTGTGCTCTTATAATCATATTTATAACCGAATAAAGTTTTTTTTAATGATGGCTCATTGCACTTTTCATGTATGTGGTGTCACTTGGCTGTGCTTTTATTGTATTCATAATACTGGGAATGTGTGGACTGTAACACTGATTCTGTGGACTAGGTAAAAAGGCTTAATCACATCTCTAGGGCCTGGATTTAGGATACAGAACTAGGGTTACCGGGTGCTAAGTCTCTGCACAAGGCAATGATACAACTCGTAATGAAGAGTTTACAATGCAGCTACACTTGGATATGAACCAAATGTGCGATAGACCTTAATCGTGAGATACCTTTACACAAATCATGTAGATGAATTTAACTGGCTGAACGAAAGCAACAGTTAGGAAACAGAACCCTCAAAGTCATCCTTCACAACCAACAACACAGCATACAATATACATGACACAACAACCCACCATCGTGAAGTCATTCTGTATGGAATACACTCAACATGACATACATGACTTAACAGGGACAATGAGCATGCAAATGACAAACAGGAAGAGGAATTCAACCATTTACATATGAATGTGTGCCATATACATCATATCAGCTAATTGTCTTCCCCAAACAAGGCAGGAGGAAGTGACATAAACTAATATATGCACATTACTTATAATTTGTATGTGTGATGCATTTAGCCTCACATACACACATATACTTACAATCTTCTAATGTTTTGTTGTGTGCATGAAAGAGCCCCTTCATGACCAGACGCAATCCTGTACATGACACTGGAACACTTGCTCCATGGTGTAAGTGTCCAAGACATTGTAGCTACACTGCCATAAGAGGAGCAGCACACGAAGATAGTACATATGTTTCTAATCCTGTATAAATGTGTTAATTTTGGTTCTAACCCTTTCATGCAACTCAGAACAGCAAGTTACCTTACTGCATTCAGTACTGTCAGGATATATTACATGTGCCATATAGAGTTTGATAGAGAAGGTAGTTTGTAACAATTGAGTCCTACTGCCCATCCTATTGCATTGTCCAGAGAATAGTGGCTTGTGCCCCATGTTCAATCAACCATTCCCTAGGTCAGCGCCAGGGACTACTCCATCTCCACTGTTGACATAAAGCTCCAATTGATTACACCAGTATGTTCTCTATGACTTTTTGTCATTTGTTGATCTTACAATGTAGATTGAGTCGAGCAATGTGTAGTCATCGCTGTCTGTTACCCCCATGCTACAACTGTTTGTAAAGGGCTATTGAAAAGCAGAAATAAAACCACAGCATGACACCTGCTACCCATGGGGAAAGTCTGATTGTGGTTTGTGTATCCCAATAAATCAAAGATCACATGCTAGATGTATAGGGGAAAATAACATTTTTAAACAGACCTGTTTGTCTCCTTCTTGTTCATAATGCCATCCCTCACTCAGTCAATGCATAGGCATTTCACATCATGACAGCTGTTGCAGACAATATTCATGATGTCCACGGAGATGGAATTTTTGGACGGAGTGTTAAATGGCAACCAATCATCGACAACAGACTATGAAAACACATAAAGGCTGTTACACAACTGGTGGATCAAAAGAAAAAAGTGTCAACCAGCTGATCATGTACCTGCATACCCTGCTTCTATTTGGGACAACACCCCACTTCTCTGGATGTTGACATTGGTGAAGGTTCAGACGTATTGCAATGTTGTGCAAGACACACCAGGTTAATATTACCACACAATTTCATGGGAATACAGCAGCACCCCCAACACGGTCAAAACATCTGAATCGTGACTTTAGGAGACCAAGAGTGTGCTCTACGATGGCTAATGTATGAATGTGTGCCCTATTGTACCTACACTGAGGTACAGTGGCCGCACGTTTGTATGGTGTGAGGGGAGAGTGCATACACTGCATAATTTTTTAGGGGAAATAATGAAACATTCTAAATGGACCTCTCTCCACTGTATGGAAAACAATATGTAGTGTCTGTTAGAGTCATGTATGTGTTATGAGTATGAGTCATTTGGTATGGTTATGGATATGTAAACAACATTTATACATATTAGACCTGTATGGTGCATGAGTACTTACTCAGAAGCAACAAATTCCCAGATTTTCCAGCTGCCAAGCATTGCACAAAAAAGTGACGTGCGGAACATAAAGCTGTTGTCTGAACAGCCCAAGAATACAGCATACACATCGGTAAGCAGCCACTGGCATCACACACATCCTGCACATTGGTGGAGTGCCAGCTGTGTCTGCTGCGAAATACATGTGTAGTGTAATGAGGTGGCTGAAGTGCCACATGAGTGCAATCAATTGGGGGGCGTGGTGAGCGGCCGAAGATGGCGGACGCGTGAGCGCAGTTCTCCGCACCGGCCCTGCTGTTATCCTGTCACAATCAATGGCATAGCCCGGTTTCAATA
Organism: Calotriton arnoldi; assembly: GCA_963921515.1. Classification (NCBI taxonomy): domain Eukaryota; kingdom Metazoa; phylum Chordata; class Amphibia; order Caudata; family Salamandridae; genus Calotriton; species Calotriton arnoldi. The sequence goes on from CAWUFW010005419.1 coordinate 708,253, forward strand.
GCCGGGAGCAGTGGTCTCGATGCCGGAAGCCGAGGCGCTGACCCTGTAGGAAGCCCGGGCGCTTGGCATGATCTGCTGGCGTGTGGCGACCAAGAGAAGTAGTGGATCCTGGAGCCCCGGTCTCGAGTGTTGAGAGGGGGCGGAGCCTGCCGGAGCCGCTCGAAGGTAGAAGCAGTGCGAGTGCGGGGCCCCAGCTAGAAGTGAAGGACCAACCACGACAGCGAGCTCCTGAGGGTCGCCCAGGGTTGGAATAAGTACTGTTTCGTCCGAGATAGCCGTGATATATCTGCCGTGTGAAGCTCGTGCTGGGAGGGGGAGCCCGGAGCACTGCATTCGGGCCTGCGGAGCTACGGAACCTGCCGGAGCTGCCTAGCCGTAGACACAGAGGCGTGGATGCGAGGCCCAGGCCCGGAGAGAAGGGCCCAACGAGACAGGAACCCCTGGGTACCGCTGCGAGGAGATTGCTGACTGGCAGCGGTGGACAACTGCAGAGCGCCTGGTTTCATAATGATGACGCAGCATTACTGAGGAGAGGTCCACAGGCGGAACTTGACTAGCGGGACAGCCGACTGTTGCTGGAGAGGCGAGTGGTGATTGGGGAAGATTGTGAGCCCCGCTCAGAGCCCCGCTGAGGCCCCAGCTGACCTCTGGGAGCTATATGGAGAGCTGGACTTGGGCGGTTACCCGGGCCCAGTGGAGCACTGAGAAATTGAGGTGCGCTCCCAGCAGGGGGAAGTGTGACTGCGGCCCGAGAGGAGCGGCCTGTACGTTGGGCTTATAATAGTGGCGCCAAGCAGTGAAGTACGGACTGTGTGGGTGAAAATTGGAGAGCGGTGGAGGGTGCAATCTCATCCAAAAGGGAGGACTGAAGGCGGTCCCACTGAGACGCTCTCCTGTGGTAACGGCACCGAATTTGGGCGAACCCGGGAGCAGCGTGGTCGAATAGCCTACCGCCCGGAGAAGACGACCTCAATGGGTTCGTAGCGCTGGTTGCTCTGGAGTGCAGGTGAAATTTTTACAGTTCTGTGTACAGGACTGCAGGTCTCATCAGTGCGGTGACTTAGGCGTGTGCTGCGACCAGAAGAGGCCCACGTACAGAAGCGGTCAGGCCTCGAGTGGGGGGCGGCAAAGGGACCTGTGTCCTGGTGGGGTGGCATTTGGAGCTTAACCGCAGCACTGGGACCGGGCTCCTCCAGAGCCCACTAGGATGGGGAAAACACATGGGAAACAAGCCGGGACTACGCCCGAGCATGAGGAGGACCCCCCTGATCGGATGAGGAGTAGCCCTGAGCCTCAACCGCGACAAGACCCCATCCAGCAGCCGCTGTCCAGAATATTGGAAGCCATCTCAGATACAAAAGCCATGCTCCACCAGGACATCAGCACAGTGTCGGTGGGTCTGGGCCTCCTCTGAACAGAACACCAAAAACTCAGTGAGAGGGTGAAGGGGGTGGAAACTGGACTTGAGGAACTGGCGCCTGAACACATGGGCCTTTCCCAGCGAGTAGCGGAACTTACGGACAAGGTCTAGATTTTGAGACGACGGAGAAGGTCGCAGCCGTGCAATAATATCCAAATTTTTGGTCTGCCGGAGGGGATCGAAAAGGGGGACATGATGGTATACCTAGAGCTGTGGCTTAGAGATATAGTGGCCCCGGGAGAGCTGACGCAGTTCTTTATGCTAGAAAGAGCACACAGGGTACCAGCCCGCCAGGCAGCGCCGGGCCGCCCCCCAAGACCAGTGGTGGCCAAGCTGCTGCATTACAAAGATAGAGACATTATCCTACAGAAGGCCCGCACGGATGGCCCCTTTATGGTTAATAAAACTAAGGTATCCATGTTCCCGGATAATACGTTGGAGGTTCAACGGAAGAGGGCCTCATACTTCGAAGTCAAGAAGGCATTTAGAGAGGAGGGCGTCCAGTACTCGCTCATGTTTCTGGCCAAGCTCCGCATTTTAGTGGACGGTAAGAACCACTTCTGCGAGAACCCCCAAATGGCCTGGGAATGGATTGAGACCTATCGCAAGGAGAGACCGGGGCAAGCACCAAAACCCCAGCGGACGGCGAGGGACCGGAGATCTGGGAAGCGCTCTCGGAGGCGGTCAGAACGAATAGGAGCGAAGAAGCCAAACTCATCGCAGACCAAGCTGGAAAGAGCGGCAGCACTGCAGGCGGTGGTGGAGATCGCCAGGGGAGGGGCCTTCCCATCGGAACAGGGTTCGAGATCTACGAAGGGGACTGGGGACTCCGACTCGGACTCATCTGGCAAGGCTAGCTTGGAGCTCCCGGTGGTGACCCCACACACGGCAGATGATATCATATAGCGGGGAACGGCCAATCTAAGCTACTATGGGACTGGGTCGGTGCTGGAGAACTTGCAATAATACCCACAGGGACTTGATCTGTTGCAGCTCCTATAGACTTGATAAGTCAGCACAGCCGCAACCCCCCTGGAGGCCTTCACTAATTATGGTTTGGGCCTTCATAGCTTTGTAGTTTTGTTAACGTAAAGTTTGGGCAGATGGCTTTTGCCAGCATGCCCTGGGGCCGGGGAGTTGTTTTAAGTTTGGGATTTTTACAGTTGCTCAGTCCTGTCTCTCATGCATGCGGGGGTGCCTCATTGATGAATCCTGCTGTTTCGGGGGGGGGAGCTGCTGGGAGAGGTGTATTGGTGAAATGTAAAAGGAATGCAATGGCGCCACATGAGGTGAAACTACTTACATGGAACATCAGAGGAATGGGCTCCATGTCTAAACGATATAACATTTATAATTACCTGAAACGATGGGGAGTGCAAATTGCGCTATTGCAAGAGACCCACTTGACCAAGGGGGAGGTTGAGAGATTGAGAAGGCGATGGAGGGGACAAATTTATGCCACTGGATTCTCTGCGTTTGCCCGGGGGGTGTTAATATGGATTCGACCTAGGGTTCCCTTTGAAACAATTCACACCTTAACAGATACAGAGGGAAGCTATGTGCTAGTGACGGGGAGAATAATGGGTCAGGAGATAACAATCTGTTGTTGCTACGCTCCCAATCACGATCAGTTGGCATATTTGACCTTCCTCTCTGCGCACATAGAGAGCATAGCAGTGGGGCAGTTGGTGATGGGAGGAGATTTTAACTGTGTGGCGGATGTCCAATTGGACGGATCCCACCCGCCCTTGGCGGGAGCACAAGCACATAGGACAGCGGCAGGGTTGCGGGAGTGGATGGCACACTGGGATTTACGCGATATCTGGCGCATACAGCACGGTGTTGCTAGGAAGCATTCCTATTACTCGCATCTACATCACCTCCATACGAGAATAGACACATTCTGGTGCTCACAAGTCATTGGCTCACTCACCCACTCCACTGAAAACTTGGGCCGCACATACTCGGACCACAGCCCTCTGATGTTGACCTATTGCCCCCGAAGGCATAGGCCCCCAATACCTACATGGAAACTCAGCCCTGGGACACTGGAAGATGTGCCTTTACGGAATCTTTACGCACTGCTGTGGACACATTCTTCACTGAAAATGCGGATACCGCCTCTTCGGCGGTAGTGGAATGGGAGGCTTTTAAAGTAGTCGTAAGGGGACATTGCATGGGGCAAACCATTTGGGATTCAACGGGAACTTCATAAAGAGCTCACAGGGATTGAAGGTGATCTGCAGATCCTAGATAATATGCAAGGGCCGGGAACCCGGGAGCGTGAGCAATTACTGGCTAAGCGTAAGCAATATGATGAGGCATTAGAGAGGCTCCGATCACATGACTATAGAACATACCTGGATAGAGTACAGAGCGAGGAGGGGAAAGCTGGGCGACTACTAGCATGGATTATTAGGCCTGAATCCCGGGGGTCTACGATCATCCGGATCAAGATTGCGGAGGACGAGATCGAGTATGACCCAGATAAGATAAACGGTGCATTCCAGACATATTATGAACCACTGTACACAGCACCCCTGGGAGCCTTGAGGGAGATGATCGCTGCCTTCTTGGCCCCCTTGGCCCTGACGGTGGTCGAGGAAGAAGCCGTGGAAGACTTGGGGGGACCGATTACCCTTCAGGAGGTCAGGGGGGCCATGGCAATGCTGGCTGGAGGAATAACACCAGGCCCTGATGGCCTGCCTGCAGAGTTTTATGCGAGATATGGGTCCGCACTGGCCCCCCCGCATGGAAACCCTGTACAACGAGGCCCTTAGCCTGGGACAATTGCTGCCTTCCACGTGCTCCGCAATGGTGATACCACTTCCCAAGACCGAAAGTTTAGGGCAGGGGTGAGGTACTATAGACCTTTGTCTATGCTTAATACTGATTTTAAGTTACTTAGTAAAATACTAGCGCTTAGACTGATGCCTCACATGAAAAACTTGATTCACTCTGATCAAAACGGGTTTGTTCCCTCCCGGAACACATCGTATAATCTGCGTCGGCTATATTTGGTATTATACCACTCAGAGGCGAAGAATTTTCCACGGGCAGCACTTCTCTCAGTAGATCTGGAGAAAGCATTTGATACGGTCAGGTGGGACAACTTAGTAGGGGTTATGTGGCAAATGGGATTGGGAATGGGCTGGCAGAAATGGGTCCAACTGTTATATGCATCTCCAACAGCATGGGTCAGGACGGGTGGCACCATCTCCCCAGAATACGCAATATCCCGTGGGACTCGACAGGGCTGCCCCTTGTCCCTGCTGTTGTTTGCACTGGCAGTGGAACCGCTGGCTGTACTCTTCCGCGGAGTAGGGGAAGGGCTGGGGATACCGTTGAATGGAAGGACATATATAATTTCCCTATATGCCAATGATCTATTGATCTATCTGAACGATGCTTGTACTGGGGCTAGCTCCGCCTTTAAGTTACTGGAGAGCTTTGGCCGCCTATCCGGTTTACAGGCTAATCATCGTGAGACTCATTTGTTCCCGTTGGCCGGTCCACTCCCTAGACCTGGGGACCTCCCTGATGAATATAACTGGACTCCGACCTCCTTTCGGTATTTGGGTAATCAGATCCTTCATTCTTTGGACGATATGAGAGAGGGTAATCTGGGAAGGGCAGTCCAATCACTGCGTTCTAGTGTGGCTTTCTGGAGCTCGCTGCGATTACCGCTGATGGCTAGAATCTCACTGACCAAGATGGTCATGCTGCCTCGTTTATTATATTTCTTTGTTAACTTACCGGTGATGATGCCTGCGGGCTGGTTTAGGCCACTGGACGCACTGGTGCGGGACCTTATCTGGGCAGACGGGAGGTGCAGAGTTGGGTTGCGGACTTTGCAGCGTCCTATGAGGGAGGGAGGCTTGGGAGTACCAGACTTCGAATTTTACCAACTAGCCGCCCAACTACAGTGGGTGGCGCAATGGTTGGAGGGGGTGAACCAGGAGGGAACATACCTAGTGGAGCCAGGACAAAACCCACGGTTATTGCTAGCTAAATTCTTGAACTCGACCACAAAAGTGCCTTATACATTGACACTGCAAACTACGGCCTTACAGTGCTGGAGAAGGTGTATGGTGAGGCTGCCGGTGGGTCCGAGATACACACCGGTGCTGCCATTGATAGGGCTTCCCTACAGAGAACTTCAGGTGATCCTGGTGGCAGAACATCTGCTGGCCTGGACCGGGGCAGGGCTTGATACGACCGGGGACTGTTTCTAAGACAACTGCTTATTTCCCTTCGCAGACCTGGCGGAGAGTTATGGACTCCCTGCTGGTCAGTTTCTTTGGTACGAAACACTGGAGAGGACATTTGAGTGGCTGTGGGGGGCAGGAAGAGAGGAGCCGACTATACATATGGTTCTTCATTCCTTGATAACACGGTACAGCCGGGCATCAAATAAAATGGTTCTATGCATCACGCCTAGAAGCATCCTTGTCCCCGATGTTAGATCTTCGGGGGAAATGGGAGAGATCCCTTAATAAATCATTCACAGATGCGGAATGGCGCCGTGTTTTGGAATCACCCAAGAAGATCTCTCGCAATACCCGCCTGAAATATTTACAGTTTAACTATGTCCATATGACATATATCACTCCACATCGCATACAGCTTCATTTGGAGGGGAACCCAGAGAGTGCCCAAGATGTAAGCAATTAGACGTGGACTTCCTCCATATGACTTGGGGCTGTCCGATCGTGCGAAGGTTCTGGGAGGCAGTGATGTCTAAAGTCAATGGCACACTGGGTCGTACGCTAGCCCACTCAGCTGAGGTCTGTCTCCTGGGGTTATATCCCAGACCACCTAAACTCAAGGTGGGAAGCCGATTTATTGACCTGTCCCTGGCCTTAGCAAAAAGACAAATTTCGATAGCATGGAAATCGGCTATGGGACCACAGATTGGGCTTTCGACCCAAGAGGTAAATAGATGGGCAGCAGCGGAGGGCAGGGCTTCGCATAGAGAAGAACTGAGGGGCCTGCGCAGGCGTCCCATAGCAGAAGCATGGAGGAAAGTCCTATTCAATTGGGAGCACCTGAGTGGCCCCAATAGTGAAGAGGAGGGAGGTGGGTCTGCGTCGACTGGTTCTGACTGACTGGTCTAGGTGCATGATACCCCTCCCGTTTGGGGTCCCTCCGCGCCTCTCTCCTCCCTCCCCCCCCCCCAATGTTAGCGTGAGTGAAAGATAGGGCTCTGGGATATACCCGACACCACTGATGAGTAGGCGGCCCCACACCCCCCTGAGACTCCAAAGGGACACCGCCTTCCAATATTGACAGGAGTACTGATAGAGACACCCGCATGCACAGACTGACACAGTTTTAATTGTTTAAGTTTCATTGTTTATTAGGTAATAGCACACATAATATGATAATATGCATGAATAGAATAGGATGTCACGCTAGCATCAAGTGCCTGATAGGCCCCAGGGACGGAAGAATAAAGCGTATAAGGCACAACTGAGCTGGATGAAGGAGAAGATTTTGTTCACATGTTAAATATGCTAGGCCATATAGTTAAATGCTGGAAGAACATGGTTGGATTGTGTTTACCTCCTACAGATAATGTATAGTATAAAATGTTTAAATCAAAAAGGGGGGGCACTGTTCCAATTGAGGGGTGCAAATCGTCGTCCACTCAACACAGAAGGGGAGGAAAATAACAAAGAGGAAAGAGAGGGATTTGTAAGTAATCCTAGGTTCTTTAAGACCCACTCATGAAAGGGAAGAGCAAGTCTTGTCTCTTGATGCCCTCACACACCCCGAAGGATGTCATGCTTCATCATCGGGCGTTTTGCTCCTCGTCGGGCCGGCGCTGCAATGCCCCACACTTCCTTCAGGGTGTGTGAGGGCATCAAGAGACAAGACTTGCTCTTCCCTCTCATGAGTGGGTCTTAAAGAACCTAGGATTACTTACATATCCCTCTCTTTCCTCTCTGTTATTTTCCTCCCCTTCTGTGTTGAGTGGGCGACGATTTGCACCCCTCAATTGGAACAGTGCCCCCCCCCTTTTTGATTTAAACGGATTACGTTAGGAGCACCGGCACTGGACCTATAACTGCTCCTGGTCCCCCCTTCTCTTGCATTTATACATTTGTAGCATGGCGGCGCAGCCAAGGGACCCCACCCCTATCCTTTTTGTTTTCCTTTCTCACCACATGATATACGAGACATGACAACCTCTACTATGGGCGAGAACTTAGGACTCGGCTTCGGCGAGGATGTTGTGGCCGAAATCCTGAGAACTCCATCATTACTGGACAGTGAGGGCCATATGGCTACCGCCACCATACAAGGCGACTGGAACTCACTGGCATCATTGAAGAAACTACAGGTCAAGATTGCACTACATGGCTCCATTATGACGGAATATCTGAGAGCTAATTCCGCACCTAACGGCCTATTAATACGCACGGCACCTAGAATCTTCCTGGATGACCTAGTCTTCAGACGAGAATGGAGCCAGATTGCGTGGAAATGTACCCGCGACTGGCTCATCCTGTTCATTGGTACGGCCAAACGCCTCTCCGAGGCATTGATCATTAAAATCAACATTGCGGAGAATGGCCTAAAGATGGGCATTAGCATCTCCGCCTTTAAAACACGATTGGCCGAGATCAATGCGGAAATAACAGACCACCGGGACTACCTTCTACAACAGAAGATCTCTAAGCTGCAGAAGGACCTTAAGAAATTTGATAGGGAAAAGATATATCCCTACACTAAGGAAGATTTCCGACCATCAGACACTGATGCCTCATCCGACGATGGCTCGTCAACCTCAGCAAATTCTGGACGTTCCTCATACAGTAACTCAAGTAACAGCAGCTGGGGAAGAAACACTAACAAACCGGGACTCCTCCCACCACCACCACTACCCCCATGCCACCCATGTATGGGTATCCTCACCAACCCTAACCACCGCAAGGTCCCATGTGGTACCCGGCGTTCCCCGGACCACATCAGGGATTTCAACAGCCCTTTTACCAACACGTGCCACTTCCTTTTCAGAACAGAGGCAGGGGGCGAGGCAGAGGTAAAAGAAGAGGGCAAAAACAGGTACAATGGCAGGACACGGAGGCACAACAGAGAACGACAAGGAGCATGACACACCCAAAACCTTGATAGTCAACCTATCGGAGAGCCAACTCAGCACCAACAAAGTCACTGTCCTAGAGATGGGCCTTGGATTTGTACCCACCCCTAAAGAAGACAACTTTTGCATGAATGAAGAACTCCATCAGCTGTTCCGGAAGATAAGATTAAGATCCTTCTTCAACGATAACTGCATACCGGAACGTCAAGACACAGGTCTGAGACCCCCCTCCAAATTTACTCCAACAGCAGGGATGGTCCCCAGCGAGGTACTGACCTTTGAAAAGGATGTACTCAAGGAGGCCAATTGCATCACTGGAAAACCAACATATGACAACATGCTGAAGAAACTACGCAACGCGGTCAAATCACTCACAAACGATGAGACGATTATTATCAAACCCGCGGACAAGTGGGGCGCTACCGTCATCCTCAATATCGAGGACTACGAAAGGGAATGCTCCAGACAACTCAACAATACGGAGTACTACCACAGACTGGAAACTGACCCCACGGATCAACTACTCTCACGGATACGTATCGTGGTGAACGAGGCTGCCACTGAGGGGTGGATCTCCCCCCAGGAGGCTGCTTTCCTGGTGAATGGGAATCCCAGGATGCCTTACTTCTATCTTTTACCGAAGATTCACAAAGGAGTCGTCCCTCCACCTGGCCGCCCGATTGTATCCGGCATAGGCTCACTGTTGGAACCACTCAGCCAATTCAGCGACCACTTTTTACGCCTGCTGGTCCAAGCAACTCCAGCATACCTGAAGGACACACGGGATGCCCTTAATTTAATACAGGAGATCAACAATGACAATACAGAGACTATCAACCTCCTCCTCACCCTTGATGTAGAAGCATTATACACGAACATTCCCCAGGATGCTACCATCGAGGCAGTGGGAAAATTACTACAAGAGACTGACCTCCCAACCAATACACCGGCCGACTTCATCACTGAGATCATCACTATCGCACTAAAAAACTATTTCTTTATGTACAAGACCACAATCTATCACCAGGTACAGGGTACCAGCATGGGCAGCACTTTTGCGCCGAGCCTGGCAGGATTATACATGGCACAGTTTGAGGCTACCAACATCTTCACGGACAACAACCCGTTCAAAGATAACCTCATTACCTGGAAGAGGTATATCGATGACGTTCTCATCCTTTGGAGTGGAGATGTGGTTAACAGCAACAAATTCCATGAATGGATCAACAACCTCAACCCCCACCTATGCTTCATGAAGACAGCCAGTGATAAGGAAATTCCGTTCCTGGATCTACTAATTACCTTGGAAGATGGACAACTCCAAACGACTACCTACAAGAAGGCCACCGACCGCAACAGCCTCCTCAGCTTTAAAAGTCACCACCCCAAGGCCCTCAGGGAGAACCTACCATACGGCCAATTTTTGAGAATAAGACGTAACTGCAGCAGCATCCAGGAATACGATGCTCAAGCAGGCTCTCTCACCAGCCATCTACATGATAGGGACTACCCAGAAGAGGTAATCAATAAGGCCAGAAAACGCGCAAGAAACAACAACCGGCAGGCGTTATTGGAAACTAGGGAGAAAGAACAGAGCAACACGATCACATGCGTGACTACCTTCACATCGATGTCCAACAGAATCAAGAACATCGTTAAACAGAACTGGAGAATCCTGAACACTGGCACCCTGAACCTGGACCTACCACGTTTTGCGTTCAAACGAACCACGAATTTGCATGTTCAATTGGTTAACACAAGACCACGAGCTAAGAACAAACCACAGGACAGGACCCTTTGGGACCTTCCTCCAGTGACAGGCCATTTCCCATGTGGTACATGTAGCGCTTGTCCTTTCACACAACACACCAAGACCCTCCACCTGGACGACTTCACATGGGAACAACGTAGACACACGAACTGTAACACCAAGAATTGTGTCTACCTGGTGACTTGTCCGTGCTCACTGAGATATGTGGGGATGACGACCCGACCAATCAAAGTGAGGATAAGCGAACATAGAAGCACGATCAGACGTGGCCGGGCGGCCACTAAAATGACGAACCACTACATTGAAAAAGGCCACTCCTGCGACGAAATACAATGGACAATACTGATGTGGAGCAACGCGTCTCTATTTCGCCGTGAACAACGTTGGGTGCACCGTCTCCACACACATGACCACGGACTCCATGATGAAATTCCCTGGGTGGAACTTTAAACACACCCAGCCTGACTAAACACTCCGCAAGTAATACGCACTAGACTGACGACCCTCCACACATGGGGTTGTTTAGTATCACTAAGCCACACATATCAGTCCCCATCAATTGAACACCCCCTCCTGATCAAACTCATGGGATTGATGTGACACTCAACCCATAATATGTACACAGCGATAGGCAATTATAGGGATGTTCCTGCACTATCTCGGATGTCAGCTACTGCTCGGCATCATGTGGCTCACCACGGTCTCATGCTGGGCGGGCCCTGCATGGGTTACAACACATCTTATATGCCTCCAGTGTGCAGCATGTGATTACGATGTTGGAGATAATTCTTCAAATATAATACTGATCCAACTACGAATTAATAACAAGGTATTATCGCCCGGCAGTCACGCCTTCCAACTGCGGCACCGGGACACACACCTTTAGCGAGAGACATGCAAACAACTCAACGCGCCGGAGCGTCACCGATCCCCATGACGACCGGGACGCTCATAACACCCTCTGCGCATGCGCGGGGGACTAACATCTCCCTAGCACACATGTGCAGCAGATCCCTCCTGACACACACGCAGCTGCAAGAGATGATGACTTGAAAGACCGGAAGAGGGCCCCTCCCCACACAAATCAGTTTCACTACTTAAAGCTGTCCCTACCGATGACTGCATATTGCAGGCAGGAGTGCGGACGGGGTAGGTGCGATTAAGCCAGCACCCAAGCTAAACTGTGAGTAAGACCGCTGGTCGGGGGGCATCAGGCGCTACGTAGCAAATTTACTACACCGCACTATATTGTCATTTCAAAGGGTGTATCTTATGTTATTGTTTTACATTATGTCATCATCTATTTAGCCCGGTAAGATGCGGGTGTCCTACTTTCCTAGCCTATGGAGCAACTCTCCCGAAGTTTAGAGGTAAGAAGATGTCGTGATTTTAACTATTGCAGACAACTCTTGTGGGGGACCAGTTATGGCTCCAACTTTTGTAGGAACCTCTCCGATTGGCATACTAGACCAGTGCCTGTTGCACAATCTTACTCTAAGCGCTCTAGAGGGGCGCACTGACTGTTTAATATTGGACAACTTTACGGGCAGGACAGCATAAAGTGCGGGTGAATCCTGGGGTGCCGGAGGGGCAACACACGCTACGGCCAGTCCTCTGGCGTGGCGTGTGCTTAGCCCATTCGTGACTCACAGTTGAGACTCCGCACACGTGCCGTTTTCTTCTGTGGTAGTTTCTTGCATTCATGTCTCTTTTAAGTCACCACGATGTGCGTAGCCCAATGACAGGCTGTGGGGACTTATTGATATGCCCCCACGTGTTATTCTGACGCACATTTTGTCTCTTTTCTGTCATCTCTTTCCTAGGTGATGCACAGGAGCGGCCATAACGAACTAGTTTTTTGCAGCTAGACTGCAGGGTACACTGTCCCCTGGTCCGCCCTGACACCTCCTCAGGGTATTAACCCTGACACGATTCACATGCACAACACTTCACCCTGTTTTTACGGTCCTGAAGAAGCGCCACGGATCTTTTAGACCAGCTAGGCGCGAAACATGTCGACCTCTTCTACATTGTAGTTACCTGGGGCTCATTAAGCCGACTGAGGTAACTCCTAACCTTCGGGTTTTTTACTCTGCCAAGGGTACCCCTTCATTAAAAATCATAATTATGGTAACCCTTAGACAGTTTTAACTCACATTGCACGCACCACACCACCCTCCAAGAGGATCCACTCCACACACCCGCACGCACCTTACGGCGTTTTGTCTCAAAAGATCTCCGCTAAAGCAACCCTTCGGGGGACCCATGGGGCATTGCAGCGCCGGCCCGACGAGGAGCAAAACGACCGATGATGAAGCATGACATCCTTCGGGGTGTGTGAGGGCATCAAGAGACAAGACTTGCTCTTCCCTCTCATGAGTGGGTCTTACAGAACCTAGGATTACTTACATATCCCTCTCTTTCCTCTCTGTTATTTTCCTCCCCTTCTGTGTTGAGTGGGCGATGATTTGCACCCCTCAATTGGAACAGTGCCCCCCCCTTTTTGATTTAAACGGATTACGTTAGGAGCACGGGCACTGGACCTATAACTGCTCCTGGTCCCCCCTCTTCTTGCATTTATACATTAGTATAAAATGTTGCCTAATAAGTGTCCGCCGCCCGGATGAGCAGAAAGTATTTGAACTATGTTCGACAGTTAATGCATCTTGAATTATGCTAAGTGAATACAGGATTGTATGATTATAAATGCCAATAAACATATTTTCAAAACAATGAGTGCAATCAATTGCACTTACCTCAGGTGGAAAGTTGGAAATGAGGTAAAACACCCAAGCAACTCTTTGCCTTCCTGCCAATATATGTGGCATGGTTGTGTAGAGATGCACTCTCCTATTTATGTATTTATGTATCTCAGTACCTGATGCAAGCATTAGGACTGGCTTTCTTGAGGAATGCCAACAATGTCACTGGACACCCTCTGAAAGGATCCAGTAGCAAATAAATGTAGAGCTGCTAAGATCTTCAAATCGGCTGGGATTGAATGGGAGCAGCATGTCTCAGAATCAAGAATCTGCTCCCACTCAGAAACCATGTACAGGATAACATCAGGTGGTAAACAGAATATGGACAACAAATCTTGGCTGGACATCCCAAAGATGTTGATCTTTTGCCTGAAAATCCTCTCAGCTCTTCTCCTCCTTGTCCTCCTTGTCATCCCACAAACACATTCAGAGACCTGTTGAAAGGTCTAAAAGAGTTGTTTCTGTTTGCTCATTTTTTGTGTATCCGTCCTGGCTTTGATTGACTGTTGGGCTAACAACATTTTGGTGCAGCTGGGAGGGGGTGATTAACGCATTAACAGGTGTATGTGAAGTGTTTGAAACACTCCTGAAATGGGAGTTTTGTATTGAGGCTTGACTTGCAATTAACATTCACATTTGAACAGGTTGTAGAGGACAAACCAGGTCAGATAAGTCATTATTTTTTTCAACGAAAGATGAAATGTCGTTACAATTAGAATTTTCATTTTGTGCTCGCAATTTGCAGGAAAGTATGATCATGTTTCTTGTAATGTTTTTCAGTTATTCTTTCTACACTGTTTTAGGGGGTCGGTGTTACCTTTCTAACTAACCCTTTCAATACACTCCCAACATAGCTATCTGCTCAACCCTAGACCCCTCACATTTGATTCTCAGTTGGGTTTAGTCATCCAAATTACATGTGTATCTCACTCATTGTGCACTCCAGTGTTTAGTTACATGTTGCCTCACTCTGCTGTACTGAACTGCACACATACATATGGAACAGTCGGAGTATTGATACTGCAATTGATTTTTTTGTTGGCATTTTGTACTACTGTTTGTAGTACTACTACATTTAGTACATGATGTGGTGTCTGATTTTCAGTCTTTGTGCAGAGGCATGCACCTCTGTCTGCCCTAGTATTTTATTGGGGTGTGCTCCACCTTGAGTGCAGAGATTGTGCCCAGGGTGCGGAACCTCCACAGTCGGAAAAATACTACTCATAAGTCACTTTGCGAAAACCGAAAAGTTGTAAACTTAAACTTAAGTCTTAGTTTACCTTTGTGAATTGGGTCCTGAGATTGCAAACAGATCAGTATTCTTCCAATCTAAGTAATGTTTTGATATGAACTTAATGTTTAGAAGTATTGATTCTGGGATACTGTGGAATAGAAATACATTGTTTATTGCACATCTTTGGATCCTGCGTACATAGGAAAATGAAAAGGATTCATTTAGCTTTAAAGACTGTTGTGATAGTCACAATGCACATATTATAGGTAAGGGAATGACGGGTGTTAGGGAAGTGAGTATATTGTATCATTGTGAGCTTTATAAATCTAATGATTGCTTGTTATGTTACAGTTCAGAAAAAGAGAATCTTGAATGTATATCCATACCACAGAGTGTGTAACAGAATGTAGCTACTTTGCCAGCAAAGAAAGTAAGAGTTATGTCAAAAGCCTGAACAACATTTGTTATATAGATAAGTACTTAAGTTCTGGTTTCAGAAATATCAGCATTTTCACTAAACACAGAGGGGTCGATTCCGATCTCGGCCGGTAGGGCACCGAATCGGATTCGGCTTAACCGGATCCGATTCGGAGCCCTATTTCCCGACCGATTCGTACGTGCGTCCGGGCGAGCGAGTACGATGCGTGCGCCTGCGAAATCTCCGACCGACTCGTTCGCAGGACCCGACCGCTCCGACCGACTCGCACGGGGACGACTCGCACCGCGCAATGGAGACGTTCCCCGGCCGGGTAAGTACGATGTGCACCTTGACCACACCGACCGACTCGCGCAGTCCGGCTCCAAGGAGCTGTCGGAGCCGTACTTTGGGGGTCCGTGTCGGACCCCCCTGTAAGCGTAGCCGCGCGAGTCGCACACAGGGGGGACCCATGGGTCCCCCTACACGTGCATGTACGGCGCGACCCGCATCGACGCTAACACGCTGTAGGGGGCGCCCTTGTTCGCATCGTGCCCATTGAGTCAATGGGAGCCCGTGTACGCATCGTACGACTGGCTCCCATTGACTTCAATGCGAGTCCGACCGAATCGAGTCCGATAGCATACGTGCGCATCGTACTCGTTCGGTCGGGCTGCTAGGGTCCGATTCGGTCGGAAATCTCTCCGGGTCCGGCTCGGTCGGGGAGATTTCCGGCCTGAATCGGAATCGGCCCCATAGTGTCTGAGACAGGTAGATATGTTGAAGACATTTGATAAAAGTGATTGCAATTTAGGCACCAACTTTTACCAAATGCATTGGTATTTTGAGAACCAACTTATATACTAGTAGGTCAGTTCATAAACTCCTCAATCGTAGTGGCTCACAGTTCGACCTACCTCATGTACATTATTGAGGTAGGTTGCAAATTGCGACCTTCAATGATGTGATCCCGTCACAGAGATGGTGACCTACTCTGGTCAGCAGACCACCATGTCTGTGACTTCTTTTAAATAAAGCAATCCTTTTTTTAAACACATCCAATTTTCATTAAAGAAAAACTAGATGTGTTTAAAAAAAGGAAAAGTTTCACAAACGTTTTTAGAAGTAGGGAGTGGTTCAATGTTCCACTGCTTAGTCCTAAAAAATGTTTTTTGTCAACTTTTACAAAGGGGAAGGTCCCCTAGGTAACCTATCAATGTTTTATGAACGCCAAAGATGATCGCAAAGCTTTGCTACATACCTTAAGGAATCGCAAATTAGAATTGGGGTTTCTGTTTGGCTAGGGTATGCAACTAAGTCAGGCAGAACCCACCACTCTAGTCAGGGCAAGTCAGGTACACACCAAGATAACCTGTGCTAACCCTCTGGTAGCTTGGCGCAGAGCAGGCAGGCTTATCATCAGAAACACTGTGTAAATTATTTGCACGACACACTCACACAGCGACACAATGAATGCACCACAAAAAGAGACTCCACATAGGGGGTATGTAAAAATATGCTTTCTATATTATTATATATCACAAGACCAAAACAACATGACTCATAAATACTGTGCAAACTATGTAATTACTGAGCTAGTACTCGTTATCCTGCACAAGGTAAATCCAAAAACGAGATACATCATAACATTAGTGCATGAAATGCCAGTCAGGTTATGAAAAAGCACATTAATATATCATCATCAAACATAAATACTTTGCAGATAACACAGACTTGTTTAGAGGCAAACACATGAAATCCACATATAACCATAAAAATAGAGGCACAGTGCATCTGCGCTCCTACTAGCAGCATTACGTTAGATTTGTGAGCCTATCTGCAACAAGTGTATTTATGAACCGGGTGTTGGGTGCAGGAGTACCTGCGCTACCACTTAACCTGATACGTAATCCAGGCAAGTTTACCTAAATGCGGCAAGTTTCTGGTGGCAGTACCACACCGCGCTCGGGGGGCCTCTGTCGAGGTCTCACCTTGTAATGCCCCAATCATGGAAATGCCCCCAAGGTACGTACCAATGGGGGAAAGGGTGGCACACACTGCAGAATTCGGTAGGGAGACCTCGCTTGGTCCCCCGCATGCAGGGAAGACGAATGCAGCTGCACACAAGCATGCGGTGCAGCTGCCAAACATGCAATGCAGCATCCTGCAGCCCGGATGCCTCCAAGGTCGCTTCTGACCTGGGCGACGTCAGGGAAAAGAGCGGCTCCTCAGTGTGAGGCCATGAGCATTGGTGAGCCGTGGGTCTCCACAGCGCTGGCCAAGTGAGGCTTCTCCTGGTTGCCTTGTGCCTGCTCTGCCTGAGCAGCGGGAATGGCCCACAGAGCACGTCAATCTCTGGACATCCCTTCCTCCTTCGGTACCGGTATTAAACCTCAGGGCACTCAGTGTTTGGACACGGTGAAGCGCTCAACACGCGCTGCTCTCTAAACAGCACCCAACATGCATTGAGGCCAAAATGGGATCCTCGCACATGCTGATCCTGGTAATCTTAGGAGCCAAAGATCGATCAACTTGCTCTTGCCCAGTCCTTATACCCAAAATGTACCCTTAGAAGTGTGCAACAATGGAATCGGCAGCGCGCGCGATCCAAGATGGCCGCCGCGCCTTGAGCTCCGGTTTTTTACCTGCTCAGACGACGAAATTGGATGCCGATAAGGACTGCACCACAGCTTATTTTGCCACCCAGGTGCTCCTTCATGCTTGTAGTGTCGGTGGGCTGAAATTCAGAAGTCTGGTGCCTGTATACAGCGAACGGTAGGTGTTAGACCTGGCATCCTTGGCGTGGGTCTCCCTTCTATTTTTTCGTAATGCCTCCACTGTTGCCGATATGTTTTTGCTGGACTAGATGCTCCTGGGCACTTTGCCGCTGCTAATCAGTGCCAAAGTGCAAGTGCTCCCTATCGTGAATTGATGTATGTATTAGTTACTCCATGATTGGATGATTGGTTTACTTGTCAGTCCCTAGTACCGTGCACTGAGTGTGCCCATGGTTTGTAAATCCAATGCTGCTGGTGGGCTTGCAGCACGGGTTGTGCCACCCACAGAAGCAGCTTGTAAAGTGTGTCTCAGGCCTGCCATTGCAGAGCCTGTGTGCAGCCTAGGGCTGCCATGTCGACTTGGTGAGTGCACCCACTTACCAGTCCCTAAACCTTCCCTTTACTGCATGTTGGTCACCCCTAAAGTAGGCCCTAGGGCAGGGTGCATTGTAAGTATAAGGTAGGACATGCCCTGGTGTGTGTGGCATGTCCTAATAGTGAATTACAGCCATTTTCGTTTTTCACTATTGCAAGGCTACCTGCTCCCCATAGGCCAGAATGGGCAGACTGACTATTACACCTTATAGTCAGAACTGACCCAGGGAACATGGTAGAAAAACGAATTTAGTATGCCTGAACTCAGGATGATAAAATACATCTTTTAGTGAAGTTGGTTTTAACATTCTGTGTTTGAAAATACCACTTTTAGAAAGTGGGTATTTTCTTGCCTAACTATCCAAGCCTGCCTCTGCTAGGTTGTGTATTCCTTGTCTGGAGATTGAGTGACAGGGGCTGGAGGTGGCTACAGGAGACAGGGTGAGTCAGCACAGGGCTGAATAGAAAGATCTGCATCCAGAGTGGAGGGAGGAGTTGCCCCTGGGTCTGAATAGGGCTGTGCCTGCCTTCCACAATGCTGGCTCCACCTCCTGCCGGGCGGCTGAGCACTCTGCCCCACATTCTGAAAGGAAAGAAGGAGTCAGAAAAACAAAGTGCTCCAGGACTGACCAGAACTGGTTTTGGGCTAGGCAGAGGCCTCTCTGCCTTCAGAGAACAAAGAGAAACTGTGTATAAAAGGGGACCCAGACCCCTAGGAAATTAGATCACTTTTGGGAACAAGAAGAAACCTTTGCTGAGGAGCGGAACCAAGAAGAAACTGAGGAGAGACTATCCCTAAGCCTGAAGTGCTGCTTGGGGGATTGGCCTGCAGTGGTTTGCCTGACTGCCAAAGAAAGGAGAAAGGAACTTTTGCTTTGCTGTGACTTTCATCAACTTGTGAAGGATCTCCAAGGGCTTGGAAGAGAGCTTGCCCCCTGACCGAAGTCCCAGGACCATTGGACTTCACCCCCTTTGTGACTTGCTGCTGGAAACTCTGTTTCAGTGGCTACAGAGGTAGGGAGCTGTGACCGACTCTCACGACCGACTCGGTGTCCTGTAAGCACCGCATTGAAGCACCGTCTCGCCCTGCAACGCACGGCCCTGGTCTCACCGACTCCGTCACTGAGCCGCTGCCTGCACTGCATCGAGGGACAACGCGTCCTGCAACGCTTCGCTATGCCGAATCGAACTGGTCCGACCGACACGGTCACTGCTGCTGAGTTCGAGTCCTGTGACCGCACCGGAGTTGGGCACCGCTCGCACGCTTTGCGACGCCCCGCCCGACTCGCACCGCTGTCCGGACTGATCGACGCCAGCTCCTGAATCCGGCTCCGTCGCCGCACCGCAACCTGCCAGCACCGCATCGAAGCACCGTCTCGCCCTGCAACGCACGGCCCTGGTCTCACCGACTCCGTCTCGACGAGCGTCAACGAGCCGCTGCCTGCACCGCATCGAGGGACAACGCGTCCTGCAACGCTTCCATTTTTGCATCGCGACCGCGACGAACAGCCATCCAGCTCGCACGCCCGTGCCTGCCGCTTCAAGTAAAAGGTACTGTGACCGAGTCTATCTACGCTGTGTTGGCCCGTCTCGACGCGGTCAGCTGGATTTGTTAGACTCTGTTTGTTCTCAACATCGCCGTAGCCGGAGGAGGCTACCGACTCGCACAGAACCTTGAATTAAGCCTTTTTGATCAGAACTAAGCACTCTTGACAGTATTGTGGATTATTTTTGTCGTTTATGGTCTTGTGATAAATCTATATAAAGTATACCTATTTTTATAAATATATAACCGGTGTGGTGTCCATTTGTAGGGTTGTCACTTGATTACTGTATGTGTTCACAAATGCTTTACACACTGCCTCTGAACTAAGCCTGTCTGCTCGTGCCAAGCTACCAAGAGGGTGAGCAGGGGTTCTTTCAGGAGTGTACCTACTTTCCCTGACTAGACTCAAGGGTCCCTATTTGGACAAAGGTACCTACCTCTGCCAACTAGAGACCCCCAAATCTAACATTGGTGGTCAGCGGTGGGATTCTGGACTTGCATTTGTGACTCATGTACAGTGATTGGTGAACACTACTTAGTGAGTGCAGACCAAAACGCAACCACATACTTTTATAGCATTTTTTCTGGGATTTCCTATTTTTTGCAAATGCCAAGTTCAATCACTATGGAGAAACCAGCATCAGTAGCCTCTGTTGAGTGTGATTGGGAAGAAGAGAGGCTAGAATGCAACACCCTCAAGCAGCTCAGGCAATTCTGCAAAAAGTTTAAAGTGTCCATGACCGGACTCTCCAGGAAGGAGGACCTCCAAAAGGCGCTGAGGGCCTGGGTCGAATCAAGGAGTGCCCCTGTGGAGGGGCTCAGAATGCAGAAGGGCAGCTGGAGGGGCTATTGGGTCTAGGGGCTAGAAGACCACCTTCCCCAGTAGGTAGCAGTGTTTCTGCCAGAGGACTGTCTCCAGAGGAGTTGGAGGACAGGAAAGAGAGTAGGATGCACGAAATGGAGCTGACCAAGCTCAAGCTGAATGGGCAGTTAGAATTCGAAATGCAAACTAGGAAATTAGCCCTAGAGGAAAAGAAAATGCAGTTTGAACATGAGAAAGTTTTGAGGGAGTTGGAATTGAAGGCCAAGAGCTTAGAGATTACTCCCTCTGGTGGCAGTGTACCGCCTGTGCCTGTTGAAACTAGGGTGTATATTCCAAAAGATGTGGTTAAGGAATTTTTTTAAATGATGACATAGGGCAGTGGTTCAAAGCCTATGAGGTAGCCATGTCTTCCCACCGGGTCCCTGAGAAGGATTGGGGAGCGGGGTTGTGGGGACGGTTCCTCAGTGAAGGGCGGGATACCTTGTTGGATTTGCCCTCTGAAGTCTATAATTCGTACAGCCACATGAAGGATGCCTTAATGACTAGGTATGGTTTGACCCCTGAGCTTATAGGCAAAGGTTCAGGAACTGTAGTAAGATTGAAAGCAGTACCTGGGTTTAAGCCTGTCTGCTCGTGCCAAGCTACCAAGAGGGTGAGCAGGGGTTCTTTCAGGAGTGTACCTACTTTCCCTGACTAGACTCAAGGGTCCCTATTTGGACAAAGGTACCTACCTCTGCCAACTAGAGACCCCCAAATCTAACAGTAGGCATTTTTCCTTTCTCCTCAGAAGGGCTCCTGCTTCCCTCGGTTCTCTCTGTGGGCATCACACACAGAGGAGGCGACCTTAACTGCTGGGCACCTCCTTTCTTCAAAAGTCTCTCCTCTCTTAATGGGGTTTTTTGTTCCTGCCTCCTACTGGCCATCACTTTCATTTCTGCACAAAATTAAAGGGATTTTATTCCCTATGAAGCTTTATTGAGACATGCTTTGTGACTTTTTGGAGCTGTTTTTTTGCTATATTCATCATATTTTTCCGTCAGAAAACCACATTTCACTTAAAATCTTTGCTATTTGTGGTATAATTTATTTATTGTTACTTGCCTGCTCTCTGTTTGTCAGTATGGATTCCAAAACAGCGTCAAATAAACGTAAACAAGCTGTTTCACCTCCTCCTACCAAATCCAAAGTCATTGACTCACAAGATAATTCATTGGCAAAGATTTTGGAGGAAATTCAAGCTATACATATTAATACTGACACAATTTCTTCAGATATCAAAAATATTCAGAGAGATAAGGCTTCATTATCAATGAGAGTTGCAGACAATGAGATTAAAATTTGTGATAATACTAAAGCCATCACGACTATGGCTCCACTTCTTCCTCAGGTTGCGTCTCTCCAACGTTCCTTACTGGACTTGGAAAATAGAAATAGACAGTACAACTTACGCATATTTAATGTCCCGGGGGAGTTGAGGGTCAGAGTTGTCGTCTTTTCCTGGAAAACCTTTTGCCCAAAATATTAAATATCAAATTTCCAGAACGTTTTGAGATTGATAAAGCTCACAGAATTCCCTCGACTCGAAAACCTCACCAGGTCAAACCAAGGCAAATCATATTTAAAGTTCTGAGGCATCATCATCTCCTCCTCATACGAAAAGCTGTTAGAGAAATACCGTTGCTCCTAATTGAAGGAAATAAAGTCTTTATTCATCAAGACTTTGCAAAGGAGACAGTTCAAATACGACGACAATTTTCAGAATTAAGACCTCGTCTGCGTGAAGCTGGTTACAAATATGGACTTTTTGACCCTGCGATTATGCGCATCTGGAAAAATGACGTTTCCAAGTCTTTTCAGCTCCTGCAGATTTAATCAGTTTTTGGATCAACACAACCCTATCCTCATGGATTCACAGCCTTCTGGTTCTGCGGGCTAAAGTTTTATAGTCCTTAATGTAGGTTGTTATTCTCTCATTATGCAGGTGCATATGTTGGTGGTTTTTCTTGCTTTGCACCTCCGTTTCCAATGTCCTATTGGTATGAGGTCTTTGTGACTGACCTCTCTGTATGTTGTTCGTCTTGTTTTGTCTTTTTATATGGGCTGCTAGTCTTTGTCTTTCTTTCTTTCTTTCTTTCTTTCTTTCCTTCTTTCCTTCTTTCTTTCAATTCTTTCAATCTTTTCTATTAATTATAGGATAATGTGTCTAGGCCACGTAAGTTAACTGTTGCTTCCTTGAATGTGAAAGGTTTGAGACACCCTGTTAAAAGACGTAAAATTTTAGAGTATCTCAAAAAGTCTAATGTAGATATTTGTTTTGTACAAGAAACCCATGTGGATGATAAAATATTACATACTATGTCTAAAGGTTGGTAGGGCTTATAGTTTCGTCTCCTGCTGCAAAACGTAAAAATGGTGTAGCTATATTTGTTTCACACAGAGCTCAGGTACAACTATTGTCTCATCATCATGACGCAGAAGGTAGATTTGTTTATGCTAAAGTTCAAATTGATAAACTCATTTTAAATCTGGTCAATATCTATGCTCCTACATCTGATGATCCTGCCTTTTGGTCTTATGTCTCTACTGAAGTGCTCAAAATTGGTAATGTGTCCCTTATAGTAGGGGGTGATTTCAATCTTATCAGGGACCCTTTGTTGGACCAGTCTTCTGCTTGCAAATTCCGGCCTAATAAGGCATTTTTTGCTTTAAAAACCTTCCTTTCTGTTACCAAATTGGTTGACTTTTGGAGATTGGAACATCCTACAGATAAAGAATTTACCTTTTATTCCAATGCTCACTCCTCTTTTTCTAGAATTGATTACTTATTAACTTCACGTAACCTATGTCATATGATTAGTGAGGCAATTATACATCCTATTACAGTTTCAGACCATGCTTTGATTTCTTTTTCTTTATGCATTTCTGACCTCCAAATTCCTAATAAAAAATGGAGAATGAACTCAGACATAGGGGCATATTATCAAGGGCTGGCGATAACATTATCGCCGCTTTAGCGTCCATTTTCGGGCAAAAAGCGGCGATAATATTATCGCTCTATTAACAAGGACACGCTAGCGCGTGTTTCCTTGCCTTAGCGCCCGTTGTCAGCACGCCTCGCATCGCATCGTTAATGAGATGCAAAGGAGGCGTGCCTGACAAAACTCCATGGGAAAATATCGCTAACCCAGCTTCGCGATATCATCAACGAGGGGTAGCGATATTTGAAATCGCGTTAACTATGCCTTAACGCTGGAATTTAACGTCTGTTAAATTCCAGACTAAGGCATACCTAACATGGGGGGGTAGATTGTGTGGCTAAGACCACAGGCCCTATCATCAAGGATATCGCCGTTTTCCATGGAACATCGCTGAAAAACCAGCGATGTTCCATGGGAAACACCACTATCGCTGGAATAATTATCGCCATTGCGCTAAGCGTTGTTAATACAGCGCTAGCATGGCGATAATTTCCAGCGATAGCCGGCGATGATAAATCTCACGCTAAGCGCGGCCAGCGATAATTATCGCTGCCACTTGATAATATGCCCCATAGTTCTTAATCCAACCAACTCTAAAAAAATGGCCTTAGCTAGTAGTGATTATTTTTTGAATAATAATTCTTGTGACACTTCCAAAATTATACATTGGGATGCTTTTAAAGCCCTCATTCGTGGAGTTTCAATTTCTATTATGGCGCATGAAAATAAATCTTTATACTCCCACCTCACCGAATTAGAGAAACAGATTGCATCTGTGGAGAGACTTTTTATTACATCTAGAGATCCACAATATAAATCCCAACTTCAGAAATACAGATATGAATATAATTGTATGCTTAGTGAAAGAGCAGGTTTACTTATTGCGAAGGAAAAATCAAATTTTCATTTTAATTCCAACAAATCTGGTCGACTATTAGCTAATTATATACGCCTCAAGCGAGACAGAATTCAAATTCCAGCCATCAAAACGAATAATGGCACATTGGTGACAGATGTTGAGGATATACTGAAAGAGTTCCTTTCCTTCTACTTTTCTTTATATCACGAACCTCTCGCCCCTCATAACAATGTTATCAGTGATTTCCTTAATTCTTGTCATGTGCTTCAGATTTCTGATACTGATAGATCAACTTTAGATAGCCCCATTGACGTTAAAGAAATATTTGCCGCAATTAATGCATTAAATTCCCAAAAAACTCCTGGCCCAGATGGAATTCCGGCTGAATTCTATAAATGTTATCAAGACCACTTATCCCCTTTTTTACTTTCCCCTTTTACAGAATTACAGCTTACTTCCATGATGGGGGGATCTTTTAAGGAAGCCACTATAATTGTTCTTCCCAAGCCTAATAAAGACCATACCTTCGTATCAAATTTTCGTCCCATTTCTCTAATTAATCAGGACTGTAAAATATATGCAAAAATTTTAGCGAATAGATTATCACCCTTACTATCCACTATTATACAACCTGAGCAAGCTGGCTTTATGAAAGGTAGATTATCCGCTCACAATACCCGGTTACTTTGTCATGTATTATCCCTTGCCAAAGAATCTAGCTGTCCAATTGGTGTAATGGCCTTAGAAGCGGAAAAGGCATTTGATAAGGTTAATTGGCAATTTTTATTTAAAACTCTAGAAGTATTCCGTTTTGGTCCTATTTTTATTAATATGATTAAAGCATTGTATTCAGCCCCCTCAGCTTCTATTTTTGTCAATGGTGTGTGCTCTCCTTCATTTCGTTTATATAGAGGCATTCGCCAAGGATGTCCTCTTTCTCCTTTACTTTTTCTTATTGCAATAGAGCCTCTTTTATGCTCTCTCCGTATTAGTGATATATATACAGGTGTAGTTTTGAAAAATACTAATATTAAAATTTCTGCATACGCTGATGATGTGTTATTATATGTTAATGATCCCCTTACCTCTATACCTATTATTCTTGATATTATTCATAAGTATGCTGATGTTTCTGGTTATTCCCTGAATACTAATAAGACAGAATTTTTTCCATTAAATGCTTTTTGTAATTCTACAATGTTAGCAAATACTGATATAGTATGGTCTCCAAAAAACTCAAATATTTGGGAATAACATTTACTGATTCGGTTAAAGATACAGTTGAAACCAATTGTTCCACAATTTTAACGAATACCAAAGAGAAACTGGATAGATGGTCTAATCTTCATTTAAATTGGTGGGGACGGATTGAGGCACTTAAAATGTCTATAACCCCACAAATTCTATACCTATTGTCTATGATACCCTTTTCTTTCCCGTCCACTTTTTATGTTAAATTATATAAGTTATTTACTAAGTTTATCTGGAATAATAAGCCTGCACGAATTAGTTTTAAGACTTTACAACTGCCCAAATGTGAAGGTGGGGTTGGTCTTCCAGATTTAAAAAAATATCATTTTGCATTCCTTGTGGCACAATGTTCCTTATGGTTCCAAGTTATTGCTCCTTTTAATGCACCTAAATGGCTTATCCTGGAGAAAAATATTTTGGCTCCATATCCATTACCTGCATTCCTTACCATGGCAAATGGCTCCTTTGGTAAACGTTCCCCCATTATTGCTAACTCTAAACTTGCCCTTTTATCATTTGATAGTAGCTTTTCTATTACTTTGGCTTCCACTAAATAAGTTTCTCTTTAGTTCAATCCTAAACTCCGGTATCATAAGCATATTTCTTTCTGGAACTTATGGATTACTGCTGGTATTTTCTTTGTTGCTGACATATGTCAGTATGATATGTTTTACACATTTGATGTTATTCAAGCTAAATATAACCTACCTTTGTCTGAATTGTCTAAATATGCATTACTATGCAATACTGTTCTTAATGCTTATCCGCACTACTTTCTATGTCTCAGTCTTCTGGTATGGAGTTTTGTATTTCTGTGTTCAGTCGCTCAGGACATATAGCCTCTAAAGTATATAAAAAACTTAACACTCCTAATTCGTCCTTCACACATCTTAATCAAAAATGGTCAACACACATAAATCTTCAATCCCCTAGCATATCCTGGAAAGATATTTGGAAATATAACACAGCTAACTATCTTCCGGCTACTCTCATACAAAGTAATATTTATCTGCTTTACCAATGCTTTTGGTCTCCAGACAAATTATATAAAGCTAAACTTCTAGATACTCCAAATTGTTGGCATTGCCAATCTACAACTGGTGACCTACAACATGTATTTTTCAATTGTTCTACTATTCATCAGTTTTTATCAGACGTATGGAATATTATATCCCGGATCCTTAACATCCAAACATCTCTATCTTTTCATATTCTAATCCTCAAATCTTCTCTTTTTAAATCTACATTATCCCCTATGGATTGTAAACTGTTTGATTTCCTTATTTCTACTGCAATCAAATCTATTACTTGTAATTGGAAAAATGCTACATTACTCTCAGTTAATGCATGGTGGGAATGGATTATTTTTCTTAGACGGGGGCAATGTTCTTTTCCACGTTCTCCTAATGATTCCTCTCCTTCTAGGTCTAACATGTGGTCCAGTCTTGATTCCTACATCAGTGCATGTTCTTCAATTTAAAATATTTATTTGCATCTTTATCAGTCAACCTCTGTTCAATGCAGCCCTTTTTGTTTGTTTATATTTTGTTTATACTTCATTTATATTTATTATGCATTTATTATTGTTGTTATAGGTATTCTTAATTGCTAATGGATGTTTATATTCCTTATATTGCAATATGTTCCTATACCTTATTGTTCGGTATTATTCTTTGTATTGTGTTTAATATTTATGAAAAATTCATTTAATAAAACATTTTGAACTAAAAAAAAAAGAAGTGTGCAACAATCCCTTTCACCCAGCCCTAGCTCCAGATGATCAGTAGGGTGTGTGAGAAGTTGGCCTGGTATATGCTGTCCACTAATTAATGTGGGCATCTTGCACCAGTCCAAATTACCCTTATGATGTATGAGGTCAAAGATAACCTTTAGAAAGCTATCCTATTGGTAGCTGTGGAGAGAAGCCTTCAGGCTTAATCTTGAAGGAATGTAAAGCAGCTTGTTTTACCAGAATATCACCTCCTGCATTAATTAAATGAAAGGAGAACCACACAGTAGTTATATAAAAATATGTATTTATTAATATAACACTCTCTAGTATCCTCTACCCGAGGATGGAACACAAAGCACACAATACACGATCAATAGAACAGTTGTAAGTAGCACAATACACAGTGGGCTCCAGGGGGAGACCAAACCATATACTAAAATAGTGGTATAACAACTACGACTCGGGTCAAGACAAGGTCTGGAGCACGTAGAATCATTGGGACCCCAAGGAACTA
Source organism: Calotriton arnoldi (assembly GCA_963921515.1). Lineage (NCBI taxonomy): Eukaryota > Metazoa > Chordata > Amphibia > Caudata > Salamandridae > Calotriton > Calotriton arnoldi. The sequence continues at coordinate 735,818 of CAWUFW010005419.1, forward strand.
CCCAAGGTGAGTAGATAGGGACCCCACGGAGGACGGGTGCAGTGTGCTAACATGACCGCGGGCTCCGTACAATTCTCTGGGGAAGTTGTGGTTGCAATTTTTCAGATTAAGGACCCTTCTAGGAGGACTTCCAGGAAACCCTTTGGAACTTAGGAGGTTGGAGAGCCACCCCACCCATGGATACTGTAGTACTCGAGTTACCTATCCCAGAGGAGCCAGGTGCATAGGCCTGGAGTGGTGTCGGAAATCGCCGTCGTTCTCAATGGAGGGCTGCGAAGAAGAGCTGCTGCCGTGAGGGTGAAAAGGGTCCGGTGGAATACAAGGATGGATTCTTGAAGAAAGGAACCTGAAAGGAGAGGGGACAGAGTCTGGGTCACTTCAGAGTGACCAGGGGCTCGGGAGACGAATGCCCACTGATGTCGGGTGCTTCAGGTGCGAAGAAGGGATGCTTGACTCTTCAGCCACGAGGACCAGAAGATGTCGACGATGTCCAGGAGCCAGATGCGAGCTGTCCCATGAAGGATGTCGAGTACTGAGGGGTCGATGTCCGGCTGGAGCACCAACAAGCCTTGGCAAAAGCAACCCACGCAGGAAGGTCAAGCAGGTCACGGTGAGGACCAGCAAGGTTCTGGGGACTCCCCAAGCAATGGAGAGACAGGACACATCTGGAGCAACCAGGAAAGCCCAAGAGAATTCAAGATGACCCTCAGGAGGACCCACAGGCCGAATGACCAGGAGTCGCAAGGGGACCTCGAGCAAGATCACAAAGTACCAGCCCACGGAGCACTCGATGTGAGGAGGCCGAAGTACTTTGGTGGAAATACTGCACAGGGTCAGGACTACACAGAGTCTAATGCACAAGCTCCGGAATCGCCAACAAGCATCTGCACTTGCAAATAGACGCGGTGTTCAGGGGTTCAGGTTATGCAGTCCCCACAAGGGATACTGGCCTCAAACTTGCTGAGAGGGCTGATCAACCTCAGCAACCTTCAGAACCCACCTCCTGTGTTGCTGGAGTCTGCAGGAGCTCAGGATCAGCAGACCAGTCAGTTGTGTTATGGTGCCTGTGAATGCAGGGCAGTGACTCCTTCACCCCAAGGGAGATTCTTCAGTTGTCCTTAGTGCACCACAGGTCCTGCATGGAGCCTGTATGGAGCAAGGGCACAGACAAAGCTTGTGACGGAGAGGGAGACGAAGTCGGTCCCAGTCGAAGTCCAGCGAAGTCCAGAGTGTCCAGACGGTCGAAGATCAGTGGTTTCTTCTTGTAGAATATTGTCCACGTAAAATCTAAAGAGCTACAGTCAGGTAAGCCCTTTTGTACCCACGGGAGAGCGTTGGACAGATTCAGGGGACCCTCCTAGGGGAGGGTCAGGACAGAGGGGTGGTTACACCTGTGTCCTTTGTCCAGTTTCGCACCAGAGCAGGAGTCAACGGCTCCCAGAACTAGTTTGGCTGGACTATGCACAGGGACACCAAATGTGCCCCAGGTGCAAACTTTCAGGCACTCTCAGAGTGCACCCACCCAGCCCCAATGCACTAAATCCTGTCTGGGAGGTGGTCACACCTCCCTGTGACAGGATGCCTATTGTGCTGCCTTCCTCTGCTCGAGCTTGGCTCAGCAGCAGGACGGCAGAAATGTGTCTCTGTTCGGCAGCATCCATTTTGTGCTGACTGGGTCAAGAAGGCTGGCACCGGATAGACCAGTGACCCCACGAAGCTCGCTTCAGAAGGGTGGAATCATACCTCCCACACCAGTTACCGGTGTGGAGGTATGATTCCAAGGTGTTTAATACCAAACACGACATGTTTCTATGCAGCTGTTTTCGAGATAGCATTTACCGCGAGGTTGTAATGCATCTCTACCTATATGTCCGGCTGAGTCAAAGACAACCAGGGAGAATGGTCTTTGAAGGCTGCAGGGGGGCTCTGCTCATGCAGGGGCACCCTCTCACGTAAAACCCAGCACGCTGCCTTCAGGATTGTTAAGGCCTGCTAAAGGGGTGAGTTATAAGTTTTAAGTGTAGTGACCTATAGATATAGTGAACCTATATCTAAAGTAAGTGGTGCAAGCACCAGCTTACACAGGTTGCAGTAGCAGACCTGTATTTCCATTTTGCATGGCCTCTCATGGGTGGCATAATACATGCTTCAGCCCATGGGAGGCCTCTGGGGTACCTATGACCTGGGTACATGGGTACCATATACTAGGGACTTATAAGGGTACTCCAGTATCCAATCTGGAGTGTACCAAAGTACATGCATAACAATTTAAAGGAGAAAGCAGATAGACTGGGGTCCTGATTAGCAGGATCCCAGTCAGACTAGTCAAAACAGTGTAACATCAAGAAGCAGATCCTACTTTCCTACACAACCCCCCAAACGAAAGGAGATGAGACTAACCTTGACCAGTTGAGTCTTCATTTTCTAAGTGGAAATATCTGGAGAGTCCATCTGCATTGGCATGGTTACTCCCAAGTCTATGTTCCACTGTATAGTCCATCCCCTGTAGGGAAATGGACCACCTCAAAAGTTTGGGGTTTTCACCCTTCAACTGTTTTAGCCATAAGAGGGGCTTATGGTCTGTCTGAACAATGAAGTGAGTGCCAAACAAGTATGGCCTCAGCTTCTTCAGAGCCCAAACTACAGCAAAGGCTTCCCTCTCAATGGCTGACCAACGTTTCTCTCTGGGGGTCAGCCTTCTACTTATTAAAGCTACTGGCTGATCCTGACCCTATTCATTCAGTTGTGATAACACAGCCCCTACCCCCAACTCAGATGCATCAGTTTGAACAATGAATTGTTTGGAATAGTCAGGACTTTGCAGAATGGGAGCAGTGCACATGGCCTGCTTCAGGTCATCAAATGCCTTCTGACAGCTAACTGTCCACTGAACTTTCTTAGGCATTCTTTTTGAGGTCAGATCATTTAAGGGGGTCACTATAGATCCATATCCCTTAACAAATCTCCTGTAATACCCAGTCAGGCCCAAGAAAGCTCTGACCTGAGCCTGGGTAGTTGGAGCAACCCAGTCCATGATGGTCTGGATTTTGCAATGGTTGAACCTGGCCTCCACCCACAAGGTAGCAAAAACAACGGTTCCTGTGGAATGATATAGCTAATATTTGCAATAAAGAAGCACAATCGCAATGTAGAAGGTTTGGAGAATGTCAGAGGGCAAAGAACCAGTAAACACAGATAATTCAAAACAAAACTTAATTTTATCTTTCAAAACAAACTGATCCGTAAATTGTTCCATTTACATTTGACAATAACATTTGTGCATAATGTGCCAAGTGAGGTGGGAACCCAAAACCTAAGTGAAAAAAGTGACATCTATATACATGGTTTCCACAATATAAAAGAGTTGACCATTGATCTGTAACTCCAATGTAGACAGCGGCTGTATACAATGACACGCGCTGGGTAATGGTACGCTCTTTATGTGTGTCGACGACGTTTCAACCCTTCAATTAATACAGAGTCTCTTCAGGACATATGATGTAGGGACATCTATGAAAGATTAAAGGAAAGCATCAGACCCATGTACCGGCACAAATGCGCAATTAAGGAAAAAAGGGGGTGGGAAAAAGTACCTGAGTATGCAATTGCGCAGCCTTGTGAAGGATTGTGCCACACGTGAGGAAAGAAAATAAAGAAAGAGACTCACTTGAGGACCCGTCCGGGTACTGATGGGTTAGATAAAACAAAACAGGGAAAAGGAGGACAAAGTTAAAGCCAGTAAAGAAGATAAGGGGCATGATTGTGACGTGGGTGTATCTGAGATCCTTACCTCAATGTAAGTGAGGCTGGCAAGGAATGGGTCCAATTCGGCCCAGATGGCTCTTCTTAATGGACACGCTACGGCCATAGCGGTCTCACGATTCCCTTCGTTAGTGAGGATACACTGAATGTGATGGCAGCTGGAAGGAGGGAAATGGGAGTTAAGTGAAGTAAGGTCAAGTAAGCGACCGGTGAGGGGCTGCTGGGTAAAGCGGCAGCATTAGCCAAGACTTACCAGGAACGATGGTGGTTCAATATGTGCGGGACAAGGCTCCGTGTATATGTGCCAAAACGGTTTGATGCCGCTCGGCGTCCGGGTACAGTGACAGGGAGCCCTCGATTGTGTTCCAGTTAAATATATTGTTTTCCCGCCTTCTACCGATTGGAACCGCAGGTCTGATGGACGTGCCCCGTAAAACCGATGGATCCGGTTTTCGGTAACCCTCAGTAATAAGAAGTGAAAAAAGACCTCAACAGAGAGTGAAGACGTGTGGCACAGACGTTAATTAAGTTTAAAAAGCCGGCAGTGATGATTTCACATAAAAAAGGGGGGTTGATGGTGTATTTACAGGTGGAGATATATACAGTATGTTGAAAAAGGGGTTCACGATGGGGGCAATTTATTATCCATTATCGAAAACTGACATCCGATGTGCAACAATGTGTACAAATAATGTCTATCATGACCGTTGTTTGAAAAGCGCTCAAAGTCATATATTAGCAATATTAGCCCAAGGGTACAGTCATATAATGTGCTCCAGGTTATAGTATCACGAGGGTCTCTATAATAACCATCCTCGCTTTTTACTCATAGCACCATATATTGTGAACCTATAACAAGGTGAAGTTAGCGATGGGGGCGCTATATTGTCCCTCATCGAAGCTTGGAAACATATGTGTAACAGTATGTACAATTTGCAAATACTTCTGTAAGGGTGGTATTAAAGGATACAGTCATATGAATTACTCTAGATCGTATATTAACAGTGTTATCATAAGGATACAGGCAATTAATATCACGAGGATTTCTATAATAACTATCCTTGCTCTTTACCGCAATAAACAGAAAGATTGCGTATATCGTTGTCGGGAGGCAGCCATCCTTGTTATAGCTATTCTCACAGCTTAGCTCATTGACACATTGAATTGTGCATAACAACTTCACATTCGTGCAGCATAGTGGTTTACAGAGAATGTTAATGCAGGGTGGTGACATACCCCCTCCATTCTTCTGCTGAATTCAGTCCCTGTTCAATTGAGTTAACCTTATCTATCCAGCGGCATTCAATACGTTGTAGTATCTGTGCAATATCACCACCTCTTTCAGACAGGGTGGCAATGTCAATTACTTGCCACTTGATTTCGTCTGCATTGTGATTTTTGTAGCTGTAATGAGACACCAATGGGGCATTCGTAACCGATCTTCTTATGCGACTACGATGTTGGCCAATGCAGGCTTTAATAGGTTGTTGTGTTTGCCCAATATATGGAAGGCCACAGGGACACCATATGCAATATATAACATTCCTTGTATTGCAATTGAAGAAAAATTCTAAATTCTGTTTGATATTGCCATGTTCAAATGAATTGGTCTTAAATGTGAGATCACAGGAGACACAGTTGCCACATTTATGATGCCCTTTTAATTTAGGCAATACCCATGCAGTAATCAATGTGTTAGCTGTGTGTTTATTTATGTCTGTGGCTGATCTGACAAGGTGATCTTTGATGTTTTTCCCTCGCTTATATGCAAAAAGTGGTGTCTCTATTGTGGGATCAATGCTTTTAATTATGTCCCAGTTGCTTGTAATCAAATCACGCACCCGACTGGTGTGAGTGCCAAAAGTGGTCACGCATACTATCTTCTTGAGATCGGGCTTGTCCTTAGTTTTAAGAAGTTCCTCTCTGGGACAATGCCAGGCACGTTTAAGTGATTTTTTGACTAGTCTGTTTGGGTAACCTCTTGTTACAAGTTTCTGTCTGAGTATCTCTGCCTCCCGCATGTAGTCTGCCTTGTATGTGCAGTTACGGCGTACCCTGAGGAATTGGCCGAAGGGAAGTCCATCTCTCAATGCACGGAGGTGCTGGCTACGGTATGACAGAAGGGTGTTTCTTTCAGTAGGTTTTCGATGGAGTGAAGTGTAAAGTATCCCATTGTCATGGTTGATATTTAGATCTAAGAATGCAATGCTGTTCCTATGTGTAGTCGATGTAAAGGTAAGATGAGTTTGAGTCATGTTTAGGTAAGTCACAAAGTTATTAAAGTCTGTCTCACTGCCTGTCCAGATTAAAAAGATGTCATCAATGTATCGCTTCCAACATTGAATGTTGGAGCGGTAGATGTTATTGTCATTGAGAGCAAATCTATGTTCCACATGGTCCATGTAAATATTCGCTAGATTTGGAGCAAAAACGGCTCCCATGCTCGTGCCGGAGCACTGCTGATAGTAGTCCCCACCTGACAGAAAGTAATTGCTTTGTAATGCTATTCGCAATAGTTTGATGATGAAACTTGTGGGTACCTGAACTGGTCTGGGCCTACTGTCCAATATTTTCTCTATGACCTCAATACTCTCAGTCTGGGGAATGTTCGTGTACAGTGAAATGATGTCCAAGGTGGCCAGGAGGTCAGTCTCTGTATTAAAAGGCATCCCGTCTACCAAATTGATCATGTACATAGTATCACGTACGTATGTTTCTTGCAGGGGGACAAATTCTTTAATAAAATGGTCTATGTATCTCCCAATTGGTTCTAAGATTGAACCGCAGCCGGATAGTATTGGGCGACCCGGAGGGCTCGTGGTACTCTTATGAACCTTGGGTAAGGTATATAGCACTGGTGTTCTGGGGTTCTCCGCATTAAGGAATTCAAATTCCTTTTTCGTGATATAGCCCTCATTTCTACCTTCAGTGGTCACCTGCAAGATCTCATTTTGGATTTGTATGAGAGGGTTGGTACTTAATTTCTTATAATGCCTCCTATCACCAATTTGTTTGTGAATTTCTGTCTCATAATTTGTGCGGTCCCGTACTACAATTCCACCGCCTTTATCGGCAGGTTTCAGTATTATAGATTCATCCCCTTTGAGTGCTCTAAGGGCTTGCCGTTCTTGCAGTGTGATGTTGTATGGTGTGAAGGATCTCGTGGCTCTCAGTTTATCAATGCCCAGCATAACCAGTCTTTCGAAAGTTAGTAATTCAGGTGGCATCATGCCATTGGGGGGATAGAATGTGGATGGTGGTCTTAGTCCTGTATGTGAGTCTTGCAAAATAGGTTGTTTGTCTCTGAAGAACAGTTTTAATCTTACTTTGTGAAAGAACTGAAAGATTTCTGTTTTAAGGGTGAAGAAGTCAGTTCTCTCTGTGATCACAAAGGACAACCCCTTACTCAAGAGTGAAATCTTTGCAGATGATAATAAATGGTTCGATAGTTTAAAAATGGGGATAGTGTCTACTTGGTTCATATTTGGACTCAGTAAGGTTGTGGACCCCACTGGTAATGTTTCCTGCGTGTTTGCCTCTCTCCTGGATGTTGATACCCTGTTTTGTTCTTGACCTTGCCTCCCCGATCTAAAAAAGGCTGACCTGGGTGATTATCTGCTCGGCTAGGGCCTGGTAATATGTCAGAGTCACTAGAGCCTCCAGAAGATTCAGAGAAGGTGACTGGTTGGTTCCTTCTGAATCGACCCCAAGTGTTTTGTCTGTTTTGATTGCCGACAGTGGAGTAGTAATCCTCTCTTAGATATGGATAAGCTCTTTCTTTAGAGAAGTACTTGATGTCCTTAGTGACCTTTTCAGCTTTTTTCTTTAGTTCAAAGGAGTTAAAGTCTTCAATGGTCTTATTTAATTTATCTAGCAGAGTTCTAGCTTCTGCTACTGCGTCACCACCCAGGAGTTCTTTTTCTAACTCTTCTATCTCTTTTAGTTCCGCCTTAGCATGTTCTATAGCTGTTTCTACGCCTAATACCATCCAGTGGCGTGAGCAAGTGGTGGAGATATGGCTAAATTTCCCTTTGAATCTGGGGTCTTCCTGAAAGATCCCCGGAACGTTTCGCACCTGTAATCCTTGTGGGATAATGCCTGCTTTTAGATACTCTGTCAGCATCCGCGCGTGAAGCTCGGTTCTGACATGTTTCTTTTTGGCCTTCTCTAATCTTTCAAGTAATAGTTGTCTAGGATTGGTACTTATACTGGGTTGTACAGAAAATAATGATGGTCCACTCGTAATTTTTGCAATATAGTCATCTGTGTAAAGCGGAGCTTCGTCCTCTGAAAAAGTGACCCTATCGTTGTAGGGTATGAAGGAGAATCCTGGTTAATGGATATGTCCCTCGCGGTGCAGCCACCACACTAAAAGTCACAGGGGAAGACAGGGGAACCCTACTCACTATGGAACCAGGGTAATTATGTAGCAAAAAAACGGTTCCTGTGGAATGATATAGCTAATATTTGCAATAAAGAAGCACAATCGCAATGTAGAAGGTTTGGAGAATGTCAGAGGGCAAAGAACCAGTAAACACAGATAATTAAAAACAATACTTAATTTTATCTTTCAAAACAAACTGATCCGTAAATTGTTCCATTTACATTTGACAATAACATTTGTGCATAATGTCCCAAGTGAGGTGGGAACCCAAAACCTAAGTGAAAAAAGTGACATCTATATACATGGTTTCCACAATATAAAAGAGTCGACAATTGTTCTGTAACTCCAATGTAGACAGCGGCTGTATACAATGACACGCGCTGGGTAATGGTTCGCTCTTTATGTGTGTCGACGACGTTTCAACCCTTCAATTAATACAGGGTCTCTTCAGGACGTATGATGTAGGGACATCTATGAAAGATTAAAGGAAAGCATCAGGCCCATATACCCACAAGGTGGCCCAGGTAAACAACCTTACGCTGCCCTATCTGGCACTTAGTGGCCTTGATAGTGAGGCCTGCCTTTTGCAGGGCCTCTAGAACATTTCTTAGGTGGACCAGGTGATCCTCCCAGGTGGAACTAAAAACAGTAATATCATCTAGATAAGCTGCACTGTAGTTTTCCAGGCCTGTGAGAACTTTATTCACCAACCTTTGAAATGTGGCAGGTGCATTTTTCAAGCCAAAGGGCATTACAATAAATTGATAATGCCCACTAGAGGTTGAAAATGCTGTTTTGGGTTTGGCATCCTCACCTAGCCTGATCTGCCAATATCCAGCAGTGAGGTCAAATGTGCTCAAGAACTTGGCTGAGGCCAAAGTGTCAATGAGCTCATCTGCCCTAGGAATAGGGTGAGCATCAGTCCTAGTGACTGCATTGAGCCCCCTGTAGTCCACAAAAAACCTCATTTCTCTCGTACCACCCTGGGTATGAGGTTTGGGAACCAGGACCACTGGACTAGCCCAAGGGCTTTTCTGAGGGTTCAATCACTCCTAATGCCAGCATCTTTTGGACCTCAGTCCTGATGCAATCCCTGACATTGTCAGGTTGCCTGTAACTCTAATTTTTAACAGGCAGACTCTCACCTGTGTCCACTTCATGGGTACACCAAGTGGTCTGACTAGGAGTCAGGGAAAACATGTGCCTGTACTGATTGAGGACCATCCTGCAATCAGTCTGTTGTTTCTCAGTGAGGCTGCCTGCCAAAGCTACACCATAAACTGAGCCATCATCAGGGTTCTGTGAGAGGAGGTCAGGGAGTGGGTCACTCTCTTCCTCCTGTCCCTCATAAGTAGCCATGAGCAAACCCATGTCTGCCCTGTCCACATATGGCTTGAGCCTGTTCACATGAAGCACCCTGTGGGGGCAGGTAGGTGACCACTCCCTTCTGCTCAAGAATTGTATGGGGTCCACTCCACTTGTCTTGGAGAGCTACTGGGGCCACAGACTCCAACACCCATACTTTCTGTCCTGGCTGATACACAGCCAGTACAGCCTTTTGGTCATGCCAAGCTTTCTGTAATTCTTGGCTAGCCTCAAGGTTTTTACTTGCCTTCTTCATATTCTCAGCCATCCTGGAGCAGAGACCAAGTACATAGTCCTGTTAGAAATGGGGGTCTCTAGTTGGCAGAGGAAGGTACCTTTGTACAAATAGGGACCCTTCTTCCTAGTCAGGATAAGGGAGTTACACTCCTAAAATAAACCCTGCTCACCCCCTTGGTAGCTTGGCACGAGCAGTCAGGCTTATCTCAGAGGCAGTGTGTAAAGCATTTGCACATCACCAACAGTAATACAGTGTAAGCACTACAAAAGGACACCACACCAGTTTAGAAAAATATCCAATATTTTTATATACTCAAGACAAGACCAAAAACGATAAAGAATCCACAATACAGTACTTGAAAAATACATACTTTGCAAGATGTCTTCTAAACTGCAGAAATACCTCAAAAACATAGTTCGTACGAGTCGGTAGCTCCGCCCGGGGCTACCGCGATGCTGAAAACAACAGAGTCTAACAGTTCCAGCCGACCGCGTCGATACAGGGCAGCAAAAGCGTGAACAGACTCGGTAACAGTACCTTTCTCGTTGCGGCTTACACGGAGGTGCGAGCCGGTCGTGGCAACCATTGTGGTTGAGTTGCAAAGTCGAAGCGGTGCAGGGCGCGGTGTCCTCTCGATGCGGTGCAGGCAGCGGCTCGATGACAATCGTCCAGACAGCGTTGGTGAGACCAAGGCTTACGGTGCAGGGCGGGACGGTGCTCAATGCGGTGCTGGCAGGTTGCGGTGCAGGTGACAGAGCCGGGTGGCGGGAGCTGGCGTCGGTCGGCCCAGACGGCTGTGTGGGACGAGGCGGTGCATCGTGAAACTTTACGAGCGGTGCCCCCAACCACGATACGGTCACAGGTGTTGAGTCAGCAGCAGCGACAGCGTCTGTGAGACCAGGATACCGAAGTTAAGCGAGGCGGTGCAGACTGCGGTGCCAGCAGGTCACAGTGCAAGAAGTGGCTCGGCGGCGGCGGTCATCGTTGGTGACACCAGGGTTGCGGTGCAGGATGCGGACGGTGCGGTCTGCAGTGCCGTCAGGACACAGAGCCAGCGACGGAGTCGGTTGATGTTCCTTTCTCTGTTGCAACTGAAACAGCGGTTCCAGAAGCGGTACCCAGAGGCTGATGAAGTCTTTGCAGTCCCTGAGACTTCAGAACAGGAGGCCAGCTCGATTTCAGGCCCTTGGAGATACTCAGCACAAGTAAAGAAAGTTCAGTCCAGTGCTTTCTCTGCCCAAGGCAGAAGCAGCAACTGCAGGCCAACCCAACAAAGCAACAACACAGCAAAGCAGCAGTACTCCTCCTGGCAGCTCTTCCAGCTCTTCTTCTTGGCAGGTTCCTTTATTCCAGCGAGGTCTAAAATTCTGGGGTCTGGGCCCCAATATTTATACCACCAAATCCTTTGTTCTCTGAAGGCAGAGAGTGTCTGTGCCCAGCCGAAACCAGTTCTGTCCTCACTGATGCAGCTTCCTGGCTGGGGGTGGAGACGGCATTGTGCAAGGCAGACCAGGCCCATTCAGGTGCAAGGAAATCTTCTCCCACTACTCTAAATGCAACCCAGGTCTATTCAGCCCAGCCCTGACCCATCAGACTTCTGGAGCCGCTGCCCCTCTCCAGCCCCTGTCATCCAAAAGCCAGACATGCAATACACAAACCTAGCAGAGGCACACTGGATGGTTAGGCAAGAGAATACCTACTTTCTAAAAGTGGTATTTTCAAACACAGAATGTAAAAATCACCTTCACTAAAAGATGCATCTTTAGATTCTGAGTTCAGGCATACTAAACTTTATTTTTCTACCTGGTTCCTAGGCCAGTTATGTTTATAGGATGTTATAACCAAACTTCCCATTCTGTCCTATAGGAACAGGTAGCATAGCAATAGTGAAAAACGAAATTGGCAGTAATTCACTATCAGGACATGCCACACACACCAGGGCATGTCCTACCTTTCACATACACTGCACCCTGCCCACAGGGGTACCTTGGGCCTACCTTAGGGGTGACTGACATGCAAGAAAAGGGAAGGTGGTAAGGGCCTGGCAAGTGGGTACACTTGCCAAGTCGACATGGCAGTCTCAGACGGCTCACAGGCTCTGCAATGGCTGGCCAGAGTTACATTTACAAGCTGTTTGTGTGGGTGGCACAATCCGGTGCTGCAGCCCACTAACAGCATTTGATTAACATGCCCTGGCACACTCAGTGCACTTTACTAGGGACTGACAAGTAATTCAAATAGGCCAATCATGGAAACACCAGTCCATAACACAGTTTACAACAGGAGCACTTGCACTTCAACACTGAACAGCAGTGAGAAAGTGCGCAGAGACACTAAAACCAGCAAAAACAGAGTCAAATCGGGGAGGTCAGAAAGCAAAAAGACAGGGGAAACACGCCAAAAGATGCCAAGTCTAACAAGTCCACTGTGTCTTGTTTAGGTGGTTTGAGAGGTAACTCCCATCCCTCCTTCACCAAACACAATGGACCCCTAACTGGATGTCCAAACAGAAGTTCAAAAGGGCTGTAACCAACCCCCTTCTGTGGGACCTCTCTGTAGGCAAAGAGGATGCAGGGCAACAGGACATCCCATTTTCGCCTAAGCTTTTCTGGGAGGCCCATGATCATGCCCTTCAGGGTTTTGTTGAACCTTTCAACTAACCCATTGCATTGTGGGTGATAGGGTGTGGTGAATTTATAATTCACTCCACACTCCTTCCACATTGCAGTGATATATCTGGACATGAAGTTTGCACCTCTGTCACTTAAAATCTCCTTAGGGAAGCCCACTGTGGAAAAAATTCTCAGGAGGGCCCTGGCTACCACAGGAGCTGTGGTGGTTCTAAGGGGTATTGCCTCTGGGTACCTGGTGGCATGGTCCACCACCACTAGTATGTAACTGTGCCCAGATGCAGTTGGAGGTTCATGGGACCAATTACGTCAATCCCAACCCTCTCAAAGGGAACCCCCACCACAGGTAGTAGTATGAGGGGGGCCTTTGTGACACCACCTGACTTACAACTGGCTTGACAGGTGGTGCAGGAGCGACAAACCTCCTTGGTGTCCTCTGACATGTGAGGCCAGTGAAAGTGAGGGACAAGCCTGTCCCAAGTCTTGCTCTGGCCTAAGTGGCCTGCCAAGGGAATATCATGTGCCAAGGTGAGTAGGAAGCCCCTAAACTTCAGAGGTATGACCAACCTCCTGGTGGCACCAGGCTTGGGGTCTCTACCCTCTGAGTATAGACGCCCCTCATCCCAATAGATCCTGTGGGACCCACTGATACTCCCAGCAGCCTCAGCAGCAGCTTGCTGTCTGAGGGGTTCAAGAGAGGGGCAGGTTTTCTGCTCCTGACTTAGAGCTGCCCTGGAAGGGCCCCCTGTCCCCAAGAACTCAACCTGGTCAGGTTCCACTTCATCTGGGGCAGTTCCTTCACAGGGACTGGGGTCTTCTCCCTCAAGAGACTGACCCTCTTCCTGAGCCTGGGGGGAAGACACAGCCTTACCCCTCCTGCTCCTTCTCTTGGAAGGCACCTGGTCCATCTTTTCAGGATCCAGGGCCTGTTCAGTTGAAGACAGTTTGGACTGTGACCTAGTCACAGCAAACACATCTGGAGAGATGCCCAACATTGCTGCATGTGTCCTGAGTTCCACTTCAGCCCAGGCTGAAGTTTCCAAGTCATTGCACAACAAGCATTCCACAGGGAGGTCTGAGCTAACCACAACCTTCTCAGGGCCAGTTACCCCTCCCCAGCTGAAATTAACACCTTCCAAGGAATGGTCTGTCCTGACATTGATAGCATTGGTCACTTGGTACATCTCACCAAGTATGATCTGGTCAGGGTCCACAAGATATTGTGTCACCATGGTGACACTTGCTCCTGTGTCCCTATATTCCATGGCCTCCTTACCATTGATCAAAGGATGCTGTCTGTATTTGCCCAGATTACTGGGGCTTACAAATAAGGAGGCAATATCCATGCCTCCATCACAGACAAGTACAGCCTGAGCTGGAGTTCTGACTAGGCCAGAACCCATCTCAGAGCCCAAGGTTAACCCTACTATACCCTTGCTCCCTGTACCACCACTTGAAGCTGAACTAGGGGGAACAGTTGCTTTAGGGGCAGTGGTGGTAGGAGGTGGATCCTTGGCCTTTGGACAATTGGCATCTCTTGTCCAATGGGTTTTTTCCTTACACAAGAAGCACCAAGGTTTCTTCTTGCCTTTAGCTTTGTTAGACTGTGACTCCCCCCAGATGCAGGTTTTTGGGGCCCTGATGAAGACTTCTGGTCTTTACCATTTTCCCCACCCTTATCTGAAGGTTTAGCATCTTGCTTCTTCTGGTCACCATCTGTGTTCTGGTTTTTCTGCTTCACCCTGGTTCTGACCCACTTATCTGCCTTCTTTCCCAATTCTTGGGGAGAAGTCAGATCAGAGTCAACCAGGTACTGATGCAACAACTGATTTTGGCAATTATTAAGGATCTGCTCCCTCATAATCAAATTGTACAATCCCTTGAAATCATTCACCTTGCTGCCAAGTAACCAGCCTTCCAGGGCCTTAGTAGCACAATCTACAAAGTCTACCCAGTCCTGAGTCTGTGTCTTCTGGGTGTCTCTGAACTTAATCCTGTACTGTTCAGTGGTTAAGCCAAACCCATCAATGAGAGCATTCTTCAGGACTGAATAGTTGTCAGCATCCTCTTCTCTAAGAGTGAGGAGCTTATCTCTACCTTTGTCAGCAAAGGAGAGCCACAAGATAGCTGCCCACTGCTCTTGAGGGACCTTCTGTACTTTACAGGCCCTCTCTAAAGCAGTTATCCATTTGTGGATGTCATCCCCACCATGGCAAGGAGGGACTATCTTGCTCAGGTTCCCATGATCATAAGAATACTCCTTAATCCTAGGGACACTGTTGCTGCCACCATGGGACTCTAGTCCCAATCTTTTCCTAGCCTTCTGGACTTTTAGGGACTCTTTATCTAGGGCCAATTGCTCTTGCCTGAGCCTAAGCCTAGCTTTCTCAAGTTCAAGAAATTGGTACTCCCTATCATAAGAGTTATCCCTCTTATTAGATATGCAGGTCCCTGCAGACTGTCCTGAATGGTTAGATTCTGCAGAGGGAGATCTAGATCTCCTAGGTAAACTCTGCACGCTTCCAGGCGGAGTAAAGAGAGGGCCATTGGGGCCTTCTCCACTCTCTTCATGAAGATCTGAGTTGTCCAGGTGGGAATAATCTTGATCCTCCTGGCCAGGGTTTGAGTCTAGGTCATAAAAGGTTTCACCTCCTGACCTGTCTTCATTCCCGGCCCCACCCGCTCTTTCTACTTCATCTGACCCAGGGGTCTTCCTAAGGTCATCCAAGAGGAACACCTCAATGAGACGTTGGGTGTTGGCATTTCTCCCTGTCTTCAGCTTTCTAGAGACACTCATGGCTTTCAATTCCTGGAATGTGAATTCATTGTACCTAGAAGGCAGAGAGCCACTGGCTTCTCCTTTAGAAGACATAAATGAGTGTGGTGTGGTGTATGCACCTACCTAACCTAGTGGGAACTAAACTCTCTTAGGTTGGAGAAAGGGTGTGCTAGACCCTTAACTTACCCAACCCTAAGTTCAGTAGAACTTACTTATTCTAAACTTAAGTATTATATGTGCCTAATACTTTAGTGGTTTTCAGTTAATCAATACAAAGAGATTTATCTGGTAAAACAATGCAGGCTTGAATCCCAACCGCTGCACACCAATGTGAGAAGTTGGCCTGGTATATGCTGTCCACTAATTAAAGTGGGCACCTTGCACCAGTCCAAACGACGCTTATGATGTATGAGGTCAAAGATAACCTTTAGAAAGTTATCCTAGTGGTAGCTGTGGAGAGCAGCCTTCAGGCTTAATCTTGAAGGAATGTAAAGCAGCTTGTTTTACCAGAATATCACCTCCTACATTAATTAAATGAAAGGAGAACCACACAGTAGTTATATAAAAATATGTATTTATTAATATAACACTCTCTAGTATCCTCTACCCGAGGATAGAACACAGCGCAACAATACGAGATCAATAGAACAGTTGTAAGTAGCACAATACACAGTGGGCTCCAGGGGGAGACCAAACCATATACTAAAATAGTTGTATAACAACCACGACTCGGGTCAAGACAAGGTCCGGAGCACGTAGAATCGTTGGGACCCCAAGGACCCACCCAAGGTGAGTAGATGGGGACCCCATGGAGGACGGGTGCAGTGTGCTAACACGACCACGGGCTCCATACAATTCTATGGGGAAGTCGCAGTTGCAATTTTTCAGTTTAAGGACCCTTCTAGAAGGACTTCGAGGAAACCCTTTGGAACTCAGGAGGTTGGAGAGCCACCCCACCCGTGGATACCGTAGTACCCGAGTTACCTATCCCAGAGGAGCTGGGTGCATAGGCCTGGAGTGGTGTCGGAAACCGCCGTCGTTCTCAATGGAGGGCTGCGAAGAAGGTGAAAAGGGTCCGGTGGAATCCAAGGATGGATTCTTGAATAAAGGAACCTGAAAGCAGAGGGGACAGAGTCTGGGTCACTTCAGAGTGACCAGGGGCTTGGGAGATGAATGGCCACGGATGTCGGGTGCTTCAGCTGTGAAGAAGGGATGCTTGACTCTGCAGCCACGAAGACCAGGAGACGTCGACGACAACCAGGAGCCAGATGTTAGCTGTTCCACAAAGGATGTTGAGTGCTGAGGGGTCGATGTCCGGCTACAGCACCAACAAGCCTTGGCAAAAGCAACCACGCAGGAAGGTCAAGCAATTTATGGCTAGGACCAGCAAGGTTCTGGGGACTCCCCAAGCAATGGAGAGTCAGGGCACATCTGGAGCAATCAGGAAAGCCCAAGAGAATTCAAGATGACCCTCAGGAAGACCCACAGGTCGAATGACCAAGAGTTGCGAGGGGACCTCAAGAAAGATCACAAAGTACCAGCCCACGGAGCACTCGGTGCTAGGAGGCCAGAGTCCTTTGGTGGAAATACTGCTCAGGATAAAGACTACACAAAGTCCAATGCACAAGCTCGGGAATTGCCAACAAGCATATGCACTTGCAAATAGACGCGGTGCACAAGGGTTCGGGTTATGCAATCCCCACAAGGGATACTGGCCTCAAACTTGCTGAGAGGGCAGATAAACCTCAGGGACTTTTAGAACCCACCTCCTGTGTTGCTGGAGCCTTCAGAGTCTGCAGGAGCTCAGTAAGAGAAGACTGGTCAGTTGCATTACGGTGCCTGCAAATGCAGGGGAGTGACTCCTTCACCCCAAGGGAGATTCTTCAGTTGTCCTTAGTGCACAACAGGTCCTGCATGGAGCCTGTATGGAGCAAGGGCACAGACAAAGCTTTGGACGGAGAGGGAGACGAAGTCGGGCCCATTCGAAGTCCAGCGAAGTCCAGAGTGCCCAGACGGTTGAAGATCAGTGGTTTCTTCTTGTAGAATCTTGCCCACGTAAAATCTAAAGAGCTACAGTCCGGTAAGCCCTTCTGTACCCAAGGGAGAGGGTTGGACAGATTCAGAGGACCCTCCTATGGGAGGGTCAGGACACAGGGGTGGTAACACCCATGTCCTTTGTCCAGTTTCTCGCCAGAGCAGGAGCCAACGGCTTCCAGAACTGGATTGAGCTGGACTATGCACAGGGACACCAAATGTGCCCCAGGTGCAGACTTTCAGGCACTCTCAGAATGCACCCACCCAGCCCCAATACACTAAATCCTGTCTGGGAGGTGGTCACACCTCCCTGTGACAGGATGTCTATTGTGTTGCCTTCCTCTGCTCGAGCTTGGCTCAGCAGCAGGAGGGCAGAAATGTGTCTCTGGTCAGCAGCATCCATTTTGTGCTGACCGGGTCGAGAAGGCTGGCACCAGATAGACCAGTGACCCCACGAAGCTCGCTTCAGAAGGTTGGAATCATACCTCCCACACCGGTTACCGGTGTGGAGGTATGATTCTAAGGTGTTTGATACCAAACACGACATGTTTCTATGCAGCCGTTTTCGAGATAGCATTTACCGCTAGGTTATAATGCATCTCTACCTATATGTCCGGCTGAGTCACAGACAACCCAGGAGAATGGTCTCCGAAGGCTGCAGAGGGGCTCTGCTCATGCAGGGGCACCCTCTCACGTAAAACCCCACACCCTGCCTTCAGGATTGTTAAGGCCTGCTATAGGGGTGACATATGTTTTAAGTGTAGTGACCTATAGATATAGTGAACCTATATTTAAAGTAAGTGGTGCAAGCACCAGCTTACACAGGTTGCAGTAGCAGACCTGTAGTTCCATTTTGCATGCCTCTCATGGGTGGCATAATACATGCTTCAGCCCATGGGAGGCCTCTGGGGTACCTATGACCTGGGTACATGGGTACCATATACTAGGGACTTATAAGGGTACTCCAGTATCCAATCTGGAGTGTACCAAAGTACGTGCATAACAATTTAAAGGAGAAAGCAGATAAACTGGGGTCCTAATTAGCAGAATCCCAGTCAGACTAGTCAAAACAGTGTAACATCAAGCAAAAAGTGGGGGTAACCATAAGAAGCAGATCCTACTTTCCTACAGGGTGTAAATCAACTCTTTGTGTGAGGGCATAACACAACCTATACAAATGTTAAATGTGAACCACCTCTCCTTCTACCAGCCCCGGAAGACTATCAGTATGAAGATGAATGCAGATATTTACCCTGTTACACCCAGCTCTTCCTGCGTTATGGCTGTTTGGAAAGTATGTATCAAGTGTAGCTGTCACCTAGTTCAGACGTGTATTAGAGCTAGGCTGCAATGCACAAAGAGTCATTCACAAGGACAAATGTTCACTTTCTAAAAGTGGCATTCCTAAAATAGTAATGTAAAAAGCAGCTACACCAGTAAGCAGGATTTATCGTCACTATTCTAAACATACCAAACATGGCAATGCCACTCCTTTGTGATCAGGAATTACCACTTAAAAGTATATGAGGGGATTCAGGCCTCACAGCAGTGAGAAATGAAATAGGCTGTTTGTCACTACCAGGACATGCCACACATAAAGTCACATGTCCTACCTTTTACTTACGCAGCACCCTGCACATGGGGCTACCTAGGGCCTACCTTTGGGGTCACCTATGTGTAGTAAAAGAGGGGTTTAAGGCTTGGCAAGTAGCTTTAAATGCCAAATGATGCGGATGGAAAATAATTGTATACAGCTATTTAAAATGTACTGATTATATAATTGTTTCAATGATCTAGCGGCTAGCTTCCAGGACGGCTCTACCACGTCACATTCATTTGGAAAAAAAGAGGCAAAAGAATTTTTAATGTCTTAAATTTTATTGCCCGTTGATACGACTTAGTCTTAATTCTTTTTTTGTCTCCTTACTGGGCTATAAACTCTTGAATTTTCTTAAATTTAAGTTTCCAAATGTCGATTCCTGGTTTTATGTAACATGGTGGTACGTCCACCCTTTTATGATTATAATGAAATCAAATAAAAGTATTTTTGATTTGATTTGAAATGCCAAATCAAAGTGGCATTAAACTGCGCACACAGGCCCTGCAGTGGTAGGCCTGAGACAGGTTTAAAAGGCTACTTCTGTGGGTGGCACAATCAGTGCTGCAGGCACACTAGTAGCATTTAATTTACAGGCCCTGGTTATAAGGTATACCACTTTACAAGGGACTTCCAAGTAAACCAAATATGCCAAACAGGTTTAAACCTATCATACCTTATTTAGAGGAGAGAGCACATGCACTTCAGCACTGATTAGCAGTGGTAAAGTGCCCGGAGTCCTAAAGCCAACAAAAAGAGGGTCAGAAAAATAGTTGGAGGAAGGCAAAAATTTGAGGATAACCCTGTAGAAAGGGCCAGGTCCAATAACACCCTAACAATGCCCCTTCCAATTTGTGATTTGGTATGTACTCAGAAACCTATATCGTGATTCGGTAACGTGCTACTGAATCACAAATTGTGTTTTGTACATACCCAAAGTCTATTTCACGGTTGCAAGGACTCTGGTTTTGTTAATCAGAATGTTTGAGACAGCAAAACATCTTTTAACATAAGGCCCATCATTTCCATAGCTAGCGACAGATGGTTTTAAAGACATTCATCTTGTCTTTTTCATATAATCACTTCATAGAGATCAGTGCCCAGCAGAGTCGACGTGGTGGTGTCCAGTCTCTCTGCTTTCTCTTTGTCCCATTCACTTTTCGCTAAGTGTAAAGTTAGGCAACGTATTAGGACTTTGTGTTGTTAACTGTGGATACAGAGAAACATGCTTAGCTCCCTCTGGTTCAGGACAACAAAGTTAGGGTTGTATGTTGGAACCACGCAGGCATTAACCACGCGTGTTTTTACAATGCGGTTGAACCATCAATACGTTATTACAGCGCATTATTTTACCATGTAAGTCATTACGACAACTTGCTTTAGGGAAAGTGCTGGATTTTGAATAGTATAATTTACAATTCCAACTCCAGTCTGCGCAATAGTAGGAAAAGTGTTGGACTTAAAATCTAACATCAGTCCAACAACACTTTCCATTAGGCAAGTCATTGTAATGACTTGTGGGGTAAAGGAATGCGTTGTAAAGACGCTTATGTGGCTGAGACCGCTCTGTTAAGGCACAGCGTGGTTCGAGCCGGGTTGTAAAGGCTGTTTCCCCAAAGTTAGTGCAATCTGGCACACTCTTTGCTGCTGCTACAGCAACAGTAACACTTTTTTACGTCACCCCACTGCTCTCCCAGATGGGATAGACCATCCTTCCTTGGAGGAACCCCATACCACACAGAGTCAGAGGAACTATTCGTTACAAATTACATTGTTTTTGGATTTGCATTTGGAGGGGATACCACCCAGGCTACCACCATTATCAGTGCACAGCACACATTTCCATCTATATGCACCTCTGTGCACCAACAGGTCTGACTCTGTTTGGGATTGAGAAAAATAGGAATAGCGTGTTTTTATTACAGTGTTCAATGAGCATGACTTCTCTTTCCAAGCATTATTCATAACAGATGTTATTATTATCCTAATTAATGGCGCTCAGTGCACCAACCTAAAAAAAATACCAGACAGGCTCTGCCCTGCGGGAGTTGAATTGAAACTCTTGACCTTCAGACCATTGCAAATGTCGGGATCATTACTACCCTAAACATCGTTCTGACCTTTTTGGGACTCTCTTTTAATTCGGAACCTACCGAGTCTCTCTATTGAGTGTTGTCTATCATCTTCCCATGCACAATAAATATATATCAGGTTCATTTATATGCCTGGTCTAGGACTGTTTATTAGTGCTAATTAAGTGTTTGCAATAGTTACAGAGCAAGCCATAATTCTCTTCACCTTTCTGCTGCTGCAGGTAGCATGCCTAGGCCCAGCTGCAGTCATCTGCTTACTAACCGTAGCATTTCTGAAGACAAAGGTGAGGCACAGTCACCAATGGCTGCACTGAGTTCAGCTCCCCTACCACTCACTAAATCTGCACTACCTCACTATTAAAATAAGCATCCATCACTTCCTGCTTGTTATTTCTTTCCTACAGCTCGAAAGGCCATCTCAATGGCGACTCACAATTCTCAGCATAACACTTTTAAAACTTGCCGACCCCATACTATTCTATTAACATCAAAATGCATGCATGCCCACCACTATCACGGGTGCACATATTCTCTCTTGCATGGCAGGCTGTTTTCACCTCTACGGCATCACTAAAGGGCAACCCACTGTCAATGTATTGCTCTCAATAGCAAATGGCCACGCAAACCATACCTTTCCAAATTGCTGACCAGATCCCCCCTCAGTGGGCTGCAAGCATCCATCGAAGAGCAGAAAGCCACCCTGATGTCAACGTGTTGCACTGAAAACAAACGTGCTGCACTGATTCACCTTTATGTAAATGTCTTTCAAAGAGTTATATAACAAAGTCTTAAATCACTTCTTGTTCTTATGTATTGTGCACACAGTCTATATCACACATTCCACTTGCTAACATAGTGATATCTAGGTAATGTCATTTGTGATCTCATCTGGGATGCCATCAAGAGGGCATATGGGAGGGGTGAGATGTTATGGTTGGCATAGCACACTGTGCGCGGAGAATTTCAGGGGCATATTATCTAAAAGGTGCGCTAAACATCGCAAAGCGTGTTTAGCGAGCACTTTTTTTTATCGCCGGCTATCGTCGGAATAATTTGCCATGCTAACGCTGTATTAGCGACATTTAACGCTATGGCGAAAATTATTCCAGCCATAGCGGTGTTTTCCATGAAACATCGCTGGTTTTCCAGCGATGTTTCATGGAAAACGGCGATAACCTTGCTGATACGACCCTGTGGTCGTATCAGCATAATCCACCCCCCCCATGTTAGATATGGCTAACACCTGCTAATTGCAGGTGTTAAATAAATGGCGATGACCCCGGTTAGCGCGACTTTTCACGTCGCTAACTGGGGCCATGGTCACCTTGCTAATAGGCGATAGGCCTGTTAGCGGGTGTTTCCCAGGTTTGTTCGTCGGGAACGGCCACTTTGCATGTCATTAGCGATAAATATCGCTGACATGCAAAGCGGTAAAAACACGGGCGCTAATGCCCGAAAACTGTCTCTAACTGCTGTTAGAGATAGTTTGCTGATAGGGCGATAAGAATATCGCCGCTTTAGCGGCAAAAAGTGCCGCTAAAGCGGCGATAGTGCCCTTGCTAATATGCCCCTCAGGGGCATATTAGCAAGAACATGCGATAAATATCGCAAACCTTGCTTAGCACGACTTTTTTTATCGCCGGCTATCGCTGGATATTACCGCGGAAATAACATGCTATTAGCAAGGTTTATCTCCATTGCGATAAAATATCCAGCGTTAGCGGCGAAACCCAGCTTTAACGCGAGAAATCCAGCGATAAAATCCTATCGCTAATTCTGGGGACTTAACCTTACAATCCACCTCCCATTGACTTTCATTGCTAAGTCATGTTTTTATCAGTTCTAAAAACAAGCGCTAATCGGGGTTAGCGCGCGTTTTTATCGCTTCGCGGGTATTGCTAATAGGCGATAGGTATGTAAGCGACTGTTTTCTGTCGCTTTTAGTTGGGAACGCCTACCTTGCATGTCATTAGCGATAATTATCGCTGACATGCAAGGCGATGTAAAACCCGGCCGCTATCGCCGGATAGCTGTCGCTAACGCCTGTTAGCGACAGCTTGCTAATAGGGCATTAAAAATATCGCCGCTTTAGCGGCAAAAAGTGCCGCTAAAACGGCGATAAAGCCCTTGATAATACGCCCCTCAGTTTTTAAGATTGTTCATTAGAACCGTACACACACTTATAAAAATCATGTATTTATTTTGTTATGCAAATTCCATAGCACATGCATTCCGAGTGCAGGTCGCTCAATTCATCCATGAAAAACTGTTCGAAAAAGGGAATTTTGTGCAGTTTTACAAGCAAGTACACCCAAAAGCACACATTATTCCATATCCCGACATCAGAAACTCAAGTCCAAGCGGTAATACCATTTTCCCCTACCATTTTCCCCGTGCTATTTTGCAGTTTGTCATTACTGAGCTACTTGGAATGATGTGGTCAGAGTAGTTTCAGTGCAACATTCGTGGATAACTAGGTCTGAATTATCACTCTGCTAAAGGTCTTCTCAAGTATAGAAGAGCCTTGTGAAAACTAACGCTTCTAAACCTATCACTTCGAATTACCAGGCAAAAGTGGAAAGTATCACAGATCTGTTAGCAACTAAAGCGAAGTGTAGACTAAAGGGAATAAAAACACTCTAAAAATGGTTTACTGCACAACCTAGAAAGGCCAGAGCTGTTGTTTGAAAATGCCAGAGCAATTTCCAAAAGGACAGCACGGAGGAAAATAAAATTAACCTTCATGCCAAAAGAAGAATCTACAAAAAACATATCCTGCAAGCAAAAAAGATTTATATATTCTTTGCATTCAGGATGTTAAATAAGGTTCCAAATACATTTTCAAAGATCTTGCTAACTGTGAAAGTGCCTTACTTGTATTTTATATTGTACAAGACGTCTTCGGAATTATGTAACATGCAGATATTTTGCACAAAATAATTGACAGAATCTCATCAGTAGCACACTTGCATCTGTGTTAGACCTGGCATCCTTATGGAGGTCTTCCACTAAACGTTTTGCTTTTTACATCTACCTTTTGCTATATCTTTTTGTAGTTGTTAGGACTCTGAGCAATTTATCACTGCTAATTAGTGCTAAAGTGCATGTGCTTCTCCCCTAAACATGTGTGTAAAGGGTGTATACATGATTGGCATATTTAATTTACTTGTAAGTCCTTTGTAAAGTGGTATACCATATACCCAGGGCCTGTAAGGTAAATGCTACTGGTGGGCTGCAGCACCCACAGAAGTAGCCTTTGAAACCTGTCTCAGGCCTGCCACCGCAGTGCCTGTGTGCCCAATTTCACTGCCACAACGACTTGACATTTAATGCTACTTGTCTCACCTTAAACTCCCCTTTTATTTCATTTCAGTCACCCCTAAGAGCAGGATGCTATGTAAGTGAAAGTTACCTGGTTGTTTTACATGTCCTAGTAGTGACAAACGCTCAAAGTCGTTTTTCACGACTGTGAGGCCTGGTCTTCTCATAGGTTAGCATGAAGGATTCCTTAAAATACCTTTAAGATTTAATTGCTGATTGCAGAGGAGTAGCTGCTTCATGTTTTGTATCTTTGGATTGGTAATGACAAATCCTCTTTACTGGTGGAGTTGGATTTGACCTTACTAGTTTAGGAGTGCCACTTTTAGGAAGCGTACATTTCTCTGCACTTACTGCTCTATGTGCCTTACAGACTGTCTCCAATACACATATGGGGTAGGGTGACAGCTACACTTGGTGCATTCCCTCTAGATTGCCACAAACACAGGATACTTCAAGGCATCTGCATTCATCTGCATACTGATGGGTCTTCCTGGGCAAAAGGGAAGGGAGGCACTGAGACCTACACCTCAATAGGTAGGGTCCTGTCTACACACAAAGCGCTGATCAACCCCACACAGGTAGGTTGGCAGACAGGACTGTGCTGAAAGGGGACCTGTGCACTTCAAAGCTTTTGCTTTGAAGTCACCTCCATTTCAAAGGCACTTTTGGGTATAAGTACTGGGTCACTGACCCCCTAAAATCAGGCATTTTCTGAATCTTGAACTGAACGTCTGTCAGAAGCAGTGACGTAACGAAAGTTGAAGGGGCCCCCCTGCAAGGTGCACAGAGGGGCCCCAGATCCCGATTTAATTCGGAGCTCTCAGGCCTGACTACAGTGCTGAGGGGGCCCACCGCAGCTCAGGGCCCCCTTCCGCACCGCGGGGGCTGCGGGGGCTTGTGTTACGCCCCTGGTCAGAAGGACTGCATTGCTACTTAAAGGACTCAACTGGATTGCTTTTCTGGAAGGACTGCTTTGCTGCTTGTTGCCCTGCTGCTCCCTGACTCTGCTGGAAGGAGAGCTCGAATCTGCCTTCCCTCTGAGTGATCTCCAAGGGCTTGTTGGTTTGTCCCCTGTTCCAGAAGTCTCAGGGCCATCAAAGACTTCCCCATTGCTATGGGACTCTGCTATCCAGGAGTGCTGCAGTCGTCATTCTAACCCGCCTTCTGCTTGGGGAAAGATTGAGCGCTTCTCACTTCACCCAGAACCAGAACATGTCTAATCGTCAGCATGTTGAGTGAAATCTCGAGCGCTTTGGTTTACTCATGCGGTCGAGCTCAGCGAGCTCTCTGTGGTTCCGACAGACGCCACCACGCTACAGAAAGCCTCCTTCCAGTGCGGATTCAGGCTGCTTTGCGAACGCGGAGGTCTCTGATGATATCAGCTGTTTGCCGCAATGCTGGAGGGTGGGGCCTTACCACCGCGTCTTGGTGCAACGTATTGGACAACCGAACCTGCCCTGACTCCTCAAGGCCAGCCCAGAGTGACCCTTTAACTCACCTTCTCCCGACACCTCCACTATTCTGCCCAGGGGAAAGGTACTGAAATTTGAGCACCAGACCAGCGAGGTACACAAAGCTGACCTGCACGCTCTCGGGTGGCTGAAGTTCCTGCACGCCCAGTCCTGATAGACACATGCAGATCCTTTTAACGAGTGCCAGTTGGACAAAAGATTATGTGATCACTCTTTCCGAAGACCGGCGATTCACTGCTTGGATCGGGAACCTTTCATCTACAAACCTGCGGGTGCTCTAGCTCGTATTATTATTCCTTCCATGTCGTGCCAAGATACCCTTCTGGGTGAACATGTGCTTTAGAAATATACATGTTATGTTAAGTTATGTCATAAATTGGAAAGTATACATTTGATTCTTGTGGTTTTGGCCTTAATGTTTGCTTTACAAATACACATGTTATGTTATGTCATGTCATAAATTGGAAAGTATACATTGGATTCTTGTGGTTTTGTCCTTAATGTGTTTATAATATACTAAGCTTTTTTTATAAACCGGTATGGGTTATTTTTCTGGTGTTTTTATTGCATTACTCTGTGTGTGTTGCACAAATACTTTACACATTGCATCTTTTGATAAGCCTGCCTGCTCTGTGCCAAGCTACCAGAGGGTGAGCACAGGTTATCTTAGATGTGTATCTAGCTTACCTTGACTAGAGTGGTGGGTTCTGTCTGGCCTTGGTGTATACTCTTAGCTAACTAGAAATCCCATTTCTAACAATCTGCATATGAAGAAAGATGACAAACAAGCTGGTATATTCGGGCAAAATGCCACATGATTAGGGATGATATGGAGTCCCTTTTTTAACTGATAGTGAGGGAGGTCAGTACCCATGAAAATTAATATAACGGTGTCTAGAACAAATGCTGCAAGTGAATGCAAACATCACCTGTGCCTCATTTTTGGACAGGCGGTATTCCAAATTCACTTATGTAGTCTTGGATTACACCACTTCTGAAGGACCCTCACAATGTATTAATTATTTCCCTACTTGATATATAGAGCTAGACCTGAAGATGCAGGAGAAAGCTGCGATGATTCAGAGGCAAATCCTCCTGGACTCAAATGAGATATTGAGAATCAGGGTTCTGTGGAAGGCTTGGATTTTACCTAAGATCCATGCACAAGCAGAGGTTTTGCACAGGGATCATAATTCTAAGTTCTTCAATATTTATCACTCACAACAGTTTTTTCCTGACAGATATTTGCGACAACTGCCTGGTAAAAAAAACTAAAGCAGATTTTAATGCGATAAATACCAAACCTGCATGATGTGCCTCATTTCCAAGACCATAAATAAGAACAGCAGGTATTTACCACACCCTAGATATACTTCACCCTAAGGAATGATAGAACTCCTGCTTAAATAATAGAGTTTCTGGGTTGAAGTAAAGAAGTTTGCCTCAGAAATATTAAGCAGTGTTTTGTAAGGTCTGTGGCACTTTCCAGATGTTTCTTGGTAGCCACCTCAATGGTACTTATTTTTGATATCAGAAGGGCAATCAGTGGGCTGAGGCCCAGATTCCGAGTTAGTTGGGCGAGTAGGTGCTATTTATTGTATCTGATAACATTTGACTCCATGGGGTTCGTAATTCATCAGGTATGATAAATACCACCTACTCTGAATTTTTTGAGGAATAACATAGGAATTGTGATACTTAATGCAACAAAGTCCACGTTACTGTAAATACTGTCCTTTTTCCCCAGTTAAATTCCAGCAGGTGTGACTTTCCAAAATGTAACAAATAGTGGGGTATTTGCAGCACCTGCTAATTACCACATGCGGTAGATACTGCCCAAATCAGAAATCTGACCCATGTCAACACTGACTACCTCAGAATCAGGGCTTGAAGGGACTTACCAGGATATGAACCTCTATCCATGGGCTTTAATACAGATCTCTTGAGTAGATTAATTATTTCTCCAAACCTCGAGAGGCAGTTCGCAGAACATCTGCTGCATTAACTACTGTGTCGCTTAGGTCATAACCATGCCAAAACATAGAGATGATGCACAAACAACTTGGAGCACAACCAAAGTAGCATCAAAGACGCTTTTACAATGTTTGAAAAGAGGGAAATGAAAATTGGTTGAGTTTACATGGCTATAAAGGTGAGATAATGGAGTCTGATTCTACTAATAATAAACTTACAAAATACATATACAAAAGTACCTCGCTAGTGGGCTCTTGAATCCCTCTTTGTATAGGAAATCACCAAGAATTAATCAGAGTGATTATTATATTGATCACTAAGATTGATTCTCACACCAATGCCCATTTTGGCTTCCTTAAGTCAGTGATTAAAAGTCTGTTTTCATGTTGACTAGTAACTAACTGATAGTTTTGAACCATAATTGCAAGAGAAGAGCGATGGTTAAAACAACCTTGATAAGTGTAATATTCAGATAGTTGACACAACTGAAAAGCACCTCCATAAATTGCAAGTACTACATGGTAGTGCAGGGAAAAATGTTACGGAAACATCCGGTTTGAATTACATATCACCAACCTCAAGATGGTTAAACTAGCATCTGGTCAAAAGAGATTACAATTTAAAGCTGTGAGTGAATCCTCACAAAGTTATTTTTTGGGCAAAGCACCAGGTTACTTCAAAAGCAGACTGTAATTATATAAGCTTACGGACCAGTTATGATCAAGTTGAGTAAACTTATTTGCGGGACCAATAATTTGTCAGGTAAAAGCAAATTGGAGGTCTTTTGTCCATACATATATGAACAGTTAAGAGCCCAACATGATCTTTATGTTGATAAACCAATACTCCTACTTTGATCATCAGCTTAACTTTGCTTGTGTTTGAAGTATATACAACTATGATGGTGATATATATCTACTATGATTACATGTCTTTTTGGTGACTCTGCGAGGGACAATCTCTCAATGTCCTGATACTGTCTATATGATCCCACAATTGCATCACCTGTGTAAAGGTGTCTCATGCTAGTCCCTTCAGGTTCATGTTGATTGACTGCATTGTGAGGGCTGCAGTCAGCTTGGAGTTCTTTCTCTCTTCTTGGTATATAGCCACAGGTCTGTCAATGTATGTTGCTTGTTTGCCTCCTCTGCCTGTTTGCAAATGCATGACTGTGATTAGGTAGTATGTATTTACAATGATAACTTACTTTTTCATGTATTTTGTTTGAACACTGGCTTAGCTTTATTTGATTTGTATAGGCTCCATTTTTACTTTTTTATTTTTTTTAATTTTATTTGAGAAATATAGTGCAGCAAAACACCCAGTGATAGCCTTAGAGCACTTTGAGTGATGTACATGTAGGAGGAAAATGAGCAGACAATTAGTCAGCAGTGGTACTATATCAGCACATGGAATAGGTTGGCCATTTATACATTTACTAATGTAGTGAAGCCTTGGTGTAGATTCAACAGAGCCAGTGGTAATAATGAATTAGGGACAGTGTTAGAAATGGGGGTCTCTAGTTGGCAGAGGTATACACCTTTGTCCAAGTGTGGGCCCTTGCTTCTAGTCAGGGTAAGGGAGTTACACACTTTAGATAACCTCTGCTCACCCCCTTGGTAGCTTGGCACAAGCAGACAGGCTTATCCTAAAGGCAATGTGTAAAGTATTTTTACCCACACACACAGTAACACAGTGAAAACACCCCAAATGGACACCACACCAGTTTAGAAAAATATAAGGTATATTTATCTAACCAAACAAGGCCAAAAGGACAAACATCCAACATACAGGTATCAAGATATACTTTTACAATAGTTATTTCAAAAATAGAACATGTAGAAAAAAATACAGCTCCACCTGGGGCTATTATGATGTCATGACAGGCATAAATCCAAAGTATGGCGCCAACTGTGAGGTGTGGGGTGTTGAGCACGGAGTCGCAAGGACCCCCAAACAACAGTACGTTGGAAACGAGGTCTATGGACGATGCACGGTGTAGTGGAGGTGAGGCATTGGCCCCGAGGTGAAGCCGGTTCCCTGGCCGCTACGGGGGAGGTGAGGCGTCGAGTCCGTGAGGAGGCGAGATGTCGAATCCAGGACAGGGGAAGTTATGCGGCGGCGGCGGTGAGGTGTCGGTTTCAGTGAGGCGGTGCAAAGTCGAAGAGTTTGTGAAGTCACCCTCGTTGGTTATCAGCGCCACGATAACGGGATGCAGGCGCTGACAACGTGATGGGAAGGGCAATAACTGCAGGCGTTGGCAGGCATCAAAAGGTGTCGGAGCTGCGGTGCAGTCGGGGTGGTGGCCGTGCACTTCACGAGCAGTGCCCCCAGCCTCAGTACAGGTCACGTGTGTCAATTGGCAGCAGCGCTGACGGCGTCGGAGTTGTTTTTCTTGCCTTGCAGCACCAACCACACAATTCCCAGGGCCCAGGAACTGGAAATTGCTCCCTTTGAATGCAGAAGTCCACAGAGGACTCCAGGCGCTGGTCGGTGGATTGCAGGTGAAGTCTTTGTGGCCCTGAGACTTCAGATGAGGAGGCCAGCACACACAGGCCCTTGGAGATTCTTCTTCAATCAGGTTCACAGAAAAGTTCCAGTCTTTGACCTTTCCTTCACAGAAGCAGCAACTGCAGTCCAATCCAGCAAAGCCCACACAGCAAAGGGGCAGTACTCCTCCTTGCAGCTCTCCAGCTCTTCTCCTTGGCAGAGGTTCCTCTGGAGTCCAGAAGTGATCTAATTCTCTGGGGATAAAGGTCCAATACTTATACCCTATGTTCCCTTTATTCTCTTTGTGGTAAGGGTCTCTGAGCCCTGTGCAAACCAGTTCAGTCCTCTCTGGTGCAGCATCACTACAGGAGGTGGAGACTGCATTGTGCAGAGGAGATACTGCCTATTCAGGTGCTAGTGAAAACTCTCCCCACCACTCTAAATGCAGCAAAGGTCTATTCAGCTTAGCTATGAATCACCGAGGAAAGGCAGGACACACCGCAACCCCCCTTTGGCTGTCTACAGGAAATGCACATCCCCAGCTCCTGTCACTCCAAAACCAGACAGTCAATACTCAAAACAGCAGAGGCACACCGAACGGTTAAACAAGATAATGCAGACTTTCTAAAAGTGGCATTTTCAAACACACAATTTAAAAACCATCTTCCTAAAAAGATGTGTTATTAAATTCTAAGTGAGGAGAGCCTAAACTTCATTTCGCTATCTTGTCCCAATGGAAAGTTATACTTGTAGGATGTTACAAAGCAACTTCCATGTTCGCCTATGAGACAGATAGCCTTTCAATAGTGAAAAACTAAATTGCCAGTATTTCAGTATAAGGACATGTAAAACACACCAGCACATGTCCTACTTTTTACATACACTGCACCCTGCCCATGGGGGTACCTTGGGCCTACCTGAGGGGTGTCTCACATGTAAAAAAGGGAAGGTTGGTGCCTGGCAAGTGGGTACACTGTCAGTTCCACCTGTCAGTTTAAAACTGCGCACACAGACACTGCAGTTTCAGGTCTGAGATACGTTTACAGGACTACTCATGTGGGTGGCACACTCAATACTGCAAGCCCACTAGTAGCATTCAATGTACAGGCCCTGGGCACGCAGTGCACTGTACTAGGGACTTACCTGTGAATGTAATATATGCCAATCAGGGATTCCCAATCATAATAAGAATTCACACAGGGAGCACTGCCCTTTGACATTGATCAGCAGTGGCAAAGTGCCTAAAGCATCTAAGCCAGCAAAAACGAAATCCATCACATAGTCAAAAAATGCGGGAGGTAGAGGCAAAAAGTCAGGGAAAACCAGTCGTGGCCGGCATGACTCGCGGGTGGGGTTCGCGCGGGGGGGTCGCGTGGGTTCGCGGGGGAGGCGAGACGGGTTTAATGTAAATTTTTAAAAACTTACCTTCCCGGGTCCTGCGCCGCTTTAGCTCCTGGCCGGGTCCTGCTCTCCTGAACAGGAAGCAGCCACCGGCAGCCTCCCTCCCCTCCCCTAAGCCAATCACAATGCTGCAATGGCAGCATTGTGATTGGTGGGGACGGCGCCCAGACGGGCGCCTATGGGGAGGCAATTTTCTCTATGTAGGCTGCATGCAGCCTACATAGAGAAAAAGCAGAGTGTACATGACTGTTTGGTCGGCCCCACAGGGCCGACCAAACAGTCATGGCCCACAGCATTGGGCAAGCCACTCCTCCCCGACCCGTCTACCCGCCCGCCCCGAACCAGGCATACCCTTCTGCTTTCTCGCAGTGCGAGAAGCAGAAACATAAAATGGTATTTAAAATACCATTTTATGTTTCTGCTTCTCGCACTGCGAGAAAGCAGTGGGGCAACGCTCCTCCGGCCTAATGGAGGAGCTGCCCCTGGGGAAAACCACACCAAGGATGCCAAGTCTAACACAACAGTAGCCAGGTTTATGTCTCCAAGTTAAGTAGCAGTAGAGTTAGGGGATAGTGCTAAGAAGAATAACCAAATGCAGCATGAAAAATTTGTTTTTTAGTGACCTCCTGAATTTGAAAAAGTGACATTCCTATCTTAGAGTCAACTGTACAGCATGTCACATAAATGACCCTTGCACTGTCGTGTAGTTCCTATAGTACCCATGCAGGACCTGCGCGTTTGGATAACATAAACTGTGGGCTTGGTGGCAGACTGATTCTGTACATCCCCACCGAGAAATGTTAGCCTGTTTGCAAAAGCTAGCTCACAGTGCCACTAGTGTCTCCTCTTATCGGGGAGAGATTAGTTTCTGGCACCTCAGAACATGACAACCCTGATCCCTCAAGATCATGGAAACAATGTACTACTTTTCGCTCAGTCACTCGGGCTTATCTAGTTTATTTCAGAGGTACACAGAATAAACAGTCTAGGCGTTTCAATAAGGATTTATTGAACAGTTGTTATTCTCGTGTAAAGTATATGAGCTAAAACAACCATTAGACAGTAGCAGAGATATATGATTAGCCGTACTATGAATATAAAAGTTCTATCATCTTGCAATAAGCATGGATAAATACATGAATATAAAATGCATTGATGAAAGCGAGTGCGTACTCCTACGATGCCTATCTAGATGTACCTAAGTGTACCTAGCATGTGAGTAGGTGTGCAGCCAAGAATCCCTCTAGGATTTGGTCGAACCCCATTACCTGAAGTGAGAATGTAGGAGCCTCTCCTGGTCTCGAGCTAGACACCCCGCAAGGGATGTTCAGACCACTGTCAGCTGGAGAGTCTGCATGCAGGAGCCTCAGCGCCTCTGGTCAGTGTGTCGGCCTGGAAGTCTTGGTTCCCTCTAACTGCTGATAGCAAGAGGTGCTGTATTTATACAGAAAAGTATATAGAATCCCTTTGTCCCTTGTTCTTGTGTTAGCCATTGTTGGGTATGAGGATGACATATGGGATGAACCTTGTATGTAGATATTAGGAAGGTGGTGTATAGTCCCTGCCTGGTTTCCAAGTAGCCTCATGAATATTTTATTCATGCAGTGTCAGTCTAAAGATGAAGTCATAGAACACTATTGTTCGGGAAAAACCCCCCTTCTGCACCCAGGCCTAGAACTAGGTAAAAGGAACAGTCCATAAAAGGCGTTCAATCCTTAAAAGGCGTTCAATCCTTAAAAGGCTCGTTTAGTGTGTAATGTAGGGGAGGTGATGTAGGTGAAAGGGTATGATGTTACCCGGGCCTATATTAGGGTACCTTTATGAAACATAACACCCACTCCTCTTCCGAACAGTCAACAATGATAAAAATGCTAGTGAACTATTCTCTTTACTAGATAGTAGTGCATAGAACATTTTTCAATGAGCTTCATTAAAATCCTGTTTAAAAAGGTAAAAAATTAAAATTCTTGCTTTGAAAATTAGTTGTTTTGGAATTGTCACTTAAGCCACAGTCCTAATTGAGTTCGTTTATAGAAGTTGAATGTCTACAAGCGTCAAAAGGCCATGCTTTTCAGCGAGAGAGTGTCAATTTTCAGAATGCGTTCCAAATTTAGTTAATTTTAGAGAAAAATGAAAATCCGAATTCTTTCTCAGCACATGATGAACCAATTACAGATTAAATGTCCTGGCTGGGAGTTGCAACATCATCGCTGCTTTCTGCTGCAGGGGACGGTCCTTGTAACACCTCGCAGAGCACGTCACATATGATATTCAGTACTGCCAATGGCTGGTGTAGAGGCAGCCGGTGCTGCCGTCGATACCTCGGTTGATACCTCGGTCGATACCTCGGTGCTAATGGTGGAGCTAAAGCTTAACTCAGTTGTAAAAGGCACCTGCGGATTCTCGAGAAATGCGGCCAGCAAGATGGGAATGCGCTGGGGACATTGCCGAGCGTGGGCCCTCAAGGGTTCCAACCGGGCATTCAAGTCCGCAGGCGTGTCCGTTGCAAGTGTCAGACAGAGGTCCAACACGCATTCTTCACCGCAAAACAAGCATCAAAGAACAGGTAAGATGCAGTCCATCCAGACTGGTCTGAACGATAGGAACCAAGAGGCGCTTAGTTACCTTAGGCGAGTTGTGCCCAGATGTTGTACCATGCGTTCACGGTATTTCCGCTCCAGGAGCGCTTTGGCCATTTCGTTGGTAATTGGGCCGTCCATCGCGTAGTAGGTAAATGACGATCAGGACTCCCGCTATTGATAGCAGGATCAGAGGTAGACCTCCGAAAATGCTTCCAAATACGGAGTGTATAAAGTTCGGGATAACTCCGAGGATTGTCTGAAAGGTGCTAAGAAGTCCTGACCCTATGGTCTTAAATAGGTGTACAATACCACTCTTATCAGACATAGTAAAGATACAACCCTCCATTTCTGCGAAATGAATGGGGCAGTTTGTACGTATAAGTGCCTGTATCTCACTCGAGGTCCTTGCGATTTGAAGTTCAAAGGTCTCTCGAGCGGAGGTTAAGGGTACGGTCTGCTGTAAAAGCATGGCTTTCAGTCTGCTTAAAGTATCAATTTGTATAAAGGAAACATTCAAAGAAGACCATAACGGCACCTCCCTGACTGTACTTGTTGGGGGAAACAATGCTTGCATACAGCAAGTAACCCTGGAGTTCACAATGACAAGATAGGCAATGCCCGGAAGCATACCACAGCAACCTTGATCGTTCAGATTCAAGTAATTCCCGTTCGAGAGCAGCTCGAATACTGGCTTAATCATGGCAGCTGGAGTCCCTTTCATGTGGCAGGACAAGTTTGCTATCGAACCATTACATGCTCCGTGCAATGTAATGTCCCGGCACATGAGAGAACCGCTCAAAGCGTTCTTGCAGTTAGTACCACTTAGAAACACTTCTCAATCTCCACTCTGGCATTGAAATCTATACGGTAAATCCCAGGATTCCCTAATGTACCCCTTACCCATCTTTTCATATTTGCCCGCCTGCCGTTGTTCAAGGCAATATTGAAACTGAAAAGTAGTGACCGGTAGAGTTATGTGGCCATGGATCAGCCATTCAGTAGATGGTGCTTCCGCCACTGTAAATGCTAGTCGGTCCAGTTTTTCAACACGCAACATTGTATATTTAGCTCCCCTTTGTGCCATTTCAACCTGTTTATCTGTTAGATTATATTCAGAAAACAGAGACAAACTGTTTATAAAACGCCAAGGCACAAAGCCTGCGTGCAAAGATTGCAGCGTCCAGCTTAATAACATGATAGAACGTAATTGAGATTGCCCGTGTTGTTGTATGGCCAAATCTTGTTCTAGGATGTCTATCGCAGAAGATACAATGTTGCCCAAAGAATATATTCTGGAGGACAAAGTTGTTAACCCATTGTCTACCACAGCCAATGATTTTTCTAAGTTAATACGGTGTACTTCCCTTATTCTCTCTGCGGCCTCTTGTTGTGATATTTTCCACTCTTCATTATAGGCAGCATAGATGCCAGCATATATGAAACGTTTCTGACGTAGTTTCCTGGGACCTTGTAAAAAATCCCGAAGATCCATGTCTTGTGAGAGTAAGGTTAAGTGTTGTTTCACTTCTGTTAGTGTTGAGGTCTCTAGCCAATCAAGGCACAACTTCCCAACACTGTAGGATGTCACTACCCCTGGATGTTCTCTTTGTACATAATGTGGGTCTGGCCTGTGGATACTGTACCCTTCGGTAATACCCAAGAATCGTTTATGACATATGTTTGTGTCTAAGGGCCAAACCACCCATTTTTTCCAATTTGGGTCTGATCTATTGTATTTTAAAATGTCATCTACTCTAGCCCCTTCCTGTGAAGTCGAATTTTGCCACCCTCCCATCTGTGATGGTGTTGGAAATCGAGGTGTGTTCAGGTCCTTTACCTTGGCTAAGCCAAGACAGGATGTCTGTTGCACAGTTTCGTTTAGAAATATCATCTGCTGCGGAATGAGGCATGCTCGAAATAGCACTTTTGTTCCCTGGACTTGCCAGTCCCTAGAACCCCAGACTGATTTTAAGTCTATTGTGTCCTTCCATAGGTCAAAACCCTGTTCAGACTGTTGGGCAATAAAGAAAGCAGGGTAAATCTGTTTGGTATTTGTCAACATAATTTTCAGTGCTGATGTTGGTATAACCTTATAATAGTAAGAGGTTGGGTCAGTGGTGTTAAAACCTGAAAAATATGAAAATTTCTGTGCAAATGTCTGTGAACTACCCTTGGGAGGTGTAGGGCAATGTTCCCACTGATGGTACTCAAACACATTTCTGGGCGAAATAGATTTGTGCAGGAAATGATGACCATAATGTTGGTAACAGTACAAAGTGTCATAGTCTGAATTATTTTCTAACATTTCAGTGTTCGGAAATGCAGCAGTTTTTTCTAAATCAGACAACATGTTATTAACAGTTTCAGTGCCCCAATCATCAGAAAATGTACTGGAGGTAATGATATCACTTAATGAAATTTTAAATAAATGTGGAATTTTTAAAAGTTCAGTCGGACCGAATATTTCGAAATCAACCTTGTCCCAAACTATACCATCTGGTATAGGAACCGCTGTGATGTTTACTGAGAACAAGTCTCTCTGTTCACGATAAGACGATTGATGTGGTTTTAAAATCAAATTAACTTTCGGGGCTGTAGAGCTCTGTTTAAGATATGGTCCATTAATAAGCATGCTAAAAGTTATTACTAAGCCTAGCCAGAAAAGAAAAAATAGAATCCCAGTAATTACCCAAAGTTCAATCCAAGGTGATACCAGGTAAGTCTTTTTAAGAAAGTTCAAAAAGTCTTTAGCTTGTTGTTTACATGATTTTTTGGCTGGCGTCGTTTCCGGCTCGCTTGGATCCAAGGAAAACGTATCAAAGTTCATGAAGTAGCCAGAAGCAGTTCGATCAATTGTTGGAATTGCATCTGGATTTGTTGAAATCGCATTTTGCTCTCGTCAAGGCATGTTGACGTAGATGTCTGTATTTGGTCTGATTGCAACTTGATTGTTGTTTTGAGTTTCATTTTGTAGATGAACTTCAGGTTCAAGGGGAACGAGTTCCATAGCGTTGTTGCTTAGTCCTTCATTCCTCACAGGAGGCTCTTCAAACGTGATGAGTCTTTCTGTTTGAACTTCTTGGATTGTAGCGACAGGAGGGCGTCTGCTACTGTGGAGTCCACAAGGCCTACTGTTCAGTATTGGCCACATAGTGTGGTTTGATTAAATCAATTGAGACAAATCTTTTCTCCTTTTTCCCGGCAAGAGGCGGCAAAAGAACAGTTTGTGTTCCTTGAATTGCTAGGACTGGTACAGGCTTCCTGTATGATGGTCCAAATTCTTTCTTGTCCGCTGTTTTCTCTCTGACCAGATCCCCGATCTTTGGGATCCAGACAGGTCTTGCCGTGTTTGCCTTAACTTCCCCAGTGGCGGTCTGTTTCTGGACAACGTTGCTTTGCTATGTCCTGGATTCATTTAGATCCTGTAAAACAGCCAAACGATCATCGATATCAAATGGTTTCTCACCCACCACTGTGCCTTCATACTCAAGATCAGCTACCCACATTCTTGTCCCAAATAAGACCTCATATGGAGTGAGACCCCCTAGAGAATTTCTTGGCTGGTTGTTTAGTGCTCTTTGTACCCCATAAAGGTGACTGACCCAACTACCGCCCTTTTCTAATACCCTAGCTGTTAAAGATTGCTTTAAGTCCCGGTTTTCCCTCTCCACAACCGAATTTTCCTCAGGATGGTATGGAGAGGAGTACAGCAGTGCAACGCCCATACTTTTCATGGCCTCTTTGTAAGCCCGAGAGCTAAACGCCGGGCCACGGTCAGAATGTAACGTGCCTACTGCGTATGTCCCGATAAAGACTTGCAAATCTTTTATAACAGTTCAAGCGTCAGCCGAGCGCTGAGGCCAAACCCATAGGAATCTTGAGCAGGACCCCACTGCAACCATGATATACTTGTAAGCCCCTCAGATTGTAAGGAGCCGCAGGGGTCCAAATACACACATGCAAGAGGTTTGTCAGATATTAGTAATGGTGTCTGCGCCGGGCGTGCTCTGGTGGAGCCTTTCATCTGCTGGCAGATGTCGCATTTCAAGACATAGGGGGGATATTCACAAGAACGTGTGCTAAACATCTCCAAAAAATGTCAACGCAACTTTACACATCGCAGCCTATCGCGGGAAAATAACCCTGTGTTAACGTGGAATTCACAACACGGCGGTACCATGCGATAGTCCCCCGAAAAAGCGGCCAATGTCCGCGATACAACAACCGCGACCGTGATAAAAACACAAACCTCAACGCGAAAAAACATGCGATGGGCCAAAGCGCGATGAGGAAATCAGCGATAAGCAGCACCAGGCCTGCAATACACATATGGCAGGCGGGAAAAACCACTATAAAAGTAGAAAAAACACACAAACACAAAATGACCAACACCCAAGCACCATGGAGGCAGCCGGAGCAGGCGCAGAGGACGAGCGCAACCCCACAAGCACCCCGGACGACCAGCCTGGGACCTCGGGGACAGGGAAGGGCAAGGACAAGAAGAAGAGGAAGACGAAGTTCAGTCCGCAGGAGAATAGGATCCTGGTCACGGAGGTGATTGAACACCATCAACAACTGTTCGTCACCTCCAACGTGTCATTGGGCACCAAAAATGGAATATGGCGGGACATCGTGGACAAGGTGAATGCCGTCGGACAGCACAAGAGGTCAATGGACGAGGTCAAGAGGCGATGGATTGACATCAAGCGCAAGACCAAGGAGAAACTCGCAGGCAACCAGAAGGCAGCAATGCAGACTGGAGGTGGGAGCCCAGCCCCACAGCTGGAGCTGGATGACATGGAGGAGCTGGTGTCGACAGTCATCAGTGTGGAGACTGTGGCAGGAGTCAGGCGACCGGACACTGCTCGACAGGACACAACACAACAGTAACAGGGTGAGTGATACCAGGTACTGGGGGGACGGGGGAGATGGCCACAATGGCACACATGCACAATCAAGCAGAGCACAGTGCACACCCACAATGACTCTGGATCATGGCTGTCACAATGTACAATGCCATGCTGTCTGAATGTGAACCTGTACCATGCGGCTACATACATGCGGACACATTGTAATACACCATCTCCCCTTCACATTGCAGGGGTACCGTCAACACCTCCTGCAGAGCAGTCCCAGCCACTCTTCACTGATGACGAGGAGGACACCCCCAGCATCGACACCCAAGCCCTCCAAGACATCATTGGCATCATCCGCAACTCACCTCCAGGATCAGGGCAGCCCAGCTGGATCGAGGAGACCCCACCCACTACCCAAACCACCCAGCAGGAGGCACCAACAGCCCCGGCAGTCTCCCAAGACCCCGAGGAACAACACATGGCCTTCCACCGCCGTGTGCTGGAGGGCCAGAGGGAGACGGCTGAGCAGGTGCGGGTGGGGTTCGACCTCATGGCTACCAAACTGGACGCCATCCATGGGTGTCTAGGTCCCATCAGGGACCAGCTCCAGTCCCTAACGGACACCCACGGCCTGCTCCATGGTCTCCAACGAGCCCTGACTGACATCGCTGGAGTCATGACTCGGAGACAAGAACACCTGTCCGCTCAGAGTGGCTCCGGCGATCCCAGCCGTGAGCTGGCACACATGCGGAGGCTCATGGAGGACATGGTGGAGATGGAGGTGGAAAGGATGGCAGCCACTGCTGCACATCAGCGAAATGTAGCAGGGATCTACCATGCCCTGCAGATCCTCATCATGGCATTGCTGCCGCAAGGCGTGGCGATGATGAATGCTGCTGCCCGCAAACCATCCACATCTCCGCCCACTGGTGTGTCAGTGCCTCCCAGTGCGGCAGGCATATCCACTCCGGCACCTGATGTGTCACTGCCACACAGTGCAGCAGACAATCCTCCTCCGGCACCTAATGTGTCAGTGGCACACAGTGCCGCAGCGGGTACTGCAACACCCACAGGTGGGGCAGAGCACACATCCGAGGACGTGGATGGGATTGAGTTCAGAAGGAGGCACTAGCATTAATTTCCGCCACCTGGCCTGTTTCTGCTTGGTGCCGCACATGGCCCCATGACCTTCAACTGACCCCCGATACACTCCGCTGCACTCACCTTGGACCGCGACATGGACTGCGGACTGTTCCCTTCCTCTTCCGCAGTACTTGTCATCCCCGGATGGACTCCTGGCCCTCCACGGGCCCATATTGTGTAGTGTGCTTGGCATGGCCGTGTACCACTCCAGCTGCAAAACTCCACTGGATGTGCAATAAACATCCAGAAACGCACTGCTGTGTCATGTCTTTCATCATTCATGTATGAATGTGTGGATGAATGTAGGGACAGTGATTTCCCTTACGTCAATGATGCTCATCTAGTGGGATGCCAGTCACAGTGTGCTACATTGCCTATTGTGTTCCGGTTGCCGTGGACACTACAACAGGGACACACGCATTAGTCACTTCCTTGTCCGGACATGGACTGAACCACGCCCAGAGCCCCCGAGTCATTGTTGCAAACCCTGCGCTGGTCCGGCGTACGCCAGGCCAGACCACTCCGCCTACGCTCCGAGGGGGGCCCACATAGCTACATGTCGCAGGCATACACGCTGGTGGTATGCAGGTCACTGGTCTAGTTGTCAGCATGTCACGATTACTCCCTGAGGGCAGGTCTGCACACACACCACACCCATCCGGCACAGGCGTCACAGGCCATGTGACCCCGCCAATATAAGGGGCCGACAACATCACGTTCCCCACTGCCGGTGGTGAGTGGATGACGGACGCTCCACGGTTCTCAATCATAAAGGGCCCATGAGTTGTGGCGCACAGGGTTGGTCGCACCCGAGGCCTTGCGCCCGTCATGGGCCTACCACCAAGTGGCGCTGACTGGGGTTGCACAGGGTTAGTGGCACCCGAGGTCTTGCGCCCGTCACGGGCCTACCACCACGTGGCGCTGACTGGGGTTGCACAGGGTTAGTGGCACCGAAATAGCTAAGCGGGTGTGCAGCCAGCGATGATGATGTGTGCACTGATGTGGTCTCTGCCATTGATGCCTCAGGACTCAGCGTCATGTGTGGGACCTGCTGGGCCGCGGGACGGGTCCACATGATGTGGACCATGCCATGGTGGCAGGACTGGGGCCTGGAGCTTGCACGGGCACGTGGTGTGCCCACTGGTGGACACACCGTTGGCGGCAGGTGAGAGGTGGGCCTGGGTGCACAAGTGCAGACAGCCAGCGCTGGTCGGCGGGAGGGTGCGGCTGCATGCGTGCACAGCGACGGACAGGTGTTGTTGCCGTGTGCTGTGTGATGGACTCTGCCATGATTGACTCTGGCCTCGATTACAGATTGCAGACCTGGTGGCTTGCAGTGTATCCCGGCACGTGGTTGGAGACACACCGGTGCAAGCAGGTGAACAGTGGGGCCTGTGTGCTCGGGGCGGCAGTGTCTCTCTCTCTCCCTTCCTTCCTTCCTTCCCTCTCTCTCTCACTCTCTCTCCTTTCCTTCCCTCTCTCTCACTCTCTCTCTCCCTTCCTTTCCTTCTCTCTCTTTCTCTCTCTGCCTTTCTTTCATTCTCTGTTTCTCTGTGTCACGCTCCTTTGATGTGCACATGACACACGTTCTGATTTTGTGCTTTATTTTCCAGGCTGTGACATCGAGATTGTCCCGGACGGACCCGACAGGAGTCTTCCGCATTGGTGTTTTGTGTTGTATTTCAATAAAGTTTTTGGTTGTTACTTCAGTGCTGTGTGACTGTTTCTCTTTCTTCTGGCCACACATGTGTGTTATTTTTTGACAATGTGCGTTATCATGCGCTTTTTGTGGCTCTTGTGTCGTGCACGGTATGTGTATGTCCGGGGGGGGCGGAGGGAGGGGTGCTGGGGGTGGTGGCGGTGGGTGTTGTGGCCCTCATGGGTATCCGAGCTGCATGATAATTGTCTCCATGGCATCTGTGGGTCTTCAGGTGTGGCTCTTGGCTGGGCTCCCTTTCATGCTGCAGGTAGTCGTCCTGCTTAACACCAGCAAAAGGCAGGTGTTAAATCACTGGTGCTACCGCAGCTTATCGCCTGTTTTTGGTTCGCATCGCAGATCTGGCAGTTCGTTGTGAAAGTAGTGTTGTGGTTTTTTTGTGTGTTTTTGCATGGGAACGCCTACTCTGCATCTCATTAGGGTTAGTTGGTGGTGTCCACGTGGAGATAAATTTTGGGGCAGTTGTCGCGGGAATACTGGCGATGTCTGCAGTTTGCACCCACTTGTGAACGGGGTGTTAAATCTATCTCCACTTTTGATGGGTTAAGGTGGAGATAAATCGGCGGTAGGTCCTTGTGAATATGCCCCATAGTCTTTAGTTTGCTTAGTTAGACCGGGCCACCAATAGTGCTGTTTCAACAATGAAATAGTTGCTGTAACGCCTGTATGTGCAGAGTCCAAGCCCTCGTGTGCTGCTAGTATTAAACCTTGCCTACGATCCATATTTGGTATTACTCTGTCCCCCACTCCAGGAATCTGAGCATATGGAATGTTGTTTGCATCTAACTTGTAGGAGTACTTGAGTGGAAATTTCTTTGGTACTGCTCCGCTGTTTTTGCTTGAAGCAATGACAGCGACCATAATCTCACCGTCTATCCTCGTTTTTTAACGAGTGATTGCAGCTACGGAAGCTGTGCGTACAGCCCCCTTTGCGGCTTCATCAGCCAATGAATTTCCTTCAACATGAATGCCATCACGCTGATGACTCAGTGTGTGTATCACGTGAGCCCTTGGTAGGTCGTTTTTCAACTCCACTACCTGTTCCCATAGCATTTTATGCTTAATTGTGCCACCTTTTGCGTCCTTAAACCCGTTTAGTTCCCAATGATGTAGATACTCATTGTATGACTGCACACAGTAAAAGGACTCACACACAATTAGTGTGGGGAATTCGTAATCGGTATTTACAAGTGCCAGTATCAGTGCTTTTAACTCTGCCAACTGAGCCGTGCAGTTTCCTAGAGATTGCTTTTTGGTGCAACTTGGAG
The DNA here is from genome assembly GCA_963921515.1 of Calotriton arnoldi. Classification (NCBI taxonomy): domain Eukaryota; kingdom Metazoa; phylum Chordata; class Amphibia; order Caudata; family Salamandridae; genus Calotriton; species Calotriton arnoldi. The sequence goes on from CAWUFW010005419.1 coordinate 778,924, forward strand.
GAACTTCCCATCCCGCATGCGACCTTTAAAGATTGCACACGGTGCGCTATATTGTTGCTTACTTCCTACGGCCGGTTGAGCAGATCCGTCAGTGTAAATAATATATTCATACTGATCGAGAGGCAATATTTCATTTGGTAGAGGATATTCTTGTTCGTATTGCAGAAATGCTTGTGTTTTTAGACTTGGAACAAATCTGTATTCAACGTCCGTTGCAGTATGAGAATTAGCCCATTGTATCCATCTCGGATGTAAAGCTTTTGCATTTGGAATGCTAGCCTTTGTAACAGCTTCTAAAGCTGGTACCGGGGTTACGACAATTATGCGTTTCCCCTGAGCCAGTGCTCTTTCTCTTGCTACAGCGGTCTGAACTGCTGTCAGGATTTTTTCTGTTGAAGTGAAATGCATTTCTGCGCTTGTGTACAGGTGTGATTTGTTTGCGATTGGTACGGTTTCTCCTTCATTGAATGTTAAGTAAGTGTACCCGCATTGACCCGTGATTACACGGATCACCAAGTTGTGTGCGTTTAGGCGTGTCTGTAAGTGTTTGGAAGCAATCATGTCCGCTTGCAATGAACGTAGGATATTTGAATGTTCCTGTGTCCAATGTTTGACTGAAAAGTCAGGGTTTATTAATTCGTAGAAAGGATTTACTTTTTCTGCGTAATCTAAAATGTATGTTCTGCCGAAATTTAGGAATCCCAGTATTGATTGTAAATTTTTTAAGGATTTTGGAGGCTGGAGCAGCGCACACTTTTCTAAAAAGTTAGCTGCGAGGCTCTTTCCTTCACTTGACAGCTCATATCCTAAAAACAGGACATTGAGGTGGGCAATTTTAGATTTCTTAAAGTTAAATTTGTAGCCCTCAGAGGCGAATCCCATGATAATGGTGCTCACCTTGGTCAAGTGCTTTTTTAAGTCATCGTCCGCCAGATAAATATCATCCACATAGGACAATGCTTCCTCATCAAAATTTTGGAGTAACTCTGTTACTCTTGCTGAGAATACCCCCGGGCTGTTCTTATACCTCTGGGGGAGACGACAAAATTGCCGCTGGGACCCCAACGCTGAGAATGCGGTCAAATACCTGCTTTCAGCCGCTATATGTTGACAGAAAAACCCATTTGAGATATCCAATGTAGTTTTGTATTTTTTCCGCACAATGTTATTCATTAATGCGGCACTGTGTGTGTTTTGGACAGCGAATGTCTTTGTGCATGAGTTTAAATGTAATCTAAGACTAGATGATATGTATTGTCCGGTTTCGATACAGGAAACAAAGGGTTGTTCATTGGTGAGGTGCATGTTTCAATCACCCCTTGGTATTCAAGTTGATCTAAGATCTCCCTGACCTGTTTTTTAGCTTCTTGCTTTATTGGGTATTGCCTCTGAGCATTTGGTGAAACTTTTAATGGGATCACGTGGTGGGTTGAATCCTCATCCCAACCGGCATGATTTTTGTATAGTGCTGGAGCTAGGGCAACCGCCCACTCCTGTGCATAAGCATGTTTAAGATGTATGGGAACGAGGTCGGGGTAATGATGGGAAAATTAAATTTTCTCCCCTGGGGCACTCCATGACGAATGATGGCGGCCAATCTTGTTCTGCTAATAGGATGTCATAACCAGATGACAGATTTTCCCAAAAGAGACCTTTAACTTTCCTGGGCTTGTCCCCCTCCATTTGGAGTGCTATTTCGTGTAACTTATGTGGGACACTCACGCTGGTGTCTGGTGTTTCCACCGTGATGTAATCATTCAAGTCCGCTGTCACCAGAAATTCCTTCAGCTTCTGGCGAGCTATTGTTACTTCTGCCGCACTGTCTAGCATCGTCAGAGCCCATTCCCCCGTTCAAAAGCTGCGTTCTCAGAATTCTGGGCATGTCAGTTCTTTATGCCTGCAACTTTCTTTTTCTTAAACTGTGGTTTTGATTTTGGTTTGTCTTCTTTTTTGGAAGTATAGTCTTCAGCGCGCTGCTTGTCTCTGGACTTTGTACGCTCCTCTTTGTGTTCTGACCGTCCTTCTCCCTCAGAGTTTTTGTCGAGCTGTGAAAGGAACGAGAGGAACGTGTATCAGTATCCTAATACCTGTCAGGTTTCCTAATATTATCCCTATTCCTGAGGTTATACCTCTTTTCAGAGGGCTCCTGTGGAGGAGATCTACCTCTGGATTGAGATCTGTTTTTAAAGTTTTGCTGTTTTTTATTATCCCACTTCTTTTTAGAAGAAGCAGGTGTCTGCTTTGTAGTGTCCTTTTCAGGACTGCCCATCAGTTGTGGGTTTAATGCTTTCCCACCTAAACTGTCTCTGCCTAATTCTGCATACGCAGTTTCAATTATTTTGGGCAGTTCGTGTTGTTGGTCAAATGGACTGAACTCCCTTAGGCGTTGGCGGATTGCCACTGAAGCTGCCTCCCCTTTAATATTAGCTAGTATTATGGCTGATACTTGGTCATAGTTATTTAATAACTTCATCCCTAAGTTTAGGGCAGGTTCTGCTCCGTACTCATTTTGTATTTGTCTTAATACGTCTGGTACTACTGCTAATGAAGGAATACCATGAGTCCTGGTATATATGGCAGCAAAGACTGTACCCCAAGAGGTGCAGTCCTCTACTTGTGGTGTAATCCCCATGGGCAAGCAGATTGTTAATATTCTGTGTTTTTCAAATGGGGTAGTATTCGGAAATACTGCCTCTAGCTGAGTTATTTTCTGAGCTACCCAGAATGGCATTTGTTCTCGTTTTGTGGGCATTTTGCCCATTACTGTGTGTAATGTTTGTGGTGTAATTTTAGTTGCTGGACCCTGAAACTGAGTTCCACTTGTTGCAACTGATGTTTGTTGGACTGTGAAAGTCCTCATGACAAACTGTGTCAGGTTTCTGTAGATTTTAATTAAATCCCTGTGTTGTAAGAGTAAGTCTGGCTGTGGCATTGTGGCATTGTGGCATTGTGTCAATGTCAGGATGCGGTGTGTAAGTCGCGAGTATTGGCCATGTTGCACCGTCTCCTCCGAGCGGGCCTAATCTTACTCTGTTTCTTATATGGGGTAGGGTGCCTTTAAACCAGTATAGGTGTTCCTGGTAAGTGAGTGGAATCTCTATGTCCTCGCAAGGACCATATTCTCGTGGTGCATCTCCTTCTACATAGTAGTGAAATGTCTGTGTTCTTGCATCTGCTGCTGGGAATGTAACCCACGAATAGAATACCTCTGTTTTATTTGATTCGTGTGCCTCAATCACGAAAACTACTATGCCACCCCTAGCTCGTAAACCATTTTCTAATAGTTTCAAGGTGATAGTATGTCTGAATTTAGGTGGAATTAGAATTCCATCCACATCTTCTTCTCCTGTTGAGAGGCGTCGAGTCACCACCAGGATATCTCCATCCTCAGTCATTTTTGTAAAAGGAGACGTTTTTGTGCAAGGGAACTAAGATAAGGTGTTATGCACAATTTTAGGAACAAAATGTCCTTCAAGCTTGATTAACCAACAGCCAATAAATAGGATCTCTCGCCTACTCAGCTGTGGCGGAATTTGTGCCCACCCACTCCAGACATCTCTGGCGTTTTGTGAGTAGGGTCTCTGAGAATAGCACGACTGAACTACTCAGATTCTACTGTTAAATAAGAGCCCAGCCATCGTTGGTGGTGCCATGTCGTGTAGTTCCTATAGTACCCATGCAGGACCTGCGCGTTTGTATAACATAAACTGTGGGCTTGGTGGCAGACTGATTCTGTACACCCCCCCGAGAAATGTTAGCCTGTTTGCAATAGCTAGCTCACAGTGCCACTAGTGTCTCCTCTTATCGGGGAGAGATTAGTTTCTGGCAACCTCAGAACATGACAACCCTGATCCCTCAAGATCGTGGAAACAATGTACTACTTTTCGCTCAGTCACTCGTGCTTATTTAGTTTATCTCAGAGGTACACAGAATAAACAGTCTGGGCGTTTCAATAAGGATTTATTGAACAGTTGTTATTCTCGTGTAAAGTATATGAGCTAAAACAACCATTAGACAGTAGCAGAGATATATGATTAGCAGTACTATGAATATAAAAGGATAGTACAGTTCTATCATCTTGCAATAAGCATGGATAAATACATGAATATAAAATGCATTGATAAAAGCGAGTGCCTACTCCTACGATGCCTATCTAGATGTACCTAAGTGTACCTAGCATGTGAGTAGGTGTGCAGCCAAGAATCCCTCTAGGATTTGGTCGAACCCCATTACCTGAAGTGAGAATGTAGGAGCCTCTCCTGGTCTCGAGCTGGACACCCCGCAAGGGATGTTCAGACTACTGTCAGCTGGAGTGTCTGCATGCAGGAGCCTCAGCGCCTCTGGTCAGTGTGTTGGCCTGGAAGTCTCGGTTCCCTCTAACTACTGATAGCAAGAGGTGCTGTATTTATACAGAAAAGTATATAGAGTCCCTTTGTCCCTTTGTCCCTTGTTCTTGTGTTAGCCATTGTCGGGTATGAGGATGAAGTATGGGATGAACCTTGTGCGTAGATATTAGGAAGGTCGTGTATAGCCCCTGCCTGGTTTCCAAGTAGCCTCATGAATATTTTATTCATGCAGTGTCACTCTAAAGATGAAGTCAAAGAACACTATTGTTCGGGAAAAACCCTCCTTCTGCACCCAGGCCTAGAACTAGGTAAAAGGTTCAGTCCATAAAAGGTGTTCAATCCTTAAAAGGCGTTCAATCCTTAAAAGGCTCGTTTAGTGTGTAATGTAGGGGAGGTGATGTAGGTGAAAGGGTATGATGTTACCCGGGCCTATATTAGGGTACCTATATGAAACATAACAGCACAGAGAGGGCTCTGCTTCCAAATTTCTTGTGACGAGTTGACCAGATGGGCAGTGAGTTATGACTTGCAGACTTTAGGCATCTGGTAGGATGTTGGGGTATGAACAACTTAGGTAGTTAGTGTAGCAAATTAGTTCCACCCATTTAGTCCACCAGGATTTTTTGCTTTTGACTACCCATTTTTAGTTCTTTATTGAGAGTGAATATCACTACCTGAGTCACACTCCCTGTAAATTCACAGTAATTGGACTGAGCGTGTTTACCACCATTGTCCACCTTTTAAGATAAGGGCACTGCGGCACAGCTAGAGTAATGAGCATTGGAGGAGGTATACATGAACAAGTATACATGCACGTGTGTATGCATGTAAGGACTTTGCGTGGGAGACTATTGATGTGCGCACAGGTATCCAGCCACAGAAAGGACTTTGCAATGATTGGTGCAGATGTGGGGTAGACCTTATAATATAAGTAGGCATTCATAGAAAGTTTAGTAGGGCTCACTGGACAATCTGTAGTGCTTTCACTGTATATATATGTATGTATATATATATAAATATATATATGCATATATATATATATTTATATATATATATATATATATTATCTACTGGCGGTCGCCAGTAGATAGTTATAGTTAGGACCTATTTTCCATAGGAAATCCGCAACATTCTATTTGAAATAATGTTGGCGCCGGTTGACGAATCTTCGTGAAATTTTCCATCTTGTTGGGGCGCTCCGGTCCGCTCCTATCCTGAAAGTCTCGGGGTGATTCGTCAAGCGGGGGCCGAGAAAAAAGGGGGGTCCCAAAACGTGTTTTCCCCATTCATTTTTCCATAGGAACCGTTCATCGCGGCTACAGCCCGAACTGCTGAACAGAATTACACCAAATTTGGCAAAGAGGTAGCCCTTGGTTCAGACTCGTGCCTTTTGCTTAAATGGTGTAAATCCGTTCAGTAGTTCCTGAGAAAATCAAAAATAAAATCACATATATATCTATGGCCGCGTAGGGTCCGCGCACCCTCCCGATCACGAGCTGTATGCTAATTGGCTGTCAACACTCCAAATCAGGAAGTGTTGGCAGCCATCTTGTTCCTCGGTAGAACCGAGGAACAAGAAAGCAGTAAAAAAAGTGCACAAAACGCAAAAAGGGGGCAGGGTAGAAACACCCTGACCCCCTAGGCCTGCTTTTTTAAATCGGCAAAAAACACGCTGGGTGCGCGGATCCAGCTGATTAAAAAAAAAATCGAAGCGCGGTCTCCCGCGCTTTGATGCTATTTTGCCCCCGGGTGGGCCAAGTCCCGGGGGCATGCGGGGGTGGGTTTATGTTTATGTGGGGGCCTCTAAGGCCTCCAAGCCCCGGGGACCGCCACCCCCGGGGCTTTATAAAAAAATGGTGCAGGAGGGCTCTCTGCCCTCCCGCAGCCCCGGGGACCGCCACCCCCCGGGGCTTCTTTTTTAAAATGTTAAATACCTGTGTGGGGGGGCTCCAGCCCCCCACACGCCCCAGGGACCGCCACCTCCCCGGGGCACTAATTAAAGAATTGTGGGGGTCCGTTTCGGACCCCCGAAGCCCCCGGGACCACCACCTTCCCGGCTGTGCAATTCAAGGGAGGGGGGCAGCGCGGCCCCTCTCCTGGAGCCTGTGATGGCCCTGGGGACCACCACCCCCCAGGGCCAGCTCCTGCAGTGTCCCGGGGTGCCCACCCCCGGGACACTGTAGTTTGCTATGACAGGACGGGAGCCTCGCGGCTCCCGTCCTGTCATAGCAAACTGCTTTGGTTTTTGGAAGCGAGAGCAGGAAACCTGCTCTCTCTTCCAAAAACCAAAGACGATTGCTTTTCCACACGGGGAGCTGCATCTTAGCAGCTCCCCATGTGGAAAAGCAATGCCGGCTCCAGAGGGACGCGGGGAGCCGGCGGGACCGTGGGAGGATTGGGGACCCCCCCACGGTCCCCAACGGAGAGGGCCAGCCCTGGGGGATGGGGTCCCCGGGGCTACATGTGGCCCAGGAGGGGGGCCACGTGGCCCCTCTCCCTAAAATCAAGAAAAAAAAAAAAAAAAAAGGGCCGGCCCCGGGGGATGGGGTCCCCGGGGCCTAAGGAGGCCTGAGGAGGGGGCAACGCAGCCCCCTCCATGAAAATAAAAAAAAAAAGTGGCAATGACCCGGGGGATGGGGTCCCCGGGCCGAAATTGGCCACGGGAGGGGGGCCCACGCGGGCCCCTTCCCGTTCCTTTTTTTAAACAAACAATAAAAGGGGGTCAGGCCCTGGGGGATGGGGTCTCCAGGACCCAAAATAATTAAAAAGAAGGGGGGCCACACAGCCCGCTTTAAAAAAAAAAATAAAAAAAAAAAAAATCCGGCATCGTGCCGGAGGCCACGCCCCCTCCTTGTCAGCACTCTGCAAACGCGCCCCCTGGCACGTTTGCAGAGGGGGAACGAATTCCCCTTGAATACTGGGGGTCCCTGGGGGCCAACTAGCCCACCAAGAACCTCCAGTATGCGCCAGGGGGCTGCATTGCAGAGAGGTGTTCTGAGGCCACACCCCTTTTTACACCTCTCTGCAACGCAGCTCTGTGGCGCTTACTGGAGGTAGCTGGTGGGCTAGTTGCACCCCAGGGACCCTCAGGATTCAAGGGGAGTTAATCCCCCGACTTAAAACGCGCCACGAATATTTGCACAGTGGTGAAGGGAGGGGGCGGGGCCTGAGGTGACATGTGTGCAAACATGCCCTGTGGCGTGTTTTAAGTTGGGGGATTAAGTCCCCTTGAATCCTGAGGGTCCCTGGGGTCCAACTAGCCCACCAGGTCCCTCCAGTAAGCTCCACAGAGCTGCGTTGCAGAGAGGTGTAAAAAGGGGCGTAGCCTCGGACCGCCTATCTGCAACTCAGTTCTGTGGCCCTAACTGTAGGTACCTGGTGGGCTAGTTGGTCCCTAGGGACCCTCGGGATTGAGGAGGAATTCATTCTCCAACTTAAAACGCGCCACAGGGCGTGTTTGCAGACATGTCACCTCAGGCCACACCCCCTTCCTTCACCATTGTGCAAATATTCCTCTAAAATCAGCCGAACTACGAATTCCGATTTACTCACTTGTTATCAGGAGAGACCTCAGTGCTGCATCTTTGAGCCCAGTACTGATCCTGAAAAGTAATTCTAACCGTACTTACCAGTAACTTGAATTTCCTTCCATAGGCTAACATTGACTGGTTTCACTTGGAAATTCTTCTAAGTGTGGATTTTTGAACTTTATAATATTCCTCTAAAATCAGCCGAACTACGAATTCCGATTTACTCACCTGTTATCAGGAGAGACCTCAGTGCTGCATCTTTGAGCCCAGTACTGATCCTGAAAAGTAATTTTAACCGTACTTACCAGTAACTTGAATTTCCTACCATAGGCTAACATTGACTGGTTTCACTTGGAAATTCTTCTAAGTGTGGAGTTTTGGAACTTTATAATATTCCTCTAAAATCAGCTGAACTGCGAATTCCAATTTACTCAACTGTTATCAGGAGAGACCTCAGTGCTGCATCTTTGAGCCCAGTACAGATCCTGAAAAGTAATTCTAACCGTACTTACCAGTAACTTGAATTTCCTTCCACAGGCTAACATTGACTGGTTTCACTTGGAAATTCTTCTGTGTGGATTTTTTTAACTTTATAATATTCCTCTAAAATCAGCCGAACTACGAATTCCGATTTACTCACCTGTTATCAGGAGAGACCTCAGTGCTGCATCTTTGAGCCCAGTACTGATCCTGAAAAGTAATTCTAACCGTACTTACCAGTAACTTGAATTTCCTTCCATAGGCTAACATTGACTGGTTTCACTTGGAAATTCTTCTAAGTGTGGATTTTTAAACTTTATAATATTCCTCTAAAATCAGCCGAACTACGAATTCCGATTTACTCACCTGTTATCAGGAGACACCTCAGTGCTGCATCTTTGAGCCCAGTACTGATCCTGAAAAGTAATTTTAACCGTACTTACCAGTAACTTGAATTTCCTTCCATAGGATATCATTGCCTGCTTTTTGCTGAAAACGTTTCTAAGTGTCGATTTTTGAAACTTACAAATATTCCTCTAAAATCAGCCGAACTACGAATTCCGATTTACTCACCTGTTATCAGGAGACACCTCAGTGCTGCATCTTTGAGCCCAGTACTGATCCTGAAAAGTAATTTTAACCGTACTTACCAGTAACTTGAATTTCCTTCCATAGGATATCATTGCCTGCTTTTTGCTGAAAACGTTTCTAAGTGTCGATTTTTGAAACATACAAATATTACTCTAAAATCAGCAGAACTACGAATTCCGATTTACTCACCTGTTATCAGGAGAGACCTCAGTCCTGCATCTTTAAGCCCAGTACCGATCCTGAAAAGTAATTCTAACCGTACTTACCAGTAACTTGAATTTCCTTCCATAGGCTAACATTGACTGGTTTCACTTGGAAATTCTTCTAAGTGTGGATTTTTGAACTTTATAATATTCCTCTAAAATCAGCCGAACTACGAATTCCGATTTACTCACCTGTTATCAGGAGAGACCTCAGTGCTGCATCTTTGAGCCCAGTACTGATCGTGAAAAGTAATTTTAACCGTACTTACCAGTAACTTGAATTTCCTACCATAGGCTAACATTGACTGGTTTCACTTGGAAATTCTTCTAAGTGTGGAGTTTTGGAACTTTATAATATTCCTCTAAAATCAGCTGAACTGCGAATTCCAATTTACTCACCTGTTATCAGGAGAGACCTCAGTGCTGCATCTTTGAGCCCAGTACAGATCCTGAAAAGTAATTCTAACCGTACTTACCAGTAACTTGAATTTCCTTCCACAGGCTAACATTGACTGGTTTCACTTGGAAATTCTTCTGTGTGGATTTTTTAACTTTATAATATTCCTCTAAAATCAGCCGAACTACGAATTCCGATTTACTCACCTGTTATCAGGAGAGACCTCAGTGCTGCATCTTTGAGCCCAGTACTGATCCTGAAAAGTAATTCTAACCGTACTTACCAGTAACTTGAATTTCCTTCCATAGGCTAACATTGACTGGTTTCACTTGGAAATTCTTCTAAGTGTGGATTTTTAAACTTTATAATATTCCTCTAAAATCAGCCGAACTACGAATTCCGATTTACTCACCTGTTATCAGGAGACACCTCAGTGCTGCATCTTTGAGCCCAGTACTGATCCTGAAAAGTAATTTTAACCGTACTTACCAGTAACTTGAATTTCCTTCCATAGGATATCATTGCCTGCTTTTTGCTGAAAACGTTTCTAAGTGTCGATTTTTGAAACTTACAAATATTCCTCTAAAATCAGCCGAACTACGAATTCCGATTTACTCACCTGTTATCAGGAGACACCTCAGTGCTGCATCTTTGAGCCCAGTACTGATCCTGAAAAGTAATTTTAACCGTACTTACCAGTAACTTGAATTTCCTTCCATAGGATATCATTGCCTGCTTTTTGCTGAAAACGTTTCTAAGTGTCGATTTTTGAAACTTAAAAATATTCCTCTAAAATCAGCAGAACTACGAATTCCGATTTACTCACCTGTTATCAGGAGAGACCTCAGTCCTGCATCTTTAAGCCCAGTACCGATCCTGAAAAGTAATTCTAACCGTACTTACCAGTAACTTGAATTTCATTCCATAGGCTAACATTGACTGGTTTCACTTGGAAATTCTTCTAAGTGTGGAGTTTTGAAACTTTATAATATTCTTCTAAAATCAGCTGAACTGCGAATTCCAATTTACTCACCTGTTATCAGGAGAGACCTCAGTGCTGCATCTTTGAGCCCAGTACAGATCCTGAAAAGTAATTCTAACCGTACTTACCAGTAACTTGAATTTCCTTCCACAGGCTAACATTGACTGGTTTCACTTGGAAATTCTTCTGTGTGGATTTTTTGAACTTTATAATATTCCTCTAAAATCAGCCGAACTACGAATTCCGATTTACTCACCTGTTATCAGGAGAGACCTCAGGGCTGCATCTTTGAGCCCAGTACTGATCCTGAAAAGTAATTCTAACCGTACTTACCAGTAACTTGAATTTCCTTCCATAGGATATCATTGCCTGCTTTTTGCTGAAAACGTTTCTAAGTGTCGATTTTTGAAACTTACAAATATTCCTCTAAAATCAGCAGAACTACGAATTCCGATTTACTCACCTGTTATGAGGAGAGACCTCAGTGCTGCATCTTTAAGCCCAGTACCGATCCTGAAAAGTAATTCTAACCGTACTTACCAGTAACTTGAAATTCCTTCCATAGGCTAACATTGACTGGTTTCACTTGGAAATTCTTCCAAGTGTGGAGTTTTGGAACTTTATAATATTCCTCTAAAATCAGCTGAACTACGAATTCCGATTTACTCACCTGTTATCAGGAGAGAACCCAGTGCTGCATCTTTGAGCCCAGCACTGACCCTGAAAAGTAATTCTAACCGTACTTACCAGTAACTTGTACTTCCGTCCATAGGAATCCATTGTCTGGTTTTCAGCAGAAAAGTTTCAAAGTGTCGATTTTCACAAACTACAAATATTCCTTAAAAATCGCCTGTATGACTTAAACGCATTCTTTCAACTGTTTACAGGAGATGCACCAGTGCTGGATCCAGGATCCACCACTGAGTAAGAAAAAGTAACGATAACACTACTTACCTGATAAGTGAATTTCCTCCCATAGGATAACATTTGTGATTCTATGTGAAAAAGTTTCTGTCAACTTTTAAAATACAATAATATTCCTTAAAAATCACTACTGTAACCAAAACACTTTTACTCAACTGTTTACAGGAGATGTCCCAGGACTGAATCTAGGATCCAGTCCTGTGGTTAGAAAAGTAATCCATAAAGTAACTAATTGCATTTAACTAGAAATTCACATTGAGCTCAATGTTGCATTGTGTTTGAAATTGTGTTGCCCATTGCAACAACTGTAACTACTGTACTTAAAAGTCTATTGCCTATTTGCAAAGTATTTAAACTAAAGTAATTCATTCTGAGAAATATTTTGTAATGTAATGTATAATGTAATTACAATGTAATTTAAAAAATAAAATATCTAAAAATAAATAGTTTAAAAAAATGTAGTAAATCAGTATCAAAAAAAATAAATATAACAATTAATACATTTAAAAATTGTCATTTACAAAACCTTTGCAATTCACTGAAAAAAACCATAGGTTTCAGACATGTTATAGTTAGGAATTAGCATTTAAAAAACCTTTGAAATTCACTGAAAAAACCATAGGTTTCAGGCACGTTATAGTTAGAAATTAGCATTTAATAAACCTTACAAATTCACTGAAAAAACCATAGGTTTTAGGGACAGTTATAGTTAGTTGGACATTGCACTCGTACAAAACCCGTGAAATTCCCCGTTATAGTTAGTTCAGCTAACTATAACTCGCGCCCCCGCAATGCACTGCTGATGACGTCACATATTACATCACTCATGACATGGTCAGTGACATCACTGATGACATCACTGATGACATCTCAAATGACTTTTAGCAGCCAATAAAAAAACATGTACTATCACTGCAGGGGCCAATTTCACTTCAAAATATTAAAATACCACTTTTACTCCCAATACTTAAAGAAAAACGAAATTAATATTCATTTTTGAATTAATCTATAAAAAAATATATACAATTTGCAGTCAATCCTGCTAGGGATTATTCATGAGGTAAAAACATTTTGTGCATGGTGTTAGAAAGTCCCATCATGCTTCTTCAAAGTACATGTAAAACCCGGACTGGAATATAATTCGGGTCCTCAGCTGAAAAGGAAGCAATTAAGTGTCTTTAAATGTGCTAAACCGCACACACTAAAATTAGTTATTAAAACAATGTTAATCACATTCCAGCCGCCATGCAGGCTCACTTCTCACTTTCTTCCATGCCTTTCCGGTCGAGGGACATCCAGACCTCTTGATTTAAATGAGACTCTGCTCTCAGAGCTCAAAGTTTGCACATGAAGGTGGCAGGATTGACTGTGAATTGTATATATTTTTATAGATTAATTCAAAAATGAATATTAATTTGGTTTTTCTCCGCTGTGTCCCTTTGTCTACTCATCGAAGGAGGAGATCGTTTTTGAATATTGAGCGTGCGGCCAGTGGCATGCAGGGGACCCGTCCATAAGTGTTCGGAGGCATTCATGGGCAGATTGAATCTAAGCATTTCCAAGGCATTGGAAGCCTCGGGACCGCCGCAAACCAAAGGGAGCAGAGGTACTACTGTGAATAACAGTCCGTGACTTCACGGAGAGGCGTGCTCACATGTTAAATGTCTCTGGGTATGCTCGTCGTTGGTAACGTGGCTGGATGTAGGGGAGCAGGACACTGTTTTTGACGTAATGGATACTGGGGTGAAAAATATCAGCAGATGACCGCACTTGGATTCAAAATAGCCCATACTCACCTTGAGAATATGTAGAAATCCATGGGCAGCAAGAGACACCATCCCAGTTTCAAACAAAGTGCATCATGGGATATGCAGTCCGTGATGAGGGCTGCAGGACTGTTCTCTTAGCGAACTGGGTCAGCTGTGCTCCCACCAATGGGAACGAAGGCACACGTTTAAAAGCAATCATGGAACGTAACCTCATGTGTTAGAGGCATTTGATAAAGGCTCTTTGATGAAACGCGTTATGCCGTCATTACAATAAAATGTTGTCCTAGAAACCCCGCTGTGCCCCTTTGTCTACTCATCGAAGGAGGAGATAGTTTTTGAATATTGAGCATGCGGCCAGTGGCATGCAGGGGACCAGTCCATAAGTGTTCGGAGGCATTCATTGGCAGATTGAACTCGGGACCGCCGCAAACCAAAGGGAGCAGAGGTACTGCTGTGAATAACAGTCCTTGACTTCCCGGAGAGGAGTGCTCACTTGTTCAACGTCTCCGGGTATGCTCGTCGTTGGTAACTGTGGCTGGATGTAGGGGAGCAGGAGACTGTTTTTGCCGTAATGGATACTGGGGTGAAAAATATCAGCAGATGACTGCGCTTGGATTCAAAATAGCCCATACTCACCTTGAGAATATGTAGAAATCCATGGGCAGCAAGAGACATCATCCCAGTTTCAAACAAAGTGCATAATGGGATATGCTGTCCGTGATGAGGGCTGCAGGACTGTTCTCTTAGTGAACTGGGTCAGCTGTGCTCCCACCAATGGGAACGAAGGGACATGTTTAAAAGCAATCGTGGAACGTAACCTCATGTGTTAGCGGCATTTGATAAAGGCTCTTTGCTGAAACACGTTATGCCGTCATTACAATAAAATGTTGTCCTGTAAACCCCGCTGTGTCCCTTTGTCTACTCATCGAAGGAGGAGATCGTTTTTGAATATTGAGCATGCGGCCAGTGGTACGCAGGGGACCCGTCCATAAGTGTTCCGAGGCAATCCTTGGCAGTTTCAATCTAAGCATTTCCAAGGGATTGGAAGCCTTGGGACCGCTGCAAACCAAAGGGAGCAGAGGTACTGTAGTGTCGCGCTCTAGTGTTCCGCGGTCACATGTGGCCGGGAATGCTGGGAGCGTGGCAGCCATTTTGGGCGCACTATTGGGCTGGCCGACCACAGGCGAGCAGCGGTTCCCGGCGCTCCTGAAAGGAGATAATAAAGAGTTTATATGCACAGCCCTGGGTCTGTCTTCCTTGCACCCAAACAAACCACTACAAATTGGCGACGAGAGTGGGAGAAGACGACCCGAGAGCGACCACGTGGAGTGCAGTGCACATACCACGAGTACCTTGCCAGGAGCGTGGCAGGGGCCCAACCAGTGCCGGGATAGTTCCCACAGCGTGGCCCCACGACCCAGCCAAAGAGCAACGAGGGGAGTGCCCGTGTCCAGCACAGGACGGAAACAGTACCTGTCTCCCGGTCCGCACCTAGTCAGAGCGGCGCCACTACTGGTCGGAGTCCAGACCCCGCAGAGCGTCAAGGATAGGTACAGCGCAGCCACAGAGTCCAGCTCAGGACATATAAGCCTTACGCAGGGCCTAGGCGCACTAAATAAAACCCAGCACCCTAAGTCGGCTGGTGACAGTAAGGGGAGCACAGAGCCGACAGCCACCCCATACCTCCTCGAGCCCTGGACACAACCGGCGATTACGCAGCGTGAACCTGGCTAACCAAGGTCCACGTCGCACAGGAGCGGCCACGTCGTCCCACGAAGTGGCAGCAGAACCACAGGGACAGAGTGCCCCAGGAAGTCCTCCACCGAGAGTGAGTGACGAACCGATTGCAAAGCAAGCAGGGATGTGTGCGCAGACGTTCTCCCTCACAAATCCTTTACCGTTCCTGCCCCACCCAGGGGAACCTGCTATGAAATGGGAGGATTGGAAGGAGTATTTCCTGAATTATTTGTCCGCGTTGGAGGATGAAGGAGAGGAGGTCTTTCCAAGCAAACGGAAAAAGAAGATCCTACTTCATAAACTAGGCCCCGAAGGGGTCAGGGTATACAGAAACCTGGTAAAGAAAACCAGGCCGCCAGAAGAAACGGACGTGTTCCAACACGCCATAGACGACCTGGATAGTCACTACCAACCAGTAGTATGCACGGCCATTGACTGCTTCAATTTTTTTCAAAGGAAGCAGAAGGCAGGAGAATCAGTAGATGAGTACGTAGCCGCGCTGAAGAGCCTCGCCACCACATGCAAGTTCGGAGGGTTACACGATGAATTCATAAGGGATCAGATCATCATGCACACGGTGAACACGTCCATACAGGAAAATCTGTGGGTCAGTGGTGATTCTCCTCTCAAGGAAATTGTAGCACTCGTCAAGAAAGCAGAACTTTCCAAGCAATGCGCGGAAGCCACGAAAAGGGAGGCTACCAGTAGACCATTGGTCGGAAAAGTGACGGAGACCCGGGGACAGGAAAGGAAGCCGCAGACCACGAGGAATTCTGGATGGCAACAAAGGCCGGAGACGAGAGTGCAGGCAAACACACAGTTCCAGCGAGAAGCAAAGAAGGGATGTTACAGATGTGGCAACATAGCCCATGCAGCATCCGATAGGCGATGCCCAGCCTTCAGAGCAAAATGCCTATACTGCGGGATAATGGGACACTTCGAAAAAGTCTGCAGACGGAAACCCAGGAAGACGACGGTGAAGTATGTAACACAAGATTCTGACCAGGAAGGAGGAGAAGAAGGAGAAGAAGAAGAGGAAGTACTGTGCATAGAGGAACACGTGTTGGGTGTGGGTGGAGCGCGCACAAGCAAGCCAGTGTGTGAAGTAACGATTGGAGGGGTTCCAGTCTCCACGGTGGCGGACTCAGGCTCCCCTTACACAATCATACAACGCAAAGTGTGGGAGCGAGACTTCGCCCAGGTGCCAGGCATGCATCTACTTCCTCCCGATATCAAACCAGTCACCTTCACGGGAGAACCTATACCGATGGTGGGGTTCCAGAAACTGCAGTTCCAGTTCAAAGGGCGCACGACTGAAGGAAAACTGTACGTGGCAGAGAAAGGACCATCAGTTTTGGGGTGGATGGACCAAGGAGGACTGGGAATCAAACTCAATCCGGGAGGAGCAACCCAACCTTCAGAAGTACTGATGACCGGCCCAGAACAGGAGTACGAAGCAGACAGATGGAAGGGGGAGTTCCCAAAGGTTTTCAGAGGCATGATAGGAAAACTGACTAAGTTCACGCACAAAATATGCCTCAAAGAGGGAGCACAGCCAGTGAGCCACAAAGTAAGGAACATACCGTTCAACAGCAGGGAAGCGGTGCAGCAGGAATTACAACGCCTGGAAGATAATGGAGTGATAGAGCCGATAGAGAGCGCGGAATGGTTGGCTCCCCTGGTGGTGGCACGGAAACCCACAGGCAAGGTGCGTTTGTGCATCGACTTGCGCGAACTCAACAAGAACATAGTCGTGGATAAATTTCCCCTACCACGGATAAATGAAATGCTGGCACAGACTAAGGGCGTTCAATGGTTCTCAACCATAGATCTAACCTCCGCGTACCACCAGATAGCACTGCATCCGGCAAGCAAGAAATTGACATCGTTCATCACACCATTTGGTTGCTATCAATTTCGACGGATGCCCTTTGGGCTGGCGTCCGCCGCGGCTGTGTTTCAAAAGTTGATGCACAAATTGTTTAAAGGCACGGATGGAGTGCAATACTTCCAGGACGACATCCTGATCATGGGGAAGACGAAGACAGATCATGACACAAAACTCACAGAGGTCCTGCACATTCTGGAGTACAAAGGGTCTCACGGCAGAATGGAATAAGTGCAAGTTAGGAGTGTCGACGGTGACGTACCTGGGTCACGAGATAAGCAATAAAGGGATCACCCCTAAAGAGGCCAACATGAAAGCCATCAAAGATGCACCCATCCCAAGGAATAAAGATGACGTCCGGTCCTTCCTAGGCATGGCAGAGTTCTACAGCAAGTTTGTGCCTCATTTCGCCACCAAGACACACAGCATGCGTCAGTTGCTAAGAGACAAGACAAATTTTGAATGGACAGAGGAGTCCGATGTAGAATTCGTCCGCATAAAGAAGGACATATGTGATGCAGTACCCTTACAGGGTTTTGATCAGGGAGCACTCTCAGTTCTCACCACGGATGCCAGCGATAGAGGGTTGTGAGCAGTCCTCATGCAAAGGTCGGAGAGAGGAATATTGACGACGATCAGCTTTGCATCAAGATCACTGTCCACAACCGA
Organism: Calotriton arnoldi; assembly: GCA_963921515.1. NCBI lineage: Eukaryota > Metazoa > Chordata > Amphibia > Caudata > Salamandridae > Calotriton > Calotriton arnoldi. Next base: position 796,440 of record CAWUFW010005419.1, read on the forward strand.
GGAGAAATTCAGTGTGGTGGAGAAAGAGATGCTGGCGGTGGTATGGGCAATGGAACGGTTCCGCCAATTTCTGTGGGGATCAAGGTTCTTGCTAAGGACTGATCATAAGCCTTTGATAAAAGTATTAACGTCCAGTGGACATGCGAATGCCACCCCTCGCATAGCCAAGATGACGTTGAAGTTGTTGGACTATGTGTATGACGTGGAATACATTCCGGGGGCAAAAAACAAGGTAGCGGATTACTTAAGCAGAGCAGCAGCCATGGAGGATGCGCCTCAGCCAACAGAAGAAGAAGACTTCACCATTGCCTTTGCCGAAGATCAAGAAGTGGTCATAAGTGCGCAGGAGTGGAGTACAGCCTACGCAAACGACGCGTCTCTCAAGGAAATAAAAGACTTCGTGATTTTAGGATGGCCAGAGAAAAAACGTCTCACATCGGACCAACGGAAGTTCTATGAAGTGAGAGGAGAACTGTCAGTAGAAGACAAGAATGTGTTCCTGCTTAGAGGAGACAGAGTGGTGCCTCCAGAAGCACTGGTAAAAAGAGTAATAGCCATACTACATGAGGGGCACTTGGGCATAGTAAAAACCAAACAGAGGGCCAAACAAGCATATTGGTGGCCGGCACTGGACAATCACGTGGAAAGATATATTAGAGAGTGTGCACAGTGCAGCAGAGCAGACAAGAGCCAAACCATGATGAGACCTCCTTTGGGGAAGTTCCAACAACCGGTCAATCCATGGGACGAAGTAGCGATCGACATACTGGGCCCGATCTTAGATGCACAGAGCATACCCATGTACATAGTAGTGCTAGTGGATAGATATTCCAAGTGGCCAGAGGTGGAAATACATGACAAAATGGATACAGACACAGTGTTGAAGTTCCTCACGTCCCTCTTTCTGAGAGAAGGCATCCCCAGGGTCATAACTTGCGACAATGGACCACAATTCACGTCCGATAAGTGGAAGGCATTCATGGAGAGGAATGGTATCCTGATAAAGCACACCCCGGTATACCACCCGGCAGGAAACGGCCTAGCAGAACGCTTCAACAGAGTGGTGATGGGGTCTGTGCAATCCGCCATCAATGCAGGAAAAAAGTGGGACATAGAACTCCTACGAACCGTATGGGCCTACCGCATCACGCCCACGCAAACGGGGTACAGCCCGTTCAAGATCTTAAGAGGTCGGGACACATTCACAAGGGATAATATAGCGTGGAAGCAAAGGACCATCCAAAGTAAGTGGTCGCCCGCAGTGGTGCGGAGCAACTTAGAGAAAGCTCAAAAGCTGTACACAGATCACTACAACCAGCGACGTAGAGTAAAAGAAGAAGTGTTGGAAGAAGGGGAATGGGTCAGGGTAAAACTGGCTCAACTGAAGAAGAAAGGTGAAAGCAAATTCAGTACACCTTTAAGAGTGCGAGAGACATATGCCAGATCAGCCTTACTGAGTGATGGGAAGGTGTGGTCCAAGGACAGGATGACACGGTGCAATAAGATATTGCACTGGGAAAAGACAGGAGACAAGTCCACAGGAGCGAAGGAAGAAGAGCATCAAGGTACAGACAACCAGACACCCAGAGCAGAGGAAGCAAGAGGAAACAATGTGAACATCAAAGTGGAAGAAACCAGTACCAGGTAAAACCCGGAGAGTGGTGGAGAAGAGAGTCCCCAGGGGCCGCAAGAGAGTCCGGAAGACAGAAGATCAGAGGCAAGAAATCTATCGAGCAATCCAAATGAAGCAACAGGTCCCCAGGACAACAGAGACACTAACATCTCGACACCACCAAGATACACCAGATCGGGTAGGGCCGTGGTGTTCCCTAAGAAGTACCGTGAGTATGAAGTGGAGAAATAATACCGGTACACTTGTCCACCAGAGACACTATGTTGTAAGACATTATATTGTAAAGGGAGGAGATATGTAGTGTCGCGCTCTAGTGTTCCGCGGTCACGTGTGGCCGGGAATGCTGGGTGCGCGGCAGCCATTTTGGGCGCACTATCGGGCTGGCCGACCACAGGCGAGCAGCGGTTCCCGGCGCTCCTGAAAGGAGATAATAAAGAGTTTATATGCACAGCCCTGGGTCTGTCTTCCTTGCACCCAAACAAACCACTACAGGTACTGCTGTGAATAACAGTCCGTGACTTCACGGAGAGGCGTGCTCACTTGTTCAACTTCTCCGGGTATGCTCGTCGTTGGTAACTGTGGCTGGATGTAGGGGAGCAGGAGACTGTTTTTGCCATAATGGATACTGGGGTGAAAAATATCAGCAGATGACCGCGCTTGGATTCAAAATAGCCCATACTCACCTTGAGAATATGTAGAAATCCATGGGCAGCAAGAGACATCATCCCAGTTTCAAACAAAGTGCATCATGGGATATGCAGTCCGTGATGAGGGCTGCAGGACTGTTCTCTTAGCGAACTGGGTCAGCTGTGCTTCCACCAATGTGAACAAAGGGACACGTTTAAAAGCAATCGTGGAACGTAACCTCATGTGGCATTTGATAAAGGCTTTTTGCTGAAACGCGTTATGCCGTCATTACAATAAAATGTTGTCCTGGAAACTCCGCTGTGTCCCTTTGTCTACTCATCAAAGGAGGAAATTGTTTTTGAATATATATATATATATATATATATATATATATATAATATATATATATATATATATATATATATATATATATATTACCTACTGGCGGTCGCCAGTAGGTAGTTATAGTTAGGACCTAGTTTCCATAGGAAACTCGTTTTTTGTTTTCTCAATATCTTTGGCTCCGGTTGACGAATCTTCGCGAAATTTTCAAAACTCGTAGCCTGCTCCGGTCAGCTCCTGTCTTGAAAGTTTCGGGGTGATTTGGCAAGCGGGGGCCAAGAAAAAAGGGGGGTCCCAAAACATGTTTTCTCCATGTTAATTCCCATAGGAAACTTTAGACACGGCTACAGCTTGAACTGCCAAACGGAATTACACCAAATTTGGCATAAAGGTAGCCCTTGTTTCAGAAAGAGACCTTTTTTTTTAAAATGAAGTAAATCCGTTCAGTAGTTCCTGAGAAATTTTAAAAAAAGAGGTCGAAAAATGCATTTCCCATAGGAAACTTTAGACACGGCTACAGCTCGAACTGCTGAACGGAATTACACCAAATTTGGCAAAAAGGTAGTGCTTGGTTCAGAAGATTTTTGGTTCAGATTTTTAAATGGTGTAAATCCATTCAGTAGCTGCTGAGAAAATCAAAAAATAAAAGTTTCGATATATAGAGGCACGGAGGATCTGCGCACCCTCCCGACCTCGAGCTTTATTCTAATTGGCTGTCAACACTCCAAACCAGGAAGTGTTGGCAGCCATCTTGTGCCTCGGTAACCGAGGCACAAGAAAACAGAAAAACAAACGCGTAAAAACAAGAAAAGGGGGCAGGGTAGAAACAACCTGACCCCCTAGGCCTGCTCAGGGGGTCCCACAAGGACCCCCAGGGCCAAAAAAAGCATTTCTTTTTTTAAAAAAATCGGCGAGATTTGCGCACCCAATTTCGGCCGAATATTTTTAAAAAAATGAAGCGCGGGCTCCAGCGCTTCATTATTATTTAGCCCCCGGGTGGGCCAAGTCCCGGGGGCATTCAATAATGTAATTGCGGGGGCCCAGGGAGGCCCCCGCAGCCCTGGGGACCGCCACCCCCGGGGCTTTCCATAAACATTTGCGGGGGGCACATAGCCCCCCCGCAGCCCCGTGGACCGCCACCCCCGAGGCTTCTTATTTTTAATGTGTGGGGGGCCTCCAAGGCCCCCGCAAGCCCCAGGGACCGCCACCCCTGGGGCTTTTATTAATTATAATCGCGGGGGCACATGGCCCCCCCACTGCCCCGGGGACCGCCACCCCCCGGGGCTTTTAATTTTTTAAACATAGACCTGTGTGGGGGGGCTCGAGCCCCCCCCACACGCCCCGGGGACCGCCACCTCCCCGGGGCACTAATATTCAAATTCGGGGGTCCATAACGGACCCCCGAGCCCCGGGGACCACCACCTCCCCGGGGCTGTGCAATAGGTGGGAGGGGGGCCGCGCGGCCCCCCTCTTGGAGCCCTTGATGGCCCTGGGGACCGCCACCCCCCAGGGCTGGCTCCTGCAGTGTCCCGGGGTGCCCACCCCCGGGACACTGATGTTTGCAATGAAAGGGCGGGAGCCGCGAGGCTCCCGCCCTGTCATTGCAAACTGCTTTGCTTCATTGAAGCGAGAGCAGGGAAACCTGCTCTCGCTTCAATGAAGCAAAGCAGATTGCTTTTCCACAAGGGAGCTGCATGTTAGCAGCTCCCCATGTGCATGCAGCTCTCCATGTGGAAAAGCAATGCCGGCTCCCGTAGGACACGGGGAGCCGGCGGGACCGTGGGGGCATTGGGGCTCCCCCCACGGTCCCCAACGGATAGGGCCTGCCCCGGGGGATGGGGTCCCCGGGGCTAGAAGTGGCCTGGGAGGGGGGCCACGCAGCCCCCCTCTCCAAAAAAATAAAAATAAATAAATAAAGGCCGGCCCCGGGGATGGGGTCCCCGGGGCCAATAGAGGCCTCAGGAGGGGGGCCACGCAGCCCCCCTCCATAAAAAAAAATATTTGGCCATGCCCTGGGGGATGGGGTCCCCGCGACTGGAATTGGCCATGGGAGGGGGGCCCATGTGGCCCCCTTCCCGTTCAGATTTTTTGTTTTTTGTTTTTAAAAGGGGTCAGGCCCTGGGGGATGGGGTCCCAGGGCCCAAAAAAAGGAAAAATAAGGGGGGCCACACAGCCCCCTTCCTAAAAAAATTAATTAAAAAAAAAACGCGATTGTGCCGGACCCCCCGCCCCCTCCCAGCAACACTCTGCAAACGCGCTCTGTGGCGCGTTTTAAGTTGGGGAATTAATTCCCCTTCAATACTGGGGGTCCCTGGTGGCCAACTAGCCCACCAGGTACCTCCAGTAAGCGCCACAAGGCTGCGTTGCAGAGAAGTGGTCCAGGCCACGCCCCTTTTTACACCTCTCTGCAACGCAGCTCTGTGGCGCTTACTGGAGGTACCTGGTGGGCTAGTTGGACCCCAGGGACCCTCAGGATTCAAGGGGACTTTATCCCCCAACTTAAAACGCGCCACGGGGCGCGTTTGCACAGTGGTGAAGGGAGGGGGCAGGGCCTGAGGTGATATGTGTGCAAACACGCCCTGTGGCGCATTTTAAGTTGGGGAATTAATTCCCCTTCAATCCTGAGGGCCCCTGGGGGCCAACTAGCCCACCAGGTACCTCCAGTAAGCGCCACAGGCCTGCGTTGCAGAGAGGTGGTCCAGGCCACGCCCCTTTTTACACCTCTCTGCAACACAGCTCTGTGGCGCTTACTGGAGGTACCTCGTGGGCTAGTTGGACCCCAGGGACCCTCAAGATTCAAGGGGACTTTATCCCCCAACTTAAAACGCACCACGGGGCGCGTTTGCACAGTGGTGAAGGGAGGGGGCGGGACCTGAGGTGACATGTGTGCAAACACACCCTGTGGCGCGTTTTAAGTTGGAGAATTAATTCCCCTTCAATCCTGAGGGTCCCTGGGGGCCAACTAGCCCACCAGGTACCTCCAGTAAGCACCACAGGGCTGCGTTGCAGAGAGGTGGTCCCGGCCACGCACCTTTTTACACCTCTCTGCAATGCAGCTCTGTGGCGTTTACTGGGGGTACCTAGTGGGCTAGTTGGACCCCAGGGACCCTCAGGATTCAAGGGGACTTTATCCTGCAGCTTAAAACGTGCCACGGGGCGTGTTTGCACAGTGGTGAAGGGAGGGGGCGGGGCCTGAGGTGACATGTGTGCAAACACGCCCTGTGGCGCCTTTTAAGTTGGGGAATTAATTCCCTTTCAATCCTGAGGGTCCCTGGGGACCAACTAGCCCACCAGGTGCTTCCAGTAAGCACCGCTGTGTTGCAGAGAGGTGGTCCAGGTCACGCCCCTTTTTACACCTCTCTGCAATGCAGCTCTGTGGCGCTTACTGGAGGTACCTGGTGGGCTAGTTGGACCCCAGGGACCCTCAGGATTCAAGGGGACTTAATACCCCAACTTACAACGTGCCAGGGGGCGCGTTTGCAGACTGGTGGAGAAAGGGGGCATGGCCTTTGTCTACCTCTCACCAATTCCACTGCGTGGGGCTTACTGGAGGTAAAAGGTAGGCTAGTTGGCCCCTAAAGGACCCCCAGCAGTGAAGGGGACTTCAATCCCCATCCAAGAGCGCGCCAGGGAGCGTGTTTGTAGAGTGGTGGGCAAAGTGGGCGTGGCCTGGTACGAGTACTTACCAGTGCTGCTGTGTGGGACTGACTGGAGGTAATAGTTTGGGAAGTTGGCCACCAAGGATGTCCTTGGGGGCCAACTACCCCTCTTGTTACCTCCAGTAAGTCCCACACAGTGGGATTGCTAAGACGTCTTCGGAGGCCATGGCCCCTTTCTCTACCACTCTGCAAACGTGCCTCGTGGCAGACTACGTGATGGGGGATGAAGTCCAATTTTGTCCTGAGGCAGTTTGGGGGCCAAGAATCCCTCCTGGTACCTCCTGTAAGTCCTACGCAGCGGAATTCCTGAGCGTTGGTTGGACGCCCAGCACCCTTTCTCCACGACTCTGCAAACGCGACTACTAGTTAAAGTAGCATATTTCTGCACCTCTGACTTAGAGGTAGTTTTAATCCCCTGCCCTATTATGTACTAGGGCCTTACAGAGGATGTCATGCTAATCACAGGGGTACCCCAACGCATAGTGTTCCCTAGTGTATGTAGGTGTTTTCACTGTATTCTAAGTGTCTTTTAGCATAGCACTGGCTCTAGGCCTGGTTAGTCAGACTCAGTTACCACCAGTACCCGTCTGAAAAAGTTGTGGGCACAGGATGATTTTGCAACAAGGCCTCTTTCTGCTCCTCTGTTGGTTCTTTCTGCACATGTCTTGCTTCTTCCTGCACTTTTGTTCGTCTTTGTGGACTTCTGTTGCTTCTTTCTGCATTTCTTTTGCTTCTTTCTGTGCGTTTTTTCTTCTTTCTTCACATGTCCTACCTCTGTAGGCATAGTTAGAAACTAGCATTTAAAAAACCTTTGAAATTCACTTAAAATACCATAGGTTTCAGGCACGTTATAGTTAGAAATTAGCATTTAAAAATCCTTTGAAATTCACTGAAAAAACCATAGGTTTCAGGCATGTTATAGTTAGAAATTAGCATTTAAAAAACCTTTGAAATTCACTGAAAAAACCATAGGTTTCAGGCACGTTATAGTTAGAAATTAGCTTTTAAAAACCTTAGAAATTCACTGAAAAAACCATAGGTTTCAGGGGTTTTATAGTTCGTTGGACATTTCACTCGTACAAAACCCGTGAAATTCCCCCGTTATAGTTAGTTCAGCTAACTATAACTCGCGCCCCCGCAATGCACTGCTGATGACGTCACATATTACATCACTCATGACATGGTCAGTGACATCACTGATGACATCACTGATGACATCTCAAATGACATCACTGATGACATCATCCAGTGACTGTGTGTTTCTGTAAAGTTTAAATATGTTTAATATATATAGGGAACGGCGTATTGAAGAATGAGTGGGTGTATAAGTGTCTGAATGGATGATTTAGTAGGTGCGTGACTGACTCTATAAGTGAGTGATTAAACGTATCTTACTCAATGCATGGGTTAGTGACTAAACTGTGTGAATGTCTGCATCCGTCTGTCTGTTGGTGTGTAAGCGGCTGCATGGGTTTGTGAATAGCTACATGAGTGTCTACATGGGTTATTGATTGGTTGTCTGAGTATCTGTATGGGTGCCTGAGTGTTTGTGTGGGTGGGGTGTGTGTGACTCTGTGCATAGATGTGTGAGTGGGTGATTCACTGGGTGCATGGCTTCAAAGGACTGTATGGGTGGGTGAGTGTGTGTATGGGTGTGTTAGTGAGTGAATGTATATCTCAGTGGTACATGTGTGAGTAACTACATATGTGAAAGGCAGTATATATGTGTGTTGGAGTATATAAATGGCTATAAGTGAGAGTGTGTGATTGTGAGAGTGGCTGTATGGATGAGTGTGTACTTGTATCAGTGATTGTATAAGAGCGTAAGAATGTGCTAGTATTTGTATGAGTAAGTGAGCTGGTGTGTGTATAACTGTATAGGTGAGTAAATGGCAGTGTGATTAATTATTTGCATGATTGACTAGGTGTGTGAGTACCTCTATGGATGATTTGTGGTGTGTCAGTGTCTATATAGGTGTATGAGTGCATATGATAGTCCTGTACTGAGTGACCGTAAGTATGAGTGACTGTACGGGTGAGTGAGTGGATGTGTGTGTAGACCTAAGAATCAGTGAGTGTGTATGTTGTTATTGGTGTTGGAGTGTCTATGGTTTTGAGAATGGCAGTCTGTAATTTAGAGTGGGTGTATCAAAAGTTATATTAGGGTGTGAGAAGATGCATGAAATTATCACATGGATGATGACATCAGTGATGTCATCAGTGATGTCATTTGAGATGTCATCAGTGATGTCATCAGTGATGTCACTGACCATGTCATGAGTGATGTAATATGTGACGTCATCAGCAGTGCATTGCGGGGGCGCGAGTTATAGTTAGCTGAACTAACTATAACGGGGGAATTTCTATGGTTTTGTACGAGTGAAATGTCCAACGAACTATAACGCCCCTGAAACCTATGGTTTTTTCAGTGAATATATATATATATATATATATATGTTTATATATATACATATATATACATACACATACTGCCCAGAGTCACACTTTAGTCTCCTGCAACTCATTATGGTGTTCATGGTTCGGGGAGTGAATCGGATCATAATTCCATCAAAAGGTCTGTGTCGCTGCAGAGCCAAACACTCAACTGCTTTACAAATGAATTATTTTGACAAACGCTAAACCCAACACATTTCAGAGGCCGTCATCACCTTGCTCACAAATCACAAACAACACTCACTTTATTGCATTCGTTACGACAAGTGAACATTGAGGTGGGACTCCAATTCCTATTACATCGGTTTTGTTCACATGAGCGCCATTTTAGCAGGGATAAATCATTCTATGTTTTGTGGGATTATTTAATTCAAATCATTTTCTATTTACAAATGCATAAAGAAATGCAACATTGTACTGTTTCATATTGAGCAACGGACTACATAACAAGTGATACTGGGGTAAATGACATGCCACCCATACCCACTCTCATTCAATAAAAGTAAATTACAGGCTGTATTGCACTGCTAAACGCCAATTCCATTGACTTGAACGTGGCGCGATGCTAATATGCGCTTAAAAACACATAATACTGCTAATCATTCTGATAAATCAAATATGATTTTACAGTTCAGACAACAAATTAAATAATGATAGAAGGTACCATAAGTGCATGGAAGAGGAGTTGAGGTACAGTATCCTAATAACATTATTCTCCTCACCCTAAATTATATTATATCCCATCATACTTGATGTGCTCCAGTGGGCTTACACATAGTTGTATATTACAAGCATCGCTGCAGCACAATTTTAACTCTTTTGCTTTCACAATCCCCAACTATTCTAAACGTGGCCAAAATGCTGTGCGCCTTGAGTTCAGTTACATGAGAAAATCCCTCTTTCCTCTATAAATGCTTCACAACACTTTCGTGTTGAAGATATATAGTACCTCCTTTGCTCTCCTCTTTGATGCAGGAGTCCTACTCTACCTACAAAATATATACAAAAAACACAATTAAAATCAGGTTATCTATCTATCTATCTATCTCGGACCAGAGGGCAATAAAGACAATTGAAGAATGATTAAGTAGTAACATGTGATTTTGTTTCCGCATTTCCAGCCTGTGATCAAGGAATTTGACAGTCCGAAACGCGTTAGGCAAGAGGAAACAAAGCCTAAGTATTACCGGTTTGTGCCACAACATTTTAAGTACCTGGTGACTAGTGCGCCTATGTTTAGGGACAAACTGTGGAGAAATATTGACAGTGCTCCAGCCGTATAGACTGCACCTCCACACTTCACACACAATGCAGGTTTGGTGTTTGGAACTGTCTGAGCTGGAGACGGATCGTCAGGTACAAGAATAATAACAAACTATGCATTTGACTTTGGCAGCCCACTGGAGGGCATAACAATAATTGGAATAAAATATGTGGCATTGCAACACCCACTGAAGGGTTGTTATTGACATTACGAAACTACTTATTCCAGAATGCTTTGTTTTACTTGAATAAGCCCACCAGAGGGCAATAAAGACAATTGAAGAATGAATAAGTAGTGTCTAACATGTGATTGTGTTTCTGCATTTCCAACCTATGATTAAGGACTTTGGCAGTCCAAAACGTGTTAGGCAAGAGGAAACAAAACCTAAGTATTGCCGGTTTGTGCCACAACATTTGAAGTACCTGGTGACGAGTGTGTCTATGTCTAGGGACAAATTGTGGAGAAATATATATATATATATATATATATTTGCCAAACAACTCCTCAAGAAGAAGCAAAATGGGCACTCCCGGTAAGCAAAGTTTCCTTTTAATTAGTTCACAGCGTGCTGTCTGTTCTGATGCGTTTCGGCTGATCACAGCCTTTCTCAAAGACATATTGCCATGAATTTATTTACATTTAAAGGGGCAGTACATGTAGACATAGAAGAAACAACATCCGTTGTATCCATATCCCCATCTCTCTAGATACTGCATATTAAACTAGTTCAGTTACTTATATCATTTTTATATTTTTCATAAGTAATATTTTTGCGCTTTTGTTTCCCAAATATAAAAAATATATATATATTTTTTTATAAAAACAAACCGGCTCAACATTGTGTTAACCCATAATTCTTAAATCAGTTCGGGAAATCCTTAAGGAGGGAACCTCTTGGGCCAGTGCCCTAATCTAATTCGGAGCATCATAATTCATTCTCACATTCTTTGGCTAATGCCCCAGTCTAGTTTGAAGCAACATATTTAGTAATGACACTTCCAAGCATTCCTTATTCCAAAATATCAGGATCAAAATATCACACCCCTTAAATTCATTGCACCATCTAATCAATTGATAAAATATCAAACATTAACTTAATTATTCATACAGATACAATAACTTAACTCTATATATACACAGCTTTTTGTTTGTATATAAGGTGCAAAAGGTGCAAATTTGGAATAGCAGTGTGCCATATGAAAAGATCTCTAGATATTCAATTCATTTTGTAAATTCAACACATTTATTACATTTGTAAATCCTAAAATAGAGGAATAAATATGGATAAATACTCAAATAAATAATTATCATACTAAAAACATCAAATTGATCAATCCTCTTCAAATAAGTTATCTGTATAGATCCATTGTAATCAATTTGTGTCAACAATACCAGCATATCTATTAATCCAATCATTCCCTAAAATGTTATCAATATCATTTATATGTGTATATAAAATATGCCCTAAAGTGCAGTTTCACACAGCTTAGTCCAAAATCCAGCCAAGTGTCAAACTGAGGTAACACATGCATGCTCAGTTTGATTCTGCAGTTTTTAACACACTAAATCCACATCTTATCGAACTTCAGCAATTTTCATATTTATCTGGCTCAGTTCATATTCAGATACCTTTGACCCCCCTCCACTGGGCCAAGATAACTACTGTGCTCCCCAGCAGAAGGAAAAAAAGTCTCCCCACACAAAAGGAACAATCGCCAGTGTCTGACTCAGTTCTAGGGAGAGGAAAGGGGCATGTGCGAAATCTGCATCTGATAATTAGCTTGTCACTCTGCACCTGGATTGGATTAGCCCACGAACACTGAATAAAGGAGGAAGCCCAGGCCTTTGAAGCCAACACAGGTGGGACTCACCTCTGACTTTTTGATGGGAAGGAATGAGGCAGTGATGTCAGCTAAGGGCAGAGCTGAGACCCTCAGTGGAGCTCATTCCAGAAAACGTTACAGTCTCCATGATGGATTGTCTCTGAACACTTGGCTCCCCACGCCCCCACTATCTATCCCTGCACATGGGTGCCTAATGGGTACTGACACCCAGTATTCAAATACAAGAACAAATAAACCAGTGAAATGTTCTGTTTCCTTCATTCTTAGCCAGTTGCAAGATTTCAAAGACGGCATGACAAGCATGTGTTATTTTAGGCTGAGAAGGAGTTGAGCAGCATGGTCACGGAGTCTATGGAGTTTAGAGGTTGATTTTTTTGGGAGGCAAATATATTGCAATAAACATGGAGGATGATTCCGACAGTATTAAGATAAATGCATGTACATTTTAAGGTTTATTAAACAAATATTTAATTTACAATTTCATTTTTTTAAAAATCTGAAAACTAAATATCTGTGTTTGTGTGCTTTTTAACGTACCTGTCATATATACTAGGATTAAATACTTTAGATTCACCAAAATGTTTATAAATATGAGATGTAATCCAAAAATATAAATATATTTATTCATAATTCCATCTCTAACCTCAACGGAAATATCATCTAAATATTATTGGATTTGACCATTCTATCCAAGACCTTTTTCATCACTGCTATAGTCATCATTATCTTCAACCTCCCCTGGCCTAGGTAGTTGTCTTAACACGCAAATATTGAGCCAAATGAATAGGATCATTATGATTTCACAGACCCTTTCAGAGAAGTAAGACAACAACCAGTTGAATGTATGCATCTAAAACGTTCTTTCAATCATTCAAAAGTACTCTCCTACAGTATAACACGTTCTTTTTTGGGCCTTGTTGTATACCCACTCTGCTCGTGTGAAAGGGTCAGCCAAATATGTCATCAGCTATGTTCATAAATAAACAACTTGTTTATCAATTTAAAAAAATGCTAAGATTTATAAGAAACAATGTTAAGAAACCTCAATTCCCACAATGCTCTATGCTTGTTATATAACTATATTTTAAACTTATAAATATAAAATACATTTTGAATCTATTTCCAAATGTTTTTAGCATTTAATTAAATATATAAAACACTCGCCCAATAACCATGTTCCATTTAGATGCTATCTCTCAAAGTTATGGAATTCTGCTGTTTCTTAAAATAATCGAATCGTGAGTTGATCCTCGAAAACATGCCAAACAATAGGTGATTAGCAAATCTGCATGGCATATTGCTTGCACATTGATAGAGTGCTGCATTTTCCGGTTTTGATAGATGTATTCAGTGGTACGTGGTAACAATAAAATAGTGTGTGTGCACGGGGACATTTTAAGGATTATGGGGGCCCTGGGCCAATGTATTTTGGGGGCCTGTGTTCGGATCAGGTTTGAACTTATGATCCAGTTTCAGCTCTTTCATGCCCTCTTTGGCCTGGTCACTGACAGTGCACATGCACACTGGTCCAAATTCTAAATGTGTTTACATCTAATATTCAGGGATAGTGATGTTTTCAGGGAGACTGATGTGTTTTTTCAATATTGTAGCACAGCAGCCTCTCACTAATAAATATTAGTGCGAATAATCTCTGTGACACCCTCCAATTTCTCATATGTGAGATCCTGTTAGCATCTAAAAGAAACTTTTTTTATGGATGTTGCATAAAACATTAACACAACATTTCTCTGCCAAATGTCTATAATAGACTCTCGGACATTACCCACATTCAAAATAAATTAAAGGAAAACACTATTTGCAACAATCTGTTTAAGAATTATTCAAGGTCATCAGAGCAAGACTCTCTGCAGAAGAGAGCTGGATCTGTCAGGGGCCCCAAAAAAAAGGCTATGGCCCTGGGCCAGAGCCCACTTTGCCTCTGCCTTAAAACGTCTCTGTGTGTGCAATCCGATGAACAAATCATGTTGGGAAATCTCACAATTGCTTTGGCTTTTGGCTTTTGTTTACTGAAAGTTGGCTGTGCCATACTATGCAATGTACCCACTAGGGCCTGGAAAGAGACAGTTGAAAGAAAACGAAGCACACCAAACAATTTCATTTGGGGGGCAGGATAGCTGTTCTTATATCTATATTTCATTGTAAAACATCACCAATACTACTAAGTAGATAATATATGCTATTCAATCCAGGCAATATGTGTTTGGAATATATTCCCTTGACATGGGTTGTGGGTTTATGCATGAATAGTAAAGTCTGAGTCTTCTTCTACACACCTGTATCAATGTCATCTGCCACTGTGTTGCATCTTGTTTTTGTTGTTGCTGCATAAGGTGCCAAACTTGCATTTGTATTGGTTGGTCTAGGCCCTCTCTGCAGGGTCACCCCAGGCTCTTTCCTTCCGTGCCGCACCTGTTTCTGTTGATTTTTAGGACTCTGCGCACTTTGCTCCTGCTTATCAGAAAGAGAGTCCTTGTGCTATACACCTGATTGGATTATTTAATTTACCTACAAGTACCCAGTTTATGGTAGTCAATGTATCCAGGACCTTTAAATTAAATGCAGCTAGTGGGCTGCAGCCCTCATTGTGCCACCTATCAAAGTAGCTTTGTAAACATGTCTCAGGCCAGCCACTGCAGCCTTAATGCAGTATTAAACTGCCATTTTGACCTGGCACAATAAACCTTTTGCCAGGCCTAAATCGTACTTATGTAATACCTACAAGTCACCCCTAATGTAGGGTCTACCCACCCCTAGCACATGGTACATTGTATTTAAAAAGTAAGACATGTGTACTCACATTTTACATGTTCTTAAAGGGAAAAGTTCCTTTTCGCTGGTGTAAGGCTATCCCTCCATAGACTAACACTGGGTTACCTTATTTCACTTAATAAGTGATAACTGCAGTTTGGGAACAGACAGAAGAATGTTTCTTCGATCATATGAATTCTAATCTTCTTTAACAGTAAAGTCAAATTTTAAGTTACTATTCTGTAAATGACACTTTTAGAAAGTTTACATTTCTGCCTAACCCAAATGTGCCTTTCTGCCAGTGTTCATGGTCACATGACTGAGAATGGCCCTCCTGTGGTGTGTTTTGTATTTCTTTCAGAAATGGGAACAAAGGTTCCTTCGGTGTTGAGCAGGGCATTCCTCTCCATAGCAGGATGTCCTGGGGGAATTGTACTCAGACCTTACTGAGTTTCAAAGAGTAGCCTCAGGGATATGCCCACCCCCTTCCTGATGTCTAAGGACTGCCTGCCCTGCCACTGACAAATTCAGCTCACACCCAGGCCTGCCTGCCTACCCTTTGATACTCTAGACAGTTTGGAGCCCAACCCAGAAAAGGGGAAGGTTAGACAAAGGGGGCATCCCCACACACAAGCTGCCACTAGCTATAATAATTGTGTCTTCAGAACCTCTCATCAGAACACTCCTGGACATGTGAAAAATTCAGAAGAATGACTGCCCCGCTGTCTGAAGATGGAAGACAGGACCTGCTTGCCCTGAACCCAGGCTTCCCAGAAGTGACCCGAAGTGTCAGCTGGCTGACCTCCTGTTTGAGCTACTGGCAAACAACAAGCATCCAGAAGCCACACTGCAACTGCCCAGCTTACCAGCACCAAGTGGACCTGTCTGTGCACTGCTGCTGATCTTTGCTGGAGTGAGACCTGGTCCCCAAGAGATGCCCCCTAGGTCCTGGACCCTTGAGAAATGTCCGTCCACAATGTCCATCAACGTGAAGCTACAACGACGACTGTCCACGTCAGCATGGACTGCCACGTTGCCCGCCAATGTGAAGCTCCAGTAACGACCTGCTCTTTTGAGGCAAACAGCAAACACCCTTGTCCGCAGCCATCGCAAAGCTGCAAAGGTGACCTGCTCCTTGGACCGACAATGACATTCTTGCAGTCCCTGGCAATTGAAAGCTCCAGCCAAGGCTTCTCACGTGGACCTGGACTTTAAGAAAGCAAACCCCACACTGTGGCAAACCTGGCACCTGCATCCAACCCGCGCTCCATCACGGTCGGCATGAACTTATGACTTTGTCCCGGTCCACTTAGATTAGATACCTGTGATTGGCACTTTGTGCTTTTTGGAGTTATTTTCAACTATATCTTTAAAAACTCATGCCTCGAAGTTAAGCCTGACAGCTTTTGTGCCAAGCAACCAGAGGGTTAGGCACAGGTCTATGTAGTGACTATTGTGGTTCACCCTGATAAGGAAAGTGTTTATTATTTTAATGGAGCTACCACCCCTCTCAACTAATAACTAATTTTCTAACAGTATTCAATCAATAATGAGGTTAATGTCAATGCTCCATGCTGCCTAGAACAGACGGAGTTTTGAAAGGTTACTATTGATATGTTTATGAAAATCTAAATATTTAGTTTATGAAAAACAAATTACTCATTTCAATTTAAAAATCTTAAAACTGTATTGTAATTTTTGTATTTATGAAGTCATCTTTTTATTTATTAAAAAATATTACCATTATCAACATAGTTAGACTAAATGTTATGAATCCTAATAAAATTAACACATACTCAAAGCAGGTGTAAGTTTTTAGTACCATTTTCACTTTTGTTTCTACTTTAAACACATCTTTTTTTTTTGTCCTCATTTGCCTTGGATAGAAAACAAAAGATTAAGAACCGTGCACCGGGGTCTCCCTTGACAAAGCACCGGCCAGAGATCTTTGTTTAGAGCCAAGGTTGGGTCACTTTACACCCTGCTTCAACTTCTCCAACCGTAAATAGCTCAGTCTAACACAGCCACCTGTGGAGCCATCGCCGGAATTATAAAGCAATACAGTGTAAAGGCCTAATCATTGGACCATATACGGGCAGAAGAGTTCACCCAATTTTCATAAGGAAGCCAGAACTCATTCCTTTTACTTTCCGACGCCCTGTCTAACTGGATGGTGTATTTTATGGAGATCATCCAGTCTGTTTTAGTAGGGGGAGTAGATTTTATCCAATTCTTGCATATCTCTCTGCGGGCAAGCAATTTCTAATAAAAAATCAGCTTTCTAGTGTTGATTGGCAAAGTTTCATAATATTCCTGGACCCCAAAAAAGACAAGAGTTTTGCTTACCTCTGGCGTCTCTCCGAGTATTACATACATGGGGCCATATTATCAAGAACGGCGATAACATTATCGCTGCTTTAGCGGCAGGAAACTGCCGCTAAAGCGGCGATAAGGGGCTTGATAATATGCCCTATAGAATTCCAGTAGAAGCCCAGGTCCTGGTGTGAAGGACATCAAACCTGGGCTTCTATTGGAATTCTATAGGGCATATTATTAAGCCCCTTATCGCCACTTTAGCGGCAGTTTCCTGCCTCTAAAGCGGCGAAAATGTTATCGCCCATTCTTGATAATATGGCCCATAGTATTACTGAAGTCTAACCAGAACCCTTGAAGCTCGGGACACTCCAAGAGCATATGGATGTCGTCCCCCTTTTCCTTGCCACATTTTGGACATCTCGGCGTGGGGCCTTTCCCCAACTTAGATAGTCTAAGCGGAGTCCAATAAACCCTGTGAAGACAGAAAAGGTGGTTCCTCCTTAAATTTGCAGCACGCACCGAAGAGTATAGAGTATTACAAGATACTTGCCATAAATCTTCTGGCTGCATTCCCGGCAAGCTTGATGGAGCAAGGTTTCAAAAATGAAACTTGCTTGTACGCAATCCTCCTCATAGTATTAATTTATTAAACTTGTACTGTCAATACTAATCTTTGCATTCACAAACACAGAAGGGATAGACGCTTGCCTATGTGTTTTACTAATGAATAACGCTTGTCTATAAACCAAGATGGCCGCTAAAGCGCGGGAACCTCAATGCGCATGTCGCAACCTGATCACATGGTGTGACGTCTTTCTTTGCTTGGTGGGAAACTTCTGCTTCTGCGCAGTGTGCATTAAAATGGCCGCTAAATGTTTTCACATGCTTAAGCTTGCTCTCATGGTGTTATTAAATTGTCGTTTTCTTAACGCTACTAATGCAGGATAGTATTATGATTAAATGGGAATAGAGTAGGGAAAGTGGGTATACAGTGAAACATTTTATTTGTGATTTTAATATTTTCTTCTTGCACTTTTAGTAATTTGTAAACTTGGGCCTGGGTTGGTGTCTTGAAACTCGAGAGACAGAGGGTTCTGCGCATGTGTCCTGTATGCCTGCCAAGTGAAGTCAACTTGGACGTCTCCCAAGGCCACGACCTATTGGCCGAAGATGATGTACCCAATGTTTCCGGCGGACAAATTGTAACTTTTCTCCTGTAAAATGTATAACATTTGTTGTGAGACGGGTGGGAAATAAAGCGAATGTATTAATTTGAAGGGGAGGGAACGTAAAGACAATAGGCTTTACAATTTAGGCCAAATCGATATGGTGCGAGAATCCACCCCCTGTCCCTGTCCAATCAGAAGTAGTGGTCCCATATTTTAGCAACATTAAGGGGAGGTACATGGGTGTAGAAGGGTATAATAGAATATAGCATTAGTAAATTAGTCAGAAGAGCATGCGTTCACGAAGAACAGGCGTCCATACTGCCAGAGCGCTCTCAACTCCAGACTGCCCAGCTGATCGGTTGCTGACTGAATTCCTGTCCGGAAGAGGTCCTGAGGAGGGGGCGGCGGAGTCCATTAGAAGGAAGGCATGGGAGATTCGAGAGAAGTCGAGTATCAGAGAGGGGAACGGCGCAGGCGTCGTTGTAGAGAGGTTACCGGTCCTGTCCTGATCCTGGAAGAAGTCTTTGCTCTTCATCCTTCCTGGGTCCTATCTTTTCCAACTCCTTGGCTAAGGGGCTTGGTTCTCGCATTTAGGTAACTATACTGCAACCTTTAGTTGCGCTGCTGTCTCTATCTTCTCCTCTTCCTTAAACACCGTCATTTATTAGCAAAATCATTTCTATGCTTTTTCTTGGGTATTTCAATCAAGTACCGTGTTTTCTGTATTTTACTCTGCTAAAACTTTAGATAAACATTTTAAAACTTCCTGACTCAGTGGTTATTTCAGGATTATGTACTATAATGAATGTCACTCATTTTAAACTTCCCAATTAGCAAAGGACCCATTGGTAAGTTATTACTCTTCAATCAGAAGGTAATTGGTAGCAGGGACTTTGATAAAAGAGTACATCTGACACCCAGCGTAAGTATTAGTATAGTGTGAATGTATGGGCCCAAATGAGTATATGGTGTATGAATGTTGTTGGCTAATATTGCGCTGGATCAGTTTTCTGGTAAGCAGAGGACGTTTTTTTTTACTCTTTGTTAATTGGGTAATGAGAATTTTATTTGTATTTTTTTTTATGAACTAACATCCGCTTATTTTTGAGTTTTGTTACATGTTGTCCAGAATACCCCGGGGTAGGAAAAAGAATAGTGGGTGGCAAGTGGAAGCCATACTGCAGTGAGGTTATCTGTCAGGCAGAAATAGTACTGAGAAGTTAAGCAAGACTTCAAGTACTCGTTAGGGACTCTATGCATGTGAGTAATAGCAAAAAGGGTATGCTGATAAAAATTTGATGTTATATCACCTAGTAAGGGTAACATTGGAGAAGTAACAGGTACTTCTGGAGCTTGTGTGAAGAGTAGATGGAAGTGTTTTACTCGTAGTATATGTTTAGTAAACGGAAAGGTTTTACTAAGTGTGAGAGAAAACTATCTTTTCTATTTTAGAGAAACTGGCACGATAGCGAATGTTTTATGTTGTTACTGAAATTTAATTAAGATTTATAGAGAAAATAAGTTTGCGTAAATTTTTGTAAAGGGAGGGTCAGTTGCCGGAGAGGGAGCTGACGTCACCAAACGCCGCGCTGTGGTAGGTTGAAACAGCGTGTGTGGAAAAACCCTTGTAAAGGAGGGGTCAGTAGTCAGGAGTAGTACTGACATCACAGGTGCCGCGCTGGGATTGGTTAAACCAGCGAGGACAGAAAAGAGCAGATTGTAAAGGAGGGGTTGACAGAGAAACGTCACCAAAAGGCCGCACAAGGATTGGCTCGGAAATAAAAGATAGCAGACATTTGATTGGTCGAAAATATAGAAGCAAAATTCTTAGTGGCTAAGGATTGCATGTTAAAACGTGATCCGACTTTAACAGGAACTCGTCCGGATAGGAGATTCCTAGGTTTTGCAGAATATAATTTTGTACACAGAAGATTGGATAGAATGTACGGAGAAAGGAGAAAAATTTCATTTTTGCAAAAGATTAAGAATTATTTTAAAAAGGACAAACCAATCAAAACTAGAGAAGGAATTATTATTCCACCAGCTAAAACGCCAGCATCATTTATGATGATGGAGAGAGGTTATCATACTTGTGTATGGATGGAGAATTGGATAGAATACACCAAAAATGATGGAGTATTAGCATTTCCCGAGAATGGTACCTTCAATGGAAGAATTCTTCAAAACTTGAGATTGAGGATGAATGATTTAGAACCCAGACCTAGATTAACCCAGTATGAAGCTCTAGAAGAATGGGAAACCGAGGCATTTGAGCGGGATAGATCTAGAAGTAATAGGAGTTACCCAGGATTTTACCCCAGATATTTACGTGAGTCAAGAGAGGGTCAGATGAAACAATGGAGAAGGGCAATGATTACAGAGGGACTGTATCCATTATTCACAGAAGGAGAAAAATCAGGAGGCAAATGTACAGAAAAGACAAAACATTTAATGAGAAATGAGGAATCTGAAGACGAATTTATGGAAGAAATGTTAAGAAATCCCCCACCATATCAGGAAGGGACAAGTGGATGCCCTCCTAGTGCACCACCACAAACTCCAATGGTACCAAAGGTAATGCATGAATTCACCCCGACTAGAATACTTCATGACAAAGAAAAAGAAGCCCTAGAAAAGAACAGCAAAACACACAAGATGATGGACGGAATGCTGCACATTGGCAAACATTCACCCCCAGTCACAGATCTGGGTTTAATCCATCGTTATTTTGCTTCACCACGCCACCCCAGTTCAGACATAGCCATATGCAAATCAGTCTTGACCCTGTGCCTCATGGGAACAGTCCAGACCGAACTGCCAAGCCATGTCTTCCCTGGACCGGAATCAAGCATCCTAGGACCGGTTTCAGGCTATCAGCCTTCATCAGCCAGGATAGCTTGACTCCAGTGGCGTAGTGAGCACGGGACCCACGTCTGGGCATACCCTTCCCACTTAGGGCCATTCCGTCCATCATCTTGTGTGTTTTGCATTTCGCCCTAAGTGGGAAGGGTATGCCCAGACGTGGGTCCCGTGCTCACTACGCCACTGGAGTCAAGCTATCCTGGCTGATGAAGGCTGATAGCCTGAAACCGGTCCTAGGATGCTTGATTCCGGTCCAGGGAAGACATGGCTTGGCAGTTCGGTCTGGACTGTTCCCATGAGGCAGAGGGTCAAGACTGATTTGCATATGGCTATGTCTGAACTGGGGTGGCGTGGTGAAGCAAAATAACGATGGATTAAACCCAGATCTGTGACTGGGGGTGAATGTTTGCCAATGTGCAGCATTCCGTCCATCATCTTGTGTGTTTTGCATTTCGCCCTAAGTGGGAAGCGTATGCCCAGACGTGGGTCCCGTGCTCACTACGCCACTGGAGTCAAGCTATCCTGGCTGATGAAGGCTGATAGCCTGAAACTGGTCCTAGGATGCTTGATTCCGGTCCAGGGAAGACATGGCTTGGCAGTTCGGTCTGGACTGTTCCCATGAGGCACAGGGTCAAGACTGATTTGCATATGGCTATGTCTGAACTGGGGTGGCGTGGTGAAGCAAAATAACGATGGATTAAACCCAGATCTGTGACTGGGGGTGAATGTTTGCCAATGTGCAGCATTCCGTCCATCATCTTGTGTGTTCTAGAAAAGAACAGAGCAGAATTAATACAGAAAATAACTCAGATAAAAGTACATCCTGATTCGTTGACCATACCTGTAACAATTGGTCCAGTAGTTCCATTATATGGTACGCAGGGAAATTGCCCTCAACCGATACTTACACCTACTCCTGTGAGTAACCCCAAACCTGAAGCTCCAGTTATAATTGAGGATCAATTTAGTGACTGTGAATCCACAATATCACTCATGCATTTACCTATTCGAGGTTCTGTAAATAGTACTCCCAGAAAAGATGTACCTGGAGGTTCAAAAGATGTAAGTTTAGCAACTTCATCAGGAACAAAAAGTGCTACCATAGTAACACCTGAAGATCTAGAAAGATGGGTACAAGGGTCAGTTAAACAGAGCACACCTCCAAAAGTACTGGATATCCATAAATTGAAAGTCGAATTAGAAGAAATAATAGCAGGAAATGTAGGAGTAGAACGCTTGAATACCTATGATGAAGAAGAATTATTATTCTTGTGCAGGAGTATCACTAGAAATGTAAAGATATTCCATGAAAAATTGTCCAATTTAGCACTACAGATGGGAATCGAAATAGGGAGATCAAAAGTATTACAGAAACCATATAGAGCAGAATTTGCGGACAAAGATTTAGAAAATATGAATGCATCTGGAAGAAGACTGCAAATAAGAGAATTAATGTTAGTTTTACAAAAATGGGGAGATCTAGATAAATGGAGATTTAGGTGGGCCAAGAAAAAGGAAGAAGCACGAACAAGTAGAACAGCATCAGAATATGTGATGAAGGAAGCAGGAAAAGCAGACCAGATGTATCCAATGCGAGAAGTTGCGGGAGGAGGATATGTACATGTCCCATGGAGCAGACAGGATATTTTATCATTTACGAATGATTTTCCAAAATTGAGAGAAAAACCAATTGAATGGTACAAACAGGTTGAAAGGTTTGTGAAGGTGTCAAAGGTATTGTTGAAGGATTTAGATGGTTTGTTTGACATAGTGGTACCTGCCGATTTGTGGACAGATTGTAAAATTACAGTCGATTGGCCGACTGATGAATATCCCAGAGATCCGAAAACAGGTGCCCCATCAAATGACGTGATGAAAAAGTATCAGCAGGTGATAACTTACCTGAAAGGGAAAATGCCAGCGAAAGAAACAGATTGGGTGAAAATAGATCGAACAACCCAAGAAGCCAGTGAAACAGTACATTCCTATTATGAGCGTTTATTGCAGGTGTTTAAACAGTATAGTGGATTTGAGGACATTGGAGACAAGAACATGAGTCAATTTGTGTATCGATTTGTTTACGGTCTGAAGCCAGAGATTTGCCAGATGATTAAACAACACATGCTGTGTTGGCAGGGAAAGTCCATAGATGAGATTCTGAAGTATGCAAAATATTGTGGAGACGATATTGAGGATAGACACAAGAAATTGCAGGAAAAAGTGATGTGGGCGCAGGTGAAAATGGCAGAGAAGCAGGGAATTAATTTGGAAAATCCGAGTGAAAATCCAGAAAAAGATCATGGAACGAGTGGTGATACGGGAAATGGTGGAAAATTTAGAGGACGAATGAGTAGAGAAGAAGCTAAAAAGAAATTTCCTTGTCATGGATGTGGAAAATTGGGGCATTGGAAGGATGAATGTAAAAAGATTCGTAATAATAATGGCCCAAATAAAAACTTAAATCCACAGACAAAGAATGACTCACAGCAGGGTGTAAATCCCCAGAATCAATTACCACCTCCACCTGTTAAGGGTAATATAAGCAGAGCAAAACATGGTACAGACATTGGATACCCAGGCGGGAGTGGTAAGAATGATTATATGATATCACAATTTCTTTTGCAGGACAATTACTGTAAATTTGACTCATGACGGTGCCTAGGAGAGGGGAAGAAGGAGTGCATACTTGGCGCATCCTTACAGGTAGATCAGTCTGGTCCATATGTTGAAGGAAATGTGAAAGGTAATGATATTACTTTCCTTTTGGACACTGGTGCTACCAGGTCTACTGTGAGATCAGCAGACACCCCAGACCTTCCTCTCTCTGGTGAAGATATCCAAGTAGTAGGGGTAGCTAATCAAAGAATTAGAACACCTCTTACAGAACCAATGGAAGTCAAAATAGGAAACTTCAGAGAAATGCACCAATTTGTAATGTGCGATTCTAGCCCAGTGAATTTATTAGGTAGAGATTTATTGTGCAAAATGAACTGTACAATTTTCTGCACACCAGATGGTGTGACAGTTCAGACACCAGATGAGGACCATGTATATAAAATTATGGTTGCAAAACAAGGTACAGAAATAGATGAAATGTTTTCGTTGATAACAAAAGATGAGTTGCCAGAAGAATTAAAAGGTACAGTAAACCAAATAGTATGGGATTTCACCGGAAAAGAAGCAGGACTTATGGCAAAAATAGATCCAGTTCAAATTACTGTAAAAGAAGGTGCGATTTTCCCAAATACTAAACAATACAAAATGAGTGCAGAAGTAAAAGCAGGAGTCATTGAAGAAATCAATCGAATGGTAAAACAAAACATTCTAAAAGAATTATTGAGTAGCCCATGTAATTCACCAATCATGGGACTAAAGAAACCTAGTGGAAAATATCGGATTGTTCAGGACCTGCGTAAAATAAACAAGATTGTGGAACCTTGTTGTCCCATAGTACCAAATCCTGCAGTAATTCTATACCAGATCCCTTGGAATGCAGGATGGTTCACAGTAATTGATTTGTGTCAAGCATTCTTTTCAATACGATTGCATCCAGACAGCCAGTATCTTTTCTCATTTAAGTTTGAGAACAAGGTCTATGTGTGGAATCGTGTTCCTCAGGGGTACACAGAAAGTCCTTCCATCTTCAACCAGATACTGAAAAAGTGCCTGGAAAAACTAGTGATGCCAGGAAGCTCAGTTTTAGTTCAATATATCGACGACTTATTGGTGGCATCGACCACCAGAGAAGACTGTGTTGTTGATTCCATAGCATTATTAAATCTTTTGGCTGAGGAAGGGCATAAAGTCTCACCTGAAAAGTTACAGTTTTGCAGGACAGCTGTTAAATATCTGGGACATCAAATTGAGAGGGGAAAAAGAAGAATAACCTCTGAAAGAGTAGAATTAATAAAGAGAATGCAAATGCCTGTAACCCAAAGACAAGTGAGAATGTTCCTAGGAATAGTAGGCTACTGTCGACAATGGATACCAAATTTCTCCATGTTAGCTAAGCCCTTAATTAACATGACGAAAAAGAAAGCAAAGAACCCTGTTGAGTGGGAGGATGAAAGTGTAGAAGCTTTTGTAAAATTGAGAAACGCACTTTGTTCAGCACCTGCTTTAGGCATGCCTGATTATAAAAGAGAATTCGCATTATTCTGTCAAGAGAGAGAAAACTGTGCACTTTCTGTCCTAACTCAGAGACATGGACTAGACAGACGTCCTATAGCGTACTTTTCTGCTACATTGGACCCAGTAGCAGCTGCGTTGCCAGGATGCTTAAAAGCAGTGGCAGCGACTTGTTTGAGCATTGAACAAAGCGAGTCAATTGTGATGGGACATCCTGTAAAAGTGTATGTTCCACATGCAGTTGTGATTCTATTGACAAGAACCCGAACTCAGCATCTTACTCCTAGTCGGCTGACTAAATATGAAAGGATAATAATGGGTGCTGAAAATGTGACCATGGTAAGGTGTACAATAATAAATCCAGCAACTTTATTGCCGGACCCATATCATGAAACAAATAAAGATGACGAAGAAGATGAGCATGATTGTGTACAAATTACAGAATTATGTACAAAACCACGCCCAGACATAGAGGAACAGCCTCTTAAAAAGCCAGACAGGGAGCTATTTGTTGATGGTTCATGTCAAAGACATGAAGATGGTAAACTAACTGCTGCCTATGCGGTATGTGAATTAACTGGAATAGTCGAAGCATCCTATTTACCAGGAGTCAAATCTGCACAAGTAGCTAAATTGATTGCTTTGATAAAAGCATGCAAAATTGGGAGGAATCAGAGAGTAACCATATTTACAGATAGTCAATATGGTTATGGGGTCGTGCATGATTTTGGCCAACTGTGGATGCAGAGGGATTTCATGACTTCTTCAGGATCCCCCATTAAAAATTGACAATTTGTAAGGGAATTGCTAGAAGCAATACAATCACCAAAAGAATTGGCTGTGGTGAAATGTGCCGCACACCAGTCAGGAGATGACTGGGTGGTAGTCGGCAACAGATATGCAGACTTGGTGGCTCAACATTGTGCCAAAACCAGAACATCAGTCAATAAGAGGGTGGAAAGAATGGGAATCAGCTGCCAACTTATGATGTATATGCCACCTGAAACTTGGAATGAGGTGAAGAAATTGCAAGATGAGGTTGATGAAAGTGAGAAAAATTTGTGGCTCAAAGTGGGTTGCTCCCAAAGAGGAGAAGATGAAGTATGGATCAGTGCAGATGGCAGACCAGTCATGCCCGACTGTTTACTCTCACAAATGGCTAGAATGCATCATGGAGACACACACATAGGGAGAGATGCAATGATTAGACTGTTCAGACAAAATTGGTACAATCCCAAATTCATGGCTGTTGCAGAGAGTCTTTGCCAGAGATGTCTAACTTGCCAAATGCATAATCCAGGCAGGAAAACGATAATTGGGTTTGGAAAGATTGGAAAGGCAGAGGGCCCATTTATAAGACTCCAGTTCGACTTCATACAGTTACCACCATGCAGAGGACTAAAATATGTACTAGTCATAGTGTGTCTGTTTTCAAAGTGGGTGGAGGCTTATCCTACTAGGAGGAATGACAGTATTACAGTTGCAAAACTGTTGTTACGAGAGCTCATACCTAGGTTTGGTTTCCCAGTATCTTTGGAATCAGATAGAGGAAAACACTTTAATAGCGAAGTGATCCAGATAATCTGTGAAGCATTTCAAATAAAACAGAAATTGCACTGTGCATATCGCCCAGAGGCTTCTGGAGTGGTTGAACAATTGAATGGCACTATAAAGTCAAGATTGGGAAAAATGTGTGCATCAACATCATTAGAGTGGCCAGACGCATTGCCACTTGTCTTGATGGGAATCAGAAGCATACCTGACAGAACAACAGGATTGAGCCCCCATGAAATAATGATGGGAAGAGCAATGAGACAAACACATGTGCCCACAAACAAATTAGTAAATATATCTGATGGTATGGTTCTGGATTATTGCAAAGGATTGGCTGACCTAGAGCGTTCTGTCTCTCATCAGGTTGGAGAAGATGCAGTTTCCAGGCAGCCTGAACTAGAACATGATCTGAATCCTGGTGATTGGGTGGTAGTGAAGAATCACACCAGAGAAACGTGTCTATCACCCAGGTGGAGCAGACCTTGTCAAGTTATATTGACCACCAATACAGCAGTGAAGTGTGCAAGATTTCCTAATTGGATTCATGAAAGCCACACAAAGAGAGTACCAGAACCTGACGAAGAGAATCTACAGACAACGCCAATCACTGAAGAAGCTGAAGGTTGCCCAGCTGAGGAATCTCAGGCTAGAGTTTCGAAAGAAGCTGACGGAGAACAACCGAGCACAAGTCAGGATTGGATACCAGTGGTAGAAGTTCCTGAAGTATACCACAGAACAAGAAGTCAAGCGAAATTGGAGGAAATTGAAGAAGATCAGATAAGTGAAGAAGAAGAAGTTCAGGATCAAGAAGAAAAGATAGTAAAAGATCCTGAACTAAATCAAATAGGGAAAGAAAATTGGACTAAAAACAGTGAAGATTTAATTGACTTTACACAGGGAAAGACAGGTTTAGAAAAATCAGGTCAGGCTGCAGAAGTTCACAGTGCAATAAGCCCTGATCAGAAGCAGTTAGATCAAGAAGAATTCACTAAAGAAAAAGGGGTAAATACAAATGAACATAAAGAAATAAAAAAGGAACAAAGCCAACATCTTGAAAGTCATTGTGGAGCTACTGAAAAGAAACCAATCAGACCTGAAAAAGAACAAACAAAAGAGGCAGTAATCAAAGAAAACAAAACAGTATTGAGCAGTGAAAATAACGAGATCTTTGAAGACGTAAACAGAGAAACAGTGCCAACAAAGAAAACAAGAAAAGGAGATCATTGGCCAAGTGTCATTAAAAGAGTAAAATACCACATAACAACCAGAAGTGAAGATCCAGAACAAGTACCTGAAGTGACAAGCCAAACTGAACAAGAGAAAAAGTCAGGAAAAAGTAAAAGACTGAGACTTGTGAATAACAAATTCAAGGGTCCTGACTGGACTTATATCATTCTTGAAGATTTTGAAAGCTCAGAGTCAAGTGACAGTGGTGGCGAAGGAACAAGTGCAGAACTAACATACGAAGAAGAAACAAGACCACCCTGACTAAACAAAAGAATCATCTAAAGAAAAGAAGAAGAGATAAGAAGAGAAATCTTCCTTGTCGAAAAATGCTTGATGATAGAGTTACTGGGAGACCAAAACGAAATTGTTGTAGGAGAATCTGTGCAATCTGCCTATGTAGTCTAGTATTGGTGCTTATAGTATGGTTAGTACTGATTGTAGCAGTTCCTTACCTTATGATAATAGATAAGAAGATTAATAATGAAACTAAAGGGAGGACAGCAAACATGAAGGGCAGTAGAGTAGAATTAATGGCAGAAGATGAGGCAGAAATTCATCATGAAATAGCTGATAACGACAGTAGTTTAAATGTTTTCACAAAGTTATTGTTTCAGTATGTAGAGACAATGGAAGTTAGTAATTGTTATGTCTGTATGAAGTTACCTGAATCAGTAGCAGAAGGATTAACATACCATCACTTACCACTGACATATGGCATATCATGTAGTGTTTTGTCTAGTTTATTTTATAGAACAGGGAAACTTCAGTATTATTATTCAAACTTAGATGTGATATTTTCTGAGGTTCCGATTCGCAAGAGTATGAACCCAGTGCTTACTAGTCAAGACGCACAGTTTATGGGAGAGTTTTTCTTAACAATGAAATCGATAGACATAACACATGCACATAGACACAATCTAACATGTTCTTTACTAGAAGAAGAAAAGATATTTTTGAATTTAGTAGAAGATAGAAGACATGATTTTCAAAAGAAAGCTTCAGAGCATAAGGCTCAGTTGCCACCTTGGGCGGAGAAAGAAGGGAGTTATACACCTGGTAAAGCTCAAGCTGCAATGGCTCTGGATTTCGTAAAGAAAGGGAAAATTTGTCTTCATAGGTTAAAGACTGATTATAACAATGTTTTCATTGGTACCAGTGAATGTGAACATAATTTTCTAATTATTGGAGGTTGGGGACTCAAAGGAGGAACAGATTCAGTTTTTCCTGGAATTTATTATGTATGCGGGAATAAGGCTTACTTTAGGCTTCCTGCACGGTGGTATGGAAGTTGTTATTTTGGAATAGTTTTTCCAAAGATATACCACGTAAAAAGAAACACTGGAAGCAATGAAAACAATAGCGAATTAATACGTAGTAAAAGAGCTAGTTTTTCAGAAATTGTAGGTGATATATTTGGTGCATTGATACCTTCAGTGGGAATAATTCTGAACTCAAGGAAAATATGCAAATTGTCTACAGTGGTTGATCGTTTATCAACGGATACTGCTGGAGGTTTTCTAATGATTAATACAGAGATGGTTGCGATTAGATCTATGGTGATGCAAAATTGACTTGATCTTGACATTCTATTGGCAAAAGAGGGAGGAGTCTGTAAATTATTGAAGACGAAACATTGTTGCACTTATATTCCTGATAAGAGTGCAGAAATTGGAACATATATTCAGAACATAACTAAACTTGAGAAAGAACTAAAACCACTGGAAGTTGATAGTGTATGGGAAAGATTGACAAATAGTATCTCGTCAATTGGAACCTGGTTTGCTAATATAGGGAAAGGACTTATAGGTCAAATACTAGTACCCTTAGCAGGGATAGCAATAATAATTTTAGCAATAACAATATAGTGCAAATGTTGTAGAAAGAATGGAACATATAAAGTGACAGGAAAAGGAAAGAAGAGAAAACTGGATGAAATCGAACTAGAAGAATGGAGAAGTGATTTATACAAGAAATTAAAAGGAGACTGTAAGAATAGAAAAAGTAAAAATGAGAATGAAACGATGTGCTCGAAGTTGGCATCTGATTGAGGGTAGTATTTTGATGGCTCAGAAACGCCATCAGAGAGGGGATTGATGGAGCAAGGTTTCAAAAATGAAACTTGCTTGTATCCAATCCTCCTCATAGTATTAATTTATTAAACTTGTACTGTCAATACTAATCTTTGCATTCACAAACACAGAAGGGATAGACGCTTGCCTATGTGTTTTACTAATGAATAACGCTTGTCTATAAACCAAGATGGTCGCTAAAGCGCAGGAACCTCAATGCGCATGTCGCAACCTGATCACATGGTGTGACGTCTTTCTTTGCTTGGTGGGAAACTTCTGCTTCTGCGCAGTGTGCATTAAAATGGCCGCTAAATGTTTTCACGTGCTTAAGCTTGCTCTCATGTCATTATTAAATTGTCGTTTTCTTAACGCTACTAATGCAGGATAGTATTATGATTAAATGGGAATAGAGTAGGGAAAGTGGGTATACAGTGAAACATTTTATTTGTGATTTTAATATTTTCTTCTTGCACTTTTAGTAATTTGTAAACTTGGGCCTGGGTTGGTGTCTTGAAACTCGAGAGACAGAGGGTTCTGCGCATGTGTCCTGTATGCCTGCCAAGTGAAGTCAACTTGGACGTCTCCCAAGGCCACGACCTATTGGCCGAAGATGATGTACCCAATGTTTCCGGCGGACAAATTTTTACTTTTCTCCTGTAAAATGTATAACATTTGTTGTGAGACGGGTGGGAAATAAAGCGAATGTATTAATTTGAAGGGGAGGGAACGTAAAGACAATAGGCTTTACAATTTAGGCCAAATCGATATGGTGCGAGAATCCACTTCCTGTCCCTGTCCAATCAGAAGTAGTGGTCCCATATTTTAGCAACATTAAGGGGAGGTACATGGGTGTAGAAGGGTATAATAGAATATAGCATTAGTAAATTAGTCAGAAGAGCATGCGTTCACGAAGAACAGGCGTCCATACTGCCAGAGCGCTCTCAACTCCAGACTGCCCAGCTGATCGGTTGCTGACTGAATTCCTGTCCGGAAGAGGTCCTGAGGAGGGGGCGGCGGAGTCCATTAGAAGGAAGGCATGGGAGATTCGAGAGAAGTCGAGTATCAGAGAGGGGAACGGCGCAGGCGTCGTTGTAGAGAGGTTACCGGTCCTGTCCTGATCCTGGAAGAAGTCTTTGCTCTTCATCCTTCCTGGGTCCTATCTTTTCCAACTCCTTGGCTAAGGGGCTTGGTTCTCGCATTTAGGTAACTATACTGCAACCTTTAGTTGCGCTGCTGTCTCTATCTTCTCCTCTTCCTTAAACACCGTCATTTATTAGCAAAATCATTTCTATGCTTTTTCTTGGGTATTTCAATCAAGTACCGTGTTTTCTGTATTTTACTCTGCTAAAACTTTAGATAAACATTTTAAAACTTCCTGACTCAGTGGTTATTTCAGGATTATGTACTATAATGAATGTCACTCATTTTAAACTTCCCAATTAGCAAAGGATCCATTGGTAAGTTATTACTCTTCAATCAGAAGGTAATTGGTAGCAGGGACTTTGATAAAAGAGTACATCTGTCACCCAGCGTAAGTATTAGTATAGTGTGAATGTATGGGCCCAAATGAGTATATGGTGTATGAATGTTGTTGGCTAATATTGCGCTGGATCAAGCTCTTCTCCCACAGTTCCGTTGGCAGGTTGAAGTCTCCATCCGATAGGTCCACCAGAAACCAATCCCAGTTTGCAACTTCTTTTTTTCTGATAATGCTGCTAATCATACGAGATTCCAGTTTGTTTGTTGAGCCCATGCCTGATCCAGCTAAAAGACTCCAGCTCTTAATTTGAAGATATTTAAATCTTGACAGCCTGTTGTTGGTAATCTCTTGCCCCCTATCCCAAGGGATCTGGTTTCCATTATCTGTCTGTTGACCCCAAGTTAATATCCCTGCTTCCCTTAATGGAAGGGCCAGGCAGTCCTTAGACCATTCAGGAGACCCAGGGGAGACCCAAATTGGTGCCAAACCACTGTAGTAACAAAGCACCGCAGAGTCTTGAGATGCACTTTTTGAAAGAATATGGAGTCCCCAAAGTTATGTATGAAACCTAACTCGCCCCCTTTTGCATCAAAAACGCATTGCCCTGAACATCTTTCCGGTATCGGAATCGTCCGGTGTATTGAATAACATCTTCCCTCCTTTTAACAGAAAAACCCAAGCATAGTAGGATAAATCAGGCAATCGCAGGCCCCCCTTGTCATATTGCCATCTGAGCTTCTTCCACGCATTTCGAACCCCCCTCGAAGCCCAAATAAAACTGCAAATTTTTGACTGTACCCTTTTAAGCCACTCTTCTTTAAAGGCCATGGGGATGTTCTGGAATAAGAAAGTAAGCTTGGGGAGAATTGTCATCTTCACAGGGACGGTGGTACTAACTCAGCAGTAACTTCCCTACTTCCTTATTAACCTTCTGGAAGTTAAATTCCGGAATTAACTCTGCATTCTGAATGATTTTAATACCTAGGTATCTAATTTCCTTTTTAATGCATTCCTGCTGCGTATTGATGTTCCAGGCCATTACAACCGTTTTGTTCTCATTCACCTTGTAGCCTGAAATGCGCCCAAACTGTGATGACAATTCGTACACTACGGGCAGGGAGGTGTTTAGATCCAAGGTGTATACCACTAAGTCGTCCGCATATAACCCCACCTTTTTCTCCCAACCTCGGAACTTAAATGGTGTTATATCTTCATGATTTCTAATCTTCACCGCTAAGGGTTCAATGTATAGATTAAAGAAGAGGGGAGACAGTGGGCATCCCTGCCTAGGTCCCCTAGAGATATTGAAGGGCCTTGATAGATTCCCATTTAACAAAACTTTGGTTGTAGGATTTTTATAAATCAGCTCTTTTGACCTACAAAATTTTTCACCCAAATTAAGTGCCCTTAAAATTTTCTGCACATAGAGCAAATTTACTCTATCGAAGGCTTTAGTCGCGTCCAGAGTTATAACAGCAAGAGGCACTTCAGAAACGGATGCTATATCTATACCTCCGATTAGGTTATATGTGCGATCTTTAATCCCCCGTCCCCAAACAAAACCCCTCTGGTCTTCATGTAGGAGATCCCCCACAACCCCATTCAGCCTATCCACCAGTATCTTTGCGAAGATTTGTAGTCTCAGTTCAGTAATGAGATAGGCCTGTAGGAGTCACAGACATTTGGAGGTTTGTCTGGTTTTGGAATCAGGGTTACTGTGGCCTCATTCCAAGAGGTGGGAACCTCTCTTCTATTCTCAAATATATCTGAGAACAGCCTCACCACTACTTTAAACACATCTTGTAATAGGTGTAATTTGCGAAAACAGCAATTATGTTATTCGAGGGTACCGATCTGCAACGTCTGATAAAACATCCGTAATTTATTTCGGGTGCAGGTTTAACAATTGAATTTCTGAAGTGATTTCACTTAACACCTGAAGTTAAACCTTGTAATTACCGGAGACAAATTAACAATTTAAAAAATCTGTTAATTCCTCTCTGCATAACTCGTAATGGGTCCCTTTACGTTCCAGAGTTGTGAAGCAGCCCCTCTACAGTTGTATCTTCATCAACATTAGCAAGATGGGCATGGCAGAAGATTCAGGATTCAGGCTTTGGTCACATTTGGTTTGGGGCAGACTTGTCAAGAGGGGTGATGGTTTTTAAGGCTTTCCCCTTAGGCGCTAGGTTGGTGGATATTTTAAGGGCGGTATAATGATCTTCTGATTACATTTTGAAATAGTTTTATTTCGAGGCAGTCTTTGAAGTAGCTTGATCCTCAACTCCAGTCCTGCCATATAATATCATGGGGCATATTAGCAAGACCCACGTTAAAATTATCGCCGTTTTAGCGGCAGGAAACTGCCGCTAAAACGGCGATAATGGGCTTGCTAATATGCGTTATAGAATTCCAATAGAAGCCCAGGTTAGATGTGCAGGACATCTAACCTGGGCTTCTATTGGAATTCTATAACGCATATTAGCAAGCCCATTATCGCCGTTTTAGCGGCAGTTTCCTGCCGCTAAAACGGCGATAATTTTAACGTGGGTCTTGCTAATATGCCCCCATATTTCTTAGCTATTATGAAAGTGACTTTCGGTTCTAGGATACGGAGGGCAAGCATTATCCAACTTCCATTAATGGTTGACATCAAGTCCACACGACGTTAAGGATTTTGATTCATAATTTCTGGTTAGTGTGTACTCATTTCACCGCTTTCAAGTTCCTGAAATACATTCCCAAAAACATTCTTTTCCAGGTGTTTCATAATTCATATTTAAAGTGCTCTCAATCTAGAATTTGTATAGTCCATGTCTATTTTATTGTGTTTTAAAATAGCTGTCTCATTGTTCTGTCTGATTTACAATGTTACTTTTTTTTAAAATAATTATTTTTGCATGAAATAAATATATATTATTAAAAAAAGTTTTATCCATTTCTTATATTTAACTCATAATAATAATTACTTTAAGGCCAGGATTTTTTTATTTAGGCCTATGCAACTACTGGCACATGGAAGTGTGAAAAGTTAAACGAACAATGAAATTCTCAAATAGCATCTCATTTGGAGAGACACATCTATTCGTTATAAATATGAAATCTGCACTCCAATGCATTTAAATAGCTGCTTAAAAACTTCTCTGTCTATCAAAATGTTACTCATCTAAAATTACAATGACTTTCTTCTCCACGGTTTCCCTCACTACTGTTAGCATCGGACCGATTTATAAAAATGTCCAGCTTTTCGGAGTCCAGCCCACCGCAGAGCAATTGTTGCCTGCACTACCCAAATTCATAATAAAATACTTGTTACATTTCCCGAGTCACCCTTCATAAGATTAACCTAAAACAGCTGCCCTCTGTCCACCCCAGCGCTTCCTGCGATGGAAACACCAGATATGGAAACCCTCAAACACACCTGGAAGATTGCAGCAGTAAACCACATACAGCCCAAGGATGTAATGCCTAAGACACGAGTCAGATGCAGACACTCATAAACACAAACAAAGGTTCAGCAAAGGGACTGCATTCAGCCCAAGGAAACAATACCAGATCAACCGGTCAGTTACATTCATCAGATAAAGCCCAAACAATGCCTAGTAGTAAGCGGCACCCTAGATTACACACACGACACATCCCGCCACCTGGAACACTTCAGAATGCTACTTCCAGTTGGCATTTATGGCCCCTTCTACCATGTTGGGATCAAGCATCTAACACGTAATTTATGGTCCACTGTACCAGTATTTCCTGCCAAAGGGGATGAGCTTCTCTTTTTGGCACCCGCTGTATAGTATAAAGCATGCCCTGTACCTAATGGGAAACATCCTTTACCCACTAGACGAAAGCATGACCTGCATTTAATCCACAGTCACTACCCCGAATATGACGTTACCACACATTTGTTTACCATGCAAGTCATTACAACGACCTTCCCTACTGATTCACTGAATGGAGTTGGAATGGCAATTTATATTATTCCAAAGTCCGGCGCCACCCTAATGCAAGTCACTATAATGACTTGTGTGGTAAGGGAACGTGTGGCAACATCGCAGTTGGGGTTGTGACTTCAGAGTAAAGACGTGTGGGAAATGCATGCAGGGTTCCATCATACATCTGTACCTAATGTAAGTTGAAGTTCTGCATGCAACTGTAAGAGATGTGGCTGATATTCCCGGCCATTATTGTTTCATTCAATTTAAACTGTTCCTGATTGCCAAGACTCACTGCTCTTCTTTTTGATAGTCAAAACCTGCTTACAACATTTGGTGAGCCATTAAGGAGCTGATCACGGTGGATACTCAGACTGTAGCCTGGGGACAGGAGGATCCAGCCGCCTGAGCCCACTCTGCATGCACTTCTGAAGAAATGGTGCTGCAGGCACCTCTCTTTAATGCAAATCTGCCAGCCCGTGGCAGTCATGATATGTCCACTGATGGCTGTTGGAAAGGGTAAGACACCACAATTAGTTTCCTTTCCTGAACAATATGAACAGCATAGCATGGAAAACAGAAGCGGTAAGTGTAAAAATAGATTCACCCAGCACTCAAAGATATGAGTGGCCTGGAGGTACTTTTATGTATTATTATTTATTGTGGACTGACTAGTCACCTAGTACTCCCGATCGGAGTGGCCTGGAGGTACTCTTTAAGTGTAAAAATAGATTCACCCAGCACTCCTGATCACAGTGGCCTGAAGGTACTTTTAAGCAGAAATATAGTTTGATCAGCAGTCCTGATCAGAGTAGCCTGGAGGTACGTGAGCTTCAACCTTTACATTTTTTAGTTAACCGTGAGCTTAGTGCAGGTGGGTTTCTTAACTTCATAAACCGTTTTCAATTCGGACCAAGGACAGTGGGGCAGATTTACGAGCCCCTTGCGCCACTTTTGCGCTTCCGTTGCGTCACTTATGTGACGCAGCGGCGACGCAAAACATGCGCCACGTTGCGCAATATTTACAACGTGACGCATCTAGGGAGATGCGTCACGTTGTAAACCCCTGCGCCACATGAAACCTGCGTCAGGTTTCATGTGGGCGTTCCGGTGCAGGGTGGGCGTTCCCTCGCAGGTACGCCTCGTAAAAGTGACGCAGTGAAATCTACAAGATTTCACTGAGTCACTTTTACGCCCATGCTGCGTCAAAACCCTGCGCCTGCTTGAAGCAGGCGTAAGGATTGACGCAGCATGTTAGGCATAGGGCACCCCCGAGCCTTCCTGGAGCCGCGTCACGCTTGCGACGCGACTCCAGCAATGCGCCGCCTTTCCGTCGGGGGATGCGACACGCATCTGCCCATCCGTGTGCCACGGCGCGCCGCATTGTGAATGCGGCGCATCGGCGGTGGCGCAAGGGCAAACTTGCGTGACGCATCTTCCCTGGCGCATCCCTGCTGATTTGCAGGGATGCGCCAGGGAACGTAAATATGCCCCAGTGTACCTAGGAGACTAGGCATACCTCTAGAAAATCCCAGGAGGGGCTGTACAACAATTGTGCCCTGGAGTTAAGGTACTTATGTACATATATGCTGTATGAATGAAGTATGATTGTTGTCTGAATGCGAGAGGCCTGTGCTGCAGGAACGCATTGATATTGCCACATTTTCGTCTGAAGGACAGAAGCATGCACTGCCGAACCTCATTCTCATTGTATTATCGTTGTCTGTGGTCAAGAGGAGCCTAATTCACAGGATTGCATAGTCATTGTGACTCTCTTTCAAGTGTTATCTTAATAAGCTGTTTACATTGCTGTGCGCTCGCCCGGCTAACACACACTCCACCCTTTGTGGACCGCTTTTCTCATGTGCCAGCTGCTCACCAAGCCCTTGCAGGCACTCTTAAAGGGCGCGCGCCCACTGACAAAAAAACTCTACAAATGGATACACTGTCCACCTCTTTCTCTAAAACGCACATTTTCTTATGCGCACGTTATTCTTTGAGGGTGCTCCACATGTGAATTCTGGTCAATACGCACACTCTTTGTTCTCTTGCGCACATTGACAACTTGACCATAATTAGATTGTTGTCTATCTGTTCATCCCGCTCTCAAAAGGTGCATTTGCATGTGCAGGAGATAGTCTTTGGGGTTACTCCATATGTGAATTCTGGTCAATATGCACGCTTTCTGTTCTCTTCTGTGTATTGACCACTTCCTCATAATTCTATTGTTGTCTCACTGTTCAACACGCTCTCAAAAAGCGTGTTTCCTTGAGTGCACGTTATTCTTTAGGGGTGCTTCATATGTGAATTCTGGTCAATATGCACACACTCTGCTCTCTTGTGCATATTGACTACATGCTCATAATTTGATTGTTGTTACACTGTTCACGACACTCTCAAAATGTGTGTTCTCTTGTGTGTGCGTTATTCTTTTGGGATGCGCCACATCTGAATTCTGGTCAATACGTACACTCTCTATTCTCTTGTGCATACTGACTACTTGATCATAATTAGATTGTTGTCTCACTGTCCACCCCGCTCTCAAAAGGCACATTTTCGTGTGCCCGCGATAGTCTTTGGGGTTGCTCCATATGTGAATTCTGGTCAACACGCACGCTTTCTTCTGTGTTTTGACTACTTGCTCATAATTCAATTCCTGTCTCACTGTTCACCCTGATCTCAAAAAGCACATTTTCTTGAGTGAACGCTATTCTTTACGGGTGATTCATGTGTGTATTCTGGTCAGTACGCACACTGTCTGCTCTCTTGTGCGTATTGACTACATGCTCATAATTTGATTGTTATTACAGTGTTCATGACGCTCTAAAAATGCGCGCTCTCTTGTGTGCATGGTATTCTTTAGTGGTGCTTCATGTGTGAATTCTGGTCAATGCACACACTCTCTGCTCTCTTGTGCGTATTGACTACATGCTCATAGTTAGATTTTTGTGACACTGTTCGTGCCGCTCTCAAAAAATGCATTTTCTTGTGAGCGCACTATTCTCTGTGGGCTGCTCCATTTCTGAATTCAGGTCCTACGCGCAATCTCTGCTCTATGTGCACATTGACTTCATGTTCCTAATTTAATTTTCATCACAAGTGCCAACCCTGGGTTTTCCAAAACATGCACTCTCCAGTGTGCATGTGATTCCTTGAGGGTTGTTTCACGCATCCTGCTAATAAACGCACTCTGTCCTCGTGTGCACCTTCTCTCGTGTGCACATCGCCCTTTAAAAAAATTGTGTTCTGCACTGCATATACGTGTAAGCAGAGGAATTGTCCACTAAAACGGAATCCCAATCACTCTCACCCCTAACTACTCCACATAGCTGCCCCAGTACAAGGCCACCTAGCGCAGGAAACTAACTCACAGCACACCACAGTGGAGCCAGACCTCATCCCCTCCAGGGTCAGATGAGGCAGGGTGGCTATTGTGGATATTATTTGCCATCCTAGATAGCGATCCCGCAAGCCCGGGTGACAAAGGAAGCTCTAGCTCCTCGGGTCAGAAAGCGAAGGCGGAGCTGCAAGGGGCATAAGGGTAACAGAAGAACAAACACCCAGTTGGGGGAGCACAGGAAAGTCTAGGACAAAGGTAGGCTGATCCGAACACAGGGACATAGCTAGGAGACTCAGGGAGGAGAAGACAGGAGAACTACCCGCGCTCTGAAAGAGGAAGAGAGAAGTGAGGCCAGGTACAGAGAGCAAAGGAAGCAGTAATTAAATGATGAGAGGCTACTCGTCAGCCTAGGGTCACACCACAGCAGACCACCACCTAAAACCGAATCAATTAGACATAGGGTAGATGAGGAGATCAGGAAGCAAGGTTGTCTTATCCTCACTGAACGTCGATATTCCAAAAATAAGATACTGATTAGCATAGGGTGTGGCACTTCCCCAGAAACAGCAACCAATGGCACAGCACAGGCACTACAGAAGGGTAGCGGCACCCCAAAGGAGATAACTGCACTAAAGGAAGGCAAATTGTATGTGAACCCTGTTTGTAGTTTGCTAGCCCAGTGGACAAGGAGCGAGAGCAGGTACACTAGGCTCTGGCCACCAGAAGGGTCGTTTGAGCCAGAGATATGCCCATGGCAGAGGATTGCATTAGGCATGTGGGGGGAAACCCAGATTGGGACTTCCTCTACATGCAGCAATGTCTCGTGAAGTGGGGAAAATGTATTGCCGATAAGCCCACCACCCCTTAAGCATCAAGGCAATTTCCCTCCCTAGCTTCATTGAGGGGCCGCAGGTATTATTTATGTCTCTTGAACCCAGATGGACAAGAAAGGGCTTAGGGCTAAGCTTCCATCCCTACTTGAGGGGGCAGTGACGTGGATAACCTGCTTTGAAAAGAACACCTCAGTATAAGTGTTTATGTATGATTTGCATATAATGCTCATTAGACAGTCTGGGGCTAACATACCATACTGTGCCATCATAAGTGCCCACCTCTGTGAGGTATCATTTTGTTTTCATTAATCATATGAGGTTACCTGGACGTATTGTGTTTTACCAATTTGCCTTTTCATCGCAGTTATGTTTTTCTGGTATCTAAGTCATTCGTTATTGTGAATATGTCCACCACTATGGCCCATCAGCAGCTGAGCCCATGAGCAGTATGTGGCGTATTCCGCCATTGTTATTCTCATACATTTTTGAATACTCTGTATTAATACCATATTTTTTGTGAACCTCTGCCTCCATACTATTTTGCATGTGAGATCCTGTGGCTGTATACGATATTTCTGAGCCATGGTAATGACCTCCTTACTCAGTATTCTTGACCCTGTATGGGCCTACTACAAGCACGACTTACGGCTCTGACCGTGCTGACAGTGAGCGAGTGCACCCGACGTGCACGCAACCGCTCGTGCCTTTATCTTGCTCCTCCATCGGGCCCGGGTCCCTCTTACACTTTTAGATTGGAGACCGAAGGTTGAGGTATGTGCTGTATCCGTAAGCATGTGTGCTCTCCAACTATTTATCGTATCGGCTTTGAGACGGATTGCTCATTTGCTATAGCCACACGCTAGTCGGTTTGTCTAAATAATTATCGTTTCAACTTTAAAATAGTTCTTTCATCTTTAGTGTTTACGAACGCGCTGGGCTTTACATTAATATTTACCTATATGGCCCTCCCCAGCAACACCCTCCAGGGATTCACCGCTGTAGAGAGTTATACCGTTTTTGACACCCCCACAACCTCTAGATCGCTTCTATTGTCACATATTGTGGGGATGTATTTAGGGGCTCAACACGACCGCACAGGGTCATTGATTAGTCTTCCTGCTAACGCGCTATAACACAGTTTTGAATTTGTGGACGATTTCATAATAGACCAGTCTGTCTACACTTCTAGATTATTTCTATTGTCACACAGTGTGGGGCTACATTTAGGGGCTCGACCCGACCATACAGAGTCAGTGCTTAATCTTCCTGCTAACGCACTATAACACAGCTCATACCATATCACTGTTTGGTAGGATTGCCATTTGATTGCAAGGGATCTGCTGACCCACAGTCTCACCACGGATGTTCGTGATAGAGCGAAATGTTCTTGTGAATTGTAGGGGTGCATCATAATCACTGATAGGCCGCACCCATATGTATTCAGACATATATTCGTTTATATTCCAGTGTATACCCATGCATGTTTAGTAAAGAATGAGTAGTTCACTGAGACAAAGTGAACTCGGCAGTATAATGGTGCTAGGATAATGATGTAATGTAGTGCTTATTGAATTGTGTGAACTTAATGCATAGGGGAATTAGTTTGTGTGTGTAATGTAATTGCAGTAGTTTAAACGTGCACCATATTAAAGTTGCACATGTAATTCAGTGTTTGCATATGAATCATAATGAAAATGCTTATAGGGAAACATAAGATGTGTGTTTAAAAGTTATATGTAAAGGCCTGACTACATATATGCTTAGGGAAGGCCTGGTTTATTCTTATGTTAGCTTATTTTGTAGGCAGTGAAAAGATTCTCTTGGTAAGGCTCTCTGGGTACAAACGGTAGATTTAATTTGCACAGTAGAAGGTTTCTGTTGAACGTATCTTTTATTGCAGGTGCAAGGACACATGTCTCGTTAGCAAGACTAACTCTTTGTTTTCGAAAGCTAGAGAGAGGGGAGGCATGGTACGGGGAGTGAAAAGGAATGTAGGGATGATACTTTCGGCGGAGAAGGTGCCTGGGACTCAAGGCCATCGCAACCGTCCAGGATGAAGTAACCGTTTCGATGGAAAAGAACAAGAAAGAAGACCTGGCCAAGGAGGCGTGACAAAGGCGTGTACAATTGTATTGTGGTTTTGTATTAGGGATAGTGCCCTGAGGGAGGAGGCCAGAGAAGAGGTAGGGGAGACCAGAGAGAAGGACAGAGCTGAGCTTAGGTATTATGTGATTGCACTTCTTAGGAAGTCTTCACAGCTGACACCTTTATTCTTTCTTGCCTGGGAAAATCGTTATGCAGGGATGCCACTTAGCGTTAGTGTAGGGACAGCAATTGATTTTAAGCTTGTTTAGGCAAATGAAGAGCAACTTAGAAATAGGAGCAATCATAGTCTGGTTGATCCTTCTAGAACTTTCTATTCTCCTTATCCTGAGTCGGATGAGATTCTTGCGTAGATTATTATTTGTATTAGTGCCCATCTATTTCTTTAACCTCGTGTTGAGGTGCTTGCACGTTCAGTTATTTTTGGCGATAATAAATTCTCAAACTTGAATTCGGAGTCAGTGGTCCTTTCAGACAAATTGAATGCTGATATATAACCAGATGAGATTCTCTCCTTTACACTATTCAACAGGTAAAAAGATCTTGGCGACCAGAAGGTTCTTATAGATAATTAGATAAGAATCGGCGTTATCAGTTGGTAGCAGAGTAGGATGGTTACCTTTGATGGTAAGGGGAGATCTAGAGCAAGATAGGAGACTAAGTTGCCCCATAGAGCTCGAGTGACGCAGATCCAGAGGACCGCGGGAGAAGGATGTCGGAGGTCGTGGAAAACTGACGGAGAGTGACGGTGCGGCGGAAGTAGCAGTTCGTAGTAGAGTGAGTATGAAAAGAGTGATGTTTGGTAGATTGCGGTACTTTATTGTTGTGTGATTGTCTTGCGGAGTTGGAACGAGAGTTGTGTGATTGAGTAACGGACCGTGAGCGCGCGCGGGACCGGGAGATTTATCGTGGTGTAGAATACACCCAGAGTTGAGAACGTTGACCAGAGTTGTGGGGGTCACGAGACGTCATTGACAGACCCACTGAAGATAGGGAACACATGAGTGAGTGTGTGAATAACCAACGCAGGTCGTAGGTTATTGTGTGCAGAACATCGAATGATTGAATCCTATCGAGTGTGCTAAAGGCGATTGTCCGGTCGTTTCGCGGACAGACGATTGCCAGATTGAGGTCAACAAGCTCAAGAGGCTGATCGGTCATTGGTAAGACCGACGGTCAGATAGGTAATTGTTCGGTAGGACGGACATTATTTCAGAGTATGATTGGGATAGATGCGAGTGAGAACAAGTGAATTAGGAAGGAGGGGAACTGCTGCGAGCGGAGGAAAAGTGACGTCAGACAAGAGCCGCGCTGCGATAGGCCGGTTGGTGTGAACCGCGCTGGTATTGGTGGAGTGAAATCAGGAAGTAAAAGCGGACATTTTGAGTGCAAATACAAAGTTGATTTATCATGAAATGTTTTAAAGCTTTACGGGAACTTTGTAGAGGTGATAGACATGTGGTTGTTCGGGAGGGAGAGGAAGCTCCTCCCGAGGATACACCAGCACATTATATGGCGAAGAATGTAGGGTTGCATACTATAATTTGGCTTGAGAATTGGCATAAAATGACAGAAGCAGAAGGAGAATTGTCGTTCCCTCGATATGGTACTTTCAGGTTAGAGGTGCTGTACCAGCTCAAGAGTGTAATGGCTTCATTACGACCACTACCTAGACCAACACAGTTTGAGGCACTACATGCGTGGATAAGGGCAGCGTATGATAGGAAGAAGGACAGATGCCAAGAAAGGGTGAAGAAATCGGTCAGGGCATTTCAAGATGCAAGGTGGGATGCCTTGGAGAAGAGGTGGAGAGCAGACACGATCGAAGGAGATAAGTTGTACCCATTGTTAGTACAAAATGGGAAAATAATAAGAATCGATGAGGACGACAGTGATCTAGATGACAGTTTGTTGGATAGGATGTTGGCGGAGAGGCCACCACCATTTAACCCAGATTCAGAAGAGGGAAAGACGACCCCAGCAGTGGCAATAGTTGATGAGAGCCAGAACCAGACTAGCATGAGAGTAGTGGGAAGAATTTCCACAGGAACGGAGGGGGCAACGGCGTCTATGATAACACAGCCTCCTGCGGGGAACACAAGATTACCGGACTCCTTGACAGTACCGGTTACCA
Organism: Calotriton arnoldi; assembly: GCA_963921515.1. Classification (NCBI taxonomy): domain Eukaryota; kingdom Metazoa; phylum Chordata; class Amphibia; order Caudata; family Salamandridae; genus Calotriton; species Calotriton arnoldi. Next base: position 840,182 of record CAWUFW010005419.1, read on the forward strand.
TTGGCCCTATAGTACCGGTATATGACCCAGACCGAGTGAGAGAAGGGAGCTCCGTACCGATGAGAAGGGAAGAAGGAAACAGTGAGAGTGGGAATGGGTTTGGAGTAAGGGTGGTTCATTTCCCAAGACCAATGGAGACAAGTACGCCGTTACCGGCTACTGCGGACTCTTCATGTGGGCGAGAAGAGGACAGACCGGAAAGACCGAGGTCTTTACGGGAATCTAAGTCAGCTTTGAGGGAGTGGACACCAACAGTAACGAACCAAGAGGATAGGATGCAAAGAGATAGGGCACAAAATGTCTCGGAAGACAGACCAGGTTCCAGGAATATAGAAGGGAATAGGTCACAAGGACAGAATAGTGACTGTGATGAGCGAGATGGCTCGGGTTGTCGAGACGTACTGAGGAGTGCAGTACAGGCAAGGTTGCTAGACGTAGTGAGGCTGAAAGCAGAGGTAGACGAAATGATCAGTGGGGGTCTGCCTTTGGAAAGGATAGAAATTTATGGATCAGATGAGCTGCTGTTTGTAGCAAAAGATGTGACTCGAAAAGCTAGAATGGCACATGATAAATTGAAGGAATTGGCCAAAAGATATGAGGTGGACCTGAACAAAACTAAAGCGTTGCAAGGACCACATAGATTGCATTACAGTGATCAGGAGTTGGAGGAGAAAAGAATCACAGGATTAAAGACGCACACCAGAGACCTGATCATAGGAATGAGAATATGGATTTTGTTGGACAAATGGGAAGAAAGGTGGTCCAAAAGAAACCAGTAAAGAGAGCAGAAGGGGAAACGCCGCCGCCAGGAGGGGGGCGACGGGTGTTGGAAATTTTCCTTTACGGGAAGTACAGAATGGAGGGTACGTGCATGTGCCGTGGAATAGAGGTGATTTGGCTGCATTTACAAATGATTTTCCTCGGCTGAGGGAAAAACCGGTGGAGTGGTACAAGCAGGTTGAGCGGTTTGTGAAGATTTCAAAAGTATTGTGGATTGATTTGAACACTTTGTTTGACATAGTGGTACCAGGAGATTTGTGGACGGCATGTAAAGTCGCTATTGAGTGGCCGACTTCGGAACCGAAAAGAGAGGCGGTTACAAATGGTCCATCACCTGATGTCATGAAAAAGTATGAGCAGGTGATTACATGGTTGAAGTCGAAGATTTCACCTCAGGATATAGATTGGGTTAAGATAGATCGGACTGTACAGGAACCCAAGGAAACGGTGCATGAATATTATGAAAGACTTCTGCAAGTTTTTAAACAGTATAGTGGGTTAGATGTTTTGGACCCTAAGGATATGGGACAGTTTGTCTCAAAGTTTGTAACGGGTCCGAGAGTGGAAATCAGCCTCATGATACAGCACCATTTGATCTGCTGGCAAAACAAGCCACTAGATGAAATTTTGCGGTATGCGAGATACTGTAGTGATGAGGTGGATTCGAAACACCGAAAGCTAAAAGACAAATTAATGCTTGTCCAGATGCAGACAGCACAGAGTCAGCCTAGTGGAGGGACCTTAGGAAGAAAGCAAGGAAATTTCCAGGGAAACCAGAATGGGCAGGTACAGGGAAAGGGAAAACCAGTAGACCCCAAGACAGGAGTGGACGTGGCCACACTAAAGAAGACCACTGCGTGTCATCTTTGTCGCCAGGTCGGACATTGGAAACGCGAGTGTCCTTTGAACCCAGCAAATCAGGTACAGGAAGAGGAAGAGGGGCTCAGGCACCCGCGCAAGAGGTAGTTAACACAATAACGAGACCTAGGACGATGAAAGGGGGGTTTACAATTCTCACGCTCAGATTCCCCAAGCTCCAAGGATTTCACAAGGAACACGAACGTACCAACAGATGCCCCTGTTCGAAGGTTATGATGAGGATAGCTCAGACCCTTTATCCTGACGGTGCCTGAGAGGGGAGGAAGACTGCACACTTGGAGCGGTCTTGGAGGTAGACCAGAGAGGACCTTTTGTGGAGGCAGAGATTGAGGGCAATCCTGCAACACTTTTGGTTGATACTGGAGCTACCCGGTCTACTGTAAGATCTGCAGTAGTCCCTAACCTACCCCTCTCGGGACAATCGATCCAGGTTGTTGGAGTAGCGAACAAGAAGATGAGCAGCCCATTGACAGAACCGATCCTAGTAAAGATAGGTTCTTTCCAAACTAGACATCAGTTTGTAGTGTGTGATACGAGTCCAGTTTGTCTTTTGGGAAGAGATCTGTTGTGCAAGTTGAACTGCACGATTTATTGTACGCCCAATGGAGTAGAGGTCCAGACGAGAGATGACGATGCTGACTTTAAGATTGCCAATCAGCATCTGTGTATAGATCTGTACCCAATGGTGACGGTGGAAGAACTTCCACCTGATCTGAGAGACGCAGTGTCGTCTGTGGTGTGGGATTTCGCAGGAGACGAAATAGGTCTAATCAGAGGGGTTGAACCAGTGCGGATTGAGGTGAAACAGAATGTTGATTTCCCAAGAACACCTCAATACAACCTGTCGACAGAAACGATTGCGGGAATAAAACCTGTGATCGAGACTTTCATTGAGAAGGGTATTTTAAAAGAGATCAGAGGTAGTCCCTGTAATTCGCCAATAATGGGACTACAGAAACCGAGCGGGAAGTACAGGATCGTGCAAGACCTGCGAAAGGTCAACACAATAGTTGTCCCTTGTTGTCCAGTGGTACCGAATCCTTCAGTAATACTGTTCCAGATCCCATGTGAAGCCGAGTGGTTTACGGTTATCGATTTGTGTCAAGCCTTCTTTTCGATACCGCTCCACGAGGAAAGCCAATTTCTTTTTGCGTTCAGGCTAGAAAATCGCGTGTTAACATGGTGTCGTATCCCTCAAGGGTATACAGAAAGTCCATCGATCTTTAACCAGATCCTGAAGAAGAACCTTGAGAGTCTTGTGTTGCCACAGAACTCAGTTCTCGTGCAATACATAGATGACTTGCTAATTGCCGCAGAAACAGAAGATGCTTGCAGAATTGACACTGTAGCATTGTTGAACCACTTAGCAGAGAATGGACATAAGGTGTCCCCTAACAAGCTGCAGTACTGTTTGAAAGAAGTACAGTACTTGGGACACAGATTGGAAAAAGGCAAGAGGAAGGTGTCACCAGATCGAATTGAAGCAATAATGAGCATGACAGTACCCACGACACAGAGAGAAGTCAGGATGTTTCTAGGAATGGTTGGCTATTGTCGACAGTGGATTCCTAGTTTCTCCTTGAGAGCAAAGCCTCTGCAGAGGCTTACGCACAAGGATGTGAGTGATCCGGTACCATGGGACGAGGAGTGCTTGATATCATTCCTGAAACTGAGAGAGGATTTGTGCAGAGCTCCGGCACTGGGAATGCCTGATTACAACAAGACCTTTTCATTGTTTTGTTACGAGAGGGAAGGATGTGCATTAGCAGTGTTAGCTCAGAACCATGGAGGTGTCCGTAGACCAGTTGCATACTTTTCAGCTACTTTAGATCCGGTAGCTTCTGTGTTGCCCGGATGTCTAAGATCCGTTGCTGCAACAGGTGTCAGCATTGAAAGATGTGAAAGCATTGTAATGGGACATCCATTGACTGTACATGTGCCACATTCGGTTGAGTTATTGATGACCAGGACCAAGACCCAGCATCTAACGAACAATAGGTTAACGAGGTACGAGCAAGTCATACTTGCCGCAGAGAATGTGACTCTGAGAAGGTGCTCTGTCTTGAACCCTGCAACATTGATGCCTACACCGAATACAGATGATGAAGATTGTGCGGACCATGATTGTCTCGATGTGACCGAACTTTGCACCAAACCAAGACCTGACATTGTCGATGAGCCATTGGCTGACCCAGATGAAATTTTCTTTGTCGATGGTTCATGCTTAAGAGACAGTGTGGGGCAATTGAGAGCAGCGTTTGCTGTATGTACTATTTCAGGAGTGGTCGACGCTGCTTGCCTAGAAGGAGTACGCTCCGCGCAGGTAGCTGAGATCATTGCTTTGACCCGTGCCTGTTTGGCCGCTGATCGAATTCGAATCACAATTTACACAGACAGCCAATACGGCTTTAGCGTGGTGCATGACTTCGGGCAGTTATGGTCTCAGAGGGGATTTTTGACATCATCTGGCTCACCCATTCGTAATGGAGAATATGTAAGACAATTGTTAGAAGCATTACAGCATCCTAAGGAAATTGCTGTTGTAAAGTGTTCAGCCCATGGGAAGGGGGAGGACTTTGTATCCTTGGGTAATAACTACGCGGACGAGGTAGCCCGCTTCTGCGCAGAACAAGGATGCATATTCACAGGAAGAGAGATAGAAGAGAGCCAAGAGGGAACCGATCTCAGCATAATGTTGACCATGGCAGACACTTGGGAAGAGCTTAAGCGATTGCAGGATGAAGTTTCTAACCAGGAGAGAGAGGGATGGATCAAAGCTGGGTGTGAGAAAGGAGACGTGGATGTGTGGGTATCAAATGATGGGAGAGCTGTGTTGCCGGAAGAATTGCTGAGTCCGATGGCAAGATTGATACATGGACAGGCACACCTGGGAAGAGACGCAATGGTGAGAGTGTTCAGACAGACGTGGTATAACCCACGGTTCCGAGCAATGGCTGAGACGGTATGTCAGAGGTGTGTTACGTGTCAACAGATGAATGCTGGAAAGAAAACTGTAGTTACATTGAGTCATATTGGAAGGTCAGGAGGGCCCTTCAATAGACTACAGTTGGATTTCGTGGAGATGCCTAGGTGCAATGGCTTGAGGTACATTCTAGTGATAGTATGTGTATTCTCACGGTGGGTGGAGGCTTACCCCACACGCAGGTGTGACACGCTCACAGTGGCTAAGTTACTGTTGAGGGAGCTTATCCCTAGATTCGGGATCCCGACCTCTTTGGAATCAGATAGAGGAGGGCACTTCCATAGCGAAATCATGAAGTTACTTTGTGCAGCATTGAACATTGACCAGAGACTCCACTGTAGCTACAGACCGGAGGCTTCTGGGATGGTGGAACAAGTTAATGGAACTTTGAAAGCCCGGATGGCAAAAATGTGTTCTTCGACATCCCTGAAATGGCCCGACGCCTTGCCACTGGTGCTCATGAGCATGCGAAGTGTCCCAGACAGAAAGACCGGGTTGTCCCCCATGAAATATTAATGGGGAGGGCAATGAGACTGCCAGCAGTACCAGCTACAGCCTTGATAAGCATCACTGATGATTTGATTCTCGATTACTGTAAAGGACTCTCTGATGTGGTCCGTTCTGTATCCCAGCAGGTGCAAGCAGCTGTGGTTCCAGCCTCGAGTGATCTGTGCCACGACTTGTGTCCCGGTGACTGGGTGCTCGTCCGGAAGCACGTGAGGAAGAGTTGTTTGGATGCCCGTTGGCGTGGCCCGTATCAGGTGATTCTGATCACGAACACAGCAGTAAAGTGTGGAGGATTGCCGAACTGGGTGCATGCTTCCCATACCCGCAGAGTTCCAGCACCCTTGGAAGAAACAGCTCCTCTCGTAAATAAAAACGCAGCGGATGTGGCAGGGCCACATGAGAGGACAAGTCAAGCTGTAAGGGTCGCTGACACAGCTGGTGGTGCACTAGAGCAAGCTGAAGGGGGTTTCCACAGTTCGAACCCTGACTCAGACACCGAGGACAGAAACGGTGCAGTGGGCGGAGAAGAGTCAGATTCAGCAGGAAGAGGAAGTAGTGCACTGGGTATAGAAGGGGAAGGCAGACAAACGAACAGACGTGCAGAAAGTTGGCCTGAGAGACAGAGGCGACTGAACTTGAGGTTAGCACCTGAGAGAGACCTTGCTCCAGTGTCTGAAGTATCTGAAACGGAAGCAAGTGACGAAGACCAAGCACAAGACAGTCGGCGAAGGTCAAAGAGAACAAGAGTGCCTTGTCGCAGATACTCTACCCCTGAGTGGACTTACACTGTGTTTGATGCAGGGGGTGGTGAGTATGGGAAGGCTGAGGTCAGTGCAAGTGGTCAGTCGGAGCCCGAATGTGGTGGTGAAGGTGGTGCTGCGGATGCCAGGGCTCGAGATAGAAGGAACACTGACACTCACGGTTCCGAATCCCCCGCTTCTGAGTGAAGTCCGAAACTTGCTTTTGCATCGACTCGAATTCCCGCCTTTTGGAGTTGAGCCGTTTTCACATGAAGTGCTGATTTTGCGTCTTGAACTTTTGTATCACGTTCTGGTCTTGCTCAATGAGGATCTCATTGTGGATCAGTTATGAACTGTAAATAAAGGTCTAAAAGAAGAAAATAACCTAGGTCCGAGTGGAAGAAGAATAAACTTAGGGACTTTCCACAAGAAGAGGAACTAAAAACTAGGGAAGTCTTTTTCTGGACTGTGTAAATAAGTTGTGATCGGAAAGGGAAAGCCCGGAGATTTCACGGTTGCTCGAGCTGGTTGAGCAAGTCACAAATAAAGGACAGAGACTTTTCTGAGTTCTTTGCGATAACCAAGACTTTTGAGAACTTTTGAAATCATGGAGCCGGGAAATCCCAATCGGAGAGCAAAGTGGATTATAGGCATTCTTATAAGTAGTGTGATAATTTCTATAATCATAGTAGTTGTAGTCTCATATACTGGTTCGCACGAGCCAGAAGTAGAGGCAGTGACAGGGACACCGACACCTATCACACCTAGTCAGGAGGGGGTAGACAGGGCAGCTGATAGAGCTATGTTATTAGAAGAAAGTCGTAGATTACATGTAGATTTGTCTAAGGGTGATTTTAAGCTTAATGCGTATGCTAAGTTGTTGTATGAGTATGTTGACGTGATGGATGCGAAAGATTGTTATGTGTGTATGCAGTTGCCTACTTCGGTGGATGAGGGTATTAGGTATCATCATCTTCCACTGACTTATGGTATTTCATGTAGTCTTTTGCTTAGTTTGTTTTATGAGAGAGATCAGTTCGAGTATTTCTTTTCCAATTTCGACGCAGTGCTTCCTGAAGTCCCAGCTTACAAGCATTTGAATAAGTATGACTATTATAAGACCGAGGACAGACTGAGGAAGTACTTCATACCGAGTTTGGAATTGGATACAGCATTTGCACACAGACACAATCTGACTTGTTTGATGTCGGATGTAGAGAGAAAGTTTGTAGATCAGGTTGAAGATAGGTATAGAAAGCTGACTGAATCCCGAGATATGGGACATCACAGGACTGATTGGACAGAGGAAGAACGGTTGCATAAGACCAGGGGAAGCTATGGTCCTATAGCGTTAGATAAGGAGCAGAGGGGTAAGTTGTGTATAAGGCGTTATCAGACTTACTACGAAAAGGTTCCAGTGGGACAAAGTACTTGTGATCACGTTTTCACCATGGCAGATGTAGCAAAAGATTTTCTCCAAGGTCCTGTACAAGTGATACCTACGGTGTATTACGTATGTGGGAAGAATGCTTATGTGAGGTTGCCTGCAAATTGGTATGGAACATGTTATTTGTCAATAATATTTCCAAAGATTTACCATACAGAAGACTTAAATCTTCTGGAGGGTGGAGAGCATTCAAGAACGAGAAGAGCTGCAAGTGCAGGGATCGTTGTGGGGGATATCTTTGGAGCTATGATACCTAGTCTAGGAGTAGTCTTGAATGATGTGAAGATCCGGAGGTTAGCGACTGTGGTGGATGAATTTTCGATGAACACAGCAAAGTCGTTGGTGTTGGTGGAAGGAGAGATGTTGTCGATAAGGGGAATGGTTTTGCAGAATCGCCTTGCTTTGGATGTCCTATTAGCAAAAGAGGGCGGAGTCTGTAAAATGCTGAAGGTTCAAGAGTGCTGCACTTATATACCAGACCGTAGCAAGGATCTGGAGAAATATATAAGTAACATCACTATGATCCACACAAAGATAGCGGATTTGACCGAAGAAGGGGCCTGGGAAAAGGTCGGAAAGGGTTTTGGTCAAGTGGGAGGTTGGTTTGCGAACCTAGGAAAGGGATTCCTTGGGTACTTCCTGAGACCACTCCTTATTTTGGTGGTTTGTGTGGCTGGCTTGTGGATTATGATCAAGGCCTACAAGTGGTATCGAGCAGGCAGAGTCAAGAGAGCTTTGAGGGAAAATGACATGAGATTGGCAAGATTGCAGGACAATCAGTATCAAAGGCTCAAGAGCATGGAGAACTTCAGATCAGGGAAGATGGGAACAAGTTCTGTTTAGATCGGTTCCTTCTCCGAGGGAGTAGAATGAGATGTGATGACAGGAGTCATCAAAGGGGGAACTGATAGAGCGAAATGTTCTTGTGAATTGTAGGGGTGCATCATAATCACTGATAGGCCGCACCCATATGTATTCAGACATATATTCGTTTATATTCCAGTGTATACCCATGCATGTTTAGTAAAGAATGAGTAGTTCACTGAGACAAAGTGAACTCGGCAGTATAATGGTGCTAGGATAATGATGTAATGTAGTGTTTATTGAATTGTGTGAACTTAATGCATAGGGAATTAGTTCGTGTGTGTAATGTAATTGCAGTAGTTTAAACGTGCACCATATTAAAGTTGCACATGTAATTCAGTGTTTGCATATGAATCATAATGAAAATGCTTATAGGGAAACATAAGATATGTGTTTAAAAGTTATATGTAAAGGCCTGAATACATATATGCTTAGGGAAGGCCTGGTTTATTCTTATGTTAGCTTATTTTGTAGGCAGTGAAAAGATTCTCTTGGTAAGGATCTCTGGGTACAAACGGTAGATTTAATTTGCACAGTAGAAGGTTTCTGTTGAACGTATCTTTTATTGCAGGTGCAAGGACACATGTCTCGTTAGCAAGACTAACTCTTTGTTTTCGAAAGCTAGAGAGAGGGGAGGCATGGTACGGGGAGTGAAAAGGAATGTAGGGATGATACTTTCGGCGGAGAAGGTGCCTGGGACTCAAGGCCATCGCAACCGTCCAGGATGAAGTAACCGTTTCGATGGAAAAGAACAAGAAAGAAGACCTGGCCAAGGAGGCGTGACAAAGGCGTGTACAATTGTATTGTGGTTTTGTATTAGGGATAGTGCCCTGAGGGAGGAGGCCAGAGAAGAGGTAGGGGAGACCAGAGAGAAGGACAGAGCTGAGCTTAGGTATTATGTGATTGCACTTCTTAGGAAGTCTTCACAGCTGACACCTTTATTCTTTCTTGCCTGGGAAAATCGTTATGCAGGGATGCCACTTAGCGTTAGTGTAGGGACAGCAATTGATTTTAAGCTTGTTTAGGCAAATGAAGAGCAACTTAGAAATAGGAGCAATCATAGTCTGGTTGATCCTTCTAGAACTTTCTATTCTCCTTATCCTGAGTCGGATGAGATTCTTGCGTAGATTATTATTTGTATTAGTGCCCATCTATTTCTTTAACCTCGTGTTGAGGTGCTTGCACGTTCAGTTATTTTTGGCGATAATAAATTCTCAAACTTGAATTCGGAGTCAGTGGTCCTTTCAGACAAATTGAATGCTGATATATAACCAGATGAGATTCTCTCCTTTACACTATTCAACAGGTAAAAAGATCTTGGCGACCAGAAGGTTCTTATAGATAATTAGATAAGAATCGGCGTTATCATTCGTACATGTACTCATGACCGTATGGTTTTACAGCTGTCTAGTAAGTGAAGGTTTTGCTCCAGGATAGACATTTGTTGTCTCATTATGACCATTTAGTTCGCACTCTAATTTTCGTCTTCTCTGTTACAGGAGCTTTATGGAGCCCACTCTCCTTGACTTCACAGCCTGATTCTACTTGCTGTTTGCCAGATTGGGTAATTAATTAATATCTTTTAATAAGAGCAATCACACCCTGTCATCACGACACCCTTTTAATACGGAGTATTCAATTATTTTCAGGTGCTCTTTCGCACTGTTCTGATAAAGACCCCACACTAAGGATTGAATCACCTTGAATTTTTAAGGGGTCGAAACGTTGACTACTACATACCATTATACAAGCTCTGACGACTGAAATTCATTATCAGTGTCTCTATAGTGCTATGTGTATTTACTGGAATATTTGGCCCGTTATAGGCCGAACAGGTTTCACTATGTAAATTTAATGTATATATGTCACATTACCTCTCCCCTATCAATTACCCTCACTCACTCCCTTTGATCCAGAACACCCCTACCCCTCCCCCACACTAGAGCACCATTGTTGCAAATATAATCATGTTCCACATGTATGAACAACTGCGTTGTCTATATGAAGTGATTAATGCTTTGAAAATAAATCGCATTCATTGCGAATTTTGAAAATTTGGTGTTGTGAATGCCACCATCTCTTTCGTATTGTTAAATTGTTGCTACTGTGACCAATTGTTTATTGTACTGCAGTTTTGACCCGGGTCAGGTAGCATTTCGGGTAACCCCATTGATACCTAACACATTGAAAAGAACACAGCTATAGACAACATTAAAAGTCTAATTATTAGCCTGATAGGCAACCAGACTAATGCCGTGTTTGCCCTAGCTCGCATGCCAGCAACAACCCTGATTAATGCCCAACAAGATGAGGCAGTGTGTAACACATATAGACATCAGATCTCGATGGCCCTGAGAGAAATGTTCCCCGACTGCCGAGATTCAGGGAGATTAATGGCAGAGACTATTAAGCTTGAAAAACGGATAAACTATTACCTCAGCAGAAGGAAGGAAAGATGGGGCCAGGAGACAGGACAGCCATGGGTTAATGCTGGCCCGCAGCTCACCTTTTTCTTCAATATCATTAAAAAGGGACTGCCCACCGAAGTACAAAATGGAGTAGACAACTTTGTTGGTTTGGACACAAAACCATGACCAGAGATACAGGCCCACATCATACATTATTACAAGAAGAAAAGAGAAAAAGACAGAGGCATGCAGGACCAAGTACAAAGGGACACAGCCAAGTTGGTACAACAGAAATTAAAAAAGGCACAATTAGAGGGAGCAGTTGTAGCCGCAGCCACACAGAAGGCTGCAGTCCTCATGGGAAGAACCATACAGAACTTTCAGGGATTCCAAACTAATGATAAAAGGGCAAGAGGGGGTCTCAATGAAAGAGGAAGGAGAGGTACAATGAAAGACAATAGATTATGTTTCTACTGTCATAAGATGGAACACCTTGCAAGAACAAAATGTATCACGAGCAACGGAGATCCAGCTGGAAGGCAAGGAACACAAACAACATCTAGTGTGAGCCCAATAGCACAGTACCCTCAGATGTAGAACACATACACCCCCCCAGTGGGCCCCACCCAAAGGAGGGCAGCTAGGAGCACTCTCCTCCCAGCAAACACAGGTGGATTGGCCACACCTATGGCAGGATTAGCAAGCAGCAGGTAACTGATTCCTAGCATTAGCAAAGTCCCTAGGATTCCCCTCTGCACAAGGAGAAGCAATAGTATGGGTAGGGAGCTCAGAGTCCCAGCCCCAGAACCCGTACCGGGTCCAATGAAGGCACCCAGGAAACCCTATCTGTTCTGTATTTTCGGTCACGCACAGGTTGGATGAGGAACTTACTGTGACAGTGGCCATCAGTGACATACTTACACCTTCCTAGTAAACACTGGGGCCACAAGATCTTGCCTCAAGGAAGGGAATGTTCCCCTATCACAGGACACTATTGAAACACAGGGCTTTTCAGGGATCGTGAAAAGGGCTCCCTTCACCAAAATACTTGACTTAGATATAGGTGGATACCAACTCCAAGGGAAACTACTATATCCTCCTTCATCCACTATCAACCTTCTGGGTAGAGATCTAATGGCCAAAATAAACATGACCATACACTTTTCAGAGGATGGAGCCATGACTTCCTCAATCCCCAGTGTCTCCCACCAACTTTGATAAGGATGACACAGTCCGAGCCTCATCAATAGACCAGGCCACATTCTCTAAGGCAGTCCTGACCCTCATCTCCAATGCCCCAAAACTATTACGGAGACAAGCACATCTGCCCAAAGAATTCTTATTTCATAGGAAATGGCACCAATAGTGGGAGCCCCAGGAGGAGGAACTAGTGACAGCCGAGGCAGTGGAGACAGACCCACTTATGGCGTCTTGATGGCCTCTGACAACAATCAAGTCCAATGGGGATGCGTCATTTTCCTAGACCCAGGTCTCCACGTACGGGACATATCAGATGAACAACTGCTCGCTGACTACCCATAAGACTCAACAATAGTCTTTGAAGATCACGTAGACATCAGAGTCGAACTGCTGCATAGGACCCAAACACCTGTCACCACAGCAACATCCCTCAGGGATTAAGATTTCACACATGACGTGGAGCTCATCTACACCACTGAAACAGTTAGGATCACACTCAGAAAAGGACTACCCAGTGTAAAACAGTAGTCACTGCCCAGGGAAGCAGAGGAAGGAATAGCCCCCACGATACAGGCCCTCATCAATCAGGGAGTATTCTAGGCGGGGGCGTCACACTGTAATACCCCATACACCTCATGAAGAAGGCAAAGGGGGAACTTAGCACCTAGTACAGCACCTATGCCCCTAAATTATGTAGTGCTTCCAGAGTTCCCTGTGGTACCAGACCCCTCAATCATACTGACCAACTTCCCAACCCACTCTGTGTCCTTCTAAGTCATAGATGTTAAAAATGCCTTCTTCAGCATTTTGCTTCACCCTGACAGCCAGTACCTAATGGCATTCACCTTTAGAGGAACTCAACTACTCTTTCAAAGGTTGCCTCAAGGGTATGGTGAGTCACCAAGTATCTTTAACAGGATCCTGAGGCGTGACCTATCCAACTTTCAATGTAACAAGGAACTATTGACGACGAAATCCTGATATGCAGCCCCACTGAGCTGATAAGCAGATAAGACACTGTAGCCCTCCTCACTACGCTAGCAGAAAGAAGCTACAAGGTGGACAAGGAGAAAGGACAATATGTACTAAAGGAGGTCAGCTATTTGGGTCAGTTGATCTCAGCCTCAGGAAGATGGTCACACCTGAGCAAGCACAAGCCATTAGAGCAATGGTGCCACTCCAGACAAAGAAGGAGATGCAAAAAATCCTTGGGCTCTACAATTATGTTAGGCAATGGGTATTCGACTACAGCACTCTTATAGCCCCCTTGCTGGTCGCAGTGAAGAATGCAAAATCCAGTGGTACCCAACTGACATGGACCCCTGAGATGCAGGAGGCCTTCGCCCAATTAAAAGAAGAAATCATAAACGCATCCATACTTGAGACACCACATCATAACAAGGAGTTCTCCCTATTCTGCCATAGCGATGGATGGGTGATGATAGCACTATTTGCCAAGAATTACCGCTTAGGGCAACACTCCCATTGCGTATTACAGTAGTTAACTTGGCTCTGTAATGCTGGGACATTTCGCTTGCGAACAGGTCCTGGAAGCTGCAGCCTTCACAGTGGACAGAAGAACATCCATTGTCATGGTGACACACCTCACACTGTACAATGAACATGCAGTGTTCACAATCATATAGAAACGAAAAGGCACCCTGACCAGCCAGCATGTCACAGGATATGAGCTTATGCTAGCCAGACCAGCGCTCAAAATAGTGCAATGCCATATCATCAACCCACCCACCTTCATTCACAATGAAGTACAAGAAGGCAAGAAGTTCACGACTGCCCTGTGCAGGCACCAGATGAATCCAGCAGGGTAGAGCAAGAACCGATTCCCAACAGCAAAGTTATGTTCGTACATGGCCCCTCTGACATAGATCAAGAAACTGGTGGTAGGCACACAGGGGCAGCAGTAGTCATGGGAGATGATCAGACACCCTCAGACGTCTTGCAAATCACAGCACACTTGAAATTGCGCCCATGCTTCTCTGCACAAGCAGCTGAATTGATGGTACTCATTTAAGCCCTCACACAAGGCGCAGGGGATGCCATCACAGTATATTCACGGTATATTCCAACTAAGCCTATGTTACAACTACTGTACATTCCAGTATTAGCAGATGGAAGAGAAAAGGCTTCCTCAATTATGACTGCACACCAGTCATGCACAGGGGACTGTTAGAACTCCTCATCAATGCATTGACACTGCCAAAACGAGTAGCAGTCATCAGGTGCACCGCCCAAACTGGAGGCCAGGACTTCGTCTCCCGGGGCAACGCACTCACCGACTGAGCCGCAAACGAGGCAGCCTTTGGGACCACAGGAGCAATCCACGAGTTCCCAATACAGGAGGCTCAGAAGCAACCTTCAGAGGACTCCTCACCACTTCCCAAACTATCATACACTTAGATGGCTAGGTTGTAACTTAGGGAACTACAGGAAGTGGCTCTCCCATATAAGCAAGTACTCTTGGAATTTAGGGGATGCACACAGACCCCCTCAATCTCATCTACAGGGACACTTGTACAGGGAAAGCCTTGAACCAGCTCCACCTCCCGGCACACACCCCTAAAGAGAGCATGATCGCTAAACTCCAGTTAGACTGGTTTATTGCCCACGCAGCAGAAATTATCTGTATGTACCACAATGAGTGCACAGGAAGTCAGCTGCGCTCACCTAAACCCACACTGAAGGTCATAACCTCATCTATCCTGAGACCTTATGGCCCATTCAAGGCAGTACACATAGATTTCATCGACATGATTGACAGATGTGCCACTAGCTGATATCTAATCGTGGTGGTCTGCCCCTTTTCTTGGTGGATCGAAGAGGTCCCCAGCACACACTGCGAAGCTAAAGCCACAGCAACCTTTCTGGTTCAAGAAGACATACCAAGGTGGGGAGTACCAGAGGTCATCCGATCAGAAAATGGGAAACATTTTATGAATGTAATGTTCAGAAACATATGTACCCTGATGGGCATAACTGTCATAAGCCACCTACATGGATCCCAGGAGAATCCGATGGGGTGGCGATGCTAGTTCCCTAATCCTCTCGAGACTTGCCCTTAGTTTACAGAAGGAGACACTGCTCCAGTGGCAAATCCAAGGGAGGGAGCAAGGGAACTGGCAAGACAGAGTCCTGAAAGCCGGGAAACAGGTAAGTGGCAGGCAAAGAGGCTAAGCGAACTTGAGGAGTGTGGATGGTCTTTAAATAAGACTGCTTTAGAACGTTCATAAAGGTCACATTCTAATTGTTTGTAACAAGGAACAGGTGCAGATAATTAAGTTGATGAGTTTGCCTACTAGATGGTGCTTTAAAATGTTCACAAATGTCGGGTTCTAATCGCTCATAGCAAGGAACAGGTGCAGGGGATATATTTGATGAGGGCTGTCTTCCAGAAGGTTCACGTTGAGGTCATCTATGCCAGTTGCTTGGTGCTTATTCTAGTGGATTTTCTGGATGTTTCCATGGTACCTGAAACCTGACCTTGCATTTGCATGCTAAAACATTTGTAAAAGCTACTAAGCCTTTTCAAACAAACCGGGGAACACCAGCAGCAGCTAACTATTACCAACAGCATGCAATATTGTCAACAGTCAGGGTACAAGACGTTTGTTCATTCATAAGTGTTGGGAGGAATAAAATGAGTCATGCCGATATATTGTGATAGTCAAGAGAGGTGAGCTGTGTCCCTCCTAAAGGCAGCCTAACAGGTCGTGGTTTGGTGGAGTGGAGGGTATGAAATTGTCTCACAGACGGGGGCATGAACCGAGGAGGCCGGTTCCCAGGAACACTCTGAGTCATAACCCTTCCAACCTATAAGGTAATATAGTTTTCCCTAAGATCGTTCAGAGTAAAGGATACGGTGAACTTCGCACTCTTGTTGGCCATTAATCAGAATGGGTAGGGGTGGGGTATTTTTTCGTGTGGACAGTAGTATGGCTTGATCAGTAGAACGTGAAACACTGGATGTACAGTGTATTCAGGGGCAGGCTGCAGCTTGACCGTCACTGGGTCAATTATCTTGATAATGTCATAAGGATGTATAAACTGTGGTTGTAGTTTCCTTGGGCCTTCTAGTTGTAGGTGTTGTGTTGATAAACATACCCTGTCTCCTTCTTTTGATATATGTACTGGGGTTCTATGCTTGTCAGCTTGTGCCTTCATGACCAATTTGGCTTTTGCTAAACTTGTCCTAGCGTGTTTTTGAATCTCATGCAGTTGTTCTAATCTTTCTGTGACTGAAGGTATCGTAGTAGAAACTCCTGATATATCAATAGGAAGGGCCCTAGAATCTTGTCCTGACATAAAATAGAAGGGTGTGTAACCTGTAGCTGAATGGGTGCTATTATTATAAGTGAATTCAGCTAGGGGTAAGGCCTGATACCATTGTCCTGTGTACGTGGATAATAAGCACCTTAGTGTAGTTTCTAGGGATTGGTTAACCCGTTCAGTTTGCCAGTCGGTGTGTGGGTGGAAAGCAGATGACAAGGTTACACCTATTCCTAACTGATCACAGAGCGTTTTCCAAAATTTAGATGTGAACTGAACTGAGATCATTTTAGTTGGTAGACCAGGCAGACTTACAATATGATAAATGGATATTTGACTAAATTCTATCTTTTTGAGGGGTATGAAATGTGCCATTTTTGATAAAATGTCAATGACCACTAAAACGGTAGTGAAGGTATGACTTGCTGGAAGGCTAGTAATAAAACCCACATTAATGGTCAGCCAAGTAACTGGGGGTATAGGCAGAGGACAATTCCTTAAGGTTTTCGTTATACCTGGGTGCCCTACTAATGCTGTGTCATGATTCCATTGAATTACCTGACGTCTTAGTTCTATAGTAGGGATGTACAGTTTCTGAGCGTGAAGGAACATCCTCTCTGTGATAGTATAGTTATGTGTTTTGATCCATTCTTAGGTCTTTAATTTTTTATATTCTTCATGTAGGGCTGCCATAAAGGTATCACCCTCGGTGACTGCGACTATCTTTTCCGGTAGAATGATAGTAGTTGAGTCTGATGTGGTATGGGAAGAGTGGGCATACCCCAGTCTTGAAAGAACATCAGACTGCAACTGTTTGGCCCCTGGATGATTTATGATGACGAAATTGAACCCACTAAAGAAATGCAGCCATCGCATTTGACAGGGGGTGAGAGCTCTAACGGAACTAAAGATTTGTAAATTTTTATGATCTGAGAATATTGTGACTGTATGTTTAGCCCCCTGTAGTTAATGTCTCCATTCAGTGAACACCAGTTTGATGGCCAGAAGTAATCTTTCTGCCACCATATAGTTTTGCTCAGCTAGTAGAAGTTTTCTGGGAATAAAAGGCTAAGGGATGCATGTGGCCAGTTCTTAAGTTCTTTTGAGATAGAATTCCTCCTACGGCTACCTGTGAAGCATCAGCTTCAACGTAATAGGGCTGGTCTGGATTTGGATGCTGAAGGATGGGTGAAGTGGTGAGTTTAGTTTTTAACAGTTGCAGCGCCTGATTGACTTCTGGAGACCACGTGAATGATTGTCCCCTTTTTTAGCATCTGTGCTATGGGTTCCACTATCTCTGAAAAGTGCGGTAGGATACGACAATGGAATTTGGTGTAGCCAAGTACCTGTTGAATTTACGTTTGTTGGAGTTGGCCAATTGGTAATCGCTTCTACCTTTTTGGGGTCCATAGTGATGCCTGTCGAAGATAAGTGATACCCCAGAAACTCTACCGACTGTACATGGAAGGAATATTTGTCTAGTTTAGCAAAGAGAGCGTTTTCCCTAAGGCGTTGCTAGATGGCGCGTACATGCCGTATATGTTCTTGTTCTGAGTTTGAGTAAATCAGAATGTCATCTAAGTAGATGATTGCACAAACTTCCAAAAACTCCCTCGAGACCTTGTTAATGAAATATTGAAACGCTGCCAGAGCATTACATAGCCCGAAGAGCATAACAGAATACTCAAACAACCCAAACTTAGTCCTAAAATGGTTTTCCATTCATTGCCTTCTTGCACACGGATTAGGTGATAAGTGCCCGGTAAATCTAGTTTCATGTAAATGGTGGAATTTCTGACCTGATCAAATAGCACCGGAATTAACGGGATTGTGGAATGGCGTATAAAACTTATCTCTAGTAGTTTATCCAGATTTGTGCGTAGATATTGTGTTTCAGGTTCTTTTAAGGCATAGACTCTACTGCAGGGCAGCGTTGCCCCCGGAAGGAGATTTATGAGGCAATCAAAGGCTCTGAGTGGGGGTAGTTGGGTTGCTTTCACAGGGTCAAAAACATCTTGAAATTCATGGTATTCTTTGGGTTGTTTAAAATTTTCTGTTCCTTGGACCAAGGTGAATGCAGAGGTATTCCCACCTCCGGAGCCTCTTGGTAGCAGGTAGTAGTGCAGAAGGGTGAGTCCAAGGTTACGGTCCAGTGTACCCAATCGATTTTTGGATTATGGTGTTCTAGCCAAGGTACTCCCAAAATTACCCCAAACGTGGGAGTGTCTATTAGATCAAAGACAAGTCGTTCAGTATGCCCATTATTGCACACTAGGGTTAAAGCCCCTGTCTGAAAGCAAATTAGTCCAGAAGACAACTCTGAACCGTCTACTGCTTGCACAGGTTCAGGTTTTTCTTTGGGAACTTTTGTGAGCCCGAGTTTGGGTCAAATCAAAGAAATTGCCTGCGGCCCTTGAGTCAATGGGCATTGCTATTATATGTCTCCGCTGTGGGGATAAGATTACTGTGACTCGGGTGGTCAGATGCCATGGGATTTGTGTTCCTACATTGGTAAGCTATTGTATGATCTGTGTGGCTTCTCTCGACGAGACGATCTTAGTTCTGGTTGAGAGCCTTAGATTTCCCTGTTTTTGATCAGCCTCTACACTGGCCACAGCCTTAGTCTTTTTTTAATTTTGCAGAACACTTCCTAGCGAAATGACCAGTTTGCAGCAATGAAGATATAGTTTTTTTTTGTGGCGACGTTCTGTTTCCTCATTAGATACTGGACCCTTTATACCTCCAATCTGCATAGGTTCAGTGTAGGAAAGGGTCCCTTTTTGGATGGTTACCCCGACTTTTTGCCTGACACTTGATGCACTTGGCTTGGTGTGCCCTGGGTATGCCAATCAGTTTCCCAGGGCCTGTATTCTTTCCCAAAGCTGTACCTTTGTACCCACAATTGGCACATCTCTGGCCACATGTAAGCCCCTTGTAAAAGGTACCATGGGTACCAAGGGCACTGTACTCAGGGAAGGCCCCTAAGGGCTGCAACACCTATTGTCCCCCCCTTAGAAACTCTCACCTTAACATTCACACACTGCCATTGTAGGCTGCATGTTTTGGTGCAGAGAAAAGTGAAGAGTCGACATGACTTGCATCTCTGTGTGCTATGCCTGCAATCCACTGCCTATGGCCTAGGTAAGCCACCTCTCTAGCAGGGTGCCCTAGACCACAGATGAAGGTACAGTTGCATGAGCACTGTACCCCTACCGTGTCTAAGTCCATTCCAAAACAATATACGTGCACTAAAGCCATAAAGAGTATATGGTCTGGGAGTTGGTCATTACGAACTCCACAGCTACATAATGGCTTTACTGAAACCTGGGAAGTTTGGTAGCAAACTTCTCAGCACATTAAACCCACACTGGTGCCAGTGTGGGATTTAATGTAAAATGCACTCAGAGGGCATCTTAGAGATGCCCCCTGAAAATCGACCAGCCCGGATGTGCTTCCTGAATGGCTGCCCACCATTTGCCACCACAAGACAGGTTTCTGGACCCCTGGGTATAAAGCCTCCGCTCTCTGGGTCCAGAAACAAAGCCCGTCCTGGGCATAGGTGTCATGACTCCTTCCTCAGGATGGGCTAGATCCACAAAGGGGAAGCTTCAAAGCCCTGCCGCCATTGTAAGCTGTCCCTGACCTTCTCTGCCCCAGTGGCTATCTTCCACCGGTTCTGATCCCCACTTTGGGCATGAGAATCAGCAGGAAAACCAAGTGAGAAAGAGAGGTGTGCCCACCTTTTCCAACCCCACCCCTCAGGTGGGGGAGGGGAGGTGAAGCACACATCTCAATCCCCTCCATCTTGAAGATGAGGGGACACAGCCAATTAGACAGAGGCTCATGTGCCCCTTCCACTGGAGGGTGTCCTAATAGGGGGTGTACTCACCCCAAGGAAGGGACCCATTGATCCCAATCTGCACACTCCTGTAACACCCCTAAATTTAATATTTAGGGGTGACCCTGAGCCTTGCCTCCTCAGATTCGAGGAAGAAAAAAGAAGGACCGAAGAGCCATGCTGACCCAGGAAGAAGAGGACACCAACTGCTTTGGCCCCAGCCCTACCGGCCTGTCGCTACTCCGACCTGCTCACAGTAAAACCTCGGCATGTCCAGCAGCCATCCAGAACCCAGTGGACCTGTCCTGTTCTCATCTGAAAGTCTCTGTCTCCCGTGAGCACCGGATTTGTCAACAAAGACTCCAACACAGAACCCGGATCCAGGCGGCTTAGCAGTTCTGCACCACACTGCACCCGACGCCCATGGGCCGAATACGAGTGGCCTAATACCATGAAGAGGTCTCCCCAGTGATCCTGACCTGGGTTCCGGTGATCCTCGACCTACCTTGAGCTTCAGACAAACGCCTGCAGCCTCAACCTGAAGGGTCCCCCCGACCGGAGCTTGTAAGAAGTTCTAACGCCTAAAGACACCCCCTGCACCCGACGCCCCATGGCCTTGGATGGCCCAACTGACAGTGTCCAGGCATCCCCCAAGAACCCAACTTACCTCTAATGCTGGTTGTCACCTTCAGGAAACCTCCTTGCAGGAGCCTGCAGCCTTTTCTTCGAACCAGAGATCTCCATGGAAAAACCACAGGGCTTCTTGGTACTCTGCATCCAGCCGCCTCGTGCTGCTGGTGGTGCAGCTCCTGTGCTGATTGTTGGCCCCTGCAGTGCTGATCTTAACCCCAGGAGCTTTGCTCGCAAACCCGAGTGGCCTGCTCGTAAGCAGCCCCTGACCGAAGGCCCCCCTATCACCATTGGCTAACATTGGGGCCCTGTTCTCGCAATCAATCAATCAGGGTATTTGTAAAGCGAGCTACTCACCCGTGAGGGTCTCAAGGCGCTGGGGGGGGGGGGGGGTTGGGTCAGCAGTTCTGTTTAGCCGAAATGCCAGGTCTTGATTGCCTTCCTGAAGGTGTTCAGGGAGGGGGCGCGTCTGATGTCGATCGGGAGCTCGTTCCAGGTCTTGGCTGCGATGTGGGAGAAGGCTCTTCCCCCTGATTTGACTCTGTGGATGCGGCGGATTTCGGCGAGGGTAAGGTTGGCGGATCGGAGGTTCCTTTTGGGTACGTGGAAGTTGATTCTGTCATTGAGGTATTGGGGTCTGGTGTTGTATAGGCATTTGTAGGCGTGGGTGAGTATTTTGAAAGAGATTCTCTTCTCGACGGGGAGCGAGTGTAGATTCCATAGGTGTTGGCTGATGTGATCGTGGCGAGGGATACTGAGGACGAGTCTGGTGGCGATGTTTTGTATAGTCTGGAGCTTGCGGAGTAGAGACTTGCTCATGCCGGCGTAGAGGGCGTTTCCGTAGTCCAGTCTGCTTGTAATGAATGCTTGGGTAACTGTCTTCCTTGACTCGGTGGGGATCCATTTGAAGGTGTTACGGAGGATGCGGAGGGTGTTGAAGCAGTTTGAGGTGACGGCGTTGACCTGTTGGTTCATGGAGAGGGAGGAGTCGACAATGATGCCGAGATTCCTGGCATGGTCTGTGGGGGCTGGGGGACTGCCGAGGGCCACCAGGTGTTGTTCCATGCCAACGGGGTGGTTCCGAGGACTGGGACTTCTGTTTTCTCTCAGTTGAGCTTCAGGCAGCTGTTGCTCATCCAGGCTGCGACATTCTGCATTCCTTCCTGGAAGTTGAGTCTGGTGGTGGTGGGGTCCTCGGTGAGGGAGAGGATGAGCTGGGTGTCATCGGCGTAGGATACTAAGCTGAGGCCGTTTTGACGGACGATGGTGGCGAGGGGGGCCATGTAGATGTTGAAGAGGGTAGGGCTAAGCCATGATCCCTAGGACACTCCGCAGTTGATTTCCGTGGGTTCGGAGAGAAAGGGTGGAAGCCTGATCCTTTGGCTTCTGCCGGTGAGGAACGATCGGATCCAGTCGAGGGACGTTCCTTGTATGCCGGTAACGTGAAGTCTGGCGGCGAGAGTGCGGTGGGAGACGGTGTCGAAAGCTGCCGATAGGTCGAGTAGGATCAGGGCTGCGGTGTGGCCTTGGTCGAGGAGGGTGCGGATGTCGTCTGTGGCGGCACGTAGGGCGGTCTCGGTGCTCTGGTTGCTGCGGAATCCGGATTGCGAAGGGTCGAGGATGGCGTTGTCCTCGATGAACCTTGTTAGTTCTGCGTTGACGTTTTTTTCCGCGACCTTCGCAGCGAAGGGGAGGAGCGAGATGGGGCGGTAGTTTTTGAGGTCCGTCTGATCTGCTGTAGGCTTCTTGAGCAGGGGCCTGACGTCAGCACATTTTCAGTCGTCGGGGAAGATGCCGGTCTCGAAGGTGGTGTTGATGATGCGTCCTAGTTCTGGTGCGACGGTGGTGGCGGCTCTGTGGTAGATGTGTGGTGAGCAGGGGTCTGTGGGGGCTCCCGTGTGGATGCCTTTCATGGTCGAGGTGGTGTCTTCGGTAGTGACCGGTGACCAGGAGGAGATGGTAGGCTGGCTGGCGTTGCCGGATTACGGGCTGGTTGCGGGGTCAGGTGTGTGGTTGTTGAAGTTGTCGTAGAGGTTTTTGATCTTTAGGTGGAAGTAGGATCCGAGCTTTTCACAGAGGTCCTGGGAAGGGGTGATGTCCGTTGCTTCGCCGGGGGGTTTGGTGAATTCCTGGATGATGCTGAAAAGTTCCTTAGAGTTGCTGAAGTTGGCGAGGATTTTGTTGTGGATGAAGGTCCTTTTGGTGGTTCTGATGTTTTGGTGGTATTCCGTCATGGCGTTCTTGTAGGTGATGAAGTTTTCGGGTGTCTTGTTGTTTCTCCAGTTCTTCTCCAGGTGTCTGCATGTGTGCCTGGTTTCTTGTAGGTCTGTGGTGAACGAGGAGGCTTTCCTGGGGTGTTGTCCGTTGGCGTTGTGTAGAGGGGTGAGTTTGTCTGCGCAGTTGGTGATCCATGTGTGGAATTCCCTGGCTGCGAGGTTGGCGTCAGTTGCAGAGGTGGGGGTGATGTGGTTGAGGGTGGAGTTGAGCTGTTCCTCAGTGACTCTGCTCCAGTTCCCTTGCGGCGGGCGTGGAGAGGGATGCAGAATATACTTACACCAGCAACAGCAGCACCATAGGGGCGGGATGCCCATCACCAATGCCACATATGCACACAGGGGCCTGAATGCGCACCACCACCCCTACCCAGGGGGCTGGATGCCTACCACTACTACCACCCTCACCCAGGGGGCTGGATGCCTACCACCACCCTTAGCCAGGGGGGCAGGATGCCTACCACTACTACCACCCTTACCCAGGGTGGGCAGGATGCCTACCACTACTACCACCCTTACCCAGGGGGGCAGGATGCCTACCACTACTACCACCCTTAGCCAGGGGGGCAGGATGCCTACCACTACTACCACCCTTACCCAGGGGGGCAGGATGCCTACCACTACTACCACCCTTAGCCAGGGGGGCTGGATGCCTACCACCACCCTTAGCCAGGGGGGCTGGATGCCTACCACTACTACCACCCTCACCCAGGGGGGCTGGATGCCTACCACTACTACCACCCTTAGCCAGGGGGCAGGATGCCTACCACTACTACCACCCTTACCCAGGGGGGCAGGATGCCTACCACTACTACCACCCTTACCCAGGGGGGCAGGATGCCTACCACTACTACCACCCTCACCCAGGGGGGCTGGATGCCTACCACCACCCTTAGCCAGGGGGCTGGATGCCTACCACTACTACCACCCTCACCCAGGGGGGCTGGATGCCTAC
Source organism: Calotriton arnoldi (assembly GCA_963921515.1). Lineage (NCBI taxonomy): Eukaryota > Metazoa > Chordata > Amphibia > Caudata > Salamandridae > Calotriton > Calotriton arnoldi. Next base: position 863,970 of record CAWUFW010005419.1, read on the forward strand.
CACTACTACCACCCTTAGCCAGGGGGGCTGGATGCCTACCACTACTACCACCCTCACCCAGGGGGCAGGATGCCTACCACTACTACCACCCTTAGCCAGGGGGCAGGATGCCTACCACTACTACCACCCTTAGCCAGGGGGCTGGATGCCTACCACTACTACCACCCTCACCCAGGGGGGCTGGATGCCTACCACCACCCTTAGCCAGGGGGGCTGGATGCCTACCACTACTACCACCCTTAGCCAGGGGGGCTGGATGCCTACCACTACTACCACCCTCACCCAGGGGGGCTGGATGCCTACCACCACCCTTAGCCAGGGGGGCTGGATGCCTACCACTACTACCACCCTCACCCAGGGGGCTGGATGCCTACCACCACCCTTAGCCAGGGGGCTGGATGCCTACCACTACTACCACCCTCACCCAGGGGGCTGGATGCCTACCACTACTACCACCCTTAGCCAGGGGGGCTGGATGCCTACCACTACTACCACCCTCACCCAGGGGGGCTGGATGCCTACCACTACTACCACCCTTAGCCAGGGGGGGGCTGGATGCCTACCACTACTAAGACCCTCACCCAGGGGGGCTGGATGCCTACCACTACTACCACCCTTAGCCAGGGGGGCTGGATGCCTACCACTACTACCACCCCCACTCATAGGATGGACAATGCATGACACAACCAGCACACCACAACCTAGGGAATGCAAGAAGAAGACATCCCCCAACACCATGACAAGCGTGTGTAGACTGTGTCAAATGCCTACAACACCGAACATGACTTTGAACATACAATGTGACCCCCTAGCACATGTGCCACACATATATGTGTGTGGCACCCACAATGCAAGCAGGCCATGACCATTGTGGCAATGGGGTCCAAACCCCCATCATCACAGTGACCAAAATGTAAGTGTGGGGTCCATAGCTGAAGCACATTTCGAACATTGTGGCAATGGGGTCCAAACCCCCATCATCACAGTGACCAAAATGTAAGTGTGGGGTCCATAGCTGAAGCACACTTTGAACATTGTGGCAATGGGTTCCAAACCCCCATCATCACAGTGACCAAAATGTAAGTGTGGGGTCCATAGCTGAATCACATTTCGAACATTGTGGCAATGGGGTCCAAACCCCCATCATCACAGTGACCAAAAGGTAAGTGTTGACAAAGAAAGAGGTGCAACTGCCAAACTGCATGGATGGTTCCTGGTCACAGAACAACAAACACATCAGTGGCAAAGTAGTGTATGTGTCCCATTGCAACATAAATTGGGGGAGCCAAATCCTGCAGTGCAAATAAGACATACCTTTGGCCATGTGCAGACAAACAACACCCATGGCGGCTGACACCGTCAACAATCATCAATGACACAATGACAGAAGTGACCATCAGAATGCAGACCCACATATTTGCACCAATGGGCACACACATGCAGATACCCTGTGGAGACTGCAGATGTGAGGTGAACAGATACCATACCATGGCAGCAATGGGACACACAAACCATGATCATTGTGCTGACCGATGACCTAGGAGTCCCAGGGACAGCAGGGGAAACCCAGCAAACTACATACAGCCAATGGCACACCCAAGATATGCCAATGCAGTGGTGCAGATGCACAAACACAAACAGGCAGACCCACACTGCACATCATACACAACAGGTGAGGGGGTGCCAGTGTCCCCAGGCAACCACACAACACATGAGGAGACCTGAATACCAATCATACAGATGTGCATACAGTGCCACACAAAGGTAACTCATGGATCCAAATCCCCTATGTGGGCAAGCAGGCATTGTCAGATGAGAGGGAGCACAAATCACACATGTCACTCAGGCACGTAGGGACAGCAACTGACACAGCAAGACACAGACACACCACAGCACCACCCCCAGGGCCCCCACAATGTGGTGACCCTGGGCTGCATTACAATCCCACTGTGATGACAAAGCTAAATGTGGTTCACACTGTGAACCACAGTCATGTGTCCTGAGCAACTAACTACCATCACACCTACACAAGCACAAATCAAACAGCATGGCCAGTAAGCCAAGGCCAACATGGAGGCAGGGGCCTAGCCGGGCAACAACTCTCATCTGCACACACTCAACACCACACCCCTCGACCTCCAACAATGTGCAGCAGTGAAGCACACATGCACTGGTGACATTGCACATGCACCCATGACTATTCCAGGGTGGTGGGTGGGAACCAAGGTGCAGAAACACATCACACATGGACACTCAACAAGACTCCTGAATGTCTGACACACTGCACACTACGCTGTACATGGACATGACGGCAATATCACACCAACCAATGGGATCCCAGCCACAGTCACACACCAATGAAGAAGCCAAGGTCACCCACAAAGAACACACATAGACAACAACCAACATTGCAGCCCGGACCCTGAGGAGTGCCAGCAGTCACACACACAACGTGTCACAATCACTGAAAGATAACACAAACTGGAAATCACATGACAGGGGCAAACAACAAGTGCCAAGGGGAAACCTGACTGTGACCCATCTGCGTCTGCACACAAACTCAGCCCTGACAGCAAACACACCTATGGGTGACACCCTGATGACCAGTAATGTGCCATGCACCCACATCACAGAGAACCCAGGGAGAAGACTTTGGGGAACATAGGTCAACTCAGCTAGCATCACAAACAGGTACAACACTAGGGATCACAGCATGCACAGCTAAACGGAAGTGAACACACAGACATGCACATACAACACACACCTTGGGCGCAGGCAATGTCACAGGAGTACACACTGCCATGAGGGGACTCCACTCCTGTGTGAGGAAAGCTGTGCCATATGTTGCCTCAGTAGGGCCCCATCATGTCAGCTGAGCACTTGGTCACACAATCAACAATTAGCACCAAATGAGGGCTCCCGTCACATCAGCCTGGTCATGGAAGTGCCAACGGAATCATCAGCACAGATCCAACACACTTGTATAGCAATGTTGCACTGACAACACAGATGAGTCCTTCCCCATTGATGCCCAAATCTGCATGTCCACTGGAGATGGCCACACGGTCAGGGAAGTAGACGAATTGAACAATGGCAGGCACAACAGATGTGCAGGGGTGGAAGCCACAGATGTGAAATTGCCAATCTAAGTAGGAAATCCCATTGCCAAATACTGAACACATGACACCCTCAGATGCTGCTATGGATGACATGGATACACCACAGGATAGGACACATTCCCCCTGGACCACATGGGTTCCTGCACAGTAACACTTCATTATCATGAGACCAAATATCACCATCACTGCAGCAAGGGCATGGTTAGCATCATCAACATCATGTACATCAGAAGCAAAAGCACTAGAGAACAGAAAGTTGCTTTATTCAGCATATGTGGCATTAAAAGTAGAAGTCCGGTAGAACATAAACAAAGGCCAATGGCCAGTCCATCAACAAAGTCACAAGTGGGTGACAGTGGCAGATGCCACCCTACACATGCCTGCACAAAACCAGGGACAATCCACTAGGAGGGGCAACCGGGGGGTAGGCCAGGCACCGCAGGTACAGGATCAGGGCTCACCAGGAGGAAGCAGGGAAGGGGTGGTGGGTGCTGGAGAGCCACTGACAACTGCAGTGGAGGTGTCTGACATGGTGTGTGCCGGCACAACTGGGGGCATGGCTCAGATGTTGTGGGTGCCGGCACGACTGCAGTGGACCCTGCAGATCGAATGGACAGGTCCGCCACTGCAGTGCCCAAGTCAGACAGGGTGGTAGTGGACTCCACTGCAGTGCCTACCACCAGGGGAGGAGAATGGGGAACAGGCAAGGTGGGCTGGACAGAGGGGAGGACACCCTCACCACATCAGTGGCACAGACAAGCACAGCGGGGGTGTGGTGCCGGGAGAGCAAGTGGCAGGGGAGAAGGCCGGAGCCTCTTGGGGATGGTATATCTGTGGGTGGGGGAACCTGGGGCAGGGTGTGGTGGGGGCACCTGTGGAGTGGGGGCCTGAGGGATGGAGGAAGGAGACCTGGTGCTTGAGCTGCAGGGCGGCGGCGGGGTCTTGCTCTTACCACTCCGGGGGGACTTGCGGGTGGGGGCCTCAGTCTGTCTGCGCCTGTGGGAGGGTGTCCGGGGGCGAGGGGCACTCTGCTCCGTGTGGTGGGGCTTCCTCTTCACCCTGGATGCTGGAGCAGCTGGAGCGGAGGGGAAGAGGCCAAGGTCACTGAGGAAGAGGCGCTGGGTCTTTGGGGTTGCAGGTGAGGCAAGGGAGGGTGCTTTGGAGGGAGAGGCAACTGAGGACTGCGCAGTGCCTGTGGATGCGTGTGTTTGTACCAGGGCCCCATCCCCTGTGAGTCTGGTTTCAGTCCCCTGACTGTGCGTGCGTTTGCGTTTTGTTTGTGGCGTGTGTGTCTGTGTGCTGGACGTGTGTGTGCTGGGTGTGTGCCTGTGCCGGTGTGTGTGTGCTTGGGACGGGTAAGGTGCTGGGGAGTGTGGATGGAGCAGAGGCAGGAGGGTTGAGGGACTGTCTGAGGAGGGACACTGCTGCCGTCAGGGAGGAGTCCATGGACCTATTGCCCCTCTGTAGGTCAGACATGCCCGATGAGATGCCCTCCATGAACGACACCAGCTGAGTCAACAGTTCGGTGTGCGCATGGAGGACACTCAGCATGGCTGTCTGCCCTACATGGAGCTGGCGAAGGAGGTACACAGACTCCTCACTCAGGGCAGCAGGGGACACAGGGGCAGGGGGTGCGGTGCCTGGCCCAAAGGAGACACGCTCCCGAACATGGGAGCCTCCACGGACCTGGGGAATGGGAGCCGATGGGAGGGCGGTGGTGGTGCTGGTGGTGGCGGGGACAGCAACACTAGCTGGGGTGTGGTGGCTGCTGACACCCGCCTCCACAAGGGAGTCATCCTCCGAGTTGCTCTGGTCCTCAGCTGAGGTGGATGGTGCTGAGGACTCCTCGGTGTGGCTCCCCTCGCCCTCCGTGCCACTGGGTCCCTCCGACCACTCCTCGGCTGCTGACCCAGTCTGGCTCTCTGGCTCCTCCTGGTCCGTGGAGCTGTCCCCTTCCGTGGCCGTGGATGTATCTGCAAACAATGGGGAAACAGACAGACATCAGTCACCTGCACCAAACACACACACCACTGTGAGCACAGCACATTACAGAGCAAGCCCTGGCATCATTAGTTGTACATTGCTAAAAGTGCCCTAACTGAACAGGAGAAGCCAATTGTCAGTCTGATGCCAAGCATGGCACTCACATCCCACATGGCCTTGCACCCATCTGTCTGGTGTCTGTTGGATTGCAACACCCCAGTGTGGACACATGCACCAAGTACACAGTAGTTGGACAGTGCAGAGGACACGGTGTGGCATGTGGACATGCACACATCACAGCTCTTGCCACTGAGTCAGTACAGGTTTCCGGATGAAAGGGATGCCCAGAGTCAAATAGGAAATGCATGTGATGCATACCAGCGACAGACACCATGATGCACCCATGTCCTGATAGCCATCGCCACAATGGTGTGCATGTAGCACATGTCACTCCCCTGCAGGACCACCAATAAGTTGACACATGCCATGGCAGGGGCATGACTGCTAAGTCATACATCACTGTCTCAGTGATGTATGACTTGGCAGCCAGACAACAACACTATGCACTGTGTCACAATAGTAGGTCATGGGGAATGCAAGTCCTGGAGCTGCACAAGTGCACATGTACATCCCCCACACAACACATCATCTTAACCCTCATCTGTCCAGGTCATACCTATTGGACATATGGGAGACCTGTGACACTACCCTCTGAAACTGAGCCCCTCACAATTTGCTGTGAATGGGGAACAGCTGCCTGAACTTCACATTCGCATACCCCAGTCTGCACGGGCAGCTGATCAAACACCTATGTGACACACAAGTATCGTCTCCTATGGTCACATCTCCAGGGGCATGCTGAGCCCCTACCAAGAAACACCCCAGCAGTCCTGGCAACTAATCCACAGCACACTGACACAGAGGCAGACACCTGAGGGGTCAAATCACTGTGCACAATGTGTCAGCTGATACATGGGAGTGGGAGTACAGAGTGCATTGCATGGCCTGGAGAAGGCATGACTGTCCTGCTCCACATGAATGAGGGATGTGCCCTGGACAGTGGATAGCTGGCTATGTATGTGTGACACACGTAATATGCACACTCCTGGGGCCCAAACATTGTTCCCACCGCTGCATGGGCGTGTGCCACATACCCCAGGCACATGTGGTGGCTCAGCTCAGCAAGTGGACCGCATATCAAAGCAACACGCAGATCACATGTCCGAACATAGGCGTTGTGTGAACAATGGACCCACCCATGATGCCCACAACAGAGTTAGGGAAACAGATGCTGTCCCCCACCTTTAGTGAAGCAAACTGCAAGGACACAGTCCCAAGTGACACAATTCCCTGAATGTAAGGGCCACACCTGGGTATCAGATGAGCAGTGGGCAGTGCACAATAGAGGGACATGGCTCCTGGACAACATGACTGCTGCACTGTGGCAGTTGAACCAGGCCAGAGGAGGGCACAAAGCATGTAATACAGAGTTCACAGTGCAGTCTTTGACTCACCCCCTCCTTGCTGCTGTCTGGCCTTCAGCTGCCCATCCAGGTCTGGAAACACCACCGCCAGGATCTGGAGCATGTGGGGGTCAGGGTCCGTGTTCCGCCCCTCCTGCGAGGAGGCGACAGCTTCAGCTGGACCCGTGCAATCCTCCGGGTCCAGCCCCAAAGGTCCTGCCACCTCTTCTGGCAGTTGCGGATCCGGCGCTTGTAGACCCCCACGGACCGGACGGCCCGGACGATCTCCTTCCAGATCTCCTGCTTCCGATGGGCATTAACCTGTCAGGATGACAAAGTGAAAAGGCCATTACTACACATGCAACATATCCGTGCATGACACAGTTGTATATACATGTCTCAATCACAGGGGCACATGATATACACAGGCAGTGCAAAGCTGCCCATGGACAGTTTGCCAGACGTCACTACATGGTATCATTGCATGGGAAGTAAAACCTTGTTCAAATGCACTGTCACTGCACCATACCTGTCCAGTGCATGTCACTACACACTATGGGGGGTGACAACTACTCAGTGAGCCTGCTAGCCAGTGGCGTGCAGACTTTCAGCCTTGCTAGTCAGACAAAATGCACATTCAGAAAGGCAGTGCACAGAACACTCACCTGCTCCCCTGGTGTCCCATACAGCTTGCTGTACTGTGGAAGTAGGCTGTCCAGCAGGGCCTGGTTCTCTTCAAGGCTGAAGGCTGGGGCTCTCTCCACAGTACGTGCCATTGCAGGGTCCAGAGGGGCAGAGACAGCAGCAGTGCAGTGTCAGATGTCGTCCTGGAGCATGTAGTGCAGGCAAGTGAGCTCTCAGGGGAACAGCCAGCAATATATATGTGCTGGAGAGGCAGATACTGTCCCTTGTGTCCAAAGTGATAGGTCCAAGTCGTTTGCATCTTCTGAATCTGGCCAATCCATGGAATAGCAGCACCAAAACACGCCCACAGCATCCTTCAAATCTTCAACTTCATGACATACATGATTTTGCAACATTGTTGTGGGTGACCAACTGATTTTCCAGCAACCGACTTGTTCGAAATTCGAAAACGCGTCTGTTGCCAGGCAAGCCCATTGTCAATGGGTGCGCACCGATCGGTCCATTGCGGTACAACGCGTACAGGGGTACAACGCATACCCGCACACATTGAATGCAATGGGCCGGCCGGGGGCACCGATCGGTCCATTGCAGTACAACGCGTACAGGGGTACAACGCGTACTCGCACACATTGAATGCAATGGGCCGGCCGGGGGCACCGATCGGTCCATTGCAGTACAACGCGTACAGGGGTACAACGCGTACCCGCACACATTGAATGCAATGGGCCGGCCGGGGGCACCGATCGGTCCATTGCAGTTCAACACGTACAGGGGTACAACGCGTACAGGGGTACAACGCATACCCGCACACATTGAATGCAATGGGCCGGCCGGGGCCACCGATCGGTCCATTGCAGTACAACGCGTACAGGGGTACAACGCGTACCCGCACACATTGAATTCAATGGGCCGGCCGGGGGCACCGATCGGTCCATTGCAGTACAACGCGTACAGGGGTACAACGCGTACCCGCACACATTGAATGCAATGGGCCGGCCGGGGTCACCGATCGGTCCATTGCAGTTCAACGCGTACAGGGGTACAACGCGTACAGGGGTACAACATGTACCCGCACACATTGAATGCAATGGGCCGGCCGGGGGCACCGATCGGTCCATTGCAGTTCAACGCGTACAGGGGTACAACGCGTACCCGCACACATTGAATGCAATGGGCCGGCCGGGGTCACCGATCGGTCCATTGCAGTACAACGCGTACAGGGGTACAACGCGTACCCGCACACATTGAATGCAATGGGCCGGCCGGGGGCACCGATCGGTCCATTGCAGTACAACGCATCACTGTACATGTGACTGGCATATGTCAGCATGCCTGTCTCAGATGGACATATGCCAGCCACAGATAGCTCCCAGGGAGTGAGGGGCACACCTACATCACGACAGCCTGTCCAAACTTTATCATAAGGCATGTAAGGCTGCATTTCCTATTGTGTGTATGTTGGTGTACATGTTGTCCTGTGGGTGTCACCTGTGGGCAGCCACCCCCAGGCTGTGCACGTGTTCATGGGGACAGGATCCTGGGTGTTACGTGTACATGACCACTGTGATGTGCAACTGTTCATATCTGTGCATGTGCCATGGTCACATTTCACGGTGGTGTATGTGTATGTCATGTCACATACCCCGTGAGTCCCATGTGGGACGGTATGTTTGAGCCAGGGTGTCCCAGTGGCACAATAGTGATGGTCCTCCACAGTCTTTGTGCATGTAGTGTTTACAATGTCTCTGATTTCATGTGCACAATGGGAGACAGTCTCCACATCCAGGTTGTGTGTGCATGGACTTTGATGTTGTGCGTGTGTGTGTCACAGACGTCCATGTCTGTCCTGCCGTGGCAAGTGGGGCCACTACCTGTGGGGGTCATGGTTGTTTTGCTGTGGTGTATACATGATACTCCATGTAATGCCAGTGTCCATGTGGCAATACAGGGTCCCTGGGACTGTACCTGTCGTTGAGCTGTGGTGCCTGGGGCACATCTGTCCTCACATTTCACTGTGGGGGGTTATTGTGACACGGCAGCAGGAGATGGGAACTGTGACACGGCCTCATGATATCCAATGGGCCAACCTGGGACTAATTGATGCCACCTGTTGGACCGTGTTGACAGATGTTGGCCATGTATGTACCATACATGTCCTTCCGGAACTGCACACTTCATGTAGTTGTGCCTCATAATGATGTTTGTTGGGATATTGAGTGTGTTCAATGCCGCATATGTGGGGTGACTGACAATCTTGCTTACTTCTCCTCTGCACTACAGGGCTCCTGCTGTCCATCGACCATTCCCAGACCTGGCAACGATGGTGGAACGGGACAGCATCCGACGGTACCGCTTCACCAGGCAGCTGATTGAGGATTTGGCAGTGCAGTTGTCCCCACATTTGCAGCCTGGCCGGCCATATCCTACAGCGCTGACCCCCAAGGTGAAGGTGATGGCAGCCCTACACTTCTTTGCCACCGGTACCTTCCAACATACTGTGGCGACTGCTGGTGGGATGTCACAGACCATGTTGAGCCGTGTGCTCCGCGATGTTTTGGCGGCAATGTTGCTATTCCTGAACCGGTACATCTATTTCCCTAGACTGCGACGACTCACTGACGTGAAGAGTGACTTTTATGCCCTGGGGAGGATGCTGCATGTCATTGGCTCCATTGATGGGACACATGTGGCTTTGGTACCACCACAGGCCCAGGAGCAGGCCTACAGGAACCGCAAGCACTACCACTCGGTCAATGCACTGGTGGTGTGTCTTGCAGACATGACCATCACACACGTGTGTGCCCGTTTCCCTGGTTCAGCACACGATGCCTTTGTGATGAGGAGTAGTCGCATCCCCAGGATGATGGCACAGATGCAGAACCAGCGTGCCTGGCTTGTCGGTGTGTACTGACTTTGTGCCATTGTGTGTGATCTGATCTGTAGTATTCCGCCCACTTTTCCAAGTCAGCTAATGTGCACTTGTCTGTCCGTAGGTGACTCGGGATACCCCAACATGCCGTGGTTGCTGACACCCCTCAGGAACCCTGTGACACCAGCCCAGATGCGCTACAATGAGGCACATGGTCGGACCAGGAGAGTGATTGAGCGGACATTTGGTCTCCTGAAGAGCCGCTTCCGCTGCCTGGACAAGACCGGAGGGTCCCTCCCATATGCCCCTGCGAAAGTGTGCAAGATTATCATTGTCTGCTGCATGCTCCACAACCTGGCAGTGCGGAAGGAGTTGCCTCTCATCCAGGATGACAATGACCAACATCCGCCACCTGTGGAGGATCCTGGCCTGGACCACGATGCCAGTGACGATGATGATGATGATGATGATGATGGTGATGTCCGCACACAGCTCATCACCAACTTCTTTAGCTGAATGTGAGTATCCTGAGGTGTCATGTCAATGATGTGAGTTGGCATGATGTGTGGGTGGTGCTCTGGTGCTGTTGGAGTGTGTCCATGGGCTACTTGACTGGATGTGTGTTGCGATGTGTGCTAACAGGTGGGCTGTACTCCCCAACAGTGTTGACATGCTAACTTGGTTCTGGGTGGGTATCTTGTAACATGTATTGTGCATGAGTTTTGCTGTTCTGTCCTGTACTCCATTGCTTTTGATTGTGTATCATTTCTGTCCTTCACAGGGTACTTTCAGATTCGTTTGGTCAACTGTGTCCACCGACGACGTGATTGCACTTCCAGGCTGGTAGCTGTTGTGTCCCTACAGGTGATGTGCGCCACACCCATGGACTTCCTTCCGTCTACAGTTGTTGACTGTGTGCCCGCTGCCAGGTGGGATTACCTTGCATCTGTAGTGGTTACGACATGTTGCAACTGTGTAATAAACCTGTGCTTCACTTTGTGATGTGCGTTGTCTGTGGTCACTCATTTGAGTGCCATTTGCTTACTGCACCTGTGGGCTACTTGACTACAACTGGGAATGGGTGTGGTGTCTGTGCATTGCACCGTCTTCCCTGGCAACATCAGTGTAGGCAATGAGTCAGATGGCCTAGGTGTGTATGTGTTGTGTAGCCCTGGTGGTGTGTCTCCCTCATATGTGTCACGTTGCCTTTACTCACATGCCTGTGTTGTCCTTGCTGTTGCTGTTCGCATACACAGTGTAATTTTGCAGTTCATCATCCCCATAACAGCACCCACGTTGGAATCACGACAGAGGCAAGTATGGTGTATTAGTGTGTTTATTGTGATACATTTGTGTTAATAGTGCATAGGATGGGTAGTGCTGTACATAAATCTTGCAATCCGAAGTTCCTAGGTGAATTGAAAGTCCTGGTAGACAGGATCCCCAGTATCGGGGCCACAGTTGTCTGACACATTGGTCCAACTTGTACTCCCCATGCAATGTGTGGGAGTAGTGTTGCCGTCAACAGGGTGAACAGTCGTGCACAAAGGCGAACATCCAGAACAGGTTCAGGCTTCCTGGGAGTTACGCTTGGCCATCGGCCTCTCACTTTCCCCTCCTCGGACGACCCCTCTTCTTGGGGGCCCCTCAAGTACAGGCTGCTGCGGTGCAGGGGACTCTCCGCCAGAGTCATCCTCCCTCCCTGTGGCAGTTGCAGTTTGTTCAGCACCAGATGTTGTTGGCACACAGGGAGGTGTGGACTGGTTGCTGTTCATCTGGCGGAGGCATTGTAAAATGTCCCTGTGCACCGCCGTCATCTCATGCAGTGCATCCCACTTGGACTCCACGCGGGACATGTGTGAGTCCACGCGGGACATGTGTGACTCCACGTGGGACATGTGGGAGTCCAAGCGGGCATGATGGGCAGCCTGCTGCTGTTTCATGTCTCTGAGGAGCCCCACTACCTGGCTGAGGTCTCCGGTGCTGGACTGGTACGCATCAGCTATGCGTACCAGTTGTGGGTCATCATGCACACCAGCAACGTCTGCAAGCAGCGACCTCTGTCTCCCACCCCTCCCACCACCCCTGCTGACATGTGCAGTGTGTGCAGTGGCACGCACAGATAATCCTGGTCCACCTTGGGGGTTGGTGGTGGTGGTGGTGTCCATGGCCCCAGGTGGGTCCAGGGTCCCTGTGCTGGTGTTGCTCCTTGTTCTGTCCATGTCGGCAGGGATGGTATTTGTGGTGACAGTCGTTGGAGGGGTGGGTGCAGGGGGTGCAGCTGGTGGTCCTGCTGGTGCTGCAGCTGGTGGTCCTGCTGGTGCTGCATGTTGACTTGCACCGGATGTGCCAGGTTGGTCTTCATCGTCCGAGGAGGACAGAGGCTGTACGACGCCAGTGAGCTCCGCATCCTCTTGAGCCTGGGACTGGGACTCCTCAGCGTCTGTTGCTGTGTCCCCATCATCACCTGTTTTTGTTAGACACAAACAATGTATGTTATGTTTCTGCAGGCATCAATGGTTGACACACATGACAGTTGTGACTGTGCCTCTGGGTGCGGGCCTGTACATTGCATTGTCCTAAGTCGTCACAGTCAGGGGTTGATATTGGTGTGGCACATTGTCCTGCATTATTTGGGTATTTCTATGTATTTTCTGGGGTGTGAACATGGTCTGCATTGGTTGTGTTTGGTTGACAGCCGGCCCTCCTTCCCACCCACCCAGCCAGTCAGTTATCCCACCATGGAACGTGCTTGCGTTGCAGGGAGTGGAAGTTGTCTCTCAGGATGTCAGTCAGTGGTGTCCTGCTGTTTGTTGGTGCACAGTTGGCAGCAGGGCCTTGTGCTCCCCACAGCAGTAGCCAGTGTCAGCCATCTTGTGAGTCCTTCTCCACTCCCTGTGATGTGAGCATGGTTCAGGGTGGTGTTGATGGGACAGTTGTGGGGTGACCAATATCAGTGGCTACGACTCCCATCATGCTATTGCCTCCACCCCCTTCCCAGCATGCCCATGCTTCCTTCCTTTTGACTCTGCTTCCCTGTGGGGTGGGCTGGCTGTGCTGACAGGATGGCTGGGAGTGTTGTCCTGGCAGTTGTTTGGCTAAAAGTCCCAAGAGTGGCCCTGTGCTTCACACAACATAACCCAGGGTGTTGGTTCTTTGTGGGATCTTGTGTTAGGATGGGGGGCATTGCATTCTACCAGGTGGGTTCTGTGGAGTTTGTGTTGGGGTGTGTGTGAGGGGAGGTGCTTGTAACTATGGTCAGTGCTGGAAGTCCTCCTTCCCACCCAGCTAGCCAGATATCCCACCATGGAACGTGCTTGCATTGCAGGGAGTGGAAGTTGTCTCTCAGGATGTCAGTCAGTGGTGTCCTGCTGTTTGTTGGTGCACAGTTGCCAGCAGGGCCTTGTGCTCACCACAGCAGTTGCCAGTGTCAGCCATCTTGTGAGTCCTTCTCCACTCCCTGTGATGTGCGCATGGTTCATGGTGGTGTTGATGGGACAGTTGTGTGGGGGGCAATATGTGTGACTGCGACTCCCATGATGCTATTGGCTACACTGACTTGGCCAGCATACACAGAATTCCTTCCTTTGAGTGGTCTTCACTGTGTGTTGGTGTTGTTGTGGTGGCTACATGTCTGGATGTGTTTGTTAGTTCTATTTGTGCCACTGCCTAGCTGTAGTTGTAGTTGTGTTTGTACATGTGTTGGCACAGTTGGATGTGACTTTTTTGATGGCATGTGTTGTGTTTATCTGACTGACATACACATTTTGGGATGATTCTGTTCTGGTTGCTGTGTAATTGCTATGAGTGCATGGTTTGACTCTCCCCTTGACAGTGATGTGTGTGTTTTGTGGCAGTATATTGTGTACATTTGTTGTGTACTCACCAGGCTCTGGGATGTCCTCTAGGCCATATACGCTCACTGGCGGAAGGATGGCCCGCACCTTCTCCTCCCAGGGCCTGAGGTATATTGGCTTGGCAGGAGGGCCACTGCCGGTGTATTGGCTGTTGATGTAGTCTTTCTTGAGCAGGTCCCGTACCCTCCTGCGCACGTCATACCACCTGTTCTGGATGTCGCTCTTTGTGCGCCGACATGGTGATTGTGCGTTCACCCTGTTGATGATCCTCTCCCACATCTTGGTTTTCTGGGAGATGGGGGTCTGTTGGACCAGTGTGCCAAACAGCTGTGGCTCTACCCTGAGGATCTCGTCTACCATGACTTCCAATTCACAATCTAGGAACTTGGGATTCTTCTTGGGGGGCATGGTGATGGGTGGTGATGGTGAGTGATGTGTGTGTTGGTGTGCAGGTGAGGGTGTGTGAGTGTGTGTTTTGCTGGGTGTATGTGAGGTAGGTATTTGTTGGTGTGCTGATGGTGTGTGGCTTGTGTGAGGGATGAGCTGTGGGTGTGTGGTTGCTTTCTCTTGGGTGCTGGCAGTGGAATGGCATTTGCAAAGGCTCATGGTTGTGATTTGTGTCCTTTATATGGGTGGAGTTGTGGGTGTGTCTTTGTTCTCTGTCCCCACCCCCCAGTATTTATTGGCTTGGTAATTGCTTGTTTGGCCTTTTTTGGGTGAATTTTCCTTTGTACTGTCTGTGTATGTTGGAAACGTTCTTGTGACCGAGTCGGACCCTGCATTTGTCTCGTACGGTCTTCTCCGTTTCGTTTACGCTGTGTTTGTGCAGTTTTCTATGCTGCGTACGCGTCGGTCGCGGTGTTTTGTGTTGCTTTGGCTCGGTTTTGTATGCGTGTCGGTCGTGCGGCTTGGCCTCCGTCCGACTCGCTCGTGGTTTTCGCGCCTTGCATCGTACTTTGCGGTTTGGAGTTCGCGTGTACGTTTCGGTCGGATTTGTTCCGGGTGCGTGTCAGTCGGTTGGATTCGCGTGTTTTTCCGGCCGGATTGCTGTTTTCCGTGCGGCTCGGTCGGTCGACTTGGGTTCGGTACGTGTCGGTCGGATTTTTCACGCCTTGCATCGTACTTGGCGTGTCGGGCGCCACAGGTACGTGTCGGTCGGTATTATTTCCGGATCCGAGTCGGTCGGTGCTTTTTCCGGCCCGAATCGGAATCGACCCCTTAATGTCGACTCTTTCATACCCTGACTGAAAACATACATCTATGTATTGTCTTTTGCCCTATGTGCTTTGATACTTTTTCAGCTATGTATCACCGAACAGGAACAGGTCAAGATTCAGCCATGGTCACCAGATAAAGTGATCCAGCATGAGTCCTGGGATCTAACACATTTAACATACAACTTCACTGCACACAACAACAGCAGCCCACATGCAATGCACAGCGCATTACTACACAACACCTGGTATCAGCACATGACTTCAGTGAGGGGCCAAATATCTACCAACTCCTGCTACATTTCCTCATTGATATCCCATTCAGTAGGCACAGATAGACTATACCTGACACAGGAGGTACCTCCCAGCACAACCTTGTGCCTTATACACTTGTACCTATGCCGAATAAAAGCCAAACTCCACCAAACACTATAACACTACAGGAGGTCACAGTGAACCTAACCAAGTTTGACAACATACCCGAAGTCCTTTACATCCTGGCAGAGCAGGACGAGATTCAGACCAAGCTAGACAAGCTCAAGAAAAATGGCCAGATACTGTATTGGAACACAGAGCCCAAAACAAGCCCCCACAAGGGTTTCTTGGAGGTCACCAACTCCCAGCCCATTGCACTAACATATCCACACAAGTACCAACCTGTGGACAAAGGCTAGCCCTTAATGTAACTGAAGCCGTATGTATGAACAACAAGTGGAACCCCAAAATTCAGTTCACCTGCAGGGCCATCAATATTGGGAACAAAAGTAACAATGAGTCCCATGGGGTAGAGTTGAATGACAACCTACTGGCACAATGCCAAGACACCTGGAATTCAGAGGCAGGAGGGTACACATGGATAGAACGTAAAGAGAAACTCATAGTAGTTAGGAAACTTCCAATGTATTCCTTGTGTTTTAGGGGAAAGGGGATGATACCCACCGGGGTGAACAGCAATTGCAGGAGTATAACTTATAATAATGATATGCTGTTGGGCACTTCCACCTTGGCTGACAATGGGGCAAGCATGCCGACACCCAGCTCATCCTGACTGGAGAGGGGTCTGCTCACTGGTCACCCTCTACATGCCTACTTTGGTCATACCCGGAGAAGATCTTTTTGCACGGCATCATCGTCCCATGAGCAGAGGCACAGAACTTTTACATCAAGTATGCAAAAGAAGGTCAGCCGAGTTCTTTGGCTGGGGCAGATTGAAGTATATTCCCAAAGAGTCTTGGCTATTCAATGATGCGCAAATAGGTGTAGGAGGGTCTATGCCCTTCTTCACCTTGCAAACGTGGCCAACGCCCGGTGGCTGCAGATCACCAGGTGGGAACTGCTGAAAATTATGACCACCACCGAAGATGGCCTCAAAGCAATCAAAGAAGAAATGTGCGCCATCCGGCTCATGGTTATGCAGCATCAGCATGTGTTGGTCTTAATGACCGCAATGGAAGGGGGCATATGCTCCAAGATAGGTAGCATGCTGTACCTTCTGCCCTACGAATAACCTGGACAATGACACGCTGTTAATCACCATCCAAGCACTGCACAACCTACAGCAGGTCATGGGTAAAGAAGGAGGTGCCTCAAACATAGAATGGTTCACTGACTGGTTTGCCTGGGTACCAAGGTGGATCGCAGGTGTATGCAAGGCCTTGTTACCAGTAGTTATAATCTTGCTCTTGCCATGCTGTACCTTGCAACTAATATGTGCCTCCGTGAAAAAGGCTACTCTGAAAATAGGGTGAATACATCTGATTAGGATAGCCAAAGCTGAAGGACACACGCACACCACAAGGCAGAAACAGGAAACCCCCACACGCAAGACACGGACACAAACAGCCAAGGCAGTAGTTGGTAACTCAACTAGAAGGGGAAAAGATTAGCATCGGATTGATTTATGAAAAGATCCTGCTTATAGGAGGCCAGCACACTGCAGAGCAACTGTTGCCTGAGCTTCTTTCAGAATCACACTTTATCAGATCAACATAACACAGCTGCCCTCTGTCCACCGCTAGCGCTTCCTGTGGTAGAAACACCAGATATGGAACAACCTCAAACACACCTGGAAGATTGCAGCAGTAAATCACGTATGGCCCAAGGATGTAATGCCTAAAAAATGAGTCAGATGCACACACTCATAAACATATACAAAGGCTCAGCTGAGGTCCTGCATTAGGCCCAAGGACACAATATCAGAGCAACCAACCTGTTGCATTCATCAGATAAAGCCCAAACAATGCCCAGCAGTAAGCGTCACCCTAGATTACACACACATGACACACCATGCCACCTGGACCACCTCAGAATGTGACCTCCAGTTGGTATTTATGGGCCTTCTATCAGGTTGGGATCAAGCTTCTAACACATAATTTATGTCCCACTGTACCAGTATTTCCTGCCCAACGGGGGATGAGCTTCATTTTATTGCACTAACTGTACAGTGTAAAGCACGCCATGTACCTAATGCAAGTTGAATTTCAGCATGCAACTGCAAGACATGTGGCTGCTATTCCTGGCCTTTATTGTTTAATTAATCTTAAACTGTTCCTGATTGCCAAGCCTCGCTGTGCTCCTTTTTGAGAGTCAGAACCTGCTTGCAACACCACCACACTCCAACAGTGCCTCTTCTCTCTCCATAGCCCCTCTCTCGTATGAACTCCATTTGTTTTATAGAGCTACTCATACCAGTATAGGGTGTCAGAGCACTTTACAACACACTCATATAAGCCATATTAGACAGAGGCAATGAATAATGCGTGTATAAATCAGTTGATAGGAAATGCTACATAAAACAATTAGGATTACAAGGTGTAGGAATCACATGTCATCCATACTGGTAGGCAATATATTTTACGCATGTTTGGTCTGGAGAAGCACAAACTCAGGATTTAAAATGTACCACAGTATTTGAGGCTGGCTTTAACAACAAAAATGTATTTCTACCCAAATTAACCCTTTTAGCAACATTAGAGTAATTAAAGACATTAAACAAATCATGTTCTAACCTATACCATGCAGTTTACATGCAGCTCTTGAATGACAGTTTATAGGCTACTGTACTAAATCAGGGTTGTAACTTATGAACTGCACGTAACAAAAGGATTTATGTGCCAAAAGCAGTAACCTACTGAGCTATCCACATAAAATACAGTTCTGTCATCTGCATAGTTCACGTCCTTTGCAGCAGGCAAATTAATTTCCCACATAACTTTGTGATGAATTAAAACTGCCACTAGGCAAAACTCCAATCTCTCTCTAGCAGGAACATTAATCACCAGAGTTATCTTGACATTTTTTTATTGTTGCCTGGAAACTGCTGGACACACATGGAATTTCCAGCAGGTGCTTTTAATCCCATTTCTAAACACAGAGTTCAGCACCAGATGTGGCTACATTGGTTACACTGTCCTAAAGCCAGCCCTGCCCATGTCTCTATAAAGCATCTCCGAAGAGGACAATAAAACTTCAAAATTTCGCACAGCAAACGTTTTTGTGGTTTCAGCCTCTACAACTTTATTTCCTGATAAACCGTCATCGTAAAAATATGTCCCTTTAATATTTAAAAACTGAAAATCATTTCAACTGCACTTCCTTTGACACAATAAACATTTTGTCACTATCTTTGAAGAAGAAAACCGACTTTAATTTGGACACCATTTCAGCTAGAGCTCATCATTGAAATTATGTATTTTGATATGATAGAAGGGACGTCAGTATGCTACCATTCATTTCTATCTGTGTGCAGAAATGGTAGACTGAATGGAGTAAAGCTTAAACTCACAAGCAAAAATATTTTGGAAACTTAAAAAAAAAAAAAAACCTACACACACGAAATTAAACCACGGGAAAATGACAAGTTAGCAAGGGTAGTCTTAGAATTCAATGACAACTTTATATTTATGTATACCTATGCGAGCTGCTACTCCTACCTTTCTGTGTGAAGCCATATGTGTGGTTCTTTTATTTTGCTACTCAGAGATATTTTATACAAGAAATACTCTAACTTTGAAAAAACACGTGGAACATTTAAGGTGTTAATGTCTTCCTTTCCTAGGTCAAGCTGTGCTCTGACAATACTTGATACTGTACACCAGTCACTTTCAACATTCTGATACTTAGTTTACTCTTCATGCTCAATAAAACATTTCTATGAGTAGGTGTGACTTACTCCTGATTTACTAATCTGAATTTCCAGGAGTAACTCGCACCTACTCATGAAAACATGCTAGGTAAATCAGGCAGGCCCGCTTGTGTTTGGATTTTTTTCTCTGGTCACTGTGGTAGGACTGTGATAGGACTAATATGGAGGTTTATGAAGAACAAACACCTCAACAGGGACATTATCGTTTTGTAGTTCTTGGACTCTTGGTTCTACACTATACTAACTATTCCAGCCCATTTGTCAAGACTGACCGTTATAAGGGCAGACCTACCAACGTAAAAAAAATTCACTATATGGGGGGCGGGGCTTCCCACCAAGAACTACCCAAGAGGTGCTTCTGCCCCTTCCATCCACCAACCACCCCTTTCCAAATTTAACAAAAAAACATGCTGAGACTGGTGCCAATGTCCTGGGGTGTCTTAATGGATATTCAAAGATTAGATGTCCAGTGGGTTGCAGCTCATCTTCCCCTGCCATTGTGTGACTGTGTATAGGAAGCTGATATCGTGTGACACACGATGGCACCTTGTGAGTTGGCAGGTTTGTAAGGGGGACTGTAAAAGGAGATACTTATGTTGGAGGATTATCTGTAAAGGTTATAGAGGCCTCTGTGCCAGTATCCGTTATTTCCCCTTGGTGCATATGTGACTTCCACTCCTGTCCTTCATTCTCGCTCTACACATACACTGGCACTAACAGTAATGTGTGCACATATTTATGGGTGTAAGCACTTAAATTTGGGCTTTCATGCAAATATTCACCGAGTACAGTATAACCAATTGTACAGTGGTACTTTAAATGTGAACGATTTTCAAATATATGTTTTGAAAATTGTAAATTTGGGCTTTCATGCAAATATTCACCGAGTACAGTATACCAATTGTACGAGTGGTACTTTAAATCTGAACGATTTTCAAATATATGTTTTGAAAATTGTGACCTGTTATCTTCATATGTGAGGAACAGGACAATGTATTTTTTTCTAGTTGCAGACTAGAAACCGAACAATGTATATCTCTTCTGGAAAGCTGTCATTGAAAATTAGAGCTGTGGCGATTCTAATGTGGCACAACTCTGCATTCCACAGAAATTATTTTTTTCCACATTTTTTGTTTTGTTCTACATTTAAAATAAATATAGAATTAATATTTAATGTAAAAATATTTGCACTCATTTTGTTAGGAAAATAAACATTTTACATTTCTCTGTACTTTACACTAGGAAGTATAGGGAAAAGTTAAAACACATGTATTAAACTTTACAATAAATTAATACAAATATGTTATATTAAATTTAATTAAAATGAATTTTATATATTTATTTTATATGTAGAACAAAAAAATGCTAATACACTATTACCTTAATTTTGAGTTTAAATCTATATTTTATTGAATACATTAAATTAAATAAAAAATAGTTTTATGACATTGAAAAAATAAATGATTACCTTACGTATGTATACAATTAGTTTAAAGTAATGTAAATATATTTTACTAAACAATAATGTTACATTCATTTATAAATTCAAACAATTTTTTTTAAAACTTATTTCATAATAAATTACAAAATTGTTTTATTGTTAGATTGTTTTACATGAACTCATATTTCTATATATTTCTTAACTATTTAATTTGATTTACTTTAGCATTATTTCCTGTAGAGAGTTTTCAAGTCGCTACCGCCATTATTTCTATGGAAAGGTTGCAGTACCAGCTGCTATTTGCGGGCTGCCCTTACCATTGTTTCCTTTCACCAGTATCAATTTTGACTCTTAATTTTGGCTCCTCCCCCTTTTCTGGGGGTAGAGACGTGTACATTTACACTTTCAAGTAACTTTACACTCAGATTCGGTGATTTGCCCAAAGTAGTGACATCACTCAAAAGTGTAAGAGTAACTTATCTGTGTAAATTACTCACAACTTTAAGTTACCTTTGTGAATAGCCCCAATAGTATTTTTCCTATCCCTTGAGAATAGTAACTTGACTAGAATATTCCAATTAATTGAACATTTCTCTAATATATTTGGCAATATAATTTAGATTTCCAATCAATGGTTTCAACTTAACCAGTTTGGTATCTCAGCACGCATGTTATTGGAAAAGTGAATTATATATGACCATATTTATAGAAGCTTGCAGAATAAGATCAAGAAAGAATGTAACAAATGGACACATATTTGCTTATAATTGGTGGGCAGAATTTTTCAAAATGGTTACTTGCCGCAGCTATTTTTTTATTTTTTGGGTGCAATGCCTCCTATGTTATTTAAAGGAGAAATGTTTCGAGAAATTGTATAGCTTAATTTCAAGTTTTATTTGTGCATATAAATCCCCCAGAGTCTCTAGAAGGAAACAATTGCACAACTGAAGCTAAGTGGCTGGGCACTCCTTAAGTCTGAATGGTATTATTTAGCGGCTTCAACAACACCTATTAAGAGACTCGTCATCAAGTAGAAAGATTTACAGTTTTTTTGTGGAAATATTGAACAAAACAATACAGGAACGTTCTTCCCATCTTTGCCCAAAAGTTTTAGGCACAAAAGCGGTTTAAAGAGAGACATTTTAAAGCGTGTGGAAACATGTCAGATATTCTCCTACTGGTGAAGAGAATTTAGAAAATCCAGTCCAGCTGTTAGATATGAGTGACTTCTTCCTGTTCGCAGATTTAGTGGACAAGCTTGGAATTGGTAGCAGATTACACTTATTTAGGCATCTGCAATTAAGATACTTTTGGAGGAAACATAGGGGAAAAGAGTGTGCGGTAAGATCTTTCAGCCAACTCCATATAGGAGTTTCATTGCCCTCAGATAAATAGAATTCTATTTGTTACGCACCCTCTACAATTAGAACAAAATAGACAAAGAAGATTCAGCCAAATATGACAGAGGATCAGTGGCATAAATTATTGTAGTTGAAAATTTGTAGAGCGCACTATACCCGGGGGTGTCAAAGCACTAGCTGAGTATAAGAGCAACTACAGAAGAAAGGACAAGACCTATCCGTCACAGCAGGGAAAAAAGTGCTTACGAAAAACAACATGGGTGGAAAGACTTGTGGGCGGGAAGGGTGTTCCATAACTTGGTGGCAGCAAACCAAAAGTAGTTCCCCCCCAACCTGGCTTTTCGAAATATTGGTACCTTCACCTTACTAAGAGAGGCAGACCTTAACTGCCTATTGGGGATATACCAGTGGAAGGCCGTTCTCAAGTGCATCGACCCCTGGTGATGAAGTGCAGTGTGAACTAGACAGAGGGCTTTGAAAGTCACACGCTTCTGATCGGTAGCCAGTGCAGAGAGTGAGTGCCCTCTCTGACTGACAGACGTTTAGGAACGTCCAAGACAAGATGGACAGCCGCATTCTGGATAGTCTTGAGTCTATTTAGGGTGCCTTTATTAATATTAAGGTACAGTAGTCAATGCGCGATATAATGGGTGCGATGACCACTTTAACTCTAGAATGAGTGGAAAAACCTTCCTTAAAGCTTTGATAATATAGAAGAAGGCGCTCACAGTCCTCTTTGCCTGAGTATCAAATTAAATTAAATTGAATTAAAGTCAAATATGCTACCTGTTAGTTCATATCTTAAGGGAAGCCAATATTTTTACTTTATAGATGGTATTATACTCCACAGCGATTAACCAAGATCTCACCTGTGTATATCAATCTATGTTCCAGGTGCCATTTAACTATTGACACATGGAAACATATGTTCTGAGAACGTTTAAACAAAAAATAATTTTGGATTCAGGTTATAAAGTGTTCAAGGGAAGTAGTGAACTAGGAAGGAGAGAATATTGAGGTTCTAGCTATAATTGGATGATGTCATAAGCATGAGGTGGCCGTTATTCACTCAAGCTTGCCTTTCACTCAAAAAAGTAGGGATGAAACCATCCTCGCATCTGAGACGAGATATAGAAATGAAAAATGTAATGTCTCGTGAAGAGAATCTCTAGAAGCAGTCGGGCTCAGATGGAAGTTCAAAAATACCTCGGGTTAATTTCAAACATGGGTCAGCAATTTGTAAAAGCAAATTTGTAAAAATGTGATTAAGAATTCTGAAAGTTTCTTATTGGTATGTTAGATGTTAGAAGATTGTGTTAAATGGAAAAATTATTTGTATGTATTAATTTCGTATTGATCTTTCCAAGGCTCCAATAAAAGTGGCCTGGAATGCCATATGAAGCTGGTAATGAGAGTTACTAGGTTAGAGGTTAGAGGCTGCATCCAGATTCACTTTCTTGAAATTGGAAGTCTCTCCCTAGGAATTACTGATGCCTACAGTATCCATAATTCCTTGTGGGTGAATGCAGAGCCAATTACCAGCCCACTTGTAATGGAACGTTTTACTGTCGTAACGACTTTACCCTTAAGTCTGAAAGAGCCTGGGCTCTTTTTTCTGAGTGGGTGGAAAATCTGTGGGAAACCTTGATGGCTAGTGATTCAATCACATACCCACATATGAATCTTTGCAATGAAACTAGGGGGGTGCACTTTGAACTCATATTTTTGACCAACACCTCCCAAGCTCCATCGTCAGATATAAACGATGGATGTGACTTTATGGTGCCTTTCTGCATGAATGCCATTTTTTCTATTTTCATATTAAAAATGAATAAACATACATATTTTATGATCCCTACAGCAAACTGTGTTGCATTGTGAACTTTCTGGGGCTCAAGACGTTTGAAATTAATTTGAACTTCTTTGCCAAGCACAAAGTCATTGTTACATTGCAGTAGGTTCAGTGTTTGATGAGGAGATCTCTGTGTGTCATGCATGACACAGATTTTAATCCAATCAGGGCTTACCGAGCATTAAAGCTTCTGATGTCAACTAAATGAATACCACTAAATTGGGTGGTAGTATAATTTCTTATTTAAAGTAATGCAAAACGGCAGTAGTAAGGATTATAGAAAAATAAATAATTACTACTAGTGTTTTATTCATTCATTGCCAAATGATAGATCCAGAATTAAAAGGCAGTTTATAAATATTTTCTTAAAGTTGCCTAAATTGCATACATACACGTGTTGGTATGGATTGCAGGGCCTCAGGTTGTGGAGCGCACTGTACCCCTAATCTGGAGGATTACTCCCGAAAAATGAACTATTCAAACTGTCACTGATTTGCCCTAGCATGTAGAGGTCGCAGAGGAAAATGTGAGTCAGGGTCCTAACCCACACCTCCGCAGCGGCAGCACTACTTCATGCAGAGATCTTGCCACACACCTCAGCACACTCAAGTGTGCCAGACGCCAGGGTCCATCTCACCTGTGAAAAAGCACACATTATGTATGAAATGTATGTGTCATGTTTGCTCACCAACTGAGTGCAGTATCAAAACTTTGTTTCACGTATTTTGGATGCCTGCAGGCTTGCCAGTTTTGGAATCCTGTAAACTTTACTAAGGCCCTCACTATGAATAGCCATAGTTGATATGTTATTTATCGCACAAGATAAAATCCAATGCTGTTAGTCACACGCAATAAATATGGTATGATTGATATGTGTACTTGTAGCGCTCTATCACCTGCGAGAGTATCCTGGCGCTGAGTAGGGGTCTGTGTCTAGCCCTACCTATGGTAGGTTGGTTAATTGAAAAGCCATCCATTTATGAGTTTCTGGTGAATAACCTGAAGACTTTGGTTCTTGTGGAACCACCATCCGTATGTTACCGTTAATACCGGGCACGTGTTCCCCGATATTTAACACAAACCTCATAACTGCGATATGAGCGGTGACAGCAGGTACAATGATTGAGAGCTGGCAGAGGGGAGGAAGCGAGCGAGCAGACTCCTTCACTGACAGCTACCATGCACACAGCCGGGTGCTGCTTTGGCGCCACTTCACTGCAGGTGTTCACTTTCCTTACTTAACACTTTTGAAGACAGAAGTGTCATAAGAGCTACATTTAGCAGGACGTCTGCTTTGCAGCTCCTCCTTCCCAAATTACTATTCGAATAAATGCAGAGATCGTCAAATTTAATTAAAAGAAATGAGAGGAATATCCATTATAAACAATTAAAGAAAAGGAGAGAATGACAGGCGTCTAATTTTAGCCGATGCTCTTCAGACTGACGCCACTGCAGTTCTCCAACAATCATTCGGATATTTTGTATTGAACTGAGAAATGACAAAGACGCCCTGTAGGAAGCCCTGAAGATGCCCGGATGCATGCCAGCTATCCCTGCAGTGGGGGTTGTGGAGGAACTAGTGTCAATTACAAAAATGCAGAGGAAAGACAGCATGGCTTATGCTTCAACACTTCATGCGTGGGGAGCTCTGTGAATGAACAATCACAGAAGCGTGGTGAGCGGATACTGTTGTGTCCCTATACTGCCATTGCAAGTGTTTTCATTTCAATTCTTCCCCATTCTTTTTTAATTCTGTTCAGATGCTCCCGAGTGAATAGCTTTTGAAAAATGAACCATGTCAGTTATAAAGAATGACAATCTTGACTTCATTTTACAGTTCTGACACACCTTGAGATATCTGTTCACTTTTCTGCCAGTATTTTGATTTTTTTCTTCTACTTTTTTCAGCAAGCTTTACAAACAAGCGTTGGCAAAGCCTGTAACTTGACAAAAGTATTATAAAGGTGAAAACTTTTGGCTGTGGAAATGTCTGTTGTCGATGGTCCTCAATATCTTATGTGGGTAAAGTTTCCACTGAATTTCTCTCCTCTCACAAGCATAACATTTGGGTTGGTTCACAAGAGGGTGGCACCTCTGCTGTTAATTTACCAGCAGGGTTTAGCATCAGGGTGAGAGAACTAAACGGAACCGTTAATTCACGAAACATTGTTGCATTCGAGTGTTGTGTGATGTGACCCACAACTTTATAGTGCAGGATGTGGGCGCTTGCATCTAGTTTTTAGGATGCCCATTACTTTTGGACCATTCTCCTCTCAAGGCCTCTGGTCGTTTTAAACATGCTGCTGCTTGGCCATGATTGCCACTGCTAGAGTCATGGTGGCTGGCATTTGGCCCCGGAACATGCACCCATTGCTGATTTCTGATGATCTACGGCACAGATGAATGGATGCACCCATTGACCCATCCAGATGATCATTCCATAGGGGCTACTTGGTGGTCACGATTGCCTGTCTGCTGCGTTGCCTCGTGCTCAAATCACTAAAATCAATGTGGACCAACTATCCGTGGACTCATTCGATGAAAGAGGTCAGCAATAAAGATACCAAGTGTGCCCAGAAAACATGACTAGGGCGGAACAGAGTTGCAGAGCCAATGAAGTTCTGCCTTTCAGCCCTGTTCATTATTTTAATCCATTCTTTTAAGTTCTTTTTGTATTAAGAAATTTCTTTTGGTATAAAAAGTTTCTTTTGGTGAAGCTGCTGTATTTTAGATGAACACCCATTTAAGGGCCTTTTTTTGAGCTTAGTTGTCTGATGGACCACCAAACCCATGGTGGCGGTGCGGCATCCACCGTGCCAGTGGTCCGGCCGCCCTATAACAAGTTGGACGGTCGGACTGCCATGGGACCGCTGCTGCTGCTGGGATCTATGAACCCTGGCGGTCTTTCAGTGGTCTGAGGCCCCTAATATGCTGGTGGTGCCGCTGCGGCACCGACAAGCATATTCAGAGTTTCCTCACCACCACAGTTTCATTGCTGGGGGCCCGCCATGAAAAGCGTGGCGGTGAGGAAACAAAGGGGGTTCTACAGGGATGCAGGGGTGCACATGGTATGCCCCATGTCTACATACATCCCCAGTCCATGCCATGTAGGAACGTGGAATGGCGTTCCCATTGTGGGCCTTGCTAAGGCTCAGGTATGAGCCTTAGCACTGCACCACCGTGGGCCAGCCGCCGCAGGACCGCCCGACCTGGATTCCTGTCGGAATCAGGTGGGCAGTCACATTATGGCTTGGGCGCTGGCGTGACGACCCGCTGCCAGAATGTCAAAGTCATAATAAGGCCCTTAGTCTGTTTGCATGTTCCTACAATCAGGTTAAATATGCTTGTATGCATTGTATTTGAGTAACTCTCAAATTTGGCAACACGCTGATGAATGCACCCTTACACAATCCTTTTCCACATGCACAAATGGGTGGTGCATTTACCTACGAAAAGTACACTTAGTGCATTTTTGTACTTGTAGATGTAAAATGCTTATGCTTATTGACATTGTGCAGGTTACTACAGCACAATAGGGACACATTTCCTACATAACAAAATGCATTGAGCAGTGTACGTCCAAGCAGGGAAACATCAAAAGGAAAAACTTTGTTGGCCGGGACATAACTCTCTTAGCAGTTAATAAGCGTATATTTAGTTGTGACATCATAAATCTGTATAGCAGTTAATTAATTTATGAACTATGATATATTTATGATAATTTGTGAGTCTTAGTACATAGATTTATATTCACTATTCAGTTTGGTGGGGGATTTCATGAATAGTTGCATACTTGATTATTTAATAAAGACCATCTAGATTCTTCTATTAATGGTTAGTGAGGTAGACCTGTGAGCCTTTGGTGTGATATTCCCCAAACCTTTTGCCTTCTCCCCTCCTGTGTACAGAAATTCGTTTTTGTTGGCTTTAGGACTCTGTGCACCTTACCAATGCTAAACAATGCTAAAGTGCTTGTGCTCACTCCTCTAAACATTGTAACATTGGCTTACACCTAAAACGAATATTTAATTTACTTATAAGTCCCTAGTAATGTGATGCTACATGTACCCATGGCTTGTTGATAAAATATTTCTTGTGGGCCTGCAGCACTTCTTGTACTACCCACTTAAGTAGACATTTGAAACATGTCTCAGGCCTGCCATTGCAGCTATAGTGCTGTTTTAAACTGTCAATTCGACATGGCAAAGTAGCCCCTTTACCAAGCACCCTAAACCTTCCTTTTTAATACATATAAGGCACCCCTAAGGTAGGCTTTCAACAGCCCTTAGGGCAGGGTGCATTTAAAAAGTTGGACATGTAATTTTACATTTTACATATCCTGGTAGTGCAAAAACTCTTAAATTCGTTTTTCACTAGTGCAAGGCTTACCTATCCTATCGGATAACATTGGATTGCCTTATTACTTTAAATAAATGATAAGTTTTGATTGAGAACAGGTAGGAATGTCATGTTTACACTCAGACGAGTTGTAATTTTAACCCCTTTTAACCCCTGCCTTAAATCCACTGACACCAGGAAAACACAATAATTGTGCCAGGAGGCCTAGTATGAGAAACGGTAACAAGGCCGTGAAGAAATAACCTGTACCTAAAAATGGGGCCCCAACTACTATATCAGACAGACTTGTTCTCCATTGCGACCCAGCACTGGGAAACCTGCTGTGCAAGGCACTTCAGTCCGAATGGTGCCCCCGACCTGTCCACCCTTGAGCTGAGAATGCCCGATAAACATGAGGGTGGGTGCATTCACAGCTCGCACCCACCCTTACGATGGTCCATCACACCCCACTCTTAACCCCTCCGACCCCCCCGGCTGTGGGCATACCAGTAAAATTGCTCTCAGCGCTCCTCCGTTCATTTTCCCATGATCCGGAGGTGATCCTACGCTCATAACTTATTTAGTTTAGTTCTCCTTTTCCCTTTAAAACTGGCCGCAAATGTACAAAATGCCAGTGTCACTTCGTTCTGCCTTACGTGATTGGTCGCAAACCGACTACATGGTAATCTACCAAACAGGTTTCAGGCACCTGCCTAATGGGTCAATATGTACCCAGCCGGTTCGAGGTAAAAAGAGTGATAAAACAGTGCTAAACAGATACTTGCTGGAGGGTTGTGTATGCAGATTATAACAGGATTTACCATAAACTAGCATGGAGGGATAATGTGCCTGCTTCCAGCACGGTGCTACAACACGCAGGTGATAAATTTGCATATTTTTTAACCACCGCGTTACCGCTGTTGTTGCAAATGTCCTTCTGTTACCTGCAGGCCACCAATGACAGCTTCCTGCAATATAGTGGTGAACTTGGAGAGCTATGTGCCCGCCTCAAAAAGCAGCATGTAAAACTGCCAGGCATAGGCTGAGAATCTCACCCTTATTCCTCCATCTCTCATTATTCTAAAGTTTGTCGAATAGGGGTCCCTGTGCTGTTGCTATCTAGTCATATAGCCCAATACATCCTATGTTCTTCCAGTGGATGCTAATCGTTTGCCTCCAGGGCTTGGAAAAGTCAAAACATTGTGCCTACAATCACTGCTCCTCTCTAAAGCACTTCCAAAGTGACAACCCATTGTCTTTGCTTTCAGGATGACATTAGCATCCCAGCCAATCTACCGCCTTGTCAGCCAAACTTAGAGAATAATCAGCCCAAATCACACCATGTCATACACCATTACTGTGACGAAAAACTCTTCACTCAAGCGCACGAGGCAATTCGCCTTTCCAGACGCGCTATATAAATGCCAGTTATGCCATCCCGTAGCATTTTTTGAAGTCACTGAACTATGAAGGGGGGGGGGGGATCACGCGGTGGCCCAGTTTTCTGATATGGGTCCGCTCTCTACAGGCCCCCCATCCTTAAACAGGCTACAAGTGAGGACAACGCTAGACACTCCTTCCCCCGAAACATAAAACAGCTTTCCTTCGTAGCGCCACTCGACACTCACCATGTGCCCCTTTGTCAGCAAAAAACTGCATAATAATTTGCCCCAATCACACAATGTCAAAACCATTGCTCTTCACTTAAGCGCCTCGAGGCAATTTGCCTTTCCGGAAAATGCTATTATATATATATAATGCCAGCATTTGAGAAGTCAAGGAACTAAAAAGAGGCGTTGCGCGGTGACCCAGCTTTCAGATCTGGGTCCGCTATCTACAGGCTCATCATCATCCTTAAACGTGCTATCAAGTGAGGGCAAACTAGACACCCCTTCCTGAGAAACATAAAACCACTTTCATTTGTAGCGCCCCTCTGGGGGGGAATCCTGGCGCTGAACACATCTCTGCTATTGCCTAACTCAATGGTACTCAGTTAACGACCGTTGAAAGATGAAAGGTTACGCATGGACGAAGATATCAGAGCGCTTTACATGAGCACCAGTTGTGTTACACGAGGACACATTAATTTTTTGTTAGGCACGGGGAGATTAAGTGATTTGCCCAGAATTACAAGACGCTGAGGGTCATTGCGGGGACTCAAACCTGGTTCCCCAGACTTGTGATTGACCGCTCTAGCCATTAGGCTACATGCGCTCCCCCACGCGGAACTTGAACCTGCGACACTCGCAATAGGTGCATTAGACCTCCGAGCTACCAGAGCCCCCAGGGGGGAACATGGAGGGCGACTCGAGGAACAACGATGCTCCCACAATCATACAATAACAATGGTACTCCATGGTACCCAGTTTACTGTAGGATAAAAGGTTCACGCATACCACGCGGAACTTGATCATGCGAACCTCACGGTAGGTGCACTAGTCCTCCGAGCTACCAGAGGAGCAACGATGCCCCCACAATTTATACAATAACAAAAGGATAACCTGCTCTTAAAACACGCTCCATGCTGTATTCCTGCCACATCCAGGAGCTACTAATTAAACCGGTTACTCTGGCAATATCTACCACTCTCCAA
The DNA here is from genome assembly GCA_963921515.1 of Calotriton arnoldi. Taxonomy (NCBI): domain Eukaryota; kingdom Metazoa; phylum Chordata; class Amphibia; order Caudata; family Salamandridae; genus Calotriton; species Calotriton arnoldi. The sequence goes on from CAWUFW010005419.1 coordinate 894,849, forward strand.
AACTAGTGAGCTCACAGGGTTCAAGCTCCTGCTGCAAGAAAACCTATGCCAGTCCCAACGAGATAGCGGGGAGGGTTGGTGCCGCTAAGGCAAAAACATCCGATCGGAGAGCTGTTTGACCTAACACATGGTGAAACTTCGCCTCTCACCTTCGGAGACTAATAAAATTGCGGAGCACTGAATCTGCTACAATCCTGATAATTGGGGAATTGGAGCAAAAAACCATTGCCGATCGTGGCCCACACTATAACAATTCACGGAGGCTCGCTGGGCGTAAGGGCTAGTGCTACTTGCCAACCCACCCGTGGCATGCAATAACCAGCCAAACCCCAACAAGAGCCTCCCTTTCAGGGCCACTCCGACCACATACCCGGGCAGCCCCCCACTCCTCACCACTACCCTGACTGCACGCTGCCTTCGCCAGAGAACACCCAGATTGATCGGCGATCTCGACGAGGCCCAGCTGCTCCTTCGCGTTGATAGGGGAACCTCCTCCCACCGGAAATTCGCACTGCAGCTCCTTTCCTCCTTTGCTGAAAATTCCGCACCGCGGCTCCTTTCCTCCTTCAATACCTATAAAACGAGAAAGAAAAAAGAGGGAAAGAAAAGGAGGCTCCTTGAAGTCCTCCAGCGTCGGGATCGCGGCGAGGTGCAAGCTGAAAGAAGAGAATTCCAAAGCGGAGGCTCTGGGGTCCTCCGATGCTGGTCGGGCGGCGGGAAAGAAGAGGCTCTCCCGCCGCTCTGCTGCGGCTCTTAAAGGGGTCCGACCCCCCGAGCCGGCTGGAACTGGTCCCGGCGAGGTGCGGGACCTTTCGGAGTTCGTATTTTCCCCGGAAGTACTTTAACTGCTTCCGGGGCAAAACCGCCTTGCAGCCAATGGGGTGAGGGTGGGGAGGGAGGGCCCCCACGCGTCATCAGCGCGGGACCCGACTCCCCCCGGAACAATACACCGGGGACTGGCACAACCGCCATATTGGCGTCGTAACCGAGTTCCCGGTGTCGCCTGGGGAATAGTGAAGACGGATTTTAAGTAACAGTTCTGAAAATGCTTCTTTTAGAAAGTTGATTCAAGGACATGGGTTGGGCCAGTGTTACGTCAGCAAGGCTAGGCCACTGCAAAATAAAACCGAACTGAAATTGCCAATGCTGACGACAGCATTCATATTTTCAGTTCAGTTTCAATTTGAGAAAGTTGCCATTTTTTTGTCCTAACCATTTGGTGCCTTCAGCCTGTATCCTGGGTCACATGACTGGGTGTAGTTGGCCTTTTTGTATTCCTCCCAGACAGTGAGACAAAGGGGGATTAGTAGTTGGCAAAATGGGCCATCCTGCCAGGATGTGAGCGGCAGAGCTGTTCCCTGCTCCAATTAAATTTGAAAGGGGCTGCCTCCAGCACTCTCACAAATAACTAGTCACCAGTCTTTTGTCACCCTAGACTCCTTGCAACCTGGGCATGGGAGGGAACAAAGTTCCAGAAACAGAAGTAGGTGGAAGTCTAAATGTTACACCCACTTCAAAGCTGGCACCAGGTATACATGTTGGACCCTCAGAACAACTCCTGGGTACCCTCCTTGACTTGTGGACATTACAAAAGAAGGGCTGCCCTGCTGCTTGAGGCCTTCCCTGCTGTCTGAGAAGGAAGATTGGACCTGCTCCCTCAATCCCAGGCTAACCTGAGTTACTCCAAGGATCAGGTGGATGACCTCTTTTTTCGAGCTACAGAGGCCTCCCGGCAACTGCACAGCTGACCTGCTGTAAATAGACCTGCTAGGACCTGCAGCTGGACCTGCTGATCCCTACTGGCCTCTGCTAGAGTGAGCCCCTGAGCCTCAAGATCCTTAGGTCCTGGACTGTTGGCTGGCATCAGAGTGCATTCCAGTGGCAGCCCCCCCATTAGGGTGGAGGAGCGTTGCCCCCCTGTTGCCAGTGCAGCATGGGTGAATGATAAAATGGTAATAAAATGAATTACCATTTTATTTTTCACTGCTCCCAGCAGTGTTTGTGGGCAGGGCCATTGCTGCTGACTGGCAGCAGTGGAGTGGTGCTCATTCCAGCAGTTTACACTGTGCAAGTCACTTTGGACGGCTGTCTTGTGACGGCCAGCCTGACATGCACAGTGTAAACCTCTGTACCTAGCTGTCTTAGACAGCTGGACGAAGAGCAGTCACATGCACCCAGTGACTGCAGGAGCGTAGAGGCAGCCTGATCCAGCCAAACCTGGCTTGCTATCATGCTGCTCATCTGCAGTATGAAAGCAGCATCCGGATTTGCAGAAGGGGGTTGGCTGAGGCTCCACAAGGTGCTGTTGCGCTGACAGCATTCAAGAGGAAAACGAGAGGAGGAAGAATCGTAGGTAAGTGCATTTTTTATTTTCTTATGTTTTTGGCCCACTGACAGGCACTGTGAGAAACTCACATTGCCTTGAGCCTTAACTCCTGAGCTCTCAATCACGGCCCATTATAAATCTGTTAATGAGCCATGATTGAGAGCTTTGGACTTTGAGCCTAAATGCATTGTGATTTATTGCCATGCCTGCCACTGTGTTTGGCTCTCCGTCTGCTCCACGCCCCTCCACTGTTGAGGGTCACCAAGCACCACTGGTGCACTCCTCTGAAGAAATAGGAGAAATCCTGAAGTTTTGGGCTCTTCCTGACTGCAAACGGGCCTGTTCACACCAAGGTTTTGCGCTCTGTGATGACAGCTAACGTGAAACTCCGGTGTAACCGACGCTGCAAACTACAGCGACCGCCAGCGATGACCAGCAACCCAAGATCTGCACTTTCTGCTACAGCATCACCAGCCCACGGTGACCACCCACGCGAAGCTGCAGCAATAACCATTGGTGATGGGCAACAGGATCTTCGTGCTATAGTGCTGACCACCCACGACGCCCCGCCTGCTTTTCGTGCTACAGAGATAACCATCCGCAACAATCGCCATGCTCCTCGAAGGCCTCTTGCACCCGCAAATTGGGTTCTTTGAACCAGGCTTTGAGAAGGTAACTTTTTCAGCACGACTAACCTGTTCCCTGTATGTGGCTCACACTCCATTACAGTCAGCCTGAACTTGTGACTTTACGCCAACCTAGCATGACCAGATAACCGCGAATGGCGCTTTGCGCTTTTGGGCACTGTACTTACCTAACTTTTTGAAATTATATATGTCTGGTTCTTCTGATTGGATTTTTGTCATTTTGAACTCAAATTATTTATTAAATTTTAATCTAATTTTCTAAATTAGTATGGGATTTTTATTGGGTTATGTTTTCACTTTATTACTGGTTTTGTGCTGCATTAATACTTTATACATTGCATCGAAGTTAAGTTCGACTGCTTTTGTGCCAAGCTATCAAAGGGTTAAGCACAAGATAATTTACTGACTATTGTGGTTCACACTGACAAGGACTGTGGTTGTTACTTGAGAAGGGGTTAACAACACCACCTCAACTAATAACCTAATTTTTCACATAGGGTATAAGAGTTTCATGTAATGTGAGTTAAGAAAAATAGCATGCAGTACATTGTTTGGTTTTTATTCCCTGTGACTGTAGATAGTGCTTTGAATTTATTCGTAGGCAGGGTGAGAGATCGAAAATACCTCTGTATCGTCTCATTAAATCTAGGCTGGTGTCCCTCCTGCCTATGTGCCTCACAATCAAGGCATTTTTTCAGGCAATATATTTATTTCATAAAAGTGAGTTAAATTATTGAGGGTCTGGCTGATGTACATTTCTCTGTGTACTTCCGAGGAGGGAAAGTGGAAGCCTTCAGGCGGGAAACAATGTTGAACAGCCAACATTCATTCCTGTCATTGTGCTTTATGGATCACACGTTTGATTTGATATTTGCTAACAAGGCATTCCTCCAAATTACGGCTCGCGTAGATGCCTGACCTTTTTTTCCTCATTTTAAAGTTTCATAATAAATATGTTGATATTTGTGCAAACGTCGCTGACAGAAACTTGGCATTCCCATGAATAGTTAGACAATTTCCCATGTCACGCCAGCGGAATCTCAGTGGTAAAGCTGTCAATGATACGACAGGTAACATTTATAAGAGTAAAATATAACATTTCACTTTAGAGCGCTGTCTGTTTTATTATTCTATTATATGCATGTTGGGCTCCTTCAACCTACTCAAGAAAACACTGTCTACATTGATTCCGAAATGAATGCCAAATGCAGACAGCACTTAGTTACAATTTGAAATGAGATTTACTTTAGAAAGCAGCAACAAACGGTATTCTTCAAGCATAGCACATGCATTATTGTATCTCTGCAAATTGTCCACATTTCATTTTTAGATTACAACTTCTCCTTTAAATGTCAGACCCCTGCAACCTATCAATACTTAACTTTTTTTATTTTCATAAAACCTTTTAATGAAGGCATGTTCTAAGGCAGATGCAAGAACTAAACCCCGCTATATGAAACCATTTATCGTGAACAACGCAATCACAATTCCACCAGTACATTACTCTTACACATCGCATATGACAAGAACAACATTGATGAGATACCTCTACAGGGGTCAACAGAAATCACATCACCATTGACCTCACTGATGACTCCTAGCTCCTCTGCAACTCAGAATCCACTGAGCTCAACCTCAAATATGCACGTTTCCCGATCTCGTCGGCTCACAGGGGCTTTGTACACAGAACAGTGTTGGCCAGGTGCTACATTCATCCGCCCCCCGCTCCTTCAGTTCGCGGGGCACGGCCAGCCATGCCAGGGGCACACTGGGATCAGAACCTGGCTTTGAGCCATTGTCATAAGCCATGTCACCAGTGATGCTATCAATAATGTTTGAGGTGCCTTTGATCATTTCATCTTATGTCAGCAGAGATGTTGTGTGAGGTCATGACAACTGATAGGTTATCAGTAAAGTGCAAGGTCATGAGCAGTGCATGGCAGGATCGTGCTTTGATATCATTTTTTTTTTTAAGTTTAAACAAAGAAACTTTATTTTGGAAGAGATATAATCAAGTATAAATAATTAGATAAAGTAACAGCAATTCAAGATCAATAATTAAAAATAAATAAAAATAATTGCAAATGGAAAGAAAAAAATATTGTAACTGGAAATAAGGGGGGAGCGGGGAAGAGGAAAAAAGTACAACAGTAATTATGATAAAATGCGCAATATAAAAGTAGGAGGGCTTAATACAATATAAAAAGATATCAACATTTTATAGAATAATAGCTGTAATAATGTATTAAAGGAAGAGGAGAAATAGATTATATGGATAAATAAATAAATATATACATAAAAAGTCAATAAAAAACAATTCATGGTGGTTTGGGAACTTCTTCCAATAAGGGGTGATGTTGAGTAGATTTTTTGCTTATCAATACTTAACTTCATGTAACTCACCTATTAATACCGCCAAACAAAGCATGGATTCACTTCTCCTCCCTCTAAAGATCCCACCTAAGTCCTATTAATTTAATCTGCCACATTAAAACTGGATTAAATGCATGAAATATTTTCCTTAAGAGTGCAAGAATAATACTAATAACCAACAATAACCACAATAACACAAAAACGACTAACTTTTCATGGTTCCTCCACACAGAGTCTACTTGATTATGCCATAGTTTCCTATCAAATGTTTGGGGCTTTTGATAAACTTACTGTCTGTCTCACCAGTATGAGTGATCATTGCATAGTAGGCACATCTGTGACACTTAGTTTCCAGAAGTTAGATTATGAGAACCCCTAGGTGGGCAATGGTCGCTCTTTTGGACAGTCAAGAACATGGCTGCTGTAAGTGCAAAGATTAAGGGAGTTTTAGGAGATCCTGGTGGACCCATTTATGGTTACTCTATTTCCTTTTTTGAGTACCACATGGAAGAGTTCTGCAAATTGGGCTCTAGGTCAGACGGTCCTCAGCTGCAGAAAAAGTGCAAATCCTCACTTAAGGTATTGAATCAGGAAATAAACACCCTAATAAGATATGGCCAGGTATTGCCGAGTCCCCTCCCAATAGTTGAATTGGGGACCTCCAAACTCCCCTCCAGACAGGAATCCCGGGATGGTTGTTTCGACCCCCCCCTCTTTCCCCCGAGGCACTGATAATAACTCATCCAAACACAGAACTTGGATTAGGGGTCGGATAACCCCGGCCGTATTTTATTAAAAATTAATAAATCATAATTAAAAATTCTTGACACAATTTTAATACGCAGAAAATCCAAACATTTTCAATAACATTTCAAATACACATATTTACACATTTTTATGGCTAACCTTCATGAGTCTAATACATAGCCATACCTAACCTAAAACTGGATTGTTTTCTGCGTATCCCGGATGAGCCTACGTGCAAGGTCATGACTGTTCCCAACTACTTGCCAGGTCCCCGTTTATTGGAGTGACCTTGCGCAGGAGGCCTGTTTGCCCATTAGAATCCTTTCCGCGGGCACCCCTTACGCTCTTCAATACCACCTCCCAGGGACTGATGTTATGCCACGTTGGCGTCCATGCGCCTGTGCAGGGGTTGGCCCAAGGGGCTTGCTGGAAGCGGAACTTCCTACCCCCGCACCCTTCAGCCTACCGGCCTAGGCGCCCCCTGGAGTGTGATGAGGGACCAATGTCCTCCCGCCAGGCGTCCCCCTTAAACAATGGGATGTAAAAATTGACCTAGCAATCAGGACCTTACCACAGACCAAGGATACTCAGACATAAAATACGACAAGCATAATGGACGTCGCCCTGTAAAATAAACATACCGATATGACAATATTTGGCACAACCTTCAGTAACTGAAAAGAACATTTACAACATTCAACCTGGAAAGAAAAACGTTAAACAAACGCCTGTACAAAAATACTTCCTAAACCTCGTTGCCTCAGGGGATGGTGGGTGGGGAAAAGAAACAGGGGCTTCCTAAAAGCCTCCGGTACATGGAGATGGCAAATAGCAGCTGTTTTCAGAAGCGGAGCAGCGAGGAAAAGACCGTGCCGCCACTCCGCGCTAAAGGAGCCTGGCCCCCACAACTGGATTAAACAGGTCCCGGCAAGATCCGGGACCCGTTTTGCTTATGTTGCCCTGGAAGCGCTTGATCTGCTTCCGGGGTATGGCCGTCCGTCCAATTGCTGCGCGCGAGGGGCGGGTGCCGGCCGCGTCATCGCCGTGCTGTCCCGCCCCCGCAGGAGAAGTGTCCCGGGAACCAGCACAACCGCCATATTGGCGGCGTGACCGAGTTCCCGGTGGCGCCTTGGTATATGGCCAGGTATTGCCGAGTCCCCTCCCAATGGTTGAATTGGGGACCCCCAAACTCCCCTCCAGACAGGGATCCCAGGATGGTTGTTTCCAAACCCCCCCCTTCTTTCCCCCGAGGCACTGATAATAACTCATCCAAACACAGAACTTGGATTAGGGGTCGGATAACCCAGGCCGTATTTTATTAAAAATTAATAAATCATAATTAAAAATTCTTGACACAATTTTAATACGCAGAAAACCCAAACATATTCAATAACATTTCAAATACACATATTTACACATTTTTATGGCTAACCTTAACATGAGTCTAATACATAGCCATACCTAACCTAAAACTGGAATATGTACATTTTGTTTTCTGCGTATCCCGGATGAGCCTACGTGCAAGGTCATGACTGTTCCCAACTACTTGCCAGGTCCCCCATTAACGGATTGACCTTGCACAGGAGGCCCGTTTGCCCATCAGAATCCTTTCTGCGGGCACCCCCTACGCCCTCCAATACTACCTCCCAGGGACTGATGTTATGCCACGTTGGGGCCCATGCTCCTGCGCAGGGGTTGGCCCAAGGGGCCTGCCAGAAGCGGAACTTCCTACCCCCGCACCCTTCAGCCTACCAGCCGTAAGTGTCCCCTGGAGTGTGATGAGAGACCACTGTCCCCCCCAGGCGTCCCCCTTAAACAATGGGATGCCTACTAAGAGATGTAAAAATTGACCTAGCAATCATGACCTTACCGCTACAGGCCAGTATAGTTGACCGACTATCTGGCCCCCTATCCACTGCTGACACGAAGGTTATGCCCTGTTAGTCGCCCCTAACATCCAGGCTAGCACATTCTCCAGGAAAAAATCATTGCCCAGTTTAGAAAGGTGAAACCCCATCCTGCAGAGAAAACCGCTCCCCCCGGATGCAACCATGTGCAATCGTCTGCAGTTTGGGAGACCGGAAAATCTTATCAATCCTGTTATTAATCCTCTTTATGGAGTGATTCAAAGCCCACACAGACTCACTCCCCCGCCATTGGAACCTCGGGATCATGTGAGACCATATTAATACTGCCTGTGGGCACTGCTTGGCCAACCATCCTACTTCTGTGATTATTGCCTCCAGCACTACTTTCCTACCCATGTGTACCAGGTCATTGCCTCCCAGATGTATTATTACAGCAGCGGGTGTCGCTGGGGACCTAAGCAGCAAAGCACCAACAACATTACGGAACTGACTCAATCGCAATCCCCCCTGACCGTGCAATGACACCTTAAAACCCGCCTGGCGGGCCCTGTCTGCGAAATTTCCTGGGAAAAAATGTTGTTTCGACCTGCTCACATATGAATGGCCTACGATCCAGACTTCTCTGTGGCCTGGCCCCCAGGCGGGTACCTGGAGTGGGCGACGCTCAGTTGACCGGCGGACGATGGCTAGCTCCCCTCCTGCGTCACAGGACGTGGAAACTGCAGAGAAGTGAAACAAGACCAAACATTAGCAATGATACTTAGAGTAAATGTAGCCGCACATATCGCTTGTAGCAGTCCGAAGACCAACGCCCTATTCTTTGAACGTCATGTCCCATCAGTCCCCGAGCCGTGGCTTCAGTGGCTGCCCCAATCCTGAAAGAATGGATACCAAATTTGGATGCATCCAGGCCTGCCGCCCCCAGCGCCAATGCCAAAATCCTCCCAAACTGAAACCTCGCGAGGGGAGTCCCATCCGGGTGGATTAATAATGGCCCCCCTGCGCCCCGTGGCCTGCTGGCCATATACGTCTCCAGGTTGCCCACCGGACAGCATGAGCTCCATAGAGCTTTGTGCAAGATAACATGATCCCCCCTCCCGTTCTGATCCATTTTTGGTCTGGGGATTGATAAGGATACTGACCCTGCCTGTAGCTGAACATGGGCAAAATGCATCCCACCCTGCCAATCGTGTTTATTACATGCCACCAATTCCCCAAACCTGAAAGCGCCATAGAAGGCAAGGGAAAAAGCAGACCTGAACAGTTGGACCTCACTGGTGGATCTACATACTTTCCCCAATGCCTCAATGAGGGCTGAGAGCACTTCAATGCTAATCGGGTGTCTAATGTCCGGCTGGGCACTTTGCAGGCGTTGCCACCCCTTCAGAGCCCTTTGAACCAAGAATGAGCCCGTGGGATCCCTATGCCCCAGTATCTTTGCAAAAAAGGCTATTGCTGTCATGTGGCGCTTTGCGCATGCCACAGAACGCCCTCTGTCCCTCAATTACCTTATGAATGATATGACAGATGCTGGCTCATGCCATGCCCCTTCCCAGCCTTCCCCTAGAGATGCGCAGTATGCGGTAAAGGCCCCGTCATAGGCCCTCCTAGTCCTGGGTGCTAGGCTAGCTACCACGAGGTCTGGTAGGTTGGGGCACCATGCTGCCACAGATGCTCCGGAAAAGATGTGGGACAGTCCGCTGCTTCCGGATGGTAGGACCAGAAAACCTGCATCTTGAAACGAGACAATGCGTGAGCCGCGTGGTTGAGTATTCCCGGGACATGCGTAGCCCTAAACATCACATTTAGTCTCATACATTGCAGCACGATCTCTTTAAGCAAGCGAAGCATCATCTTACACTTGGCAGGCTGCTGATTGATGCATTCCACCACCGCCATATTGTCTGACCAGAAAACTACAGACTGATTGCGAAACTGGTGTGGCCAAATGGTCACAGCCACCAAAATGGGGAATAGTTCCAGAAATGAAATGTTATTTGTTACACCAGTGTCAACCCACCACGCGGGCAAATGTTGCGTCACCCATTGAGAACCCAGAATGGCTCCAAAACCCTCACTCCCTGCAGCGTCTGTCATGAGGCCAAGTTCTGGACTGGACCTGGCCGGGCTGGGCCATACTACTGTGCCATTGAAATCACGCAGGAATGCCATCCAAATCCGCATATCCTGCTTAACCTCGCTGGACAACCGAGTGTGGTGATGCTTTTCTTTCAGCCCTGACATTGCCTGTGTGTTGGAACGTGAGAAGGGGCGGGCCATAGGGATGATTCTTAATGCAAAATTCAGCATACCCACTGCCATCTGTAGTTGATGCAAAGTGACCTCTTCTTTGCGCAAACATTCTGCCAATGCTAGCGTGAAACCTTCTACCTTACTCAAAGGCAAGTGTGACACACCCTCAATCGAATCCAATTCTATGCCCAGGAACTCAATTTGTGTGGCCGGCCCAACTGTCTTTCCTTGAGCCAGGGGGACACCAAGGTCCCTCATGAGTGCTCAAAATGCTTCTAAAGCCCTGCCACACTCCTGTGACTGTGGTGCCCCGAACAACAAGAAGTCGTCTAAGTAGTGCAATACCCAGTGGTGCCCGGTCACCTGCCTGAAAACCCACTCCAGAAAAGAGCTGAATTTCTCAAAATATGAGCAAGAGACCAGGCACCCCATTGGCATGCACTTGTCCATGTAGAACTTCCCCTCTAGCTGGAACCCCAAAAGATGGAAATCCTGTGGATGGACTCGTAGCAAATGGAAGGCAGATTCTATGTCAGATTTTGCTAGCAAAGTGCCTGGGCCAAGCGATTGCAGCACTGCAATCGCCTGATCCAATGATGCGTATCTCATGGTGCACAGGGCCCCATCAATAGCATCATTCAGTGACTGGCCCCTGGGAGCAGATAAGTTATGGATCAATTGGAGCTCCTCCTGGTCCTTTTTGGGCACTACACCCAGAGGTGAGCAAACAAAATCATCAACAGAGATTGAGTCAAAAGGACCCGCCAGCCTCCCCAAACGCAGTTCCTTCAACACTTTATCTATTGCCACTGACATGTTCTCCCTCACTGACTGTTGATTGCGGCAGTAAGAGACCCCAGAATACCCAGGAGCAGGAATCCTGAAACCATCCCTGAATCCCTCCAACAACAACTGGGCTGTGTTTGGGCAGCAGTATTTATTTAGCCAGCGAATCAAAGCCATTGTGTTTATGGGTGAGTGTGCCTTAGTAAGTAAGAAACCCTCATTCCTGTTTTTACCGCCCTTGTCCTTTGATTTCTTGAAGCATTTGGATTCTGGGTGGGAGGATAATCCACAGAAAGAGCAGGCATGCCTGAATTTAAATGAACCATTGGGCCTAGTGCATGTCCGTTTGTTGAAATCCCAACACACTCCCTTCCTGCTACCCCCACCCCCGCTATGGGGTCTACCTGACTGAAAGGACTGCCCTCTTGGTGCATCCTGGCTTGGGCTTTTCATGTGCCTCAACCCCATAATCACATCCATTTGATCCCATGTTAGTGTCGGGTCAGAGGCCTTCGCCCTTCTAAATTCCATGTCATATTCCTTCCAACACATTCCCCCATACTCATCATGTGCACATGTGATCCTATTCTGATAGCACACCAATTCAGCGCCCAACCCTGGGAATTTCTCTACCATTATCGCATGGAAGTTTGAAAATGCCTTTATCCAGTTAATTAAGGTTTCATCAATCTTTTTTCTAGTGGGTCAATTGCCCCAATCCCTTGGGTGAGCCCATTCCCTTAACTTTTTAGCCTCCTCCCTCTCCCTCTCCCTCTCATCCTCAGGCAATGTTCTGGCTATCTCCAATTCAGAAAGCTTCTCAAGACAGCTCTGTTCTAAAAACTGCCCCGTCAGCCTTCCTGCAGCACTGTTCGAAGCGCAGAGATACCCCTTCGGGGGTGATTCAGGTGCTATACAAAACCTATAAATAAATAAATAAATAAATAAATCCTTGTCAACTAACAAAGAAAACATGTTCACATTTCCAGATTTGCTCTTTCACATCCTGTGCGATGTGCCTCCCCAGACGCTCTCTGGCTGTGCGCATCTCCCCCAAACCTAAACTTGGTAACACTTGGACTGTACCTGCAGACGTGCCTGCTTGCGTCTTTGCATGTTCAGATCCTGCAGTTGTGACCGGTTTGGGGAGCTCTGGGCCACTATTTTCGCTCCCTGCGCTCTTTTGCCCTGCCCCGCTGGCAGGCCCTACAACTGCTGGTGAGCCCGTCTCAACCGTCTGTGGCACCACCTGCTTAGCCCTTCCTACCTGCTCTACCAAACTCTTGGCCCTCTCCACTGCGTCCCCTTCAGCTAACAGGGCCCCACTGCCCGCAGAAGGAATTACTGTCCCTGCCTTGGCTAGCCATGGGAGCACTGCAGCTAGATTTGCTACTAAATCAGGTTGACATGGAACCAAACTAGGGGTACCGCAGGGGGGGTACCACTGGCTGGGACAGAGCCCCCTCTAAACCAAGACCCCCCGGTGAGCTAGGCTGACTTGGGCCAACAGTGCCCCCGGTGGTGTCACTCCCACTGGCATTGATCCATTCCCCTCCTCTGGCTGTGCCCCCCCAGCTGGGACTGAAAGTCCTGGAATTGCTGGGCTTGGCAAATCTGCTGGAACAGCCCCCCGCCCCCACGTTTAGGCTTGGATCTCTGGGGTACTGGAGGGAAAGCCGCCCTGGGTGACACCCCAGAATGCCTGGGCCTGTCCTGAGCTTCCTCCTGCCCATCCACTCTCCTACGTAGCTCTGCCACGGTCTGACCTGACCCAAATCATTCATTGTGCGCATCATTGTTGCCATCCACTCCTCCATTCGAGTTGAGACCTGCCCCCTCTTTGCCTTGGGTGCCATAGCTAGAATTAATCCTGCTCAATAAATGCCCACCTAATAGACTGGCAACCCAGCTTTTGCCTATAGCTTATTGCACTGGTCAAAAACCCCTAGAATCACTGCACTACAATCAGGGTAATGTGGGCCTAGGCCAAGTGCCAAACCTCAATAACCCAGACTGCCCCAGCTAATAAAATTGCTCCTGCAACAAGCCAAACCTCACTCCTTCCCACTTCAGTGTGGCACTACCAATCCTCCTGCAACAAGCCTACCTTACATGCCAACCCTTGGGGCACAAACTACAATGGTCTGGTCTGGGACAATGCCCAAACCCTTACCTCCTCTTCGGATGAGCCACCGCAGGCCCCCGGTCTGCCACCAGCACCCCCACAGCCAGAGCCACTCCCACAAGCTAATCCAGTGGGTCGGGTGAGTATGTACTCTAATGCGAGTGGCTTCCGGCTGCGGTGGAATGCAGGCCTACCAGGGGTGCCAAGAAGAGAGTCCTTAGCTGTCCTGCTTTTCCTTGCGCTGAAAAACGATCCGAAAATGCCCCTGCAGATGTTCCCAGCTGTCCGCCTGTTGTCAGCAAAAACCTGCAGAAGGAAACAAGAACAGAAAAGAAACAGGGGCTTCCTAAAAGCCTCCGGCGCATGGGGATGGCGAATAGCAGCTGTTTTCAGAAGCGGAGCGGCGAGGAAAAGACCGTGCCGCCACTCCGCGCTCCTTTTTTAAAGGTGCCTGGCCCCCACAACTGGATTAATCAGGTCCCGGCAAGATCCGGGACCCGTTTTGCTTACAACCGTCCAATTGCTGCGCGCGAGGGGCAGGCGCCAGCCGCGTTATCGCCGCGCTGGCCCCGCCCCCAGCAGCAGGTGTCCTGGGGACCGGCACAACCGCCATATTGTCAGCGTGACCGAGTTCCCGGTGGCGTCTTGGTAAAACATAATTTGCTGTTTTCTATGGTCAGACATCATGAAATTGACCTCCTTAAGCAGCTGCGAACTCATCACAAACTCCACTAAAGTAGGAGGGAAAGTGATCTGAAATGGATCAGTTTAAGAGTGGCTGCAAATTCGAAGACTCCAAGAAGTATTTGCGTTTGATCGCAGAATATTGCGATTCTAGGGTGAAAGCACAGGCAATACCTATTTCCTAAAATGCTTAGTTGAAATATATCTCCCAGTTGTATGCTTGTAATATTGAGTTAGATAACTTTGTGATTCTTTGTGTGGATGAGGTGCTGTATTCAGAGTATGGTGCTCCTACTGCTGACGTTATTGTGGGGTTTATAGAGAAGGCCAGAACCTCTGGTGGTTTGGAGCCTGATGAGGTTCTCATTGTGGTCATAAAAATGGAGGCCATGGCTTGGGGAGCTTTCCTTACCCTATTATTTAATTATTGCTATTGTTCTGGGAAAAATCCCCAATCATGGCAGGGTAGTTTAAAGTACTGCTGTATAAGAAGGGCCCTAAATCCTCCCTGGCAAGTTTCAGACAGATAGCACTGCTGGACGCCTCTGGCAAATTGTTTGCCAAGAGTGTGCTTACTCATTTACGGCAGTGGGTTGAAGACCAGAAGATAATTCTCCCAAACAGGCCGGTTTCAGGAAGAATCATAGCACATTCGGTAGTGAAAAAATACACCATTTCCTGAGGTAGGCCAGTTTATTTGGCGTTTATTGATTTCTCCACAGTGTTTGACAGAGTTGATCGTCGGATGCTGTGGAGAAAGATTCTCTAACTGGTTGTTCCACCCCATCTTTTGGGGCTTATAGAATTACACACGGACACTTGGTGTTAAATCCTGAGGGGTGGGCCGCAGGAGTTATCCCGTAAGTTTAAAACCCGAAAAGGTATTAAGGATGGTTGCTTGTTGGCTCCTCTTTTGTTCTCTTTATATATTCACGACCGCCCAGGCACCTTGAACCAAGTGAGGGGAGATCCACTGAGAATTGGGGCATTGTCTATTGGGTCTTTACTGTACGCAGATGATGTAGCCATTATGGATCTTACCCCTATTGGCTTGCAGCACCATCTTGAATCTTTATCAAAGTATGCAGAAGCCCATTTTCTGATGATCAACATCTCCAAAAGCAAAGTCTTGATCTTTCAAAGGAGTAGAGCAAGAATAAAGAGGAATTTTAATTGATATCAGGGTATTGACAGATTGCAAATAGTGATTCTTATCTTTATCTGGGGAAGGCCTTTTCCAAGACTTGCAGGATACTGACCACATGAAACTGTGTGCAATCAGGGCCCTTTCTCGGGCTCATGCCTTGCTCAGATTTTACAAAACCTGTGAAGATGTAATTTTGAGCACATACTTTCAGTTTATAGGGCCAAAATCTCCCCCTCTTTGTGTTATGTGTGTGAAGTGTTAGATATGAGCTATTGACACTCTTTTGAGGGGATTGAACGTCGAATCATTCGTCTGTTATGTAATGTGAATACGCTTGCAGCTCCACATGTCCTGCACCTGGAGTTTGGCCTCTTATATTCCTATTCTTTTTCCCTGGCACCGGTGTTAAGGTAGGGAAATGCATTCCTAGGTGGTTATGAGGGAACATTGTGGGCAGTTACAAAGTGAGATTTTCTCCCTTCAGAAAGGACAGAGTCCATTTTTTAGGACCTTTGAGCAGGCTAAGTCAAAGCAGAGTAATTTGGTGGTACAGTAGAGCAATCTGGAGAACAATCATCAGCCTTAATTAAGTTGAAATCTGCCCATGGGATTAGAAGGTTGGTTTTATTGCTGGGACTGGATTTACCCTTATGCATGGTTACTGGCATTTGGGACACAATCCCAAACAAGCATTTGCAATGCAATAGGTCTCGCATTATTAAAGTTTGAGCTATTGGCATTGCTAAATAATGCAACACCAATAGCTCAAACTTTAATAATGCACTGGTGGTGCGTGGGAACAAACATTAGGGTTTGCGTGACTACAGACTTTCACCATGTGTGTGGGGAACAAACTTTAGGGTTTCTGTGACTACAGACAGTCCCAAGGGGAGTGACCACACATTCACAAGATATGCAGGATCAACCTAAAAAGTAAGACTACAAACTTTCACATGGCATGCAGGAACAAACTTTACAGTTTGTATGGCTTAACTGTCACAAGGGTTGTGAGTCTAAACTTTCACAAGGTTTATGTGATAATGTGAGAGCAAACTTTCAAGCTGTCACTGGTTGAATGGGAACCATCTTTATAAGTTGTGTGACTGCATGCTTTCAAATAATGTGTTAGAAAATAATTTACCGGGGTGCGACTTCTAATTGTCACTGGGTGAGTGGCAGCACACGTTACAGGGTATGTTAGTAAATGCTTTCACAGCATGTGATAGAAACAACCTTTCAAAGGGTATGTCACCAACAAACTTAAACAAGATGCACAGCTATTTTCTCAGGGTATGATCTGTACAAATGTTAAACAGTGTGCCTCAAACTTTCACACGGTTGTCAGGAACATACTTAGCAGGGTGTGTGAGGTGAAACTTGTACAGGATATGTGACTACAAACAACGGGTCTGTGACTATAAACTGTCACAAGATATGTGACTACATTTTTTCTTAGGATGTCTGACTACAAATCTTCACATGTGGTGTGTCTACAAACTTTCACTAGGTGCGCGGCAACTAACTTAGAAGGGTGTGTGAGGCAAAGCTTGCACAAGACCTGTGACTACAAAGTGACTATAAACTTCAACGGGTGTGTGCGACTACAATTTTTCATAAGATGTATGACTACAAACTGTCACAGATGGTGTGACCAGGCACTTTCACAGGATGTGTGACTACAAACTTTCAAAGGATGTGTGGGAACAAACTTCACAGTGTGTATGATTGCAAACAGTCACGGGGCACGTGGGAGCCATCGTTACATAGTCTCACTATAACCTGTCACAGAACGAGTGACTATTAACTTTCACAGTGAGCGTCACTGAAAACTTTGACAGCGTATTGGATGTTAACCTTCGACTGGCTTACTGAGGACTGGAGCGTCAATAATGATGGCACCAGGAAAGAAGGCTCGCAAACTACCAACCCTTGGATGCACTGGGCTTCCAGAGAAACAGGTCCGAGATTCACGGAAGCTGGCTGCTGGCACCCGGATGTGGAGTGGCTGGCGCAATGGCCAAGGCACCATGTTCTGTGCCATGTAGCTCTATTACAGCTGCCACGTGCCAATCCTGGCAGGGCACATATTTCTGGGAGCCCGTGGAATCTGGTGCCGTAAAGAGGCTCTCTCTATTCACTTTTTACAGAATGTTAAAGAATAAATGGGTGTATCTGGTTAATTTCCCAACCAGAATAAAGTATCCCAGACCCGGAGCCCTCGCCCTGCCTCCACAGACAGAAAATGTAGCCACCACGTTAGGACCTAGGTCGGGATGGTCGAGCTGACAGAGATAAGAGATGGGGACACTTTAGTATTTCATTATACGGCAGGAATGAGAGGTTGGCAAACATCCATGCCAGGCATGATGGCTGGAAACGCATACGTGGCAGAGATGTGAGGTGGGCACCCATTTCTGGCAGAGAACAGATGTAGGCACACATTCAATTTCAACAACATGGCAGGACTGAGAGATGTGCATAGATTTCTGGCAGAGATGAGAGGTAGGCGCACAGTCCTACTTACACGTGGCTGTTTTAAAAGGCGGTCACACATCACAAGCAGAGCAGGGATCCCCCCAATTCTCGTCAAATGGCTGCAATGAGAGAAGAGCACACATTCAAGACTGCGTGCACAGCTGTGTGGCGGCCACTCAGTCGTGTACATGGCAAGGCTGAGAAGTGGGCACGCATCCATGCCAGCTTAGTCTTACATTCCTCGACATAGCAAGTGCCACCGGTGCTACACATTCCTATAGATATGAGGTCAGGCAGGTGGACACGCCACTGGGCGAGATGAGAGGTGGGTGCAAATTCCAGGAGGGTCTGAAAGCTGGGCAGTCGCTGGGCACACATTCCTGTACCTGGCACTGCGCGGCGGCTGACCAGTGCCCCTCCTTTGTCATTGGAGAATGGCTAGAAACAAGTGCCCCGCCCCATATCAGCGAGGTGGGGTAAGTAAACCAGGCAGGATATAGCACCCCTGTCCACGGGTTATAAGGGGGGCAGCAGTTTTGTGTCCACACATGAGTGGGAACAATTGCAGCAAGGGGGTTGAGATCCTTGTTACAATAACATAGCAGAACCCCTCTCAAAGCTAACGCTTCCTGCGCATCAGAACTCAATAAACACAACATGTGACATGAAAAACTGCTGGAACTCACCTGAGAACAGACAGCCATCTTCCCTTCAGCACCCCCCCCACACACACACGCAGGCAGAGTCAGTCTTACCTGGCTCTGGGCCCTCAGGGCAGGCCGGAAGTGTCCCCCATCATTGCTCCAGGAAGGACTGCACCGCTGCAGCTGCTCCTCGTGGAGGCGGCGGGGCTTCCTCTGCTGGTCGTGTCTGCCTTTCCTTCCACCCTAGACCTCCGCCTGTGATGTGGCCGTAGGGTGCCCAGGAGCCGAGTGTATGGAAAGGTGCAAGGCGGGCGGTCCCATGGTCTCTCCTCCCTCTCCAGCAGCAGCAGCCTAGATGTGTCAGATGTGTGTTCCTGGAGGGTGGGGAGGCACACCTACCTGCTCACTGCTAGCCACACACTGACATCCGTCTCTAGCCTGCACACACGCAAAGCGCACTGCCTATCGCCTGCACACGTGCAGCCAGTCACAGGCACGCCACTATCCACACACACTGACACCACGCCTGTCACATAAGCACAAACACCCCGCGTCTTGGCTACGCACCAGCCAACATACACCTACACCCAGCCTCAAGCTAAGAAACACACTAACACCACCTAACCTGCACACTACGAACTACACAGCAGTGGCCTGTATCTCCCCTGCACGTACCTAGCCACTCACTGGTACCCTCTTCACACCAACTCCTGCAAACTCTCCCTTGCACAACAATTCGCACACTAAGTTGCACTCATTTGCTTCCTACCGCGCTATACCTTCACACAGCCCTGCCAACGCCTGTTCCCATGTACACACTACAACTTACACGCAAAATGCCACCTATACACGATGCCATGTGCACTCCACCCGCAAACCACTTTCAAAGGCCTACACTCACCTGTACATAAATCCTTGCGCTTCCACACTGTACCCCTGAACTGCACAGACCCTTACACTCACCTGCACACAAGCCCTCCCATGTTCACCCTGTGCCTCCGGCCGGTCCCCTTCGGTACACACGCACACTTTGCACGCTCACGATGTTTACTTCCTACAAAAGGGTCAGCTCACAATGTTGATCGTATCCCTGCGCTACCTCTAGCCAGTGCAAAAGCAGGACACGTGCACAATCATGCCTACAAGGACGGACGCTGCTTCCCACAAACACTACCTTGCACCCACGCTCTCTATTTACCTTGCACTCAAGCGTTGCCAGAAACACAGAGTTTGCTTGAACACTCCCTACTGCGCACTATGTATTGCACGCTCCCTACTTTACCCCTCAAACGCGGACTTGCCCACTCACTTTCTCCGCTCTACTTTCACACTATGCTTTACAAACCAGCACTCCACTCTCCACACGCCGTAGTATGTCAAGCTCTGCAGTGAACTCTCACACTCCTATGCCTCGCACAATCAAGCTCTGCCTTGCACACTCAGTGCTTTGCACACTCACGCCCAGGTTGTTTCACGTGCGCCAGGCTCCTCTCTGCTTTGGCCCGTGCTCCGTATACGATTTGTATTTCCTCTCCCGGTTAAATTCCCCTTTCATTCTGAATCCCCTTCACTGAATATTTGTATCCAATTTCCCGGAACCGCAGTTATATTTCACTCCCAGGAGGCAAAAAAAAAAAAAAAAAGCACGGACTCGAAACCTGTGGTGCGCGCGCACCACAGAGGAGCCGAACGGGAATCGAAACTAGTGGTGCGCGCGCACCACAGAGGAGCTGGGGAGGGAGCGCGCAGCGGCAGCAGACGAACGCGCGCTGCTGCGCGTTCTGGCCACCGTCAGGAATGGGCGCGGCAAAGGCGGGACATGCGCCCGCCTTGACCAATCGCGTGCCGTCTCCATCAAAAAAGTACGCTCCAGCTAATGTGGGCTTCCGAAACAAAACCACACGCACGAGCGTGTGGGTCGCTTTCAGCCCTTTCTAAAGGTCTCAAGCTGCGCGAGCAGGGCTGCGCACTGCAACGCTAGGCGCGAGACCTAAAAAGGAAAGAAGATGTTAGCTGTGCCAGTTAAGTATTCAAGATCTGAATCACGTTCTATTTGTGTGTCTGGTGTTACAAAATGTCCGTTGTCAGATTTTAAGGCCTTTATTTATCAAATACAGCATCCATTCTGCCCTGGAGATACACAAATTTGTGTTTTTTCCAATGAATGAAATTATATGCAGAAGATTTATCAATTTTTTAGATCCTTTTTGGACATCCATTAGGGAATTGGTGTATGTCAGGTGGGTGATTTGGTTTAGAAAATGTGTTCGATCTCCTTCAAATATATATTAGGACCGTAGAGTATTCCTGGTGGTTGTCCTAAATTAATGCCATACTTATTTCTTAAGGTTGGTTTTAAAAAATTGTATTTTGCACTTTTTGCACCATGTATGTTATACTATGCACGTTGCACCTTTGTGGACAGGATATTGAATGTATTGATCAAGTTTCTATGTTATACTTGTCCTTTTACTATAGGCGCACAATTTTCTCTTTTAGTGCCTGGACCAAGCATGGGTCTATGGCCAGGTGGCATAGTATATAGAATAAATAGTTTTAGGGTCATGGAAACTGTTATGTGATGTTTGCGCATTTTTGATCATGCTCCGTCTGTTGCCTTGTTTAAAGGTTGCACTTGTAGAACTGCAATTTTAGATCTGCAGTTATTTTACATACTCTACATGGTGCTATGCATGTTGTCACTTTATATAGTAATCAATGGTTTTAAATTGATGTATGCATGAGCTTGGAGATCCATATTGATCTTAATACGTATTATGTATTTTTGATTTATTATGTGGGTGTTATGTGGACCTCCGTAGGAGTTCGGTATCTTAATGAAATAAAAACTGACGCTGACACTACTAACTCTGCTTTTCGGAGCAGCGTACTGCCAAGCGTAAAGTGTTACAATATCTCTGCAGCGATAGTAAGTACTATATAAATGCAATTACAATACAATGCAATATAGAATCCTCCTGTCTCATACTAATACTAATTCCATAACACTCAGGGGTTGGGCAGTCAATTGTATTTCAAATAGACTGCACAATAATTTCCTTAAACTGCTTGACTCTATCACACTCACATAAGACAAATTGCTATGAGTCATATCTATCACTTAGTATTTGTTCAGTCTACAGCAATAAACCACCCATCACCAAATGAACAGGCATGGAGTAACTGAAGCGATCTGCCACATGCTGCTTGCTCGCCAAAGGTGGACTTTAATTTACTACACCACTGCAGGTCCCAACTAGCCACATACTATGACCACTTTGACATCTCGCAATGGGAATCAGATATATGATGAGAGTTACAAAGTCCATCCCAGCAGTTCTCTGATCCATGTCTTCCTCCAACCTATGCCTGCTCAAGACCATAAACTTTAAAAAAGATATCTCAGAATGGTCAGCCGAGTGCAGTATCCAAGTAAGTGAACTATGAAAATAAGAAATACCATAAAGGGATTGGCAGAGTTGCTCAAAGCTGCCAGCTTACTGAAAATCATAAACTGCATTTCTGTTACTCACACTTCTTTATCCATCACACGACATCCCATAACACGAAAACCACACCTTGGTGGTCATCATGCCCTACACGGAAAGACTTCCAAAGGATCAAAACAAAGACAACACCTTACCAACCACACACCCTACACATTGTGGTGTACTACCCATGTAGTCAAGTGCCCCACATAGGGGTAGTGTAGCTTATATATAAATGTTGCAATACAATATAATATATAACCAAAGGTTAAAGTGATGTTATAGTTAGGTGTTGAACTGAATTCAAACTAACATTGAAAAACTAAAAAACAACTGAAATTCACAAGTTATAACTTGCACCCCTGCCATGCACTACTTATGACCTCACATATTACATTGCTCATAACATGTTAAATGACACCTATGATAATAACATCACTGATGACATCACTAACAACATCATTGATAACACCATAGTAAGATACATCATATAGTTATTGAGTGTACATGTGTAGATCCAAATAGTGTAAGCCCTGAATGCAAGCACAATTGTGCATGCTGACATTTATATGGTGCACTTTCTACAAATCACAAAAGTTTGGGGTACAAGTATTACTCCATGTTAAACGAGGTAAAGGCTGAGCTCTTCTGATGTGGGTTGTAGAGGTAACATTTTGAGGCACTGTAGATTGTTGAATAATGTAGAATGGGGTGTCCTGCTGAGAGGTGGTTTATCTCACACTGGCATTATAAGCATGGATGTAAGGTTGTATGCCATTGTGCCTATGTCACAAATGTTTGTAGTGTATTTTGCCAAACTACAGAGGGTTCTCCATAGGGCATTGCACAAGGTGCTTTTTCAGAGCCTAGAGGTATGTTTCAAAGTAGGCTGTGGCTTAATGCCAAAACTTGTTCCAAAAAATTCTGTGGAAAAGGCCAAACCTTCTGTTGACAACAGATTACTCACCAGTAGATATCTGGGTGCATGCCCATGTTCAAATGTTGTAATACAGTGCTATAGACAAGTTCTATAGCAAATGTGTTTATAAGTGGTTGGTATTTATTTCCAGAGCTCCACTGAAGATCTTGGGGCACTAAATATTATTGAAAAATTTAGAATGTAAGGGGGTCCCACTTAAAACTGGATTACCTCACACTGGCATTGTAAGCATGTCTGTAAGTCTTTACCAAACTATGGAGTGTTGTCCATAGGGCCTTACGGAAGATATCTTTTCAGTGGCAAATGCATAAATGCCAACCTTTTGACTTAAAATTGTGCGTCATGTGAAGTCTTTAAGTAGGTAATGCCATTAAGGTGATTAGAAAATTGTCACCAAGTGTAACATGTTGAATTACTTCAAGCCCACATACCCTGTTGGATACTGTCACAATGAATTGTGATGTCATCAATGATGTTATTTGAAACTGTAGAATCAATTTTAGCTTATGTTCCATTTTGTGTCACTTGATATGAACATGCAGGACGTCTACAGGCCTTCTGACCTGTGCTCAACTCACAGTAACCGCAAGGCCTTGAGAAATATGAAAAGCCCGAGTATACATGAAAAACTGCTACTTTGTCTCACATATTGAAATTCATACATCAGTACCTGTAAGAAATTGGGTTATTAGTTGAGAGGGGTGGAAGCTTCAATCAAATAATAAATGCAATCCTTGTCAGAGTGAACCACTAAAGTCACTAAATAACGGTGTACTTAACCCAACGCTAGCTTGGCACTAAAGGGTTTAACATTAGCAATGTGTAAAGTATTTTATGCAGCACTCAAACAGTTGTAAAGTGAAAACACAAGACAATAAAATCACAAACCAATTTAGAAAACTAGAGTAACATTTAATAAATCAATTGATACCAAAATGATAAAACTCCAACCAGCAGATCAGAGATATGAGTGTTTAGATTCTTAGGTGAAAATATCATCAAAAATCACAAAGCACCACTTGCGGCTACCTGGTCGCATGTGACCAGAATGAAGTCATAAGTTCACACCAACTGCAATTGAGCACGGGTCTACCAGGTCCAGCCCGCTGAAGAGTTATCTTCTCAAGTTCATGCGAGGAGCTGCTATTTGCCTTGGTGGGGTGTGATGAATGAGCCACTCGTGTAGTCAGATATCCTGTGATGATCATCGAGCAGCACCATCTCAGATCTGCTTAGCGTATTATTATACAATGTAGACTGATATTAGAAGTAGGGCAATGCTTGCGACAGGCTTTGACATGATCTCATGTTACCTTGCATACTAATTCTCCTCTTTAAGCGCATAGAATAGTGTTTGCATAAGCGACTCCATTTTCTTGACTGTCGCCATTTTCTGAGCTTTGCAAGGTGGGGAGGGCATGTTTTGCTCTCCATCTGTTTTTCACACTTCACTGACCAGAAAGAACTGGATTTTATCAAGAGGAATATGCGCGGTCTCTCTCGGAGCCATAATACGGCTGGTATGGCCTTGACGCAGACTGGTACAAGCTTTCTCATGAGAAAAGAGGGTGAGGTTTGCTAGAAGTCTCGTCCTACATTTTTTTGTATTAAAGGGGGAGGCTTTCGACAGCCTGACGGAAGTTCACGCCGTGGAACAGACGTGTTGCCGCGGAAGAGTGGGGACTTGTGTCTCGACTGGAACTTCTGCCCGGCCCAAGAAACAGACTCCCCTGGGCGAAGTGAGGCGGAATGATGAAGCAGTCGGTGAGGTGTCTCTGCTAATAACTGTCTCTTGATTCTTTACTGATGCTTTCCTTTCCTTCTTATTTTCTGAGTCTTACATCCATACACATATATATTTCTACGTATATATTCATTTTTGATTGCTTATTTCAATCAGTTATTTGCTAGTTGGAAGTCTGCCATGATTAATGCATTCGGCCTATCCTTGATTGAAGTATTGTGTTAATAAATATATTCCATATTTATGAATTCGTCTTTTCCTTATTGTAGGAGGTGATGAGAGTGCCCTCCTGGCAAGTGATGCGCAAAGTATATCTCGCTCTAGGAAAGTGTTGTGTGTTTTACCTTGATCTAGAGGAGGCCTATGTGAATTTGTTTTCTTGCCTTGCCTTTGGAAGAGTGTTGAAAGTTTGCCCGCCTTAGGAAGTGCTGTGCATGTGTGATATTCCATAAGTTTGGAACTGATATTCTCGCCCTGGGGAAGTGACGGTACATACCTTGGTCCAGGGGAGATCTGAGATTACCTTTCATTACATTTTGGCGTCGTGACTCACAGGATCCAAGGGATGGAATTAAGGGGAAAAAGAACTATGTTTTCTAGAAAATCGAAGGCCGACTCCCAACTACCTTTTGAAATTCCCGGATGGGAAATGACTCCATATGAGATGCTTGCCCATGAGTGGGCTAATTGTGCTGGATTAGTGAGAATTGGAGTGCGTGTTTGGCTGACGTTGAGACCAGCCCAAGTGGTTGCGTGTTTGCAGAAAGTGCCTATACAGAAAGGAGAAGAACTCTCTACATTAGGAAGGAGGGGTTGGATTCTCCTAAATGCTTACAGAATTATGCATGAAAAATGTGTCAAATTGCAAAATGAGTATGACAAATTAGAGAAACAAAGTGTTGAAAATAGGAATGCTTCTACATTGTTAACTTGCCAGAATAAATTGTTGTTGGATAAGTTAGAGACTTATCAGACTGTAGCCGAGAGAGTCGCAGTTCGTATTGCTAAATACAAGTATAGGAATAGAAGAGGAAGAGTTAATAAAAGAAAAGTGCATTTAGCTATTTCAAAGGCTGGAATTGATTGGAATCCTGAAGAGTGGGATGGGAATATTTGGGATTCTTCGGAGTTTCGGACTCGAGACGGAGAATGTGATAAAGTTGATGAGCCCGTTCAGACTAAGAAAAAGGATGAGGCAGTGGAGCGTAAAAGAGTGGTTCAAGCGCAACCTATTTACCGCCGAAAGATTCAAGGTAGTCCGAATTTTCCACAGGGAGTGTCCATGGATAGTATGGAAGATTTTACTCAGCAGGAGATTAATGATATTTGAGATAGGTTTCGGCAGAAGCCTGGGGAAACATTACTTGCATGGATGGTTCGCATTTATGACTTGGGAGCTGCTGGTGTGATGTTAGACCATGGAGATGCAGTCAAATTTTGTACGCTTAGTTTAGATTCTACAGTACAAGAACACTTTAGAAATTATACTGATGGAGACCAGACTAGTTTGTTACAATTGGCTGTGACTGGATGCAGTCACAAGTACCCGACAGAGTCAGATTGGCCAGTGAATGAGAAACCTGGTATACTCTGAGAGACGATACAGAGATTGAAAGAGGAGGTGATGAAGACCTCTATTTTTCCTAGATCAGGCACATAGGCTCATGGAAAGAGTGTTGAATACGTCTGTGCGAAATAAAATAATTCATACCGCTCCTCCTGCTTACAAACAGGTGATTATGACATTATTGATTAACCAGACTGGTAACACCTTGGCTCAGGTGGTTGAGGCAGTTCGTGAGCTAGGCGAACTGGGTGAGTGGATAAAAACAGAGAGACCTTCTAGGTCTGAGAATCGTACGGACAATAACAGGCTGTCTAGAAGAGATTTGTTCCTGGCCCTACTAAGTGACGGTGTGGAGAGAGAACTGATGGGGCAGATTACCTACTCCAAGTTTGTGGAACTTGTACTGAAAGAGAGGTTTAGATAAGAAAGAAGGAAGCAGGAAGGTCCATAAACAGGATAGAGAGCAAAAACAATCTGACCACGAGTGACAATGAAGCGCCGGAGAAACCGCGCCGGGACAGGGGAGAAACCCCGCCTGGAGGGGAGGAATCTGCCTTCTCCGGCAGAAAGGCTGAGAGAGATTTGGAAGATGATTGGCTTGTGAGGGAGAGGAGAACGGCAGAAGATTTTCTTCCTCGCAAATACGACAGTGTATATCTTGATTTGTCTTGGGCAAAAGACCAACACAAGACAGACTAGGAAATTGGTCAAGCTCCGGTACAGAGGTGGGCTCGCAAAGATAACAGACCTTACGTTGACATAGAAATTCATTGGAGACATCGTAATGTTCAGAAGGCCCGAGCATTAGTAGATACTGGAGTGGAGGCACTTTGATTCATGGAAAACCGAAGAAATTTAGTGGACAGTATTTCACCATTACAGGTTTGGGTGGAAAAGAGACCCCGGCAGTGCAAACAGATATTCATTTGAAAATAGGGAGGATACCAAAGAAAGAATATACAATCAATCAATCAGGGGTTTGTTAAAGCGCGACTACTCACCCGTAAGGGTCTCAAGGCGCTAGGGGTGGGTGCAGGTTCCATCCATCAAGGAGGGGGTCTGTCGAAGAGCCAGGTTTTGAGGTTTCTTGCGAAGATGGGGAGCGATGTTGTCTGTCTGAGGTGGAGCGGAAGGGCGTTCCATGCTTTGGCCGCGAGGAAGGAAGGAGCGGCCTCCCGATCTGGTCTTTCTGGTGCGGGGGACCACGGCGTAGGAGAGCTGGGCTGATCGTAGGGTCCTTTGGGGTGCGTGGAATTTGAGTCGGCTGTTCAGGTATGCTGGTCCGGTGCCGTGGAGGGCCTTGTGTGCGTGGGTGAGCATCTTGAAGGTGATTCTCGCCTCGACAGGGAGCCAGTGGAGTGTGCGCAGGTGCTGGGAGATGTGGCAGTGTTTTGGCAGGTTGAGGACCAGTCTTGCGGCGGCGTTCTGGATGTTCTGTAGCTTGCGGGTGAGGTTTTTGTTTATTCCGGCGTAGAGTGCGTTGCCGTAGTCGAGTCTGCTGGTGACCAGGGCGTGGTGACGGTCTTTCGGTGTTCGAGGGGATCCATTTGAAGGTCTTACGAAGGAGGCGGAGGGTGTGGAAGCAGGAAGACGAGACAGAGTTGATCTGGCGGTCCATTTTGAGCTCGGAGTCCAGGATGATTCCCAGGTTGCGTGCGTGGTCCGTGGGGGTTGGCGGGTTTCCGAGGGCGGGGGCCACCAGGTGTCGCTCCAGGCATCGGGGTTTGGGCCCATGATGAGTACTTCTGTTTTGTTGGTGTTTAGTTGTAGGCAGCTGTTTTTCATCCATTTGGCGACGGCTTCCATGCCTTCTCGAAAGTTGCGTCTGGCGGTGTTGGGCTCGTTGGATAGGGAGAGGATGAGCTGGGTGTCGTCTGCGTATGACACGATGTTGAGTCCGTAGGTTCTGACGATGGGGGCGAGTGGAGCCATGTAGACGTTGAAGAGCGTCGGGCTGAGGGAGGAGCCCTGGGGGACTCCGCAGGTGGTAGGTGTGGGGTCCGAGAGGAAAGGGGAGTCTGACCCGCTGCGTCCTGCCGGAGAGGAAGGAGCGGATCCAGTCGAGGGCCTTGTCCTGGATTCCTGCGTCGTAGAGTCTGCGTATTAGGGTGCGGTGGGAGACTGTGTCGAACGCCGCTGATAGGTCGAGGAGGATGAGGGCTACTGTTTCTCCTTTGTCCAGTAGGGTGCGGATGTCGTCTGTTGCGGCGAGGAGGGCGGTTTCCGTACTGTGGTTTTTCTGAAGCCGGATTGGGAGGAGTCGAGGATGTTGTGTTCTTCAATGAATGTGGCGAGTTGGCTGTTGATGGCTTTCTCGATGACTTTCGCTGGGAACGGGAGCAGGGAGATGGGTCTGTAGTTTTTGAGGTCGGTGGGGTCCGCTGAGGGTTTCTTTAGGAGGGGGTTGACCTCGGCGTGTTTCCAGTCGTCGGGGAGCGAGGCGGTCGCCAGGGAGCGGTTGATGGTGTGGCGGAGCATGGGTGCGATGGTGTCGGCGGCTCTGTTGAAGATGTGGTGGGGGCAGGGGTCCGTGGGGGCCCCTGAGTGGATTGACTTCATTGTCTTCAGTGTGTCTTCGGTGGTGAGGGCTGTCCAGTCGTCAATCGCTGGTTTCCGGGTGTCGGGGGTGGTTGGTGAGGGTTCAGTGTGTTGGTTGTCTTCGTCGAAGTTGTCGTAGATGCTCTTGATTTTGTGGTGGAAAAAGGTGCTGAGTTTGTCGCAGAGGTCTTGTGAGGGAGGGATGTCGGTAGACTCGCTAGTGGGTTGGGCGAACTCCTTGATGATGCTGAAGAGTTCCTTGCTGTTGTGCGCGTGGGTGGAGATTCTGTCTTCAATCGCTTTTTTCCTCGTTTCTCTGATGAGTTGATGGTGGGCGTTGGTGGCGGCTCTGAAGTTGTCGTGGGCTTCTGTGGATTTGGTGTTCCTCCAGGCCTTTTCGAGGCGGCGGCATGTGCTTCTGGACTCTCGAAGTTCGGTGGTAAACCATCTGGCTTTCTTGGCGCGGGTATTGTTGTTTTTCTTGAGGGGGCTATGGTGTTGGTGCTGTCCGAGATCCATCTATGCAGGGTTCGGGCTGCGGTGTTGGGGTCGTCGTTTTCCGCGATGGTTGGGGTGGAGTTGTTGAGTGAGGAGGTGAGCTGGTCGTCGGTGATTTTGGTCCAGTTTCTTCGTGGAAGCAGGTGCTGGTGTCTGTGGATGGTGGGTGTTCTGAAGGTGAAGTGGACGCAACGATGGTCGGTCCATGGGAGTTCGGTGGTGTGGCTGAAGGTGATGGAGTTTCCTGTAGTGAAGAGGGGGTCGAGGGTGTGTCCTGCTGAGTGCGTGGGCTCGGTCACGATCTGGCGCAGTCCAATGTTGTGGAGGTTGTCCAGGAGGGATGTGGTGTTGGGGTCCAGTTGGTTGTCGAGGTGGAAGTTGAGGTCTCCCAGCAGGGTGTAGTTGGTGGATGCGATGGCCTGCGGGGAGATAATGTCCGTGATGGAGTTGGCGAAGGGTCCGCGGGGTCCAGGGGTCGGTAGATGAGGGTTCCTCGGAGGGTGGCGGTGGGGCTGGCCAGTATCTTGAAGTGAAGGTGTTCCATCAGTTCTGTGGGCTCGTCAGGGAGTGTGCTCAGGCGGAGGCTGGATTTGTGGACGATGGCGATTCCTCCTCCTGGGCGGGTGGGGCGGTCCTTCCTGGAGATCTTGTATCCTTGGGGGATGGCGATGGCGATGTCCGGTCCCGAGGTGGTGTTGGTCCAGGTTTCGGTGAAGAACGCTACGTCCGGGGTGGTGCTGTCGAGGAGGTCCCAGATTTCTGTGGCGTGTTTGTGGAGGGATCGGACGTTGAGGAGGATGCATTGCAGGGTCTTCGGTTCGGTTGTGTTCTTGTGGGCGGGTTGTGCTGGATCCGTGTTCTTGGCGGTGCTGCAGGTGTGCCGGCAGCGGTGACAGCTGAAGGGTCCGTGGGAGTCGGCTGGTGATGCTAGCTTGCAGTTGTTGTTGCGGCCTGGGTTGAGTGCGTGGAGTGCTGCTGGGTCGTAGCGTTGGCGGGCGGAGGTCCAGGGTTCCTGGCGCTGGTCGCGGTCGGGTCGCGGACGGGCGCAGACGGGCTTGCCTTTGACGCGCCTTCGGCGCGCCAGCGGCTGCGGCCGCGCAGTGGCCGCCATTAAGTAGGGGTCGGGGAGGGCTGGACAGCTGGGAGGCGGGAGCGGGGAGGGGAGCTGGATTGGGCCGGTCGCGCTGGGGGGAGGGGCCGCGGGGGCAGCAGCGGCGGGGAAAGGTAAAGGGAGGAAATAAGGGATAAAGAAAAAAGGGAAAATAGGCAGAAATAAGGCACAAAAGAGCAGAGATGCAGAAAGGTGAAAGATAAAGAGGGTAGAAAAACGAGTGAAAACTAGTGAAAGGGCAGAGCGAGAGGAAGGGAAAATGAGCAGAAATAAGGCACAAAAGAGCAGAGATGCAGAAAAGTGCAGAAAGGTGAAAGATAAAAGAGGGTAGAAAAACGAGTGAAAACAAGTGAAAGGGCAGAGCGAGAGGAAGGGAAAATGAGCAGAAATAAGGCACAAAAGAGCAGAGATGCAGAAAAGTGCAGAAAGGTGAAAGATAAAAAGGGTAGAAAAACGAGTGAAAGAGCAGAGTTAGAGGAAGGAGACAGAGGTCCACTGGACCACCAGGGATGAGGCGCAGGGAAACCTGCGGGTGGAGGAAGGGCCTCGATCACCAACACTCGAGAGTGCAGGGGCAGGGGCAGGCCTCACTTAATGGTGGAGCTGCGAGGGTGGGAGAGCAATTTCACTGACAATGAGTCAGTGGTCTTGCTCGCCTGTCCCCGCAGTGGCCGCCATTAAGTAGGGAGTCGAGGAGGGCTGGACAGCTGGGAGGCGGGAGCGGGGAGGGGAGCTGGATTGGGCCGGTCGCGCTGGGGGAGGGGCCGCGGGGGCAGCAGCGGCGGGGAAAGGTAAAGGGAGGAAATAAGGGATAAAGAAAAAAGGGAAAATAGGCAGAAATAAGGCACAAAAGAGCAGAGATGCAGAAAGGTGAAAGATAAAAGAGGGTAGAAAAACGAGTGAAAACTAGTGAAAGGGCAGAGCGAGAGGAAGGGAAAATGAGCAGAAATAAGGCACAAAAGAGCAGAGATGCAGAAAAGTGCAGAAAGGTGAAAGATAAAAGAGGGTAGAAAAACGAGTGAAAACAAGTGAAAGGGCAGAGCGAGAGGAAGGGAAAATGAGCAGAAATAAGGCACAAAGAGCAGAGATGCAGAAAAGTGCAGAAAGGTGAAAGATAAAAAGGGTAGAAAAACGAGTGAAAGAGCAGAGTTAGAGGAAGGAGACAGAGGTCCACTGGACCACCAGGGATGAGGCGCAGGGAAACCTGCGGGTGGAGGAGGGCCTCGATCACCAACACTCGAGAGTGCAGGGGCAGGGGCAGGCCTCACTTAATGGTGGAGCTGCGAGGGTGGGAGAGCAATTTCACTGACAATGAGTCAGTGGTCTTGCTCGCCTGTCCCCGCAGTGGCCGCCATTAAGTAGAGGTCGGGGAGGGCTGGACAGCTGGGAGGCGGGAGCGGGGAGGGGAGCTGGATTGGGCCGGTCGCGCTGGGGGGAGGGGCCGCGGGGGCAGCAGCGGCGGGGAAAGGTAAAGGGAGGAAATAAGGGATAAAGAAAAAAGGGAAAATAGGCAGAAATAAGGCACAAAAGAGCAGAGATGCAGAAAGGTGAAAGATAAAGAGGGTAGAAAAACGAGTGAAAACTAGTGAAAGGGCAGAGCGAGAGGAAGGGAAAATGAGCAGAAATAAGGCACAAAAGAGCAGAGATGCAGAAAAGTGCAGAAAGGTGAAAGATAAAAGAGGGTAGAAAAACAGAGTGAAAACAAGTGAAAGGGCAGAGCGAGAGGAAGGGAAAATGAGCAGAAATAAGGCACAAAGAGCAGAGATGCAGAAAAGTGCAGAAAGGTGAAAGATAAAAGGGTAGAAAAACGAGTGAAAGAGCAGAGTTAGAGGAAGGAGACAGAGGTCCACTGGACCACCAGGGATGAGGCGCAGGGAAACCTGCGGGTGGAGGAGGGCCTCGATCACCAACACTCGAGAGTGCAGGGGCAGGGCAGGCCTCACTTAATGGTGGAGCTGCGAGGGTGGGAGAGCAATTTCACTGACAATGAGTCAGTGGTCTTGCTCGCCTGTCCCCGCAGTGGCCGCCATTAAGTAGGGGTCGAGGAGGGCTGGACAGCTGGGAGGCGGGAGCGGGGAGGGAGCTGGATTGGGCCGGTCGCGCTGGGGGGAGGGGCCGCGGGGGCAGCAGCGGCGGGGAAAGGTAAAGGGAGGAAATAAGGGATAAAGAAAAAAAGGGAAAATAGGCAGAAATAAGGCACAAAAGAGCAGAGATGCAGAAAGGTGAAAGATAAAGAGGGTAGAAAAAGCAGTGAAAACTAGTGAAAGAGGCAGAGCGAGAGGAAGGGAAAATGAGCAGAAATAAGGCACAAAAGAGCAGAGATGCAGAAAAGTGCAGAAAGGTGAAAGATAAAGAGGGTAGAAAAACGAGTGAAAACAAGTGAAAGGGCAGAGCGAGAGGAAGGGAAAATGAGCAGAAATAAGGCACAAAAGAGCAGAGATGCAGAAAAGTGCAGAAAGGTGAAAGATAAAAAGGGTAGAAAAGCAGTGAAAACAAGTGAAAGGGCAGAGCGAGAGGAAGGGAAAATTAGCAGAAATAAGGCACAAAGAGCAGAGATGCAGAAAAGTGCAGAAGGTGAAAGATAAAAGAGGGTAGAAAAACGAGTGAGAAACAAGTGAAAGGGCAGAGCGAGAGGAAGGGAAAATGAGCAGAAATAAGGCACAAAAGAGCAGAGATGCAGAAAAGTGCAGAAAGGTGAAAGATAAAAAGGGTAGAAAAAGCGAGTGAAAGAGCAGAGTTAGAGGAAGGAGACAGAGGTCCACTGGACCACCAGGGATGAGGCGCAGGAAACCTGCGGGTGGAGGATGGCCTCGATCACCAACACTCGAGAGTGCAGGGGCAGGGGCAGGTCTCACTTAATGGTGGAGCTGCGAGGGTGGGAGAGCAATTTCACTGACAATGAGTCAGTGGTCTTGCTCGCCTGTCCCCGCAGTGGCCGCCATTAAGTAGGGAGTCGGGGAGGAGCTGGACAGCTGGGAGGCGGGAGCGGGGAGGGTAGCTGGATTGGGCCGGTCGCTCTGGGGGGGAGGGGCCGCGGGGGCAGCAGCGGCAGGGAAAGGTAAAGGGAGGAAATAAGGGATAAAGAAAAAGGGAAAATAGGCAGAAATAAGGCACAAAAGAGCAGAGATGCAGAAAGGTGAAAGATAAAAGAGGGTAGAAAAACGAGTGAAAACTAGTGAAAGGGCAGAGCGAGAGGAAGGGAAAATGAGCAGAAATAAGGCACAAAAGAGCAGAGATGCAGAAAAGTGCAGAAAGGTGAAAGATAAAGAGGGTAGAAAAACGAGTGAAAACAAGTGAAAGGGCAGAGCGAGAGGAAGGGAAAATGAGCAGAAATAAGGCACAAAAGAGCAGAGATGCAGAAAAGTGCAGAAAGGTGAAAGATAAAAAAGGGTAGAAAAAGCGAGTGAAAGAGCAGGGTTAGAGGAAGGAGACAGAGGTCCACTGGACCACCAGGGATGAGGCGCAGGGAAACCTGCGGGTGGAGGAGGGCACTCGATCACCAACACTCGAGAGTGCAGGGGCAGGCCTCACTTAATGGTGGAGCTGCGAGGGTGGGAGAGCAATTTCACTGACAATGAGTCAGTGGTCTTGCTCGCCTGTCCCCGCAGTGGCCGCCATTAAGTAGGGAGTCGAGGAGGGCTGGACAGCTGGGAGGCGGGAGCGGGGAGGGGAGCTGGATTGGGCCGGTCGCGCTGGGGGGGGAGGGGCCACGGGGGCAGCAGCGGCGGGGAAAGGTAAAGGGAGGAAATAAGGGATAAAGAAAAAAAGGGAAAATAGGCAGAAATAAGGCACAGAAGAGCAGAGATGCAGAAAGGTGAAAGATAAAAGAGGGTAGAAAAGCAGTGAAAACTAGTGAAAGGGCAGAAGCGAGAGGAAGGGAAAATGAGCAGAAATAAGGCACAAAAGAGCAGAGATGCAGAAAAGTGCAGAAAGGTGAAAGATAAAGAGTGTAGAAAAACAGTGAAAACAAGTGAAAGGGCAGAGCGAGAGGAAGGGAAAATGAGCAGAAATAAGGCACAAAAGAGCAGAGATGCAGAAAAGTGCAGAAAGGTGAAAGATAAAAAGGGTAGAAAAACGAGTGAAAGAGCAGAGTTAGAGGAAGGAGACAGAGCGTCCACTGGACCACCAGGGATGAGGCGCAGGAAACCTGCGGGTGGAGGAGGGCCTCGATCACCAACACTCGAGAGTGCAGGGGCAGGGGCAGGCCTCACTTAATGGTGGAGCTGCGAGGGTGGGAGAGCAATTTCACTGACATTGAGTCAGTGGTCTTGCTCGCCTGTCCCGCAGTGGCCGCCATTAAGTAGGAGTCGAGGAGGGCTGGACTGCTGGGAGGCGGGAGGCGGGGAGGGAGCTGGATTGGGCCGGTCGCGCTGAGGGAGAGGGGCCGCGGGGGCAGCAGCGGCGGGGAATGGTAAAGGGAGGAAATAAGGGATAAAGAAAAAAGGGAAAATAGGCAGAAATAAGGCACAAAAGAGCAGAGATGCAGAAAGGTGAAAGATAAAAGAGGGTAGAAAAACGAGTGAAAACTAGTGAAAGGGCAGAGCGAGAGGAAGGGAAAATGAGCAGAAATAAGGCACAAAAGAGCAGAGATGCAGAAAAGTGCAGAAAGGTGAAAGATAAAGAGGGTAGAAAAACAAGTGAAAACTAGTGAAAGGGCAGAGCGAGAGGAAGGGAAAATGATCAGAAATAAGGCACAAAGAGCAGAGATGCAGAAAAGTGCAGAAAGGTGAAAGATAAAGAGGGTAGAAAAACAAATTGAAAGGGCAGAGCGAGAGGAAGGGAAAATGAGCAGAAATAAGGCACAAGAGCAGAGATGCAGAAAAGTGCAGAAAGGTGAAAGATAAAAAAGGGTAGAAAAACGAGTGAAAGAGCAGAGTTAGAGGAAGGAGACAGAGGTCCACTGACCACCAGGGATGAGGCGCAGGGAAACCTGCGGGTGGAGGAGGGCCTCGATCACCAGCACTCGAGTGCAGGGGCAGGGGCAGGCCTCACTTAATGGGTGGAGCTGCGAGGTGGGAGAGCAATTTCACTGACAATGAGTCAGTGGTCTTGCTCGCCTGTCCCCGCAGTGGCCGCCATTAAGTAGGGAGTCGGGGAGGGCTGGACAGTTGGGAGGCGGGAGCGGGGAGGAGCTGGATTGGGCCGGTCGCGCTGGGGGGGAGGGGCCGCGGGGGCAGCAGCGGCGGGGAAAGGTAAAGGGAGGAAATAAGGGATAAAGAAAAAAAGGGAAAATAGGCAGAAATAAGGCACAAAAGAGCAGAGATGCAGAAAGGTGAAAGATAAAGAGGGTAGAAAAAGCAGTGAAAACTAGTGAAAGGGCAGAGCGAGAGGAAGGGAAAATGAGCAGAAATAAGGCACAAAAGAGCAGAGATGCAGAAAAGTGCAGAAAGGTGAAAGATAAAGAGGGTAGAAAAACAGAGTGAAAACAAGTGAAAGGGCAGAGAGCGAGAGGAAGGGAAAATGAGCAGAAATAAGGCACAAAAGAGCAGAGATGCAGAAAAGTGCAGAAAGGTGAAAGATAAAACAGGGTAGAAAAACGAGTGAAAGAGCAGAGTTAGAGGAAGGAGACAGGGGGGCATGGCTAAGGCGCCGAAGGAGGTGGCCGCCGCTTTCGGGAGCTCCGCAGAGATGTAGCGTGACGGAGATACTCCAGGCTTCATTTCCAGCTGCCTGAACTCCAAAACTGCTGCATTACATTTCGGAGCACCTGCTGCCCGGAATGTGCTATATGCGGTGCATGGGGTGAGCGTTTTCAGACCCTTTTCTTGGTCATTCTTCCAACGCGGCTCGCGAGTGAAATGCGACCGCCATTTTGATTTATGACCGATCCCGTGACAGAGTTTTCTTAAAAGGACTATAAAGCATGTTTCATTGGGAATTTAATACCCGTTTTCTCAAGTTTTGCTCCTCATTGGAATTCCCTTAATTATATAACTGCCTTCTGGACTGCTTTCTCTACATTCTGTGGTGTTGAATAATAATATCTTCACTGACCGCCATTTTGTGTTCTGGACTTTGATTCTATATCTCGAATCTCTCCCAAATTTTTCTCAAATGGCAATGTCTCGCTCTGTCCGAAGTGGTCTTCATCAAAACAATACAAATAATGGGTCACTGGAAGACACTAACCCATATAACGTTCTACAGGATAATGTGGAAGAAGCAACAATGGATACTACTACAACGAAAGTACTTCCTCTCATACTTCGCGCTCAGGTTACAAAAATAATTCCAAAACTCCTTCCACAACCACTTCTACTCCGGGTAAAGAGTGAAAACAAATCCTCCTTCGCCTACTAATTCCTCTTCCTCTATTTCTATGGAATTACTACTTGATGAAATTCGCTCACTCAAACCATATATGGCAGAAGCGAATTCTCGTCTTCAAAATTTGGAGGATAATTGGTCACGCACTGAACAAAAAGTCGATGAGTTAGAGAGAAAAGTTGCCTCAGTTCAGGTAGTTACTGACCAAGTTCCTTGCCTGCACAAAGAAATACAGCATCTTCAACTACAAGTTGAAAATTTGGAAAACCGCAACAGGCGTAATAATCTGCGCATTTACGGTCTGGCGGAGGGTCTTGAAGGATCTAACCCCATATCTTTTTTCAATCTTTTTGCCCACGCTTCTTGGACTTTCAACTTCTCCAACCTTGAATATTCAGCGAGCCCACCGTCTAGGTCAAATCTCCCGCTCAGCTGCTACATCTTCCTCTTCAATAAAACCTAGAGGGGTAATTTTGTACTTTCTAGAGTATACGGATCTCCTTAAGGTTCTCCAAGCTGCGAAACAGAAAGGGAAGATCACATGGAATGGCTTAACTCTCTTCTTCTGCGCAGGATTACGCCAAGGTTACTGCAGATCGTCGAAAGAAGTTTCTAGAGATGAGACCTACTCTTCGATCCTTAAATGCTCGTTATGGCCTATTCCACCCTTGTCTCTTCAAAGTGACTTATAATAATAAAACAACGACCTATGAGGATCCAGCGCTTCTTCAACAGTTCCTGAACTCTTGTAGAGACGATTCTATGGACATTCCTCGATCTTAATCGTCTAATGACTTACGCATTGTTGGCAGTTGTTTTATGTCTTATCCTCATCCCAGTTGTTTTCTGTTTCTGTCAAGATATGAGACATGTTAACCATTTTCACTTTTCTGTTTGATTCTTTCAGATGCAGTTTTGTGTTTCTTTGAATATGTCCCCTTCGTTTGTACCTGGAGGTTGTCTCCCTCTGCTGCGTTTTCGTGGAGGCCTCGGTCCGGTGTGCTGCTTTCCTCATGTGGTGCCACCCACCCCACTCTCATTGTTTTTGTGTGGTATGTTCTTCTGATTTTGTTCCTAATTGTCAATGGTTTGATTTGTATTGTTTATCTGTATTGTATTTTGTTTTCTCCTCCTTTGTCTTTCCCTGTCCTTTTCTTTTCCCTTTTCTTCTTTCCTTTTCTTTATCCTTGGTACTATCTTTTTCAAATTCAGCTTGCTTTCTTTTCTTAATCTCACTTCTCTTATTTATTCTCCCTTCAATTATATTATCTCTCTCTTTGAACAACAAGTATGCTATTTCAATTACTTCTATAAGAACTGTGCATGTTCATGTTAATGGTTTATTTTTAGAGTTGTAACTTGGAACGTTAAAGGAGTTAATAATCCCATAAAAAGACAGCGCGTGTTAACTCATTTAGCTAGATTAAATATTGATATTGCTTTAATTCAAGAAAGTCACCTATCGGATGTTGAAGCGGCTAAACTAAAAAGAAGTTGGGTGGGAAATGATTTTTCTTCCCCAGCTTTGGGGAAGAGGAATGGAGTCTCTATATTATGCCATAAAAAATATCAGTTTTCTGTTGTTCATCAGGAAAACTGACCTGGAAGGTCGCTGGGTAGTTGTTAAATTACTTATTGATCAAATACCCTTAGTACTCTTCAATGTTTATGCACCTGTTAATATTGATAATACGTTTTGGACTCAGATATCTGATAAACTTCTTATGTTTGATGATGATTATGTTATTTTGGAGGTGATTGTAATCAGGTTCTCGACCCTATATTGGATAGACATTCCTCTGTTAAATTTTCCAACACCAAGATGCACTCACAATTTACTTCTGCCATACGTCGTAAAGCATTAATTGACATCTGGAAGCTTTGTAATCCAGATATCCGGGAATATAGTTTTTATTCTCCCCCTCATGATTCACAATCCCGAATAGATTATCTCTTCCTTAGTAAACCTTTATCTCAGCACATCTTTCATGCCGAGATTGGTTCTATTCTAATATCGGACCATGCTCCAGTTTTTGTGGATTTTGATCTGATACCTTTTACCCCCCATGCTGGTAGGTGGCGATTTAATAACACATTATTAACAGATCCTAATTTTACAAGCCAATTCACCTCCTTTGCTTCTGAATTTTTCTCTTTTAACTCCACCCCAGATTCTTCTCTAGTAATGATTTGGGATTCTCTTAAAGCTGCGGCCAGGGTTTTATCATAAACTTTGTTTCACGAAAAAAAGGTTCTTTGAAGCTAAAAATACTCAGTTACTAGCTAAGATCAAGCAACTTGAATACTGCTATTATCACTCCAACTCTGAATCTTCGTTAAAGAATCTTATCGAGGCAAAATTCTCTTTTAATAAATTATCTACTGAAGCTGCTTCCTCTGACCTCTTAAAAGTAGTGCCCGTTACTATGGAGGACAGAATAAAATGGGGAAATTACTTGCAAACTATTTAAAGATCCGACGCGAGCGGACTAAAATAGAATCGATACGTAACAATGTAGGTGATTCGCTATTTAAAGATAATGATATTTTGAATGAATTTGTTTCATTTTACAAAAACTTTATACGCCAGAGACACAACCAACTTCTGAGGCACTTTCTTCTTTCTTTCAATAGCTTAATTCTCCACCCCCTTATGATACCAACTTTGCCTCCTTAGAATCCAACATCACTCTCTCTGAAATCACACATGTAGTTTCGGTACTGAAGAGAGGAAAGGCTCCTGGTCCGGATGGATTTACTATTGAATTTTATGCCCACTTCGCGTCTCTGTTACTCCCCCGACTCTTATTACTTTATAAGGCTTTTAAAAAGGACGGTTCCTCGTCAGGAACTTTTCAGGAAGCCATAATTTGTTTAATTCCTAAAGAAAACAAAGATCCCTCTTTATGCAAAAATTATCGTCCGATTTCCCTTGTTAATTTGGATTATAAGATCTTCGCAAAGATTCTTGCTCTCCGTATTGACCCCATTCTGCCTAATCTTATTGGCCCAGAACAATCAGGATTTGTTAAAGGCCGTTTATCGTCAGATAATTCCAGAGTCTTTTTAACATTCTAAGTAAAGCTTCCTCTCTTGATTATCCTATCGCCGCGATAGCATTAGATGCTGAAAAAGCATTTGATAGGATTGGATGGGATTTTATGTTTCAAGCACTAAAATGGATTGGATTCCCTACTAAATTAATTTCTCTTATTTCCTTACTTTATTCTGGTCCTAAAGCCTCTATTTTTGTTAATGGTGGAACTTCTGATTACTTTTCTGTTTCTAGAGGAGTTCGTCAAGGATGCCCTCTGTCCCCTCTTTTATTTATAATAGCATTAGAACCCTTTTTAACGAAAATTAGGTTAGATGATAGGATTACTGGATTTCAACTTGTTACCACTCATGCTAAAATGTCTGTTTATGCCGATGACATCCTCTTATATTGTTCAAATCCGTCTACATCTCTTCCAGCCTTTTTATCCCAAGTTGATATTTTTCTCAATTATCTGGATACCGACTCAACTCAGACAAATGTGAAGTTCTCCCCTTAAATATTTTCTGTTTAAAACAAGACTTTATTTCTGCTGGTTTCTCTTGGAAGACCTGTAAAATAAAGTACTTAGGTTTGTGGTTCTCTCCAACTATTCCAGAAACTTTAAAGGTAAACTTTGATAATATTAATAAGACTTTATCTGAGTCTATTGACCAATGGCACCCGCTTTTCCTCTCTTGGTGGGGTCGGCTAGATTCTATCAAGATGATGCTTTCTCCTTTAATTCTTTATCTTCTATCCATGATTCCAGTACATAGTCCTGGTTTCTACTTTAAAAAAATTGATTCTCTGCTAAACAAATTCCCTGGAAAAACAAATCTCCTCGATTAGCCCTCAATGCTC
Source organism: Calotriton arnoldi (assembly GCA_963921515.1). Classification (NCBI taxonomy): domain Eukaryota; kingdom Metazoa; phylum Chordata; class Amphibia; order Caudata; family Salamandridae; genus Calotriton; species Calotriton arnoldi. The sequence goes on from CAWUFW010005419.1 coordinate 934,975, forward strand.
TAAAAGCTGACAAGAACTCTGGAGGTCTCAAATTCCCTGACTTTAAATCATATCACTATGCTTTCTCTCTGAAACAATCTTCTCGTTGGCTTTCTCTTGATCAATGTGTTTATCCTCCTATCTGGTTGAATATAGAAAAACACTTTATAGCTCCTTTCCATTTTAAAGAATCTCTTACTTTTACTAATAATATTTCTTCTTTTCGTCCTCACGTTATCTCTCATACTCGTAAAATATTAGCACCACTTCTACCGTCCTCTTATCCCTCTTTTTCCTCGTTAGATCAACAACCCATTTGGCATAATCACTTGTTACGTATTAAAGGCCGTACCTTTTATTGGAAAACCTGGAGACTCAAAGGATTACTATGGATTTCACAGTTAGTACTTAATAATATTCCTTTATCCTTCTCAGTCCTCCAATCAAAATTTTCTTTACCCTCTTCATGTAAAGTTCAATACGACTTACTCCACTCTTCTCTCTCACAATACCTTCTTTCCTTACCCTCTAATCCCATCATTCCTACCAGATGTTCCAATCTTTTTCCTTTATTGTCTACTAATCCCTCAGCTTCTTCTCTATATACAAATCTATTTTCTCTTCGGACAGGGCCAAGGAGAAGGCTGAATTGGCTTGGGAAAAGGATTTAACAGAATGTTGGTCTATACCCTTTGGGATAAATTATGGATAAAGATTCATAAGACATCCAGAGCAGCTAATACTTCTCAGACTCTTTATTTTATTTACAAACGTCTTTTATTCACTCCCGTGAAGTTAGCCTCTTTTTCTGCAGATTCTTCCTCAGCCTGCTGGTCCTGCACATGTACCTCAGCTGATTTAAAACACATGCTTTTTGACTATCCCTCCCTCTCCCGTTTTTGGCTACTAGTCTGGTCCCAAATTAATAAAATTTTTAAAACCCAATTTTCTTTCTCTCCGTCTAATGTCTTCTTAGGCTCCTTATCACCATCCTGGACACGCTCATCTTCTAGTCCATCACTAATTGATTTATTATTAGCAATAGCACTCCATTTAATAACTTCCAATTGGAAGCAAGCTGACAAAGTTACTTTCAGAGCATGGTGGAATGCTGTTTGCTTTCATCACAGACTTGACACTAGCTATGTTACTCCCATATCTTTATCCATTAAAAGAGATCTCTTATGGCTCCCTTTATCCACTTACTTAACTGATATAGCTTTAACCCCCGCTATTTTAGCTAATACTCCTGATGAGGTTAGGAAACCTCCATGAAGCACTTGTTGTCTTAATAGTCTAGTTCTAGATATAAACCTAGTGTTACTCCTTTCCCGGTTTTTAAAACTTATGATTATTTTGTACTACTCAAATGTCTTTGTATATGAATAGAGATTAAGTTACAGATATTAATTTTATTCTCATTGTTTTAATGTAATATTGTACTCCATATCCCGTCTCTTTTTCCCCCAATCCCTCTCCCCCTCTATTTCTTTTTCCAATTATCATTAATGGGTATTTATTTGTTAAACTTTACCATACTCGTATATTATGATTTCTCTTATATGATGTTTTTCCCTCTGTTTGCTTCAACATTTCTTAATAAACTTTAAACTTAAAAAAAAAAAGAGGAAGGAGACAGAGGTCCACTGGACCACCAGGGATGAGGCGCAGGGAAACCTGCGGGTGGAGGAGGGCCTCGATCACCAACACTCGAGAGTGCAGGGGCAGGCCTCACTTAATGGTGGAGCTGCAAGGGTGGGAGAGCAATTTCACTGACAATGAGTCAGTGGTCTTGCTCGCCTGTCCCCGCAGTGGCCGCCATTAAGTAGGGGTCGGGGAGGGCTGGACAGCTGGGAGGCGGGAGCGGGGAGGGAGCTGGATTGGGCCGGTCGCGCTGGGGGGGAGGGGCCGCGGGGGCAGCAGCGGCGGGGAAAGGTAAAGGGAGGAAATAAGGGATAAAGAAAAAGGGAAAATAGGCAGAAATAAGGCACAAAAGAGCAGAGATGCAGAAAGGTGAAAGATAAAGAGGGTAGAAAAACAGTGAAAACTAGTGAAAGGACAGAGCGAGAGGAAGGAAAATGAGCAGAAATAAGGCACAAAAGCAGAGAGATGCAGAAAAGTGCAGAAAGGTGAAAGATAAAAAAGGGTAGAAAAGCGAGTGAAAGAGCAGAGTTAGAGGAAGGAGACAGAGGTCCACTGGACCACCAGGGATGAGGCGCAGGGAAACCTGCGGGTGGAGGAGGACCTCGATCACCAACACTCGAGAGTGCAGGGGCAGGGGCAGGCCTCACTTAATGGTGGAGCTGCGAGGGTGGGAGAGCAATTTCACTGACAATGAGTCAGTGGTCTTGCTCGCCTGTCCCCGCAGTGGCCGCCATTAAGTAGGGGTCGAGGAGGGCTGGACAGCTGGGAGGCGGGAGCGGGAGGGGAGCTGGATTGGGCCGGTCGCTGGGGGGAGGGGCCGCGGGGGCAGCAGAGGCGGGGAAAGGTAAAGGGAGGAAATAAGGGATAAAGAAAAAAGGGAAAATAGGCAGAAATAAGGCACAAAAGAGCAGAGATGCAGAAAGGTGAAAGATAAAAGAGGGTAGAAAAGCGAGTGAAAACTAGTGAAAGGGCAGAGCGAGAGGAAGGGAAAATGAGCAGAAATAAGGCACAAAAGAGCAGAGATGCAGAAAAGTGCAGAAAGGTGGAAGATAAAAGAGGGTAGAAAAACGAGTGAAAACAAGTGAAAGGGCAGAGCGAGAGGAAGGGAAAATGAGCAGAAATAAGGCACAAAAGAGCAGAGATGCAGAAAAGTGCAGAAAGGTGAAAGATAAAAAGGGTAGAAAAACGAGTGAAAGAGCAGAGTTAGAGGAAGGAGACAGAGGTCCACTGGACCACCAGGGATGAGGCGCAGGGAAACCTGCGGGTGGAGGAGGGCCTCGATCACCAACACTCGAGAGTGCAGGGGCAGGCCTCACTTAATGGTGGAGCTGCGAGGGTGGGAGAGCAATTTCACTGACAATGAGTCAGTGGTCTTGCTCCTATATATACTGTGTTAATTGTGTTGTGTTAATTGTGCCCCTTTTGGAATATATAATTGGAATCGATATTTTAAAAGGGTTGACTTTGTGCTTAGCAGATGGGTATTATCAATTTGGATCAAAACGATACATTTCAGCTAGCGTTGTGAGAGTAGGTCATTTGAAAATTCCCCCAGTGAAATTGCCTCAGGCTACTAAAGTGATTTGTTTGAAACAGTACAGAATTCCTGGTGGGCATGAAGAAATCAGTGCGACTATTCAGGATTTGATGGATGCTGGTGTGGTGACTCCGGTCACTCCCGCTTGGAATAATCCCGTATGGCCTGTGCGCAAGAGTGATAATTCTTGGCGTATGACAGTTGATTATCGTGAATTGAATAAATATACACCACCTTTGACTGTTGCTGTCCTGGATACAGTTACTTTGATTGAGAGAATACAGAAACACTAAGGGACTTGGTATGCAACTGTTGATATTGCCAATGCTTTCTTTTCGATACCAATAGCTCCTGAATGTCAAGAGCAATTCAGTTTTTCATGGGATGGTAGACAAATGACATTAAAGAATTTACCTCAAGGGTACTTGCATAGTCCAACGATCTGTCATCGGCTGGTGGCAGAGCATTTAGATGAAGTGTCAATCATTCCTGGAGTGCAGCTTAGTCACTACATCGATGATGTGATGATACAGGGAGAAACGCAGGAACAAGTACAAACTCAATTAGACAGAATTGTGGAGCATTTGCAAAGTAAAGGATGGGAAATCAATCTCGACAAACTGCAAGGTCCGTCTCAGAGTGTAAAGTTTTTAGGCATCCAATGGCATCAGAACATCGGGAAGTAGTGCCCCAAGTGAGACAAAAGATCAGGGAATTTGCAGTACCGCAGAATAGAAAGGAGACTCAGAGTTTCATAGGCCTGTTTGGGTTTTGGAGACAACACATTCCTCATTTGAGTCAGATCTTGGCCCCTTTGTACAAGGTTACACAGAAGAAAAATGCGTTTGAGTGGAATGAAGAACAGCAAACAGCATTTGAATTGGCGAAAGAGGCTATTCAGCATTCTTTAGACTTATGGCCAGTTCGAGAGGGAGATTTCGATCTGAATGTAACAGTGTAGGGACCATATGCGAATTGGAGTTTGTGGCAGAGACAGGGAAGAACTAAAGTACCTTTAGGGTTTTGGACGAAGAAACTGCCAGACGCTGGAAAGCGTTATACTCCTTTTGAGAAACAGTTGCTTGCGTGTTACTGGGCTCTTGTGGATACGGAGCAGTTAACCGTAGGGCATGATGTGATTTTGAGACCTGAGATTCCAATAATGCAGTGGGTGATGAGTTCCCCTAAAACTCATAGGATTGGACATGCACAGGAAGCCAATGTAATCAAGTGGAAGTGGTACATTCAGGATAGGGCCCGGATAGGTCCTAAGGGTGTTGCAATTTTGCACGAACGAGTGGCGCAGGCGCCAGTGGAAGAGACTGAGATGTTGCATGACGTACCTAAAATACAGGAATCCCCTGTGAAGTGGGGTAGGCCATTTAGCGATTTGTCCGTGGAGGACAGAAAGTATGTATGGTTTACTGATGGTTCAGCTAGGTATGTTGGTGCAAAAAGACACTGGAAGGCTGTGTCGTATAATCCTGTGACTCAGAAATTGTTAACTACTACTGGAGATGAAAAGAGTAGTCAGTTTTCAGAACTTTATGCAGTTTATCAAGTTTTGAGACAAGAATTACCCGGAACATGTCACATTTATACCGACTCTCGGTCCACAGCCAATGGGTTAGCGACTTGGCTTCTGACATGGCTTGCTCATAATTGGATGATCAATACAAAAGAGGTGTGGGGTAAGGAGTTGTGGAAAGAAATTTGGACAATGTTGACTCAAAGTGAAGTTACCGTATATCATGTAGATGCTCATTGTTCTATTGACTCACTTGACCGATGGTTTAATTCACTCACAGATGACAAAGCAAAAATTTCAGAGGCAGAAGTGGAAATGCAGGATTCTGACTTGGTTGGGATTGCGAGGTGGGCACATCAGAAGTGTGGACACTTTGGAGAACAAATTACTAGCAGGTGGGCAGACAATAGAGGGATACATATTCCCTTAGATTTGATCAAGACTGTGATTTTGCAGTGTCCCGTCTGTCAGCATGCCCGACATAGCTCAGTCCCACAAGTAGTGCGAGGTCAGCTGAACAGAGGTAAGTTACCAGCACAGATTTGGCAGATGGACTACATAGGTCCATTGCCAGTGAGCAGAGGGTGTCAATACATGTGCACAGCAGTGGACACATATTCTGGATATTTATTAGCTTTCCCATGTAAACGTGCTACCCAAGTGAATACTTTAAAACCGTTAGACTTGTTATTTTTATATTACGGAATTCCATTGCAATTCCAAAGTGACAACGGTTCACATTTCAAAGGGAGAATGGTGCAAGGGTATTGTGTGCAGCACAATATTAAGTGGATTTTTCACATACCTTATTATCCGCAGGCTGTGGGTTTAATTGAGCGCATGAATGGATTGTTAAAAGATCAACTTAAAAAGCTGTCTGATGGTTCCTTGAAAAATTGGCGTGACAATTTGAATGAGGCTTTGCAAATTTTAAATAATAGACCATTAGCTAATTCTGAAACTCCTTTGACTCGAATGTTGACTCCATCTCTACAGATTCAACCTTTTGTGGCTACCAACACAATTGTTTATTGGGAAACAGTACCGGGAGCCTTGGCTCCAGCACTGAAACAACGCCAGGAGCTGCTGGTCTTGACCTACATGCTTTTAAGATGTACAGAATTAGACCGAGAGAAATTACTCCAGTTGAAACTGGAATTGGAATTCAGATACCCCCAGAGCACTTTGGTTTGATTGCGCCTCGATCTGGACTAGCTCTGAAAGGCATTCAAGTGCTGGGAGGTGTTATTGATGCAGATTATCAGGGTGAAATTAAAGTCATCCTACTTAACAGTGGTGATGCTGATCTGATTGTACAGCCTGGTGACAGAGTTACCCAGATTGTGATAATGCCAGTATATGGAGGTGTGGTACAGAAGGGGACTGCCCCTGCCCTCCTCACTGTACGTGGAGAAGGAGGTTTTGGCTCAACTGATAAAAGCCCAGGTGCCAAAGTGTGGGTACAGTCACCCAATGCACCCCCCCGAAGAGGCAGAAGTAATCGCAACGTGCAAAGATAATGTCATACTACTGATCAAACCTGGACAGGAAAAATGGGAACATGTGCCAGCTGACAAATGTTACTTACGAGAATGAATAATACTTGTTTGTGTTTCCGTTCTTTTTAGATCATTGTTCTGTATGCTGGTGTGGTATGTGTGCTCGCTGGACTCGTTTTGGCTTGGTGCGCTTGGAGCCGAGAGGGACGAGAGGTTCCTTATCGCGAAGAGGCCGACCGCCAGCGCAGACAGACTACGATTCTGACTCAGAAGATTAACGTGTGGGAGCACTTGGCGTGGACAGTGCTGAATCATTCATATTTCTGCATGTCAAATATGTGAAGTGTCTTGGACGTAGTATCAACGTGCCTTGTGACAGTGCCTACTCCCGCCAGTGTTTTGTTGCAGACGTTCAATGTCACACACTCAGACGGTGCAGTGGAAGAGCATGATGTCCGATCCTATTTGTCCCTTTACGAGTTTTGCAGATCCTGCCCTGAAAGTATGAATAATAATGGAAAGAACATGGCCCAAATTATTACTTACAATATCACCGAAGGTGATGTCTGCTATAACCTAACTTGTGACTCGAACTTGATTGGCAAGTGTGCTGAACTCAAATTGAGCAATAATTCATCAGTCATGTCCCGAAAGGAGAAACTGTTATGCCACTATAGAAATGATCAGATGTGTACCAGTGTACGCAATGATATGATATGTAGAAGTGTAGTAATTGCTGCTAGTCATTTTAAACATGTCCGATTACCCGTAGGTTGGTTGTTTTCCTGTGGTAATGTGACTTTTTCCTATATCCCAGCGAACATTACAGGTGGCCCTTGTGCTTTTACTAGATTAAGTCTAATGATGTTTCCATTGGACCCTTCGGCTCATGTTCGAACTGCTCGAGAAACCGTTGAACTGACTGACACTTGTGACTCTAACCTGCATTTATTATCGAAATCTGAATATATTAGTTTAGCTAGCTTCAATAGTAGGGATACCAGGTTTAGCGATTTATAATGCTAGAGCTGTTAGCGAGTTGGCCTGTCTTATGGTCAAGAATATTAACCATACATCTATTTCTTTATCTGATTTTTTATTAGATATGAGTGGAGCACGACAAGCTATTTTGCAGAATAGAGCTGCGATTGATTATTTACTCATGAAACATGATCACGGTTGCTCTGATTTTGAAGGCATGTGTTGCTTTAATTTTTCGGACCATTCCCTATCTATTCAGTCCCATATTGATGCGTTGCATAAATTGGCTAAAGAAATCAGACAAGATGTTGATAGAGGGTGGTGGGACTGGTTGTTTGGGTGGCTGCCGGATCTTGGATACCTTCGCTCTATTCTAGGTGGTATATTATTAGCAGTGTGTATCATTATTTTCTTATGTTGCTGCATTCAATGTGTGCCGAATTTGTTTTCTATGTTCCATCCTCGTGTTCTTAATGCTAGGCCAATATGTTATAGTAGTCATTGGTCCAGGGATGGTGTACACATCGTTTAATTTTAGTTCTTGGTGCTGGTACTGATCGATGATCATGGGATGGAATGTGATGAATGAGCCACTCGTGTGGTCAGATATCCTGTGATGATCATCGAGCAGCACCATCTCAGATCTGCTTAGCGTATTATTATACAATGTAGACTGATATTAGAAGTAGGGCAATGCTTGCAACAGGCTTTGACATGATCTCATGTTACCTTGCATACTAATTCTGCTCTTTTGCGCATAGAATAGTGTTTGCATAAGCGACTCCATTTTCTTGACTGTCGCCATTTTCTGAGCTTCGCAAGGTGGGGAGGGCATGTTTTGCTCTCCATCTGCTTTTCACACTTCACTGACCAGAAAGAACTGGATTTTATCAAGAGGAATGTGCGCGGTCTGTCTCGGAGCCATAATACGGCTATTATGGCCTTGACGCAGACTGGTACAAGCTTTCTCATGAGAAAAGAGGGCGAGGTTTGCTAGAAGTCTCATCCTACGTTTTTTAGTATTAAAGGGGGAGGCTTTCGACAGCCTGACAGAAGTTCACGCCGTGGAACAGACGTGTTGCCACGGAAGAGTGGGGACTTGTGTCTCGACTGGAACTTCTGCCCGGCCCAAGAAACGTACTCCCCTGGGCGAAGTGGGGCGGAATGATGAAGCAGTCGGTGAGGTGTCTCTGCTACTAACTGACTCTTGATTCTTTACTGATGCTTTCCTTTCCTTCTTATTTTCTGATTCTTACATCCATACACATATATATTTCTACGTATATATTCATTTTTGATTGCTTATTTCAATCAGTTATTTGCTAGTTGGAAGTCTGCCATGATTAATGCATTCGGCCTGTCCGTGATTGAAGTATTGTGTTAATAAATATATTCCATATGTATGAATTCGTCTTTTCCTTGTTGTAGGAGTTGATGAGAGTGCCCTCCTGGCAAGTGATGCGAAAGTATATCTCGCTCTAGGAAAGTGTTGTGTGTTTTACCTTGATCTAGAGGAGGCCTATGTGAATTTGTTTTCTTGCCTTGCCTTTGGGGGAGTGTTGAAAGTTTGCCCGCCTTAGGAAGTGCTGTGCATGTGTGATATTCCATAAGTTTGGAACTGATATTCTCGCCCTGGGAAGTGACGGTACATACCTTGGTCCAGGGAGATCTGAGATTACCTTTCATTACATGGGGGTTATGAGGAAGTCACTGTTGGCACGAGGAGGTGGTCGGGCATCGCAGATGGTTGCTGTTGTAGTCAGTCAAATAGCTTTTATTTCGGTCAAAAACCATAAAAGCGCACATATAACTTTCCATTTGTACAGTGCAAATTTCATAAGTATAAATACAGAATAACGTGTATTCTGAATTCCACTTGATATGGTGATAATATGTTATTTTCATCTATCCAATTGCTGAGCTTATTCAAGACTTGTTTGGCATCTACTTTTTGCAGAGTGTCTATTCGACTTATTGGTCTGTAATTGGCAGGTCCCTGTCTGTTCCCCTTTTTAAAAATAGGGACAATTTGGCCCCTCTCCATGTATCGCGTACTGGGGCACCTGAAGACACTTCATTTTATAATAGGTTTACCTAGGGTACCCATACATCCTTATCATGTCTTAACAGGTCCCCCGGTATTTTGTCAGGACTTGGAGCTTTTTCTAAACTAATAGGAATTGAGCACTCCCCTTGTTTCTTCTAGACTGAAGTGAGATACATATGTTATGTCACAATCTACTTGTCCATCAGGTGACCCTTGTGGAGCTTAAAGATGTGTGGTGGTCTCAGAGTAGAGATGGGTAAAATGACAACTCCAAGATTCAGGATCTATATAATGGTCCATGCGACTGTATTCATCTTTACTACAATGTGCTACAATTTTCTAGAAAGTAGTATGATCTTTACTTTTAGCTGTGTGGATCAGATCATTCAAGTTAGCCTCATCCGATGTTCTTTAGGGTAAATACTTTTGTATACTCTGTCCTGGCTACTCACACTGCATTGGTGCTTTTGGTCATTAGGCCGTTAGTAACTGTCTCTTGGCCACTCTGCAATCTTTTGTATACCAAGGATTACATGGTGAGCATTTCAGCATTCCCCCTTTTGCATTTTGCATAGGCATCTTGGTTAAATGTGTTTTTAGATTCTCAGCTAAAGAGCTATGGATGTCTGTAATGGGAATAGCAGAAAGAGTCTGGTCATTGAATGGGGACAGAGTGTGTTACAATATATTGTAGATCTTTGTCATGGTATCTAGGTTTGTCACTATCAATGGCCACTTAGCAGACCTTCGATTATTTCTGATCGACAGTTGTATTGGTATAGTGCCCTGTATCAGGAGTCCAGGTCTCAAGGAGACATAATGGGTAGTGGTCGCTATCTGTCTATTTCGAAATCTATTAGCCTCTCCTACATTGCTACACTAACCAGTACATAGTCAATCTTTGACTGAGCTGTACCCTTCTTATATGTAAATGAGCTGGGACTATTGGATTCCGACCTGCCATTGCAGCCTCGGAGCCCATGTCTGATGCTAGTAAGGCCAATTCCATAGTGGCTACTGCTCATGGTACAGGGGAACCTCCATCTAGGGGAGTGATGCCCCTTACCATATCCTCCTCCTCTAGAATGAAGTATAGGCCAGATATTGGCTCATGCTTACAGTTAAAGTTATTCCCCTCAATGGGTCTATACTTAAAGTACTTATGAGACCATCTAGCTCTTCAACCACTGGGGATTGAGCATTGGTCTTTCTTGGTCTCACATAAACATTGAGCAAGTATGCTTCAGTACCATTCTGTGGTATTATCCTTACTCCTAACATGTGAATATGCTCTCAGCACATCAATAGAGGCATTTAAGGAGATTTTAATCCATAAAACCAATTCTCCTGACAGTCTACATTTCGGTGAGGGAACTGTGTTGATGAAACATGTTCTGTAGCCTAGTTTATATGGTGGTTCCAGCAGCCAGGTTTCCTGAAATAAACAGAAGTGGAATTGTTCTATATATTCTTGCCAAACTAGGTCCATCAGTTTCTGTCTTAATCCAGCTATGTTCCAGGAAATCAGGGAAATGTATTCTGATCATGCCACCTTTGGCTTACTAGGCGTGGCATCTAGCTCAGTGTCTCCTTTGGCCACTAAGTGGTACTTTCCTCCATGACCTCTCAGGAACTCTTGGTGTTGTGCCTCATGGGTACTGGAGTCTAATCTGTTAGGTAGAGATTTGGAAGGATCATGCAGTAAATTATCAGGACAATAGTTAGGTGGCTGAGGCCTGACCAGTGAATCCACTGACTCAAGGTTTACCTAAGCGTTATTGTCAGTAGACGGTTTAGACAAATATTATAAATTACCCGTGTTGTAATCTAAGTCCCTTTTTGGTCTATTCAGTTTAAATCTTATTAATAAGCTTGAGAGTGTACTAGATCTCAAGTCCATTACGATCAGACCATCAACTAGATTTTTAGTTTTAAGGACAAGGGCAATGTGGTCATGGGTTTCATTTTTGCTATGTATGCATTCGGTATTGACTGTATCTGAGCGCACAACAGACAAACATTGCCGATCATACTTGATCCAATGGATCACCTTATTTTTCATTGAGTCCCCATCCTCTCTGGTGTTAGGTCTTAACTTTGGGACATTGGTCATAATTAGTTTATATATAGTTTATATTACCCATGCATGTACAGACTTTAGTTTACTTGCTCTTTGGAATGTTTAGCATTGGCGGTCATCACGGATGGTCACTGTTGTCACGAAGTCCCACTGAGGCTTTGCATTGGTGGTTGTTTCTCTGTGCAAAGATGCTGCTTCACAGTCGCAAGGAGCCCAAATTTATATTTTCACTTTGAGATCAGAAGGAGTAAACTCTGATGCTAGTCAATGTTCCAGTTCTTAGGCAATACCTCTGGGTGATTCACTCCAGCAGAGATCAGGGCCAGGGCTCACTCAGGTCCAAACATGTCCAGTTGGTGCCAGTCAGCTGGGCAGTTGCAGGGAGGCTGCTGGAAGCTTGTTATGTCACTATAGATCAAACAGGAAGTCAGCCAATTGATCCTTGTGTCACTTCTCGGGACCTGGGTTGAAGGCAAGTAGTCAGGTTTTTCTTTAGCAGACAGCAGGGCAGTCCTTCCCCTGAATCTTTTACTTGTTCAGGAGTGTTCTGATGAGAATTTGCCACTTTTATACATGGTGCCAGCCTTTGTTTTGGGAAATTCCCTGGCCTACTCCAAAACTGTTTTTTGTAAGTTCTTGCCCTTCCCCTGGGTAGACTCCAAACTGCCTAGGGTGACAAATGCAAGAGCACATGTGGTGTCAGATTCCTTTGTGTGTGCTGCAGGCAGGGTCCTTAGAACTGTAATCATGGAAGGGCACAACTCCTACGCAGTCATCTGGTCAGGAAGACCCTCTCCCTCAACACCTTTTGTTCCCATGTTTGGAATGAATTCCAAAACACCCCAGGAGAGCCATTCATAGTCAAGTGGCCCTAGACACTGTAGAAAGGCACATTTGGTTTAGGCAGAAAAATGTGAACTTTCTAAAAGTGGCTCTTTTAGAATAATAACCAGTAAAGAGGATTATACATTTTTAGAATAATAATCATTAAAGAGGATTATAAATTACAATTTGTGAGAAATTGAGTTGCTGTTTGAGAGGGATGAAATCTTACTCAAGCAACAGCCACAATTCTTGTCAGGATGAAGCACAAAATGTCACAATTTCTTTTTTTTAAACTCTTTTCTATTCAGAATTGCACAAATATCACAGTACATGTGATCTCGCATAATCATAAAGCATTGAGAAAAAATGATAAAGGATTATCATGCATATCAGACTACTATCTCAGCCAATTGTAACAGTTCCAGGGCATGCCTATGCTTCCAGTCCTGGAGTGGCATTATAAAGTGCATGCCTTCATGTTTAACATACAGTAAAATTCCCATGAAAATGAGTTATGCATATAAATTACAACAATGACCCCTAAAAAACATGGCAGTGACAGGCAAACAACTCACTAAATTAACCTGTGCTTAACCCTCTGGGCTCTTGACACAAAAGCAGTCAGGTTAACTTAGAGGCAACGTGTAAAGTATTTAGTCAGCACACAAACAGTAAAATAGTGAAAAAATAGCACAAGAAAACCCCACACCAAATTATTAAATAGATTAAAATGTATTAAATAGTTTGACACCAAAATTATAAAAATCCAATCAGTAGAATCGGGGATATACAATTGCAAAGATTTCAGGTAAGTCATAAGTTCAGGCCAACTGCGATGGAGTGCGGGCCAAATACAGGGCCCAGGTTAGTCCTACTGAGAATTGTACCTCCTTATGTCCTTGATGTGGAGTATTGTATCGTGCTGTGTTGGTTCAGATGAAGAGCTACGAGAGCTCGATGTGTGGTCCTGTGTAGAGTTGCGCAACATTGCCTCAGTTCCGACGAGGAACTGCGAGAGCTGCAATGCGAGGCCCTGCGTCCAGTTGCCTCATGCTGCATTGGTTCTGATGAGGAGCTGCGAGGGCTGCAAACAGTCTTGTGTCTCGCTGCATTGAGTCGTGTCGGTTCCAATGTGGAGCTATGAGGGCTGAGATGCGAGGTCCTGCATTGAACTTCATCAAGTTGCATCACTTTGTGTCAGTTCCTAGGAAACCCACATTTAGGCCAGGAGGAGTTCACTCTGATGCCAACCAAGGGTCTAGGCCTGGGGATAAAACAGGCAGGTCCAGTTGAGTCTGGGCAGCTGTGGAGATGTAGGGCAGGTCTCTGGTGCTTGTTATGTCCCTGTAGCTCAGAACAGGAGGCTAGTCAGCTAGCCCTTTAAGTCCCTCTAGTGGTTCTGGGTTCAAGGAGCAGGTCCAGTTTTTCTTCCTCAGGCAGCAGGGCAGTCCTTCTTGTAGCAGAGTAGCAGGGTCTTCTGAGGTCTCCACAGGTCTAGAAGTGGTGCAAAGAGTGGGTCTGAGCATCCAGTATTTATACCTGGTACCAGCTTTGAAGTGGGGTAACATTCTTAATGTTTCCCCCCACAGACATGTCTGGAATTTCCTGCTTCCCTGCCCTGATCCCATGGTATCTGGAGTCACAAAAGGGCTAGCGTGAAATTCTATTTGTATGTGCTGAGGCAGCTCCTTTGGAGTGCAAGTGTGGTATGTGACAGCTCCGCCCCTCCCATCAATTCAGGATGGCCTATCCTGCCAACAACCAGTGCCTCTTTTGTGATACTGTCTGGGAGGAATGCACAAAGGCCAACTGCCGACTACAACTAGTCATGAGACCCAGGAACAGGCTACAGACACCAAGGGCCAGATGTAGGTAAAAGCAATTTAGCGAGTCCTTAATAGCGATTTTTAGGGAATCGCTATTAAGGACTCGCAAAATGCTATGTAGGTAGGAATCGCAATAATTTTTGCGATTCCTACACATTCCTTATTTGCGACTCGCAATTTGCTGCGCTGTTCTCATCCAAACTTATTATTCCATTTACACTGATTACATCCTGTGGATAAATAGTAACCTTGAAGGCCTGTGTTCACTATGTATTATTGAATGCCAATACTTTAAATACAATTGTAACTTTGTCAGACATTAATGGTTTTTACTATTGTTATGAATACTTTTTTCTTCTAACTTTATACTATGAATGACTACATCTTCTTTTACATGTTTCTGTGCTCCGGACATTAGCAATACATTGAGAAATGGTATCCTGCATGATCAGTGAACATCAAAGGTGTATAGCATCTTGGCTAGAGTTCCAGTCACAGGGCCTCATGGTAGTAGTGGTAGCTTTTCTATCTCAACTTACCAACACTTGACAAATGGTAATCTGCATGATCAGTGAACATCATTTGTAACATGGCAGACAAGTGAGAAGGGCAAAAGGTGTTTAGCATCTTGGTTAGATTTCCAGTCTCAGGGGCTCATGGTAGTTGTAGTGCAATCTATGTCAACTTACCAACACTTGACAAATGGTAACCTGCATGATCAGTGAGCATCAGTTGTAACATGGCAGACAAGTGAGAAGGGGCAAAAGGTGTATAGCATCTTGGTTAGAGTTCCAGTCACAGGGCCTCATGGTAGTTGTAGTGCAATCTATCTCTACTTACCATCACTTGACAAATGGTTAGTGTAACATACCTGTTGGCAACATGCATTTGGGATGGACCATACATTTACGTACTTACACATATCATGGGTCCTGGGATTATATTTTGATGGTAATCCACTTACAGACACCATTCCAAATTGTGGCATGTCATGGAGATTGATACATGTGCTTTTATATGCAACAATACCATTAACACAGACAAACCAACATCTCTGATACTTTGAGTATTGCATGTTGGGAAAGTAGCTAGACAACATAATAGCAAAGCAGCGTTGTGAGCAAACAGGACATTGTGATATTGTGAAGTGTAACTTACCAGACTCCACTCCCCCAGCTATTCCTGTCAAGCCCTCAGCATGCAGCATGGCCAATACCTTCTCCTCCCAGGAAAAGAATTGTAATGGGGCTCTGGGAGGTACACCGCCAGTCCTCTGGGCCTCCAGGTGATGGCTGTTGTACCGGGTATGCACCTTCAACCTTAGGTCATTCCACCTCCTAATTTCCAGCTGTGTACGCAGGGTGGTACCAACAGCATTCACTCTGTTGACATTCCAGTACCACATTTCAGTTTTCCTACTGAGAGGAGTATGCTGCACTTGGGAACCAATTTTGGGGCACTTCTCCAATGATTTCACCCACCATGACTGTCAGCCTCAGTGAACCGTGGGTTTTTGGGGTCAGGCATAATAAAAAAAAAATTGAATGACTATATGAAAGTAAAAACAAACAACTGCGACAGAGAAAAACGTGCAAAACAAAAATTGCAGGTGTTAGAGAGTGCTAAATGATGAGATGAAAGAAAGAAGGAGGCTGCCTTGGGTCACCACATTGTCTCCTATCTTCTTTGCTGTAGGTGAGAAGCAAAGGATCCTGGTCAGGGATGGGATGGGAGGCATTTTATAGTGTGATTTGCAGGCGTGTCCACTTGGTAAAAGCACATCAGCTGTGTAGTTTTTGAATCAATTCAATGGTCACTGTTGTGGACATTTGTGGTGAACGTACCACTGCGGTCTAAAGCCTTTGGGTAACTGCCACTGTGAGACTGCCAGTATGACTTTATAGTCATAATAGGCTCGGCAGGTACACCACAGCCCTGACGGCATCGTAGTCTTCATTGCCAACATTGCAGACCACCGCAGACCCGGTGGCAACACTGTCGCTGCCAACATTTCAGGCTGCACAACTCATAATACAGCTGAAGGAAGACCTCCGAGGCTGCAGTTTCATAAAGGCCGCTGCCGCTGCGGTTGGACGATCAGACCGCCAAACTCGTAATCGGCCCTTTAGTGTTGTTTGTGGGCCTTTGGTATATTTAGATGTATTATTAGTAGTGTTTTTCACTACTTTGTAGTCTTGAGTTTTCATACACTATTTTAGTAATGTATCATTATGTTATGTTAACTTGTGTTATTATACTTACATTTTTATGGTTAAGTTAATGTATACGTATTTTGGGGAATATAATGATGTTTTGCAGGTGGGTTTTTTAATTTACTTTACATGTTTTTGTCTGAGAACATATCCCATGAGCACTGGGAGTTCTGTTTTTTTTTTTTTTTTTTTAAAGGAAATCAATTTTGGTTTATAATAAACCAATGCTTTTACTTTGATTTCCTTTTTGTTGTTTCCTGGAGTGTTTCTTTTTTTAAAACATGTTTTTGGGTTGTTTGTCGCTTCCTACATACTTTGGATTAAGTGATCTCTTTTGAATTTTTTTTTTTTTAGGGGGCTGTTTGGACAATATTTGTTAAATTTTCGGTGGATTACTATTTTTGACTATGTGGATACAGAGGAAGCTACAGAACAGTAAGTTTCATTTATTTAATTTCTTCTGCATTGGATACGTGGTATTTTCATAGCTTGTGTAAATTGTAGGTGATTGTTATTTAAAATGTATGTGTTGTAATTAATTTATGTAATGGATTGAGATTGTTTTTAGTTTCTTGGTTGATGACAGTAACATTTTTATTTAATTAATTGTTATATAATTTTATTATCTAAGCCATCATTAATAATTGAAATGTATTTAATTTTTGGACTTATATGATAAAAAATTATATTTATTATTTATACTAAAATGATTTTTATATTGGTTTAGATTTTGTGAAAATTTTCTAGGGCTTCGGTAGGTTAATATTTATTTTATAATATGCTTTTGGCTATAATTTCTAAGGGGCTTAGCATTGACGGTCCAACCACCACCACCCCTGTGGGTCCGCCCACCGTATTCCAAGTGTGGTGGCCCGGCAAGGCACAGGACCACCCCTCCACTGGGATCCAGGATCCAGCAGTGGAACCAGTGAGGGAAGGGGCAGGTATATGCTGGCGGTGCCAATGCGGCACTGCTGAGCATATTCCAACACCCATTTCATGGCGGGGAGCCTGCCATGAAAAGGGTGCCAGAGCCTAACAGTGCCCCCTGCAGATTCTGGGCCTGGGGGTGTATATGGGTGGCACCCCCCTGGAATTGCACCCTGTTTCCTGCACGATGTAGCATGCATGACATGGTGCAAGCCACACCATGCAGGAACATGCTGCTGGCACTTTCACAGCAGCGGTCTGCTGTTGGGGCTCTCCTATCAGCCTAACACAGCGCTGCTGTGAGACCGCCACAGCACCGCCCGTCCTGGATTCAACTCGGAATCTGGCAGGCGAGTGCACCACAGTCTTGGCGGGCTTCCTGGCAGTGCAACTGTGGCAGTGCTACAGGAGGACCACCAAACTCGTAAACAGGCCCTTAGTATTGTACTCCTTTGTTATTTATGAAGAGTTTGACTTTAAATTGTGACATTCTGTTGGTTTGTTTGCTACGTTTAGGGCAATTCGGCCAACATATTGCTCCGTTCATAGTTGTTGGTAGCTTCACTCTTGTTGTAATGCTTCTATAAAATGATAGGATGTAGGATGGGCTCTGCCTAATGTGGAGTGGGAGGCATTGTGCCATCCATCCACTGTGTTGTTTGTTTTGGTTTCCTGTTCAGAGGTTCTGTCATAGACATCCCCCCATGGTATTTGGAATTTGTGTTGCCATCTGTGTCCAGGGAGATGTAGTCTGCCAACCCAAGTGTCTTTGAAATAATTCATTAGGTTGCTTAGTTTATCTTTATTTTGTTGGTAGAAAGGGCTTTCTATTAGTAAATTGTAGTGGTTAGCTACCTCTGTGACCGGGACATAGGCTGTTATAATTTCTTTAAATTTCAAATGTAAATTGGCTGTTTGTAGAATATTCTACTCTTAGTGCAGATTGTTGGAGGTGTCGCCATATGCTTAGATTAAAATTATAGTAACAGCCTTGTATGGTTCTGTGGGGGTAAACTTTTAAAATAGCTTGAATCATGGCTTGCTCAAAGTCTATGGTTATCTTTTGGGGGTAGTGACTGTTTTATGTTTGATGTGATTTAAGAGGTTGTAGTAAGTGCAGCTTTGTTTATTTGGTTGTAGGGCATATATAAAATGAATATTTGTATTTTGATATTCACCTTGTATGGTGTATATCTGAGTGAATGGTTTGGGACACATTTTGAAGGTCCCATCCATCATCCACATTTGACAGTGGCTATGTTTTTGTAAGTTATTTGCTGTAGAGAATATTAGAATTTATTTCTCATTTTTAGATTGTCATGTAAAAAGAAAGTTTCTTCATTATGTGTCATAGTTAAATGTTTAGGTATTTGTATGTCTTGGTATCATCTAGGGGGAGGAGGAATATTTGTGGTGGCTTTTTTAGTTCATAAAATTAAACATTTTAAATTGGGAATAGTATGTAGTTGACCTGTGATGTGTTTGGGGACTGTAGGCAGTGTATATTTAAGGATTTTGGTTGTGGGTTCCAGGGAGCTAGTGCTTACATCCTGCAATATCTCACTTACTTTTATTTATGTCACATTTGGGGGGTGGTTGTGCTGTCTTACATGAATTACAACATTATTTTTTGTAGTTGCCATCCCATAGCATGCATTAGAATACTATTTGGTGCATTTCCAATAAATATTTTCTGTTGATGCACTTTCTTGGCTGTAGGTGTAGCCCATTTGATTTAGTAATGACTTTCCTTTCTGCAAAGTTATCTAATTTGCTGCCTCTGTTGTATCTGAAAGTAGGGTAATAGTATAAATATATACAATATTTTAGAGTTTATACATTTGTTATTTACATGTGAAATAATGCAACTGCTTCTATGTTGTATACATACATGTATGTTCTGTTTATTGGTTTCTCTCTGTTTTTCAGCTTTTTCATTGGGGGTGTTCTAATGTGGAGCAGGTGCTTTCTTTTCTGTTGGATACAAAAAATATTTGTTTCATTTTAAATGTTGATTTTGCCATAGTTTGTAGAGGTTGAAGTTGTTAGGTTTATTTTTACTCGCTATTTGGTTGAGTTTATCGTTTTTTAATAATTTATGTATACTTACTTTCTTACAACTTTTTTGCAGGCTTGTGGTACTAATTTTATTCTGGCAGTTTATAGCTTTTTCAAGTTGTAGTTTTGTCTTTTAGGAAGTTTATGCAAAGAGATCGAAGTTTGAGAGAGTTTTAATATTATCTATTATTTTACATTTTTAAGTTTATTTACATGCACATTTTAGTTAAAATATAAGTTTTACTTACTTGGTTAGTTAGTTGTTCAGATGTATATATTTCTTCTTTAATGGTCTGGTGAGAGAATCTGGCAGAGTTTCCTCCTCTTGCAGGGTATGTCATTTTTGAAAAATGAAGTTGTTTAAATAAGTGTGCCTTTTATAATGTTGATTTAATTGTTTGTTTGATTTTATTGGTTAAAGTTGTTCATACTTTTATTTTCTTGGTTGGTTTACTTTTAGTTTTATTTATTTTTTATCAGTTAAGTCCTTCTATGTTAAATGGTAATTTAGTTTTTTTTATTGTATGATATACAGTTTGATAGTTTTGAATATAAATTAATTTATATACTTATATTAAGCATTATTTAGGCTGTCTAAATGTTTTCATTTAATAGTAATTTTTGGGGGGTTATTTTGGTATGATTTGGTATGTGTTGGGGTGAATGGTAAAGAGGTCATTGATGTAGTATATTTATATTTAATTTAAACATGTGTATGAAATGTTTATTTCTAATGATTGTTTATGTTAAAAGTGATTTCTTTCATACTTATTAATGATTATTTAAATATGTTGATGATAATATTGGAGTCAATGTTGTGTAAATCAATATTTTTACACATTTGTTTATTTAAAGGTAGCAATATTTTTGTTTTTGTTATTTCTGTTTTTGATAAAGATAAAAATTGATATTTTTTAACTATGTTTGAGTTCTCTATATTTGTGGTTTTACTTGTCAAGTATAAAAGTAAATTTTTTGTGTTTTGATATTTAATTTCCAATTGTTTTGTGTTTCGAAATTTCGATATTGTATGCATAGAGATTATGTCAGTGATCCATGTGGAAGGTAGTATTACTCAGAAGAGATGATCTCTTGAGGGATTCATTCTTCTCTTTTACTCCCTCATTTTAAATCCAATTGTCCATGTTTGATACATTCAGAATAGAGGATCTATTTACAACAGGTTAGTCTGGATTACATATCCGCAGATGGTCATACAGCTTATATATAAAGATATTAAAAAGTAAGGGGATTAGGAAGGATCCCGGCCAGATCCCATTGCCTACAGGAAAGATTTTTGTTCATTCTATCTGGGGTACATAACGTACCGACACCAGGGTTGTTATTAACACATTTCCCACCAGCATTCTATCTATGGGCTTGATTATGAGTTTGGCGGTCCCACCGTCACGGTTGCATCAGATTCACCGCTGCCGACTAAGTGGTCCGCCCGCCGTTTTACAATGTTTTCGGATTTAAGAATGAAAGACCGCCTCAGCACCCCCGCCACCGCAAGACATTCACCAACCGCTGCAGCATTGGTCAGGGGAAAGCAGCTGCCATAGGAGGTACAGATAAGTTTCTCCTCCATATGGATTACAAGTTGGCTTTCTGACGAGCTGACTGTGGCGGTGGAACTGCCTGCTTTGAGTAATCGGAAATGAAGGATTTGGGGTGCATACTCACCCATTTCCTTTTCTTCCCTTCAGTCTCTTACGTGGATCTCTTCCTCTTCCCCCTTCACAGCAGCAACTTTACCCCGAAGAAAAGGGCCCTTTTAGCGCCAAAATGCAGGTAAGTCAGTTTTGTCGTATGTACCCACTGACTAGACTGGGCACAAACGATCCAGACTCCAGCAATGAGTAGTAGGCATTTTTTCACATATGTCATGCATATCTGTAAATTCAACACTTGTGCAGTCGGAATATACATACATGCATCGGCAAATATAAAAAAACATTCACCGCCATCAGAAAGACCTCCGCCAACCCATCGGAGACATCGTAATATGGCGGGCAGGAGACCGCTGCTGCAGCTGTCCTCTCCGGACTGCCGCAGCAGCAGTACAGCAGTTGGACCGCCGAACTCATAGTCAGGCCCTATGTTATTAAACACTGCCCTGAGGTTGAGACAGGCCAAAAGGAAGCTCCATCTCCTCATGGTTAATACGAAGCATAACCCGCAAAGCTCCATGCACTATTGTTTCTTATGAGTGACTAAAGGTAGACTGTTAATGCTTAAAGATACTATTGGTTGTAATTTAAGACAGAAACCTCACTATGAACACTATGCCAATTCACTCACACCTTCCAGGCCTATAGCCATGCTGCGTACCAGTCTCTGTGCCTTGAAACAGCTGTCTTTTTTCTTTGGCCATGTACTACTAGAGTCTGGAGCCTGGAGTCTGGACTATGGCAACTAAAAAAATTATTTGCTGTGAGACAAGTAGATTTACCTGATTTTATCCTCTAAGGATTTGTGAATCCACACTGGACAAAGAGAAAAATTTGACCATCTTCAAATGCGATTTGTTTAATTTTCAAATGTATTTTCTTTATACGTTTCAAGGATTCAGATTCACATAGGAACAAGAATTACACACACCTTGGGTGAATAACCCTTTAAAGTTCGTTGTCATTTTTTTAACACGGATATCAATCAATCAATCAATCAATCACGGCATTTATAGAGCGCGCTACTCACCCGGGAGGGTCTCAAGGCGCTGGGGGAGGGGGTAAGTTACTGCTCGAACAGCCAGGTCTTGAGCTGCTTCCTGAAGGCGAGATGGTCCTGGGTTCGCCGAAGGTGAGTGGGGAGGGAGTTCCAGGTCTTGGCCGCCAGGTAGGAGAAGGATCTTCCTCCGGCGGTGGTTCTGCGGATGCGTGGTACGGTGGCGAGGGCGTGGCTGGTTGATCGTAGCTGGCGTGTGGGCGTGTAGAAGGACATGCGGTCGTTGAGGTACTTTGGGCCCAGGTCGTGGAGGGCCTTGTGTGCGTGGGTGAGGAGTCTGAACGTGATTCTCTTGCTGACGGGGAGCCAGTGCAGGTCTTTCAGGTGTACGGTGATGTGGCTGTGTCGGGGGATGTCCAGGATGAGTCGTGCGGAGGCGTTCTGGATGCGCTGGAGTCTCTTTTGAAGTTTGGCTGTGGTTCCGGCGTAGAGGGTGTTCCCATAGTCCAGTCGGCTGGTGACGAGTGCCTGGGTGACGGTCTTCCTGGTTTCAGTGGGGATCCATCTGAAGATCTTGCGGAGCATGCGCAGGGTGTTGAAGCATGAAGATGAGACGGCGTTGACTTGTCTGGTCATCGATAGGGAGGAGTCCAGGATGAAGCCCAGGTTGCGTGCGTGGTCCGTTGGCTTGGGTGCGGTGCCCAGGGCCGGGGGCCACCAGGAGTCGTCCCAGGCGGAGGGTGATGAGCCCAGGATGAGGACTTCCGTCTTGTCTGAGTTCAGTTTAAGGCGGCTGTTCCTCATCCAGTCGGCGACGTCTCTCATCCCGTCGTGCAGGTTGGCTCTGGCGGTGGTGGGGTCGTTGGTGAGGGAGAGGATCAGCTGGGTGTCGTCGGCGTAGGAGATGATGTTGAGGTTGTGTCGGCGTGCGATGGCTGCGAGGGGGCTCATGTAGACGTTGAAGAGGGTCGGGCTGAGTGAGGATCCTTGTGGAACGCCGCAGATGACTTCGGTGGCTCGGATCTGAACGGGAGAGGCGGACTCTCTGGGTTCTTCCGGCGAGGAACGAGATGATCCATTCCAGTGCTTTCTCTCGGATTCCGATGTTGCTGAGGCGCTTCACTAGGGTGCGGTGGCAGACGGTGTCGAACGCCGCGGAGAGGTCCAGGAGGATGAGGGCAGCTGTTTCCCGTTGTCGGTTAGGGTTCTGATGTGCGTCGGTGGCTGCGATAAGGGCGGTCTCGGTGCTGTGGTTGGCCCGAAACCCGGACTGAGAGGGGTCGAGGATCCATTCGTCTCGAGGAAGGCGGCAAGCTGTCTGTTGACGGTCTTCTCGATGACTTTGGCCGGAAGCGGAAGGAGCGAGATGGGGCGGTAGTTCTTGAGGTCGGTGGGGTCCGCCGTTGGTTTCTTCAGGAGGGCGGTAAGCTCGGCGTGCTTCCAGCTCTCCGGGAAGGTGGCGGTGTGGAAGGAGGAGTTGATGATGTCCCGGAGATGGGGTGCGATGGTGGCGTCGGCTTTGTTGAAGGCGTGGTGTGGGCAGGGGTCGGTTGGTGATCCGGAGTGGATGGAGTTCATCGTGCGGGTGGTGTCTTCGGTGTTGATCGGGGTCCAGTTGCAGAGGGTGGTGGTGGCGGGCATTGGTTCGGCGGTAGGGTGCGTTGTTTGTGCGTCGAAGCTGTTGTGTATGTCGGTGATCTTGCGGTGGAAGAACGCGGAGAGTGAGTAGCAGAGGTCTTGCGAGGGGGTGATGTCGTTGTTTCCGGCGCTGGGGTTGGAGAACTCTTTGACGATGCTGAAAAGTTCCTTGCTGTCATGGGCGTTGTTGTCCAGTCGTTCTTTGAGTGCCGACTTCTTGGTGGCACGGATCAGCTGGTGGTGTTTGCGGGTGGCGTGCTTGAGGGCGGTCCTGTTGTCTGTGGTCTGGTCGAGTCGCCAGGTTTTCTCGAGAGTGCGGCAGTTCTTCTTGGATTCCTTGAGTTCGTTGGTGAACCAAGGGGTTTCTTGCTTCCGGGTCTGCTGGGAGGGTTTTTAGTGGTGCGAGGTCGTCGGCGCAGGCGGTCAGCCACTTGGCGAGGTTGCTGGCTGCTTCGTTTGGGTCCGTTGTGTCGGTGGGTGTGTTCTGGCTGAGGAGGCGGTGAGCTGCTCGGCGGTGATCTTGCTCCAGCTCCGGCGAGGAGCCTGTTGCGGGTGGTGGTGGGTCGCAGTCTTTCTGAAGCTGAAGTGGACGCAGCTGTGGTCGGTCCAGTGGAGTCCGGTGGCGTGGCTGAAGGAGATGTGCTTGCTGGACGAGAAGACGGGGTCAAGCGTGTGGCCGGCGTAGTGGGTGGGCGTGTTCACCAGTTGCTTGAGTCCGAGGTTGGCGAGGTTGTCCAGCAGGGCGGTGGTGTTTCTGTCGTTGTTGTTCTCCAGGTGGAAGTTGAGGTCCCCTAGGAGGATGTAGTCGGCGGAGGGCATGGCGTGCGGGCTGATGAAGTCTGCGATGTCTTCGCTGAATAGTGTGCGTGGTCCCGGGGGTCTGTAGATGAGGGTGCCTCGGAGGGTGGTCTTGGGGTCCGTGTGTATCTGGAAGTGTAGGTGTTCGGCGGCGGTGAAGGTCTCGTCGGAGTTAGTCGAGATGCGGATGGTGTTCTTGTGTACGATGGCGATGCCTCCTCCCGTCTGGTTGGACGCGGTCCTTCCGGGTGATCTTGTATCCATCCGGGATGGCTATGGCGATGTCAGGCGCTGAGGAGGCGTTCATCCAGGTTTCGGTGAGGAAGGCGATGTCCGGTGCTGTTGCGTCGAGCAGGTCCCAGAGTTCCACGGCGTGCCTGTGGACGGAGCGGGTGTTCAGCAGGATGCATTTCAGGTGGTTGCTGCTGTTGCTCGACTTGGCGGAGGTGGTGCACGTCCAGGGGGCAGGTGAATCGGCAGGTTTGGCAGGTGAAGGGTCCGTGGGTGCGTCTCGGTGAGGCTCGGTAGCAGGCAGGGTTCCGGCCGGCATTGAGTGCGGTGAGTGTGGCGGCGTCGTAGGTCCGTCGAGTAGTGTTGCATCGGTGGGATCCAGGGGTTCTGGCGCTGGGCGCGGTCCAGTCGCGGACGGGCGCAGACGGGCTTGCACCTTAGGCGCGCCGGCGCGCCAGCGCGCGCGGCAGCGCCAGCGGCCGCCATTTATGGGGAGGTGGGAGGGAGGAGCAGCTGGGAGGCGGGAGGCAGGGGCAGCGAATGGGCAGTCAGGGGCGGGGCCGCAGGGGACGCAGCGGCGGGAATGGCGAGAGGCAGCGGGGGCACAGAAGGAAAACAAGGGGAGAGCAGACAAAATCACGGGCACAGCGTCAATGGGGCAGCGAGGGGCACAGAAAGGAAAACAAGGGGAGAGCAGACAAAATCACGGGCACAGCGTCAATGGGGCAGCGAGGGGCACAGAAAGGAAAACAAGGGGGAGCAGACAAAATCACGGGCACAGCGTCAATGGGGCAGCGAGGGGCACAGAAAGGAAAACAAGGGGAGAGCAGACAAAATCACGGGCACAACGACAATGGGGCGGCGAGGGGCACAGAAAGGAAAACAAGGGAGAGCAGACAAAATCACGGGCACAGCGTCAATGGGGCAGCGAGGGACACAGAAAGGAAAACAAGGGAGAGCAGACAAAATCACGGGCACAACGACAGTGGGGCAGCGAGGGGCACAGAAAGGAAAACAAGGGGAGAGCAGACAAAATCACGGGCACAACGACAGTGGGGCAGCGAGGGGCACAGAAAGGAAAACAAGGGGAGAGCAGACAAAATCACGGGCACAACGACAGTGGGGCAGCGAGGGGCACAGAAAGGAAAACAAGGGGAGAGCAGACAAAATCACGGGCACAACGACAATGGGGCGGCGAGGGGCACAGAAAGGAAAACAAGGGGAGAGCAGACAAAATCACGGGCACAGCGTCAATGGGGCAGCGAGGGCACAGAAAGGAAAACAAGGGGAGAGCAGACAAAATCACGGGCACAACGACAGTGGGGCAGCGAGGGCACAGAAAGGAAAACAAGGGGAGAGCAGACAAAATCACGGGCACAACGACAATGGGGCGGCGAGGGGCACAGAAAGGAAAACAAGGGAGAGCAGACAAAATCACGGGCACAGCGTCAATGGGGCAGCGAGGGCACAGAAAGGAAAACAAGGGGAGAGCAGACAAAATCACGGGCACAACGACAGTGGGGCAGCGAGGGGCACAGAAAGGAAAACAAGGGAGAGCAGACAAAATCACGGGCACGACAGTGGGGCAGCGAGGGCACAGAAAGGAAAACAAGGGGAGAGCAGACAAAATCACGGGCACAACGACAGTGGGGCAGCGAGGGGCACAGAAAGGAAAACAAGGGGAGAGCAGACAAAATCACGGGCACAACGACAATGGGGCGGCGAGGGGCACAGAGAGGAAAAGGGAGACAAGCAGACAAGCGGGCACCGGGGCCACAAGCGGAGGGCGATCTTACCTGCAGAAGCAGCGGGCAGACAACACAGGCGGAGCTGTGTGGTGGGGGAGCGACCTACCTGGCAAGGTCAAGGGTCGCTCAGAAACACTGCTGAAGAGATTTACAACAAACCAATCAAATGCACTCTTCTGATTAACATTCTAGTTTAATTAATTCCAAAGTAAGTATAATTCCATGCAGTGAGTTTTGCTGCCTTGGAGAATAAGATTTCCTATGACAGTTAAAATGGAAACACACCTTTTTTACCATTTAATTACTCCTCCCTGGATGGATTTGCCCAAACATTTACCTGTTTAAACATGGTAACTTGTGCTACTTGATTAGAAAATGTCATGAAGGTTAATGAAAAGTGCCACATTTACTAATAAACCAAAAATGAAATGGAAATTGATTACAATCTTTAACTACAAGTTGCAGAAGCTGACTGTGCATTATCGAGAAAAATATAGAGCTATATAGATATCTAATGGGTGACCCGGTAATATGGTCCTGTAACGTCATTGAGTGGTTCTGGTGACATCATACATAGTGATATATTGTGACATAAATCTCTATGGCCTAATTTACAAGCCCATTGCACTGCCGGTGCATCACTTTTTTTTAATGCACCAGTGGCGCAACAGGCTTGCCCATATCCATAAGGCCACGTAAAGTCACCCTGCATGACTTTTCATGACCTTGTAACTATGGGCCCCTTTCATGCATTACTTAGCGTGAAAGGGGCGTTCCATGGGTGTTGCTGTGGGTTTTCCCATGCAACATCCATGGAACCTGACACAATCCCAGATCCAAATGTTTTGTAAAGCTGGGAATGCATCAGACTCTGATGCCTCCACGGAGGAGGCGTAGGAGTGGCGCAACAAAGAGAAATATTTTTATTTCTCCTCTTTTTTTCCTCTTTCTATTCGTGCTGCATAGAAAGAGGAAAATGCCATCAATGATTGTTTTTGTGCAGGAAGGTGTCCCTTCCTGCACAAAACAATCATCCCCGCAACACAGGAACCTTTGCTGCATGACGCAAGGGTGCCTGCACCTGCACATGGCAGCCAATTGTGTGCCCGCGCAGGGGAAAGCAAAGGGAGGCGTTGCATTTTTATCATATGAAATGAGGCTGCTCTGCACAGCAAAATGGCTGCTGCGTCATTTTGTAGTAAATGAGGGCCTATATGTTTACCAATTAGGGCATTTTATTCTGCTAACATTGTTAACTTTCGCCTGGAGAAAAATAAAAGTTTTTCTTTGTTCTTGTTTGCTTGCATTACAAGGTTTCTTTCTTTTTAATTAGTCATTTATTTCCATTTGAAAAAGAGATGAGCTTCTGGTAGACTTCAGATAAGGGAAAGCTTAGTCATCTGCAATCCAGCTCACTTTCTGAAAACCCAAAACTTTGTTCATATTCCAATTTTGTATTAGTTAAAGATGCTATTTCAAAATATAAATGTTTCATTTAATTTTTGTATAAATGCTTTTGATATTATAAAGTTAATTTTCATTTTCATAAAAATCAAGCACCTGATATTACAAAGCTTAACTTCAAGGCTTCAAGGCTCCAGTCTCATATGAATGTACTTAGTCCGTTCTAAGCCATTTTTCCAGCCTTTGCTGCTTCCCTTTAGAGAGAAAAAGAAAGGTCAACCACTCATATATATTTTTAAAGCTGTGAAAAAGAATCTCTCCTCCAGGGCACTGTATTAAACTTTGTTGTCTCTTTAACCTCTTCAGATCCTTGAGTTGGAACTATCAGGAAGCATTTCCAACAATCGATCAATCTTGATCTCATAACACAGCATTTTTGTGTTGCTTAGGTGATGCGGTGTTTAGGTATTATTTTGTGCTTCTGTCAAGATTTACCTTAAGCAGTTTCTCTTTCTCGCCTGTTAAAATATATGGAACCATTGTCAATGGGTTCCGTAGACAATAAAATCTAAAAATGTTGTTCCTGTGGTTCCTACAAGAAATGCAATTGTAAATGAAATCATTTTTATTAACAGCTGCTCTTTCCACTTTGTCTTTCTTTTGATGTTATGTGTATAATAGAATTGTATTTTATCTTACAAAAATGTGTCACAATTTTTATACAGCAACAATTTAGTTCAGCCATAAGCAACTGTAATAGTGATAACATTATAAATGTGCAAACACAACACAATCTGCCTATATGTTTGCAGCTACACGAGTCAAACCCGGAGGTATCAACAGATTTTGGCAAATAAAAAGTTGCATAAGATTTTGAAAAGATTGAACCTGAAAGACTTTCATGATCATGAGTACTATCAGATCTGTACTTCTACTTTTTTAGTAGGAGAATCATCCACAATCCTGTATTCTCAGGACCGTATTTGAAGCACTTCCATCCAGCTTCTGCTCAGGATTGACACCGACCTCCTGCTGGGACGCATCTTGACTTCGCCGCCATTAGGGTGGTGCGCGCCGCTGTCCTCCACTTTTGGAGGGGACTGCATTTTGTATTTGGCGCGGTGCCCAGTGAAAGCCTGTTGTTCACCGCACTAGGAGCTTTCAGCCAGTCCGGGCGCTCTGTTTACCGTATTTTTAGCTCGTGTCCCGTGTGGCTACTGGACGACCTATTCAGTCCGTTGATCTAGAACCACCCATTAGGAATTGTATGTGCACTTGCGGCACTCTTTCCTGCATATTTTGCCAGATTCATTTGATGAGTGAACATCCATTTAGGAGGGAATTTCTTAACCCCTCTGAGTACTGTTTACGTGCAAGCAGTACATTACTTCCACCTTCGGAGTACCTCTATCAAGAACTGGCAGTGACTGCGCATTTGGCAGCCGGAACCGTATCTGTATCCATTCTTTCCCCCTACCCCACCGTATACTCCTTCGCTTTGACTCTTTATTTCTCCTGTGCCCTGAGGAAGGTGAAGGCTGTATTCAGCCAAGCACCGAAACGCACGTCGGCACCGTGAAGGACAGAAACCATTTAGTGGCATCATTGTATTCATCCTGTGAATGTATTTCCACTACTTTACCAATGCTTCTGGTTTCTGAGGAGTATTTGATTTTTAATTGTTTGTGAGTATGCAGAATGTATGGGAGTGATTGTTGATGGCGAATGTATTTGTCAAGGTGCTATTTTTATTGTATTTTTTCATGTTGGGAGTGGGGTGGGTAGACTTTGTGTTTAACCTTGAACGTTCTTTTGGCATTATTTGTGCATGTTTATGTTAATGTACTGTTGTTGATTTGAATTTTTACAAAAAGTGACAAAATTATCTTTCTTTATGTCTCAAAACAATAATTAATAATAAAAAATGTATATTTCATTAAGTGACATTTGTTGATGTTTAGACTAGTAACTGTTTATATTTGACAGGCTATACATCTAGTTAGCGCTTCTCCCCTGGACACTCTATACCGATTATATCATCCAGAGATGCTTTACGTCCTATTATTATTTTTAGGCAGGTGACATTACCCTCCCTGTGGAGTTGTTTTGTTCTCTAGTCTTTTCCCGAGAGTCCCTGCCTCCACCATTTTTCTCGGGGTCCCGCTTGTATTTTGTACTATCAGACTGATAACTACACCCAGAGCTAGTGGGATTTTAATGTAATATTTTCAGTACTGAAAGCAAACAACAGACTCCAAAAAATATGCATTGCAACAATGGTCAAGAGACCGCCCAACAAGCAGACAGCAGTCTGACCACCGCATTTTGATCTGACCGCCGTGCTGGCGGTCGGAAAGTACTCCGTATCATGGTTGCTTGTGCTGTGGCCATGGAAAAGGGCAACAGCACAAGCCGACGTGGTACGGAGCACCTCCTGCACGTCCATGGACCATTCATGGAGGTGAGTGGGGGCACTACATGCGCCCCGTGCCACTTTGCTGTGGACCACAACCGACTTGGGCACTGTTTGGGGGCCCTAATACTCCTATAAGACAGCCTTTTCAGGGTGGTCTTCCCACCTTGAAAAGTCAGTTGGAAAGGGATATCGTAATCACGACCGTGGTGCCTGCCTCGGCACCGCCGTCATTCAGGTATAGAACTCTGACCGCCACCCCGCCTGGATCTCAGATCCTGGTGGAGGCGGCGGTCTTCCTACCAACCAATATGAGTCCAACCACTGGAATTGTAATAAGACAGTTGGACCGAAGGTCTGTCGGCGGTTGAACTGCCTGTGGTGATCCGACCACCATCGTAATCAGGCCCTAAGTTGGCTGCCCGTTCACATTCCTGGAACCCTCTGCATAAGTCATTAATGAAAGATTGAGTCAAAATTGTCAAACTCAAACAACAAACTCAAACAGCAGCATCAATCAACATCTGTTAATGCAATCACAGTTCCAAAATGTGTTGAGCAGGCGTTGCACACACATTTGCATTACCTAAAGCAGTGATACTCAAAGTACAGCCCGGGGGCCGCATGCGGCCCTCCTGACCTTCATATGCGCCCCCTGGGCAGCAGCAGCACTGAGCTGCTGTGTACTGGACACATCACTAACATGGAAAAGTTTTTAAATATACAGCAAACACTTGTTTAAAGGTTAATTGCAGTTAGGGAAAGGAAGTAGGTAGGCCCTTAACTTTAGGAACACCTTCATTTTTAAAGATAGCTACTAGATATACATGCTTTTCTTCCCCACTTCCCACTTTACCCCCCCGCTGGCATCAGTGCGGCCCTCGGTCACACCATAGACCAAAGTTTGCGGCCCCCGGGAAAATGTTTGTGAGTAAGCAGGACCTAAAGCAACCAGAGTGGCTGTTACAAACATGCATAGCATATCAATTTAAACCCATAACTACTAAAATTATAAAGGTAGCACAAGTAAGCACCCATAGTAATTGAACCAAAAAAATGCATGGAATGAAAGGAGATGGAAACATTCTGCAGATTGGTTAAAGCAACATACAATATATCTGAAATCCAGCATTAGCGTTTCATGGTAAACCTGTCAACCGCCAGTTTCCGTTTAGCCTTGTACAGTGCTATTTATTGCATTCCGTGTGTATGACAGAGCATTCTGCTGCGGTAACACTATTCCAGTTTACAGCTATCAGTTTCCGGAACTCTTGACACTAACTGGCAGTTTGAGAGGGAGCCATTCATTTAGCCTGAGAAACTCCAGCTCAAACTGAATATCTCTGTCAGTAGGTAATTCAGTATGTGCTTGTGAGGTCTCCTTAAACTGTGACAAGCAAAAACGACCTGCATCACTGCTGATCTCAATATTCCCTCTCCCCTGTAGTTCATGCAGTTCATGCAGCCACAGACCGGCAGCTTTGGTGTTGTGACATAAAGGGTATGAGAAGTGTTTAATTATGATTCACAGTTATTGGCATTCCTGTAGTTTACAGACAGGCTGTTCTGCTTTCCCTTCATTCACAAGCGAAAGGTGCATTAAGTTACAGTGTGTAGAAAGTCCAAATTCTCATGCAAAAGTCCATCTAGCGTAGAACTTTATGGCCTTTGCATATTCATATACGTGAGAAAAAACACTTGCCACTTAGCTTACATTTGAAGCTCCTGCTCAGCGTGTCAGCATGTGACAGCAGGAGCTACAGGAGGCAGGGAAAAGGTGATCCAATCTTTGACGTGCACATCATGCTCATCAGGGCCTCAGTGGACATGCTAACAGTTGTTCTCCGAGAGAGTAGTCATAAATGGTTTCCAATGATGACAAACTCCGTCAATAGACACTCTTCCTTGGATTAGATCAAATCATTTATACATCTTTCATTCATTAACCCCTTCCCTGCGGATGACGGAACCACGCCGTCCTGAGCCACGGGCGGCGTGTGCTCATGACGGCGTGGTTCCGTCATGCTGCGGTCGCTCCGCCCACGCGTTACTGATTCCCCGCCTGTGCGGGCGAATTAGTGAGTGGGCGGGGTCGTGACGGAACCACGCCGTCATGAGCACAGCTCGCCCGTGACTCATGACGGCGTGGTTCCGTCACGAGCATGGCGGCGCCGCGCTCACCCCCCACCCCCCCAGCGCCGCGGCGGAATTACCGCCACGGCCAAGGGGTTAATACCACCCTTTGAAAGGTATTTTTTTATGTATCTTAAGGTATAAAAAAAAGAATTCAATATTCTCCAAAACTGGAGGGTTCCTTTGGGCTCTATAATAACAGATGAGGCTAAGGGTTGGCATCTGCCACTGACAAAGGCTTTTGTAAAATATCAATGATGCATGACCATATCAACATTAATTTGAAATAGGCAATTTAAAATGACAAACATTTATTGTTATATGTGCTTTTGGCTGCAGTACAGTGTTGTATGCTACTGGTAGTATGATCCTACTAATAGAGAGTTAAATAGGTTAACCCTAAGGAACCATTTGTTGTACATCTTCCAGACTTTTAGATTATTTTCTAATTGGTTGTGACCTTAATTAGGATCAGAGACCAATGAGAAATATTTGGCCTGATATTTGCTATCCTAAGAACATATGTAGTCACTCACTCAGTAACTGATATATGAGTTTGTAAAATGTCATCATTTTAAACATCATTCAGTTGGTGATTTGGGATTAGATCACATACTGATTTGGAAAGTAGCACATATCTTTCTGAAACTGTTACTTAAATATGGTAAATAAAAGTTTCGGGAATCAATAGTATCAGTCTTTTCCTAGAAGTAAGGTGTTATTTGCAATGGACTTCAGTCAGGAAAAAGAAAAATTGTTCATCCAGGTCCTTAGTCAAACATGGCACACTAGTAATAAATAAACAATTGTAAAGCTGTCAAGAATTAGACAGGGTAAGGTGAAATTTCACGATATGTTAGTAACATATGAAAAATTACAATATTTTCACAATGGTTATTTCTTGATCACTTTAGAAGCAGTGCAATGTGGTAGATAGGTGTCCCTACCAAAGTTGAAGCGTGATGGATAAGTGTCTATCGTGCAGGGTGACTTTGGGGGTCTAGGCATGTGGTGGCTGGATAAGAACTGCTAGAAAGCAGTTCAGTGTGGAGGGTTAGGGTCTCATAAATGCAAGGTAGTGTGATTAGGTAGAAACCATACAATGCACTGCAATGTACTGGCCCAGGGCCATATTTATGACCAAGTCATGCAGTGCAGCGCAGTAAGTCACCTTGCTGCGCTGCAGTGCATCACCGGGAAAGGGCAGGAATGCACAATATTTATTGGAATACGAAGCATTCCTGTCATTAACCATGCGCTAGTGCACAATGGTCTGACCATGATGCAAGGGTGCCTGTTTGCAGGCAGGATTGCTTTTGTTCAGGAATGGACACCTTCCTGCACAAAAACAATCCTGGGAGGCATATTCCTCTTTCCATGTGTGCACAGAATGCAGCACACATAGCAAGAGGAGTAAATGGGGAGAAATAAAGATATTTATCCTCGTTACGCCTCCCCTGGGAAGGAGTAAGGTTTTGGTGCATCCCTAGATTTACAAGTTCTTGTACATCTGGGGTTGCTTCAAGATCCATGGGAGTTGCCTGGAAACACCCATGCAACACCCATGGAATGCCTTTCCAGTGCAGAGTAACGCAACACTGTGATTTGTGCTGCATTACATGACTCCAGATTTTTGAAGCCACTCAGAGCCACGCAGAATGGCTTTGTGTGGCTTAAAAAATCTGACTTAAGGTTTCTCATTGCTCTTGCACCACATTGTTTGGTGCATGAGCAACGCAAGCTGGGTGCAACACAATGCAGTGGTGTATTATCAATAGTAATTAAGTTAATGCAACAGCTTTCCTAGAACTGTGCAATATGGGTTCCCCGTTAGGATTTGTTCTCTTCTGGTTTGTCATTGTATATATTTTGTGTGTTTGTTTTTTAAATATTTGCACATATTGTTTTTAATGTACACTGTATGATATATATGAATTTTATACCTTTTTATATGCCTATGAACATCAAAAGTGTATTGTGATATAATGTGTCTTTTTTTAAAGAAATTAAACAATCCCTTGATGATTCATCTCTATTTTGGTGGCACTAAAATCTGTGGGGTTGGTTTTATCCGATCTCAATTAGTAGTTTATGTATTGTGTAGACCTAGTGTGTTTGAGTCAGAGAGTGTTTGAGACTGGGTTTCCAAGGGGGAGTCACAATTTCTCTACTGTATTATCAATAGTATACAGTATATTAA
This sequence comes from Calotriton arnoldi, assembly GCA_963921515.1. NCBI lineage: Eukaryota > Metazoa > Chordata > Amphibia > Caudata > Salamandridae > Calotriton > Calotriton arnoldi. The sequence continues at coordinate 969,357 of CAWUFW010005419.1, forward strand.
GATTGTTTATTTTCCCTCCCTATGGTGCAGTGCATTGTGATGGGGTAGTAACCCAAATGTTATGCAGGTAATGTCCCTCGGATATGGTGTGGAGGTCTAGTATTGGAGTTGATACTATCATGTTCAAGGCTTTGAGACACACAACACAGGTCGCTTTGTTAAAACACATGTACATTGGTATCACTTTATCACTATGATGAAGTCCACTGCAAACAGAAGTATTTCCAGTGCACCAATGGCTTGTAACTTGCATTACATATCTCTCCAAAGCCAGTATCTGTGCAACAGTCCAAAGTATCTACCAATAACCAATACTAGAGCCCCAGATGATGACAGGGTGTAATAGGGGCTTCACAATCTAATGGGGCTTGGGTGTCTGGAAGGAGTTGGGCATCCGTGAGTTGTGCCAGGCTGAAAGGTGTGTGTAGGAAGGTCTGGTCCACCTAATATGGGGCTTGAGCTCCTGGAGGGAGTGGGCTTTATGTGCAGAATTGTGCACAGGGTGAAGACTGTGCAAAGTAGGGGTTTGCACATCTAGTGTGACTTGGATCTCTAGAGGGATTTGGTTCTCTGGGAACAGTTTTGTCCAGGGTGAAGGCTGTGTGTAGTAGGTGTTTGTTCATGTAATGGGGCTTGTGTGTGGGGAGGGAGTGGGATACAGTATAATTATTTTATACATATTATATAATTTATACTTTACATGATTGTGCTCCATTTAGTTCTTATTTACATATTTGAAATGCTCTACTTGTTTGTAGAGGGAATTAAGCAGAAGTAGGTAAGATGATGTCATCAGTGATGTCATCAAGGAATTAATTGAATGAGTGATGCAGTATGTGAGGTCATAAGCAGTGCACGGCAAGAGCACAAATTAGAGGTAGCTCATTGAACTACGTGAGTCTGAGTTTCCATAAGAAGTGCGTTTTTTGTTTTGCTAATGACTTTCACGATGTTTGACGAATCTTTGCAAAACTTCCCCCAAAAAGGTTCATCAACCTCAGCTTCCTCCTGGACATTTTAGGATGATCCAACTAGCATGGCCTGAAATAAGAGGGGGCCCAAAACACTATTTTCCCCATTCATTTTCCATAGGATTAACAGAATTACACCAAATTTGGCAGAAAGGTAGATTTTTATACAGAACGCTTGTTTTTTCTGATTTGTTGCAATAGTGCAAATCTGGTCAGTAGTTTTTAAGAAATTAAGATTCAACATGAACAAGCCCTACACACACACACACACACACATATATATGTGTGTTGGACTTGGCCTTTTTGCAGGGTCATCCCTAAACTTTTTGCCTTTCTCCTAGCCATTTTTCTGACATGGTGTTGGTGGTTTTAGGACTCTGGGCACTTTAGCACTGCTGTTCAGTGTAAAGTGCGTGTGCTCTCTGTGATAAATGTGGTAAGATTGGTCTACACCTGTTTGGCCTATTTAATTTACCTGTGAGTCCCTTGTAAAGCGGTATCTCATATACCCAGGGCTGGTAAATTAAATGCTACTGGCGGGCTTGCAGCGCTGATTGCGCTACCCACCAAAGTAGCTTTTCAAACCTATCTCAGGCCTCTGCCATTGCAGGGCCTGTGCGCGCAGTGCTACTGCCGCTGTGACGTGGCACCTAAAGTGTGTGCATGTCCGTGACCCCCCTTTTACTACATGTCAGTCCCCCCTCAGGTAGGCCCTAGTTAGCCCTATGGGCAGGGTGCATTGTAGGTAAAAGATAGGACATGTACCTTAAGTGTGTGACATGTCCTGGTAGTGACAGACAGCCATTTTGGTTTCTCACTACTGTGGGGCTGCCCTCCCATAGGAATGCATTGGGGATTCCCTGATAAGTGTTTCAGTGGTAATTCCTGATATGAGAGGCGCAGCGCGGTCAAGTTTGGTATATTTGGAATAGTGATAATAAATGCTGCGCAATGGTGTGCACAGATTTATTATAACTATTTTAGAAATGCCACTTTTAGAAGTTGGCATTTCTGTGTGCTATGTGTCTGCCTGTCTGATGTGAATTGCATGTCTGGCTTGTGAGTGATAGGGGCTGGGAGGTGTGTATGGCTCCAGGAGGGGCAGGGTCAGTCAGCGCTAGGCTGAAAGGGACATCTACATTTGGAGTAGTGGGAGGGGAAGTCCCTGGTCCCTGAATAGGATTGTGCCTGCCCTAGTGAATGCTGGCTCCGCCCCCCTGTGGTGTGTCTGATGACGAGCCCTCATCTGACAAAGGGGAAGAGGAGCTTGGAAAACAAAGTGCTCCAATCCCCCCCTGAACCAGTTTTGGCTGGTTCCCCTAAAGCCCTGTCCTGCAGACAAAGAGAAAAAGGTGTATAAAAATAGGGGCTGTGACCCCATGAATTTTTTCAGTCTGTACCTGTTCCTACACCTGCGGGGGCGTGCTGCTGCTGGGGCCCAGGAGGACCTGCCAGGAGGGCTGCCTCCCTGGGCCCAGCATGGCCCCCTGGCTTCCTAAAAGAACTGGAAGAACTTTTCTGCAGGACTTTTGCTGCATTTTTAGCGCCCTGGGAGCGCTGTGCTTTAATTAATTGATTGTCCCCAGAAAAGGAGCACGAGGGCTCCGCAGCGCTGAGATGCCGTCAGTGAGAGGGAATCCCTGGTGTAGGGATTCCCCCGTGCTCCATGATCGAGCAGGAGCCCACCCCGCTTATTTTTATATTTAAATGGTGGGTGCCCACCCCACATGGCCGCTTCCTGTTTGTTTTTAATGCGGGTGCCCACCCCGCATTGTCTGTCTTCGTGGGAGCCCACTCTGCGTCCTACTTTTAAAAATCACCGCCGCGGCCCGAGCCTAGGAGCAGGAAGTCAGGCGGCCTTGCCTGACTGTGGGCGGGGCTTCAGACGCGTCCAGCGAGCCAGGACAGAAAGTCCTGCTTGCCAGAGACACTGTGAGGGAAGAAGAGAGAGTCCCCGCGGAGCGGGAGCTCTCCCTAGCATGCCGAGGTCCCGGCAGTGAGCAGAAGTGTGGCAGCTGATCGGCGGGGCTCCCGTGAGAGGAGGGAAGCCCCGCGCCACCAGAAGAGAGGCTAGAACAGAGCCGGTGAGTGAGGACTCGAGGGGGGGTGGTGCCGATCGAGGCACAGAGTCCGAGCGGTCCCGCCAGAGAGTGGGCCGCTCCAACATTGTGGGCATTTGTTCTTAAAGGGCCCAGAGGGGCCCGGGCTGTTCCCAGTGTCAAGAGCCCATGTGGCTCCAACAATGGGGGCAATCCTGGTAGAGTCCCTGATGAGAGGGGCGTGTCGGGGCACATTGTCGGTGCCCGCGCTCCACCGTAGGGGACCAGTTCGTCCCCAGTGCAGGGGCCAGTTCCTTCAGTGGCGCCGCCGTAGCGGGCCACTGCAACGTGGGGGCAATTCTTGTGTCACGAGCCCCAGAGGGGGGCTCAGGTCCTTTTCCCCAGCTGCCCCGCGTGATAGAGGGCAGCTGCAACGTTGTGCAGATCTGTTCAAGAGGGCACAGTGAGTACCCAGGCCCACGTTCTGTTTCCCAACTGCCCAGCACTTAGTGGGCAGCTGCAACGTTTAGGCCAGTACCTGTGCGCACTTTCTTCTGCTGCATTGGCAGCTGCCATGACTTTGCTGGACATAGGGCATTCCAGCCCTCTGAGAAGGACAGTTAGCCTGGGGGGCAGTTTTGGTGACATTGGTAGAGCGCCAGGCTCTACCAAATTGCGTAATGTGTCTATTACTAGGAGTGTTGCCAAAAGAGTGATTTAGGCCCATTGTATCTACACTAATGTGTTTATGCTGGTGATACCTAATGCGTACTGTTGTTATGCTAATGAGGTTTGGGCCTAATGTGTGTATGCCTAATGTCATGTTATGATGTCTTGGGGTAGTGCTTATTTGCGTAATGTGTTTATGCTTATGAGGTTATTGCATAATGTGTTTATGCTGGTGAGGCCCATTGCGTAATGTGTTTATGCTAATGAAGTTTGGGCCTAATGTGGGTTTATGTCTAATGCTAATAGGATAATGTTTAGGTCATTATGGTACCAGTAGTTACTGGTTGTGTTTTATATTCGCATTTACTTACCTGTCCTGGCGGTTCTGACCATGGCCCGATTGGCCTGGTCCTGTATATAATTCCCCTGTGAATATTGCCCGTGCCAGTTGGCACAGTGTAAATGTGTGATTACGTTTCTAATGTGTCTTATGACAATACAAAGGCTATTTTTTATATAACCTTGTGTGGAGTTTCTTTTGTGGTGTGCCTAGTGTGTTGCTGCTGTGTGTGTTTTGCCCAAACGCTTTACACATTGCCTCCGGGATAGGCCTGACTGCTCATGCCAAACTACCAAGGGGGTGAGCAGGGGTTATCTTGGGTGTGTAACTCCCTTGCCCTGACTAGAGTGGTGGTCTCTGCCTGGCTTTGGCGCAAGCCTTAGCCAACCAGAGATCCCATTTCTAAAATTGGTGGCAGCGATGGGATAGGACTTGCGTTTGCGCAGTACCACAGTGACAACTGGTTGCACTACAAACTCTGCATTTAGATAATCACATGTTGGGGATTATTTTTACTGATTTAATTTTTTTCCTCAAGAGTGTCATTTTTAAATGGTGTTTTCTGCGCTTTTATTTTGGTGGCAGAAGAGAGAAAATGACAGGGCGGGGACGCCAGTAGGTGGGGAGGATCCCATAGATAGGGAGTCCCTTGCTGGGTCCAGTGCCGGGGGCAGGGCCCCATCCCTTTTCCTGTCCCCAGAGGAGTGGGTGGATAGGAGGGAAGAAAGGGAGTGTGGAGGAGAAAAAGTTATCTCTGGAGGGTAGTTTATCCCCTGAGTTCAGTTTGAGTTGTCTGGATTCACCAGTAAGGGTGGGATCCAGTGGTGGCAGCAATATGGTGTCCAGTGCAGGAAGTCCCATTCCCCGTTCCCAGAGTATGGTACCTGGTTCCCAGTAAGAGGGGTACAGGTTGAGATTCAGGGGCAGTAAGGAACTGTCTCACCAGTCTTGGGGGGGGTTTGTGGATGAATGGTGTGATGCACTGGACGAATGGGTGCTGGTTAGCACGGCAAATAATTTTGAAGGGCTGTTCAATCTGTGTGTCAGAGAGCACTTGTTCAGTAATTGTTTTCCGGGGTTGCGCCAACACCTGTTGGGGTGTAAGTTCTCTGACCCCAGGGAGCTTGCACAGGAGACAGACCTCTTGCTGTGTGCTACAGGGTCTGAAGAGGCATTGGGGAGTGATTCCAAAAGTAGTGGCTTGGGTATCTTCCGGGCCTGTGTGGTGGAAGAGGTTCAGTGTAGCCCAGCTAGGTCCCAGTGGAATGGGAGGGGTGTAGGGGCTCACGACCTGTCTCAGTGGAGACGGAGTGAGTGTGGGACGGTGTGTCCCACGGTGGCCCGAAACCCAGTCTCAGGGCCTGGAGGGTTCCCTAAGGGAGCGCCAGGTCGGGGGCCTAGGCTGTACTTGTAGGCCTTTTGAGGAGGATCTCCCAGTGTCTAGAGGACGTGGAGTGTCTGTAACTAGAGCTCCAGCGGTCCTGGTGTCTGGCGGTACCGCTCCAGTTGGGAGGGTGCAGAGGTCCAGAGTGAGGGGTGAGAGGGGGATGTGTTCCCCAGTGGGAGAGCCAGTGGGTCAGGGGCCAGCCATAAGGGCTGAGTCTCCTAGAAGTGACCATGGTGACAACACTTTTGTCCTGGAGGTTCTTCGCGCACTGTCAGATGGACAGGGGTCGGGAGATCTGCGCCAGGCAGACTATCACGCAACACGTGAGTCGTGTTACCCTCGGGGGGTGCTGTGTGCGCCCCCAGAAGTCCTGGCATGCCAGGCAAAGTGCTCAGCCGCGGGTTTAGCTCCAAGGTAGGGGAGGCCAGGTTCAGGTTCGGCCTGACCTGGAGGGAAGGATGACTATAAACAGTGTCCTGTTCGGTTTGGTTTCCAGAGGTAACACTCCAGTTGGGAGGGTGCGGAACTCAGGAAAGGGGTGCAGAGGGAGGGAGTCCTCGCCTCTGACCCTGGTGCAACCTGAGGGTTTAGACCCTAGGTTGGGAGACTAGGAAACTTCCAGGTCAAGAAGGAATCTCTGCCAAAGTGGATCAGCTGAAGAGACTGAGGAGACTGCCCTTGCTGTGTGTTCTGGGGCTCACCTGCAGTTTGTTGTTTCCACTGAGGAAGAGGAAAGGGGACTTTGCTGTGTGCTGTGTCCCCCCACCTGCTTGAAGAGGGACTTTGCTGTGTGCTGTGTACCTCCGAAGTGAAATAGTTTCCATGGGCCTGAGTGAGCTGTCCTCCTGTTGGAAGTTCAGCTGGAAGGAGTGTTGTGTTCTGAGGGTGCCTCTCCAAGGAGGAGGGTACGGAACCCCAGAAGAAGAGGTAGGGGGAGGAGAGCCTCACCCGTGACTTCTGGTCAGCCTGAGAGTGCGGACCCTAGGTTGGAGGATCAGTGGCAGTTTGGAACTGCCCTGATGGGAGGAAGAGTGGAGAATGGCTACTCTGTGCCAGGGGCTACCGCCCCCCACTCTGTGGATTGGCAAGGACCAGTGACATCTGGGTGGCCTAGGGCCTGGTCCTGGCCATGGACAGGTAGGGAGTACCAGTGGGGTAGCCTAGTTGGTCCTGAGAGCTTTTTGACAGAGGGAACCACGTGTGTTCAGAGTGGCGTAGAACTGGAGGGTGTCCCTGCAGTGGCGGGCCCGCGTCCGTGTTCTATCGCCCAAGCAGGGAAGCCCATCTAGGTGGTGATTGGTCTACCCTGCGTTTTGGCTGGAAGGGGGTTGTGTTGGACTTGGCCTTTTTGCAGTGTCATTCCTAAACTTTTTGCCTTTCTCCTAGCCATTTTTCTGACATGGTGTTGGTGGTTTTAGGACTCTGGGCACTTTAGCACTGCTGTTCAGTGTAAAGTGCGTGTGCTCTCTGTGATAAATGTGGTAAGATTGGTCTACACCTGTTTGGCCTATTTAATTTACCTGTGAGTCCCTTGTAAAGCGGTATCTCATATACCCAGGGCTGGTAAATTAAATGCTACTGGCGGGCTTGCAGCGCTGATTGCGCCACCCACCAAAGTAGCCTTTCAAACCTATCTCAGGCCTCTGCCATTGCAGGGCCTGTGCGCGCAGTGCTACTGCCGCTGTGGCGTGGCACCTAAAGTGTGTGCCATGTCCGTGACCCCCCCCCTTTTACTACATGTCAGTCACCCCTCAGGTAGGCCCTAGCTAGCCCTATGGGCAGGGTGCATTGTAGGTAAAAGATAGGACATGTACCTTAAGTGTGTGACATGTCCTGGTAGTGACGGACAGCCATTTTGGTTTCTCACTACTGTGGGGCTGCCCTCCCATTGGAATGCATTGGGGATTCCCTGATAAGTGTTTCAGTGGTAATTCCTGATATGAGAGGCGCAGCGTGGTCAAGTTTGGTATATTTGGAATAGTGATAATAAATGCTGCGCAATGGTGTGCGCAGATTTATTATAACTATTTTAGAAATGCCACTTTTAGGAGTTGGCATTTCTGTGTGCTATGTGTCTGCCTGCCTGCCTGATGTGAACTGCATGTCTGGCTTGTGAGTGACAGGGGCTGGGAGGTGTGTGTGGCTCCAGGAGGGGCAGGGTGAGTCAGCGCTAGGCTGAATGGGACATCTACATTTGGAGTAGTGGGAGGGGAAGTCCCTGGTCCCTGAATAGGATTGTGCCTGCCCTAGTGAATGCTGGCTCCGCCCCCCTGTGGTGTGTCTGATGACGAGCCCTCATCTGACAAAGGGGAAGAGGAGCTTGGAAAACAAAGTGCTCCAATCCCCCCCTGAACCAGTTTTGGCTGGTTCCCCTAAAGCCCTGTCCTGCAGACAAAGAGAAAAAGGTGTATAAAAATAGGGGCTGTGACCCCATGAATTTTTTCAGTCTGTACCTGTTCCTACACCTGCGGGGGCGTGCTGCTGCTGGGGCCCAGGAGGACCTGCCAGGAGGGATGGCCCCCTGGCTTCCTAAAAGAACTGGAAGAACTTTTCTGCAGGACTTTTGCTGCATTTTTAGCGCCCTGGGAGCGCTGTGCTTTAATTAATTGATTGTCCCCAGAAAAGGAGCACGAGGGCTCCGCAGCGCTGAGATGCCGTCAGTGAGAGGGAATCCCTGGTGTAGGGATTCCCCCGTGCTCCATGATCGAGCAGGAGCCCACCCCGCTTATTTTTATATTTAAATGGTGGGTGCCCACCCCACATGGCCGCTTCCTGTTTGTTTTTAATGCGGGTGCCCACCCCGCATTGTCTGCCTTCGCGGGAGCCCACCCCGCGTCCTACTTTTTAAAATCACCACTGCGTCCCGAGCCTAGGAGCAGGAAGTCAGGCGGCCTTGCCTGACTGCGGGCGGGGCTTCAGACACGTCCGGCGAGCCAGGAGAGGAAGTCCCACCTGCCGGAGACACTGCAAGGGAAGAAGAGAGAGTCCCCGAGGAGCGGGGGCTCTCCCGTACATGCCGTGGTCCTGGCAGTGAGCAGAAGTGTGGCAGCTGATCGGCGGGGCTCCCGTGAGAGGAAGGAAGCCCCGTGCCGCAGGAAGAGAGGCTAGAACAGAGTCCTGCCCCCAGAGCCGGTGAGTGAGGGCTCGAGGGGGGGTGGTGCCGATCGAGGCACAGAGTCCGAGCAGTCCCGCCAGAGAGCGGGCCGCTCCAACGTTGTGGGCATTTGTTCTTAAAGGGCCCAGAGGGGCCCGGGCTATTCCCAGTGTCAAGAGCCCGTGTGGCTCCAACGATGGGGGCAATCCTGGTAGAGTCCCTGATGAGAGGGGCGCATCGGGGCACATTGTCGGTGCCCGCGCTCCAACGTTGGGAACCAGTTCGTCCCCAGTGCAGGGGCCAGTTCCTTCAGTGGCGCCGCCGTAGCGGGCCACTGCAACGTGGGGGCAATTCTTGTGTCACGAGCCCCAGAGTGGGGCTCAGGTCCTTTTCCCCAGCTGCCCCGCGTGATAGAGGGCAGCTGCAGCGTTGCTCAGATCTGTTCAAGAGGGCACAGTGATTACCCAGGCCCACGTTCTGTTTCCCAGCTGCCCAGCAGTTAGTGGGCAGCTGCAACGTTTAGGCCAGTACCTGTGCGCACTTTCTTCTGCTGCATTGGCAGCCGCCCTGACTTTGCTGGACATAGGGCATTCCAGCCCTCTGAGAAGGTCAGTTGGCCTGGGGGGCAGTTTTGGTGACATTGGTAGAGCGCCAGGCTCTACCAAATTGCGTAATGTGTCTATTACTAGGAGTGTTGCCAAAAGAGTGATTTATGCCCATTGTATCTACACTAATGTGTTTATGCTGGTGATACCTAATGCGTACTGTGGTTATGCTAATGAGGTTTGGGCCTAATGTGTGTATGCCTAATGTCATGTTATGATGTCTTGGGGTAGTGCTTATTTGCGTAATGTGTTTATGCTTATGAGGTTATTGCATAATGTGTTTATGCTGGTGAGGCCCATTGCGTAATGTGTTTATGCTAATGAGGTTTGGGCCTAATGTGGGTTTATGTCTAATGCTAATAGGATAATGCTTAGGTCATTATGGTACCAGTAGTTACTGGTTGTGTTTTATATTTGCATTTACTTACCTGTCCTGGCGGTTCTGACCATGGCTCGATTGGCCTGGTCGTGTATATAATTCCCCTGTGAATATTGCCCGTGCCAGTTGGCACAGTGTAAATGTGTGATTACGTTTCTAATGTGTCTTATGACAATACAAAGGCTATTTTTTATATAACCTTGTGTGGAGTTCCTTTTGTGGTGTGCCTAGTGTGTTGCTGCTGTGTGTGTGTTGCGCAAACGCTTTACACATTGCCTCCGGGATAGGCCTGACTGCTCGTGCCAAACTACCAAGGGGGTGAGCAGGGGTTATCTTGGGTGTGTAACTCCCTTGCCCTGACTAGAGTGGTGGTCTCTGCCTGTCTTTGGCGCAAGCCTTAGCCAACCAGAGATCCCATTTCTAACATTGGTGGCAGCGATGGGATAGGACTTGCATTTGCGCAGTACCACAGCGACAACTGGTTGCACGACAAACTCTGCATTTAGATAATCAAATGTTGGGGATTATTTTTACTGATTTTATTTTTTTCCTCAAGAGTGTCATTTTTAAATGGTGTTTTCTGCACTTTTATTTTGGTGGCAGAAGAGAGAAAATGACAGGGCGGGGACGCCAGTAGGTGGGGAGGATCCCATAGATAGGGAGTCCCTTGCTGGGTCCAGTGCCGGGGGCAGTGCCCCATCCCTTTTCCTGTCCCCAGAGGAGTGGGTGGATAGGAGGGAAGAAAGGGAGTGTGGAGGAGAAAAAGTTATCTCTGGAGGGTAGTTTATCCCCTGAGTTCAGTTTGAGTTGTCTGGATTCACCAGTAAGGGTGGGATCCAGTGGTGGCAGCAATATGGTGTCCAGTGCAGGAAGTCCCATTCCCCGTTCCCAGAGTATGGTACCTGGTTCCCAGTAAGAGGGGTACAGGTTGAGATTCAGGGGCAGTAAGGAACTGTCTCACCAGTCTTGGGGGGGGGGGGGTTTGTGGATGAATGGTGTGATGCACTGGACAAATGGGTGCTGGTTAGCACGGCAAAGAATTTTGAAGGGCTGTTCAATCTGTGTGTCAGAGAGCACTTGTTCAGTAATTGTTTTCCGGGGTTGCGCCAACACCTGTTGGGGTGTAAGTTCTCTGACCCCAGGGAGCTTGCATGGGAGGCAGACCTCTGGCTGTGTGCTAGAGGGTCTGAAGAGGCATTGGGGAGTGATTCCAAAAGTAGTGGCTTGGGTATCTTCCGGTCCTGTGTGGTGGAAGAGGTTCAGTGTAGCCCAGCTAGGTCCCAGTGGAATGGGAGGGGTGTAGGGGCTCATGACCTGTCTCAGTGGAGACGGAGTGAGTGTGGGACAGTGTGTCCCACGGTGGCCCGAAACCCAGTCTCAGGGCCTGGAGGGTTTCCTAAGGGAGCGCCAGGTCGGGCCCTAGGCTGTACTTGTAGGCCATTTGAGGAGGATCTCCCAGTGTCTAGAGGACGTGGAGTGTCTGTAACTAGAGCTCCAGCGGTCCTGGTGTCTGGCGGTACCGCTCCAGTTGGGAGGGTGCAGAGGTCCAGAGTGAGGGGTGAGAGGGGGATGTGTTCCCCAGTGGGAGAGCCAGTGGGTCAGGGGCCAGCCATAAGGGCTGAGTCTCCTAGAAGTGACCATGGTGACAACACTTTTGTCCTGGAGGATCTTCGCGCACTGTCAGATGGACAGGGGTCGGGAGATCTGCGCCAGGCAGACTATCACGCAACACGTGAGTTCTGTTACCCTCGGGGGGTGCTGTGTGCGCCCCCAGAAGTCCTGGCAAGCCAGGCAAAGTGCTCAGCCGCGGGGTTTAGCTCCAAGGTTGGGGAGGCCAGGTTCAGGTTCGCCTGACCTGGAGGGAAGGATGACTGTAAACAGTGTCCTGTTCGGTTTGGTTTCCAGAGGTACCACTCCAGTTGGGAGGGTGCGGAACTCAGGAAAGGGGTGCAGAGGGAGGGAGTCCTCGCCTCTGACCCTGGTGCAACCTGAGGGTTTAGACCCTAGGTTGGGAGACTAGGAAACTTCCAGGTCAAGAAGGAATCTCTGCCAAAGTGGATCAGCTGAAGAGACTGAGGAGACTGCCCTTGCTGTGTGTTCTGGGGCTCACCTGCAGTTTGTTGTTTCCACTGAGGAAGAGGGAAGGGGACTTTGTTGTGTGCTGTGTCCCCACACCTGCTTGAAGAGGGACTTTGCTGTGTGCTGTGTACCTCCGAAGTGAAATAGTTTCCATGGGCCTGAGTGAGCTGTCCTCCTGTTGGAAGTTCAGCTGGAAGGAGTGTTGTGTTCTGAGGGGGCCTCTCCAAGGAGGAGGGTACGGAACCCCAGAAGAAGAGGTAGGGGGAGGAGAGCCTCACCCGTGACTTCTGGTCAGCCTGAGGGTGCGGACCCTAGGTTGGAGGATCAGTGGCAGTTTGAACTGCCCTGATGGGAGGAAGAGTGGAGAATGGCTACTATGTGCCAGGGGCTACCACCCCCCACTCTGTGTATTGGCAAGGACCAGTGACATTTGGGTGACCTAGGGCCTGGTCCTGGCTGTGGACAGCTAGGGCGTACCAGTGGGGTAGCCTAGTTGGCCCTGAGAGCTTTTTGACAGAGGGAACCACGTGTGTTCAGAGTGGCGTAGAACTGGAGGGTGTCCCTGCAGTGGCGGGCCCGCGTCCGTGTTCTATCGCCCAAGGCAGGGAAGCCCATCAAGGTGGTGATTGGTCTACCCTGCATTTTGGCTGGAAGGGGGTTGTGTTGGACTTGGCCTTTTTGCAGGGTCATCCCTAAACTTTTTGCCTTTCTCCTAGCCATTTTTCTGACATGGTGTTGGTGGTTTTAGTACTCTGGGCACTTTAGCACTGCTGTTCAGTGTAAAGTGCGTGTGCTCTCTGTGATAAATGTGGTAAGATTGGTCTACACCTGTTTGGCCTATTTAATTTACCTGTGAGTCCCTTGTAAAGCGGTATCTCATATACCCAGAGCTGGTAAATTAAAAGCTACTGGCAGGCTTGCAGTGCTGATTGCGCCACCCACCAAAGTAGCCTTTCAAACCTATCTCAGGCCTCTGCCATTGCAGGGCCTGTGCGCGCAGTGCTACTGACGCTGTGGCGTGGCACCTAAAGTGTGTGCCATGTCCGTGACCCCCCCTTTTACTACATGTCAGTCACCCCTCAGGTAGGCCCTAGCTAGCCCTATGGGCAGGGTGCATTGTAGGTAAAAGATAGGACATGTACCTTAAGTGTGTGACATGTCCTGGTAGTGACAAACAGCCATTTTGGTTTCTCACTACTGTGGGGCTGCCCTCCCATAGGAATGCATTGGGGATTCCCTGATAAGTGTTTCAGTGGTAATTCCTGATATGAGAGGCGCAGCGTGGTCAAGTTTGGTATATTTGGAATAGTGATAATAAATGCTGCGCAATGGTGTGCGCAGATTTATTATAACTATTTTAGAAATGCCACTTTTAGGAGTTGGCATTTCTGTGTGCTATGTGTCTGTCTGCCTGCCTGATGTGAACTGCATGTCTGGCTTGTGAGTGACAGGGGCTGGGAGGTGTGTGTGGCTACAGGAGGGGCAGGGTGAGTCAGCGCTAGGCTGAATGGGACACCTACATTTGGAGTAGTGGGAGGGGTAGTCGCTGGTCCCTGAATAGGATTGTGCCTGCCCTAGTGAATGCTGGCTCCGCCCCCCTGTGGTGTGTCTGATGACGAGCCCCCACCTGACAAAGGGGAAGAGGAGCTTGGAAAACAAAGTGCTCCAATTCCCCCCTGAACCAGTTTTGGCTGGTTCCCCTAAAGCTCTGTCCTGCAAACAAAGAGAAAAAGGTGTATAAAAATAGGGGCTGTGACCCCATGAATTTGTTCAGTCTGTCCTGTTCCTACACCTGCGGGGGCATGCTGCTGCTGGGGCCCAGGAGGACCTGCCAGGAGGGCTGCCTCCCTGGGCCCAGCATGGCCCCCTGGCTTCCTAAAAGACCTGGAAGAACTTTTCTGCAGGACTTTTGCTGCATTTTTAGCGCCCTGGGAGCGCTGTGCTTTAATTAATTGATTGTCCCCAGAAAAGGAGCACGAGGGCTCCGCAGCGCTGAGCTGCTGTCAGTAAGAGGGAATCCCCGGTGTAGGGATTCCCCCGTGCTCCGTGATCAAGCGGGAGCCCACCCCGCTTATTTTTATATTTAAATGGTGGGTGCCCACCCCACATGGTCGCTTCCTGTTTGTTTTTAATGCGGGTGCCCACCCTGCGTTGTCTGCGTTCGCGGGAGCCCACCCCGCGTCCTACTTTTAAAAATCACCACCGCATCCCGAGCCTAGGAGCAGGAAGTCAGGCGGCCTTGCCTGACTGTGGGCGGGGCTTCAGACGCATCCGGCGAGCCAGGAGAGGAAGTCCCGCCTGCCGGAGACACTGCGAGGGAAGAAGAGAGAGTCCCCGAGGAGCGGGGGCTCTCCTGAGCATGCCGAGGTCCCGGCAGTGAGCAGAAGTGTGGCAGCTGATCGGCGGGGCTCCCGTGAGAGGAGGGAAGCCCCGTGCCGCCAGAAGAGAGGCTAGAACAGAGTCCTGCCCCCAGAGCCGGTGAGTGAGGGCTCGAGGGGGGGGTGGTGCCGATCGAGGCACAGAGTCCGAGCAGTCCCGCCAGAGAGCGGGCCGCTCCAACGTTGTGGGCATTTGTTCTTAAAGGGTCCAGAGGGGCCCGGGCTGTTCCCAGTGTCAAGAGCGCGTGTGGCTCCAACGATGGGGGCAATCTTGGTAGAGTCCCTGATGAGAGGGGTGTGTCGGGGCACATTGTCGGTGCCCGCGCTCCAACGTTGGGGACCAGTTCGTCCCCAGTGCAGGGGCCAGTTCCTTCAGTGGCGCCGCCGTAGCGGGCCACTGCAACGTGGGGGCAATTTTTGTGTCACGAGCCCCAGAGGGGGGCTCAGGTCCTTTTCCCCAGCTGCCCCGCGTGATAGAGGGCAGCTGCAACGTTGCGCAGATCTGTTCAAGAGGGCACAGTGAGTACCCAGGCCCACGTTCTGTTTCCCAGCTGCCCAGCACTTAGTGGGCAGCTGCAACGTTTAGGCCAGTACCTGTGCGCACTTTCTTCTGCTGCATTGGCAGCTGCCCTGACTTTGCTGGACATAGGGCATTCCAGCCCTCTGAGAAGGCCAGTTGGCCTGGGGGGCAGTTTTGGTGACATTGGTAGAGCGCCAGGCTCTACCAAATTGCGTAATGTGTCTATTACTAGGAGTGTTGCCAAAAGAGTGATTTAGGCCCATTGTAGCTACACTAATGTGTTTATGCTGGTGATACCTCATGCGTACTGTGGTTATGCTAATGAGGTTTGGGCCTAATGTGTGTAATCCTAATGTCATGTTATGATGTCTTGGGGTAGTGCTTATTTGCGTAATGTGTTTATGCTTATGAGGTTATAGCATAATGTGTTTATGCTGGTGAGGCCCATTGCGTAATGTGTTTATGCTAATGAGGTTTGGGCCTAATGTGGGTTTATGTCTAATGCTAATAGGATAATGCTTAGGTCATTATGGTACCAGTAGTTACTGGTTGTGTTTTATATTTGCATTTACTTACCTGTCCTGGCGGTTCTGACCATGGCCCGATTGGCCTGGTCCTGTATATAATTCCCCTGTGAATATTGCCTGTGCCAGTTGGCACAGTGTAAATGTGTTATTACGTTTCTAATGTGTCTTATGACAATACAAAGGCTATTTTTTATATAACCTTGTGTGGAGTTCCTTTTGTGGTGTGCCTAGTGTGTTGCTGCTGTGTGTGTATTGCGCAAACGCTTTACACATTGCCTCTGGGATAGGCCTGACTGCTCGTGCCAAGCTACCAAGGGGGTGAGCAGGGGTTATCTTGGGTGTGTAACTCCCTTGCCCTGACTAGAGTGGTGGTCTCTGCCTGGCTTTGGCGCAAGCCTTAGCCAACAAGAGATCCCATTTCTAACAATGTATATATTTTTTTTTTCCCACAATTGGTTTCAAATCCAGGCGCGCTCACTGTGGGTGCCAGCGAAGGGCTGAACCTTAGAGCCCAGAAGCAATTTCCACATACAAAATACGCTGCACTCAGTGATTCCTGCATTTCGTCCTTTTAATTTGGAACAGCACTACCCCACCAACACGTTTGGGCCTCACAGGGTCTTTTTCACGGTAGGTTGGTCCTTTTTTTATGGTTTCTATTTATACCCTCACCATCATCTGCCCATTATGATGCATGATGGGAGTTGTGGTTTACAACAAACATTACATTTTTCAACAAACATTACATTTTCTGCAGTTTGGAGATTTGTACAAAAAGTAACATGCAATACCTTAAGGTAAGGACAGGGGCAACAATTTACCAGCTGCAATTATTCAAATATCAGTTGGTACTGTGGGTATATTTTCCTAATGCATTGAACGGTATAGTACCTTATTCAACATTTCAAAGACCACATTTACAGTCAAATTGTTGAATCAACTGTTCAATTGTCTCTTTTTGTATTGTACAAAATGTAAGCTAAGGGTAGCTTATTATTGCTTGTCGGTATAGTACCAGTGGCTCTAAATACCCAAAAAATGATTTAAAACACTTATTATGCAAACTGTAATATGGATAGATCTCCCTCTGCTTTTTAGGTGCACAAAAAGTTCCTCATCAAAGTTGAGGCCAGTCGGGTGCCTTCGTTCTGAGTCTTATTATATATCGAGATTCCAATTGTCTCAGTTTTCTTGTTCTGTCTCCCCCACTTTCATTCTGTGGGATTGTATTCAGCTCAAAATAGCTCATTGATTTCCAATCTGCATTCTGGCATTGAATCAGATGTCTCGCTGTGGCATAATTCACATCTTTGTTCTTGACTGCACGTATATGCTCTAATACCCTCTTTTTTAGCATACACATTGTGCTTCCAATATATTGCAGGCCACAGCTATATTGGATCACATATACTGCATATGTTGTTTTGCAGTTGATCTTATGTTTAATAAAGATTGTCTTTCCATCTTTGTCGATTAGATATTTTATTTTTTCCAACTTTGCAAGCCTTGCAGGTATTGCATCTTGTGAGGCCTCGTCTGGCTTCCACCAACCAGTTTTTTGTTATTGTTGTTTGTAAGGGACTTCGAACCAGCTTATCTTTCAGAGATTGAGTTTTCTTATAAGTCACTGATGGTCGGGTACCCAGAAGGTGTCCTATATCTGGATCTTTATTGATCAAATGCCAATGTTTCTGTACCGCGTTTACAATTTTCTTGCTTTCTTTGCTGTATGTTAAAATCAATCTTGGTGCTTCTTGATTTTCCTTCTCTGTGTGATGGGTTGTCGTTTTGGTAACTAAAGTTTCCACATGAGATTTCGTTCTTACTTTCTTGAGGCAGGTAGACAGTTCCTTTTATTTGTATCCTCTCTTTCTCATCCTTGATATTGTCTCTCCAAACTGATGTTCTGCATCCTCATTTTTGGAACAGTTTCAGCACATTCTTATTAGCTCTCCATAAGGGGTACTCTTTATAAGTGACTTTGGATGGAAGCTTTCTCCGTGGAGTATACTGTTGGTAGCCGTCTTTTTCCTAAAAAGTGTTGAATGGATTATGCCTTCTTCTATATAGATATGTGTATCCAGGAAGTCTATGTTTCATTGACTTGTGGTACATGTAAACGATAGTCCGATGTTGTTCCGATTCAATTTATCAAAATATTCCATGAAGTCTTTATTGCTGCCATTCCATATTATGAAGAGGTCGTCGATGTATCTAACCCATAATATGATGTTGTCAAGATCCCTCTGATTTTCAGGTCCCCATGCTATCTCTTTTTCCCACCAGCCCATTGTAATATTGGCATAGTTAGGCGAAAAAGAAATGGCCATTGCGGTGCCGCAATTTTGATGAAAAAGCTTGTGGTCAAACATGAAAACATTGTCCGTCAGGCATATTTCGATCATTCTCAAAAGCATTTTTAAATGCTGTAGTTCACTTATGTTTCTTTGTTTCAGAAAATAGGTGCAGGCCTGCAGTCCTACTTTATGTTAAATTGACGTGTAAAGAGAAACGACATCGATGGTTGCCATCATATAGATATCATTCCAATTTGTCTCTGATAGAATGCGTAGGAAATCTCCAGTATCTTTAACATAGGAACTCAGGGGGTCATTTCGATGGTGGGCGGACTAGAGTCCGCCCGCCATCGTGGTGGGGATCGGGACCGCCCGCCCTGCATGTGGCGGTCCCGCACTACAAATTAGGATGCGACCGCCACCATGGCGGTCGCATCTTGCAATTTAACATTGCGGCGGGTGCTGCTGACTGCAGCACCCGCCGCGATGTCAAAAATGCAGGTTGTGCATGCCACTTAGTGTACTGAAATGTAGGGGACCCCCCAGTGCACCCACACCTCCCCCCAGCACAAGGGGGGCCCGCAACGGGCCCCCGAAACCAATCCCTGCCAGCCTTTCCATGGCAGTTTCGCCGCCATGGAAAGGCTGGCTGTAGCCAGCATTGTAATTTGGCGGATGGTGCCTGCTAGGCACCGCCACCATTTTACTAATGCAGACCGCTCCGCCAGGCAATCGTGACGATTGCCTGTGGCGGATCCGTGGCGGGCGGTCTTTGCGCCCGCCACAGTCGCGGTCTGGATCCGCCTGCCATCCTAATCTGGGCGGTGAATCGTCGTTCGATGGCGGAGGGATCGCCACGGCTGGCGGTGGCGGTCCTTCCGCCATCGTAATCGGCCCCTCAGTCTATGTGCTATAGGTGCCAAAGAGGTGTCCACTTATATTGACATGTTCTCATAAATTGACTTGCATGAAGAGACAATCGGTCTCCCTGGTGGATTGACTAATGTCTTGTGGATTTTTGGCAGGAAATATATGGTCGGCATCATTGTTTGTTCTTTCAGTATAAACAGATATTCATCCTTGTTTATCAGTTTCATTTCATCCCATTGTTTTAATTGTTTTTCCAATTCTATTATTATTAGATTGATGGGGTTAGATGTTCATTTAGTATATTTTGCCTTATCATTCAATTGTCTGTAGCCCTCCCGCATATAATCAATTTTGTTTTGGAGGACTATATTGCCATCCTTATCCGCTGGCTTGATTATGATTTGATCATTGTTTATTAACTCCTTAAGAGCCGCCCGCTCGTTGAGGGTGAAGTTGTCATTTTTGCATTGTCTCGTTTTTGTTATTTTCTCTAATTCTCGAGTTATTGCATCCGAGAACATATCAAACATTCTTTCCGGGAGAGAGGCTGGGACAATATTTAGATTTCCTTTTGAATTTACTGAACGAGTGTTGGTCAGTTTCTATTAATAGTTCTTTCAATATGTCACTTTCAGTCATGTCTTCTTCATTGAGGTTATACATCAGATCAAACATATTTTTGAGGTCAGGTATTTGCTCAATTGTTAATTCAGTATTTTTCTGCTATATTTCTAATGTAGTAGTCCTAATTCCAGTTGGTTTGCTTGCATGAATTGTGGCCAATTTTAGTTTTCTTAAATACTTGTATAAATCAATTTTGGTATCTGTGTAATCAAAATGGGACTCCGGACTAAATGAGAGTCTTTATTCAAGAGTGATTTTTCATCATCTTTCAGTACATGAGTTGAGAGATTGACTATTAGGGTGTTATCTTCATTGTTGGTTATTTCTTCTTGTTCAGGTTGCGCAGGGGATACTGTCTTTTTTCGCTTAGATCTTCCGGTTTTCCTTGTGCTTTTGAAGACTTTGTATCTCCTCTGCCAGGTGCCTCTTCCTCTTCCTTTCCCTCTTATCATAGTTTGATCCAAATACATAAGTCTCATTTCCTCTAAAAAAGTAGTTTTAACTGAGAGGGTTGAAGTACTTGTTCCTTCCCCTTCACTAATATCTGATTCGCTTGTTATATCTCCTGTTATAGTTGGTATTTTCTTTGTTGCATAGTTTTGTTTCAAACCATCGAATCTTTTAGGGAAGGTAAGAATCCTGCCATGTTTATAGTCCATTTCATCTTTATGAAACTTTCTCTTCTTTCTTTCTTGGATGTCATCCTCATATTTCTCTAATCGGATTTCCATTTCTTTCCCCAATTTGGTAGATTCCTCTTTGTCTAAGTTGAGTGTTATTTTGGATTCCATTTCGTGTATTAAAATATGCACCTCATCGATGTCGATTTCTGCGTGCTTTATGGACATTGGAGTCTGAGTTAAAACAGTGACTAGGACCAGGACTTAAGAACTTGAACATTGTATAATAAGAGTGCATTAGGAATGTATTTTTAATAGTACTTAACATAAAAATTGTTCCCTGGCCTGATATGCAGAGAAAACATCCATGAATATTGTTGTGAATAAGGTGTCCTGCCCTCGTAGACCTTTTTTAGTGTTGAACATATTTAAACCCAGGTGTAACTGACTCTTGTAACAGCATATGATTAAGACCCGTCCGGGGTCGAAACGTGTAATGCTATGTTTGCCTGATGAATAAATCTACTTACCTGATGTTTCACTGGAGGGCCTGTTTTCACGCCGTGCAAATTGCGCGATTTCTTTGTGCTGTATTTTGGCGGTGACGTCGCCTACAGGCCCGACCCATCAGGCTGGGCTCCCCTTCGTCAAATTTGCATTTGGATATATATATATATATAACAAGAGGTTGATAAGGTTGATAAGGCATAATGTAACATCTAGTAATATAAGGCAACATGTGTCATGCCATTAAATCGCTGCTCTCATTGGTGCTTGAAATAACAATGTAAACATCAACATTCAGTACATTAAAACACTAACAAAATAGAATACCCAGCATGGACATTGTTAATACTTGAAGAAGATCAGTAGCTGTCGGTGGTGGGAGTGCCGCCGGGCGCTGACGTGGGGCAGGGGAGGGGCAGGGTGGGGGGTAGTAAACTACAGATTACGGCCGATTACAGGTAAGTACACATATAAATAAATAAAACGAATTTCGTTGCGCGCGCTGCATCGCATTTGGCGATGCAGCGCGAGAAACGAAATTCATTTTATTTATTTATATGCGTACTTACCTGTAATCGGCCGTAATCTGTAGTTTACTACCCCCCACCCTGCCCCTCCCCTGCCCCACGTCAGCGCCCGGCGGCATTTCCACCACCGACCGCTACTGAAGAAGATATTCAAAGAACTATAACCTGTATTTGAGAAACTACGTGTCCCAGAATGCCTCATTTTGGGCGCTGATGGGCCAGGATTATATAAAGAGAAATGAAAGATGGACTCACATTACCGTGAACAAGACCCGGTGGGGTTGAAACGCGTAGGTGGTGGAAGTGAGATAATTTGCACGTTTGCAAATAAAGGATTGAAATATATATTCCCCTGGTGTGCGGTGAATCCTTGTTTGGATATCTTGGAGATTAAAAAAAAATATATATATATATATATATATGTATATATATATATATATATATATATATATATATATATATATATATGTGTGTATAGGGCTTGTTCTATCAGAAAGAACTGCACCAAGTATGAAACACCCTTTCACAAGCAACCCCAAGAAAATAATGGGCACTTTCAGCTGCAAAACTGAATTTGAGGTCAATGTGCTCACTTGTAGCTGCAATTTACAATATGTTCTACAAGTGCACAAGCGCATTTTGCAGCACATGCAGGCAATGACAAACGGTGATCCCTCGTACCCAGTAGCACGACACTGCGTTGAGTACCATGAGAGTGACGTGAGGTTGATATCAGATTTCGTCATAGATGCTATCCCACCAAACAAATGAGGGGTGGAACGGGAGGCAGCCCTCTGCAGATTAGAAACACGACATATCCTTGACCTTGATCCTAACAGGCTTAACACGGATGAAGAGCTGTATACATGGCTATGAGATGCATCTGTATGGCCCCTTGGATGAGGCATGATGTATGCCAAATAGTATTAAATATGCAAGCGTTGATCTAAACATCCGTAAGTCCCCTAACTGGTAGTTTAGTTAGATATAGAATTTTTAATCACACAAAGCAACAATGGCCAACAGGGTTAGCACTTTTTATCGTGTATGGGAAGGGTATCATTGCACAGATGAATTATTTATGTTGGTAAAATATTTATGGGCTTCAATCACAGACATAGCCCACTTGGACTAAATTGCTTGAATGTGTACAAAC
Source organism: Calotriton arnoldi (assembly GCA_963921515.1). Lineage (NCBI taxonomy): Eukaryota > Metazoa > Chordata > Amphibia > Caudata > Salamandridae > Calotriton > Calotriton arnoldi. Next base: position 990,946 of record CAWUFW010005419.1, read on the forward strand.
AGAAAAATGTATTTATGTTGATTCATTATCTGGTGCTGAACAGGTGATGTGATTGCAGAGAAAGCCCACAATGGCAAAATTGTTTGTATAAGTGACTCATGACTCAGATAGTGTGAATTTATGAAGATTGTACAGATGCAATCAATTGTGTCCATGGTTTTGGAGATCGTGAAATGTAGGATGACATTTCAAAAATTAAAAACTAAATATATATATATATATATATATATATATATATATTTAACTTACGATGTTTCCAGTTACATACCGATCGAAATGAAAGAATATGAGAACAGCATCAAAGAATATCGATGTTTGATCTACAAATGGAAACAGAGAGGAATGCTGGGTGATGAAGAGTATACCTTTTTAAATTGTAAATATCCGCGCATTCCAACTTTTTATCATCTCCCTAAAGTACATAAGGACCATATGAATCCCCCCGGTCATCCTATTGTTTCTTCAAAAGGGAGTTTGACTGAAAACATGTCCATTTTTATTGATCACTTTTTGTTTGACTTTGTTGTTGAGTTAGTCTCCTATATTCAGGACACCGGACATTTTTTAAGCAAATTGAGGGGGTGTCATGGGAACCTGATTTCGTGATGATCACGTTGGACATCTCTAGTCTTTATACAAGCATCCATCACGTAGATGGCTTGGAAGCCATTAGATATTTCCTGCATGGTCGCTCCTTGAAATACATGGAGCATAATGTGATGTTATTGGAATTTGTGAACTACTGTTTGAACAATAATATGTTTCTCTTTCAAGAGCAGCTATTTAAATAAATTCAAGGCACAGCTATGGGCACCTGCTTCGCCCCCAGTTACGCAAATCTTTTCCTGGGCTGGTGGGAGAAGCAGGTGGCCTGGTCGGATGCCAATGAACAGTGGACCAACAGATTGGTTAGTTGGAACCGATACATAGATGACTTATTTATCATCTATAGTGGAACAGAAGAATCAGCTATGGAATTTGTAAAACAGCTTAATATGAATGATTTAAATCTTAAATTTACTGGAGAAATCAGCAAAACATCAGTTAATTTTTTGGATTTGAATGTTTTTGTATCCAATGGGAAACTTTGTACCACCCTACACAGAAAGCCCACAGCGGGCAATTCTGTGCTGCACGCCAGCAGCTGTCATCTGGAGAAACTAAAGAACAGTATCCCCTATGGGGAACTGTTACGTATCAAAAGAAACTGTACACGTGAGTGTGATTTCCAGGCTGCAGCTGCTGACAGTGTAGCCAGATTCCAAGTGCGAGGCTATTTGGGGAAACTTTATTGAATGCCAAGAAGAAAGTGGACACCATGTCGAGAGTAGAACTGGTTAGTGGGGCATCCATTACGAGGAAGAAAAGATCTCTAGCCTCTGATACACAGCTAAGGGAATGCAGAATGATTACGGATTTCTCCAGTAGTGCCAATGATATTAGAAAAACATTGAGGAAGAGTTGGCATATCCTAAAAGCAGATTCCATCTTAGGGGAGAATCTTTCTAAGGCTCCCCTTTTGACATTCAGGAAAGCTCGGTCATTAAAAGACCATTCGGTACAAAGCCACTATGTAAGAGAGAACAGACAATCATGCTTTTGCTCTTTAAAGGGCTTTTTCCCATGTGGGAGATGTTAGGCCTGTAAGCACAGTCGAAAGGTTTTGTCCTACGCTGTACCAGGGCTTAGGAATCCAAGATTGATTGGAAAATTTATGAATTGCAATACTAGCCACACGGTATGCTGTTTAGTATGTCCGAGTGGACTACAGTATGTCGGCAGTACCATACATCCGACAAAAATAAGGATTCTGGAACATCTCAGAGCCATTACCTCTAAGGATGTTAATTATCCGGTGGCCAGGTATTTCGAGAGCCACTGCAATAGCAACAGGGATCTGTTATGCTATTTTTGCCTGGATCATTTTCCCAATGATATAAGAGGGGGGGACAGAGAGCTGAAGCTTAGAAGGCTGGAGTCAAGGTACATTTTAGATATGCAATCAAAAATGCCCTTTGGTTTGAACAGTGGGGAAGAGCTGGCAATCCATCTGTAGGTTCACAGGAGGAGGGCATTGTAGTTATGGGATCTGGAGTAGGCTTGTACATTTGTATATAGATACATGTATGATGACAATTTGGTTACCACTTCATTTGTAGTGTGGAGGTAGGGGTGTGGTATTTAGCATTGTGTTACTTTTCACAAGTATTTATGTAGGACAGGCCCATCATGGGCATAATATTAAATTTGTCCAGAACATGCAGCTATCCAAAAGATGGAATTAGATGTATGTATGTGCATGCCCATTCAGGGCGAGATTTTGTCCTTGATTTAATGAATTTGAACAATGTGGATTCTAATGTTGCTTACAAGCTATCCATAAGATGTAAATAGATGTATATGTGTGCATGCCCATTCAGGGCGAGATTTTGTCCTTGATTCAATGAATTTGAACAATGTGGATTCTAATGTTGTTTATAATTTTGCATGTTCAAAGATGGCCAAAATGGCTTTGTACTGAGGCCAGTCCTTTGTTTATTTTGATACCTTGAATCCGCCAATGAATTTGAATTATGTATTTAAATGGCGCTGTCTCGGGCTGCTGCTGCATATTGAAGAAGGCAGTCGCCGAAACGCGTCTTGTGTGTGTGTTTTCCCAATAAATTTGGGTTTAATGAGCTCCCGTGAGTGCTTGTACTTTGTGTACGAAGAAGCAGGCATATATATATATATATATATATATATACATATATATATATATATATATATATATATACATATATTTATATTTATTTATATATTTATGTTTAATTATATTGTAACTGTGCAATACTAGAGTTACTGAAGGGCTGCACACTCAAATGTACCAAAAATATGTACTGAGCTTGAAAGTTGGGTCTGTTGTAGCCTTCTATGCTGACATAGCTCTTGAACATAAGAGCACTAGTAATAGCGGAGTAACACTGTGTGATCAAGGCGTCACAGCATTTTTTACATGGCAAAATAAAAATTTTAATTGAGCAAGAATAATGAGTCTGCATCGATCTGTGGTGTGGGGCAAATGCCCTACGTGTGTGTGTGTGTGTATAAATATATATATATATATATATACATATATATATATATATGCAACAGTGTATCCCAACTCTTGAACAAAGGATACGGACGAACTCCACGGCAAGATGTTCAGCAAATGTTTTATTGTAGAGCGTGCAGAGTAACTGTCTACGCGTTTCAACTGCTCACAGCAGCCTTGATATTTATATATCATTCTACAAAAAATCCCCAATTGAAGACACACTCGAAGAGCAGATGAATTCCACTGATTCTTTTAATAAAAGGAAACCAGCATTTTCATTCAGAGGCATATCTTGCCTTACACGTTTCAGAGTAGCAGCTCCTTGGTCACAGGTCTCATGATACTGCACAGAAATGGTGAAAAGGTACTCCCCTCTGCATGTCCATTTAATTGGCCCTCAGTGGGCCTCACAGGTGAGTTCAACTAAGTGTTGCATTCTGGGATCAGTAGTACACTTTTAAAATTCCTTTACCTTTAGTAGGTTTCTGTGCTGTATCAGTGTTCATTTAATTTAAAAGCCGTCCAGTGGGCCTCTGAGATGAAAATGTGCAGTTTATTTTTTCTTAGATTTATGACTGGCAGTCCAGCCGTGAAGACTGTACCACTCCTCACGGTCAAGGTTAGGGGGCCACGAGGACATGGAACTACTCCGAGTCTTCCTTAGTGGAACAACAAAAAATTTAAAATAAACTGAACATTGATTAATGTTCTTGTTGGAGTTTTGTCCAGTTGCATTTTGACTCATAAAGTAGAGTAGAGGGTTGCTATGCCTGCTGAAAAGAACATGTATCGAACAGATCATAGAACTGCATTTTATGTGGATAGCTCAGTGAGTTACTGCTTTTGTCACAGAAATTCTTTTGTTACTTGCAATTCATAAGTTACAATCCTAATATAGCACAGTGAGCTATGAACTGTCTTCAAAAAGTTGCATACAAACTCTATGGTGTATGTTAGAATGTTATTATTTTCCCCAGTCTTTCATTATCCTAATGGTGCTAAAAAGTTTGTTTGGGCAGAAATACATTCTTATTAATAAAGCCAACCCCAACCACTGTGGTACGTTTTAAATCCTGAATTTGTGCTTCTCCAAACCAAGCACTTAAAATATACTGTCTACTAGTATGGATGACATGTGGCTCCTACACCTTGTTATCCTCATTTTCTATGTAATATTTTTCTACAGACTGTGTGATTCAATGGCTCTGTATAATTGTTGTGATGTAAAGTGCTCAGGAAACCTACACTGGTGTACGCAGCGCTATAAAACAAATACAATGCATGTGAGAGAGGGGCTATAGAGAGAGAAGAGGCACTGTTTGAGGGTGGTAGTGAGGGAAGCCATGGAGAAGGAGGCCAAACAAGATTGCCGCATAGGGTGCCACCAGTCCTAAAGCCGGCACTGTTTGAAGGTGATGTACCTTCTTTGTGCAGGTGCATAATATACTGCAACTCCTTCTTGCCAAGAGCCCTGTGAAAAAAGACTACCACTTCACAGCTTGTTGCTTTTTTAATGTAAATAAAAAACTGGACATTAGTGTTTCATGCTAAGCAGACGTTGGGCAGAAGGCAGACACTGCAAAATCCCTCCTGAACACCCCCAGGCTAACTGTGAACCAGACGGTGTAAGTGAAAGCCACCTGCTCAGTCCTTCAGTAGCCCTCTGTGTGATCCACACACCCAGGCTAATTCTGCAGGTTTCTCCCACCACAGAGGTCCAACACCTCTGACTCTCTTCCCTTTTGGTTGCCTTATCTTCCTCACAGAGTGTAAAGAGGCACACTACCCTTCACACCAATCATAGTTTTAAAAGATGATTTGCTAGTGAAAGGCAGTTGCTCTCTTAATGCCTCAAACAATATGCATGCTCCCAGAAAAGTATGGACTCTTGCGGAAGGCTGTGTGTATGTTTGCATCCTGGAGGGAGGGAATATAGTCTGCAACCCTTGGCAGTTGCAGCCCCTCACAGGCTGATCTCAGACTCAGCAGATGTGGTACTTAGCATCAGAATTTCGGCAGATGCAGACTGGCATGGACTGTTCACACATTTGATTGCAGCCCATTCGAGTCAGTCATAAATTTGATAGTTGAAACCCTACACTTCCTGCTGAGTAGACAGGCTCCTTTCCTTTCTCAGCAGGCAAGAAAGCTCCTAGGTACTTCAGGAAAAGTGAAAAGCTTCTCCAGCAAGAAATCCAGACTTCAGGTAATGCCCACAATGTAGTGTCTTGCAATATCTTATGACGGAACTCTTTTGGCTCCTGACGGACTGTGTAGAGCTGTGACTTAGGTGTCAGAGTGCAATGCCATGACAGCTTGTTTTAGAATGTTGAGTTCACAGTTGCACGCAGCAGAATATAGACGTGTAATACTAAGTGCCATTTGTGGCGTAGTCATTGGTGGGTACCCAGGTGGGAAGACACTACACACTCAAATCTGGGAGACTGACTGTCAGGCAGACACCAGCCCTAGGAACTCAGCAGCCCCCTGAGTACTCTGTGTAACACTCCTTTCTTTGGTAATAGAGGACTTTGAACCAGAACAACAACATGAGGTAGTCATCCACACTACTAAGCACAGGAGATGTGGAGCAACTATTTTAAAACTAGAACCAGTTTAGGGAGGTCTTTTCCAGTCTTTTCTCCAGACAAGGGCTTTGTGCAGAGTGATTCTCCTCATTGCATGATTCGATGTATCCAGAAGCTCCCACAATGGAGGCACAAAGAGATGTGAGGTTTTTGTAAACAAATAAAAACAAAAAAGGCAGGCCTTACCTATAGGTTTTCTTGCCTTTCACAATAAAGTCTGCAGTCCCAGTCCTCACCACTATCATTCACCAACTAGAGGTACTCAGGGAGGTTAATAAACAGCTCCTTCTTATCGAAAAGTTCTGATAGAATATCCAAAAGAGCCCTGTCTCCTCTCCCCTCACTACAGTGTCTAGGTTTCCTCCCTCCAGATACAGAAATGTGAACAATATACTTCCACTGTCTAAGAGCACAATCCTACACCCCTGCCTTTTACAAGGCCAGAACATGGTTTTCCAAAATGGATCTCAGTTGCATCCATTATTCTGGCTCACTTGTACACACTATGTATGTACAACGCAGACTACACTCATCAACACGCTTAACACTTGCTTTGCACTTTAGTGCTAAGAACTGGGCCCCCGCATAGAAGCTGAACTTTATGTATGGGCCGGAAGGCCTCTACTCCAGTGACTCAGATATGAAGGTATGGTCCACTATTAATTTCCCAATACACAGTATACTGCCACCACCACTTTACAGGCTAAACCCAATGACAGGGATAGTTGTCTCCTGATTCAAATGAGGACATGATTGGTGAGTCGCACGATGTCACAGGACAAGTCCAGGCCTTAGTCATAGTCGGAGACAGGCATAGGACCCTTGGGCAGTAGATTAGCTTGATGCCAGGGACAAAAATTAAACGTCAGGCTACCAGACACACACAATCAGTCACTCAGGGCATGGGAACAGGCCTGTTCAAAATACAAGGGACATTCCCATCCCAACAAAGGCTTAGCAAAACCACAGCTGTACAAAAAAATAACAATTTAAAGCCTTCCCGACACCTTTTTTTTATTCTATATATTACAAAAGCAAGCCTGGACTGGATATTTTTTTGAAAGTAGTGGGAACTCTGGAATATATGAATAAAATGTGGGCGCTTTTAGTTGCTCCACAGGTGTTTCAGAGAGATTCAAAGTTTTTGCAATCAGCTATGAACCTTGATTATTTCAGAGATATTTGAATGCTGTTTGAGGGAGAGACATCTTGTGTTTAAAGTTGTGTCAAACTTCAAGAGAAATTTAAATATATTAAAAATTAATAAAATGCCATTTAAATGCAAAAAAACTATAGTAAACAAAATGTGTATTACACAGCCAATACAAAATAACACAATTTGAAGGTGAAAAGACTAAAGGTTGACAGAAAAAAGCATACAGAGGTAGAGTCACAAACTTTTTCTATGAATAGTTTTGTCTCTCTCCTGTCTTAGATGTCAGTTACTTCTGAATTTTCAGCCCTAATTGGCGAAGCAGTTTCTGTGAATGATTGTGTCTTACTCCTGCCTTCTGTGTACGAAATGTTTACTTGTAGAGCTGATGCACAAAGTATTTTCTGTGAGGAGTAAACTATTCTTACTGCTGGAATTTCATGAATAGGTCAATTCAAAACTTGAACTGAAACACAACTACCCAAAGAAAATGATTTTCGATCTTGTTTAGACTTTACACATAGACAAATATTTTTTAATGTGATGTGTTGACTTAATGTGCTAGATAGGTATTGTGTAATGAATCAAAAGAAAATGCTTTTCCCCGACTTGCATATTATTTGTGCTTTAGTAATCATAGAATGTTTCCTTACTTCAGTTAGGAAATTACCTAATCAAAGATATAGGGAAGAGGGAATTATGAGGAACACTTAAAAATTTCATTTCACAGTCTGCTTTATTTTATGTCTTTTTAAAGGACCTGGAGAAGCAAAACAAAACATTGTGAAATAAGTACAGATGGTTGTATTTTTTTTAATAAAGGTAGGAAATCGTTGCTCCAGAATTATGTTTATGTATGCGGTAAATTGTCATATTTAAAATACATAACACAACCGTCCAGAAATTATCTGGAGATATGTGAGAATCATAGATTACAAGTCGCATTTCTTTAATCATTTATGAATTCAATATTTGTCGGAAAATGTATTTCTTCATGATCAACCCTTTTCTCTTAATTTTCTGCTGGCATTGGGGCTGTAACCTGTACTTTTACATCAAGTATAAATATCCACTTTTTCCTTTGGCTGAACCATGTGTGGGGCTGTATGCACTCTGGGTATGTAATTTGCCTTGAACATGTTAGTAAATTCCGACACAATCACTATTTTGCCCGTGGCCATCTACTTTTAAAGGTATCTGCATTCGGAATAATCAATGTAACACAAGTGATCAACAATGTTGGTGCACTCTATGTTGAAAAATTGGATAATAGGTCAATGTATCTATCGTTCAAGGGCAAATAGGCAGTCCTTGTTTCAAGAATTGTTTGTGTCCATAAAACCAAGGGATCCGTACCACAGCAAGCTCATTCAATTCCTAAATACCTGTTTTTAAGCTTTGTCTTTCAAGTGGTTGTGAGGACAAACAGCCACTGTTTACTCATAAAGGTTGGTTGTAGGGCAGAAGATTATTTTCAGCTAGAAGCTGTATCTCACACAAAACTCAGATGATCAGGTGGTATATAATTTGTAAAATACATAAAACATTATTTGTGTTAAGCATAAGTGCTTAGTAAGGGTGGTAAAATAGTTGACAAAGTGATATTAGCCAGGGAGAGAGTCTGAGGAAGTGCGGTTCACATTTTGTTTGTTATTATATCTCTGGGTGTACTTGGGGGTAGTTTAAGCAGACTTTGCAAGAAAAAAGTAGCCACAGTGCAGTGTGGGAAATATGAGCATTTACAGGTTTTATTCTTATCTGTTAGGTGAGCATTGCGATTGTAGGAAGAATCTCTCATCTGTATGTAAATGGGAGAAGTGGATGAATCAGAGGTTTCCACGCATCCAGCATGTTCACATCTTCAGGAACAGACACAAAAAGGTGAAGTGACCATAGCAACTTTATGGGGCATATGTACAAGGGGATTACGCTACCGGAACATCACTTTTTTCGACGTTCAGGTAGCGCAATGCCCTGCACCATATTTACAAAGCGGCGTTAAGCCACATTACATGGCTTAACACTGCTTTGTAAATATGGTACCCTTTCACGCAGATATCTGCATGAAAGGAGCATGCAATGGGTGTTGCTGTAGGCGTTCCACCGCAAGAACCATTGCTTTTTGATGTTGCCCCAGATTTACATGGATCTGTAAATCTGAGGTAGCGCCAAAACCTAGCGCTATGCAAAAGCAAGTGTTGGATTGGAGCAATACATGTATTTCTCCTCGTTTTTGTTTTTTCTATGTGTGCTGCATTCTGCAGAACACATAGAAGTGGCAAATCGCTGTTATTGATTGTTTATGTGCAGGAAGGGACACCTTCCTGCACATAAACAATCATCTCTGCAACGCAGTCACCCTTGCACTATGGTGCAAGGGTGCCTGTGTTGGCGCTAGGCAGCTATTTTTAGTGCCAATGCAAGGGAAAACACAGGGATGCGCCATATTCTTGTAAATACATGCGCATCCTCGCGTTTTTGAAATGACGCAGCGTAGCACTGCAAAATTTGGCACAGCACTGTGCCATTTCCTTGTATATATGCCCCTATGTTTTTAAGAAGGCCAATTCACAAACATGGGAACATGAATACAGCAGCTGGTGCAGAGTTTAGTGAACAAGAGAACGTTTTTGGATAGCCATTGGCTTTTTTGGATGGCCAATGGGGAAAAGCTAAAATTGTTGAGGGACTAGTGGGGAAATCTCAATCTCACAGACTTTGTCATATTTTGTCAGTAAAGCGGAAGCAATGTGGGTGGCATTCAAGTCAGGGAAGTCACAGATTAGATGTGAATCCATCGTTGATGGAGTTCATATGTGAACTGTGGTGGCAGGAGCAGGCTACTGGGTACTGCTGGGAGTGGAGAGAGGTTTTGGGAAAAACATATTGCGTTCAGGAGTCCTGACTGCCTTCCGTACTCAATGAGAATCATGCGGCTACCCTCTGAGATCAGGCTTGACAGCAGTCATATGTCTCCATTATCAGCAGTAGGTCAAAATACCTATGGTTCCACTTGGAATATCTGGATTGGTCTTTGGTATGAATGAAGGCAGGTTCTCTACAAACAAAGAAGACTACTTCCTTCTCCTTCCAGATTTCATTAGCAGCAAATATCTTCCTCAGTCCTGGAGTATTACCTATTTCTTCCATTAAGATGGAAATATGCCGTCTCCAGTCCAGACCTTTCACTTCTCAACAGTAGAGAGCTTACTTGAACAAAAAGTAAATTCTGAGCTGACCGCCAGCACCATTGAACATTTAAGGACAGTTGCATTTGGTCTCAAATCAACTGACTACTCATATCAATCATTGTCCCCAAGCTTTTGGAGGGAACCAATCATTCAAAAGTACATATATAGTGTATGTATTGTGCAGGCACTCAGTAAGCGTTGTTGTGTCCTTGGTGGTGTAAGGCATACCATAATGTTCAATTGTTTAGGAGTTTGGAATCAGACAACATCATAGTCAATCTGCAGCTATTGCTGGGCTGTTGCTTTTTGGTAAGATCAGGGTACAGAATGTGCTGAGCTAACAAGTAGTCCATATCCTTAGTGTAGTTGTGTTGCAGTGGCTATGCCTTTGGCCACACTCCTTTGTACAGGTGCCTTATCTCTCAAGTCACATGTCAACCTGCTTGAACTGCCTTGATAATGGAAAGGTGGGCACAAAGAGTTCTTCATATTCTATTAAAAGTTCTGTGAATCGAATCTAGACATTTATGTATATATTTAGCTTAACAGAGTGAGCAGCAGGGAGGCAATACAGAATGATATGCGCGGAATGGGAGACTGAAGAGTTCTGACTTCCATTAACAATACAAAGCACCCGGGGGCGTGGTTTGCAGCCCAAGATGGTGGTCGCTTAAGCGACGTGCTCCGGGCCGGGGCACTTGTTCCGCTCACAATCCGTCCTTCCCTGCTGAATCCGTCGACTCAAAGACACCCAGACTACTGCTGGTCCCTGATTGCAGTGCACAACGGCCACTCCCGAGTCTCCGGGAGCATTGTAGACCCGAGATACAGGGTATGAGAGTCTCCGGTGCGCTGCTGGGACTGGTGGTGATGTGAGGCCTGCTCGCCACGGCCTCGCCTATACTTGCTGCTGTGCTGCATACTCCTGTGGCCGGACGGTGGCCCGACTAGAGCCCCCGGATTTGGGCCCTCCACCCGTCGTTAGACTTCGCTGGCCGGCTTGGCCCCTGATGAATGTGGTGTTGGCTCTACCCTACCCTATGATGCCCTGACGGCTCCTTCAGCATTGCTCTGCACTGCCCAGGGGGCTTTACTCACCCAGTGAAGGCGGCCTGTCCTTTGACGGCGGGGGTACTCCCTCTGCCTGACGCGTTGCTGCTTTGCATGTTGACGGTGGTGCTCCTCCTCGGGAAGAACTGTGAGGATCGACGCTACTGGTGCACCTGGGACTCCGTGTGGCTTGGCGTCCCACTGCGGAGATTGCGGCCGACTCTGGAGCGGTGATGCCCCTGGCCGGGAGGAGGGGCCTGCGCGGCGGTGGCCTCGCTTGCGCTTGTTGCCGGGCTGCATAGCCCAGAAATCGGCTGGTGTTCTGTCTCGGGCCCCAGATCCGGGCCTCCCACCCGCTGCCTGGCTACACCGCCACGACTGGCCCCCCAGTAAGTGACTGTACTCCTTTTCTTATACAAAACACTGGGGGGCCCCCTGTCATCTCCCTGCACCGCTAACGTGTCTGCACATGTCCAGGAGAAGCGACCCGGCCCTTGCCGGTGTATTGGCTACCTCCCCCTTCTGAGGCGGTGCTGGGGTCGTGTGTGGCAGACGGGGTCTGTGTGCTTGTGATCCCGTTGTCCTCCCCAACCCCTGTGTTCACCAGTGCTTTCCGTGAGGCTGCGGTGACTTTTCGGCGGCTGCGTAGACCCCAGAATCGGGGCTGAATGTGATGTCCTACTTCTGTTACCAGGTATTGCCAGCTTCTGACTGGGTCCAGCTCGGCCTGAACCGCTCACATTGGGACTGGCGGAGACCCGTGACGTTGCCCGGGGTGGTCTTGTGGAAGCTCCTGCAGCTGCTCTGGCTGCCCTACCCGTCCCCACTGGTCGAGCCTACGCTTACAGGTCAGTGCGACCCTCTCTCACTATCAGCCACGGGGTGTGGATACTACGTTAGAGCAGGCCTTAAACTGACAGCCACAAGACCTGTACTGTACGGAGGCCTTCCCCGCTCTTGACGGAGTCCGCAGACGTGATCTACCACCGGAGACCGTTTTGGCTAATAATGGTTGCACTCAGTCTGGGGCCTCTCCCTCACCGCCCCATGGAGAGTGGGCCGCCGCTCCTACAGTTTCATCGTGGTGTGTAATATCAACTGGCTCGTTCATCACAAGTCGCCTGGATTGGGGCTCCACTATGGGGGTAGCCCACCTGCAGCCAATACGCCACTAATGATGGGTAGAGGAAAGCCGAAATCCTCCTCCTCCAGATCCCGGAGGACTGGATCACTCTCGCCACACTCTGAACATTCCTCAGGCCGCTCCCGCTACTCTGAAGAAGGTGCTCTGTCCAATCCTCCAGCGGATAAGTTGGATGTGATATTAAAAGAAATCCGGGATTCCAGAACGGCACTTGAAAATCGGTTGGGCACGATCTCTGTGGAGCTCAATCTCCTTAAAGCTGACCATAGAAAATTAGTGGATAAAGTGAAATCCGCGGAGCAAACTTTGGAAACAGTGGTGCCGCAAATAAACACTCATGACGAACAAATAGGCCAGATGCGACAACAGGTCAACTCCCTCCAGGCTCGTGCCGATGATGCTGAGGGTCGGGCCCGACTGAATAATCTTAGAATTGTTGGATTTCCGGAGGGAATGGAAGGTCCGAACCCAACGACTTACATCAAAAACTGGCTGAAAACTAGCGTGGCCCCAGTCGGTCTGTTTGCACACTTTACTGTCGAACGAGCCCACCGAGTCCCTACACGTCGGCCAATCCCTGGCGCAAACCCCCGCCCAATCTTGGCCAGAATCCTGAATTACAGGGACCGTGACCATCTGTTACAGTTAGCACATGACAATGGCCCACTGCAAATAGATAATGTGAAAATCTCCATATTTCCCGACTACACGATGGCTGTACAGCGCAAGCTTTTCTCCTTCATGGAAGTCAAAACTCGAGTCCGTGCTGCAGGCCTTACCTTTGCCCTGTTATTCCCGGCAAAATTGAAAGTCATATATAATCAACGTTCGCTTTTCTTTGACACTCCCGACGATGCTTGGGACTGGCTGGACAGAACCTTCCCAGATGTTCTACCCTCACGACGAATGGACTCTACGCAACCGAAATCGCAGCGTGCTCCCCGGAGGCATAGAAAGGGTCTCATTACACAGAGTACAGGCACCTGTCCTCCGCCCCAGCAGCAGGTGTTGGAGGGTAGACATGAGGCTCTTCAAACTGTAACGGCCTTCCGTGCTACTCGTCCACCTATCAGCACAAGCCCTTCAGTTGAGGCCCACTCCAACTCAGAATCAGCTGGCAGTGTGGCACTGTTTCCCTCAGCGTCTACGCACCTGAGTAATGATCCATTGGAGTGACTGGTTTAAGAGACTCTTAGGATATTATTTCTGCCTAGGGTGCCGGCGCACTACAAACTTGATGAGTGGATCCTAACATTAATTTAAAAGTATTGTGTACCAGCATATACAACTGTCTGTAAATTAGTATCACGGTATTTGTATGTTTGACCAGGGACGACTTGATATGTCCCCCGGCCCGGCCTGTCCTGGGCAATTCCAGGTACTCTTCTTGTTCCTTCCTAAGTAGCAGTACTAATTGCAACCTCCCCCGCAGGTGACAGCAACAGGTTGATGTGAATTATGTTGATTTCTTTTACTCAGTTTGGTCGAGAGAAGTTAGATCGTTGGACCCAGTATTGGGCTATAGTTGTGTTGTTTGTATTTTTGCTGCTTGATTCGATGTGTGGGGGTAAGGGTGGGGAGGGGTGGGGTGAGGGCGAGTGGGGGGGTTCCATCACAGTGCCCTGATGATGACTATTCCCAAATCCTATACCATCATATCCTGGAATGTCAGGGGAATGGGAACGATTCACAAGCTCCATCGAATAGCTGCACAGTTACACCGCCGCAAGGCACAAATAGCTTATTTGCAAGAAACACACCTACTGCCCTCAGAAACCACGAAACTGCAGTGGAGTTGGAGGGGCCAATTTTATGCCACCGCATATTCCACCTTTTCTAGAGGGACTGCAATATGGGTGCGGGTGGGAATCCCCTTCTCCCTTAGTGAGAGTAGGATTGATGATCAAGGACGTTATGTGCTCCTACGGGGAACTTTAGATGGTACACAAGTGGTGTTGGGGTCCCTTTATGCACCAAATGTAGATCAAGATGCCTTTCTGGCCCGGGTCTCCCTGGCGCTTTCGGACTGGTCACACTATCCATGGTTATTAGGAGGGGATCTGAATGCGGTATTTGATGTATGCATGGACCGCTCCCACCCTCCCTTGTCAAACACCGCTGCGCACTCCCAAGCTGCTGCGTTGATGCGTTGGGCCCGGGGATGGACTCTGGTGGATATTTGGAGGTCCCAGCATGTCGACATGCGTGAATATTCCTTCTATTCCCACCCCCACAAGCTGCATACCCGCTTGGATTATTTTCTATGCTCGCCTGGGCTATCTTCGTCGATTTCACACTGTACTTATCTAGGCAAGACAATCTCAGATCACAATCCCATAGAATTAACAATCCAATGGGGACGTCTTCCCACGCCTATCCCGACTTGGCGAATGCAACCCATGCATTTGGAGGACCAGGTATACCGAGCCACGTTAGCTACGGCCATAACTACATACTTCACACTTAATGAGGGTACAGCCATGACTCGATCTCTGGAATGGGAAGCCTTTAAGGTGACAATCCGAGGTGTCTCATTGAGCTCCTTAGTGGGATTTAGACAGGAAACAGTAAGGGACCTCACAGAGCTGGAGGGGGAGTTGCAGGCCCAGGAGAGGGCGGCTCAGGATAGCGAAGATGGGTTGAAACGCTTGCAGTCAGCTAGGATCCGGAACGCAGAGTTGCTAGAACGCCTGCGGGTGATTGACTTTAATGCATACACGCTACGCACACATTCTGAGGCTGACCGTGCCAGCACCTTATTGGCAAAATTAATTGCGCCTCCAACAACCCCCACTCCCATATTGGCGCTCAATAATGCCCAACACACTCTAGTCACCACCTAGGCTGAGATAAACTCCACCTTCCAAAACTACTATACCACCTTATATGCTACTCCCCAGTCAGACATGACAGACGCTATTACGCGTTTCCTTGCAAAGATAGATCTCCAGTTATTTCCGACTCTGATGCCCGGGTCTTAGCGGCTCCGATTACAACAGCAGAGATTCGTATGGCGATTAAGGCACTAGCTCCTAATAAAGTTCCGGGCTCTGACAGACTACCTATAGAATTTTACTTGACCTTCACCACAACACTGATCCCTAAATTGCTGCAGCTTTACACTACTTCCCTAGCAGAAGGTACGCAACCCCGCACAACCTGAGAGGCATTGGTTACTTCCCTGCTGAAGTCTGACAAGGCTCCTATCGAGCTTACATCCTACAGGCCCCTCTCAATCCTCAACACGGAGTATAAGATACTCAGTAAACTCCTGGCGTCTAGGCTACTATCCTTGCTCCCTCAGCTCATACACGTAGATCAGTGTGGGTTTGTGCCCAAACGCAGCACCTCTCTAAATATTCGCCGGTTCCATGCCATACTACATGCAGTTGCGGCAAATGCTCCGCGAGCTGGCTGTTTATCCTTGGATATACGTCAAACTTTCGATACTCTAAGCTGGCCTTATATGTTAGCTGTCCTGTCCAAGTTCGGGCTGCCTCCAGCATACTGTAATTGGATCAAATTGCTCTACACTAACCCCACAGCCCGTGCTAAAACGGGTTCGATTATATCGCCTGTGTATTTTATTTATCGCGGAACACGACAGGGTTGCCCCCTGTCGCCTTTACTGTTCGCCCTCGCGCTCGAACCTCTAGCCCAATATCTGCGGCAAGCTATGGTCCCATATGGCATTCCCATGGATGGTACAATTCATTCTGTGTCACTCTATGCAGATGACATGTTATTGTATTTTCAAGACTTGAATAAAAGTATGCATACGATAGCGGACGTGTTTTAGCAGTTCGGAGAATTGTCCGGGTTATGCCTTAATGCTTCAAAGTCTATAGCCTATTCGTTCAATAATGCGTATACCAACCCCTATTTAACGTTCGGCCGGTTGCAGTTTAGGGTAGAACCGATCACATTTAAATATTTGAAAATATATATCTATAGAACGCCTGCTGACACAATAGCTGGAAACGTGGTCCGGACTATCAACTCTCTTCACTCCCAGATCTCCTTTTGGAATACTCTGCCGCTGACAGTGGCGGGCCGTGTCGCAGTGTCCAAAATGGTAATGCTGCCCAGGCTCCTCTATCATTTTGTCAACCTCCCGGTTATCCTCCCGGCATGGATTTTTAAAACGCTGGACGCCCTCTTAACCTTCTTGCTTTGGGGTTAAGGCAGACACAGATTAGCGTTGGCCAAGATGCAACTTCCTAGCACAGCGGGTGGGATGGGAGCACCTGATTTTAAAGCATACTGCATAGTTGGGCAATTGCAGTGGCTGGCATATTGGCTGGCAGGCCATAATTTATTTGAGATAGCATACTCTCCCGACCGCCTAAGACGTGGTACTTTACAAACATTACTGTGTCCGGGAGCGGACAAGCGGCGGCATCCTCCCTTTCTCCTACACATAGCACTACACTATTGGAAGCAAGCTCACAAATAAGCAAACGTACCTTTCCCATACGCCCAAATGTCCCACTCTGTGGCTTACCCACTAAACGCGGAATAATAACAAAGGTGCAGATACGGGGTTGGGCACAGCAAGGGATCGAAACAGTCGGAGACTTCTTCCTAGATGGTAACCTGATGCCCCCCGATGAGTTTGTACGCACAAATGCAGTACCGGACACCCTTTTTCTTACACATGCAACAATCACGCATTTCATTCGGAAATACTGGTTGGTAGATCAGAAAGAACCTCCCACCTTTCAATTGCTAAAGTCCATTCACATAATGGGTCATGGCCGTCATCTTGTTCGTTGGCTATATTGAGGACTGAGGGAACATCTACATATTCCGTTAATGCCCCTCAGATAAAAATGGGAAGTAGTATTATCGCGGGATGTAGACAACAGGGAATGGGCCCTAATGGTGGAACATCCAAGGAAACTCTCCCGCAATTGCCGACTGAAAGTAATACAATTATTTATTTTCCATAAGGCTTACCTCACCCCAAAAGCACTGCAGAGAATGTACACTACTGCCTCTTCGAATTGCCTACGATGTCCTACCCAGGATGCGGACTTTATCCATATGATGTGGTCCTGCCCGGTGTTGCGTGGGTTTTGGATGGAAGTTACTCTAGGTATGTCCACATTGACAGAACGTGCGCCTTGGGATACTATAGAGGCCTGCCTCCTGGGCCTTTTTCCGCTCCCCAAGAAATCCAAATTGCTTCGTCGCTTTGCAGGCTTAGCCCTGATGATCGCAAAAAGATTGATTACATGCTGGAAATCCCGTACACCACCGCGTGCGGGTAAATGGAAGGAGGAAGTCCTCCGCTGGGCCACGGCAGAGAGGGAGGCGCTGCAACGGGAGAAATATAGGGGACTAAGGAAACGTCCTATATCCTTAGAATGGGTGCAACTAGTAGAGCTTTTTAGAACAGACATGGATGAGGCCTCGGAGGGCTCTCTGAGTATACGGGCTGAGGGTGTTGTAGCTATTTGATCCTTCCCCACACAGTGGCTAGGCTTTTAGCGGATGCCTTTTACGAGGGTTGCTCCCCCCCTTCTTTTTTTTTCTTCTCTCTTGCCCCCTGTCCCCCTTTGATCTCCTCTCCCTTGTCCTCCCTAGCAATATCAGATGCAATTCTCACCTGGCACTTTAAACCAGGCTTAGATGTGGTTTTATTGTGGTGGCAATTGTTCTCATTGTTGTGGGGTTGGTTTGGGGGGTGGGTTGGGGTGGGGGTGCTACTCCGGGTATTAAGCATTCTACACCTCCGACACATGACATGGGTTATTATTGCACAACGGAATTATGCGTAAATTCTTGATATGTCTGGGTTCGAAAATTTTATAAGGTTTCTAAAATAAACAGCTATGAATATATGAAAGGGTAGTGCGGCACCTAAGCCCTACCTACCACTTATTATTAACAACAAAATGTATGATGAATATACAATCGTATTATATTTGCTGTACCACCCAATAAAGTTTGTGTTAAAAAAATCAAAACAATACAAAGCACCCATCAGACATTGGGTTACATACATACAGGGGAACGCCAACTGAGCTTCCTCACCCCTTATTCATACAGGCACTCCTTCACTCAGGGGTAAACTGAAGGTCCATTCATGACAGACTATATAGATTACACAGTGAGATCTAGCAGTCAGGCTACCCACTGGAGTGCAAGTAAAAAGCCCTGCATCCCATAATTATAGATTAGCTGCCACCAATCAGTGTCATAACCTGATCACGTGGAAAATAATCATCCTTGCAAAAAAGAGTTTCACTTTTGAAATACCTCCAAAGCCCTGAGGAAAACAAAAAAGTGATGGGTGAATTGCTTGAATTAACCTCAGCCACTGGTAATTACTATAGGCCACATTCCAGTCCATCGTTTTGTTGCCCATCATGCCACCTCAGACAGGAACCAATCATATGCAAATCAGACTTGGTACTACAATAGGAACAGTCCAGCCACAACTATCCTGCCAAGTCACTTTAGCCGAAAAGACTTCATTACTCTGTTAATTTAATATCATACAAACACATGTAGATCCCCTACCAGAGGACTTGTGGTATGAGGCTCCTACATGGAAAAAACACAGGGCCCTATTCACAGAACTAACTTAAGACAAAATCCTAAACTTACCACCATTTTGGTATTCACAGAAGGCACTTACTCATTTTGGTATTCACAGAAGGCACTTACTCAATTTGGTTAACTTACTCATTTTGAGTAACTTACTCATTTTGGTATTCATAGAAGGCACTTACTCATCAATGAGTAAGTGCCTTCTGTGAATACCAAGATGAGTAAGTTACTCAAAATGAGTAAGTTACTCAAAATGAGTAAGTTACTCATTTGGTATTCACAAAAGGCACTTACTCATCAGTGAGTAAGTGCCTTCTGTGAATACCAAAATGAGTAAGTTACTCAAAATGAGTAGTTACTCATTTTGGTATTCACATAAGGCACTTACTCATTAATGAGTAAGTGCCTTCTGTGAATACCAAAATGAGTAAGTGCCTTCTGTGATTACCAAAATGGTAGTAAGTTTAGGATTTTGTCTTAAGTTAGTTCTGTGAATCGGGCCCATACTTCGGACCAGAATGATAAAATCAGGAGCAGGTGGGCACATGGCGAATGTGCCAGAGATATTTTACCAGATGGGCCTGCGTCATCAGAATATTTTCTTATGGATGGTATTTTAATAAACAGCACTTGCATGTCAGATACTTATGTTTTTCTGTTATAAAAGTCTGGACTCACAAATCTTGACGTGCAAGAATGCAAGTTTCTTTGTGCAGAGTTTTAGATTGTACTCAAGGTGTGTCTCACTTGACATGTATATATTTAGGTATTTATATATGAAGTTTCATATACATGCGCATGCCGTAAGTTGTTAGATTGCTTTATAAAAAGACAACATTTTCACATTAGAAAAGTTAAGATCACAATAAATAAACATGGAGTGATACTAAAACAGAGTAATGCAAACAAAGAAAATACAGGCAGTTAGGGGCATATTTATGAAATAGTGGCGCTATTTCTTTTTACGGAGTTTTATGTAGCGCAAACTTGACCCGAAAGTATCGGGTATCAGAGTGCTTTACATAGCACCAGTTGCGTTACAATAGGGCACATTCATTTTTGTTAGGCACTGGGAGATTAAGGGGCATATTAGCAAAGAACGGCGTTAAAATTATCGCCGGTTTAGCGGCAGGAAACTGCCGCTAAAGCGGCGATAATGGGCTTGATAATATGCCCTTGAGAATTCCATTAGAAGCCCAGGATCACAGCAGAACATGGGCTTCTATTGGTATTCTCAAGGGCATATTATCAAGCCCATTATCGCCGCTTTAGCGGCAGTTTCCTGCCGCTAAAGCGGCGATAATTTTAACGCCGTTCTTGCTAATATGCCCCTAAGTGATTTGCCCAGAATCATAGGATGGTCAGCGTCATTGCCTAGACTCGAACCTGGTTCCCCAGATTCGAGGTCGACTGCCCTAGCCGTTAGGCCAACTCCTCTCTCCTTCTTCCTATGTGTGCTGCATTCTGCAGGAGGAGGGGAGGCATATATTTTTGGTGCATTCCCAGGTTTACAAGGTCTTGTAAATCTGGGGTTGTGTCAAAAACCATGGGAGTTGCGAGGAAGCACCCATGCAATGCCCATGAAACGCCTCCCCGGAGCAGAATAACGCGACACAGTGATCTGCACGCGTTGCGTTTCTTCCGATTTTTCAAGCCACTCAAAGCCATGCAAAGTGCCTTTGCGTGGCTTGAAAATCTGACTTAGAGGTTTGCATCACGCATGTACCACATTGCTTGGTGCAAACATGAGGTAAATCCTCTTATAAATATGCCACATAAAGTTTTGCTTGTGATTGATGCCTTCCTCAATAAAGTAGAACATAACTGAGTGAGACATAACTGTAGAGGAGATTCCTCAATGCCATTTTCTTCAATATGTCACAGATTCTTACTTAACAAATTGAGGTCCTATTTGGACTGATAAATTAGCCTTGCTTATGTACAGTAGACATGCACCTCTGGAACCCTTGTGAAAATACCAGGAGAAGTAAAGTTACACTCCTCAAGTAAACTATAAGCATACCAATTTTATGAGGTAATTTGGTCATCTATTTTGGCTTCTGGATTATATAAACTAAATTCCGATTGAATAATTTACTCTGAAGTGACGTACAGTGCTGCCTAATATTGGCAACAACTTGAGAAGAGGGCCAAGGCATTCCCACTTCAGTCTTCAAGCCTACCTATAAACTTACAGTATACAGAATAAGAGAACAGGGTTCTGAGATTAGTTGCAACCACTTCACTCCATGTCATCATGGACCATGTTTCAAGTCGTGGACTTTCAAATCATAACTTAGTGGAAGCAAACGAAGACTTCAACACCCAGAATGCATTACATTAGGTTGTAACAAGTAAGGCCAGAACTGGAAACAGTGTCAATAATGGCATGGACTGAGGTGGCCAGACTATGTGAGATGCATGCAAGTTCAAAAGCAAGGCAAGGCTGGATAAATATGTGGCAAATACGTAAAAACAAGTTAAAGAGGTGAACATGCAAAGCAAGTCAAAACTAGAGCATGCAAACACCCTTACCTCTGTTTTGCTTATTGTACTGTAGGTTTTATTAACCATTCATTTTTTCAGTGATTATGGATCCAATACCAATTATGTACAAAGCTTCTGACTAGTACTGTAGTTATTTGTATTTAAACCTTGGCATTCAATGTGGCTCATGTTACTGCTCATGTTTTTGTATGCTATGTATAGTGTTCTATGTAGAGCACTATATTGCGTCCATTTCTAACGATAATGGCATTACTCCTAGTCCTACTCCTCGCCTTCCTTCAGTACCTTTGAGGCCCCGCCTCCCACCCAGACCCACCCCAGCATAAAAACTCTGCCCGCCCCCACCTCCACCTGTACGTAAACAAGCCGAGCTAGCACTCAGTTGAACCGCACCGGGAGGGAGGGTCCTCGAAGGAAGGCGAGGGAGTAGGACTAGGAGTAATGCCATTATCGTTAGAAATGGACGCATTACCTCCCGTCCCTCCTCGCCTTCCTTCAGTACCTTGAGGACATAGCAAGCAGAAGAAAAACAGAGACGGACAACTGAGTGAAAAAGAACACCAAAATTTAATACAGTGCCCCAAACACAGCAGATCAACATCCCTGGTCCCGCATAGAGGACAAGACCCTGTGGCCCAGAACAGTATCCAAACGCTCCAGACTCGCAATCCGATAGTGACGGACAAAAGTAGAGGGAGAAGACCAGGTCGCCGCCCTACAGATTTCCACCACCGAAGCCCCCTGCAACTCAGCCACCGTAGCCGCCATACTGCGAGTGGAACGCCCCTGAACCCCCACAGGAGGATCCACCCCCTTAAGATGGTAAGCCATCAAGACCGTGGACCGAATCCAACGACTCAAAGTAGCCGTGGAAGGCTTAACACCCTTCCGAGCCAGACCGAAGTTAACAAACAAAGAGTCCCCCACCCGGAAGGACTCCACAACCTGCAGGTACCACAGCAAATCCCGACGGACATCCAAAGAATGCAGGTGACAATCCTCAGCCGAGGAAGGAGCAGGACAGAATTCAGGCAAAATCACCTCCTGACTGAGGTGAAAAGCCGAATTGACTTTAGGGACAAAGGACGGAACCGGAACCAGAACCACCCGATCCGAAAAGACCTTACAGAAGGGAAACTTATAAGACAAGGCCCCCAACTCCCCCAAGCGCCGCGCCGAGGTGATAGCGACCAAAAAACAAGTCTTAAAAGTCAAGAGACGCAACTCAAGACCCTCAAGGGGCTCAAAGGGAGGACCAGACAGGACATCCAACACCAAATGCAAATTCCACGAAGGGAAGGACCGAACAGGGCGGGAAACAAATTTAACATACCCTGAAAAAACGAGGCATCAGAGCCCCGTCATCCCGCAAATTACGCCAGGCGCCCCGAAAAGCCTGAATAGCCGCCCACTGCTCCCGCAGAGAAGCCACCGACAACCCCAGAAGAGCCCCATCCTGAAGGAACTGCATCACCACAAAGAGGTCAGCAACCGTGGGATCAACACCCTTACCAACACACCAGGCCGAAAAGACCCGCCAACGCCTAGCATAGGACAGTAGAGTAGAGGATCTACGGGAAGCCTGCAAAGTAACTGTCAACGGGGCAGGAACCCCCAACCCAGCTAAGCCCCGCCGCTCAACCGCCAGGCCGTCAGGTGCAACCTCCGCAGAGAGCCCAAAGGAAGGGCCGGAAACTCCAAAGGGGACGGAACCAGTGGAAGGACCCACTCCCGGTCGCAACACATCCCTGTCAGAAGAGGAAACCAATTCGCCCGTGGCCAACAGGGAGCCACCAACAACACCTGAGCACAGTCCCTGCGGACCCGCACCAGAAAGGAGCGGAGCAGCGGAAAGGGGGGGAAGGCGTACAGCAGACCCCGAGGCCAAGGACAGGTCAAGCCGTCGACCCCCAGAGTCCCGGGACACCTGCCCAGAGAACAGAACTGGACCACTTTGGCATTCCCCGGATCCGCAAACAGGTCCACCACAGGGAGTCCCCAACGACCCACCAACTGGACGAACACACCAGGAAGGAGAGAGAACTCCCGAGATGACGGAATGTCCCTGCTCAACAGATCCGCCCGCACATTGTCCACCCCCCGAATGTAGAGAGCCGACAGACCCAGCACCCAGACCTGAGCCCACCGAAAGAGGACGCTGGCAATCAAGTTCAAGGACCGGAACCTGGTCCCCCCCTGACGGTTAACATAGGACTTCGCCACCAGATTGTCCGTCTGAACCAACACCCAATGACCCCGCAGAGAGTCCTGAAAGTGCACCAGGGCAAGCCCAATCGCCCTCAACTCCCGCCAGTTGGAGGACCTCCGGGAGTCCAGCAGGGACCAGCACCCCTGAACCTGATCCGACCCCAGCCAAGCCCCCCACCCGGACAGGCTGGCGTCCGTAGTCACCACAAGCAGAGCCGGAGGAGCCAGCGAAACCCCGGCCAGAAGGTGACGTCGGCTGAGCCACCAGGATAGCTCCCCCCGGATCCGGTCCGTCATGGGTAGCAGGGACAGCAGACTCTGAGACCCCAGAGACCAACCCAACAGGATCAAGTTGGCCAGGCGGAGGAGATGAAAACGAGCCCAGGGAACCAGAAACACCACGGAAGCCATGTGCCCCTGCACCCGCAGCCACTGGACCGCCGGTGGAGCCTCCCGGGACATCAAGGCCTGAACCTGCGACTGAAGAGAGACCATGCGCTTGTCGGACAAGGTAACATGGCCGAGCAAAGTTTGAAAATGAGCCCCGATGAACACCATGGGGCCGATTCCGATCTCGGTCGGAGGCGCACCCAATACCATTCGGTCGGGAAAAAGCCATGCGAAAGCCTGTTTCCCGACCGAACCGTACGCGGGTCCGGCCGAGCGAGTACGATGCGACTCGCCGACCGACTCGTCCGGGCGACCCGACCGCTCCGACCGACTCGTACCCGGACCGTACCGCTCCGACCGACTTCGGTCGGACCCGATTCGCACCGCGCAATGGAGACGTTTTCCGGCCGGGTAAGTACGATGCGCACCTCGACCGCTCCGACCGACTCGCGCCGTCCGACTCGAACTCGCTGTCGGAGCCGTACTTTGGGGGTCCGTGTCGGACCCCCTGTACGCGTACCCGTGCGAGGCGCACACAGGGGGGACCCAAGGGTCCCCCTACCTGTGCGTGTACGCCGCGAGGCGCCCGCGGCGTACTCGCTGTAGGGGCGCCCTTGTCCGCCTCGCACCCATTGGAGGCAATGGGAGCCCGCGTACGCGTTGTACGACCGGCTCCCATTGAGTTCAATGGGAGTCCGACCGACTCGTGTCCGATAACATACGGACGCATCGGACTCGTTCGGTCGGACTGCACGGGTCCGATTCGGTCGGAAATCTCTCCGGGTCCGGCTCGGTCGGGGAAATTTCCGGCCCGAATCGGAATCGACCCCCATGTCTTGAGAGGGGACCAAAGAAGACTTTCCCCAGTTCACCAAAAAGCCGTGCCCCTGAAGAACCTCCAAGGCCCTCCCGATGTGAGCGAGCAAAAGAGACTCCTCCACAGCATGCAGCAAGAGGTCGTCTAGATAAGGATGAACGAAAACTCCCCCTGCATGAAGGAGAGCCAAGAGAGGCGCCAGGACCTTTGTGAAAACCCTGGGCGCGGACCTGAGGCCGAAGGGAAGCACGCAAAACTGAAAATGGTCGTCTCCCACAGCGAACCTCAGGAAACGCTGAGAAGAAGCGGCAACAGGGATGTGCAGATAGGCGTCCTCGAGATCCACGGAGGCCAGGAAGTCGCCAGGCCGAACCAGAGGAATGATGGCCTGAAGAGTCAACATGCGGAAGTGAACGGGCTGAACCCAGGAGTTGACCCACTTGAGATCGAGGACAGGCCGAAAGCCGCCGGTCACTTTCCGCACCAGAAACAGAATGGAGTAGGTCCCCGTCCCCATCTCCGTGACAGGAACCCGGCAGATGGCATTCTTGGCAAGCAAACAGGACACCCCGTCCAGCAGAGCCACCCTGCGGGGACCGGAGACAGGCACCGGAGTCAGCCGAACCCCAGAATCCGGCGGAACCTGCACAAAGTCGATCACGTACCCATGCCCCACAGTGCTCAGGACCCAGCCATCCGAAACGTCCCGCTGCCAACGAGGAAGAAAATGTCGAAGACGACCACTCACCGGCAGGGAACCGGCCAGACAGTAGTTGTCAGGGACCCTTCTTGGCAGGGCCTTTAGGCGCGGAGGCAGCGTGCTTGGGAGAAAAACGGGGCTGAAAACGCCGCCTGCGGAAAGACTGACGAGAAACACGCTTTGGGGAAGAACGAGGGGCCCTATTCCAAGGCCTGCCAGACGGAGCCGATCCGCCCTTATAGGGCAAGGCATGCTTCCGCTCCTTGAAAGCCTTCGAAATCATGGCAGGCAATTGGTCCCCAAACAGAGCCAGTCCATCAAAAGGCAATCTCAACAGAGCCGCCTTCTCCCCAGGATCAGCCTTCCAGGACCGGAGCCAGAGGGAACGACGCGCCGCCACCAAAGCTCCAGTGGACATAGCTGAAGACTTTATCACGTCCGATGAAATGTCCGCCAGCAGCCTAGCCTGCTGCTCCATAGCAGCCAGGAGGTCAGAGCATTCAGACCCCTCCTGAACCGCGGCAGCCAATTTCTCGAAATCTTGCACCAAAGACTGCGCCGAGTAGGCAGAGAAAAGCCAGCCCGCAGCGCCAGGTTCCCAGCTGCAAAGGAGCGTTTAAGGCCAGAGTCCACCTTCCGATCAGTAGCATCCGCTGGGGTACAATCCTCAGGCAGAATTGCAGTTTTGCCAATCAGAGTGGCCAGGATAGAGTCCAGTTTCAAACTGTGAGGCAAGGGATCCTCCCCCTCCAAAGGTAAAGCTTCTGAACGAAGCGAGGACCTGCAACTTATCGATCTCACGCCACTCCCTCAACACCATGTCCTTGACCGGACCCTGAAAGGGCATGCCCAACTTGGAGGGAGAAGCATACTGAGGAAAAAGACTCCCATCCGTCTCCCCCAGCTGGAACGGAGGGAACCCCAAATTGTCCCGCACATGAGCCAGAACATCCCACCTCTCCTCCCTGGAGATATACTTTCCCCCAGAGGAGGTAGAAGGACCCTCCTCATCCGACAGGGAAACTGCCCCAGCAGGATCCAGCGAGCGAGGACGCGAAGGAGCAGCAGGCACTGGACGTGCCAAGAGAGCCTTAGCCACAGCAGCCTCAATCATGCCCTGCACTTCATCCTTGGACATGAGAGGCACATCACCCCCAGAAAGGCCCCGACTCCGAGGGCGCTTGGGGGGAACAGGAGAATCCTCAGGAGAGGATGAAGAGGAAGAAGAAACCAGGTTGTTCCTCTTGAACACACGTTTGCGACCCATGGCAGCAGAGGAATGGAGAAGCAACTCCCCGGCACCTAAATGTAGTGAAAACCCACCAGGCACCAACCAATGAACGCCCAGGCCAGGAAACTGCCAAAAACAGGAAATAAACCAACAAAATGCCAGCCAAATAAAAGATCGGGCACAAACCCGTCCTACCAGGTCTCCTAGAAAGAGTGCAGTCCGAGAGGAGGCAGCCACGACAGCCCGACCCGGAAACACAGCCCCAGCCACAGGAGGACCGCCCAACAACGCAGCGGCTTCCTGAGCCACCGCTCCGCCCCCATACCACGAGGGAGACGAGGAGAGGAGGCATCGCCAGGAGAACGCTGTCGAGGGCACCGCCATCGCAGAGAACCAACTCGAAGACTCCCCGGCACCGCCACAGGGAGGAACTGAAGGTAAGTCTCACTAGGGAGACAGAAAAAAAACAGGTGGAGGTGGGGGCGGGCAGAGTTTTTATGCTGGGGGTGGGTCTGGGTGGGAGGCGGGGCCTCAAAGGTACTGAAGGAAGGCGAGGGAGGGACGGGAGGTAATGCTCTTTGCCGTTCAATCCACTGTATTATAATTAGGGCTCCCAGTTTTCCGTTTTTACTGATTTTTGCAGATAAATGCAGACAGAAAACTTTTTATTTTCCTGCCTGCATTTATTTTTAAATACAGAAAAATACAGAAAAAAGTCCTTCTTTGGAGGATTTTTTCTACTGTCAGTCATGAGTGCCAGGTCAGTAGGGGTACGAAGTGAGAGGTAGGGCAGATTAAAAAAGACAATAGATTTCCTAATTAAGCTTAATTAAGTGCAGATTTACAGTTATTTATGCTATTTTATAATGCAAGTGTTTTCAGATAACGCTATTGCACTGTATACTGCTGAAACCTTTTGGGCATTCAAATGCGAACACACATTTATCAGTTAAATATATGTGGAAAAATACCCATTGCAGCTTCAATTATACAGAAAACACAAAATAAAAATGGATAAATACAGGGAAAATGAGCAAAAAATAAATACAGATGAAAATGTAAAAAAAAAAATACCATAAAAGCTGGAGCGCTAATTATAATACTCAACAAATAAAAATAAAAAAATAAATAAGGAGGAGGGTCTGTGAAAACAATAAAGAGTTAAGTTTAACATCTGCAGAAAGATGATGCTACTGATAATTTTGAATAGCTTATTTCAAGAAAAACAAGTGCAAAAAAGTTGATTATTAGTTGGGGTGGTTGTGAGACCTTACCAAGTAATATTTTTACAATGGGGTATCAGGTCCAATTAGGTTACTTTAATTCAAACCTGAGCTCAGTCCTCGGTAGCTGTGGCACAGAACAGTCAGGCTTAACTCAGATGAAACACGTGTAAAGCATTTATCAGTACTAAAAAACAGTTAATAAGTCAGAAATCCAACCTGCTAAAAATAGCACTCCAATTTATGAAAATAGTGTAAATTTCATTAAATAATTCAACACTAAAAGAACAACAATCGGTTCAGGGGAACCAGAGAAATAACTTTGAAAATGTTAATGTTTTCTAGTGCCAAAAGTACAAAGCACCAACCGCAGGTGTCTGGTTGCTGTAGACTGGGTCAAAGGAAAAATTTAAGACTGACCGCTATGGAGTGCAATGCAGATAGAGGGACTAGATACAAAGTTTACCATCTGACTCAGTACTTTTTCTGGAGGAATTTTCTTGTCACCGGTGCGGGCTGCAGGCTGGATCCGACAGAGGGCTCAATGACAGCAGGGTACTTCTCAGTGTTGATCCCACAGAAATCTACCACAGTGGGACTTAGAAACTTTTCGGAAAGTTGGGATGCTTTCAGCAGGGCAAATCACCAAGTTAAATATGCCCAGCAATGCAACAATAGTGGATGCGATTCAGCGGTGTTCCCATAGTAGTCTCTGGTTCTTTTAGGAAAAAGTTCAGAAAACGGTTTTAAGTGTCCACTTTTGCAATATTGACAGGGAGAGAGTACACTCTAACAGTAACCAAGAGTCGAGAATCTTTTGTGCACCACTTGGTGAGTTAGGACTCAATCTCCTAGAAGCCACCAGTAGGGTCCAGGGCAAATTCAGTTGGAACTGTCAGGGGGGCTCTTCTTTGCTGCAGCTTTTGTGTTCCTTCTGCTCACAGGAGGCTAGCCTAATACTCCATGGAGTCTACTCTTCTGCCCTGAATTCAAGTGGGAGCAGGCCCAGCCCTAGGGGTTTCTCTTCAAAGGAAAAACAGCAGGCTCAGTCCCTCTTCTGAGTTCTAGTCCTATGACTCAGCAGGTGCAGTCCCTCTTCTGGTTTCCACAGACCCAGCAGTGTTCTGAGGAAGGTAGTCACTGATGCGACTTTCGGCCTGGTATGAGCTAGTGGGTGGGTGAGGGTGAGGGTGACCCACAAACCGATTGGGAAAAGTTCCCATGGGCAACCCTACTGACTTTGACATCACTTTCTGGGGGTTTTGGCCCTAAACAATCCCACAGGGCCCTGCTCTGCCAAATTCCAACATGGCAGAATCTTTCTTCCCTTGATGATAGCTCTTGGCACACCCGCAAGGTTTGCCTAGGGAAATGAGGACCCACCCCAACCCCCAAATAACTAGTTCTGAGACAGGTTTCCCCTCCACTGGGAATGGTGCCACTCTGGCTACTTAGACAATGGCAGTGGCAGGCCTATGTGTGAGTTATAAGACAGCACATTTGCCTGCAACAGGTGCTGTCTTGTCCAGTTGGTGACCACATTCCCCATCCTGGATGAGGTCAAGTCAATATAACTTTATTCGATCTTAAACATTAAGATCATAAAAGCGCAGAGAGAATACATTGATCACCTGTTAAAAATTAAAATACATCACAAACAAAATTTGTTAAAAAACACAGAGTAAAAAGGACAGATAGGAACCGTATAAAAATATTATTCAAGACATTTGATTTAGGCATGTAAAGTTCATTCAATATCTCATAAGGTGCTTAGTGCAATACTAGGAATGGCTCATTTACAAACAATGATCACCAAGCATAGTGCCATATAAAGTGCTAAACAGTGCCACATTAATTAAAAATACAATCTATCACCTCATTAGTCTCCTTTTTGATAAAGCTATACATAGATATGATGCAACACAAAAGTTTACATAGGGATTTGGAAGCATTTGGAGAAAAAACAAGGCTGGGCGACATTGTGCAAATTTATATTTTAAAAACAGTGGTCAAATATGCTTTTTCCGTAGACAAGAATAAAATTTGCAGAAAAATATAAAATGAAAATTAGATTGGATAGATGTACCATCACAGGGGCAAACTGAGAGTTCATTAACTGAGTATATCCCTGATGGGATGGCCAGCATACACAGAATAAAATTTAATCTAAATCTCAGGAATACAAATCTATGTCGAGCATTTGTCACAGAAGTCAAATATGAGTTTGCTTCCCCCGAGATTGGCGGAAGAGCCAGATATAATGCCACCGTGGTTTTGTTACAGTTTGAAGCATATCTTTCTTTTTCCCTATACCCTTTAGCATGTGTTTTAATTTCCACCTTTGACGTACCCATACATGTGAGTGGATCGGTGAACAGGGCCACTAAACCCAGCTTCAACAATGCATCCTTTACATAGCGCAACCATGGAACCTGAAGCGCCTTATCAAGAGATAAGCAATCTTGGATAATATTTTGAGTGAGTCCCACTGTGTCTCTGGTCCAGATTGAGTGCCAAAGTAGGACCGGAGCTATAAAAATCAGATCAGAAATGAATGGGACATTCAACTCTTGGTGCATGATATAGTTTGAACTACCTTTCGGGAGAGAGAATAGCTTTTTGAAAAACCTGTCTTCTCTCGGTTTTAATAAGTACATTTTGGCTATGCCCCAAATCCCTGCTCCGTATGTAGCGGAAGCGATAGCTTTGGTGGGCGCCATAGATTTTTTTAATTGGTTCCAATGGTTTTGTGCCCAATTTTTTCGTAAATGAGCGAATAGCCATGGAGTTTTTTTCTAGTGCATCACATCTGTTCTCAACCATATTTGTCCAAGTCCCTTCACTATTAAAAAGTACCCCCAAGTATAAAAATGATTTAGTTATTTCGATTTTCCGTGTAGCAATAAAAAAAGCTGGTAATTTTTTTGGCTGCTTCCCTACTATTAAAACATATGATTTTGATTCATTTACTTGTAAATCTAATGCCGCCATATATGATACATAATTGTTTATTAATTTTTGCAGAGCTATACTTGTCCTGGCAACCAGTACGGCGTCTTTGGCATATAGCAATATGGGTAGCTGTTTTTTGTTTACCTTGGGTACGTCTGACACCTCAAAGCTCACTGCTGATTCCACACCGTTAGTATACATTGCAAATAAAAGAGGGCTAAGACGCAACCTTGCCTAACCCCCGAAGGATTGTGAAGGATCTTGTGCATTCGCCCTGGGTGCCATACCTAACACAGGCCGTGGACTGGGAGTATAACTGTCTAATAAAAAGTATAATATTTTCCTCCACTCCCATCTCTTTCAAAATGATCCATAATTTATTATGCGCAACAGAATCAAACACAGCAGAAAGGTCCATGAATGCCATAAAAACGGTTCCTTCTTTAGCGTGAGTATACTTCGCTGCAATTAGATTTAAATTTATACACATTGATCTAGTGTCCCCATTCCTTTTTAAAGCCATATTGAACGGAAATTAAAATATTTTTGTCGGCAGCCCATTCCTCAAGTCTAGTTAACAGCAAGCGGCCCATTAATTTACACGTTCCATCTATAAGAGAGATAGGCCTATAATTCTTAGGCAGCGCTTTATCCCCTTTTTTAACTATTGGCACAATTACTGTTGTTTTCCATGAGGCCGGAGGACCACCTTTAGCTATAGCATTAAAAAAATTAGTCAGGAATGGAATCCAGAGACCTGAGTGTTCAAAGAAAAAATCAATAGGGGCACCATCATGGCCTGGAGCCTTTGCACTACTGCATTGTGTAAAGCCGTTTTCCACCTCTGTCATTGAGAAGGTAATGGGGATACCTATATCACAGTTTGGGTGGTCATCATTCAGGTTTACCCTATCTGCGGCTAACCCGAATATAGCGGTATAGTGATCCACCCAAGCATCTTCCCCCACATTTGTGCCTAAGGAGGGGTCTGTATCTTGACCCAGAAATGGTGAATTAACTATCTCCCAGAACTCTTTGGAGCTTTTTAATAGTGAGGCAAGCTTTAATTTTTCCCAGGTCTCCTCTTTTAAGGACGTGAGTCTCTCTCGCCTGCATTTCTTGTATTGGGCTCGAAGAAGGCTAACCAGGGCAGTATCCCTTGGCTTCTCCTTTAATGATTTATGTAGGCTATTAAGGGTTTTTGTACAGGCCGTATCAAACCAGCATGGGGTCTTTACCAAACACCCTCTAGTTTTAGATTTTAAATTACTTTCCACCACACTCAGCAGAGAGACAAAAGCCTGGACTGTACTTTGTGGGTCACTATACAAATCAAGGCATGTTGCAATTTCTTTCTGAGTACTCCCAATTACAGTAGGGAGTAAAATGCCTTTATTTATTTTTGCCCACTTTAACACTATGCCATTAAAAGTCAGTGCAACATGATCACTAAAAATTGACACAAAGGTTCCTATCTGATAAAAAAAACTCTTAAAAGTGGTCGCCACCACTAAATAATCTAGCGTTGATCCATACATTGAGTCCCCAAAGGTTTTTACCAAAGTGCCCGTTAGGTCACATCTCCTGCCAGCTAAGGCCCTATAGTTCCTTTTCCTGTGAGCAATTCACACCTTCCAGCAGGCTGCCTGGCGACAGTTGGGGATTATCTCAGCAAGGGCTACTAGAGTCTTTTGGTAGGAATATGTCAACTTTCTAAAAGTGGCATTTTCAAAATAGTAATTTAAAATCCGACTTTTCCATCAAATTGGATTTAAAATTCCTATTGTTTTGAGTCCTTGAATCATGACCTGACTGTTCCCAAATCAAAGTTATACATTATAAGGTGTTATAATATAAGGCAGAGCTTTTCTATGGGAGAACTGATCTTGCTACAGTGAAAGATGACTTTGGAAATGTTTCACTGCCAGGACATATAAAACTTAGGAACACATGTCAAATTTTATAACACCATGCACTTTGTCCTATGGGCAGTTAGGGCCTCCCTTAGGGGTAACTTTTAAGCATTAATAATGAAGGTTTACGTCTGGCAAAAGGTTTAATTTGCCAGGCTGAATTTGCACTTTAATAGATGCACAACTAGACTGGAGTGGCAGGACTAGCTACATGCTTTTATTTGTCACTTTAGTGGTGGCATGATAAATGCTGCAGTCCACTAGTGACATTCAAAGTACAGGCCCTGAGTACACACAGAACCATATACTAGGGACTATAGGTAAAGTAAATATGCCAATCTGGTATTAGCCAATTGCACCTATACTTTAGGGATCAGAGCACACACACTGGACTCTGGACTACAGTAAACCAGCAACAAATCTCGGAACAAATTAGGGTGCTACTGCTAACAGGGCCTATACTCAAAACAAGCTCATGAAAGTGTGTTTAGAAGTGTCATGTAGTTCCTAGCTATCCCCAGGACCTGCGCGTTTTGGATGACCTAAACCGAGGGCTTGGTGTCCCGACCACTTCTGCACACCCCCACAGGATATGTCATCCATTAGAGCAGCTAGCTCTACAGTGCCACTACCACCCCCTGTATCTTACAGTGGTGTAGGTAGGTTCTGGCAACCACTGAACATGACAATCCTGATTCCTCAGGGATCGTGGAAAACAGCACAGTACTTTCGCTCAGTCACTCGTGCTCACTTATTCTCAGAAAATACACAGGATGACGATCTAGACGTTACAATAAGTATTTGTTGGTCCAGCGTCAGTCTTGTGTAAAACATATTTGCTGCGACAATCAGGAGACAGAAGCATACGAAAGAGATTGCTGGTACCAATATAGTAGTAGATATATCTCTACCATAGTGCTAATAAGATGAACATAAGCAGTTCAGATAAAAACAGTAGCACTTGCATATTCCTAAAATGCGCGCCCTAAGTAATTTGCCTAAATGTACTTAGCCTAGATCTGTAGGTGTAGCATGTATATGCGTATATGTATGTATGTAGCCAAGAAACCTCTAGCGAAGAACCATCCTCCTCACCTGATGATTGAGAATGAATGACCCCGTCTCTGCTTCGAGGATAACACCCCGCAAGGGATGTCAGACTGCTGCGTGTCGAAGATTCAGCATGCAGGACCTTGTGTCAGCTTGGAAGGAATTATCCTCTATTTTGCAGGGGGCAATAAGGGTCTTATATACTAGAGTGGTCACTCCAGGGTTTCTTCTAGAATCTATATGTTTTGAAAACAGTCACAACTGTTTTGAAAACAATCATGAATGTTTTTCCAAACAAATACAATCATGCACAGCTGGCTGTTGGCCAAGGATGAAAAAAGTGGTAACCGTTATACAGAATAATTATACCATGCCTGAGGACATGCTTATGTACATCAAGTAGAGGGATTATGATAGAATACCGAGAGCCTGGTGTCGAAGAGAAAGGAGCAAGCTACTAGGTAAAAGGTTACCTGTTTAGAATCGTTATTGTCGTGTGGATAGGACAATGTATGTAAAATGGGGTATACATGACAGGACTATCCTAAAGGACATGACACCCACTCCTCATCAAAAGGTCAACAGGGTCAGCTAGGTAATGATAAAGTTAATGCTATTAAAAGGCATAACAATTATTTACAATAAAACATACTAAAAGCACTTTAAAATACTGAAAAAATTTCCATAAAAGGAAAGTCATTTTGTATATGTGGTTGCTATTACACTGAGCCCCTTGAAAGCCAGTACGCTCAGTTAGAGCAGAGAAGGAGAAAAAATAAAACAAAGTCAGTTACGACCTTCAATATTTTAAATGTT
The DNA here is from genome assembly GCA_963921515.1 of Calotriton arnoldi. NCBI lineage: Eukaryota > Metazoa > Chordata > Amphibia > Caudata > Salamandridae > Calotriton > Calotriton arnoldi. The sequence goes on from CAWUFW010005419.1 coordinate 1,025,517, forward strand.
TAAAAAATGCTGAATAGTTCCCAGCACAGGAAAGGCCAGATTGATTATGAATCCTGTGCCAAAGTCTCAACATCGCTGAACATCGTATCCACAGGTAACAATCCCTCCAGAACTTCCAGTATCATGTCGAGTGAGCAAAGATCGTCATCTCTGGTTCCACAGCAGCCGCCCTGGAAGAATTAGATGCCTGCACGCCTGGAACCGATGCCTGTACCTCTGGAGCAGAGCCAACAGGAGCAAAAGCATTCCTTGGAGACTCTAGAAATGCTGTCATCAACATGGGAATACGCTGTGGACAACTGTACACGTGGGCCTGCTAGGGCTCCAGGAGCACTTCTATGTCCGGCGGTGCAACCGAAGGAAGTGTCAGACACAGTTCCAAGACGCAGCCAAATCCGCAGAAGAGGCAACGGAACACAGGCAGGACACAGTCTAGCCAGACCGGTCTAAAAGACAGGAACCAATGCTCACTCAACTCTCGAAGCTGAGGCGTATTCAGGTAGAACACCATACGCTCACAACAGCGTAGTTCCACCAGTGTTCTCTCCATGTCTTGGGGGACTGTGACATCCATTGCGAAGCAATAGGATTAAAATTAGGATGCCCGCTATTGATAGCAGGACCACAGGAAGCCCTTCAAAAACGATTCCAAGTACGGAGTGTATGAAAGCTGGATTTGCTCCAAAGATGGTCTGAAAGGTGGTTAGGAGACCTTATCCAAGGCGCTTAAATAAGTGTATGATCCCACTCGTATCAGACATGTTAAAGATACGATAAACCATTTCTCAGCAATGGAACGGGAAGTTCGTATGGGCCAGGGCCTTTATCTCTGCTGAAGGCCTTGCATCCTGGAGATCAAATGTCTCTCGGGCTGAAGTTAAGGCCACATTTTGTTGAAACAACAGGGCTTTCAGTCTGCTCAGCGAATCAAACCTTATACTGGAAACATTCAACGAAGGCCACAGTGGTGCCTCCCTAACTATGCGAGCCAGGGGAAACAATACTTGCTTACAACAAACAACCCTGAGGTGTACTGTGACTAGATATGCAATGCCTGGTGCCATTCCTCAACAGCCTTGATCATTCAGCATTAAATAACTCCCATTCAAAAGTAACTTGAAGAATCACTGCAGCTGGGGAGCCTTTCAGGTAGCAAGATAAGTTTGCCTTCGAAGCATTACAAGCTCCGTGAAGTGAGACCTCCTTACACACTAAAGATCCACTTAAAGCATTCTCACAGTCAGTTCCACTTGAAGACCTCAGTGTCCCTATTTCTATACCTATATCTGTACGGTAACTCCCAGGTTTCCTGTATGTACCCTTCACCCAGCGCTTCATACCTGCCTGCGTTGATGTATCGAAGGCAGTATTGGAACTGGAATGTCGGGATTGGCAGTTTGATCTAGCCATGAATTAACCATTCCGTAGACGGTGACTCTGCTACTGTAAAAGGTAACTTCTCTAATTTTTCAATGAGCAGCATGGTGCACTTTGCATCTCTGCTTGCCATGGTCAATTGTCTGTTGGTCAGATTATAAGCCGAAAGCAAATTTGAGCCGTTAATGTACCGCCATGGCACGTGGCCAGAACGCAGCGATTGTAACGTCCAGCTCAAAAGCAAAATGGAGCGCAATTGAGATTGTCCATGTTGTAAAATAAACAAATCTTGCTCCATTATGTCAATTGCTGATGACACAATGTTGCCCAGTGAATAAATACGTGAAGAAAGTTTGGTCATACCATTGTCTACCACAACCAAGGCTTTTTCTAGATTAATCCTATCAATCTCACGTAATCTCTCAGCAGCATCCTGTTGGGAGACTTTCCACAGTTCATTGTAGATGGCATATAAGAAGCGTTTATCACACGGTTTCTTGGGACCTAGCAAGAAATCCCTAAGATCCACGTTGTCTGACAGAAGGGACCAGTGTTGTTTCACCTGTTGTAGTGTTGAGGATTTTAGCCTTTCTAGGCACAACTTGCCAACACTATAAGAAGTCACTACCCCTGGGTCGTCAGTGTGTACATAGCATGGGTTGGGCCTATGGATACTAAACCCTCCGGTGGTACCCTTGAATCTTGACTGACACCTATTTGTGTCAATAAGCCAAATCAACCATCCCTTCCAATTGGGAGCTGATGAATTGTATTTACCATTCTGTATTATTGCACTCAGCATCTCCTCACTCATCAGTGTGTCATTTAATATACCTTCGATAGGTGTGGGCAAGGGGATGCGTGGTGTTTTCAGGCCTTTTATTTTTGCAAACCCGTAGAAGGTAGTCTGTTGCACTGTTCTGTTCAGGAAAATTATCTGTAATGGTATGAAGCAAGCTCTAAATAAAGCCTGAGATCCCTGAACTTGCCATTCTTTTGTTCCGCACATGGATTTTGTGTCTATTGTGTCCCTCCAATAGTCTAAACCTTGTATAGACAGTTGGGAGACAAAAGGTGCTGAATATATGAGTTTGGTGTTTGACAGCATCATTTTTTACGCAGTTGCATGCGTTTGCGGAAGCTTTTTATAGTATGACATTGGGTCTGATGTATTGAACCCTGTAAAGTACGCAAATTTCTGTGCGAATGTGGCAGAACTATCTTTCAGTGGTGTCGGGCAATGTTCCCATTGATGGTAAGTGTTAATAGTGCATGGGACGCTAGCTTTCTGCAAAAAATGATGACCACAATGCTGGTAAACAATACATACTGTCAAAGTCAGGTCAGGTGTATCTTCATACAATTCCATGTATGAAAATGCAGCAGATTGTTCTAAATCTGACAGCATAGTATTTACAGTCTCAATGTCCCAATCATCAGAGAGTGTACTCGGAGTAATGAAATCATTCATTGAAATTTTAAATACGTGTGAAATTTTCAAATGTTGAGTAGGACCAAATACATCATACGAAACTCTATCCCAAACTATACCATCCGGTACCGGAACTGCTGTAATGTTCACTAGGGACAAGTCTCTTTGTTCACTCTGTGATGACGTATGTGGTTTCAGGACCAAGTTCACATGTTGTACTTCAGATTGTTGTGGGAGGTAATGTCCATTCAGTAGTAGGAAAAAGACAGTTACTATACCAATCCAAATGAACAGGAACATGATCCCTAATGCAACCAAGGGGACACCAAGTAAGTCTTTTTCAGCCAAAGATAGAATTGTTGAAATTTTTCTTTCTTGGAAATGGGTGGCGTTTGCTCAGGTTCACTTAGATCTGAAGAAAAGTCATCAAAGTTGATGAAGTAGCCAGACGCAGTTTGATCTATCTTTGGGAGCTCAGCAGTGTTTGTAGAACTGGCAGTTGCTTCTAGTGAAGGCACATTGATGTAAATTTCATTATTGGGCCGAATTGCAATTTGCGTTTCAGTTTAATTTGGATGTTGTTCAATTTCAACAGGTGTAATTTGTACTCCATTATTGGCTACTTCGGCATCTTGTGCAGAGGAGTCTTGAAACGTTATTAGTCTTTCCATCTGAACTTCCTGTATAGTAGCTAGAGGAGATCTGAGGCTACCAAGGATTCCACGTGGCCTACTGTTGAGAATAGGCCACATAGTGTGGTTTGATCAGATCAATGGAGACAAATCTTCTCCATTGCCGGCAGGAGGCGGAAGAAGTACTGTTCTTGTTCCTTGAACCGCCAGGACAGGTACAGGTGTTCTGTAAGATGACCCAAACTCCTTCTTGTCCACGATGTTTTCTCTGACCAGGTCCCCAAACTTTGGGACCCAGACAGGTCTTGCTGGAACCGGTTTCCCTTCCCCAGTGGCGATGCGTTTTACTTGGACTTTGCTTTGTAATGCCCGGAATTCATTGAGTTCCTGTACAACAGCCAAACGATCATTCAGTTTAAATGGTTTTACATCCGCCACTGTGCTGGCACAATCGAGGTCAGGTACCCACATTCTTGTTCCAAACAGGATCTCATAAGGGGTACGTCCTCCCAAGGATTTTCTTGGCATATTGTTTAGTGCCCTCTGGACCCCATATAGGTGATTGACCCACCTACCACCCGCACCTAATACACTTGCTGTTAAGGATTGCTTTAGGTCCTGGTTTTTCCTCTCCACTACTGAATTTCCCTCGGGATGGTAGGGGAGGAATACCGCAAGGCCGCGCCCATACTACATGGCTTCCTTGTAGACCAAAGAGCTAAACGCAGGGCCACTGTAGGAATATAACGTGCCAATTGTGTATGTCCCGAAGACGACTCGCAAATCCTTTATAACAGTTCGAGCGTCAGCCGAGCGTTGAGGCCAAACCCATAGAAATCTAGAGCATGAATCTACTGCCACCAAGATGTACTTGTAAGCCCCTTCTGAATTTAAGGGGCTGCAGTGATCCAAATAGATACATGCGAGTGGTCTGTCTGAAATGAATAATGATGTTTGTGGTGGCCATGCTACAGTGGAACCTTTCATCTGCTGACAGATGTCACACTTTAAGATATAAGCCTCTGTTTGTTTAGACAAACCTGGCCACCAGAATCGCCGCTTCAGTAACGAAACTGTAGCGGTGACTCCTGCGTGTGCAGAGCCCAGACCCTCGTGTGCAGCTAGAATTAAACCTAGTCTGTGATCCATGTTTGGTATGACTCTATCCCCCACTCCTGGAATTTGAGCATACAGTGTGTTTTGCGCATCTAATTTATAGGAATTTTTGAGTGGAAAGCCCTTCAGAATGGCAGAGCCATTCTTTGAGGCGTTGACAGCTATTAGTATGTCTCCGTCTATCCTCTAGCTAGAACGAGTGATTGCAGCAATGGCAGCAGTTCGCACTGTCACCTTGGCGGTTTCATCAGCCAGTGAATTCCCTTCAATGTGTATGCCAACACATTGATGACTCAAGGTGTGAATAACTTGAGCCCGTGGCAGGCATGCTTTCAGCTTTGCCACTTGTTCCCATAACAATTTATGTTTAATTGTGCAACCCTTGGAATCTCTAAACCCATTCTGGCCCCAGTACTGAAGATATTCATTATAGGACTGCACACAAAAAAACGAATCGCACACTATCAGTGTTGGGAATTCCCGATCCGTGTATTGTAGTGCTAGTATCAGGGCTTTCAGCTCTGCCAACTGTGCTGTACAATCTCCTAGAGATTGCGTAGTCGTATTGCTGGGATGGAACTTACCGTCCTTCATACATCTCTTCACCATAGCACATGCTGCGCTATACTGTTGTTTACTTCCTATGGAAGGCTGAGCAGAACCATCAGTATAAATGATGTATTCATATTTCTCTAGAGGCAAGATTTCAGTCGGGAGAAGGTATTCTTGTTCATACCGCAGGAACGCCTGTGTTTTTAATGTAGAATCATATTTGTAATCTACATCTGTTGCAGTGAGAGAATTAGCCCATTGTATCCATCGTGGATGTAGTGCTTTTGCATTTGGAATGCTCGCTTTGGTAACAGCTTCTAAAGTCGGTACCGGGGTTACAACAATAATGCGTTTTCCTTGTGCTAGTGCTCTTTCTCTCACTACAGCAGTCTGTACTGCAGTCAGTATTTTTTCAGTTGCCGCAAAACGCATTTCATCATTTGTGTATAAATGTGATTTGTATGGAATTGGGACTGTCTCACCTTCATTGAAAGTGATGTAAGTATATCCTGATAAACCCGGGACTACCCGGATCACCAAGTTGGTAGAATTCACACGTGTGTGTAAATGTTTGGATGCTATCATGTCTGCCTGAACTGAACGGAGAGTATCTGTGTGTTTCTGTGTCCACTGATCTGCTGCAAAATCAGGTCTGATTAAATCGTGAAAAGGTTTTACTTTTTCTGCGTAATCTAGAATGTATGTTCTGCCAAAATTTAAAAATCCTAAAATGGATTGCAAATCTTTTATTTATTTATTATTTGCAACATTTATTGAGTGCACGGCTACCTCCAACGGAGGTGTCCTGGCGCTAAGGCTGCAGAGAAAGCACATTGGCAGAGGAGACGGGCTAGGTGCAGTCGAACAGCAAGGTCTTCAACGCTTTCCTAAAAGCTGATTCTGGTGCCGAATCTTTGAGAGTCTTTGGAGGTTGGAGCAGTGCGCACTTTTCTAAAAAGTTGTCTGCCAGGCTCTTGCCTTCACTTGAGAGCTCATATCCCAAAAATAGGACTTTGAGATCGGCAATTTTTGATTTCTTGAAATTAAATTTGTAGCCCAAGTTGGCGAATCCCACAATTATGTTGTGTTCAAGTAATTCATCGTCCGTCAGATAGATATCATCTACATAGGACACTGCCTCCTCATCGCATGTTTGTAATATTTCTGACACTTTTGTCAAGAATAGCCCCGGGCTGTTCTTATACCCCTGGGGCAAACGACGGTAGTGACGCTGAGTGCCGAGGGCAGAAAATGCTGTCAAATAGCTGCTTTGTGGAGCTACATTTTGGCAGAAGATTCCATTTGAGATATCTAATGTTGTTTTGTATTTCTTCCGCACAATGTTAATTATTAATGCGGCACTATGTGCATTCTGAACTGCAAATGTTCATGTACATGTGTTTAAATGTCGGTAATCTAAAACTAGACGATATGAATTGCAGGTTTCTTTACTGGAAACAAAGGATTGTTCATGGGGGAGGTGCAAGTCTCAATCACACCTTGGTATTCAAGTTGGTCTAAGATTTCTTTGACCTGTCTTTTTGCATAATTTTTAATAGGATACTGCCTCTAAGGATTTGGAGGAGATTTTAATGGGATTTCGTGGTGGGTAGACTCCACATCCTACCCTACATGGTTGCGGTACAATGCCGGAGCTAGCGCTAGCGCCCTCTCCTGCGAGTAAGAGTGTTTTAAAGATCCTGGAACGAGGTCAGAGAAAGCAGGCAAAATGACACTTTCCCCCTTTGGGCAATCCATCACAAACTCAGGCGGACAATCTTTTTCCGCTAGCAGTATGTCTTATCCATATGTTAAGTTCTCCCAAAAGAGACCTTTAACCTTTCTTGAGATGTCCCCCTCTAGTTGGAGTGTAATTTCGCGTAATTGATGTGGGACACTAACTCTTATATCAGGTGTTTCCTCTGTAATATGTTCATTGAATACGGCTGTCACCAGAAAATCCTTCAGGTACTGGCGCGATATTGTTACTTCTGCCGCACTGTCTAGCATTGTCAGAGCCCATTCCCCATTCAGAAGCTGAGCCCTCAGTAACATGGGCATGTCTATTTTTTAAGCCAGCTACTTTCTTCTTTTTGAATTGAGGTTTTGCTTTAGGTTGCTCTTCCTGTTTGATAATATATTCTGAATTTCGATGTGTTTCCCTTTTTGTTTTTGGTCGATCTTCTTGCCTTTGTTCTGATTGCCCGTCCCTCTCCGAGTTTTTTGATGAACCCTGAAAGGAATGAAAGGAACGTGTATCAGTGTCCTGATACCTGTCAGGTTTCCTAATGTTATCACGATTCCTAAGGTTATACCTCTTTTCAAAGGACTCCCGTTGGGGAGACCCACCCCTTGATCGTGAATTCTTTTCTGTATTGTTATTTTTAGATTGTTTGTTCTCCCATTTCTTTTTAGAAGAAGCAGGTGCTTGCTTCGAGTTGTCCTTGTCGGGACTACCAGCCATTTGTGGCTTTCCTGCTTTGGTTCCCAAATTATCTCTACCTAATGCAGCATAGGTTTCTTTGATACTTTTTGGTAATTCTCGCTCCTTATTTATAGGTGCTATTTCCCTTAGGCGGCTGTGTATGGCCACTGCTGCTGCCTCCCCCTTTATGTTGCTCAGCATGATTGCAGAGACTTGGACAAAGTTACCCATCAGTTTCATTCCTAAGTCCAAGGCACGTCCTGCCACGTACTCATTCTGTATCTGTTTCAATACCTCTGGAACGACTGCTATGAAAGGGCTACCATGTATTCTGATGTAAACAGCAGCAAAGATTGTTCCCCAAGTGGTACAATCCTCGATCGAGCGAACCATCCCCATTGGCAAGCAAATGGTTAGCATTCTATGTTTTTCCTGCGGACCCGTATGGGGAAATACTGCTTCCAGTTGTGCTATTTTTTGTGCTATCCAGAACGGAATTTGCTCCAGTTTGGATGGAATTGTCCCTATTACTGATTTCAGTGTCTGTGGGTTAATGGTGGGTGTGGTCTGATGTGGACTAGCTGGATCATTTCTTGCAGATTGGACTGTTAATGTTCGCATGACAAACTGGACAATGTGTCTGTATAGCCTGACTATGTCTTTGTATATTGTACGGACTTCATCCTCTGGTAGTGTATCTATCTCTGGATGTGGAGTGTATGTCGCCAAGACCAGCCAAGTTGCTCCTTCTATGCTGAGCGGACCAAGTCTCACGACAGATGTTGTGCGTGAGAGGGCGCCTTTAAACCAGTTTCTGTGTTGCTGGTAAGTTAACGGGACTTCAATGTCTTCGTATGGAATGTATTCTTACGGTGGTTCAACTACAATGTATGTGTGGAACAATTTGGTCTATGGATCTGCAGGTGCAAATAGAACCCAAGAATAGAATACCTCTGATCCGAACAGCTCGTGTGCCTCAATCATGTAGGTAACACAGCCACCTGTTGCGGGTATGCTGTGTTCTATCAATTTAATAGTTACTGTATTTCTACAGTTTTCTGTAATGTTGAGAGCTTTAGCAAACTCTACTTCCCCATTCCCTGAACCACTGCTCGTGGACTTAGTCATTCTCAAATGGAGAAGAACAAATGTTTTTAGAAATTTTAAAGTTTTCGCACAATGTGGGAACCTTTCTACCCTTACAAGCTTGTTAAACCTTCAGCTAATACACAGAGTATATCTGCTCAGCTTCCCACTTCAGACATCTCTGAAAAAGTGTGAGTAGGGTTTTCTGAGAAAGCACGACTGAACTACTTAGATTTGTACTGTTAACATAAGAACCAAACCAATGTTGCCAGTGCCATGTTGTGTAGTTCCTAGGAATCCCCAGGACCTGCATGTTTTGGATGACCTAAACTGAGGGCTTGATGTCCTGACCGCTTCCGGACACCCCCATAGGATATGTCAGCCGTTAGACCAGCTAGCTCTACAGTGCCACTACCACCCCCCTGTATCTTACAGTGGTGTAGGTAGGTTCTGGCAACCACTGAACATGACAACCCTGATTCCTCAGGGGTCATGGAAAACAGTACAGTACTTTTCGCTCAGTCACTCGTGCTCGCTCACTCATTCTCAGAAAATACACAGGATGGCGATTAGGACGTTTCAACAAGTATTTATTGGTCCAGTGTCAGTCTTGTGTAAAACGTATTTGCTGCGACAATCAGGAGACAGAAGCATACGAAAGAGATTGCTAGTACCAATATAGTAAATTGACATTCTACCATAGTGCTAATAAGATGAACATAAGCAGTTCAGGTAAAAACAGTAGCACTTGCATTATCCTAATATGCGCACCCTAAGTAATTTGCCTATATGTACCTAGCCTAGATCTGTATGAGTAGCATATATATGCGTATATGTATGTATGTAGCCAAGAAACCCCTAGGGAAGAACCATCCCCCTCACCTGATGGTTTAGAATAAAGGACCCCGTCTCTGCTTCGAGGATAGGATGACACCCCGCAAGGGATGTCAGACTGCTGCGTGTCGAAGATTCAGCATGCAGGACCCCGAGTCAGCTTGGAAGTCATTCTCCTCTAATTTGCAGGGGGGGAAACGGGTCTTATATACTAGAGTGGTCACTCCAGGGCTTCTTCTAGAATCGATATGTATTGAAAACAGTCACAACTGTTTTGAAAACAATCATGAATGTTTTGAAAACAATCATGAATGTTTTTCTAAACAAATGCGACCATGCACAGCTGGCTGTTGGCCAAGGATGAACAAAGTGGTGACCCTTATACAGAATAAGTATACCATGCCTGAGGACATGTTTATGTATGGTAGGTACAGGGATTATGATAGAATGCCGAGAGCCTGGTGTCGAAGAGACAGGAGCAAGCTACTAGGTAAAAGGTCACCTGTTTAGAATCGTTATTGTCGTGTGAATGGGACAATGTATGTAAAATGGGGTATACATGACAGGACTATCCTAAAGGACATGACAGAAGTATCGATGTTATTTCTCAAAACTGTGAATACTTAAATAACAGTCACCGAATCTAAGTGCAAAGAATAAGTTACTGAAATGTCAATCTTACAGAAGGCAAAGACATAATATAATTAAGCATTGGCAAATTACAACATATTGCTTTATAGATAGGTAACAGTGATTAATGGGGAGGTTTTACACCAAGTGGTTGTGAGCGACATAAAATAAACAACATGAGCAAATCAGAACCAGTGTGTCACCAACTGTAGCTGTGCAACAAGTAATACACCTCAAAATCTGGTGTTCCAAGTCTGCCCTCTGCTCTCCGAAGCCATAGCTTCTATAATGCTATTCTCCTCCGCCGTCCACTCCATATCAGATCACCCAATATGTGATTTCATTCTTTAACAATAGCTGGTGCGGTGATTATTGGTAGGTTAGTGTAGAAGTAAAGTAATCTAGATATCAGTACCCTTTTCGAAGTTTAACTCCTCCTCGCTGCAGACAATGGTAACTTTTTCCGGACCTAGACCAGGTTTCTCATACCCTTCTAGGCCCGGATTAAGAGTTACATGGTACTGGGGCCATGTTAAAATCGCATATCCTTTTAGTGTTACCCCATGTTAAATTCACCCAGTACAATACAATTATGAATATGACCCCATGGAATTGGGAACTACCATGTGGGGCCGATTTTTCCTGTTGTATAACCACACTAAAATTACCACTGCATGGGATTTTACCACATACATTTACCACTTGCTCTAAACAAGTGGTAAACATACACATGGGCTTGTGGATGAGATGGGGGATGAGGGTAGGGGGAGTAGAGGAGGGAAGGCAAAGTTTTTCCTAACATGGTGCAGCATTTTATGCCCTCCTCCAATTAGAAAAATATGCATAATGAGGCTTGGTTGCAGCCAGATCCTTGTGTGATATTTCCTGCAGGAATAACAGGGCAGAGAAATTGGGTCAGGTTCTCCCACAACTGCTAACACCAGGTGTAGAAAAACCTAACAGGTCACAATCAGGCATGAAAATAATGCATAAAACGTGTTAATTTTGCTCTGCTTAACTTGTAATCAGGGCCTTAGTGTTGCAGATATTACTTTAAAAAATATCAGGATCATCTTTGTATTTCGGTATGCGCAGATAGCTGAAAGTTTGCTCTTCCCATTTCAGGGTGAGACAAACAGTGTGATGCATATATTACACACAGGCAAATTGAAAAAATTATTCATCAGTGCAGTTAGGAGTACAATTATAAAGAAGGAAGAAGTAATGTAAAGAACAGAGTAATGCCAAATAATCTGGTTCTATAATTGTTATCAATCCCAATTCGGTTTCCACATATGGCCCAATATCCACCACACTAAAAATAGTGAAGCTGAGGTGGGTGGTATAACTGAATTCCAGGCTTATTTGTGATATGGAAGACATCCAGGCATTTCTGGGTAGCCCCTGACTGTTAATATTTGTGGATTCTCTTTTTGTTTTCTATAACCAGTAATCAATGTGTGTGGTTCTTCCACATAGATGTAAAAGGGCTACTAGCCTAGTTCTTTTTATGATCACCACTCAATGTTAGTCTTCACTCCTGTCCACATCCAATCAACAGTGTATAGCAGTAGGATGAACCATACAATAACAGGTTAAACATGGCCAAATAGTCTGATATATGGAGTATTATAGAGTAAGGGGCAGATTTACAAAGGGCTGGTGTTGCCCCTGTGTCAACCTAGGCAGCACACTGTGCTAGCGCAGGGAGATGGCAGAAATGTGTCATACATTAGTAGATATGCCACATTTCTGCTCTCTATCTGTCATGTAATGTAGCGCAGCAAGACCCTTGTAAGTGGGCCAAGCCTGGGGTGGTACCACTTAGGGGCAAATCTCACAGCAAAATGAGTATAGGTACTGGGTTCAATGTGATTGGAGCCTTTTCTGTCCCAGAATATCTGATCAGCAGGCAGGGTCCAGGTTCTGGATTCAAGATGGGGAGAGCCTGTTCTGTCCCAGAGGCTTCTGATCAGGAGGCCAGCCAATTAGCCATAGACGTCACTCAGGTGGTCCTGGGTTCAAGGTGCAGGTCCGGTTCTTTTCACTCAGGCAGCAGGGCAGAGTAGGAGACCTTCTTGCCGCAGAGCAGCATAGCAGTCCTTCTGAGGCTTCCACAGTTCCAGATGTGTACTGAAGAGCTGGGTCTGAAGGTCCAATGTTTATACTTGGTGTAAGCTTTGAAGTAGCAGAAGGTTATAGAGATTCCTACCCCCAGTGGTGTTTGGAATTCCCTGCTTCTCTGCTCTTGCCCCAGCTTGTCTGGGGACACAAAAGACTAGTGTCAAACCCTTTATGTGTGTGCTCAGGCTGAGGCTTTGTGATGTGCAAGTATGGTAGGTGATAGCTCCAACCCCCCTTAAAAGTCAGAGATGACCCATCCTTCCAACACCAATTCTCCCTTTGTCTCACTGTCTGGGATCAATACACAAAGACCAACTGCCAGCTTTACCTAGTCATGTGACCTAAGATACAGGCTTCAGGCACTTAATGGTTGGGACAAGAAAATGCAAACTTTCTCAATGTGACATTTTCAGAATTGTGACTTAAAATCTAACTTTACTATTAGAGAGGGTTTTAAATTACAATTCTTTAGACACCAAACTTGATATTCCTACCTGCTCTCAATTGCAAGTTATCTCTATTAAATGTAATGAGGTGTTAGGGGTTTTTGATTGGGGTTCACCAGAGATATCACTCCACTCTCTAGAATAGATTATTTCCAATTTTATTATTTTTATTACCAGTACCACCAGACGTTTGACATAAATCTCTTAGGTAATCTCCTTGGTAGACTTCTCATGAGGTTCGGCAAAGGAAGGTCCATATGCTAATATCCCCTCTCTCTCTGATCTTCTCTTTTCAGATGGAAGGAGTCAACTCTGGATTCCCTCGGAAAAAGGAAGTAAAGCACAAGTAAGTTTCTTTATCCTAGTAAATCTATAAGTATTACTGTTCTTTCCTGATTTCATATATCTGTACCTGCCTCCTGTCCTAATCTTATAAGGGAATCTTGTGTACTCTTCTATTATTCAATTTCTCTTGAAATTTAGGCTCTGCTTACTCCATTACTAGTCTCCCTATCTGGAACTTTCTTCCATTCCTGTTCTTGTTTCTGAAGTGAAATAGAAGAATTTAAAAAAACTTAAATGAAACACAAATAGTCCAGACTGGGTGTGAATGTCAGAAAACACACTTAAATACATCAGTAATCGGCTTGTCATTCACCTATAGGACCTATGTTACTGTTCCCAGCGGTCCTCACCCTTTTCCTTTTCAGGTTGTTTCCTCAATACCTTTTCTACTATGGTCTTCCTGGTATATTTTCAGGATGGGGATTCATTTTTCTTTCCTTACTTCAGATTTAGCATTAAATTCAGTTTCTGGCCTGTAGAGTCCTCCCAAGTCCTCCCTTTCCACCCCTGAACATGAGAGGTATTCTTCCTCAGGGGGGCCGTCAGGGGGCCCCTCGGCGTTCACAGTGGCCTCCTGCTCTTCAGTCTTCCTGCCAGCTGATGCTGTAGACTCCCATTTGATTCCGGTTCTCTGCATCTTGTCCGAGCCTCTTCCACTCCTCACTGACCCGGTCTCCTCCTCAATGGGCTCTTCATCCCTCTTTTGTAGTCCATCATCTCTTTCCTCTGTTGTCTCGTCCCCCTGTTGAAAACATAGTCCTTTCTTTGTCTTTATGTCCCATAGCATTTCCGTGCTGTGTCTGTCTCTGATTTTAACTATTCTCTCTTTCCCTTGTACCATAGGTGTCATCATTGGCGCAGACCAGCTCGGGGTACCACGTAAGTCTCCATCAGTCTCTCTCTCCAGTTCTGCCACCTTGAATCCCTCACATAAGGTAACCCAATGCTATCCGATGGAAGAGCTGGTAGTAGTGAAAAATGGATTTAGGAGATTTTCACTACCAGGACATGTAAAATTTAAAAGCACATCTCCAAGTTTTTAAATATAGTTTACCCTGCCCTTTGGGCTATTTAGTGCCTACCGTATGGGTTATATACATATTAAAGAGGAAGGTTTAGGCCTTGCAAAAGGTTTCTTTTGACATGTCAAAATGGCAATTTAAACTGCAAACAGAGGCTGCCACTGCAGGCCTGAGACATGTTTAAAAGGCTACTTCAATGAATGACACAATTAGTGCTGCAGGCCACTAGTAGCATTTAATTTGCTGGACCTGGGTATATATATTGTACCACTTTACTAGGGACTTACAAGGAAATTAAATGTGCCAATTGGGTGTAAGCCAATTTTACCACAATAACCTTATCACTGGCTAGCAGGGGTAAAGAGTGCAGAGTCTTAAAAGCCAACAAAAACGGGTTCAGAAAACAAGAGGGTGAGAGCAAAAAGTTTGGGGATGAACCTGTAGAAAGGGCCAAGTCCAACAACATAATTAACCCTTAGAGTAAAATGGCATAACTGCATCAAGAAATGATATAATATAGCTTCACTGCACAGGACATCTTTACCTGTAAGTACCAATAAACCTTCATGTCTTTAGAGGTGAACTGACAGAGAGAAACATAATTTCTGCATGTTAATCCCCTTTTAAAGATACAAAGATAATGTCATCTCAGATTAGACACACCCATTATGAATTCATTAGTATGTTCTACTACCACTGATTTTACTTTTAATTTGGTCTGTAAGAACCGTTGTTAATATTTTTATCCATCATACCTTCCTTTCCTTACTACAATGACAGCTATAGTATATGTTGACGAAATGTCCCTTCCATTCTGTAAAGGCTGCTTGCAAAGGCTGTGTTAACAAGCTGTACAGAATAGGGTGGGGTATGTACCTCACCAGATAAACACCACTTCCCCAGAGGAGATATTTATTAGTATTTACCAGGTGTGGTAAATGCCTCTCATTCAGAGTTTTCAATTTGGAAATGAGGCATAAGATGCTGAATCTGTAGTTAACACACCAAAATGTGCTTGTTTTGCTTTTTTTGTGGGCCTTTTACCATGGTCCAGTGGATATGGTCTTGCGATACTGTGCCCAAGCTGTGACTCCAAGGATTTACTTCCTCAGCTGGATCATTTACTACCACTTACTTACGTACTACCTTGGGCCTCTGATGGATGTTTTTAGTCGCAGTGAGGGAAAAGAGAGTTAGTATTACTCATCCGATAAAATTAATTTAACAGTGCAACCAATTTGGCTACACAATTAGGACCAGGAATCGGTAGCCAATTTCAAGGGAGTCTATTACAGATTAGTGATCAAGTTCAGATATATCACTCATAAGATCAGACTATGTAAGTACAGTATCGCAACTGAAAGGCCAAGCCTGCTAAAAAAGTTTAGACAAACAAGGATCAGATGCACAAGCAGATCTGTAGCCGCAGTACAAAACAAAAACATTAATATCTAATGCTCAGAGTACAACCTAACTTGGTCATTTCTAGGCATTTAGCAAATTAAATCTCTCTGATACAGACTAGGGCACATAAATGCTCATAGTACAAATCTGCAGAAGACAATGGGAATCAGGCAGAAGAGTATAATAAGTATTAGCAATAGAATTTTGGAAGCTCAGTTAGGAGTCTTCAATGAATCAGGAAAGTGTTGGTCTAAACCACATTTGGAGCAATTAACATGACTTCGGGAAATGTCTCTAAAAGTCCTAAGGGCAGGGGAATTTAGGGAACAGGAAATTGGTTTTGGGTTGGTGTCCAAGGAAGGTTCTGCATAGAGTCTGCAGAAAGAGTTCAGCAAAGAAGTTCAGCATGCGGTCTGCAAGGAAGTCCAAATCATTTACCCTCAGCGGTCTCTCCGCTCTGCATCGTGATCTGCCTCCACCTTTGCCCTCCTGGCTCAGGGCAATGATGAGTTATAATCCACAAGGTTCATCGTCAACTCCCTTTTGAGTGCATCATCAATAGGAATCCATTGTATTTGTTTGAAAATGTCAGTGTAGATGCACATTACATTTAAAGGAAACATCAAAGAAAATTCCCACACTGAACATGGGAATATCAACTAGGTCCCACACTCATAGTTAAAGACAATAGTCCATTGTGCGTTTACAGAGTTCTCATGTGCTCGCCGTCTGAATCCATTCCCAAACATGTATCTATTGCTTGTTACTAGAATGTATCTTATTCAAAACTAACATTTGATGAGAACACCTGCAAAGAAAGCAAGTCAGCAAAAAATGCAGATACGCAGGGCGTTATCATGGGACCAAGATTCAGGCCTCTAGGGTAAAACAGCGAACTTAAGACATTAAATCTATAGTGCACATTTAATATGCGTGTGGACATTTAAACATTTACATGTGTAATATTGTTTTAGTGTTTTAGTTCATAGTACATGAAACATGTAGCAAGCATTACAATTGCATAACAGTGAGTATACTTGTGAACTACGTTGGAATGTAAATGTAACATTAATGCATACATTGATGAAATGTTATTGTTCGACCTAAACTAACATCCTACACATATAAGGATCATTTAAAGATAAGAATTATATTGCTAGCAGTTACACAGACAAAATTGCACACGCTTATAAACCGAGTGAAAAAGCTTCAGCAATGAAATGAAAAGGATGGTTTAGGGTAAGCTACACATTACACATCTTATTATTCAGTAAAATACATGTTAATTCATGTAAGTCCTTTAAGTAGTAACAATCATATAAAATGCATTGAAGCATGTCAGTCACTTTATTACCTATATAGTTTATTTGAAGACATCTTTTATTGCTAAAAACAGATTCTACGTTACTCATTAATATGGAGTTCTCTAGCCAGCAGTAATACATTCTATGTGAGGTCTCTAAATTTTACATAAAAGAGGGCCATATTATCAAGAACGGGCGATAAGGGGCTTGATAATATGCCTATAGAATTCAATAGAAGCCCAGGTTTGATGTCCTTCACACCAGAACCTGGGCTTCTATTGGAATTCTATAGGGCATATTATCAAGCTCCTTATCGCAGCTTTAGCGGCAGTTTCCTGTCGCTAAAGCGGCGATAATGTTATCGCCCGTTCTTGATAATATGGCCCAGAGTCTCTACATCCACAGTGACAAGTGCAACGTGTGTAAGAATCATTAAGACATGTGGGATTCTTGTGCAAAGTGCACATTCATTTTGTGTGTCAGGTATTAGTTGAATTTAGGTTTTAGTGACGTTTAAAGAGTGGGCAACTTTGCGCTGAACCTACCTCAATACATTTTTGAGGTTTGACCTGCCGGAAGGTAGGTAACAGAGGAAACTGCACTTGTGGAATAATTACAACACATCTCACAAATTTTTATTGTAGTGCAAACTGCTGTTTGCACAGGGATGAATTTTGGCGCTGAACTTGTAATCTAGGTCCAGGTGAATTGAGACTACAATAATTAGAATATGGTAAGGGGTTTGTGTATATACTGTTCTTCTTGACGTACTGTATGTGGTGCTAACTCACTAAAGCTATTCAATTTAAATAATAAAAGTCCTATCCATTTACGTTAATAAATTGAAATCTCTGGACATGTTGCTTTTTTTTATTCTAATTAATTGTTTGCTGTATTTGATTTTCTACCCACACAACCTTCAAGAGTAAACAGTGACTTTTCAAACTCGATTCTCCATTAATGTCAAAGCCCAAAAAACGAGGCCTGTGGCAGCTCAGTAAGCGTGGAGTACTAGTTGGTTCCTGTGCTTTCATGGGCAACAAGCATATGCTTGCCACAAACACACTTGGAAAGTGACAGACTGAGAGCAATGCAGGTGCATGCTATCAGTGGGGCATGGACCAAGTGACAAAACAACAGCAAATTGGAGTTGCTGACACCCGGAGAGGAACACTCTGGGGCATATTTACAAGGGCATTGCGCCACCGGAGTGTCACTTTTTAGGATGCTCCAGTGGCGCAATGGCCTGCTCCATATTTACAAAGCGGTGTTAAGCCACATTGTGTTGCTTAACACCGCTTTGTAAATAGCGTACCCTTTCACCCAGGTATCTGCGGGAAAGGGGCGTGCAATGGGTGTTGCTGTGGGCGTGCCACCACAGCACCCATTGCTTTTTCATGCTGCCCCAGATTTACAAGGGTGTGTATAAATCTGAGGAAACACCAAAAACTAACCCCACTGAATAGCAGGCGTTAGATTAGTGCAACAAGGAGAAATACATTTAGTTCCCCTAATTTTTGCTCTTTCTATGTGTGCTGTATCCTGCAACACACATAGAAGGAGAAAATCACCTTTAAAAATTGTTTATGTGCAGGAAATTGTCCCTTCCTGCAGGTGTCCCTTCCTGCACATAAACAATCATCCCTGCAACACAGGCACCCTTGCACCATGTTGCAAGTGTGCCTGAGTTGCAGGGAATCATCCCTCCAATGCAGGCATCCTTGCACCATGGCATACGATGTTTGTGTTGGCGCTAGGCAGTTTTTTTAGCGCCAGTGCAGGGGAAAACTCAGGGGTGCGCCGTATTCTTGTAAATCCTGTGTTTTTTAAATGTTGCAGGGCGGCACAGCTAAATTGCTTGCAGTGCCGGCCTGTGCCATTTCTTTGTAAATATACCCCTCTGATTCTGACATAGAAAGCTGTTGACCTCGACATTGGCTCAGGGGCACACTAATTCTGGTATAGGGACAAAGTGACCGGACCACAATAGCTTTTGGATGGTAAGTAACGAACATCACCACTAAGCCAGAAGCACAGTGACATCTGGAACGGGGGGGGCACTGATGAGGGGAGACACTGACAGAGGAACAGGAACACACTGGTAGAGGATACTATCGGGCAAGACGTAGCAACACATTACAGTGATGACCCTGAATTTGACATTGGACTGGAACACAGCAACATTGGGAGCAGAACACACTGAAACGGGGGCAATAAACTTCCAAACTCAATAAAACTGTGAGGAACAAACTCAGACAGGGAAATGGCACTGTGCACTACAAAGGTAGGCACTAACAAAAACACTCAAGCAGGAGAGACTGACACTTGGACCATGTCACATTAACACTAGTAAATGGAACGATAAACTGTGGGACACTCTGAAACAGCAGAGTTGCAGTGGCGGCTGCCACCTAGTAGAATGGGTAGGGCAGGAGATAGAAAACAAAATTAAAAAATGACCTTGCTGCACGACCACTGGACCGCCACCTCACGTCATCCTCTTCTGTTCCTGCTTGAAGCAGGAAGCACAAACAGGCTTCCCTAGCAAATCACAACGCTGCAACACAGCGTTGTGATTGGTCAGAGCACCGTGGTTTAGCTCTCAAACAGGCAGTGAGAGTCTGTGCTTGGTCCCCACCAGGCTGTGTATTTCAGCCTGGTGGGGAACATGCAAAGTGCACATGACTGTTCGGCCGGCCCAAGAGAGCCGGCTAAACAGTCATGCACACTTAAGTGCCCACCACTCCTCCTCCTGCTGACTGTGACACCGCCAAGCCCTGCCCCACCCCGTAAAATGGGAAAAATAAAATGATAATAACATAATGTTATTATCATTTTATTTTTCCTTTATACACTGCTCAAAATGCAATGGATTGATGCTCCTCCACCTTATTGTAGGAGCCGCCACTGAAGAGATGGCGCAAATAGACTATGATAAGGATTCTGCAACACGGCACAGACACACATTGACACCAAGTGTGAGACAGGGAGACAGAGGGTAAGAGACAGAGAGACACAGGGAGACCTGAAACATCCGCAGGTATATTCACACAGAGGTGCTAAGAAAAAAGACCTGTACACCTTCAGGCTACCTTCTTAAGGATAGCCATAACTGAGCATTTCACCAATGAAGACACAAGGGTGTTAGGGAAAACTGAAAAACAGCCCCTTTGATAGGACTATACCGTTGTGAACTTTAAGGGAGCACATGACCTGCTGAACACGTGCTCATGTGCTCAGTAAGGTTGCAAGACCCAATCTGCTTAAAAGGCTCCCTGAACAATTGAACAGCCTACGGAAACACTGTACATGTCAAGACACACACCAGAGTCTGTATTGAAAGCAGATGTTGGCTGTATGTAACATAACATAGCATATACCACAAGTTGCCTCTGATTGAAGACTGTTTAATAATTCCAGATGTTACCTACGTTCTCTATCCAAAATTATCTTTAGCATTCAATTTCCTCAAAATGAGGTCACCATCTATTGGCAGAAATAAAAAGTATGAATCATTTCTACAACTTTCTGTCTTTAGTTCTGCTTTATATAAATATCAATTAGATGTCTGACTTTTTATTTAATTTATCTCTTTACGTATGGGCCTTGAGACAAGCTCTTCTTGCTTCTCTGCAAAACAACTGCTGATCTTACCTTTTGTCTCACCATAATTCTGATGGACAATTTAACTGTTCAGTTGGAGGTTCCAGCTACACCGGATCAATATCTAACAATCCTCTTTTTAAAATATAGGTTTCAATGACGAGAATCATATATTCCAATAGGATGATATGCAAAGCAGTATCATTAAAAGATAAATATTCCCATCAGAGCTCCACAAATTAATTTTGCAGGACCAGCTCTGCGCATTCAAATCAGCGACTTTTAAGCCTCTCAAATTTGAAAATGTAAGCTTCCACAGTATGTATCCCCCAAGTAACAATAGCATTCCCAGTAATGCCTGAACCGCATTCGGAACAGCTAATGTTTTCTGAGTTTGCTAATAAGAAGGGACGCCAGGCGAATGTCCTAAGCCTGATTGAGACTCTTGGCTTGCGTGCATATCTTTTCAAATATATTTTAAATACGCTTATGAATTTCCTCCTTCCTTAAATATTGTTGTCACTTTAAATTAAATCGACCAGCTGGAATCTCCCAAATTCCCCGCCTACTCACCCAGGCAATTGCTTCTGCCCCATGCAGACTTTTGCATGATCCTTTTGTAATTAAATTTCCTCCAGACTGAAAATCTGTGTTTTCCAGAGCAAGTTGTGTCCGTGATTAAATGTCTTACTGAAGTTCTTGTGCAATGAAGCGCATGGCCTGCTGTTTTGTTGGTTGCAGCATTGCAGTGTTCTTTGAGGACGTTTGTTTTTTAATAGGACTGATGGTAAAAGGGAGTTCATTGACTTTTTTGATTTTTCTTTTAAAAAAAAGAAGCCCATTCGGTTCCATATTGTTCACTTTCTGACAGCTGGACTGTTGGTTCTGCAATACTTTGGGGTCGATTCCGATTCGGGCCGGAAAAAGCACCGACCGACTCGGATCCGGAAATAATACCGACCGACACGTACCTGTGGCGCCCGACACGACAAGTACGATGCAAGGCGTGAAAAATCCGACCGACACGTACCAAAACCAAGTCGACCGACCGAGCCGCACGGAAAACAGCAATCCGGCCGGAAAAACCCGCGAATCGAACCGACCGACACGCACCCGGAACAAATCCGACCGAAACGTACACGCGAACTCCAAACCGCAAAGTACGATGCAAGGCGAGAAAACCACGAGCGAGTCGGACGGAGGCCAAGCCGCACGACTGACACGCATACAAAACCGAGCCGAAGCAACACAAAACACCGCGACCGACGCGTACGCAGCATAGAAAACTGCACAAACACAGCGTGAACGAAACGGAGAAGACCGTACGAGACAAATGCAGGGTCCGACTCGGTCACAAGAACGTTTCCAACATACACAGACAGTACAAAGGAAAAATCACCCAAAAAAGGCCAAACAAGCAATTACCAAGCCAATAAATACTGGGGGTGGGGACAGAGAACAAAGACACACCCACAACTCCACCTATATAAAGGATACAAATCACAACCATGAGCCTTTGCAAATGCCATTCCACTGCCAGCACCCAAGAGAAAGCAACCACACACCCACAGCTCATCCCTCACACAAGCCACACACCATCAGCACACCAACAAATACCTACCTCACATACACCCAGCAAAACACACACTCACACACCCTCACCTGCACACCAACACACACATCACTCACCATCACCACCCATCACCATGCCCCCAAGAAGAATCCCAAGTTCCTAGATAGTGAATTGGAAGTCATGGTAGACGAGATCCTCAGGGTAGAGCCACAGCTGTTTGGCACACTGGTCCAACAGACCCCCATCTCCCAGAAAACCAAGATGTGGGAGAGGATCATCAACAGGGTGAACGCACAATCACCATGTCGGCGCACAAAGAGCGACATCCAGAACAGGTGGTATGACGTGCGCAGGAGGGTACGGGACCTGCTCAAAAAGACTACATCAACAGCCAACTCACCGGCAGTGGCCCTCCTGCCAAGCCAATATACCTCAGGCCCTGGGAGGAGAAGGTGCGGGCCATCCTTCCGCCAGTGAGCGTATATGGACTAGAGGACATCCCAGAGCCTGGTGAGTACACAACAAATGTACACAATATACTGCCACAAAACACACACACATCACTGTCAAGGGGAGAGTCAAACCATGCACTCATAGCAATTACACAGCAACCAGAACAGAATCATCCCAAAATGTGTATGTCAGTCAGATAAACACAACACATGCCATCAAAAAAGTCACATCCAACTGTGCCATCACATGTACAAACAAGTACAACTACAGCTAGGCAGTGGCACAAATAGAACTAACAAACACATCCAGACATGTAGCCACCACAACAACACCAACACACAGTGAAGAACACTCAAAGGAAGGAATTCTGTGTATGCTGGCCAAGTCAGTGTAGCCAATAGCATCATGGGAGTCGCAGTCACACATATTGCCCCCCACAACTGCCCCATCAACACCACCATGAACCATGCGCACATCACAGGGAGTGGAGAAGGACTCACAAGATGGCTGACACTGGCTACTGCTGTGGGGAGCACAAGGCCCTGCTGGCAACTGTGCACCAACAAACAGCAGGACACCACTGACTGACATCCTGAGAGACAACTCCCACTGCCTGCAATGCAAGCACGTTCCATGGTGGGATATCTGGATAGCTGGGTGGGAAGGAGGACTTGCAGCACTGACCATAGTCACAAGCACCTCCCCTCACACACACCCCAACACAAACTCCACAGAACCCACCTGGTAGAATGCAATGCCCCCATCCTAACACAAGATCCCACAAAGAACCACCACCCTGGGTTATGTTGTGTGAAGCACAGGGACACTCTTGGGACTTTTAGCCAAACAACTGCCAGGACAACACTCCCAGCCATCCTGTCAGCACAGCCAGCCCACCCCACAGGGAAGCAGAGTCAAAAGGAAGGAAGCATGGGCATGCTGGGAAGGGGGGTGGAGGCAATAGCATGATGGGAGTCGTAGTCACTGATATTGGTCACCCCCACAACTGTCCCATCAACACCACCCTGAACCATGCTCACATCACAGGAAGTGGAGAAGGACTCACAAGATGGCTGACACTGGCTACTGCTGTGGGGAGCACAAGGCCCTGCTGGGAACTGTGCACCAACAAACAGCAGGACACCACTGACTGACATCCTGAGAGACAACTTACACTCCCTGCAATGCAAGCACGTTCCATGGTGGGATATCTGGCTAGCTGGGTGGGAAGGAGGACTTGCAGCACTGACCATAGTCACAAGCACCTCCCCTCACACACACCCCAACACAAACTCCACAGAACCCACCTGGTAGAATGCAATGCCCCCATCCTAACACAAGATCCCACAAAGAACCACCACCCTGGGTTATGTTGTGTGAAGCACAGGGACACTCTTGGGACTTTTAGCCAAACAACTGCCAGGGCAACACTCCCAGCCATCCTGTCAGCACAGCCAGCCCACCCCACAGGGAAGCAGAGTCAAAAGGAAGGAAGCATGGGCATGCTGGGAAGGGGGTGGAGGCAATAGCATGATGGGAGTCGTAGTCACTGATATTGGTCACCCCCACAACTGTCCCATCAACACCACTCCTGAACCATGCTCACATCACAGGAAGTGGAGAAGGACTCACAAGATGGCTGACACTGGCTACTGCTGTGGGGAGCACAAGGCCCTGCTGGCAACTGTGCACCAACAAACAGCAGGACACCACTGACTGACATCCTGAGAGACAACTTACACTCCCTGCAATGCAAGCACGTTCCATGGTGGGATATCTGGCTAGCTGGGTGGGAAGGAGGACTTGCAGCACTGACCATAGTCACAAGCACCTCCCCTCACACACACCCCAACACAAACTCCACAGAACCCACCTGGTAGAATGCAATGCCCCCATCCTAACACAAGCTCCCACAAAGAACCACCACCCTGGGTTATGTGGTGTGAAGCACAGGGACACACTTGGGACTTTTAGCCAAACAACTGCCAGGACAACACTCCCAACCATCCTGTCAGCACAGCCAGCCCACCCCACAGGGAAGCAGAGCCAAAGGAAGGAAGCATGGGCATGCTGGGAAGGGGGAGGAGGCAATAGCATGATGGGAGTCGTAGTCACAGCTCTACATCCCCCACCACATGGCCCAGCAAGCTCACACTCACGCATGCACATCCCACAGAGAGTGGAAAGGCCCATCAAAGATGTCTGACACTGTTGCTGTGTCGTGGGGAGCACAAGGGCATGCTGGGTACTGCACACCAACCAACAGCAGGACACCACTGTCAGCCATCTTGCCATTGCTCTCACACCCACACACACTGAACTCCCCACAAAAGCAAGTAAGTATGGGAATGCTGGCAAGTGGGGTGGAGGCAATAGCATGATGGGAGTCGTAGTCACAGACATAGCTCACCCCCACAACTGTCCCATCAACACCACCCTGAACCATGCTCACATCACAGGGAGTGGAGAAGGACTCACAAGATGGCTGACACTGGCTACTGCTGTGGGGAGCACAAGGCCCTGCTGCCAACTGTGCACCAACAAACAGCAGGACACCACTGACTGACATCCTGAGAGACAACTTCCACTCCCTGCAATGCAAGCACGTTCCATGGTGGGATATCTGGCTAGCTGGGTGGGAAGGAGGACTTGCAGCACTGACCATAGTCACAAGCACCTCCCCTCACACACACCCCAACACAAACTCCACAGAACCCACCTGGTAGAATGCAATGCCCCCATCCTAACACAAGATCCCACAAAGAACCACCACCCTGGGTTATGTTGTGTGAAGCACAGGGCCACTCTTGGGACTTCTAGCCAAACAACTGCCAGGACAACACTCCCAGCCATCCTGTCAGCACAGCCAGCCCACCCCACAGGGAAGCAGAGTCAAAAGGAAGGAAGCATGGGCATGCTGGGAAGGGGGTGGAGGCAATAGCATGATGGGAGTCGTAGTCACAGACATAGCTCACCCCCACAACTGTCCCATCAACACCACCCTAAACCATGCTCACATCACAGGGAGTGGAGAAGGACTCACAAGATGGCTGACACTGGCTACTGCTGTGGGGAGCACAAGGCCCTGCTGCCAACTGTGCACCAACAAACAGCAGGACACCACTGACTGACATCCTGAGAGACAACTTCCACTCCTGCAACGCAAGCACGTTCCATGGTGGGATAACTGACTGGCTGGGTGGGTGGGAAGGAGGGCCGGCTGTCAACCAAACACAACCAATGCAGACCATGTTCACACCCCAAAAAATACATAGAAATGCCCAAATAATGCAGGACAATGTGCCACACCAATATCAACCCCTGACTGTGACGACTTAGGACAATGCAATGTACAGGCCCGCACCCAGAGGCACAGTCACAACTGTCATGTGTGTCAACCATTGATGCCTGCAGAAACATAACATACATTGTTTGTGTCTCCCAAAAACAGGTGATGATGGGGACACAGCAGCAGACGCTGAGGAGTCCCAGTCCCAGGCTCAAGAGGATGCGGAGCTCACTGGCGTCGAACAGCCTCTGTCCTCCTCGGACGATGAAGACCAACCTGGCACATCCGGTGCAAGTCAACATGCAGCACCAGCAGGACCACCAGCTGCACCCCCTGCACCCACCCCTCCAACGACTGTCACCACAAATACCATCCCTGCCGACATGGACAGAACAAGGAGCAACACCAGCACAGGGACCCTGGACCAACCTGGGGCCATGGACACCACCACCACCACCACCCCCAAGGTGGACCAGGGTTATCTGTGCATGCCACTGCACACACTGCACATGTCAGCAGGGGTGGTGGGAGGGGTGGGAGACAGAGGTCGCTGCTTGCAGACGTTGCTGGTGTGCATGATGACCCACAACTGGTACGCATAGCTGATGCGTACCAGTCCAGCACCGGAGACCTCAGCCAGGTAGTGGGGCTCCTCAGAGACATGAAACAGCAGCAGGCTGCCCATCATGCCCGCTTGGACTCCCACATGTCCCACGTGGAGTCACACATGTCCCGCGTGGACTCACACATGTCCCGCGTGGAGTCCAAGTGGGATGCACTGCATGAGATGACGGCGGTGCACAGGGACATTTTACAATGCATCCGCCAGATGAACAGCAACCAGTCCACACCTCCCTGTGTGCCAACAACATCTGGTGCCGAACAAACTGCGACTGCCACAGGGAGGGAGGAGGACTCTGGCGGAGAGTCCCCTGCACCGCAGCAGCCTGTACTTGAGGGCCCCCCCAAGAAGAGGGGTCGTCCGAGGAGGGAAAAGTGAGAGGCCGATGGCCAAGCGCAACTCCCAGGAAGCCTGAACCTGTTCTGGATGTTCGCCTTTGTGCACAGACTGTTCACCCTGTTGACGGCAACACTACTCCCACACATTGCATGGGGAGTACAAGTTGGACCAATGTGTCAGACAACTGTGGCCCCGATACTGGGGATCCTGTCTACCAGGACTTTCAATTCACCTAGGAACTTCGGATTGCAAGATTTATGTACAGCACTACCCATCCTATGCACTATTAACACAAATGTATCACAATAAAAACACTAATACACCATACTTGCCTCTGTCGTGATTCCAACGTGGGTGCTGTTATGGGGATGATGAACTGCAAAATTACACTGTGTATGCGAACTGCAACAGCAAGGACAACACAGGCATGTGAGTAAAGGCAACGTGACACATATGAGGGAGACACACCACCAGGGCTACACAACACATACACACCTAGGCCATCTGACTCATTGCCTACACTGATGTTGCCAGGGAAGACGGTGCAATGCACAGACACCACACCCATTCCCAGTTGTAGTCAAGTAGCCCACAGGTGCAGTAAGCAAATGGCAGTCAAATGTGTGACCACAGACAACGCACATCACAAAGTGAAGCACAGGTTTATTACACAGTTGCAACATGTCGTAACCACTACAGATGCAAGGTAATCCCACCTGGCAGCGGGCACACAGTCAACAACTGTAGACGGAAGGAAGTCCATGGGTGTGGCGCACATCACCTGTAGGGACACAACAGCTACCACCCTGGATGTGCAATCACGTCGTCGGTGGACACAGTTGACCAAATGAATCTGAAAGTACCTTGTGAAGGACAGAAATGACACACAGTCAAAAGCAATGGAGTACAGGACAGAACAGCAAAACTCATGCACAATACATGTTACAAGATACCCACCCAGAACCAAGTTAGCATGTCAACACTGTTGGGGAGTACAGCCCACCGGTTAGCACACTTCGCAACACACATCCAGTCAAGTAGCCCATGGACACACTCCAACAGCACCAGAGCACCACCCACACATCATGCCAACTCACATCATTGACATGACACCTCAGGATACTCACATTCAGCTAAAGAAGTTGGTGATGAGCTGTGTGCGGACATCACCATCATCATCATCATCATCGTCACTGGCATCGTGGTCCAGGCCAGGATCCTCCACAGGTGGCGGATGTTGGTCATTGTCATCCTGGATGAGAGGCAACTCCTTCCGCACTGCCAGGTTGTGGAGCATGCAGCAGACGATGATAATCTTGCACACTTTCGCAGGGGCATATGGGAGGGACCCTCCGGTCTTGTCCAGGCAGCGGAAGCGGCTCTTCAGGAGACCAAAGGTCCGCTCAATCACTCTCCTGGTCCGACCATGTGCCTCATTGTAGCGCATCTGGGCTGGTGTCACAGGGTTCCTGAGGGGTGTCAGCAACCACGGCATGTTGGGGTATCCCGAGTCACCTACGGACAGACAAGTGCACATTAGCTGACTTGGAAAAGTGGGCGGAATACTACAGATCAGATCACACACATTGGCACAAAGTCAGTACACACCGACAAGCCAGGCACGCTGGTTCTGCATCTGTGCCATCATCCTGGGGATGCGACTACTCCTCATCACAAAGGCATCGTGTGCTGAACCAGGGAAACGGGCACACACGTGTGTGATGGTCATGTCTGCAAGACACACCACCAGTGCATTGACCGAGTGGTAGTGCTTGCGGTTCCTGTAGGCCTGCTCCTGGGCCTGTGGTGGTACCAAAGCCACATGTGTCCCATCAATGGAGCCAATGACATGCGGCATCCTCCCCAGGGCATAAAAGTCACTCTTCACATCAGTGAGTCGTCGCAGTCTAGGGAAATAGATGTACCGGTTCAGGAATAGCAACATTGCCGCCAAAACATCGCGGAGCACACGGCTCAACATCGTCTGTGACATCCCACCAGCAGTCGCCACAGTATGTTGGAAGGTACCGGTGGCAAAGAAGTGTAGGGCTGCCATCACCTTCACCTTGGGGGTCAGCGCTGTAGTATACGGCCGGCCAGGCTGCAAATGTGGGGCCAACTGCACTGCCAAATCCTCAATCAGCTGCCTGGTGAAGCGGTACCGTCGGATGCTGTCCCGTTCCACCATCGTTGCCAGGTCTGGGAATGGTCGATGGACAGCAGGAGCCCTGCAGTGCAGAGGAGAAGTAAGCAAGATTGTCAGTCACCCCACATATGCGGCATTGAACACACTCAAGATCCCAACATACATCATTATGAGGCACAACTACATGAAGTGTGCAGTTCCGGAAGGACATGTATGGTACATACATGGCCAACATCTGTCAACACGGTCCAACAGGTGGCATCAATTAGTCCCAGGTTGGCCCATTGGATATCATGAGGCCGTGTCACAGTTCCCATCTCCTGCTGCCGTGTCACAATAACCCCCACAGTGACATGTGAGGACAGATGTGCCCCAGGCACCACAGCTCAACGACAGGTACATTCCCAGGGACCCTGTATTGCCACATGGACACTGGCATTACATGGAGTATCGTGTATACACCACAGCAAAACAACCATGACCCCCACAGGTAGTGGCCCCACTTGCCACGGCAGGACAGACATGGACGTCTGTGACACACACACGCACAACATCAAAGTCCATGCACACTCAACCTGGATGTGGAGACTGTCTCCCATTGTGCACATGAAATCAGAGACATTGTAAACACTACATGCACAAAGACTGTGGAGGACCATCACTATTGTGCCACTGGGACACCCTGGCTCAAACATACCGTCCCACATGGGACTCACGGGGTATGTGACATGACATACACATACACCACCGTGAAATGTGACCATGGCACATGCACAGATATGAACAGTTGCACATCACAGTGGTCATGTACACGTAACACCCAGGATCCTGTCCCCATGAACACGTGCACAGCCTGGGGGTGGCTGCCCACAGGTGACACCCACAGGACAACATGTACACCAACATACACACAATAGGAAATGCAGCCTTACATGCCTTATGATAAAGTTTGGACAGGCTGTCGTGATGTAGGTGTGCCCCTAACTCCCTGGGAGCTATCTGTGGCTGGCATATGTCCATCTGAGACAGGCATGCTGACATATGCCAGTCACATGTACAGTGATGCGTTGTACTGCAATGGACCGATCGGTGCCCCGGCCGGCCCATTGCATTCAATGTGTGCGGGTACGCGTTGTACCCCTGTACGCGTTGAACTGCAATGGACCGATCGGTGCCTCCGGCCGGCCCATTGCATTCAATGTGTGCGGGTACGCGTTGTACCCCTGTACGCGTTGAACTGCAATGGACCGATCGGTGCCTCCGGCCGGCCCATTGCATTCAATGTGTGCGGGTACGCGTTGTACCCCTGTACGCGTTGAACTGCAATGGACCGATCGGTGCCTCCGGCCGGCCCATTGCATTCAATGTGTGCGGGTACGCGTTGTACCCTGTACGCGTTGTACCCCTGTACGCGTTGAACTGCAATGGACCGACCGGTGCCTCCGGCCGGCCCATTGCATTCAATGTGTGCGGGTACGCGTTGTACCCCTGTACGCGTTGTACTGCAATGGACCGATCGGTGCCTCCGGCCGGCCCATTGCATTCAATGTGTGCGGGTACGCGTTGTACCCCTGTACGCGTTGAACTGCAATGGACCGATCGGTGCCTCCGGCCGGCCCATTGCATTCAATGTGTGCGGGTACGCGTTGTACCCCTGTACGCGTTGTACCCCTGTACGCGTTGAACTGCAATGGACCTATCGGTGCCTCCGGCCGGCCCAGTGCATTCAATGTGTGCGGGTACACGTTGTACCCCTGTACGCGTTGTACCGCAATGGACCGATCGGTGCCTCCGGCCGGCCCATTGCATTCAATGTGTGCGGGTACGCGTTGTACCCCTGTACGCGTTGTACCGCAATGGACCGATCGGTGCGCACCCATTGACAATGGGCTTGCCTGGCAACGGACGCGTTTTCGAATTTCGAACGAGTCGGTTGCTGGAAAATCAGTTGGTCACCCACAACAATGTTGCAAAATCATGTATGTCATGAAGTTGAAGATTTGAAGGATGCTGTGGGCGTGTTTTGGTGCTGCTATTCCATGGATTGGCCAGATTCAGAAGATGCAAACGACTTGGACCTATCACTTTGGACACAAGGGACAGTATCTGCCTCTCCAGCACATATATATTGCTGGCTGTTCCCCTGAGAGCTCACTTGCCTGCACTACATGCTCCAGGACGACATCTGCCACTGCACTGCTGCTGTCTCTGCCCCTCTGGACCCTGCAATGGCACGTACTGTGGAGAGAGCCCCAGCCTTCAGCCTTGAAGAGAACCAGGCCCTGCTGGACAGCCTACTTCCACAGTACAGCACGCTGTATGGGACACCAGGGGAGCAGGTGAGTGTTCTGTGCACTGCCTTTCCGAATGTGCATTTTGTCTGACTAGCAAGGCTGGAAGTCTGCACGCCACTGGCTAGCAGGCTCACTGAGTAGTTGTCACCCCCCATAGTGTGTAGTGACATGCACTGGACAGGTATGGTGCAGTGACAGTGCATTTGAACAAGGTTTTACTTCCCATGCAATGATACCATGTAGTGACGTCTGGCAAACTGTCCATGGGCAGCTTTGCACTGCCTGTGTACATCATGTGCCCCTGTGATTGAGACATGTATATACAACTGTGTCATACACGGATATGTTGCATGTGTGGTAATGGCCTTTTCACTTTGTCATCCTGACAGGTTAATGCCCATCGGAAGCAGGAGATCTGGAAGGACATCATCCGGGCCGTCCGGTCCGTGGGGGTCTACAAGCGCCGGATCCGCAACTGCCAGAAGAGGTGGCAGGACCTTCGGGGCTGGACCCGGAGGATTGCACGGGTCCAGCTGAAGCTGTCGCCTCCTCGCAGGAGGGGCGGAACACGGACCCTGACCCCCACATGCTCCAGATCCTGGCGGTGGTGTTTCCAGACCTGGATGGGCAGCTGAAGGCCAGACAGCAGCAAGGAGGGGGTGAGTCAAAGACTGCACTGTGAACTCTGTATTACATGCTTTGTGCCCTCCTCTGGCCTGGTTCAACTGCCACAGTGCAGCAGTCATGTTGTCCAGGAGCCATGTCCCTCTATTGTGCACTGCCCACTGCTCATCTGATACCCAGGTGTGGCCCTTACATTCAGGGAATTGTGTCACTTGGGACTGTGTCCTTGCAGTTTGCTTCACTAAAGGTGGGGGACAGCATCTGTTTCCCTAACTCTGTTGTGGGCATCATGGGTGGGTCCATTGTTCACACTACGCCTGTGTTTGGACATGTGATCTGCGTGTTGCTTTGATATGCGGTCCACTTGCTGAGCTGAGCCACCACATGTGCCTGGGGTATGTGGCACACGCCCATGCAGTGGGTGGGAACAATGTTTGGGCCCCAGGAGTGTGCAGATTACGTGTGTCACACATACATAGCCAGCTATCCACTGTCCAGGGCACATCCCTCATTCATGTGGAGCAGGACAGTCATGCCTACTCCAGGCCATGCAATGCACTCTGTACTCCCACTCCCGTGTATCAGCTGACACATTGTGCACAGTGATTTGAGCCCTCAGGTGTCTGCCTCTGTGTCAGTGTGCTGTGGATTAGTTGCCAGGACTGCTGGGGTGTTTCTTGGTAGGGGCTCAGCATGCCCCTGGAGATGTGACCATAGGAGACGATACTTGTGTGTCACATAGGTGTTTGATCAGCTGCCCGTACAGACTGGGGTATGCGAATGTGAAGTTCAGGCAGCTGTTCCCCATTCACAGCAAATTGTGAGGGGCTCAGGTTCAGAGGGTAGTGTCACAGGTCTCCCATATGTCCAATAGGTATGACCTGGACAGATGAGGGTTAAGATGATGTGTTGTGTGGGGGATGTACATGTGCACTTGTGCAGCTCCAGGACTTGCATTCCCCATGACCTACTATTGTGACACAGTGCATAGTGTTGTTGTCTGACTGCCAAGTCATACATCACTGAGACAGTGATGTATGACTTAGCAGTCATGCCTCTGCCATGGCATGTGTCAACTTATTGGTGGTCCTGCAGGGGAGTGACATGTGCTACATGCACACCATTGTGGCGATGGCTATCAGGACATGGGTGCATCATGGTGTCTGTCGCTGGTATGCATCACATGCATTTCCTATTTGACTCTGGGCATCCCTTTCATCCGGAAACCTGTACTGACTCAGTGGCAAGAGCTGTGATGTGTGCATGTCCACATGCCACACCGTGTCCTCTGCACTGTCCAACTACTGTGTACTTGGTGCATGTGTCCACACTGGGGTGTTGCAATCCAACAGACACCAGACAGATGGGTGCAAGGCCATGTGGGATGTGAGTGCCATGCTTGGCATCAGACTGACAATTGGCTTCTCCTGTTCAGTTAGGGCACTTTTAGCAATGTACAACTAATGATGCCAGGGCTTGCTCTGTAATGTGCTGTGCTCACAGTGGTGTGTGCGTTTGGTGCAGGTGACTGATGTCTGTCTGTTTCCCCATTGTTTGCAGATACATCCACGGCCACGGAAGGGGACAGCTCCACGGACCAGGAGGAGCCAGAGAGCCAGACTGGGTCAGCAGCCGAGGAGTGGTCGGAGGGACCCAGTGGCACGGAGGGCGAGGGGAGCCACACCGAGGAGTCCTCAGCACCATCCACCTCAGCTGAGGACCAGAGCAACTCGGAGGATGACTCCCTTGTGGAGGCGGGTGTCAGCAGCCACCACACCCCAGCTAGTGTTGCTGTCCCCGCCCCCACCAGCACCACCACCGCCCTCCCATCGGCTCCCATTCCCCAGGTCCGTGGAGGCTCCCATGTTTGGGAGCGTGTCTCCTTTGGGCCAGGCACCGCACCCCTGCCCCTGTGTCCCCTGTTGCCCTGAGTGAGGAGTCTGTGTACCTCCTTCGCCAGCTCCATGTAGGGCAGACAGCCATGCTGAGTGTCCTCCATGCGCACACCGCACTGTTGACTCAGCTGGTGTCGTTCATGGAGGGCATCTCATCGGGCATGTCTGACCTACAGAGGGGCAATAGGTCCATGGACTCCTCCCTGACGGCAGCAGTGTCCCTCCTCAGACAGTCCCTCACCCCTCCTGCCTCTGCTCCATCCACACTCCCCAGCACCTTACCCGTCCCAAGCACACACACACCGGCACAGGCACACACCAGCACACACACGTCCAGCACACAGACACACACGCCACAAACAAAATGCACACGCACGCACAGTCAGGGGACTGAAACCAGACTCACAGGGGATGGGGCCCTGGTACACACACACGCATCCACGGGCACTGCGCAGTCCTCAGTTGCCTCTCCCTCCAAAGCACCCTCCCTTGCCTCACCTGCAACCCCAAAGACCCAGTGCCTCTTCCTCAGTGACCTCGGCCTCTTCCTCTCCGATCCAGCTGCTCCAGCATCCAGGGTGAAGAGGAAGCCCCCCCACACGGAGCAGAGTGCCCCTCGCCCCCGGACACCCTCCCCCAGGCGCAGACAGACAGAGGCCCCCACCCGCAAGTCCCCCCGGAGTGGTAAGAGCAAGACCCCGCCGCCGCCCTGCAGCTCAAGCACCAGGTCTCCTTCCTCCATCCCTCAGGCCCCCACTCCACAGGTGCCCCCACCACACCCTGCCCCAGGTTCCCCCACCCACAGATATACCATCCCCAAGAGGCTCCGGCCTTCTCCCCTGCCACTTGCTCTCCCGGCACCACACCCCCGCTGCGCTTGTCTGTGCCACTGATGTGGTGAGGGTGTCCTCCCCCTCTGTCCAGCCCACCTTGCCTGTTCCCCATTCTCCTCCCCTGGTGGTAGGCACTGCAGTGGAGTCCACTACCACCCTGTCTGACTTGGGCACTGCAGTGGCGGACCTGTCCACTCCATCTGCAGGGTCCACTGCAGTCGTGCCGGCACCCACAACATCTGAGCCATGCCCCCCAGTTGTGCCGGCACACACCATGTCAGAC
The DNA here is from genome assembly GCA_963921515.1 of Calotriton arnoldi. Classification (NCBI taxonomy): domain Eukaryota; kingdom Metazoa; phylum Chordata; class Amphibia; order Caudata; family Salamandridae; genus Calotriton; species Calotriton arnoldi. The sequence continues at coordinate 1,060,200 of CAWUFW010005419.1, forward strand.
ACCTCCACTGCAGTTGTCAGTGGCTCTCCAGCACCCACCACCCCTTCCCTGCTTCCTCCTGGTGAGCCCTGTTCCTGTCCCTGCGGTGCCTGGCCTACCCCCGGTTGCCCCTCCTAGTGGATTGTCCCTGGTTTTGTGCAGGCATGTGTAGGGTGGCATCTGCCACTGTCACCCACTTGTGACTTTGTTGATGGACTGGCCATTGGCCTTTGTTTATGTTCTACCGGACTTCTACTTTTAATGCCACATATGCTGAATAAAGCAACTTTCTGTTCTCTAGTGCTTTTGCTTCTGATGTACATGATGTTGATGATGCTAACCATGCCCTTGCTGCAGTGATGGTGATATTTGGTCTCATGATAATGAAGTGTTACTGTGCAGGAACCCATGTGGTCCAGGGGGAATGTGTCCTATCCTGTGGTGTATCCATGTCATCCATAGCAGCATCTGAGGGTGTCATGTGTTCAGTATTTGGCAATGGGATTTCCTACTTAGATTGGCTATTTCACATCTGTGGCTTCCACCCCTGCACATCTGTTGTGCCTGCCATTGTTCAATTCGTCTACTTCCCTGACCGTGTGGCCATCTCCAGTGGACATGCAGGTTTGGGCATCAATGGGGAAGGACTAATCTGTGTTGTCAGTGCAACATTGCTATACAAGTGTGTTGGATCTGTGCTGATGATTCCGTTGGCACTTCCATGACCAGGCTGATGTGACGGGAGCCCTCATTTGGTGCTAATTGTTGATTGTGTGACCAAGTGCTCAGCTGACATGATGGGGCCCTACTGAGGCAACATATGGCACAGCTTTCCTCACACAGGAGTGGAGTCCCCTCATGGCAGTGTGTACTCCTGTGACATTGCCTGCGCCCAAGGTGTGTGTTGTATGTGCATGTCTGTGTGTTCACTTCCATTTAGCTGTGCATGCTGTGATCCCTAGTGTTGTACCTGTTTGTGATGCTAGCTGAGTTGAGCTATGTTCCCCCAAAGTCTTCTCCCTGGGTTCTCTGTGATGTGGGTGCATGGCACATTACTGGTCATCAGGGTGTCACCCATAGGTGTGCTTGCTGTCAGGGCTGAGTTTGTGTGCAGACGCAGATGGGTCACAGTCAGGTTTCCCCTTGGCACTTGTTGTTTGCCCCTGTCATGTGATTTCCAGTTTGTGTTATCTTTCAGTTATTGTGACACGTTGTGTGTGTGACTGCTGGCACTCCTCAGGGTCCGGGCTGCAATGTTGGTTGTTGTCTATATGTGTTCTTTGTGGGTGACCTTGGCTTATTCATTGGTGTGTGACTGTGGCTGGGATCCCATTGGTTGGTGTGGTATTGCCGTCATGTCCATGTACAGCGTAGTGTGCAGTGTGTCAGACATTCAGGAGTCTTGTTGAGTGTCCATGTGTGATGTGTTTCTGCACCTTGGTTCCCACCCACCACCCTGGAATAGTCATGGGTGCATGTGCAATGTCACCAGTGCATGTGTGCTTCACTGCTGCACATTGTTGGAGGTCGACGGGTGTGGTGTTGAGTGTGTGCAGATGAGAGTTGTTGCCCGGCTAGGCCCCTGCCTCCATGTTGGCCTTGGCTTACTGGCCATGCTGTTTGATTTGTGCTTGTGTAGGTGTGATGGTAGTTAGTTGCTCAGTACACATGACTGTGGTTCACAGTGTGAACCACATTTAGCTTTGTCATCACAGTGGGATTGTAATGCAGCCCAGGGTCACCACATTGTGGGGGCCCTGGGGGTGGTGCTGTGGTGTGTCTGTGTCTTGCTGTGTCAGTTGCTGTCCCTACGTGCCTGTGTGACATGTGTGATTTGTGCTCCCTCTCATCTGACAATGCCTGCTTGCCCACATAGGGGATTTGGATCCATGAGTTACCTTTGTGTGGCACTGTATGCACATCTGTATGATTGGTATTCAGGTCTCCTCATGTGTTGTGTGGTTGCCTGGGGACACTGGCACCCCCCTCACCTGTTGTGTATGATGTGCAGTGTGGGTCTGCCTGTTTGTGTTTGTGCATCTGCACCACTGCATTGGCATATCTTGGGTGTGCCATTGGCTGTATGTAGTTTGGTGGGTTTCCCCTGCTGTCCCTGGGACTCCTAGGTCATCGGTCAGCACAATGATCATGGTTTGTGTGTCCCATTGCTGCCATGGTATGGTATCTGTTCACCTCACATCTGCAGTCTCCACAGGGTATCTGCATGTGTGTGCCCATTGGTGCAAATATGTGGGTCTGCATTCTGATGGTCACTTCTGTCATTGTGTCATTGATGATTGTTGACGGTGTCAGCCCCCATGGGTGTTGTTTGTCTGCACATGGCCAAAGGTATGTCTTATTTGCACTGCAGGATTTGGCTCCCCAATTTATGTTGCAATGGGACACATACACTACTTTGCCACTGATGTGTTTGTTGTTCTGTGACCAGGAATCATCCATGCAGTTTGGCAGTTGCACCTCTTTCTTTGTCAACACTTACCTTTTGGTCACTGTGATGATTGGGGTTTGGACCCCATTGCCACAATGTTCGAAATGTGCTTCAGCTATGGACCCCACACTTACATTTTGGTCACTGTGATGATGGGGGTTTGGACCCCATTGCCACAATGTTCAAAATGTGCTTCAGCTATGGACCCCACACTTACCTTTTGGTCACTGTGATGATGGGGGTTTGGACCCCATTGCCACATTGTTCAAAGTGTGCTTCAGCTATGGACCCCACACTTACCTTTTGGTCACTGTGATGATGGGGGTTTGGACCCCATTGCCACATTGTTCAAAGTGTGCTTCAGCTATGGACCCCACACTTACATTTTGGTCACTGTGATGATGGGGGTTTGGACCCCATTGCCACATTGTTCAAAGTGTGCTTCAGCTATGGACCCACACTTACATTTTGGTCACTGTGATGATGGGGGTTTGGACCCCATTGCCACAATGTTCAAAATGTGCTTCAGCTATGGACCCCACACTTACATTTTGGTCACTGTGATGATGGGGGTTTGGACCCCATTGCCACAATGTTCAAAATGTGCTTCAGCTATGGACCCCACACTTACCTTTTGGTCACTGTGATGATGGGGTTTGGACCCCATTGCCACATTGTTCAAAGTGTGCTTCAGCTATGGACCCCACACTTACATTTTGGTCACTGTGATGATGGGGGTTTGGACCCCATTGCCACAATGGTCATGGCCTGCTTGCATTGTGGGTGTCACACACATATATGTGTGGCACATGTGCTAGGGGGTCACATTGTATGTTCAAAGTCATGTTCGGTGTTGTAGGCATTTGACACAGTCTACACACGCTTGTCATGGTGTTGGGGGATGTCTTCTTCTTGCATTCCCTAGGTTGTGGTGTGCTGGTTGTGTCATGCATTGTCCATCCTATGAGTGGGGGTGGTAGTAGTGGTAGGCATCCAGCCCCCCTGGGTGAGGGTGGTAGTAGTGGTAGGCATCCAGCCCCCCTGGCTAAGGGTGGTGGTAGGCATCCAGCCCCCTGGGTGAGGGTGGTAGTAGTGGTAGGCATCCTGCCCCCTGGCTAAGGGTGGTAGTAGTGGTAGGCATCCTGCCCCCCTGGGTAAGGGTGGTAGTAGTGGTAGGCATCCTGCCCACCCTGGGTGAGGGTGGTAGTAGTGGTAGGCATCCTGCCCCCCTGGCTAAGGGTGGTAGTAGTGGTAGGCATCCAGCCCCCCTGGGTGAGGGTGGTAGTAGTGGTAGGCATCCTGCCCCCCCTGGGTAAGGGTGGTAGTAGTGGTAGGCATCCTGCCCACCCTGGGTGAGGGTGGTAGTAGTGGTAGGCATCCTGCCCCCCCTGGGTAAGGGTGGTAGTAGTGGTAGGCATCCTGCCCACCCTGGCTAAGGGTGGTGGTAGGCATCCAGCCCCCCCTGGGTGAGGGTTGTAGTAGTGGTAGGCATCCTGCCCACCCTGGCTAAGGGTGGTAGTAGTGGTAGGCATCCTGCCCACCCTGGCTAAGGGTGGTAGTAGTGGTAGGCATCCTGCCCACCCTGGCTAAGGGTGGTGGTAGGCATCTAGCCCCCCCTGGGTAAGGGTGGTGGTAGGCATCCTGCCCCCCTGGGTAAGGGTGGTAGTAGTGGTAGGCATCCTGCCCCCCTGGGTAAGGGTGGTAGTAGTGGTAGGCATCCTGCCCCCTGGGTAAGGGTGGTAGTAGTGGTAGGCATCCTGCCCACCCTGGCTAAGGGTGGTAGTAGTGGTAGGCATCCTGCCCACCCTGGCTAAGGGTGGTAGTAGTGGTAGGCATTCTGCCCACCCTGGCTAAGGTTGGTGGTAGGCATCCAGCCCCCCCTGGGTAAGGGTGGTGGTAGGCATCCTGCCCCCCATGGGTAAGGGTGGTAGTAGTGGTAGGCATCCTGCCCCTCCTGGGTAAGGGTGGTAGTAGTGGTAGGCATCCTGCCCCCCCTGGGTAAGGGTGGTAGTAGTGGTAGGCATCCTGCCCACCCTGGCTAAGGGTGGTAGTAGTGGTAGGCATCCTGCCCCCCCTGGGTAAGGGTAGTAGTAGTGGTAGGCATCCTGCCCACCCTGGCTAAGGGTGGTAGTAGTGGTAGGCATCCTGCCCACCCTGGCTAAGGGTGGTGGTAGGCATCCAGCCCCCTGGGTAAGGGTGGTGGTAGGCATCCTGCCCCCCTGGGTGAGGGTGGTAGTAGTGGTAGGCATCCAGCCCCCTGGGTAAGGGTGGTAGTAGTGGTAGGCATCCTGCCCACCCTGGCTAAGGGTGGTGGTAGGCATCCAGCCCCCCTGGGTGAGGGTGGTAGCAGTGGTAGGCATCCAGCCCCCCTGGCTAAGGGTGGTAGTAGTGGTAGGCATCCTGCCCCCTGGGTAAGGGTGGTAGTAGTGGTAGGCATCCTGCCCCCCTGGGTGAGGGTGGTAGTAGTGGTAGGCATCCTGCCCCCCTGGGTGAGGGTTGTAGTAGTGGTAGGCATCCTGCCCACCCTGGCTAAGGGTGGTGGTAGGCATCCTGCCCACCCTGGCTATGGGTGGTGGTAGGCCTCCAGCCCCCCCCTGGGTGAGGGTGGTAGTAGTGGTAGGCATCCAGCCCCCCCTGGGTGAGGGTGGTAGTAGTGGTAGGCATCCTGCCCCCCTGGGTGAGGGTGGTAGTAGTGGTAGGCATCCTGCCCACCCTGGCTAAGGGTGGTGGTAGGCATCCTGCCCCCCTGGGTAAGGGTGGTAGTAGTGGTAGGCATCCAGCCCCCTGGCTAAGGGTGGTAGTAGTGGTAGGCATCCAGCCCCCTGGGTGAGGGTGGTAGTAGTGGTAGGCATCCTGCCACCCCTGGGTGAGGGTGGTAGTAGTGGTAGGCATCCTGCCCACCCTGGCTAAGGGTGGTGGTAGGCATCCTGCCCCCCCTGGGTAAGGGTGGTAGTAGTGGTAGGCATCCAGCCCCCCCTGGCTAAGGGTGGTAGTAGTGGTAGGCATCCTGCCCACCCTGGCTAAGGGTGGTGGTAGGCATCCAGCCCCCCCTGGGTAAGGGTGGTGGTAGGCATCCTGCCCCCCCTGGGTGAGGGTGGTAGTAGTGGTAGGCATCCAGCCCCCCCTGGGTAAGGGTGGTAGTAGTGGTAGGCATCCTGCCCACCCTGGCTAAGGGTGGTGGTAGGCATCCAGCCCCCCCTGGGTGAGGGTGGTAGTAGTGGTAGGCATCCTGCCCCCCCTGAGTAGGGGAGGTGGTGCGCATTCAGGCCCCTGTGTGCATATGTGGCATTGGTGGTGGGCATCCCGCCCCTATGGTGCTGCTGTTGCTGGTGTAAGTATATTCTGCATCCCTCTGTGTGTGTGTGATGTGTCATGTACGTGTTGTATGTGTTTTGTGGTTGGTGTCTGGCTTACCTTCTGCGCCGTACGCGTCCGTGCCTGTTCCGGTAGTAAATGTAGAATATTGGTAGGATCGGGACGAAGGGATTCATGGTTGGTTCGTGTCGTTCGTCCTTCTCGTTGCTTCGCGTCGTCCTCGTCGCTTCGCCTCGTCCTCGTCGCGTTGCGTCGTCCTCGTCGCTGGCGTGTTCGTCTCGGAGCCGTGGATCGTGTTGTGGCGCGAATCGGAGCTTATGTGCGCCTCTCCCGGATGCTTTGACGTGCCGTGCGTAGCGACGGGTTCGGCGCGTACGGAAAGCGCATCGTACTTGTTCGGCCGGACGGAGCTGCATTTTGGCTTCCGTGCGACTCGATTCAGCGTTTCCGGATTCGCCTCGGTCGGGGACCAGGACCTGGTTTGGGTGAGTACGGCTCGGCCGGATTCTTTGCTGTTGTGCGCATCGTACTTACTCGTTCGGTGTGCTGTACGGATCGGTCGGGAAACAGGCTTTCGCATGGCTTTTTTCCCGACCGAATGGTGTTGGGTGCGCCTCCGACCGAGATCGGAATCGGCCCCTTTGTGCCTTTCTTCACACTTCCAGTAAATAACCCTTCTTGAATCTTCTCATCCGTTTCTTCTCTTTTTTATTTCATAATAAAACCCTAAATGTGATTGTGCACGAAAAATATTCCTGGTCATAAAAGTATCCACAGCACTTCAAGAATAACGTGGGTGTTCCGTGCAATGATCTGCACATCCACACCTGCCACTCACGATACAAGTGTGTAGTGAATACTCTTGACAAAAGGCCACAAGTTCAGGCAAAATGATTTTCACACGTTATCTTTGCTGCTTCCCATGGCGGTGGGGTGGTTTTGCTCATTTTCTTTCTTGTGACAGCACTGGGGGCTGATGGGTAGGTGGTAGGGCACACAGCACATCCTTAATTGATGCAAACTTTCTTGTCTTTGTGCATCATTTGTGCTCGAGGAAATCCCGATCGACACCTTTAATGTTGTCAGTATTATTGAAATTCCTAAAATGTATGCCTGGTACATTCAATTACAGGACTATTAAATGAACAGTCGCTCTAAGAAGAGTGTCCCACGAAAGACCTGTAGGGCCAAATTCATGCTAGATTTTCAGTGTTCGCAACATTAGGTTAATTTACACCCGGTGATTGTAAATTGGATTCCTTTACTTAATCGTAGGTATCTAGAAAATCTGGAATGGATCTGGTTCTCCTGGAACTGAGATGGACCTCGGTCCTCTATAGAATACTCCTTCCATCTGAATAACCTTAGAAGTTTTTGTATGCCTTCCATGTCAGATGGATTTAACTGGTGTAATGCCCACTATAGTATGAACCGCTGTTATTAACCAGTTATTATTATTGTTGTTATTATTATTATTATTGTCATCATTGTTATCAATAGTAATGATAATAATAATAATGATAATAATAACAACAATAATAACAATAACAATAATAATACTCCTACTAATAATAATAACGTTAATAATAACAGTAATAATAACAGTAATAACAATGAGGCCGATTCACAGAACTAATCTGAGACAAAATCCTAAACTTACTACTTCTGGTATTTCCAGAAATCACCTATGACTCCGAACTTTACGTCCGCACTCGGGCCGGAATTTCAGCACCCGGAGCGGAATTTACGCACTTGGAGCGGAACTTGTGCGATGACATCAGCACCTTCTTCACACAAAAAATTGAGACTATCTATGACAAAATAGTCCAATTAGGAGAGCATCCTCCATCCATTATGATCCCCAAAGCACCTGGGCAGACAGTTACCCAATTGTTGGGAAACTTTCCCTTAGTGACGCAGGCGGAGGTAGAATCACTGATCCGTTTAGTCAAATCAGGATCACCCCTGGATCACATTCCGGCAAAAACCACCACCTCTCTTGCTTGTCACCTGTCCCCCTCCATTGCACATCTCCTCAATCTCTCTCTCTGAGAGGAGGTCTGGTCCCTCTGGAATGGAAAATAGCTCAGGTTATGCCTATCCGAAAGAACACCAAGGCCCCGCTAACTGAGTTCTCCAATCTCCGTCCTATCTCCCGCCTTCCGTTCCTGGGCAAGCTATTGGAGAAACACATAAACACTCATCTTTCCAACCACGTCGAACGGACGGGTAGTCTTGATCCTTCTCAATCAGGCTTTCGCCCTAAATACAGCACAGAATCAGCCCTACTAGCGGTCACCGATAACATCAGGATGACCCTAGACAGTGGCCACTCCACGATTCTGGTGCTGCTGGATCTATCCGCCGCGTTCGACACGGTTTCCCATAAGATTTTGCTCAGGAGACTAGAGGAGATTGGACTTAGAGATTTGGCTCTCCAGTAGTTGACGAGTTTTCTTTCTTCCCGCTCACAGGCGGTTAACCTTGGTCCGTATCGTTCTGCTGCAACAGAGTTGTCCAAGGGAGTACCACAGGGCTCTTGTCTGAGCCCGACTTTGTTTAACATCTATGTGGCTCCCTTGGCCAATCTGTTAAGGAGTAGCGGGTTTATCCCCGTCTCCTATGCTGACGATACCCAGTTGCTCTTTCCATTTGCAAAATTCACCCCTTCAGTGCAGGCCGCTTTCTCTCTGGGAATGAGAAGTATCTCACAGTGGATGAGGAGTAACTTTCTTCAGTGCAATGTGGGAAAGACGGAGATCATCCTCTTCGGGGAAGCTCAACTACTGTGGACCCCCAATTGGTGGCCCACAGACTTGGGCACCCCCCCGTTCCTAAGACCTGTGTAAAAAACGTAGGTGTCCGCCTGGAGCAGACCTTCACCATGAAGGAGCATGCCGCACAGACAGCAGGCTCTTGTTTTCATGTGTTGGGCCTACTGCGTCGCATCCTTCCCTTGCTCCCCGACTCATCTAGGAAGACGTTAACCCAGGCGCTTATTTTAAGTCGCCTGGATTATTGTAACAGCCTACTGTTGTCTGCTAACGAGGCTGCTCTTAAAAGATTGCAGGTTGTCCAGACACGGCGGCACGTTTGATCCTGAACGCACCGCCTAGGACAGCCTCCCGGCCTCTGCTCTTTCAGCTCCACTGGCTCCCAATACGCGAACGAGTACAGTTTAAAATCTGCTGTACCATACATAAGGCCTTGTCCAATTCTGGCCCTAGCTATCTTGCGGAGAAATTTATCCCCTATACACCTCGGCGGTCTCTCCGCTCAGGATCCAAATCCTTCCTCGAAGTGCCTAGAATTAAACGGTCCAGACAAGGTGGGAAGGCTCTTTCTTATCTAGGCCCCTGTTACTGGAATAAGCTTCCTGTGCAACTCAGACAGTGCACGGAACATTCCCATTTCAGGAAACAGCCCAAGACCTTCCTCTTCCGCCTCTGATTTCTAGCAGATAGCCTTTTTCACAGGTGGCCCGTCCCGAGCGCAGAGATACCCCTTCGGGGGTCGATTCTGGCGCTTTATAAATAAATAAATAAATAAATAAATAAAACTCCTGCACTTGTGCCGGAATCTCCGCTTCCGGGCCGGAATGCCCACATTCTGGCCGGTTGAGCATTTTCCTCAATGCTAATCACCTGCCCAAGTGCCTACCATCCCCCACCATGCATCAGATGAAGTCAATTAACACCAGAATGTGGGTATTCCGGCCTGGAAGCAGACATTCTGGCCCGAGTGCGGAAATTCAGGCACAAGTGCGGGATTTCCGCTCCTGGTGCGGAAATTCCGCTCCGGATGCGGAAATTCCGGCCCGAGTGCGGACGTAAAGTTAGGAGTCGTAAGTGATTTCTGTGAATACCAAAAATCGTAAATGCCTTCTGTGAATACCAGAAGTAGTAAGTTTAGGATTTTGTCTCAGATTAGTTCTGTGAATCGCCCCCAATAATAATATTAATATTAATAATAATAATAATGTTTATAGATTGTTAGCCTTTTGCAAAATTTTACATAAATTGTTCAAAGTGGTTAAAAATCATGAAAGTACATTATCTACAATCGGACGGCATCAATAATTGTAAAATTGTAGCACTATCATTGATACTCTTAAAATGATTACTAATTAAAGTACATGGATATATCAAGTGAGAAAAAAGATTGTATCCATTACGTCAACCTGGCCACTGCGAGTAAATGTGGAGTTGAGAATAGTAATTATATACTTAACTAAGAGATACAATGGATGTTATATTTCTTATCACATCATACAAGTGTAATTTGTAGAATAGAACTCTTATTCCTTGACAATATAGCAATAAGTGTAAAAGAGTATTTAGATTTCTACAGCAGGAATGCCACATGCATTTATGTTTTGGGATTTGGTCCAGGTAGTTCCAGAGCTGGAATATGACCCAATTTGTTTTCGGCTTAAGCGTCCCATTCTAGACTGTGTCTCTGAAATGTAATATGTACCAGTGAGAAAATAATCATTACATAATAAACGATAAGTACTGTATACAGCATGGTGGAAAGATGCATTAGATCAGTTCTGTGCATTAAAGAATCAACAATGATATCTATATTGCCTCCTATCTTACAGATTTTCATTGGCCTTCAGCCTATTAGGGCCCTCACCTTGAAGAGTTGGGAGCCCCCTGGAGACTTGGGGCCCTCATGCACAGCAGGGGCTGCATGGGTTTACGTTATGCTCCTGGATCTAGTCCTAAATGGTTAAACTATTAGGTAGAAATTGTATTAAAAAGTGAAAAGAGGTCCTAAATTGCTTTAGAGGCTTGGTTAATTATCCAGTCACCGACTGTACTATATGGAAAGTGAGTAAATCTTCAATAAAAACAAATTATGATCTTTAGTCTATTTGTAGACAGACCAGCGTCACTCCAATCTGATTACATCGAGTGGAGATAGTAGAGGATACCAAACATGGCCATATGTTTGTGTTTTTGCTTCACTGTACCCTCGTTATTGATCTCCAGTGAGGATTAAGGCCCATATTATTCTGCTAAGTGCTCGTATACTTCTGAAAAAAGGATCACGTTTACATTTTCCACTTTCAGCTACACTTCTGAGACGATTGCAGTCTGGATTTTCAGTGCTACTGATGTTTAAATTGAATTTCTATTTTGTTATATTTTTATTTAATTTTAGTTTGTAGACATTACAGTCTGTAGGAAAGTGCACTTTTTGTATGGTCACTTCCCCCTCATTTTTGGTTCCAAAAGCTGATAGTTATGACTCTGATAGCGCACTGGAGTCTGCTTCCCTGACCCCAGCACCTGTGGTCTCTCCCAAAACTGTTATGTACGTCTTGGTAATCCCAAATTGGCAAAGACTTTTCCCCCTTATATGTCCCTAGTATATGATAGCAGGGGTACCTGGGTGTAGGTGGCAAAGGGGTCCCCACGGTTGCAGCACAGTTTTGTGCTATCGTGAGTGATAGCAAACAACTGACTGCAGGCCTGCCATTGCATACTGCAGGAGCAGTTCAAACGTCTCTAACTTGACTGTGCCCTCACCATGTGTGGCACAGTCAATACACTATATTTAATATATGTCAGGCACCCCTAAGGAAGGCCTCCTCAGCTCAGGAGGCAGGGTGCAGTATATTAAAGGTGAGGACATATAGTGCAAGCCTATATGTCCCTATAGTGGGGTTCCCTATTGGAAACTACTATAAGTGTTAGCAGTCCATAGGATAATATGGGCTGCCACACGGGCATTCTCGAGGTTGGCAGCTCCATTATGATACCACTGAAATATGTCATGTTTGGTATCAAACAACGTGCCTTCTCACCCCTGACATGAATCTCTTGTCCTGGATGATGTGGCATGCACCCAGGTGGCTACCTTAGAGGTCGCCCGCCTGGTTGATCCAGCTTCTCTGTGCTCTACCTGACAAGTCCATGTTTCCTGTACCTGCTGCCACCAAGACAAGATTCTGACCTCCTGCCAGCAATGTGATCACTCCCAGGAGTCAGGAACAAGACTTGGGCAGGAAGGAGGTCACACCTCCCTCCTCCCAAGCAGGCTAGTGAAATGGCACATCGAGGTGGTGTGCCTCAAAGGCTGCAACGCCTCTGATATGCATCAGGGATGACTCCCAGTGGTGGAAACAGCCCCTCCCCCTGCCCCGGGTATGATTGCACCAGGGCAGTCAGGAAATGAGCTATGCCAGGAGGTGTACACCCCCAGAAGGTTAAGCCACACCTCCAGTGTGAGTACCCAGGTCTGAACTCTAAAATGTGATTTCTGCCATGTTTAAGAGTGGCAGAATAGAGGGTTCTGCGTCAAAAAGATTACCCAAAACCCCGCATGTGGTCGCCTCAGGGGCAGCCTAGCTGCAGGGAGAAGCTGCCCATTGGCTACTAGCTGCCACACCCCTAACTCCCCTAAATGTAGGATTTAGGGGATCCCCCTGACACCAGAACCTCAGTTCTGAACAACTTTCATCAAGGAAGGACCAAGAGGAGGCCTGACAACAGAACTTTGCCCACAGCACCAAACCAAGCAAGGGATACTTTGCCCCTGGGGCAACAGACTTGGAACTGAGTGATCGAGTTTGCTCCTTGGCTGAATCTCAGCATTTCCTGGTATAGGGACCCCTGTGGAATCCAGAAGCACCCTCAGACTCCCATGGACCAGTGGCACTAATCCCCTGCAAACTGCAGGTACAAACAGTCACCTGATCTGCAGAATCGCTGGCCATCGTGCCCTCCATGGGACCGCCCAAATCCAGATGGTACAGTGCATTGTGGGAGTTGTAGTCTTGCCTGCCACGAAATTTCAGGTCGCTATGTCACTCCCCTGGACCCCATGAAGTACCAGTACCTTTTTGCAGGGCTTATCACTGCCAAGGCTTGTTGGACGCAAACCCGGCAACTAACTCCTACACTCAACACTGCATCTACAGGGAACACCATGCAACCTTCATCTGACGTCAGCAATTGTGCATATGTTATGTTCTCTTTTCTTGCAGCACCGTGCAAGCAGTAAAACTGTCAACCCTGCAGTTTCCGTTCAGCACCATGACAGCCAGGACAACTCTGCACCTGGAATCAATGGGTTAGGTAAAATTGAACTGACATTCATGGCCTGGACCAGGGGTCCACATGACTTTAACCCTGTAAGGGTTCCACAGAAGTCAACCTGCAAGTGACCGATTGTCACTAGTGGTTTTTCCAATTGACCGCAATGTTATATTTCAAATGTATTATTTTGTTCTGATTTAATATTGATTCTAAAATCTATAACTCCAGTTATATATACATGATATTCCTTTCATCTTGGTGTCTAAATTAAAATTAAAATACACTTTATTTTTATAAAATGGTGACGGATTTCTATAGAGTCGTGTCAATTACTTATCATCCATGTTGGTACTCTCAAGTGCTTAACATGTTCCTCTAGTAAAGCCTAACTGCTCCTTGCCACACTACCAGGACTGGATTTATTAGTGTGAATCCAAGGACCATCTTTGGGGTATTGTGATAGTATTACATGGTGAGGTCTAACCCCCTCACCCCATAATACTTCTCTTTCCTACACAGTTCATATAACCCCAGAACATGGTAATAATAATTATACAAAAGTCAAAATAAATTGAGCATTTCTCTAGGATGTTGCAATTGTTTCAAGGTTCCCTCTGAAATATGGATTTCATCGTCATAATGACAGCCCCCAAACCACTCTGCAAGCTTTTAACATTGTCTGGCCAACTAGAATTATGTGGCATTGATGACCAAATTATGTGGCAACGTTTTCTTAATTATGTGGCAAAAAAATGCAAATTATGGAGCACATTCTGTGGTACTAATATTTTCACCAATGTTACCTAGACGCGCTTTTTTTGCCTCTGTAAATTTTGCAAATTATGCAGGAAATTATCTGGCAAATGCAGTAAATCCAGAATTATTTGGTTAACACTGCAGCCACAGAATGACTCTTACCATTGTCCATTAATTTATAAACGATGTATTCATGAATCATAAACCTAAATATTCATAATGCAACCAGTGCCCATTGCTAGCTGCAAGTTAAAGAAGATATTTTTTCAAGATAACTATCCCAAAATAAACATGTAACATATAAAATGCTTAATGGGTAACATGTAATATGGTCCTATATTGCCAAAACAGGGTTCTGGTGACATTTGCAAACCACTACACCTTCACACTCATGGTTTATGATGTCAAAAGTATCCCTCAATGGCAATATTGCTCCATATTACAAGGTTACCCATTGTCAAATACATTTATCAAAAATGAAAAATCAGTTAATGTATCTTGATATGTTAAAATAGTGCCTCACTATGTTTTGGGAAGAATATATGTGGGGAGGGAAGGGCAAGGTGTTGGAGGATTTATTTGATGGGCAGAGCAGTATTTGTGTCATCAGATATCTAGGACAGCTTTTTTTGGTGGTTAGTCTCTTGAAACATTTACAGAGCCCACTTCTTCTCACCAGGGATGGCCGCCAGGTGAGGTTGCAGAAGTGTTTGTGGCCTCAGATCTGGCTTGCAGGAGCCCCTGTCAACAAGTCATTGTACCTATAAAAAGTATTGTGCTGTACATAGTAACTGCAATGACGAAGAAGGCTGCACTCTTCATCAAAGCAGATCAGGAGCCGTATTATAGAAGTGCCCTAGGGGCACAACGGGAGCTTGGGCCCGCTTTGCGCGCCCCGGGACACTTTGGTATTACAGAAAGCCCGCCTGCAAGGGGATCTCTAATCCCCTTTAAAAGTGCAGGCAGGTGCCGCCTGCACTGTGAGAACACAGGGCGGCTTCAAAGCAGCCGCTCTGTTTTTCACAGGAATGCGCTTCCCCCAGGGCAGCACCAGTTTGTGGCTGTCCCCAGGGCAGCGCATTCACCCTAATATGGTGCATTTTCCCAGATTGCACCGGGCGCACCTTTTATAAGGTGCACCCCGCTCAATCAAGGAAAATGTGCCATATGTATAATATGGCCCCTGGTGTTTGTTCTAGTAGAGTTCTGAAAATCCTGGACATGGGTTTTCTTTGAGTTGTGCTTTTGTTATGTATTTGTTTTTTATTTATAAGCAATCAGATGACAGTTGAAAGTAAAAAAAATCACAAATGTTCATAAAGTTTGAATAATACTAAATTAAATTCTTCCTAACTCAAATTGCTGTTGTTCTACACCTAAAACATCAAGCACTTTATTCTTAAAAACATACTGCATCAAGGAGAATACACAAGTAATGAGATCCAGATTCACTTGTTTTACATACTAGGGTTTTGAGGGCTTTACATCCCACAACTACCAAACAATGTAGGTGATGTCATCCTTACAGTTTACCTTCAGACCTAAAGTATGAGCTAGTCCATAGCCCAACCCATGGCCAATACTAAGAGAGATGTGTGTTGAGATTTTCATGTGCTATGTCAGTACAGGGTCCCCAAAATCTACCTCAGCTAGTCCTTCTGGTAAAATGTATTTTACTTTGCATTACTGTCTCAGCTCAGAAAGAAATTCCTCTGCAAGTGTACTTAAGCACTGAAGTAAGCGAGAGAAGTTCCTCTACCTCCTGAGCAGAAAGACTACTTTTTCACCATCTGTTACAGGTTTCATAAACACAGTATTTTGTTTTGTGTGTTCTCCCATTCGAAACGAGATTCTGCCTTGCAGTTTGGGATGAAAAACAGGATGTTCCAGTAAGAGCAGGACTAAGTATGATTTACTTGTGACTAGGCCTTGTCTCCAGTGTCACAGCAGTTAACAAAAATGAACTGGACGTGTGATTACCAGTAGTTGAGAATTTTTAAAGGTTCCATTCATCATATTTGTGTTTCAGTGTGGCCCTCCTAACTGTCAAAGATATACGTTGAAGTGATTCTTGACCCAAAGGACTGAGGCCTCACCCTAATGATGACGCCCGACAAGGCAGAAATCAGTCTGGTGTTGTTTGTGCTCTTTCTAAAAGGGACCTGGCCTCATAGTGTGTGCTGAACTGTTCTTAATGGAGCAGAACCAATACATATTTGTCTATGAGTGGTCTTTGTCGGTGGTGGCACTTTTCATTAAAATTTTGAAGAAGCTGGTTTAGGGCTAGAACAGCTGATATGCCCACTTAGATTACATTCTTAAAAGTCTTCTGCTTTCATGTGCCATTTCTGTCCTCATGCTATTGATCTGATAGTTCAAAGTACAAGTCAATCATGGAATCATACTTGAGGTTGTGAAGCCTTGAGACGACTGTCATTGTAACTACAAGGCAGAAGTGCCAGAAATCAATCAGACAATGAGTAGCAGAAATTAGTTGAAAGGGATTTACTGTAAGAAGATAACAAGCAGCATCCCTGTATGGTCCTCTTGCCAGCTCGCCATGCAACAGTTCTCCTGTCCAGCTTGCCCACAGTCCACTACCCTCTGCTGCATGTCTACCTGCTGCCCTCTGTTTGCGCCTCCTCTGCTCATTTCTTGCTTTGTTTTGCCTTTTCTGTTCATTTTTCTGTCCTCTGTTTTGCCTTTCCTACTCCTTTTTCTGCCCTAGGTTTTGCCTTTTCTGCTTATTTTCTTGCCCTGTCTTGCCCTCTTCTGCTCTGTTTTGCCTTTCCTGCATGCTCTTCTGCCCTTTGTTTTACCTTTTACACTTGTTTTTCTGCCCTTTGTTTTGCCTTTTTGCAAATTTTCTGCCCTCTGTTTTGCCTTTTTCAGCTTGTTTCTTTCCTGTTCCAGCTGTTTCCTTCCTCCTGCCGTTTCCCTCCTCCCACTGATGGAGCAAGGACTCGTAAAGAAAGAGACTTGCTCGAAAGTAATCCTCTCGTTTAACTTGCGAACGAATTACTAACCGTGTCTTGTAGATAATAACACGCACCACAGAAAATCGTGGGTTAGCGAAGCTTGCTTATGTGTATACTAATGTAAATAACAATGAAAACGGAGTAATACAGCTTTAAACGGGGAAATCTTTACCGCGCATGCGTCAACTGCATCTACGCAATATGACGAAGTAACGCTTGGAGGGAAATTCTAGCGCATGTGCAGAAGGCATTAAAATGGAGTCTTGAAGACTCACGTGCATGGCATCTGCTTAGCCGAAATGAAAACAAGCTATTTTACTAATGCTAATACGGGGAAAGTATTAATAAGTAAAGAGGGTTAGAGTATAAATGGGTGGTATACAGTGAGACCATTTATTTGTGAAAGTAACATTTGTCTTTTTGACTTTATTATTAGCGCGCATTTGGGACTCTCATGAATGGCCAAAGTAAGCTGAGTCACATGATTTGTGTGCAGGCCCACAAGAAAGTTAACCCGGAAGGATGACCGAGGATTTGAAAGTCGTCCAAGGACAAGAATGATGTGCCCTGAGAACAGAGGGTGAAGAGTTCAGCCAAGAAGACTCTTATTCATGATTTTGAAATAAATGTTGCTAATAAAGTTTGGATATGTATGGGAACGAAAGAAATGAATAAAGTTTAAGGGGATGGTTTTACAAACAATGGATTGATAGAATAAAAGGAATATGTAAGCATGGTGTGATGATCATCCCCCTTGCCTGACCACTTAGATTTCATATTTTTACGATATTGAAACTTTAGTGGGTGGTACATGATGAACAAAAGGTATAATTGAGGTAGCTTTAGTTAGTTAGAGAGTTCGTGTTGCTGAAATGCTGACGCAGGGAGGGATGCTGTGAGATGCTGATGAAGAAGCCGAATGCAGAACCTTCTATCCTAAATTAATTGGGTTAGATAAGAAGATCGCGGAAGAAACTCGAGGAGGAAGAGAGTGTCAAAGAGGGGTGCGACGCAGTCGTCGGTATTTAGAGAGGTCAAGTATCCTGTCCTGTTTCCTATCCTGAAGTCTTTGTCTCCTGATCTATCTCAGGGGACCCTCACCAGCCCTTTGGCCAGGGGGTTGGTCTTCACACCATCCTTGGTAATTATTATTTCTTGTCCGTTTGTAGATGTTCTTTTCTCTCTATCCTCTTTTTTTCTGAGCATAGTTATTGCATGAGTCTGAAGTATTTTCTTGTTTTAATGATTATTCAATTGAATTTACACTCTTATGAATGAGGGTGTTTGTGCTGAAACTTTGAGATGGTTCACATTCATTTAATTTAGATAAAGATTTTAAAACTTTCCGAGTCTGTGGTTATTTACTTTAATTAAAGAACAGTTAAGAGTTATGTTCATTATCACCATCAATTAGTTCAACTAATGGTCCATCGACCAGAGGAAAGAACTTTTGATCAGTGAAAGGTTAGTTAGGAATAAGAAATAACTAATCCTGAAATATGAAAATTATAAACTAAACCCCAGCGGTCTACTCAATACAGAAGTGTGTTGTGTTTATGGGCCCAGGTGAGTATATGGTAGCGGAGTATCTGTTGTTAGTATACCGCTGGATCAGTTTTCTGGTAGCAGAGTTATGGTTATTATTGACTAGTTTGGTGATAAGTATAGATTATTGATTATTGATTTATGTTTTAACAAAAGACTTAGCGTCTTTGTTTTATGTTGTCCAGAATTCCCGGAAAATGAATAGCGGGTGGTGACAGAAGCCATACTGCAGTGAGGTTACTCATCTGTTGGAATAACACTGAGAAGCTAGGTAGGGCTGGCAGTGTTAAACTAGGGACTATTTCGTATAAAAGTAGAGAGCGAATGATAGCAAAAGGGGTTTGCTGGTGAAACTTTGGTCTCATTTCCCAATACGGGTGACACTGGAGGAGTAGCAGGTTCTCTGAAGCTTGAGTGAAGGGTAACCAGAGGTTTTTACTCGCAGTAGAAGAGGAGCAATTCTGAGACTCCAGAATAAGTCAAAAAATTCTATCCTTTTATTTAGTGGAACAGACAGAGTAACGAATGTTTTTATGTTGTTAATAACAAAGAATTTAATGAAAAGTATTAAGAAATAAGTTTCTGTATTACCTTGTGAAGGGAGGGTCAGTCGCCGAAGTTATACTGACGTCACAGTGAGCCGCGCTGGGATTGGTAGAAACAGCGGGCATGTGACAAAAGCAGCCTTGTAAAGGAGGGGTCAGTAGTAAGGAGCAGAACTGACGTCACAAAAGGTTGCGCTGGAATTGGTCAGACCACGAGCGTGAGCCTGAGTTTGATTGGATAATTAGTTAAGAAGCCACGCTAGGATTGGTAGAAAGAGAAATTGTATGCAGGATTCTGATTTGACTGCCAGTGTGAGACGCGCAGATAGAAGATTTCAAGGGTTTGCAGAATATAATTTTATATATCGTTCATCTAGGATGTATGGATAAAAGAGAAAATTGTCATTTATAAAGAAAATTAAGGATTTCTTTAAGAAAGATAAGCCTGTGTTGACGAGGGAGGGAATTCTTATTTTGCCACCGAAGACACCAGCTTCTTTTATGATGATGGAAAGAGGATATCATACTTGCGTGTGGTTGGAAAATTGGATAGATTATACGAAAGGTGATGGAGTGCTAGCGTTTCCTGAAAATGGTACGTTTAACGGGAGAATTCTTCAGAATATGAGAATGAGAATGAATGATTTAGAACCAAGACCTAGGTTAACTCAATACGAGGCTTTAGAAGAATGGGAGACTGAGTCATATGAACGCGAGAAATGCAGAAGTGGGAGATATAGAGGATTTTTCCCCAGATACTTGCAGGAGTCACGTGAAGGGCAGATGAAACAATGGAGGAGAGCTATGGTATCAGAAGGTTTATATCCAGTGTTAATGGCTGAGGAACAGTCTGGAGGAAAGTGTAAAGAGAAAACGAAACACATGAATACAACAGGATATGGTGAATCAGATGATGAGTTATTAGAGGATATTTTAATTAAAAATCCACCACCGTATCAAGAAGCAACTAGTAAGGTTACCCCAAGTGCACCAGTGATAGGAATGCCTTTAACCCCACAAATTTTACATGATACGTCATTCAATAGGGTGTTGCAGGATAATGAGAGGGATGTTTTAAATAAAACTAGAGAAGAATTAGTTCAGAAAATAAGCCAATTAAATTTGAATGCTGAAGCTTTGACAGTATCCGTGACCATTGGTCCGGTAATCCCATTGTATGGAGATAAAAAGACTTGCCAGAAACCACAAACTGTAACAATTCCGTTGAATAGTCCCAGAAAAGAAGTAATAATTACAGATGATCAGGTCAGTGAAAGTGAATCAGTTATTTCATTAATGGATCTCCCGAATGTAGAGCCTTTAACTGAAACTCCAAAAGAGTTACGCCTACAAATTTGAGAGAGAAGAGATCTTTGGTTCCTATAGGAACTGGAGGTGCAACAGTAGTTACCCCTGAAGATATAGAAAGATGGGCACAGGAAATAGATAATCGAAACCCACCACCAAAGATTCTAGATATCAGCAGATTGAAAGTGGAATTGGAAGAAATGATAGTGGGAAGTGTGAGCATTGAACGTTTATAATGATGAAGAGTTATTATTCCTATGTAAGAGTATAACCAGGAGAACAAGAGTATTTCCTGAGAAATTAGCAGAAGTCGCTTCAGAGATTGGAATAGATATAGGGAAATCGAAGTTGTTACAGAAACCATATCGAGTGGATTTTACTGACAAGGATTTAGAAAATGTAAATGCTTCTGGTAAGAGACTACAGATAAAGAAATTGATGAATATTTTGCGAAAATGGGGAGACATTGATAAATGGAGAATTAGATGGATAAGAAAGGAAGAGGAAGTCCAAGCGAGAGAAGCATCATCTGCATTTCCAGTAAGGGAAACAGAAAAGGCTGAGAAATTGTGTCCAATGAGAGAGGTTCCCGGAGGTGGATATGTTCATGTTCCTTGGAGCAGACAAGATATTTTATCATTTACAAATGACTTTCCAAGATTGAGAGAAAAAACAGTGGAATGGTATAAACAGGTGGAAAGATTTGTGAAAGTTTCAAAGGTTTTATTGAAAGATTTTGGTGGTTTATTTGACATTGTGGTACCTGCTGATTTATGGACAGAGTGTAAGATTACAATTGTTTGGCCAAGTGAAGAGTATGCTAGAGACTCGAAGACAGGAGCACCCTCAGAGGAGGTGATAAAGAAATATCACCAAGTGATTACATTCTTGAAAGGTAAAATTCCTCCTAAAGAAACAGATTGGGTAAAGATAGATAGGACAACTCAAGAACCAAATGAGTCTGTACATGCTTATTATGAAAGGTTACTGCAGGTGTTTAAGCAGTATAGTGGCTTTGAGAATATTGGTGAAAAGGATATGGGACATTTTGTGTATCGGTTTGTATATGGTTTGAAACCGGAGATTAGTCAAATGATTCAGCAGCACATGTTGTGTTGGCAGAGTAAAACAGTGGATGAAATTTTAAAGTATGCAAAATATTGCGGAGACGACATTGAGGCGAGGTGTAGAAAATTAAAGGAGAAAATGATGTGGGCACAGGTAAAATTGGCAGAGCAGCAGGAGAATAAAACAAATACTCAGACTGATAATCAAGTGAAAGAGCAGAGTCAGAATGATCAAGTGGCGAATGGTAGTAAATTTAGAGGACGAATGAAGGACGAATGAGGACGAGAAGAAGCGAAGAAGAAGTTTCCTTGTCATGCGTGCGGAAAGCTTGGACATTGGAAGAACGAGTGTAAGAGTATTCAGAATAATAATGGGCCGAATCAAAATTTAATTCCACAGATGCAGAATGAAGTACTTATGAATCAGCAGCAGCATGTAGTTACTCCACAATATCAGGTGCCACCAGCTCCTATGCCAAACTTTATGAACCACCAAAAGTTCAGTACGAACACCGGATTTCAAGGAGAAAGTGGTAAGAATAATAGAACAGTTACACAATATTTTTTGCAGAATAATGAGGAAAATTCGGACTTCGTGCAATGACGGTGCCTGAGGGGGGAGGAAGAGGAGTGCGTGCTTGGCGCATCCTTGCCAGGTAGATCAGTCAGGGTCATTTCTTGATGGGAAAGTGGAAGGTAAAGACATCACTTTTCTATTGGATACTGGTGCTACCCGGTCTACTGTGAGAGCAGCAGACATCCCAAACCTACCCCTCTCGGGATAGTCCATCCAAGTTGTAGGAGTGTCAAATCAACAGATTAGAACCCCAATCACAAAACCGATGGAGGTGCATATCGGAAACTTTAAAGAAATACATCGGTTTGTAGTTTGCGATTCCAGTCCCGTAAATCTGTGGGAAGAGATCTATTGTGCAAGATAAATTGCACGATCTATTGTACACCAGATGGCGTCGCTTTCCAGACCCCTGAAGAAGATGTTCTATACAAAATGATGCTAGTTAAGCAAGGAACAGAAGTAGATGAGATGTTTTCATTAATGACTGAAAATGAATTGCCGGAAGAGTTGAGAGCCACAGTCAATCCAGAAGTGTGGGATTTTACAGGAAAAGATATTGGGCTGATGTCAAATGTAGACCCAGTTAAAGTGACAGTGAAGGAAGGTGCAGTTTATCCAAACACACGACAGTACAAGATGAGTCCAGAAGTGAAAGCAGGAATTATTCCAGAAATCGATCGAATGGTTAAACAAGGCATTTTAAAGGAAATAATGGGTAGTCCTTGTAATTCGCCAATAATAGGACTGAAAAAGCCTAGTGGAAAATACAGGATCGTGCAGGATTTGAGAAAGAGTAATAAAATTGCAGTGCCATGTTGCTCAATAGTGCCAAATCCAGCAGTGGTCCTTTATCAGATACCTTGGAATGCAGGCTGGTTTACAGTAATTGATTTGTACCAAGCATTCTTTTCTATTCCTTTGCACCCAGACAGCCAGTATCTTTTCGCCTTTAAGTTTGAGGATCGTATCTTCGCATGGTGCCGAGTTCTTCAAGGGTACACAGAGAGTCCCTCAATTTTTAACCAAATCCTGAAAAAGTGTTTAGAGTCATTAGTTATGCCTGGAAAATCAGTTCTGGTTCAGTACATTGATGACCTACTGGTGGCATCGAAAACACGAGAAGATTGTGTCACAGACACAATTGCATTAATGAACCATTTGGCTGAAGGAGGACACAAGGTGTCTCCAGAAAAATTACAACTCTGTCAACAAGAAGTTAAGTATTTAGGGCATAAAATAGAAAGAGGAGTTAGAAAAGTGACACCGGACAGAATAAAAATAATCAAAGAGATGCAACTACCTCAGACACAAAGAGAGATGAGAATGTTCCTGGGAGTGGTTGGGTACTGTAGGCAGTGGATTAACAGTTTTTCCATGCTAGCAAAACCATTGATACAATTGACCCGGAAAAGAGCAAAAGATCCAATTGATTGGAATGATGAATGTTTGGAAGCCTTTGTGAAATTGCGGAATTGTTTGTGTGAGGCTCCTGTCTTAGGCATGCCTGATTATTCAAAAGAATTTGCGTTGTTTTGCTGTGAGAGAGAAAATTGTGCACTTTCAGTCCTAACACAGAGACATGGACTGAGCCGACATCCAGTGGCGTATTTTTCTGCCACATTGGATCCAGTGGCTTCAGCCTTACCTGGCTGCTTAAAAGCAGTAGCTGCTACTTGTATGAGTCTGGAGCAAAGTGAGTCAATAGTGATGGGACATAAAGGTTTACGTTCCACACTCAGTTGAAATTCTTCTGACAAGAACAAGATCTCAACATCTCACACCTAGTCGGCTGACTAAGTATGAAAGAGTGATTTTGGGAGCAGAAAATGTGACAGTGATAAGATGTACGATCATGAACCCTGCCACACTACTGCCAGATCCATGCAATGAGGAAGTAAGAGATGAAATTGATCATGATTGTTTGGATGTGACTGAATTGTGTACTAAGCCCCGTCCTGACATTAAAGAAACACCATTAAAAGAAGATGATCATGAATTATTTGTGGATGGGTCTTGTCTAAGAAATGAAGAAGGAGGATTAAGTGCTGCTTATGCTGTGTGTAAAATATCGGGGGTAATTGAAGCATCCTGTTTACTGGGAGTCAAATCTGCACAAGTAGCCGAATTGGTGGCCTTAACAAAGGCATGCAAAAATGGGAAAAATTGGAGAATAACCATATTTACGGACAGTCAATATGGTTTCGGGGTTGTACATGATTTTGGCCAACTCTGGATGCAGAGGGGATTTCTGACTTCTTCAGGATCTCCTATTAGAAACAGTAAAAATGTGAAAGATCTGCTGTAAGCATTACAATTGCCAAAAGAAGTTGCAGTTGTTAAATGCGCTGCACATCAGTCAGGAAATGACTATGTGGCAGCTGGCAATAGATATGCTGACCAAATTGCTCGATACTGTGCGAGAAATACAATGGCAATAAACAGAAAAATTGAAACGGGTGAAACCAGCTGCCAACTTATGTTTTTCTCAATTCCAGAAACATGGGATGAGATTAGACAGTTGCAGGAAGAAGCTGAGGAAAAGGAAAAAGAAATTTGGATAAAATCAGCTTGTACAAAAAGGTCGGAAGATGAAGTATGGGTGTATTTAGATGGAAGACTAGTCATGCCAGATTGTTTGCTCTCTAAAATGGCAAGAGTATATCATGGAGCAACACACATAGGGAGAGATTCAATGATCAGATTATTCAGTTGGTACAATCCAAAGTTCAGGGTAGTCGCAGAGAGCCTTTGCCAAAGATGCTTAACCTGTCATCAGCAAAATCCAGGTAGGAAGACAGTGGTTAGCTGGGGAAAGATTGGAAAGGCAGAAGGACCCTTTACCAGGTTGCAGTTAGATTTCATTGAGTTGCCTCCTTGTAATGGACTAAAGTATGTACTTGTCATAGTGTGCCTGTTCTCAAGATGGTTGGAGGCATACCCCACCAGAAGAAATGACAGTCTTACAGTTGCTAAACTATTGTTGAGGGAGTTGATTCCTCGTTTTGGTTTTCCAGTCACTTTGGAATCAGATAGAGGACCTCATTTTAATAATGAGATAATTCGATTAATCTGTGCTGCATTTAACATTGAACAAAAACTGCACTGTGCTTATCGTCCAGAGGCTTCTGGAATAGTTGAACAGCTAAATGGCACAATCAAGTCAAGATTAGGGAAAGTGTGTGCATCCACAATGCTGAAATGGCCAGATGCATTACCTCTTGTACTGATGGGTCTCAGAAGTATTCCTGACAGAAAGACAGGAATAAGTCCACATGAGGTTCTCATCATGGGAAGGGCAATGAGACAAGCATTTATTCCTGGAAATAAATTAATGACTATAACTGATGATCTGGTATTGGACTATTGCAAAGGATTGGCTGAAATGGTGCGTTCTGTCTCTCACCAGGTTGGAGAAGACGCAGTTGAAAGACAGCCAGACCAAGCACATGATTTGAATCCTGGAGATTGGGTGCTAGTGAAGAAACACGCAAGGAAGTCGTGTCTAGCACCAAGCTGGGATAAACCGCGTCAAGTCATACTAGTCACTACCACAGCAGTGAAGTGTGCAAGTTTGCCCAACTGGATTCATGCTAGTCATACCAGAATAGTTCCGAGCCCATCAGAACAACAAGAGCAACCACTGACTGAACAGGCTGAAACGTCAGAAGTTAAAAACTGTGAAATTGAAGAATCTAGAGTGATAGATTCTGAAAGACAACTATATGACGAACAGCCAAGTACAAGTACAAGTCAGGAAGAGTGGATACCAGTAATTGAAATATCTGATGATGCTGTTGAAACAAGAAGAATAACAAAACTGAAAAGCCAGGAAGGTAGACAGGAAATGACAGGGGAAGAAGAACACACTCAGGTAGAAATAAATAAAGACATTCAGAAACCTGAGGAGGGAGAGGCAGAATTAGAAGAACAAGTTCAGGCAGAAGAAGAAGGACAAATTATAATAAGACCTGAACAGGTGCAAGAAGAGGAAAGTCTAAACACAGAAAATAGAGAACAAGGACAGATTGTGCCTAGATTAAGTGAAAATAAAAGAACTCTAGAAGGAGATAGGGAAGTTGAAAGTGCAGTTCAGGTCAAAAAGTTAGAAAAGGAGACAATTGGCCAGAAGGAGTGAAGAAATTAAGGTATTATTTGAGAAAATCAGAAAAGAAACCAGAACAAGTAAACGAAGTTACGAGTCAAACGCAATCTAAACAAACCTTAGTAAAATTTACACGAAGAAGCCCAAGAGTGAGAAATTTAAATAGAAAATACAAGGCCCCTGAGTGGACCTACGTTATACTCGAAGAATTTGAAAACTTAGATTTAAGTGAAGAAACAGAAAGGGTTCATGCTGCACAGATTGATGAAAGCAAATTGAGACCTCCTTAAAATAAAAAAAATTAAAAAAATTAAACAGACAAAGAAAGAAAAGAGAGAAGAAAAATTCTCAAGTTGAAATGGCAGAAGTTGAAGTCACAGAAAGACCAAAACGAGGTTTTAAAAGAAAATGTTTTAGATTTTGTTTTTGTAGTATTTTACTGGTAGTATTATTATGGTTATTCCTAACAGTAGGAGTACCTTTACTAATGGAACCAAGTGATAAGAATAATACAATTACTAATGAAAAGGTAGATAGAATAAAGGGAACTAAAATAGAAATAGGGGTAGAAGATGAGGCAAATTATCATAATGAATCAGACTATAATACGTTTTCAAATGTATTTTACAAAATTCTTATTTCAGTACGTTAATACAATGGAGATTAGTCATTGTTATGTTTGTATGAAGTTACCTTCATCAGTGTCAGAGGGGGTGACGTATCATCATATATCTTTAACATATGGTGTTTCAT
Organism: Calotriton arnoldi; assembly: GCA_963921515.1. Lineage (NCBI taxonomy): Eukaryota > Metazoa > Chordata > Amphibia > Caudata > Salamandridae > Calotriton > Calotriton arnoldi. The sequence continues at coordinate 1,086,623 of CAWUFW010005419.1, forward strand.
GTAGTGTTTTATCAAGTTTATTTTATGCAACAGGGAGACTTCAGTATTTGTATTCAACTCTAGACATAGTATTTTCAGAATTACCTATTAGAAAGAATATGAATCCAGTAGCTAGTAGTAGGAATGCACAATTTATGGGTGAATTCTTTTTAACAATGGGTTCAATAGATATAGCTCAGGCACACAAAAATAACTTGACTTGTACATTACTCGAAGAAGAAAAAGAGTTTTTGAATTTAGTAGAAGAAAGGAGACAGGATTTGATAAAGAAAGCTGTTGAACAGAAAACCCATGTACCTCCATGGGCTGAGAAAGAAGAAATTTATGCAAAGGGTGAAGCTCATGCTGCGATGTCCCTGGATTTTGTGAAAAAGGGAAAATTCTGCCTCCGTAGATTAAAGACAGATTACAATAATAACTACATTGGTTCCAGTGAGTGTGAACACAACTTCCTAATTTTAGGAGGGTGGGGACTAAAAGGGGGACGGATCCTGTATTTCCAGGAGTGTATTATGTCTGTGGGAACAATGCCTATTATAGGTTACCTGCAAGATGGTACGGGAGCTGTTATTTTGGAATAGTTTTCCCGAAAATATACCATGTGGACAGAATCAATGGAATCAATGGAAAATCTAATGAACTAACACGTAGAAGAAGAGCTAGTTTTTCTGAAATAGTAGGATATATATTTAGTGCATTGATACCCTCAGTTGGAGTCATTCTAAATTCGCAGAGAATTTGTAAATTATCAACTATAGTTGATCGTCTTTCTACAGACACTGCAGGAGGATTCTTAATGATTAACACAGAAATGGTTGCAATCAGGTCTATGGTTTTACAAAACCGTCTTGCTCTTGATATTTTATTAGCAAAAGAGGGTGGAGTCTGTGGTATGTTGAAAATTCAAAATTGCTGCACTTTTATTCCGGACAAGAGCAAAGAAATTAAAGGGTATATTGGAAATATTACCAGAATGTATAATGACTTGACTCAACTGGAGATTGACAGTGTATGGGGAAAACTAACAAAGAGTATAACATCAATAGGGAATTGGTTTATTGATTTTGGGAAAAGTTTTCTAGGTCAAATAATATACCCCATTAGCTGTGATAGTGACAATAGTAATGATATTAATGACTACATATAAATGTTGTAGAAACAGAGGGAAAGGAAGAATACATTTAGAAAGAGAGGGAAAAGGAAAGAAACGAAAAAGAGAATATGAGGAGATACAACTAGAAGAAATGAAAGGAAAAATATATAAAAAGATGAAAGATTTAGAAGGAAAAGAAGTAACAAATGGAAAAATGAGAAAAGAAATAGAAAATTGAGATGTGCTAAAGTTGGCATCCGGGATGGGATGGGTAATTTTGTGATGGCTTAAAATGCCATCAGAGAGGGGATTGATGGAGCAAGGACTCGTAAAGAAAGAGACTTGCTCGATAGTAATCCTCTCGTTTAACTTGCTAACGAATTACTAACCGTGTCTTGTAGATAATAACACATACCAAAGAAACACGCTGTAGGAGAGTAGGATCTGCTTCACATGGGTACCCCCACTTTTTGCTGATGCTTCACTGTTTTTCGACTTTAGTCTGGCTGGGGCCCTGCTAATCAGAACCCCAGCCTAGCTGCTTCCTCTCTAAAATGGTTTCCATGTACCTTAGGTACATCTTTAATTGGAATCTGGAGTGCCCTTATAAGTCCCTAGTATATGGTATACTATGTACCCAGGGCATAGGTACCCCAGAGGCCTGCCAGGGGCTGAAGCATGTATTATGCCACACCTGGAAGGCCAGCCAAAATGACACCACAGGCCTGCTACTGCTGCCTGGGTAAGGTGGTGCATGCACCCCTTACTGTGATATAGGATACCTATATCACTACCATTGCACACACATATAAACCTATAAGTCACTCCTATGGCAGGCCTTATCAATCCTGAGGGCAGAGTGCTTGGTTTTAATGTGAGAGGGTGCCCCTGCATGAGCAGAGCCCCTCTGCAGCGTTCGGAGTCCCTCCTCTGATGCTGTTTGTGGTACAGCCTGACCATATACTCTTAAGTGCATTATATCCTCGCGGTACAATGCTAACTTTGGACTGGCTGCACCAAAACATGTCGTGTTTGGTGTCAAACATCTTGGAATACTACCCCCCGCCAGTTCTGATGGCGGGGGTAGCATTCCACCCTTCTAGAGGGAGAGACATGTACACACCGGGCTGCCCGGTATTAACTTTACAGAGCCCTGACATCACAAAATGGATGCCGCTGCCACAGACACGGGTCTGGCCTCCTGCTGCTGACCGAAACTCCGGCAGGGGAGGCCTGGACAATAGGTTTCCTGTCGCAGGGAAGTGTAACCACCTCCCCAGACAGGACAATGTGTATTGGGGCTGGGCGGGAGCACTCTCTGGTGCTTTGAAGTCCTGCACTGGGGGCACATTTGGTGTCCCTGTGCATAGCCCAGTTCAAACCGGTTGCAGGGGCTACCTGCCCCTGCTCTGGCGCAAAACTGGACAAAGGGAATGGGTGTAACCACCCCTCTTCCCTGACCCTCCCATAGGTAGGTCCCCAGAGTATGTCCAACCCCCTAATTTGGTATAAGTATGGGACCCCAGTCCTTAGGACTTTAGATTACCCTGGACGAAACTCTGAAGCCGAATCCTGGACCTTCAACGCTCTACTTCAAGATTAGAGGACTGAAGAATCTCCCTTGGGGTCAAGGAGTGGCTCCCCTGCTTGGCAGGCACCTAAGAAGCAATTGTCCGGTCTGCATCGCTGAAGCTCCCGCCGGACGCCGAAGTCTTTGCATCACCATAGGTAGATTTCCAGACTTTCCCGAGGCTACTCTGAGTCCCCAGCAAAGCTGAGGCCAGTATCTGTCGTGGGTAATGTGGGACCGTGACCCCTCGACAACAAGAACTTTTGCAAGTGCATCCTCTTTCTGGTCTCCCACGAAGTTGTGCTTTGGGCTCCAAGTAGCCCCCATCTCCAGCACCAACTGCACCGAAGATCACTGGCCGCCACTCCACGAGTGTCCTGTGAGCCAGATCCAAGTGCGTCCACTTGAGGCTCCTTCGCGGTCGCTAGTCCGTTGGCTAGTGGGCCCTCCCGAAGGCAACTCTTCTTCTGCTTGGGCTTTCCTGGTTGCCCCAGAGGTGCCCTGACTTACCCTCGCTGGGTGAGTCCTCCAGACCTTGCTGGTCTGCATCAATGTCCTTTCTTTGTTTCCACATGACTTTCCGTTGCCAAGGCTTGTTGGGTCCAATCCGGTCGCCGACACCGCAGCAATCGACAGACGTCGTGGGACAGCTCGAATCCAGCTCCTGGTTGTCGTTGATGCAGCGCGTACAATAAAAACTATTCTCCTCCCAGGTTACTTATAGGTCATCCAGGGGCAAACTATATTTCTCATATCCACATGACGATGGGGCCCATAAACATCGCCTAACACACACACACACTCCTGGATTTCCTTTACACCTTTATGAAATTCTGTACTCCTAGGAGAAGCATGAGAACTAAATGGAGAACATCATTTTATGTACCGCTGGAAGAGCCAGGATATCTTATTACCTTAATTTGTCACTTTCTTTTAGTTATTTCTTAAGATATTCCTGCTCCTTGTTTTGTCGATGAATCATTCATTTAAGAAATTAGTTCATAGTGATTAAGACCAGCTGAATCACAATAACCAATTACTGATGTCACAATCATTTAGGAAAATAACCACTGAGTAATTTTGGGTTTAAAGAATCTTAAATTTTATATAATTTTAAAAGCATGAAAAAGATTTTAATACTTTATTCAATTATTCATTCTTAAATTCAAATATTTATTAAGCATAATCATTTTATTGCAGAAAGGAAATGTTGTCATGAAGCCAAAACCCTAATTACCTGCCTAGCTTCCTAATTTAGCCTAATGATTTCTAACCTAAGTTAGGAATTAGAAATAGCCTGATTCTCATACTCAACTGGAAAATTAAGACAGCAACAGCAACTTCAGCTCGTCAGCATCAGCTACCTGCAACCCGTCTCATCTAACAGTCCCTCAGCATCTCCCGCTCAGTAAGGGATCGATCAGGACCACCCAGCACTGGAAGCCACCAACACGACTCTTCAACTCCTCTCCTGACTGTGACTGCAACCGCGACTGACCCCCTCCCACTAAGAGTAGGCCCTCTTATACCCTAATTCTAACTTTGCTAACTAACTGTTGCAACATTAATATCACGCTTTTCTTTCATTGGTCCATGCATGTCAGCTTATTCATTCTTTTAATCAAGTTCTCTTGGATTCAAGGGTCCTTGGATCATTTCCTTTCCCATACGCTTAAACATTTTCATCCGTTTTGATCAGTTCATTTGTAACTTCTTTCGACACATTCGAGAACTCCGCAGTCATTGTCCTTTCTCTTAAACTTGTTTCCCACGGGCCTTCTGCTGATCATCATGGCACACTATCAGTTCAATTAGGTCACACCAGCCTTGACCATTTCTTGCATCCAAGCGTCTCAGTAACCTCACGAGGTTTTTAGCTTTTTCTCCGTTTTCATCCCATATCACGTGTCCCCTTTGCGCCTGCGCACATCTTCCCACTGGCGGCCATTTTACATCGCCACTCGGTTATACTTTTAGAAGCACTAATTTGAGGCAAACAAAACCTAATTAAAATAGAGAAAAATATCCCTTTCGTTTCCCTCCCGTCGTCTACGTACCCCAATTAGTTGTTACCTAGCAGAAAGCAACATTTAAGCTGTTCCTTACTTACCATCACTATTGTTTTTGCAATGACACGTTTTATTTCTATGAAGCACAAACATGCATTTATTTTAATTAGTACGCATTTAATTTTACGTTATAATTAGACACACGGACATCCATTAATAGATTATTTAGCTACATACATTGGCATATTACCATTCCCATACATACAGTGTTGATTAATACATTTAAACGAACATTTTATTTAATTAATTATAACATTTGTTAGGGGTTAAATTTTTTTATTTTCCCTGCTCCATGATCGTCAACGTCTCCTGGACCTCGTGGCTGAAGAGTCAAGACAACCGTCAACCTACCTGAAGCACCCGACATCGGTGGGCATCTGCTCATCGCCTTCCTGGTCACTGGCTAGTGACCCAGACTCTGTCCCCTATGCTTTCAGGTTCTTCAGATCTTCGATCCATCCTTGGATCCACCCGGACACTTTCGACTTGGCCGCCAGCAGCACTTTGCAGCAGATCGCCATTGAAAATGACGACGAAACCCGACCCCGAAAGACACCTATGCACCCGGCTCCCCTGGGTGAGGTAACTCGAGTACTCCGGTGCTCCCGTGGGTATTGACTCTAGAATGGCCTAGTTCTAAAGGGGTTTGCTCCAAGTCCTCCTCCAAGTGCCCTTTTTCTTTAAAACTCCAACCGCGACATTCCCCATAGAAGTCAACGGTGGCTCGCGGCTGTGTTCACACACTGCACGCGTCCCCCATGGGTTCCCTGTGTCACTACCTTGGGTGGTTCCTTGTGGTCCAAGCACTTCTACAGGCTCTAGGCCTTGTGTCTAGCTCAGTCGTGGTTCTTATGCCACTTTATTGGTATATGGTTTGGTACGCCCCTAGGGCTCAAACGTGTATTTGTGCTATTACTGTTGATATTCGACTTGTAACTTATGTACTTCGAACTCTAGCCTCATAAAGAGACTAGAGGGGTGTGTTTAAGACTAAATACATATATTTTAAATATATACCTGGTGTGGTCCTCTTTCATTTGGTCACTCAAGAGATTATAGACTGGTAAAACAAGCTGCTTTACATTCCTTCAAGACTTAGCCTGAAGGCTGCTCTCCATAGCTACCACTAGGATAGCTTTCAATAAAGGTTGTCTTTAACCTATCTCCAATAAGGGGTTGTTTGGACTGGTGCAAGGTGCCCACTATAATCAGTGGACAGCATATACCATGCCAACTTCTCACATTGGTGTGCAGCGTGTGGGATTCCAGCTTGCTATTGTTTTACCAGATAATCTCAATTGAATTGATCAACTGAAAACCACTAAGGGTACCTTAGGTACATATAATTCAAGCTTAGGATACAGTAAGTTCAACTGAACTTAGAGTTGTGTGTTAAGGGATAGCACACCCTTTCTACAACTCAAGAGAGTTTAGTAGGCCACACTAGAGTAGGTAGTGCATACACCACACCACACTAGTAATGTCTTCACTGCCAGGAACCAGTGGGCTCCTGCCATCCAGATATGACAACCTCTCATTCTTGGAATTAAGAGAGTTGTGCAAGGTTAGGAAGTTGAAGACAGGCAAAAGTGCCAACACCCAACATCTCCTAGAGATGCTTCTGCTAGATGATCTTAGAAGACCCATAGGGTCTGCAAGGGTAGGCAGAGAGGGTGGGGCAGAAGATGAGGGAGGGGCCAGGGATGAAAATGCCCAGGACCTGACCTCTGAAACTGGCCAGGGGGATGACAATGATCCTGACCTGGACAATGCAGCTACTCCTGAGGATGAGGAGGAGACTCAGAATGACCTCCCCTTTGTCCCCCCAGGAAGAGTTGGGAGTGTGCCCAGAAGGTCTAGATCTCCTTCTCAGGAGTCTAACCACTCTGACACCTCAGTAGGGACCTCAGTTTCTTCTCATAGGAGGGAATCCTCTCATGAGAGGAAAAAGAGACTGCTTCAGTATGAACAAGCCCAGCTTGAGCTCAGAAGACAGCAGTTGGCTATAGACAGGGAGTCCCTAGATCTTTATAGACAAAGAAAAAAGTTGGGACTAGAGTCCCATGGTGGCAGCAATTTCCCCAGAGATAGGGAAAGGTCTTATGACCATAGAAACCTGAGCAAGATTGTCCCTCCCTACCAGAGTGGGGATGACATCCACAAATGGATAACTGCTCTAGAGAGGGCCTGTAAAGTACAGAGGGTCCTTCAGGAGCAGTGGGCAGCAATCTTGTGGCTCTCCTTTGCAGACAAAGGTAGAGATAAGCTCCTCTCTGTTAGAGAAGAGGATGCTGACAATTACACAGTCTTGAAGAGTGCATTGATTGATGGGTTTGGCCTAACAACTGAACAATACAGGTTAAAGTTCAGAGATACCCAAAAAGCACAGACTCAAGACTGGGTGGACTTTGTTGATTGTTCTGCTAAGGCTCTGGAAGGTTGGTTAGTGGGCGGTAAGGTATGTGACTTCAACGGATTGTACAATCTTATCATGAGGGAGCAGATTCTTAATAACTGTCAAAATCAGCTGTTGCATCAGTACCTGATGGACTCTGATCTGACCTCTCCCCAAGAATTGGGAAAGAAGGCAGACAAATGGGTCAGAACCAGGGTGAGGCAGAAGGTACAGAACCAAGGTGGTGACCCAAAGAAGCAAGATTCTAAAAACTCTGATAAGGGTGGGGAGAAGGGTAAAGACCAGAAGTCTTCACAAGGCCCCCAAAAATCTTCTTCAGGTGGGGATTCACAGTCTAACAAGGGAAAAGGCCAAAAGAAACCATGGTGCAAGGTCTGTAAGCAAAAGACCCACTGGACCAGTGATTGCACCAAGTACAAAGACTCTATTCCAGCCACCACCACTGCACCTAAGGCACCTGTTCCCCCTAGTACAGTTACAAATGGTGGTGGGAGTACTCCAGCTAAGGGTTTAGTAGGGTTGACCCTGGGTAATGAGATGAGCTCTGGCCTAGTCAGAGAACTCACTCAGGCTGTCCTAGTCTGTGATGGAGGCATGGATGTGACCTCCTCTGTGAGTCCCAGTAATCTGGGCAAGTACAGGCAACAGCCATTAATCAATGGAAAAGAGGCTTTGGCATTTAGGGACACAGGAGCAAGTGTCACCATGGTGACACAAGATCTTGTGGATCCTGGGCAGATTATACTTGGTGAAATGTACCAAGTGACCAATGCTAGCAATGTCAGAACAGACCATACTCTGGCAGTTGTTAACTTCTCCTGGGGAGGGGTAACTGGCCTTAAGAAGGTTGTGGTGAGTGCAAACCTACCAGTCGAATGCTTGCTTGGCAATGATCTAGAAACTTCAGCTTGGGCAGAAGTGGAGCTCAGGACCCATGCAGAAATGCTGGGGATCCCTGCAGATGTGCTTGCTGTGACCAGGTCACAGAGCAAAATGTCTAACACTGAACAGGCCTTGGATCCTGGAACAATGGACCAAGTGCCATCCAAGAGGAGGAGTAGTAGGGTTAAGGCAGTGCCTTCCCCCTTGGCTCAGAAGGAAGATCAGTCTCTTGAGGGGGATGATCTCAGTCCTGAGGAAGGAACTGTCCCAGAGGAGCTTGAGCCTGACCAGGTTGAGTTCTTGGGGACAGGGGGCCCTTCCAGGGCAGATCTGAGCCAGGAGCAGCAGAGCTGCCCCTCTCTTGAACCCCTCAGACAGCAGGCTGCTGCTGAGGCTGCTGGGAATGCTAGTGGTCCCCATAAAGTGTATTGGGTTGATGGACTCTTGTACTCAGAGTGTAGAGACCCCAAGCCTGGTGCCACCAGGAGGTTGGTTATACCTCTGAAGTACAGGGGCTTCCTATTGATCCTAGCCCATGATATTCCCCTAGCAGGTCACCTGGGCCAGAATAAGACCTGGGACAGAATTATCCCTCACTTTCACTGGCCCCACATGTCTGAAGACACCAAGGAGTTTTGTCGCTCCTGTGTAACCTGCCAAGCCAGTGGGAAGGCAGGTGGCACCACAAAGGCCCCCCTGATACCACTACCTGTGGTGGGGGTTCCCTTTGAAAGAGTGGGGATTGATATTGTTGGTCCCATGGATCCCCAAACAGCATCTGGGCACAGGTTTATCCTGGTGGTGGTAGACCATGCCACTAGGTACCCAGAGGCTACTCCCCTTAGGACCACTACAGCACCTGTGGTGGCAAGAGCCCTCCTGGGAATCTTCTCAAGAGTGGGCTTCCCTAAGGAGGTTGTATCAGACAGGGGTGCAAACGTTATGTCTGGATACTTGAAGGCAATGTGGAAGGAGTGTGGAGTGACTTACAAGTTCACCACACCCTATCACCCACAATGCAATGGTTTAGTTGAGAGATTCAACAAAACCTTAAAGGGCATGATTAAAGGGCTCCCAGAAAAGCTTAGGCGAAGATGGGACATACTCTTGCCCTGCCTTTTGTTTGCATACAGGGAGGTGCCTCAAAAGGGGGTTGGCTACAGCCCTTTTGAACTTTTGTTTGGTCACCCTGTCAGGGGTCCATTGTGCTTGGTGAAGGAAGGATGGGAGTTACCTCTCAAGCCCCCAAAGCAAGATATAGTGGACTATGTACTTGGTCTCCGCTCCAGGATGGCTGAATACATGAAAAAGGCAACCAAAAACCTTGAGGCTAGCCAGGAACTGCAAAAAGCCTGGCATGACCAAAAGGCTGTACTGACTGTTTACCAGCCAGGACAGAAGGTTTGGGTGCTGGAGCCAGTGGTCCCAGCAGCTCTCCAAGACAAGTGGAGTGGACCCCATACCATTGTTGAACAGAAGGGTGAGGTTACCTATTTAGTAGACCTAGGAACACCCAGGAGTCCCCACAGGGTTCTCCATGTCAACAGATTGAAACCATATGTGGACAGGGCAGGCATGGGCTTGCTCATGGCTACTGATGAGGGACAGGAGGAAGAGAGTGACCCACTCCCTGACCTGCTCTCACAGAACCCTGATGATGGGTCAGTGGATGGTGTAGCCTTGGCAGGCAGCCTCACTGCCCAGCAGCAAACTGATTGCAGACAGGTGCTCAATCAGTTCAGACATATGTTCTCTCTGACTCCAAGTCAGACCACCTGAGTGCACTCATGAAGTGGACACTGAGGACAGTCTGCCTATTAAAAATAAGATTTATAGGCAACCTGACCATGTCAGGGACTGTATCAGGACAGAAGTCCAGAAAATGTTGGATTTGGGAGTTATTGAACCCTCAGATAGCCCTTGGGCTAGTCCAGTGGTCCTTGTGCCAAAACCTCACACCAGTGGTGGGAAAAGAGAGATGAGGTTTTGTGTGGACTACAGGGGTCTCAATGCAGTCACTAGGACTGATGCCCATCCAATACCTAGGGCAGATGAGCTAATAGACACTTTGGCCTCCGCCAAGTATCTAAGCACATTTGACCTGACAGCTGGCTACTGGCAGATCAGGCTAGCTGATGATGCAAAGCCAAAGTCAGCATTCTCAACCCCTAGTGGACATTATCAATTTGTGGTAATGCCCTTTGGTCTGAAGAATGCACCTGCCACTTTCCAAAGGTTGGTGAATACAGTTCTCACAGGTCTGGAAGCCTACAGTGCAGCTTATCTTGATGATATTGCTGTCTTTAGCTCCACCTGGGAGGATCACCTGGTCCACCTAAGAAATGTTTTAGAGGCCCTGCAAAAGGCAGGCCTCACTATCAAGGCCACCAAGTGCCAGATAGGGCAGAGTCAGGTTGTGTACCTGGGCCACCTTGTGGGTGGAGGCCAGGTTCAACAACTGCAGAGCAAAATCCAGACCATCATGGACTGGGTTGCTCCAACTACCCAGACTCAGGTGAGAGCCTTCTTAGGCCTGACTGGGTACTATAGGAGATTTGTCAAGGGGTATGGATCAATAGTGACATCCCTGAATGACTTAACTTCCAAGAAAATGCCCAAAAAGGTTCAGTGGACAGCTAGCTGTCAAAAGGCATTTGATGACCTGAAGCAGGCCATGTGCACTGCTCCCATTCTCCAGAGTCCTGATTACTCCAAGAAGTTCATTGTCCAAACAGATGCATCTGAATTGGGGGTAGGGGCTGAACTGTCACAATTGAATGATGATGGTCAGGATCAGCCAGTAGCTTTTATTAGCAGAAGGCTGACCCCTAGAGAGAAACGTTGGTCAGCCATTGAGAGGGAGGCCTTTGCTGTGGTCTGGGCTCTGAAGAAGTTGAGGCCATACTTGTTTGGTACTCACTTCCTTGTTCAAACAGACCATAAGCCCCTCTTATGGCTAAAACAAATGAAGGGTGAAAACCCCAAACTGCTTAGGTGGTCCATTTCCCTACAGGGGATGGACTTTACAGTGGAACATAGACCTGGGAGTAACCATGCGGATCACTGACATAATATCGAGGAAGAAAATATCGACCTGACAAAATATCGAGTTAAAAATATCGAATACCAAAATATCGACTCCCTATCTACAAACAGGTAAGTACAAAAATATCGTTGTAAAAAATAGTTAGTCAAAATATCGAATTTTTTAAATCTCTTAAAATTAATGTAAAATTAATAAGATAATAAATATAATTAAGTAAAACATACTTAAAAATACTTAAATAACTTTCAAATTAATGAATAATTAATTTAAGTAAAAATAAATAAACATTTTTATTTTTTAATACATACATATATTAACGTAATATTATTAACAAATATTCAATATTTTTAACGTAGGATAGCAGGAGGGTAAAATTTACTATTCCCACTCCAGTGAGTGCAACAGTAGGGAAAGCGTTGGATAGCGTAGGGGTAAAAATTACTATTCCCACTCCAGAGAGTGCAACAGTAGGGAAAGCATTGGATAGCGGGAGGGTAAAAATTACTATTCCCACTCCAGTGAATGCAACAGTAGGGAAAGCGTTGGATAGCGTAGGGGTAAAAATTACTATTCCCACTCCAAAGAGTGCAACAGTAGGGAAAGCGTTGGATAGCGTAGGGGTAAAAATTACTATTCCCACTCCAGTGAGTGCAACAGTAGGGAAAACGTTGGATAGAGGGAGGGTAAAAATTACTATTCCCACTCCAAAGAGTGCAACAGTAGGGAAAGCATTGGATAGTGTAGGGGTAAAAATTACTATTCCCACTCCAGACAGTGCAACAGTAGGGAAAGCGTTGGATAGCGGGAGGCTAAAAATTACTATTCCCACTCCAGTGAGTGCAACAGTAGGGAAAGCTTTGGATAGCGTAGGGGTAAAAATTACTATTCCCACTCCAAAGAGTGCAACAGTAGGGAAAGCGTTGGATATCGTAGGGGTAAAAATTACTATTCCCACTCCAGTGAGTGCAACAGTAGGGAAAACGTTGGATAGCGGGAGGGTAAAAATTACTATTCCCACTCCAAAGAGTGCAACAGTAGGGAAAGCGTTGAATAGTGTAGGGGTAAAAATTACTATTCCCACTCCAGAGAGTGCAACAGTAGGGAAAGCGTTGCATAGCGTAGGGGTAAAAATTACTATTCCCACTCCAGAGAGTGCAACAGTAGGGAAAGCGTTGGATAGCGGGAGGGTAAAAATTACTATTTACACTCCAGTGAGTGCAACAGTAGTGAAAACGTTGGATAGCGTAGGAGTAAAAATTACTATTCCCAGTCCAGAGAGTGCAACAGTAGGGAAAGTAATATTTTAATATTTTAATAACAATTATTTAATTATCAATACTAATAAACATTATTATTAAAATTAATTACCAATTACAAAATATGTAATAATTAATTATAAATACCAATACAATTTATTTATTAAAAATTATTTACCTATTAATAATTTATTAACAACCAATTAATATTCAATACCAAAAATTTATAAATAATAAATAAAAATACCAATTAATAATTAATTAACAGTAAATTAATTATAAAAACAAAAAAATATTTTCAATAATTAATTATTTACAATTAAATTACTTCCCACCATATCCCCCTATCAACCCACAACCCGCTACAAATAATAAATTAATAGAATTAACATAATTATCAATTAATCAATTAATAAAAATTAATTACCAATTAATAAAAATTAATTGCCAATTAATAAAAATTAATTACCAATTAATAATTAATTAACAATAAATTAATTATCAATACCAATAAATAAAAATATATATTTACTTAATTACAATTAAATTACTTCCCACCCTATTCCCCGATAAACCCACAACCCGCTACGGAATTAAATGACGCAAAAATTAAATAACATAAAAATCATTGCTTTAAAAAAATGAAACATACATTACAAAAACTAATATAAACTTTTAACACATATACTAACATACAAAACACTTAGAAAAAATTCGATATTATTAAAAATTCGATATTTTTTAATGCCTATATTTTGTACTTAGATATTTTGACAATCGATATTACTTACCTTAATTTCGATATTTTTAACGACTATATTATGTCCATTCGATATTATGTCCATTCTATATTTTGGATTCGATATTCTGTCTATTCGATATTTTTATTTCGATATTATGTCTATTGACCTAACCATGCCAATGCAGATGGACTCTCTAGGTATTTCCACTTAGAGCATGAAGACTTAACTGGTCAAGGTTAGTTTAATGTCCCTGCGTTTGGGGGGGGTTGTGTAGGAGAGTAGGATCTGCTTCACATGGGTACCCCCACTTTTTGCTGATGCTTCACAGTTTTTTGACTTTAGTCTGGCTGGGGCCCTGCTAATCAGAACCCCAGCCTAGCTGCTTCCTCTCTAAAATGGTTTCCATGTACCTTAGGTACATCTTTGATTGGAATCTGGAGTGCCCTTATAAGTCCCTAGTATATGGTATACTATGTACCCAGGGCATAGGTACCCCAGAGGCCTGCCAGGGGCTGAAGCATGTATTATGCCACCCCTGGAAGGCCAGCCAAAATAACACCACAGGTCTGCTACTGCAGCCAGGGTAAGGTGGTGCAGGCACCCCTTACTGTGATATAGGCTACCTATGTCACTACCATTGCACACACATATAAACCTATAAGTCACTCCTATGGCAGGCCTTACCAATCCTGAGGGCAGAGTGCTTGGTTTTTATGTGAGAGGGTGCCCCTGCATGAGCAGAGCCCCTCTGCAGCGTTCGGAGTCCCTCCTCTGATGTTGTTTGTGGTACAGCCTGACCATATACTCTTAAGTGCATTATATCCTCGCGGTACAATGCTAACTTTGGACTGGCTGCACCAAAACATGTCGTGTTTGGTGTCAAACATCTTGGAATACTACCCTCCCGCCAGTTCTGGCGGCGGGGTAGCATTCCACCCTTCTAGAGGGAGAGACATGTACACACCGGGCTGCCCGGTATTAACTTTACAGAGCCCTGGCATCACAAAATGGATGCCGCTGCCACAGACACGGGTCTGGCCTCCTGCTGCTGACCGAAACTCCGGCAGGGGAGGCCTGGACAATAGGTTTCCTGTCGCAGGGAGGTGTAACCACCTCCCCAGACAGGACAATGTGTATTGGGGCTGGGCGGGAGCACTCTCTGGTGCTTTGAAGTCCTGCACTGGGGGCACATTTGGTGTCCCTGTGCATAGCCCAGTTCAAACCAGTTGCAGGGGCTACCTGCCCCTGCTCTGGCGCAAAACTGGACAAAGGGAATGGGTGTAACCACCCCTCTTCCCTGACCCTCCCATAGGTGGGTCCCCAGAGTATGTCCAACCCCCTAACTTGGTATAAGTATGGGACCCCAGTCCTTAGGACTTTAGATTACCCTGGACAAAACTCTGAAGCTGAATCCTGGACCTTCAACGCTCTACTTCAAGATTAGAGGACTGAAGAATCTCCCTAGGGGTCAAGGAGTGGCTCCCCTGCTTGGCAGGCACCTAAGAAGCAATTGTCTGGTCTGCATCACTGAAGCTCCCGCCGGACGCCGAAGCTTTGCATCACCAGAGGTGGATTTCCAGACTTTCCCGAGGCTGCCCTGAGTCCCCAGCGAAGCTGAGGCCCGTAGCTGTCGTGGGTAACGTGGGACTGTGACCCCTGGACACTGAGAACTTTTGCAAGTGCTCCCTCTTCCTGGTCTCCCATGAAGTTGTGCTTTGGGCTCCAAGTAGCCCTCGCCTCCAGCACCAACTGCACCGAAGATCACTGGCCTCCACTCCACGAGTGTCCTGTGAGCCAGCTCCAAGTGCGTCCACTTGAGGCTCCTTTGCGGTCGCTAGTCCATTGGCTAGTGGGCCCTCCCAAAGGCAACTCTTCTTCTGCTTGGGCTTTCCTGGTTGCTCCAGAGGTGCCCTGACTTACCCTTGCTGGGTGAGTCCCCCAGACCTTGCTGGTCTGCATCAATGTCCTTTCTTTGTTTCCACGTGACTTGGCGTTGCCAAGGCTTGTTGGGTCCAATCCAGTCACCGACACCGCAGCAATCGACAGACTTTGTGGTACAGCTCGAATCCAGCTCCTGGTTGTCATCGACGCCTCCTGGACCTCGTGGCTGAAGAGTCAAGATGACCATCAACCTACCTGAAGCACCCGACATCGTGGGCATCTGCTCATCGCCTTCCTGGTCACTGGCTAGTGACCCAGACTCTGTCCCCTCTGCTTTCAGGTTCTTCAGATCTTCGATCCATCCTTGGATCCACCCGGACACTTTCGACTTGGCCGCCAGCAGTACTTTCCAGCAGATCGCCATTGAAAACGACGACGAAACCCGACCCCGAAAGACACCTATGCACCCGGATCCCCTGGGTGAGGTAACTCGAGTACTCCGGTGCTCCCGTGGGTATTGACTCTAGAACGGCCTTGTTCTAAAGGGGTTTGCTCCAAGTCTTCCTCCAAGTGCCCTTTTTCTTTAAAACTCCAACTGCGACATTCCCCATAGAAGTCAACGGTGGCTCGCGGCTGTGTTCACACACTGCACGCGTCCCCCGTGGGTCCCCTGTGTCACTACCTTGGGTGGTTCCTTGTGGTCCAAGCACTTCTACAGGCTCTAGGCCTTGTGTCTAGCTCAGTCGTGGTTCTTATACCACTTTAGTGGTATATGGTTTGGTACGCCCCTAGGGCTCAAACGTGTATTTGTGCTATTACTGTTGATATTCGACTAGTAACTTATGTACTTTGAACTCTAGCCTCATAAAGAGACTATAGGGGTGTGTTTAAGAATAAATACATATATTTTAAATATATACCTGGTGTGGTCCTCTTTCATTTGGTCACTCAAGAGATTATAGACTGGTAAAACAAGCTGCTTTACATTCCTTCAAGACTTAGCCTGAAGGCTGCTCTCCATAGCTACCACTAGGATAGCTTTCAATAAAGGTTGTCTTTAACCTATCTCCAATAAGGGGTTGTTTGGACTGGTGCAAGGTGCCCACTATAATTAGTGGACAGCATATACCAGGCCAACTTCTCACACACGCGGGTTAGCGAAGCTTGCTTATGTGTATACTAATGTAAATAACAATGAAAACGGAGTAATACAGCTTTAAACGGGGAAATCTTTACCGCGCATGCGTCAACTGCATCTACGCAATATGACGAAGTAACGCTTGGAGGGAAATTCTAGCGCATGTGCAGAAGGCATTAAAATGGAGTCTTGAAGACTCACGTGCATGGCATCTGCTTAGCCGAAATGAAAACAAGCTATTTTACTAATGCTAATGCGGGGAATGTATTAATAAGTAAAGAGGGTTAGAGTATAAATGGGTGGTATACAGTGAGACCATTTATTTGTGAAAGTAATATTTGTCTTTTTGACTTTATTATTAGTGCGTATTTGGGCCTCTCGTGAATGACCAAAGTAAGCTGAGTCACATGATTTGTGCGCAGGCCCACAAGAAAGTTAACCCGGAAGGATGACCGAGGATTTGACAGTCGTCCAAGGACAAGAATGATGTGCCCTGAGAACAGAGGGTGAAGAGTTCAGCCAAGAAGACTCTTATTCATGATTTTGAAATAAATGTTGCTAATAAAGTTTGGATATGTATGGGAACGAAAGAAATGAATAAAGTTTAAGGGGATGGTTTTACAAACAATGGATTGATAGAATAAAAGGAATATGTAAGCATGGTGTGATGATCATCCCCCTTGCCTGACCAATTAGATTTCATATTTTTACGATATTGAAACTTTAGTGGGTAGTACATGATGAACGAAAGGTATAATTGAGGTAGCTTTAGTTATTTAGAGAGTTTGTGTTGCTGAGATGCTGACGCAGGGAGGGATGCTGTGAGATGCTGATGAAGAAGCCGAATGCAGAACCTTCTATCCTAAATTAATTGGGTTAGATAAGAAGATCGCGGAAGAAACTCGAGGAGGAAGAGAGTGTCAGAGAGGGGTGTGATGCAGTCGTCGGTATTTAGAGAGGTTAAGTATCCTGTCCTGATTCCTGTCCTGAAGTCTTTGTCTCTTGATCTATCTCAGGGGACCCTCACCAGCCCTTTGGCCAGGGGGTTGGTCTTCACACCATCCTTGGTAATTATTACTTCTTGTCCGTTTGTAGATGTTCTTTTCTCTCTATCCTCTTTTTTTCTGAGCATAGTTATTGCATGAGTCTGAAGTATTTTTTTGTTTGAATGATTATTCAATTGAAATGACACTCTTATGAATGAGGGTGTTTGTGCTGAAACTTTGAGATGGTTCACATTCATTTAATTTAGATTAAGATTTTAAAACTTCCCGAGTCTGTGGTTATTTACTTTAATTAAAGAACAGTTAAGAGTTATGTTCATTATCACCATCAATTAGTTCAACTAATGGTCCATCGACCAGAGGAAAGAACTGTTTGATCAGTGAAAGGTTAGTTAGGAATAAGAAATAACTAATCCTGAAATATGAAAATTATAAACTAAACCCCAGCGGTCTACTCGATACAGAAGTGTGTTGTGTTTATGGGCCCAGGTGAGTATATGGTAGCGGAGTATCTGTTGTTAGTATACCGCTGGATCACCACCACCCACCACCCAGCACCCCACCCTCCCCCCAGGACCTAATTATTGGAGTATGCAGTGAGACCCCCATTGAGCAGGTCCTCGTACCAGATCCCCTGCAGCAGTTCTGTCCAGCTTGCCCACAGTCCGCTACCCGCTGCTGCCTGTCTACCTGCTGCCCTCTGTTTGTGCCTCCTCTACTCATTTCTTGCTCTGTTTTGCCTTTTCGCCTTGTTTTTCTGCCCTCTGTTTTGCTTTTTTCTGTTTGCTTTTCTACTCTCTGTTTTACCTTTTCTGCTAATTTTTCTGCCCTCTGGTTTGCCCTCTTCTGCTCTGTTTGCCTTTTCTGCTTGTTGTTCTGCCTTTTGTTTTGCCTTTGTTTGCTTGGTTTTCTGCCCCCTATTTTGCTATTTCTGACCATCTGCCCTCTGGTTTGCTCTCTTTTGTCCTGTTTTGCCTTTTCTGCTTGTTTGTCTGCCCTCTGTTTTGCCTTTTCTACTTATTTTTCTGCCCTCTGCTTTGCCTTTTCTGCTCGCTAATTTTTCTGACCTCTGTTTTGCCCTTTTCTGCTCATTTCTTCCCTCTTCCCACCATTTCCTCAAGACCTGGCTTTTTGCCCACATACCCCCAGGGGTGATGTGCTGCGCTCTGCCATCAATGAAAAAGGGAGTTAGGTTTGGGTCATAGAGCTTTGCTACCATCATTGTTTTAGAGCAGAGCATTAACTCCTAAACATTTAGAAATGTTTGAAACTGAATTATGTTTGAAATTTACACACATATTGTACAAACTAATGTGCACAACTCTTACAGTAGTTAGATATTAATGGTCTTTGGACACGTGCCCTGCCATGAGTGCCAAGGGCATATCAAATGAGAACTGTGTACGCTCGCTCCATGTCATGAGCATTTCAGCAGTGGTGAACTCTCACACCCTACAGTGTGCACACAAGAAGATGCGACAGCTGTTGGTGAGTGGAGAGCAGTGAATAGCTTGCCCTGGCAATCATTGAAGAGCATCTGCATGTGAAAGACTGTGAGTCCGGCATTGGTAAAAAAGGGAATTTTACTGTTCTATTGTAATTTTGGGCACCGTACAATGAGTACATATTAGAGGAATAACACTTACTGTTGTAGAGTGTCAATCCTCACAGCAAACTCTTGGGTTCCTCTTGGGCACTCTATGGTGGGCTCTTCTTAACTGTGTAGTTTTGGCTTTGACACAGCGCCACCTATTGTTGCAATGATAGTTGCATATTAAACAAATAAACATTGTTGGAGTAGGGAAAATATCATCAATGGAGGAAGTTTAGCAAATACTTGTTGGTGTTTTAAATAAAGAAGGGATCCACACACTCTTTGTGGTTCACAGGGATTGGTGTCTTGTACATGCAGCAATGATCCGCACACTAACAGCAAATCAACATAGTTTTTTGAACTCTTAGAAACAAAAAAACAGTGAGTCACACACTAGCTGTTGTTTATAATGGAAAGCAGACAGCAGTAATCTGCACACTCTCACAACGAAGCAGAGAGGACCATAGTAAAATGGTTATAAAAAAAGTTACTAGTTTGGTATTTGTGGAGCCTATGTGTTTTTGGTTTTTGCGAACATTTTAAAATGCAGAATGTAACACCTCCACCAATCTTCTTGGCCTGACAAGAGGAGCCACCTATAAGTTGGAGTAAGTGGCCAAGAGATTTTGGAACATCTACCAGATTTGAGTTTGGATAAATCTAGAGGATTGAATGCTTATGAAATCTGTATAAAAACTTGACATACATGTTTTACCATGAATTAGCATTATATTGGAACAATACCATTTTGGAATATGGACACAAAACAATGGAGAGACAGTGGAAGCATATGTATCAGCATTGAGGAAGCTGGCTGCAACCTCTATATTTGGTGCAACTTGTAATGAGCATATTAGGGATCAATTTTTCTTACCGATAACTTAGAGAGGATAAGAGAGGGAATGTGGTTGAAAGATGATCCTCCACTGAGTGAAGTATTAATTGTGACAAAACAAATACAACACATGATGCTGTGTGTACAAGAAAAAAGTAGTGAGTATGAAGGAGAGTGAAAGCACTTTCAAGGGCCAGTGTTTTTGATGTGGTCAAGAGGATCATATGGCTAACTCCAAATATTGTCCTGCCATAAGGGCGTTGTGCAATAAATGTGGGAGAAGAGGCCACTACATGGCATGTTGTAGAAGCAGAAGATTTGCAACGGAAAATAGAAACTGCACAGTAAAAGAGATAACGAATTTTAATTAACATACCCTGGAAGCTTATAATTTACATACATGTTCATGCAGTCCTAAATAATTTGCTGTTTCTGGCTAAATGTAAGATTGAATTACATGGAGATCCATAAAATAATATGTGCAGTGTGATATTATCCTCCAAATAACCAAAGCCTATTTCTTTGTGACAAAAAAAATTAAAAGCAGTATGTGGTATGTATAACAGATGCCTACAAAAACAATTGTGGGTGCAGGGAAATAATGTCTCTAGTGCCCCAAACACCATAATGATAAGTAGTTACAGTAATGAACGTATTGTCTTGAGGTATTGTACAAGCTTAATTACTAAATGTGAGGCAACAATAAAAACTGCACCCAAAGACTGGAAACATGTAAGTCTTCTAGGCTAGAGAAGGTTAGCCAATCTCCTGGTGGTATCAAAAGGTACCCCTAAGTATGTGAATAAAAGGACTTGCTGCAAAACTTGATGTCTGATAAAATAGTTTTGTGCCTAGTAGTTTTGGGCCCCAGGGTTAAAATGCATTTTTGATAAGTTCAAAATGTGGGAGTAAAATCTAAATGATCCATGTAGGCAGGGGTGGTTTCTTCATTATGGCTCAGGGGCCGCGCCCCTCAGAAATTCCTACACATTCACATAAAAACATTAAATAGATTGATTTATTTAGAGATACAATCATATCTCTAAATTAATCGATGTATTTAGGTCTGGGCTGTCTGTTTCAGGCTGCCTGCTCCGCCTTGCTCTGAAGCAAGGCAATAAATCAACTTTCTGAACTGTGATGCACAACGCAGGGCTTTCTGTTTAAAAGCCCTTCATTTTTATTGTGGTCTATGTTGTATGCACTCTGTACACCAGTGTCGTAATCAGCCTCATGGTTTCGGGTGTCAAAGACTTCATCCCAGCGTGATTTCAGACATTCATCATTCAAAGGCATAAATCCCACCCTTTCGTCATACATGAGAGTGTTTGCAAGCATGTCTGATCTGGTGCCTTGTTCTTGGTAATGGTAAGTGTTTGCATGCTAATGTTGTGTTATTTATATTGTGCTGAGACCCCTCATCACGCTAACCTCCCACACTGTGACACCCCAGGCTTTCGCTGCAGATTGCTGGCTCCCTTAGAAGTGGAGCTGCTGTATTTGTTCCTCCGCAAAATGGATCCAAATAACTAGCAGGGTTCTTGTTCCCTTGCAAAGTTGATCCAAATATCCGAGTCAAGCAAGGTTAGAAATATATGCGTACAGTGGACAGTTCTCTGATGTATGACATCAAAACTGGCCGTGTCTTCATGCCTCTAAGTTAACTCTGATGCCAAAAACATGGATTGACTTGCAAACAATGAATATTAAAAATGCATTTCAGCGATTTAGTTCCTCTCCTATTTCACATGCTTTACTTAATCTTGCGCTCCTCAAGAGTTAGCTATTTTATAATGTTGTTGTTTATCTGTATTTTTTTATGTGCATACTTTGAGGCTTGAGCCATGCCATGTGTTTAAAATTATGAGGGGTTTTGATTGAGCGCTAAGGCTGAAGCCAAACAAAGTGCCTTTCAGTGGGTTGGCCTCACTACAGAGCACAACAAGAAAGGGTATGCTGTTCCTAAAGAGTCCTACAGGTCTATGTGTGTAAAGAGAGCATATGAGTGCTAATGAAGGTCGGAGAAAATCTTTTCTCCTTTCAGAAAAAGACCCTCACACACCCAGCCAGCTAGGTGTCTTGCTTCATCACTGGGTCTGCTCCTTATCGGGTCAGCGCTGCAATACCCGATCAGCGCCCGTGATGGGGCCTTCTTGGCGGAGATCTTTTTTCTTAGCCGTTGGTTGCGGTGCGTGTAATGGCCCTCGTGAGTGTAGATGTGTAGATGTGTAATGTGTGAAATATAAAACAGGAGATAGTGATCCACCCAAAACTATTTTAATGACTGTGGTCACTATCCTGATTAAAAACCAAAAGAGGCGCGCACGCCTGCTCTAAGGTTGCAGGGTTGTGCGCTAAAACTCAGGCCAACATGTTTCTTGCCTAGTGTCAAATTGACGGCAATTCTTCAGGACCTATTATTGATCATTCTACACTTTTTGGTTGGTGGTCTGTTAATTACACAGTTAAGTGACCACCCATACAGCACCCCAAAAAGTGGTACCTGTCGATCAACAACAATGCCCAGCATGGGTCAGCTCAATGCATCAAGGTGTCGCGGCAGGTGAAGACACTGCAAGGTTCAGTGTCGTTGTTCGATCCGTCCGATCAGTTTTAGCGCACAACCCTGCAACCTTAGAGCAGGCGTGCACGCCTCTTTTGGTTTTTAATCAGGATAGTGACCACAGTCATTAAAATAGTTTTGGGTGGATCACTAACTCCTGTTTTATATTTCACACATTACATATCTACACATCTACACTCACGAGGGCCCTTACATGCACCGCACCCAATGGCTAAGAAAAAAGATCTCCGCCAAGAAGGCCCCATCACGGGCGCCGATCGGGTATTGCAGCGCCGACCCGATAAGGAGCAGACCCAGTGATGAAGCAAGACACCTAGCTGTCTGGGTGTGTGAGGGTCTTTTTCTGAAAGGAAAAAAGATTTTCTCCGACCTTCATTAGCACTCATATGCTCTCTTTACACACATAGACCTGTAGGACTCTTTAGGAACAGCATACCCTTTCTTGTGGTTTCCGTGGGCCTGTATGCTGGACCTATTAATTGGCCCTTAGTCCCCCCCAGTTGTCTCACTCCTCACTACAGAGCACACAGAACAATGTTTTTGTAATCCATTTGCAACTCAAATTCTGTACGTATGTGTGTGAAGGGGGTACAAAGATGTCAAAATATTTGCAAGGCAAAAGTAAGAGAAATTAAAGTACTTAAATATGACGGAGTGAAGTGTATGTTTTGGGGCAGTGAAGTGAGGGAGATGTGAGGAAGTGCATTCGGGAAACAGTGAAAAGAGGATGCTGAAGAGAAAAGAGAGGTGGTTGAAGATGTTTAGATGGGCAAGATATGCAAAGAAAAAGAGGATACATATCTAACATAAAGCACACATTACTGAAGGCCAAAACTCCTTTCACAGGCCTCAATGCTATTTAATTCACAGGCTCACAATTTCAGAATTGAAACATATCCAATGTTAATAATTTATAACAAATCATTGTTGTTACTCATTTATCTTAAACAGCTAACACCCTTTGACAAAGCCAAACATACTGACAGGCTTTAGGTGTATATCAGTTGTTGTGTCATTTATCTGGATACAATTACATCTTGGAGAGAAACCAAAATACCGGTCAGGTGGCACCCTATGGGAATCACAGAAATGTATTTGACATATTCCTTTATGAGAGCCCCCACTTTTTTCATCCCACTTAAAGACCTGTCTGCACATATTTCTATATGACTGATTGCAGCCAGCAGCTGTGGGTGCTTCTCGAAGTCTAGTTAGAGCATATTTTTCCCAAGTTAATGCAGCATGCAGTGCAAGATACTGGGCAAGCATACATTTTAAAGGGCTGAAGTTGTCATGCTGTACAATTTACACATTACAGTAACTGTTGAACATATTAATGCAGGAAAATATGGGGCAGTTTTTAATGGGTTTAATATTTCAAGGCTATATGTTCCCACTGCTTTATAAGCCTTGCTTTATCGCTACATTTGTTTGCTTAAACAGGTACCAGTTGCCAATCTTTTTTTCATTTCTTTCTTAGGAGAGGGACTCACCCTGGACCCCAGGTTTTCCCATTGAACTTGTTCACATTGCTAGCTATAAATAAAGTCATGCCCAACGTTTACGCTCACCACTTTCAAATGTCACCAGCCGCCACTGCATGCAGGATATATAGCAACCAATTAAACTCTTTAGACCATTAGCAGTCCCATACATAAGAACCACATCATCTGCATTCTGAGAGTGTCCTGACTGCAGCCCATCAAACTTGCCTACAACTGATTTGTGCACACTATGAATAAATGAGTGGTAAGAACACATATCTGTTAGATGCCTTTAGCTAAACCACAGCTCTATGGACACTCACCTCCTGGGCGATATCTAACTCTGGCTGAAAGATCAATATGCAGACGCCTCAAAAATCAATGATGGCAGGATCAAACCCCATCACCTTTAAAATACACCAATGTTTAGCCCTATTTAGTCGAAAAAAAGTTGTACTAAAATCCATGAAAGTTAGCTATATGTACCTCTCCGTGGCAAGAAGATGTTAATCAGATGAATAAAGTATTTAGACCTTGTTCCACAGTGCCAAGTCCAGCTCTGCACCCATATTAACTTTCAAGCAAAATGCCATTTGAATCATCCCAAGTAAATTACAACATGGGGTCACCCTATATTCCTAGGATCCTGGGTATCATATAAAGTATATACAGCAGAGGTTCCTTAGGTATCACTCAGAAATGAACATTTGCGGGATTCACGAATACTTTATCAAACAATGACATTAATCTGAAAGGATCATCTCTCGAAAGAATCACAGTCAATAAAAATGATCAATGAAAATACTTTGCATTGTATTTTATGAAAGGATTTATTGTGCAGTGCATGTAAAGTGTGCAAGGTGCTCTAGAAAATGGTGCAGTATACGTTGAATATCGAGCAAAACAAAATCATGATAGCACCACTTATGATCTAAATATTTTGGCTTGTTTTGGATTATTATTATGAGCAGAATTTTCATTGAGAATAGTCAATACATTTAATCGTAATTCTGATTGTTGTTTTGACCCCATTAATGACATTGAAAAATATGACTAAAATGAGTTGGGGTAATGGTCCCTATCTATATTACCAAATACATGTACGTCTGAGAGCTGCAGGAATATCGTATGTCCACCTGATTTCACCAGGACTAAAAAGATTAAAATAAGACGAATAATTAATTAATGATTTGACATTGCTGACAGCCATTAATTGTAAACGCAATTACTACATACTCAACATCATATGCCAAAGTCACTGGCTTACTGGTAGGCGACAGTGAAAGCAATTTTCATTAGCTTCTGGGAAAATAGGGAATCGAAGAACAAACAGTAACTTAAAGTAGATCCACTTTCTAGAAGTGTGACAATTGTTGATTTGCCATAAAACCTATCAATCACTTCCAAACAGGGGCTAAAAGAATTCCCAGGCTCTGTAAAGTAAATAATCAGAGCTTCACTAAACGTCTTTGGGTTTCAAAACATAGGGATCAAGTGCCCTCATGTGGAAAAAGAGAAGACTAAAGTTGTCTGTGTTCGCAATAGACCTAAATCCTTCCAATGAAACCCACAATGCACGTGCCTACGCAAAGGAAATAAATAGATTGAGCAAGTAGCTGCTTATGCATGCACATCACATCTTGGACCAAGTATTAGCTACCATTAATGTGACTATTCTAAATTGTTTAAGAATAAGGGAGCATATGAAAACTAATGATGAGTCTAAAAAATATATTTAAAAAACACAGCAAAAAAGACATAGAGAAAACAAATGAACGTTACCAGTGGGAACAACCACATCTCAGAAAAAGTATCAAGGCCAGTGTCACTCATCTAAATTGATTAACAATAAGGGAATATTTGAAAAGGAAACTAATGATTCTGAAAAATATATTTGGAAAGAAGGACAAAATAGAAAATGCTTTCTTGGACATGGAAAAAATACTATGAAGAAGAAAGATGCCCGTGGCTGGAAGGAGCAGTCACTAATATTCTGGAGATAGAGCTTAAAATATATATGCAGGACCAAGTGAAGTGTTTGATGGATGCATTCTGCAGAGCTTGGTGCTGTCAAAAGATTAATCTTATAAAACCTTCAAAACAACTATTGCATCAAGTTCATTATTTCACTCATGGCACTCAGATTCAATAGAATTCTCTTTTTTCCCAATCATATGGTTCTTTAACCAAAATTGATTACATATTTGTTTCATGATCCCTTATACACTGCCTACTACACTCCTCACACATGGAACATAATTTGATATCTCACCATGCACCCGTCATTTCTTGTTTTGAATCATTTTCTGAAACTCCTGAATCTAATTGATGGTGATTTTAACGTTATTTAACAGCTATCTTTTATCTGATAAGGATTTGATTACAAGATTAACTGTTTTATAATGATTTATGTTCGTTTTAATAAATCTTCAGTGTTGGACTTCAACTTTTCTGCAGAGTCATCCCAAAACGTTTTTACTTCTCCCTTCTCTTTTCTGAAAATGTTTTTGTTGGCTTTTTTGACTCTGTGCACTTTTCCACTGTTAACCGGTGCTAAAGTGCTTGTGCTCTCTCGTTTAAACATGGTAAAATTGGCTTACACCCAACTGACACATTTGATTTATTTGTAAGCCCCTTGTAAAGTGGTACTACCCAGGGCCTTTAAATTAAATGCTACTAGTGGGGCTGCAGTGCTTACTGTTTCACCCACTTAATTAGCCCCTTTAAACATGTCTCACGACTGCTGTTGCACTCTGTGTGTGCAGTTTAAAACTGCCATTTTGACCTGGCATGATAAACCTATTGCCAGGCCCAAAACTTCCTTTTTAATACATATAAGCCACCCCCTCAGAAAGGCCCTGCAGCCCAGAGGGCACTGTGCAGTGTATATAAAAAGTGGGGAATGTACTTTTAAGTTTTACATGTCCTAGTAATAAAAAACTCCTAAATTCGTTTTTTACTGCTGCAAGGCCTACCTCTCCCATAGGATAACATTGAGTTACCTTATTACATTTAATAAGTGATAACTTTCACTTGGCAGCAGGCGGTCAGGTTGAGTTTGGTGTCTAAAGATTTGTAATTTAAAGTCCTCTTTAATGATAAAGTCAGATTTTTAGTCACAATTCTGAAAATGCCACTTTTCTTGTCCCAACCATTTGGTGGGTGCTGCCTGTATCCTGGGAAACATGACTAGGTGTAGTTGGCAGTTGGCAGTTGGCAGTTGGTCTTTGTGTATTGCTCCTAGACAGGACACAAAGAGAAGATCGGTGTTGGCAGTATGGGCCTCTCTGAGTTAACGAGGGGGAGGAGCTGTCACATACCACGCTTGCACATCACAAAGGCACTGCCTGGGCACTCTCACAAAGGCAGGGAGGCAAGAAACTCCAAGCATCTCTGTGGGAGGGGGAACCATAGAAATTTCTCTTACTTCAAAGTGGGCACCGGGGATAAAAAGTTGACCTCAGACCCCAACTCTTCAGTACTCAACTGATAACAGTGGAAGACCCAGAAGAAGGACTCCTGTGCTGCTTTGCTCCAAGAAGGAATGCCACTCTGTTGCCCTGCTCTGCTGCACTGCTGCCCTCCTGCCTAAGTGAGAAGGACTGGACCTGCATCTTGAACCCAGGACCACTAGAGTGATTTCAAGGGCTAGTTGGCTGGCCTCAATATTAGAAGCTTCAGGAACAGAACAGACTTCTTCCATCTTGAACCCAGCACCTTGACTCTGCCAGCTGTGAGTCCTGCTCTACCATGTGGTTCCACCCCTGTCCTGGACCCTTGGAAGCTCTGCCAGCCCAACTGTGGTGCCAGCAGAACAGATGCATGACGACTCATCACCTCCCAAAAACTCTGCATCAGAGCCTCGACACGGCACGTCGCTTCACCAAACTCCATATCTGGACAACTGAGTGATGCATCACCGACGCCAGACTTCACATCACTGCCCACAGCCTACCAGGAACTGCCTCTGCATGAAGCATCCTTGACACAGGCCTTTGCATCTATGGCATTGTCGGAGGGATGGTCGGAAACAAAATCTAGGAGTCCGGATTAGGTGCTCAATTTTGACTGTTTTATTGCTTTATGCAAAAAAAGAATCAAAATTAAAAGACTTCTCAACTGGTTCACAGTCCTTCTTTCTTTTCCTTCCTCTTTTCTATGTTCTCAGATGTTTATGACGTTTTCTGAGCACTTCTGTCCCCTTTTTTTGTGTTCCGCTACTATTTGGCTTGGTTGTTCGTTTATGTCCATTTAATGTCTCTTCTCTTTTCTTCTCATCTCCTTTCTTTACAGGTTCCTGTGCCGAAGACAGACACACCCCAGGAGGCTCGGAAGAAAACAGGAGAGAAGGCGGTGAGTATTAAGGGTTTTCTTTTGAGTTCCTTTTTGATAGGAAAGACCGTTATCAAACCAAGAACATGTGCCCGTAAACTCTAGTTCTTTGGTAAGGTTAGGAAAGGTTGTGAAGGGAAAAAAAAACAATAATGCACACACACTGGGTTCCCCTTTTTTTCTCCTCTTTTTACTTTGTTCTGCTAGGGGACACTGTTTCCTGAGGCTTTGAGTCTTTTTCGTATTCAGAACGGGGGGCTTATGTGAACAATAAAGTTAGACAGAAAGAAAAAAAACAAATAAAGAGAAAAAAATATATATCGGTAAAAAGAAATTTACTCCGTTTTTAGCGCTTGTTGTAGCGGTAGCTTAGTTAGGTCTGGTCAGGTCTTCTTAACATTGTTGAGAAGAGCGAGAGAGACAGTTACTATTCCTACCCTCCTCCCTTGTCCGATAACTCACCGCGATAGCCGTAACTTTTGTGAGTTGCGGCAGCACTGTATCGGCTCTCCTGAGGTGTCCACCACTCCTCAGACCAGCTCTCTGCTACGTCATCTTCTGGATCTTCTGGATCTTCCTGAGCCTGGAAACGGCATGTGGATTCCTCCTCCTCGGCTTTCGGCGTCTTGTCCCCGTTGCCACGCTGTTCCCTGGCGTTCTCCCCGACTTCCTGTTTCCGCTCGTTGTTCGAGTACCGCGCCTCCTCCTCAACAGGATTTGACTCTTCAAAGCTGCCTGGGTCAGCTGATTGGATCTCCTGCGAGGCGGACTCGCCGTCAACCTGTACGGGGAAGGTCAAAGGTTTAACCCTTTGGTCACTTCCCCTTTTTTTTCACACCCTAGCTCCATGCCGGCTCCAGGAAAATGACACCAGGTAGGGGTCAAGGTTCAGGTCGTGTCTCTCCCACACATCCCCCTTCCCTAGCTTTCTTGCCTGCAAGATAGGGGTCTACAGGGTATCGGGATAGGTAGTCAGCATTAAGCTGGTCTTTGCCCTTCCTGTGATACGGAGTAAATCTGAAGGGTTGGAGAGCTAGGAACCACCTCAAAACTCGGTCATTGTGCCCTCGATTTCTAGACAACCATTTTAGTGGGGCATGGTCTGTATACAAGGTGAACTCTCTACCTTCCAGATAGTACCGCAATGTGTCAACAGCCCATTTTATAGCCAAGGCCTCCTTTTCTATGACGGACTATCTGCTTTCTCTAGGAAATAGTTTTCGGCTAATAAACAGTATGGGTCTTTCCTGGCCCTGTGAATCGCGCTTGGATTATACTGCATCCAAACCATGATCAGAAGCGTCTGTTTGTAATATGAATGGTTTGTCATAGACAGGACTTAAAAGGACAGGCTGAGTAGTGAGGGCTTGTTTTAACTGGTTAAATGCCTGTAGGATCTCGGGGGAGGGGTATCTAAGTTCCTTTTCCGTCTTTGCGTTCTTCTTGAGGAGATTGGTTAGTGGGGTCGCGGTCTCTGAAAACGAAGGGATGAATATTCGATCTTACCCAAGGATACCCAAGAAGGCACGGAGGCCTTTCCTGTTCTGGGGAAAGGGTAGTCTGGCTATGGCTGCCACTTTCTCTTCTTGAGGATTGATGAAGCCTTCTCCTAGGAGATACCCCAGGTATTTAACTGATCGAGCGGCTAGACGGCTTTCAGCTGGATTTATGGTAAGGCCGCCTTCTTTCAAGGATTTAACCACGGCCTCTAGATGCATTAGGTGTTGTCCCCACGAATTGCTGTGGATGACTATGTCATCAATATATGCTGCTGCAAAGACTTGATGTGGCTTAAGAACAAGATTCATAAACCTTTGGAAGGTAGCTGGGGCACCATGTAAACCAAATGGGAGTACTTTGAAGTGGTATAGCCCTTCAGGGGTAGAAAAGGCGTTTTTCTCTCTGTGTTGCTTTCTTAAGGGTACCTGCCAGTACCCCTTGCATAGATCCAGGGTGCTGATGTACTGAGCTCTCCCTAGTCTCTCAATCATCTTGTCTATCCTGGGTAAGGGGTAGGCGTCAAACTGGGATATTTTGTTGACTTCTCTAAAGTCAAGACAAAATCTAATAGAGCCATCAGGTTTCGGAACGATAACAATAGGCAAACTCCACTCTCTGGTTAATGGCTCTATGATACCCATATCCAACATTTGCTAGACTTCCTTTTCAACAGCCTCCCTTCGGGATGCGGGTATACGATATGGCCGCAACTGTACGACCTTCTGTGGTTCAGTTTGGATGGCATGCTCAATCAACGAGGTTCTCCCCGGGGTGAGGGAGAACACATCCTGAAGGGGGATAGATAAGTACTCAACTCTTGTCGCCGTTCTATGGGTAGATCGGGATCTATACTTTGCTGGAATAAGGAGTTGTTGCTGTTTACTATCCCCATTAAAGACGGTCTGCTCCCTTCCCATCTTTTTAGCAGATTAACATGATATATCTGGGTGTTCTTTTTATTCCCTGGATCTAGCTCGAGATGATATGTAACAGGAGTCACCTGATCAAGAACTTTCTAGGCGCCTTTCCACTGACCCAAGAGCTTATGGTCAGAGGTAGGTCTCATTATCAGTACCCAATCTCCTATTTTGAGGGTGCGTTCTTTCATTTTTTTATCATACTGTTTCTTTTGGGCTTCTTTGGCTTGTTCTAAGTGGTCCTTCACTATACTCTTTATTTTATGAAGGTGGGATTTTAACCCGAGTATATACTCAGGGAGGGGTTTGCCCCTTCTGGTTCTTCTTCCCACTCCTCCCTCATCATGTCAAGCAGGGTACGTGGCTGTCTCCCATACAGTAATTCAAATGGGAAATACCCAGTGCTTTTCTGCTGTTTACATCGGAGAGCAAATAAAGTCAAGGGCGGCATGTCCTCCCATTTCCTAGTTTCCAGGTTAAGCAGCTTTTTTAGTGTGATCTTTAGGGTCGCGTTGTACCTTTCCACCAGCCCATCCGTTTGGGGGTGGTAGGCTGCAGTACGTATCTGTTTTATACCTAGTTGGCAACACATTTGCATCAGTGAACGAGAGACAAAGGGGGTTCCCTGGTCTGTTATAATCTCTTTTGGGATTCCGACTCTCGAAAAGATATTAATCATAGCCCTTGCGATCTGTGTTGCGTTAGGTTGTCATAAGGCTACAGCCTCAGGAAATCGGGTAGCATAATCAACTAAGACCAAAACGAATCGACACCCACTACGGGAAGGAAGGAGAGGTCGTTTGATGTCCATCCCGACTCTGGAAAAGGGCTAGTCTATTACTGGTAGGGGCCTCAAGGGGACCTTGGTAGGTTGTGTTTGGCTATTCTTCTGACAAATAGGGCACTCCCTACAGTACTTCTGGACTTGGTGGTAGACCCCGGGCCAGTAAAACTTCTCTAGGATGGCTTTCTCTGTTTTTTTTCCCCCAAAATGACCACCTAACAAATGGCTGTGGGCAAGGAATAAGACTTGTTCTCAATATCGCTGCGGAACCAACAATTGTGAGAATTGGCCCTGCCCTCCTTTACGGTACAGTAGCCCCTTCTTCTCAAAGAATTGGGGACCTACCTGATCAGGGTCTTCCTGAGTAGATGATCTTTTCCAGGCCTCTCGCAGGCTAGGGTCTTCTCTTTGTGCCGCCCGAAATCCTCGATCATGTTCCCAGAGATCAGACGCCATTGTTTTGGATAGGGCCACACGTGTCCATTCCCGTTATTCTCTTTTCTTCTGTTTATTACTTTTGTTTTATTTACCAGGTGGTATGTCTAACTCGCCCAGTTGGGAGAAGGCGGCAGTTTCTCTCCAATCCTCCTCCTTCCTACTTCCCTGAATAAGTTGGTTCAGGTGTGGATAATCATTTCCCAGTACCAGGGGTTCTGGTAACTTGGGTATGAGACCTACTTTGAGAGCTATTGGTTCCTTAAAGGGTGTATGCTGCACACAGACCTCAGTCGTAGGATACCGCTTTTGGTCCCCATGCACGCACTGGATATTTATGTGTCCTGTAAGGGCCCAGACCCCTCCGGGAATAGCACCGGGCTGCATTACACTTCAGTGACATCCTGTGTCTACTAGTGCCGTTCTGTGTTCTCCATTAACCTTCACTTCTCGTTGGATCGACAGGGGTCTTTGGGTTTTGTGGGAGTACAAAAGAAGGACCTGGTAAGACTAATGTCCATAGGTTCCTCCTTCTGGGGACACACCCGGGCAATATGTCCTTGTTGTCCACAGTGGAAACACAGCGGTCCCGGAGCGATGGGAGGTCGTATAGGTATAGACAGGGAACCTGTCGGCAGCATAACGGTCTCTATCTTCCTATGGGGGGGGTTCTTGGTTGACTTAGGTAGAGCTCCCCCTGAAGGTCTCCATGGGGTATCTTCTCGCCCCCTCTGAATTTCCTGTGCCTTTCTCAAGGCGCTGGCGATCTCTACGGCTCTTTCAATTTTAAGTGGGCGTGTTGTCAGACCCACTTTTGTATGGGAGGGTGCAGGGATGACAGATATTGTTCAAGGTATGCTTTTTCCATAATCTCTTCTTTTGTAGAGGTTCTGGGTTGTAACCAGCGATCTGTCATATCCCAGACACAATAGTACAAGGCTCTAGGTGTCTCTTGGGGTCCTTCCTTGATTTGGCGTAGCCGGATTCTGTACATCTCCTCGTCCACTCCCATTCGTACCTAAATGCTTTTCTTGACCTCCTCATATGGTGTTAGCCCAAGCGGGTTGGCTGCCAAGTAAGCGGACTGGAGGTCACCTGTAAGGAGTGGTCCCAGATATTGTCCCCACTGGTCAGTTGGCCAGGAGGCGGCTCTTGCCATTCGCTCGAAATTGGAGAAGAAGAAATCTGAGTCCTTCCCAGCGAAATATTTTTGTAAAACAACTGATGGGAGAATGGCTTGGTTTCGTGGTTGCCCTAGGGTTTCTGCTGGTTTCTGGACCATAGTTTCCTGCATTTGGTTTTGCTCAGTCAGAATCTTGTGTAACCTCTCGCGATCTCCCTCGGCTGCGACAAGGAATCTCTCCATGAACTGGCCCAGCTTTTCTTGATTCTCTGCCGTCTTCTGTAAAGCGGCCTCCATTTTTTCTGACACCACTTGTCGGAGGGCTGGTCAGAAACAAAATCTAGGAGGCCGGATTAGGGGCTCAATTTTGACTGTTTTATCGCTTTATGCAAAAAAAGAATCAAAATTAAAAGACTTCTCAATTGGTTCACAGTCCTTCTTTCTTTTCCTTCCTTTTTTCTATGTTCTCAGAGGTTTGTGACGTTTTCTGAGCACTTCTGTCCCCTTTTTTTGTGTTCCGCTACTATTTGGCTTGGTTGTTCGTTTATGTCCATTTAATGTCTCTTCTCTTTTCTTCTCATCTCCTTTCTTTACAGGTTCCTGTGCCGAAGACAAACACACCCCAGGAGGCTCGGAAGAAAACAGGAGAGAAGGAGGTGAGTATCAAGGGTTTTCTTTTGAGTTCCTTTTTGATAGGAAAGACTGTTACCAAACCAAGAACATGTGCCCGTAAACTCTAGTTCTTTAGTAAGGTGAGGAAATGTTGTGAAGGGAAAAAAAACAATAACGCACACATACACCGGGTTCCCCTTTTTTCTCCTCTTTTTACTTTGTTCTGCCAGGGGACACTGTTTCCTGAGGCTTTGAGTCTTTTTCCTATTCAGAACGGGGGGCTTACGTGAACAATAAAGTTAAAGAGAAAGAAAAAAAACAAATAAAGAGAAAAAAAACATATAGGTAAAAAGAAATTGACTCCGTTTTTAGCGCTTGTTGTAGCGTTAGCTTAGTTAGGTCTGGTCTGGTCTTCTTAACATTGTTGAGAAGAGCGAGAGAGACAGTTACTATTCCCACCATCCTCCCTTGTCCGATAACTCACCGCGATAGCCGCAACTCTCCTGAGTTGCGGCAGCACTGTATCGGCTTTCCTGAGGGGTCCACCAATCCTCGGGCCAGCTCTCCGCTGCGTCGTCTTCTGGATCTTCCCGAGCCTGGAAACGGCGTGTGGATTCCTCCTCCTCGGCTTTCGGCGTCTTGTCCCTGTCATCACGCTGTTCCCTGGCATTCTCCCCGACTTGCTGCTTGCGCTCGTCGTTCCCGTACCGCGCCTCCTCCTCAACAGGATCCTCCTCTTCAAAGCCGCCTGGGTCAGCTGATTGGATCTCCCGCAAGGCGGATTCGCCATCAACCTGTACGGGGATGGTCAAAGGTTTAACCCTTTGGTCACTTCCCTTTTTTTTCCCACGCCCTAGCTTTACGCCGGCTCCAGGAAAAACAACACCAGGTAGGGGTCGAGGTTCAGGTCGTGTCTCTCCCTCTCAGGCATCCTTGACGATGACACAGGACTCCGTATAACAAGCCCCACAACTTCTTTGCACAACAAATCTTCAAAGCAGGACTTCCCATCGTAAGCCCCTCATCAACAGCATCCTCGAGGATGATGCAGCACCTGGCATTACAGCCTTGCAGCTCCTAGGAACTGTCGCTGCACCACACATCCTCGACGCAGGACCCCGCATCACTCCGCAACCAGGATTTAACGTTCTCTTGTTCAGCAAGATTAACTCGGTCTTTGAAGACAGCCCACACTTCATCGTGGTCATCCTGAACTTGTGACTTTGTCCCTGTCTGATGACCAAATAACCATAAGTGGCGCTTTGTTCCTTTTGGCGCTATTCTCACTTAAATCTTTAAAATTGCATTTCTCCGGTTCTACTGATTGGACTTTTGTCATTTTGGCTTAAATTATTTATTCATTTTTACTCTATTTTTCAACACTGGTGTGGAATCTTTCTTGTGTGTGTTTCACTTTAAACTGTTTGGAGTGCTGCATAAATACTTGACACTTTGCCTCTAAGTTAAGCCTGACTGCTTTGGTGTCACGCTACCAGAGATTTAAGCACAGGTTAAATTGGGGTTTCTTGTGACTTCACCCTGACAAGGATTGTGGTTGCTACTTGAGTAGGGTTTTACCCCATTTAACCAGTAACCCACTATTCTTTCATTCAGATAACGTCACGAATAATTGGAATGGATTCAATGCTTCTTTATGTTCTTTGTCATCGGGCATGTGGCAGAGAAAAGGAAAATGTGTAATTTGGAATACTGTTCCTCCTAAATAAAATAAAAGTTCTTGAGCATCAATATCATACTTTCAGAACTAATTCAATTCTAAACAACCTAATTAAGAATAAAGTAGAATGTTAAACTATTAAATCTTGTTTTATCACAAATTGCTTTTAGGCAGATTACAGCCTAATGAAAAGATTCTTCCAGTTTGTTGGTTTGTTATTGGTGGAATCATATATGTGTTAAGCATAGAATTGACACATTTTCCTCTCAAATTGTGCAAACTAAGATTATGCTCGATGTACTATGGCTAACTTTTACTACACATTTGTCAAATACTGTACCTAAATTCTTCTCTCTTTTTCTTCTCTATTTTTCTATTTTTCTGTTAACTTCATTCACTTCTTTTTCATTTAAAATTAGGTTTTATTCATTATTATGATGTATGTTTCGACAATTTTAAACATACTGCTTGATATATGAAATGTTATTTTTTACTTCATAATGATAATTCTTCATTTACACCTTGATATTTTATGATGATATTGCCTTCTCTTCTAACCTCAATACAATCTAATCAAACTTAAAAAACACATATGCAACACTCATAGAATACAATTGAGCATTATAAAAAATGTTAATACTAATAAATATGAAGCATCCACAAGAATTGGAAGATTTTAAACACTGATGAGAATGAATCTCAGTTAGAACCACCTCTTGTGGCTTACCGGAGAAATCGCAATTTGCGTGACATACTGGTGCATACCAGACCTCTATCATATAGCATCCGACACCAGACTACAATCACTGGTTTACCTCGTGCTCTAGGTAATCACAAATGTGGATCATGCCATGCTTGTGAGACGGCCATCACCACTGATTTCCTGACCCACAAGGGTTATAACATCAAGTTAAAATATCTTACAAATTGTAGAAGCCATAACATCATTTATATGTTATTATGCCCATGCGGTCTGGCTTACATCGGTGAGACAGCGCGAGAGTTCCGCACAAGATATAGTGAACACAAATCAGCCATTCGCACTCATAAAATCATGGCCCCACTAGTTCAACATTTCCTAGATAAACAACATTCAGAGAAGGACCTCAGATGGTGTATACTGGAGAAAGTAAAGTGCCAGGCAGGTGCCCTTGTTGAAACTACCAGAAAAAGAAGAGAAACGTTCTGGATTTTTACTCTAAACAGTGTTAAACAGGGATTGAATGAAGAAATTGTTTGGTATACTACCAGAAACCGTTAATCTAGTCTCCTCCAGTTTTGTCATGACGGGTGACATACAAAAATATTCTCTTTTTGTTAGATCCTTCATTTCTGCACCTCCGTTTTTTCATCTATGTGCTTATTGACTCTGGTATTTCACTGTCAGGAGGTCTTTTTGGTCAGTCAAACATCCCCTATAATAGGCCATTTTCTTTCACTTTATCTAACATGCATCACTCGCTTATTTGACTTTTTGCGCAGCATATTGCACCTGGTGTTTCATTGGAATATCTTGTGATGGAAATATGCTCGCTGGTACACTTTGGACCTAGCGTTGTTAATAATATCATATATAGGAGTATGATCTCACTATATTACATCATTCTTTGTTCTAAATTATACCTCTTACTCCTTCCCTGTGCCATTGTAGGTTAGTGATTCCTTGCTGGCAGCAGATTAAAATATCCTATTTTTCAATATATGCGCAGTATGCACCCTACATTTTGGTACTAGTGGCATAGGAGACAACTTCCATCCGTGGGTACTATTATGATTGTACCTCACCATTTTATAACATTGCTGAATAGGTGTTTTTACAACGCATGTTGGATATAGTATCTACATGGGAAATATGTAGAACTAATACATGAGGTTCGCTCTTCCTATGCAGATTTTTATATTTTATTGCATTTTCCCGCATTGTCTGGCATAGAGATTGCTTATTTGTGCACTTCTTTTTGAGTTTCTCTTTATGATTTTGAACATATTATTGTTGTACATCGGGAGTATTTTGAGACCTTCCAAGATGGCGCAGTTGTTTTGCCCCCTTGTCCTATCTCAGATTCCATCACATATCATGTGACCATTATTAGCTCGCGCGTTATTTTGGAGCGCGATTCGTATAAATGTTCGTATGGCGTTGTGTCGCCATCGACCTCGCAGGACGAATCTCGGGTTTCCGTGTCACTGACTGAGCAACAACTCTGTGGCTCCCTATTTTGGTGAGTTTTTATACCATACGAGGCTCTTCCCGTATTTGCATACACTGGTCATCTGTGATAATTATTTCCAGCTAGACTGCTTTGGGAAGGTTTTTTCCTTCATGCTGCTTTTAGGAATAGGTGTAACTATGTTCATGGGGGGCTTTTTGGAGTCCTTACTCCCATTTTTTATTAAGTCGTTTCCGCCATGTCCTACTATAGAAGACGTAGTATGGTCGGATTTATAGCAGTGCGATCCCATATTTAAACATACGTGGCGTATAGACATAGTTACTTTTAATTCTGGATATATTCCTCTTATGCTCTCTGCAGAGAGCCTTTATCTATCAAGTAATCTGGATCCTGTGCACTCCACGTATACTTGTTACAGAGCTAGATCGATATTTATCTTGCTGACTGTAGAACTGATTATGTAACTCTTACACATTTATTTATAATAGACGTGGAGATGAGCACATGCGTGGCTCTTGAGTCTAACCATCTTGAACTCCTTATACTAGGTACCAGTGTTCTGGCGTAGACAGCCTCTGTAATGCAGTTACTCATGTACTGATGTATTCTATGTAATTATTCCACAGAGCCTTGTTAGCACTGGCCGTGATGAATCTATAATCACAGAAGGGAAGTTGTACGTAACGGCATGCCATAGTACAATTTTATCGTATGAACGATCCTGATTAGTGTTTGACCCCATGCTATGAGGTATGTGGACATCTGTAGTTTTTGTACAAATGTAGCTCTTAAATTATCGTCTTTTAGGATCAGTTATAATTTGATTTCTGTTTGTTTATAGGAGAGCTATCGTCGCTGAAATACACTATATTTGCATACTGAATTACATATATACCTCATGCGAGGTTATTTAGGTATGATACCTTTAGTTTTCCATCTATTATATTCACAGCTTAGTGTTTTTGGTTGTTATTATCTATGACATTCCTCTTCTTCTGCTATTGACTCTTTAGATCGTGATTTATCAGCCACAAAATATTACAAAAGCTGACTTTTATAGTCCTTGTTTGCCTCTACTGATATTATTTTTTATTGAGAGCATTAGTAAGTATCCTAATATGAATCTGCAGTTCTATTAGTGGTTGTTTTTATCTGGTATAGGGTGGTCACAATTGGAAAGTCTGCTTCTTTCATTGGTGATGGTGACTTTTCTCTTTTCTTTTTTGACTATTCATCATGTGACTAGGTGGTTGGTGCACACTGCTATCTGGCTTGTGTATTTTTTGTGATTTCTCTATTTATCTACCTCGTAATAGGTATGGGAAGAGATATATCTAAAAATAACTTTGTTGTATGTATGGCACATCACTTGGTGTCACAGAGTTTGGGGTCTTTCTTCATAGCTCCACTTAAGAGCTATAATGTATGTTTTGTTTTTTATTCAGGTTCAATCAATTTAACTTTGTTTTCTACATGGGCTTTGAACATTATATGCTTATACCTTTCAGGTATCCCCTGGGTGTTCTTGTGTGCTATAATCTGGTTATGGTCCTGAGGAAGGTGGTGTCA
Source organism: Calotriton arnoldi (assembly GCA_963921515.1). Taxonomy (NCBI): domain Eukaryota; kingdom Metazoa; phylum Chordata; class Amphibia; order Caudata; family Salamandridae; genus Calotriton; species Calotriton arnoldi. The sequence goes on from CAWUFW010005419.1 coordinate 1,125,342, forward strand.
TCATCTTTTTTACCACCGAAACGCGCGTCAACCAATATTGTTCAGATTGTGCTGAACACAGCCATTCAAACTGGTCGTGGAGATAGTGTAATCTTTTGTCTCCCACTTTTTCCAGATCACTGCATTGACGGATGTTGTATGAATTTGTATGAGAGCGTATGCCTGTGTTGTAGTATGTATGTATCCTTTGTATGAACTTTCACTCAGGGGTTAATTTTGGTGGATTGTATTATATTCTATCATGTATATTAGTATTGTGTTTATTTGTATGTATATGTTGAAAATAATATTTTTATTTTAAAAAAAAGGAGAAAAAAAGTCAAGAAAAATATATATTTTTGTGAAATAAAAAAATGAAGTCAAATAAACAATGAAGAAATGTTAAATTATGGAAGTCCCTTCTCCTTTTGAAGCACATTGTCATTATGCTATAGCTGGTTAGCCCATGTTGAATGTAAATTTTTGATCTGTGAAAGAAATATAGGTCACGAAGGGAGTTTCTTTATATTGTAATACTAATAAATATGGCCTATATAAATGAAAATCATTTAGAAATGACGCATGGGCTAAGGATTACATGTAACATATTTGATTGAATTCATGTTGTCATATGAACATGATACCAAACTATCACAAGAACGCGGAATCATTACCAGAAACTTTGACTTAAAAGCAATACAAAAACACCTCTGCTTTAAGAGCAATCCACATAACACATAAGTGTGGCAAGATATTTTTAACACAGTATATCTGCATTACAAGCTTAGTCAATATTGGTGCTTGCAAAGTACATAAATAACAGTGATGGAATTGCTGTTGGTAAAAAGTTTTAATTTGTGTTCAAGTTGTTCAAGTTTTGTTCAGATAAATTATTTTCATACAGAAAATGCATGCACTACATTTAAGACATTTAAACTGGGCAATGATTGGTGGGAGGATCCATTGTGATAGAATTGAAGATGGATCTTCACATGGTAACATAGAACTGACCACCTTATCACAAATATCTTTTCTTCTTTTGAATGTGCAAAGGGGTTTTTTGAGGCAGTTAGAAAATCCTGAACAAAACGCTACTGTTTGTTCAAACTTTTCTTTACTTTCGGAACAAATAGTACTCACAGAAATTTTTCATCATCTGAGAGTTCTCTCCAGGTGTTAGTGTATGCTCTAGTGGAAAATACCACAACCTTTTCTTGAATATTATTTTAGTAGTTGAACAGGGTAGATACGTTCAAGTATTCTGGCAATAAAGGCATCTGATTTATGGAAGAAATCCGCTTTTCTTTCAGAATTTCTCATGGAGAAACTGGCCAAATGGTAAGCTATTCCTCAGACTATGCAGGTGATGACTTGAATACCTCAGGAGGGTATTGTATTCCGTCGATTTACAGAAGAGAGTGGAATATTATTTTCTATCTTCTACTTTGTAGGTCAAGGAAACTAATAGAAGAATTATGAGACATGGTGATTTGGATATCCACTGAACTAGAGTTTAACCAGGAATAGAACAATTCAAGATTGACCACATCCCCAACCGAGATCAGAAAAACATCATCAACATATCTTCTCCAAAGGGGTAATTTTAGGGAATTGGGTTTTTGGCTGTAGGGGATGAAGACCCTTCTCAAGCAATCACCACAATCCCTGTCAGGGTTAACCACAAAGATCACTAAATGTACCTAGCTTGGCACAAAAGGCTTAACATAGAGGCAATGTGTAAAGTATTTATGCAGCACACAAGCAGTAATAAAGTGATAACACAACACTAAAAAAATCCCACACAATTTAGAAACATAGAGTAAATTATAATAAATAGAATGAGTTCAGAACAACAAAAATCCAAATGCAATTTCAAAGTTTAGCGCCTAAAAGCACAAAGACAACTCACTGTCTTCTGGTCATGCTAGTCTGGGGAAAGTCACAAGTTCAGGCCAATCACAATGGAGGGTGGGCTAGATACAGGGACCAGGTTAGAACCTCTCAAAAACGTACCTTTTCATAGTGGGGAGCGAAGAGTCCAGTTTGGTATGGAGGAGGCCACGAGGAATAGGGAGAGCGTTGTGAATGGTAGTCCCTGTAGCGCAAAGAGCAGGCCTGGCGTTGCGGACAGTGGTCGATGTAGTGTGAAGATCGGTTGGGTGTTGGTGACAGCCGTTGTTGGAGCTTCACGTTGGCAGTCACCGGGGGCTGTTTTTGCTGTATGCAAAGTACAGATCTTGCGTTGTCGGTCATCGTCGCTGGTGGTCAATGTATCGCAAAGAGTCGGGTTCACTGGAGCTTTGCATTGGCGGTCATCACAGGCAGCAGAGTTTCAGGGCGAACTGGCCTGTTTCAGTTGGGAAGAGCCCAAATCTTCAGGAGTTCACCTTTCGTGGCAGAGGAGTGCACTCTGATGCCAGCCAAGGGTCCAGGACCTATGGAGTTAACTCAAGGAGATTAGGGACTCACTCTATCAGGGTGTATCCAGTTGCAGCAGGTCAGCTGGGCAGTTGCAGGGAGGTCTCTGGAGCTTGTTGTGTCCCTGTAACTCAGAACAGGCGCCCACTCGGCTAATCCTTGGAGTCACTCTGATTGTCCTGGGATCAACAAGCAGGTCCAGGCTTCCTTCCTCAGGCAGCAGAGCAGTCCTTCCAGCAGCAGGGCAGCTGGGCAGTCCTTCTTCTGAGTCTTCCACAGGGCCAGAAGTGGTCTGCTGAGTTGTTCAAAAGGTCCTATATTTATACCTGGTGCCAGCCCTTGAACCGAAGGGAACTCACTACACTACCCCACATCTAGTTCTAGAAAGTTCTTCCCTTCCCCTGTCAAGGCTCCAACAGGTCTAGGGTGACAATAGGTGGGTGTCAAGTTCTTTGTGAGTGTGCTAGTGACAGTTCTTTGAAATGTAAGTTGGGCAGGGAGCAGCTCCGCCCTTCCATCCTGGCAGGTTGGCCAATCCTGCCCACATCATCTAGTCTCCACTTGTCTCACTGCCCTACTGCCAACTATTCACAGTCATGTGACCCAGGACCCAGGCAGAAGGCATCAAATGGCTAGGCAAGAAAATTCCAACTTTTTAAAAGTTGAATTTTCAGAATTGTGACTTAAAATCAGACGTTACCTTTAAAGCTGGTTCTAAATTCATATGAGGGTAAACATGGTTTTCCTATCTGCTCTCAAACTTAAGTTTTCACTTATTAAGCTATATTTACTTATTAACCCAATTTTATCCTATGGGAGAGATAGGCCTTGCAATCGTGAAAATGACTTTAGGAGTTTTTCACTAGCAGTACATGTAAAACATAAATCCACATGCCCTACTTTTTAAATACAATGCACCCTGCCCTATAAGCCTTTTGGGCCTACCTTAGGGTTGACTTATAGGTATTAAAAAGAAAGGTTTAGGCTTGGAAAAAAGTTTAATTGGACAGGTCAAAATGGCAGTTTAAAACTGCACTACAAGCTGCAGTGGCAGGCCCGATGGCATGTTTCAAAGGGCTACCATGGTGGATGGCACTAATAGGTGCTGCAGGACAACTGGTACCATTTGTTTTACAAGCCCTGGGTACATGGAGTACCATCTACTAGGGACTTATAAGTAAATTAAATGTGCCAATTAGGTTTAGCCCAATTGTAACATGTTTTAGGGATAGTGCACAAGCACTTTGGCACTGGTTGGCAGTAGTAAAGTGCACGGAGTTCTAAAGTTAAGAAAAACAAATTCAGCAAAACAGGAGGGGCGAAGGCAATATGTTTTGGGAACTACACCCCAAGGGTGTCAGGTCTAACAATAACATTTCAGAAAAAGAGATTTGTGTCAAAGTACATATGTTGATGTTTAAAATTGTCCAAACTGAATTTTGCTAAGCCGTTGCAAACTCGGCTGACAGCTACCCTGTGTACCTCATAGAAAACTCATTTTTGAGTTAGAAACAATTGTGTGTGAGGACAGTTTCAGTAAGAGAGACAATACCATCTGTGGAGATTTTTACTGGACCCTGCCTAACAGCCAATACATTTTATAATACATAAGGCCTCACACAGGGGTATTGTAATATACAGCGATTGCATATAAGTGTGACTAAGATGTGTGTTAAAATATCAGGAAAATCATCTATGTTTGTTATTAACCCCCTTCTAATCCTTGCATAAGGCCTTGCAAATGGTTAAAATGGTTCTATAAATCTATTGACCCGATAGTCCTCTTCATTTTTGTACATGTTGTATATGATGTACTCTCTCTTCCTCTTCATTTTTGTACATGTTATATTTGAGATAATCTCTCTTCTGGCCCAATGATTCACCATCTCTCAAAACTACCTGTTCAAAAGTCACAATTTCCTTGGGTAATGGCTGAGCATGGGGTGGAAATGTGGAAGAATCATGTAAACCTGTGGCATATTTAAGTCTCATTTATGGGTTATTTGCAAAGTAATGTTTAATCCTGCCCATGCAGAAAAATTTGTGAAAATCCAATTTGACATAAAACTAATTTGGTCATTCCGTCGGTGCAAAGGATAGACTACAGCTCAGCACAAAGTCCTCTGAAGGGCAAGGACGTGCTTTGACAGACTACAAATGGGCACCATACCTGGAGGCTTCAGTGTGGAATCTTTAGCATTAGAATTTAACAAATGATGCTGATGCTGTTTGTCTTTCACTGTGGGAATTTTTTTGATGGTAGCCATGACCCCTGCCTCTGCCTCTGCCCTTCCCCTTCCTCTACCCCTTGTCTTGTGCCTTCCTGCCTTTCCATAAAAAGGTAGATTTTCAAGAATCACTGATTTATGGACCAAGGGGAAACAAGGAGGAACTAGTTCTCGATTTTGGGTTAGTTCCAAAATCAGACCCACTTGAATACGTTGTTTTTTCTAGTTCTTGTTGTGGCCTCTCTTAGTGTAACTCCACTTGATTATCTTCCTAGTAATAACCATCTGCCAAGTACGGGTAAGTAACCAGTGTATTGTAATTTTTTATGTCTTTCTCCAACTTTTCTCTGCTAAGCAATGACAAGGAAATCGTCTTTGATTTTCTCTAAATGTATCAGAGGCTCCCTTGCATTAGACAGGGTTTGATCATCCAAGATTTCCTGTGCCAGATCAGGTATTTCTTTTTTCCAATTTGTAAATATGTTGAGGTGCAGTATCAATGGCAAACAACATTCAGTAACACAAATGTTTGTTACTTCCAAAACTAAGATTTTTCATGAACTTAGGTTCATCCACAAACGTTCCAGGATAATTGTTGCCTGTAATCCCAAGTTTATGATTTTAGATTGTAAATACTGGGTCATTAAATGGCCCACTTAGTTGTATGCTAATTAAGTGACTTTTAGGTCTATCAAGTCTATCAATCTTGAGTTTGTGAAGTATTATTGATTTGGGTACTTGTGGGTACCAAAAAGGAAGGGACCTGCAATTACTTGAAAGCTACATTTGATTGAGCTCATGCCTGGATTCTGGTTAACAAAATTCGGTGTGCCACTTTAATAAAAAATAGTGAATTAACAAATTTGGGTAATAACATCAAGGGGCATATTAGCAACGTACTGCGATAAATATCGCAGAGCACGCTTAGCGCGATTTTGTTTAATGCCGCGTATCGCAGGATCTTATCGCTGAGATATCGCGTTATTATCAACGCATATCTCCACAGCGATAATAAATCCTGCGATAGCGGCAAATTCCACGCACATCGCTGGAAAATCCAGCGTAAAAATGGCAGCGATAAGCTAATCCTTGGTGATAGCAAGATGTGGACTCAGCCGTGCAATCCACCTCCCATTATATGTATGGCTAAGTCAGAAATTTTTCAGACGTTAAATACCTGCGATAAAGGGTGCATAGCGCGGTTTTTCTTGTCGCTTTGCGGGTCTGCTGCAGGCTTGTTAATACCGCAAAGCAGTGTTAGCGACTTTTTCCATTTTGTTTTGCTCCGGAACGCCTACTTTGCATGTCATTAGCGATGGCATGCAGGGCGATAAAAAACCGGCAGCTAACTCACGGAAACTAGAGCTAACACGGGTTAGCACAAGCTTGTAAATAAGGCGATAATAAATTACCGTGTTAGCGGCACGAAAGTGCCGCTAACGCAGCGATAACTCACTTGATAATATGCCCCTAAGTGTCTTATAAGATCCTGCATGTTATCACCTTTCTTAAATATTGGAATGATTATAGGCTAACAAGGTAAAGTTGCATTCAGCATTTAGAACATTAGTTATCAAGGAGGTCTGCAGATTGATCTCACATCAAAATAGGCTCATGGGCACACCATCAGTGACTGGAGCTTTAAACACTCAGGGGCAGATTTACAAGAAAGTGACGCATCTGTATAGATGCGTCACTTTCCCTGCGCCACCCTCAGAAACCCTTGCGCCACCATAGATGCGCCATATTTACAATACGGCGTACTATGGCGCAAGGATTGACCGATGCGTCAGAAATTCTGACGCATCTGTTGGCGGAAAAGTCACGCATTGCTGGAGTTGTGTCGCAAGCACGACGCAACTCCAGCAATGCGTGTTGAGGCCTATTCCCACTACACTGCGTCACTACTTACGCCTGCTTCAAGCAGGCGTAAGGTTTTGACGCAGTGGCGTCCTAAAAGAGGCACAGTGAAATCTTGTAGATTTCACTGCATCACTTTTACGAGGCCTTCCTGCGTGGGAACGCACACCCTGCATACATTATACCTGACGCAGGTATAATGTGACGCAGGGCTTTACAACGTGACGCATCTCCCTAGATGCGTCACGTTGTAAATAGGCCGCATTTTTTGCGTCAAAAAAAGTGATGCAATGGCGGCGGAAGAAGGCGCAAGGGGCTTGTAAATCTGCCCCTCAACAATTACTTAAGATGTTAAAATGCAAATCAGTATGAAAGATAGTTGTAGCAGGCATAGTGTTAGCTATACTTTTGTGGCTATAGAAATTAGAAAAGTGCTTAAATTAGAGTTCATCATGGATATGGGACTCTAGCTTAGATTGGCCCTGGTCCAGCATGGAGGAGGAGCAATTTACCACCTTCCAAAAAGTGGCCATATCCTTAGATCTGCATGCTAATGAGGTGCTCCCAAACATTATCTCTAATCAAGGCTTTACATTCCTTGATAGTTTTTTGTAGGTGGCTCTATAGATAAATATTTCATTCTGATTCCATTTATAGCATTTCATTGCTTGATGTACGGAACGTTATGGATATGATAATTAATATTTAAAGGGGATTGTAATTTAGTATCTGTTTTGTGTGCCATCAGAAAATATGAGATGGGTTTTGACATATGGATTTTGATTTATTTGGATACAATCAACCAGTACGCAATGTGTTTACTTTTTTTCTCTTTTTATTCTGGGATTGGTTGGATCATGCTCAAAACCAGCTCACTTCTGTCAGGTTGCTCACTGCTCCAACTTGCCTTCTTCAGCAACTGAATGCTCCACAAACTGACACAAACTGACCTCCTCTCCTGTCTGTTAACCACGTGTATCTGCCTCCCTGCTATATTGAACTGGTAATTTTGTCTGCCAGATGAGTCACTGTTGGTTTAGACATCAAACTATAAAATAGCCCTGCATTCATTTCAAAACTAACTCACAACTTTGAAGAATGCCTGGCCATCCTTCTGTCTCCTTCGTTCCAATGGGAATGTGAGGTAGCACGTCTCAAAGTCCCCGTAGTTGCTGGTCCAAGGTCTCTGATACATGAACATAATTTAGTCTTGTTGCATTGATTCTTCTTGGAAACAGAACTGTGCCTGGGATCACAGGAATTCAGAATGTTGGGACTGAGTCACCATACCACATCAGTACCTATAGGCCCAAATCCGACTAGCTCACAGTGCCTTCTATCCCCTTTTGACCTTCCTAGAGTAACAGGTAAATTGGCAACCTAGAAAACAACACTCTAGTACCCAAGGGAACTTTGGAAACAGATCATCACCTTTTATTTTGCCACTCATTCATGTTCACAATAAACGAAAGAGACACAGAAGGCAACTTTACAATATTTATTGAAACTATCATGCTCTATTATGAAGCAACTGTGCTGCGATTAGAAAACATATACAACTGAGCAAAGTAATGAGCGTTACGGGCAAACTGTATGCAATGAAAAGCCCTATATATATCATGGTGAATTATATATCTGCCTCAGCCTACCCTCACTATGTGAGCACGGTGACATATCATGATCTCTGGGTTTAGAACTGGACCCCATTCCTGGCATTTGTAGTTGGGTGGTCTGCATCTCAGGTTTTGCAAGTCTTGTGCAACCCGTAACAGCACCTTTCCCCTCTTCTAGAATCTTCCTCTCTGGTTTCCAAAGGGCTAGTCTCAGTTTATATGATAAGAAATGCAGTGCTAGAAAGCAGCAGCTGTGCCTCTGTGTAGTGTCTAAATGTTAGGATATGTTGCACACTGATCACAGAAAAACAGGACACCATGTTCTTCGACCTTGTGCAAAATGTTCAGACTGAACTCCAAGAAGAAGAACTGAATAATAAAAATATGTGCAGTGTATTTCTGAAATAATATCATGGGCTCAAAATAAAATGTGTTATGTGTGGCTTTGCAAAGCACATCAGTCTACAACGTATAGTTAGGCTAAAATAAGGCAGCCCTTAAGGGAACTTACTATACACTCTCCTTGGTCGGGACAGTAACGTAGCGACTAACTAGAAAATAAGAGGTACGAGCACAAATCAAGCAGATTTAATGCTCTGCTAATAAGCATATCATAAAAAAAATATAATCATAAAAATAATCCCATAACAATTTGCAAAACGTAGAAAAATTAAGGTGAGCTGGAGGCACCCAGGATGTCTTCCGCAAGTTCAAGTGCTAATGAATCCAGAACGGATTCCATCTCCGCAGACAATGACTCTGCAATTGCCCAATTTAATAGATCCAATGAATGGACATGATCCTCACTCTCAGGCAATGCTGAGGAAGTAGTGTGCTAACCTGCATCTGTGTTATAAGAGCAAGAGTTTGTTGTTCCCTGTGCCAAAGCACTCAGCTGCGTTGGAGGGAGTGGATCATAACTTGCATCCTGAATAAGCTGCAAGCGCATGGGACAACTCCGTAAATGGTTCGTTGCAGGACTCATCAACAGGTTCATGTCCACAGGAACCGGCATCCACAAAGCTAAGTAAATATCCAGTGCCCATTCAAAGGAGCACCATAAGCAATGAAACACGGGTTGCACGCAGGTAAACTAGGTGGGTCGGAATGACAATTACCTGTCATTGTCCAGTTCCTGGAGCATGAGGATTCTGAAGAATCGTAGCATGCACTCACAGCACAACTGGACCGGTGGTGGTTCCAGTGAGCTTGGAAACGGAACATCCATTGCGGAAAAGAAAAAACAGAACCAAATTGCTGTAAATGAGGAATAACACCAAAGTAATGTCCCCAAACACACTGAAAAACAGGGAATTTATGAAAGCTGGTATTACTCCAAAGAGTTTTTGGAATGAACTGACTAAGCCAGTCCCAATAACTTTAAAAATGTGTCATATTCTGGCAGTATTAGACACATTAAATATTCGGTGGACTAACGCGCCAAAATGTAAGGGAGATTGGTGTTTCAAAAGGACTGTATTTCACTGGGTGTCCTTGCAAGTTATAATTTGAAAGTTTCTCGAGCAGATGTTAATTCTATGTCTTTTGAAACAATAGTGCTTTGAGTCTGCTTAGCTTGTTAAAATCTGCCTTCAAAGTTGGAATTGAAGGCCACAAGAGCTATCCATACCCCCTTCAGTGGAAGGGAAGAGCATGTTATTACAGCGGGTTACTATCTGGGAGACTGATGAAATGTATGGAATCCTGGCCTTCATTCCACAACAATCCTGATCACTTAACAATAAAAAGCTTCCATTTGAAGGGACTGTAATGAAGGGGGGATAGAAGGAACTGGTATTCCTTTTAGAAAACAGGCCAAATTAGCTACCGCTGCATTACATGCACCGTGAATAGTCAAGTGTTTACAAGCGAGTGAATGTCTGACAGAAGAGTCACATTTCTTTCCAGTAAGGAAACTTCCCACATTGGCTCGTTCACAACCATAGGAAACGGGGAGTGACCGTAACTCATGAATGAAGCTGTTTCCTAGGGGTTCCATATCTACCGACAGGGAAATGTTTCATGCTAGCTGTGAATTGAAATGCCGAAATTGGCAAAGATATTACCCCATGTATTAAGTAAACAGCGGAGGATGTTTCTTCTATCGTGAATGCTATCGTGAATGGGAGCTGTTCTAGCTTCTCGAGATGTAACATGTTGTATGTGGCATATTTTTTAGCCATGAGTCATTGTTTGCACTTCTGATTGAAAGGCAAGAATAGCTGAGCCGAATTAAGGTAATGCCATGGTGCGCAACCATTTTTAAGTATTTGAAGGATCCAGCTAAACTGCATAATAGATCTAAGCTGACTTTGCCCATGATACAATTAGGGCATATCACTTTGCATATTATTAATGTCTGATGACACAATGCTATTCAAATTGTAAATGCATATTAATATTATTATCAACAACAGCAAGCACTTAATCCAAATTATCTTGATCAATTTCTCTTAAACATGCAGCAGTTCCGATTTATGACAATTTCCAAATTTCATTATACGTGGCTTGAATAAATCTTTTGAAACACAGAGACTTAGGACATACTAGATAGTCACATAGGTCCATGTCTTCCAACAGGAGAGAAAGATGTTGTTTTACTGCAAACAGTGTGGAATGTTCCAACCATTGTTGACTCAATTTCCCCACCAAATAGGTTGTGAGTATGCCTGACCGTTGAGATTGGGAATAACCGGGGTCAGGTCTGCTAGCCTTAAACCCCGGTGTAGAGTGTAAAAAATTAGCAAAACAATCATTTGTGTCCACTGGCCACAATAACCACCCATGAGGACCTGAAAGTGTGGAATTAAATGTACCATTCTGCAACATACTATCGAGTTGCTCTTCAGGTTAATTTCTCAGATGTTGCCAATTTTCAAAGCTGGCAATGGAAGGAATATTTGGTGTATTCATGTCTTTAATTTTAGCCAGTCCTAGACACGTAGCCTGATGAACTGTGTCATTCAGGTAAATCAATTGTGTTGGAATTAAACAGTCTCAGAATAAGGTGTCCGTTCCCTGAACTTGCCGAGGCTTGGTACCCCAAATGGATTTCATGTCAATGGTATCCTTCTAAAAGCCATAGCCTTTTACAGCTAATTGGGTGGCAAACGAATCTACATGTATTAGCTTAGTTTGTGTAAAAATATATTTCTTTGATGGCGTAGGGATTATTTTGAAATAATATGATTTTGGGTCTGATGTATCATATCCAGAGAAATATGTAAATGTATAGCTGTATGTCTTTGAGCTCCCCTGTGGAGGAGTGGGGCAGTGTTCCCATTGTGTGTAGTTAAAAAGTATGTTTTGAAAACTAACTCAATGTAAATAGTGATGTCCATAATGATGGTAACAGAACATTTCATCTCCTCTCCTGCCTCTAGTTCACTTTCTAATAACAAAAATCAACACAAAAAATGCACATTCGAGTAAAACATATATTTATGATAATTATTAAAATTATAATGTGCTAATGCATCTTTTCTCTACATAAAGCAAACTATATACTTTCTACATAAGCACACATTGCTTGGTGCTTTTGTTTATATCAAATCAAATCTTTTTTTAACTTAGAAATAACAACAAGTTAGTCACATTTCTCTTAAACCACTGCTGCACCCCTTCTAAAGTATTCAAATGTTAAATTGTTGCTCCTTTCTTCTTAGCTTGTCAAACATATGTCACAGTGTTTTTCTCTTAGCCGCACTGATTGTACTACCAAACAATTTCACATAATTGTTCTAAGCCTGACTCTACTAGGATTCAGTAAGAGTTTGAGAAATAGCCCCTGATGTTGACCTAAAGACAGTTAGGGGCATATTCACAAGAACGTGTGCTAAACATCTCCAAAAAATGTTAGCGCAACTTCACACATCGCAGTCTATCACGGGAAAATAACCCAGTGCTAACATGGAATTCACAACACAGCGGTACCATGCGATAGCCTCCCGAAACCGCGGCCAATGTCCGCGATACAACCACCTCGACCGCGATAAAAACGCAACCCCCAACGCGTAAAAAGATGCGATGGGCCCAAACGCGATAAGAAAACAGTGATAACCAGCAATACCCACGCGTAATGTGGGAAAAAGCATAAGAACAGCATACGGAAAATGCCACCAAAAAGGAAATGAACTGCGGAGTACCACAAATGCACCCTGACCGACTGCAGAGGACAACATGAACCCCACAATCCCCACGGAGGAACACCCAGGAATCCAGGGCTCGTGGAAGGGCAATGAGAAGAGGAAGACGGGGTACAGTCTGCAGGAAAATACAATCATCGTCACGGATGAGATAGAACACCACCACCAACTGTACGTCACCTCCAATGTGTCATTGGCAACAAAGAGGCAAAGAGGGCACACCATCTCGGATCATGTGAATGCCGTCGCAGCGCCGAGGAGGACAACGGAAGAGGACAAGAGGCGCTGGATTGATGTGAATGGCAAAACCAAGCAGAAACATGCTGCCAACACGAAAGCAGCAACGCACTTCGGAGGAGGGGGGCCAACAGAACACCAGGAGCTGAATGACATGGAGAAGATGGTGGCCACAGTCATCAGTCGGGAGACGGTGACAGGAGTTGGGGATCCGGACACTGCCCAACATGACCCGACACCACATCAACAGGGTGCGTACCAACCAGGGAGTGGGGGGAAGGGGGGAAATGGGCACAATGGCACACATGCACAATTAAGCAGAGCACACTGCACACCCACAATGACTCAGGATCATGTCCCTGACCCCAACGGGAACACTTCAGCACACACACAAACACCAAGTAGTTCCACGTACACCATGTGCCCAAAGGGGCACCCACCCAACACATCAACAATCACACAACCAACACATGCACACGTGCGAAATACAGCAAACATGCATATACGTCAGCCACACTGACAATGCAAGAGACACCACATGACAAGTAGCATGGCTGCAGTCCAATCATCATGACAATGTACACAGCACGACACTGAGGTGGCTGAGTGCGGACTTCAACCGGAAAGGAGCAGGTCACTCTCGGACACAACCACCTGCACAAACAACCCCTGACGTCAACGACACATCTGCGGACAAACCATGCCCAAGAGTCACAACTCGACAAAGAGCACAATTTACCCAAGTCTGCAACATCTCAGCACTGTGGAAGCACAGAACTGAAAGGCACACCGCATGAAAGGGATAAGTGGCAGCCAAATCAGAGCCACTGGAGCGACTCACCCACCGTGCAGCATATGCACATAAGAATAAGTGCACCTCGACATTGACAACATCCTGGTACAAACAGCAACACCTCCACAACAGAACACAGGACACAACTGGTGCCGCATATTTGCACAACATGGCCAATCACATCTGGCACAGCAGGAAACTGTGACATGACAATGTACAAGTACAACCTGTAACCTGCAAATATTTATTATTCACACATGCCGTGCTTGTGGACATTTGGTACTGTCCCATGATTGCCAAGGACGGCCACAATGTGACGTGCTCATGAGAAGAAATTGGCAATGAGGGTGTTCCTACGGGCTATTCCTGCCGCAGCTGCAGTGGCATGTGGGCCACCTGCCCCATCGTTCGCATCATCGTCCGGTATCTCTGGAACTTGGATCCATGGGGCATTGGTGCGTACACAGATGTTGTGCAACACACAACATGCAACGATCATCTTGCACACGATGTCTGGGCTGTACAGGAGCCTTCCACCTGTGACATCCAGGCACCTGAAACGTGACTTCAACATGCCAAATGTGCATTTCATGATGCCCCTGGTGCGTATGTGGGCTGCATTGTACTGCCTCTGGGTGCGTGTGTTCGGGTCTCGGAGGGGTGTCATCACCCAAGGGCAGAGTGCATATCCTTGATCACCTGTGACAGTGCAGAGAGATAAGAGTCAATACTTGGTTCGGCATGATGTGTTGGCAGGCCCACCAGTCCAGTGACGCCTGTGCTGGCTGTGTGTGGGGTGTGTGTAAGCCAGCCCTCAGGGAGTAGCTGGTGCTGGCAACAACTTCAACAGTCATCAGGCACTTAGGAATGCAATGTATGAACAGCAAGGGAGCATGACTTGAGTTGCACAGAGTTAGTGGCCCCGGATGCACAGCGGCCGACACGGGCCTACCGCCACGGGACGCTGACTTGCGGGAGACTGGGGTAGGGTCATGAGGGCAGAGCACGGTCTCGTATGTATCAAAGGTGGTTTTTGCGGAGTGTCTCGGGGAGAGTGGGAGGTGTACCCCCAGGGCATGGTGCAGAGGGCACATACCAGCTGTGTCCGGCAACATGGCGGATATGAATGCCACAGACTCATGCCAAACACCAAGTCCGTACCTGCCAGTTGTTGATGACAACCCCCAGGCCACAGGCTCAGACACCAACAATGTTCTGCCGGAGGCTGACGGTGACTCACGGCCCACAGGGTTAGTGGCACCAGGTCAGTCCTTGCGAGTGGTTGACCTCCTCCGTAACGGTGATCCGTGTTTCCACCGGACTGAAACGCATCTGTCTCTCACTCCTCTCCCTGCGTTCACTGGCATGAACTCTGCCATTGATTAATGAAGACTCAGTTCTAGATGTGGGACATACTGGACTGCAGTGTAGGCCGGCTGCAGCGGTGGGGTATGTCAACGAATGTGGACTCCTGGGGGCCTGTGTCACGGAGGACAGCGATGGTCTGAGGAGGCTGCCAAGCTCACGGGCATGGGTCTTGGAGCTAGCACCGGCACGTGGTGGGCCCTCTTTGACACACAACGGTGTCGGCAGGTAAGCAGTGCGGCCTTGGAGAGCTGGGGCAGGCAAGCCAGGTCTGGGTATCAGCGGCCTGGGGTGCAGCAGGCGCACAGGCTCGCAGGCCCGCTGCTCACGGCGTCGGCCTCGTGGCGGGCTGAGAGGCACCGCCCTGGCAGTGACGTTGGCCATTCCGGGAGTGCACCACACTCAGCGCAACGGTATTTTCACCCACACCCCTGCGCAGGCATGGCGTAAGCTGGGCCAACCCACTACGCTCACGCACACAGGGGGGGACGCAGCGAGCGACATTTCCGCAATCTAACCCACAGCCTGGGGTGACATGGTTGCGTCCACTGATCACTACTCCCCAGACACCAGCAGTTGATGTCTGCATGGACATATCTGTGGTTTGCATACCCAGGTCTGTCCAGCACATTCACGCCACACTTGTCGTTGTGTACATTCCCATTCATGGGTCACTTGCGTCCTTAGCACATGCCTGCTTTCTGCCTCTCCACACGTTCAGCTGTTGTGTGGCTGTGGTGCCATGATATAGCTGGCTTGTGTACATGGTAAGCCCAGTATCCCAATGGAGTTGTGTTGTCGTGTCTGGTAGGTGGGCATGTTGATTGACATGTTGTATGTGGTTTGGTCACGTGTGCATTCCGACAGTTGTGCGTTGTGTGATGGTGGCTTTGAGGTGTGTGGTGTGTTGATTTGGTACTTACCAACGAGCAGTTCAGTTCCATAGATGCCATCCTGGAGGCGCTGGTTGATAATGGACTGTCGGAAGATGTAGGAATCGTGCACACTGCCTGGGTAGTTTGCAACGACATTGGTGAACATTCCCCGGTGGTCCACTATTGCCTGCACATTGAAGAAATGCGTGTGCTTTCTGTTGCGGTAGATGTGTGCAGTGTCCGCAGGGGGCACAAGTGGGACATGTGTGCAGTCAATGGCCCCCAACACGTGTGGGAAGCTAGCAATGGCGTAGAAGCCTTGCTTGGTCTCCAGCTGTTCCTGCGCAGTGTGGGGGAAGTGAAGGTACTGGGGTATGAAGCTGATGATGGCATCCAGGACAGGTGAGAGGAACTTTGATAGGGCTGGCTGTGAGACTCCTCCGACTCGGGCCGTTGTTGGTTGGAAGGTACCAGAGGCCAACGTGTGCAGCACAGCCAGCAGCTTTGTCTGCGGAGGGATGTTGGTTGTCCGCTGTGTTGGGACCGTCAGCCTGTGGCCGATGTGGGTCATGATGCGGAGGATGGTTGTCCTTTTGAGCCTGTAGTGGGCAATGACTTCCTCGGGCGTTAGGTCTGTGAGACTGGTGCGTTTTCGGTAGGTCCTCTGTGTTACTCTGTGCTGCCTCTGTGGTGGTCCGGGGGTGGTGCCGGTCCCGGTCCTGGGAGTGGTGGCGGTCCTGGGGGTGGTGGCGGTGGGTGTTGTGGCCCTGTTGGGGCCCCAAGCTGCATGATGAGTAGCTCCATGGCGTCGGTTGTTCTTCGGCTGTGGCTGCGTGCGGGGCTCCGTTGCCTACTGCAGGTAGTCGTCCTGCTTAACACCAGCAAGAGGCAGGTGTTAAATAGCTGCTGCTACCGCGGCTTATCATGTGGTTTTGGTTCGCATCGCAGATCTGGCAGTTCGTTGTAAAAGTGTTGTAGTGTTTTTTTCGTGTGTTTTTGCACGGGAACGCCTACTCTGCATCTCATTAGGGTTAGTTGGTGGTGTCACCCGTGGGGATGAAATTTGCAGCATTTATCGCGGGAATACTGGCGAAGTCTGCAGTTTGCACCCGCTTATAAATGGGGCGTTAAATCTATCTCCACTTTTGATGCGTTGAGGTGGCGATAACTCGGCGATAAGTCCTTGTGAATATGCCCCTTAGAGTACCAATGGGTCTGGCCGATTCCTCCAGACATAAAAAGGTGTCATGGTTTGAAACAGTAATGACCTGCTAGAACACATTAGCAGGATTGCTGATCTGTTCTCTACTTAGAACTCAATTACAAGTTTGGTGGTAAATAGCACCAAACGTGTACCTAGGGTAAATACAGATTCCACAGGGTTTGGTAAATAACATGTTAAATAACACTGATTATGGGGTTTTACCGTGTACTGCGGAATTGTTATTTAGTGCAGGTGCTAAATACTGAATGTGTGCTATCTAGCACATGTAGTAGATACCCCACTTGATAAATAGCAGATGCACAACACCTCTGGAAGTGCCCATTTTGTGACATTGGAAGCTCCAGGAGTGAGGGAATAAATCCCAACCGAACAGAAACAACCAGAGGCACACACAAAAGGACCTTAGGGCACCTCAAAAGTACACAGCCACTCTTTCACATGAGAGAGTGTGCAGGCATTCATTTTGTGTGGACAAAGCACCTTGAAAGAAAACAAACAGAATGCACTAATATCCTCTGAACATCAAACATGCAAAAGGTGATGGGAGTAATGCCTGCACTTTATCTCACCACTGGCAATTGCTGGGGGTAGCATCCCAACGCATTGTTATTTCGCTCACCATGCTACCTCATTTTACACCCATCTTGGTTCCGTGCTGAAGAATAATGCCATTGACGTAGTCTGGAATCCCACACATTCTATCACACACTTTCCAATACCGGCATCCTCCTGTGGCCACCAGTGATAGCTTATCGCCATTTAGTTGACTCAGGTGTTTAGATCCTACAACCTCCTCCCCTACAAATGCACCTTGTCTGTGTCCATATTTGCTTGAAAAAAGAAAAGTGTTCTGACAAGGCCAGCAAATGCTATAAGCAGGAAGTAAAAGCAAAAGTGTGTATCAAAGAATGGTGCCCTTAGTTTAAGTTTACACTTGAGCTGAATGAAAATAACAACGAAGGACCAGGACCATGAAATGCCCTAACGATGACCAACGTTATAATGCTCAATATTAAGTGGATATTAATGTCTTTGATTATGAACTCTTTTGCAGCCTCTTTTAATATGTCACATATGGGTGATTTTAAGTTTTCTAGGAAACAATTGTATGGTTGTATCCTGACCTTACCTCACAAGAGCTCCTACGTGAAACATTTTTATAAGATTATATCGGACTGCCTAGATGTGTCTTTTTATCACCCACTGAACTAATCTCATCTTCATGTACTCCCAAGTCTACAAACAAAACTCAAATAATCTGATGTTTATAAACCCTTTAAGTCGCGACAGTGGGAATGATGGGCAACAGTGCCTAATCTGAGCCAGTGGTTGCCTGTGGGGCTACCGGCACTCATTTTTGTGGACCAGCGCCTATTTTTTTGCATCAGACATTAACTGAGCGAGAGAGGGAAAAACATACAAAGCAGAAAGACAGAGAAAGAGAATGGCAGAAAAACACTCACAAAGATAGAAAGCAGGAGCCTGCAAAAGTAAGATAAAAGGGCAGGGAGAGTCTCGGAGTGAAGTAAAGAGGCATGAAGGTGGATTTAGGAATACTCAGCCATGGTATTCAGTGCAACAACATTTAATTGCACCGGTCGCAGGCTTCTAAGCAGCACTTTGGGCATTAAGCACTGATGGGCTGTCTGACACAAAAGTTGAATTTGCTACACAGTGCTCTTAGATTAGTTATGGATAATATTTACCATTTTTGGCTGATGGAAATAGATGTAACCCTCTTCTTTCCTGTGTTTAGAAAAGAAAAGGGTGGACTCAAGGGTCATTTAGTGCACACACACAAAGTGCAGATGTGACTCTCTCCGAGCCTAAGTGCTTTCATAGACTACTGCAAAGAGTAAGATCAGTTGAAAAAATACTAGTGGTAAAAGAATTTGAGGGTGTGAGGAAGATTTGTGACTGGTCTAGGCAGGGCACGGAGATAATTGTAATTTACATCTAATTGAATATTCCTGGGCATGGTTGCCCACAGCCCTAGCTGATTCAACTAGGACATTAGTTTCACCAAAGACAGACAAGAATGTTTAGCATTCATGTCAACATGCAGTCAACTAAACTCCTATGTGGAGAAATTAGGTCAGTAGGAGGTGGTAAACTAAGCTCCAATTACATTTTTTGTGTCTGCCTAGGCGGAATGTCTCAGGATTGTTTCCAAAACTGCAGACCATGAATGACAATCTTTGTTAATACAGAATGATATTTGTTGCATCTAGGAAACAAGGGCCAGAACAAAAAATAGTGTGGGTGGGTGTACATCGCACTGTTACTTGGCAATCAAACAAAGATTTGACCACCCATTGGGTGGGTAAGCAAACTGTGTTTCTACCAAGTTACAGGTGGGCATTTGATCTCTAGCTGTGCCAAGCATGCATCTTAACATTAAGCAAACTAAATTAATTGGGGCTAGCCTGCAAGAAGGAGTCATTGATATATATTGAATAGACAACAGGATGTGGGAGCACACCGCTGACCTCTCAGGCAAGGTTCGCCCCTGGCATTCTGGTAAATGCAGTTTCTTGTAGCTCGCTCCGATATTCGAGTGTTTCACCAAGGTTGGCGCAGATAGTGCTGATCTCTAGACACGTGTTTCTGGTTTATTAACCGTCATCAGTAGAGAATACAGTCTTGTATTTTGGGGTTTGCTGAGTAGGCTGCCAAACATTATATCAGGTCCGGTACCTCTCACTGGCGCGCAGGTGCTTCATCCACGAGCTCGTCAGCTCAATGACTCACGGGAGTACTTTAAATAGACAACAGGATGTGGGAGCACACCGCTGACCTCTCAGGCAAGGTTTGCCCCTGGCATTCTGGTAAATGCAGTTTCTTGTAACTCGCTCCGATATTCGAGTGTTTTGCCAAGGTTGGCGCAGATAGTGCTGATCTCTAGACACGTGTTTCTGGTTTATTAACCGTCATCAGTAGAGAATACAGTCTTGTATTTTGGGGTTTGCTGAGTAGGCTGCCAAACATTATATCAGGTCCTGTACCTCTCACTGGCGCGCAGGTGCTTCATCCACGAGCTCGTCAGCTCAATGACTCACGGGAGTACTTTAAATAGACAACAGGATGTGGGAGCACACCGCTGACCTCTCAGGCAAGGTTCGCCCCTGGCATTCTGGTAAATGCAGTTTCTTGTAGCTCGCTCTGATATTCGAGTGTTTCGCCAAGGTTGGCGCAGATAGTGCTGATCTCTAGACACGTGTTTCTGGTTTATTAACCGTCATCAGTAGAGAATACAGTCTTGTATTTTGGGGTTTGCTGAGTAGGCTGCCAAACATTATATCAGGTCCGGTACCTCTCACTGGCGCGCAGGTGCTTCATCCACGAGCTCGTCAGCTCAATGACTCACGGGAGTACTTTAAATAGACAACAGGATGTGGGAGCACACTGCTGACCTCTCAGGCAAGGTTCGCCCCTGGCATTCTGGTAAATGCAGTTTCTTGTAGCTCGCTCCTATATTCGAGTGTTTCGCCAAGGTTGGCGCAGATAGTGCTGATCTCTAGACATGTGTTTCTGGTTTATTAACCGTCATTAGTAGAGAATACAGTCTTGTATTTTGGGGTTTGCTGAGTAGGCTGCCAAACATTATATCAGGTCGATATCGGAGCAATATCGGAGCGAGCTACAAGAAACTGCATTTACCAGAATGCCAGGGGCGAACCTTGCCTGAGAGGTCAGCGGTGTGCTCCCACATCCTGTTGTCTATTTAAAGTACTCCCGTGAGTCATTGAGCTGACGAGCTCGTGGATGAAGCACCTGCGCGCCAGTGAGAGGTACCGGACCTGATATAATGTTTGGCAGCCCACTCAGCAAACCCCAAAATACAAGACTGTATTCTCTACTGATGACGGTTAATAAACCAGAAACACGTGTCTAGAGATCAGCACTATCTGCGCCAACCTTGGCGAAACACTCGAATATCGGAGCGAGCTACAAGAAACTGCATTTACCAGAATGCCTGGGGCGAACCTTGCCTGAGAGGTCAGCGGTGTGCTCCCACATCCTGTTGTCTATATATATTGAATGTTTATGTCCCTCTGAGTCTGAATAATAAAGGTGATTCTCTCCTTGCAGCTCTTGAAGAGCTTATTTTACTATTAGATATGGCTATAGCAGCTCAACCCATCACAGAATACTATTATGTGGTGATTTTAACATTTCTCTTGGCAAAGTCATGTGGGGGAATACCGAAAAGTGATATATCCAGCAAGGAAGGAATTTAGAGACTAGGTAAATGTTTATTTTCTTTGATGATGACATGTGGAATGTGATTTCCCAAAGGCTGAACTTGTTCGACTACCCCTGCCAATAAGACCTTTGGGGTGGACAAAAAAGCAAGTCTTCTAGACTGTGAGCTGATTCACAAAGGTAACTTACACTTTTCAGTAATTTACACTTTGGGGCCGATTCCGAAGTTGGGCGGACCGCAGTCCGTCCAACATCGCTCAGGAACTGGAGCCGAACGACCTCTTGTTGTCGGTTCCAGACCTGCAAGTAGGGTTCGGTCGCAATCCTTTATTTAACAATGGGAGTATGCATTCCGAACGGAATGCATGCTCGCATCGTTAAGTGCAGAGGTTCAGTTCATCCCTGCATCCCGTGACAGGCACCCCAAGGTGCCTGCCACCCGGGTGCAGGGATCAACAGGGGTCACCATCGGTGCGCCTAGGCCGCCATTTGGCGGCCTCGCACCCATGGGGTCCTGCTGGGGGGCCCCCAAAGACATTTTCCCACTGCCATTCTGTATCGGAAAGGCCGGCACAGAAAGGCAGTGGGAAACTGCCATTGTGCTCCCTCGGCTGGAAAGAGCCGGCCGGGGGAGTAATGAAGGGTTTCCAGATGGCGAACTGGCTCTCTGAGCCCGTCGGAAGCCATCCGGAAAACCGAGTCGGATTTCTTTCCGACCGAGCCCATCGGAATGGCTCGGTCGGAAAGGAATCCGAACGGGCAGGTCCGATTCGGTTAGGATGGTTCCGACCGAGGGTCGGAGCCATTCCTAACTGCATTAGAATCGGGCCCCTTAGAAGTAAATTTACTACTTTTGTCTATTAAAAAAAATCGGGTATACACTCATATTTTATGAATAGCCAAAAGTAGTAAACTTACTCAGGCTCTGTATGCATCAGAGGATCAAAATGAGTGAGTCCAGGTTACCTATGTTTATGGTTAGATTAGGTCATGTGTGACATACTGGTCCTTAAACAGCATCATCGAAAAGCTGGAAGATTTTCCTTATAAGGCTGCAAGCCCTCAGCCACATCTTGTGGCATGCTTTATTATTAGTCATTCCTTCGGCAGTACTGGGCTAGGCTCTTTAAATATCCTCTCCTTTTCTCCCATTTTTGAGTCAACGTACCCTGAAAGTGACCATGCCTCCCTGATCACTTTCCTTCCTTATACAACTTAAGGTAATGATAGGAGAGTGAATAGTGAGTGATAACCAGAATTATTTTTTTTTACTGCCAGGAGAGCAGTTAAGTGCAAAAATTGAAAATTACAATTTAAGTTCAATTCTAACTGGGGTGATTTGCAGTGATTTGGAAGGTTTATAACCAGCTGAGTGGGAGAAGGCCAATGAGAAAAGGACCTTCACACTGTACTAACAAGTGATTCACAAAGCATTATTCTTCCTGACTATTGAAACAACCCCTAAACAGTTTGGAGGGAATATCTGTAATCATAAGTAGTTTGATGAAAAATGCAGCAGTAGTTGCTATCTCAGGCTTTAGTTGTGCACCATGAGACAGCTGATGCAGAGGCTACTTTTGTTAAATCAGACTAGATTTTAAAAAACTGATTGTTATGAAAAAGCTTGCGATGCAGTAGAGCTTTTGGAATAATGTGGAGCAAGCTGTCACCAAGTAAAGCTTGAAAAGAATCGGGAAGCTTATAGCTTTGGATATTGTTGGATTAAAATTTGCCAGAAGCTATGTATTAGAGCGCGAGAGTGGGTTAGACAATTTAAGCAGCCACATACCACTGGCACAGCCAAAAAAAACAAACGTTTAGTCTCCCCTCAACCCAATCCTGACTTGAATAGCAATTCTATTATTACCCCTCTTGAGGTGGATCATGCCATTACAAGCCAAAAGTCAAACAAAGCCCCCAGCCCAGACCTCATCCCAATTGATTTGCTCAGTGGTGAGCCAAGGCTATGGGCATCAGTTATTTCTAAAGTTGTTAAGGCTGTATTAGAGACGGGTGTTCCTCTTAGTTCATGACGCTCAGCTCCGATTCCTCAGATATACAAGAAAGGTACCCAAACGACTCCCTCCAACTACCGATCTTTGTCATTCTTGAATGGGGCAGGTAACATCTATGGCCAAGTCCTGCTTAATCAGATCTAGGAGTGGGTCAGTTTGAAAACCATCCTCTCTGATAATGAGGTGGGGTTTAGGAAGGGCCTCAGAATGATAATTCAGCCATGTATCTATACATGATTTTGAGAATGGTCACAATGTTCAATTTAAAATGGTCACCCTCGATATGACGTTTTTTGATTTAAAATGGGCCTTTTTTTAGTTAATAGAAATCAATTGTGGCTTGCACTTATTATCCAGGGTCTAAGTAGTGGGCTAACAGTAGTTTACAGAGCCTTCACTCAGATATGATAGCCTAAATGTGGTATGAACCAAATGGGCAGTGTACTGTAAGCTTCTCAGTTGTGACTGGTGTTTATCAAGGTTGTGTTTTAGCCGCTTTACTTTTTTACCTTCTTTTTATATGTTGGCAGGACATGAAAGGACAAAATCATGACAGCTTCAGATTCTGCAATTCAAAAATTGCAATATTGCTGTTCACGGATGACACCATTCTTCTCTCACAGACTGAGTTCTGTGTGCATCAACTAGTCAAAGATTTCACTAAGTATTGCCAAAAAAGTAGGTGATGATAAGTGTCACTAAAACAAAGGTTCTGATCATGAAGCTGATTTCCTCTCTAAAGAGCACCTTCTTCAATAATAACTAACTGTTACACCGAGTGAACAATTCTGACCATCTAAGAAAACAGTGTGATACCAGGTTGTCTGTGAGCACAAAGAGAAAGCGACTACCACCCGAGGAATATACGACGTTACATCGCGGTGTTTACACCGCGATACCTTTACAACGCAGGCATTACAACGCAAGTCGTTACAACGACTTGCGTTGGAGGGCGCTGGACTTAGGAATAGTATGATTTACTATTCCAACTCCAGCCTACGTTACAGTAGGGAAGGTGTTGGAATAGTAAATCATACTATTCCTTAGCTTAGAGCGCCATCCAGCGCAAGTCATTGTAACGACTTGCGTTGTAATACCATCGTTGTAAAGGTATTGCGGTGTAAACACCGCAATGTAACCAATGTTTCCCCCACCCGAGACAAGCCATCACTGTTGTCCCTAGATGTAACCAGAAGATTGGAGGTCAGCCCTTATGTACGATACTACATGTGCACAGAATGAAAGCCGGGGTAGCAACTATGTTTGGAGCACAATTGTGGGGTTTGATAGATATTATTGTGTACCAAAGGATTGAAAGGAGCTTTCTGAGATCACTTCTGTGCCTGGTGCCAGAGCTTAACTGACAGCTTTACGACTACAATTAGTCATCAATCCATCTCCGAGATTTTTGCCCTTTTCCTGTGATACTACATTGGGCCTGCTTGTACTGGAATCAACGAGCCAGCAGCTAGCTTAGCTCCATGACTTGGGTGACATCCCATAAGGGAGCTACCTAAGCACAATGGATAGCTTATATTAAAAACACTCTAAAGCTATTAGGCCTTTGTCAGCTTTGGGAAAACTCATCCCGTATTAATGCAAAAACACTCCGAAGAATTACATGGGATATTAACATTTTTAAACCAGGGAATCTATCTGAAGTGTTAAAGTTGATTTGTTGGATTACAGAATTATTTTCATAAGGTCTATATGGGCTTGTAAATGTATATTTACAGGATCCATCCAGAAGCATAGCACATGTTGCATATGTTGTACATCAACTTTTGGCATATTACTAATAAAAGCACATATAGCTAAATGGAATAAATTAAGAGAGTATGATGACCAATGTCTGTAATTTTGTAGCTTTTTTGTAACAAAACAAGATTTTCTTTTAGGAAATATCCCTAATAATGCCCCTGTATTTAAAAACAATTTTGTAATGGATCACCATAATTCTGAAACATTATATTACGTTGTCCACTTGGACAGATACTGGCAGGAACAAGCAAAAGTAATATCCTTTTCCGACACTGCTTAAGTGGAAAACTAGTAGTAAACTAGTAGTAAACATTCTGCAGCACACATAGAAAGAGGACAAATTCCTCAGGGGATAATTTTTGTGCATAAAGGTGTCCCTTCCTGCAAAAAAACAATCCTGCTTACAATGCAGGCACCCTTGCACCATGGTGCAAGGGTGCGTGTGTTGGCTCTAGGCAGCACATTATGCGCCAGCACCGGGAAATGACAGGAATGCGCCGTATATTGATAAGTACAGCACATTCCTGCCCTTTCCCTATCACACAGCACAGCAATGTGACTTGCAGTGCTGTGTGATTATTTGATAAAAAAAATGCTGCTCAGAGAATAGAATCAACTGGAATAAGAAGTAGCAACAGTCATAGTTATGTGAGACAGATAAGTGGTAAGTGGCATCTGTAACCGATTACGTTTAACCGATAATTGTAATGTACTAAGGTTGTATTTAACAAGCCTGTGATGGTGACAAACTAAATTCCACCTGCATTGAAGGTTGATATTGTTTGTAGATTTCCAGTTGGAGGTAATACCATGAATGGCGATTGAAATCAGAAGATCTACACATTTTCCAAGCATTCTGTTAGAAGACCAAACATCATGAAGGCTACCCAGAAATAGTACATCATGTGAAAGGGGTATATGAGTCTGAGTGATAGCATTAATTCATTTCCAAACTAAAGACCAGAAATGGGAAAGAGTTTGACAAGTAAAAAACATATGAAAATATATTCCTAGGTGAGTATTACAGCTCCAACAAGTATCTTTGTGTATTAGTTTAGCCTTAAAAAGAACAAGAGTATAAAAGAGCCTGTTGGTGTGAGACTAGTGGTACGAACTGTGGAATGTATTTTTACCAAATGCTATTCCACAATGAGGTAGGCCACACAAAGTGTAAGTCAGATTCCCATTGTGTTTCAGTTATTGTTTTGGCCCTGTCTGGGTCGGGTAATCTGAGAAATGTATATATGGTGGGTGCCTTGAAGTAAACATTCATTGAGAACAAGTGAGGAAGTGAGCTGATAAGGGAAGGAATGGAAGAGGTGTATTGTGTGAAAGCAGTTTTTACTAAGACAGAGATCTCAGTATCCTGCGTTTGCATGGCCTGCGGGAGATTGTATAATATAGATAACTCGGAAAAGGGATTAAGGGAGCCAGAATGGAACAATAGTGAGATGAGGAATAAACTCTTGTTTATCTACGCTTTCCATCTTAAAGTCTTACCATTTTTCTTAAGTCAAGTATTATGCCAATTAGGGAAGTCAGTGGAAGTCAGAGGAGAAACGAGAAAGGGTTTCAATGAGGTGCAAGTGTGTGGAACCGTGGTAGGCAACAAAATCTTAGGAGGGCAAGACAAGAAAAGAATATGTTTGCAAGAAAAAGGTGATAACATGGCATTTTCCAAAGAGAACCATAATTTATCAGAAGCGTTGAGAGTTTGGGACAGATAACAATATATTTGCCTAAAGCCGAAAGCCCTATGATAGGTAATAGAGTCAGGGAAATTAACACTGTCTGAAATCTTAAAAAGTTTTTGTTTTTGCAAAGAGATTCGAGGTGGCTTACCATTCCATAAAAAGTCAGAAAGAAGCTTGTCAACAGAGCTAAAGAATCCTATAGAAATCTTCATCAGTAACATCATTAGGAAGAAATTAATGATGGGGAGGAACAATATTATGATGGTATCTAAACGACCCGACCATGAAAGATATAGTGGAGACCATTTCTTAAAAAAGCAATGAAGTATAACTGTAAGAACTCTGAATTTGGCTTCAGAGTATCCTTGCCAGTTGTACAATACCATACTCCCAAACAGGGGTCAGGTCTGCTAGCCTTAAACCCCGGTGTGTAGTTTAAAAAATGAGCATAACAATCATTGTGTCCATTCTGTAACATACTATTGAGTTGTTCTTCAGGTTAATTTCTCAGATGTTGCCAATTATCAAAGTGGGCAATGGAAGGAATATTTGGTGTATTCGTGTCTTTAATTTTAGCCAATCCTAGACACGTAGCCTGATAAACTGTGTCATTCAGGTAAATCATTTGTGTTGGAATTAAACAGGCTCAGAATAAGGTGTCCGTTCCCTGAACTTGCCAAGGTTTGATACTCCAAATGGCTTTCATGTAGATGGTATCCTTCTAATAATCATAGCCTTTTACAGCTAATTAGGTGACAAACGAATCTGCATATATTAGCTTAGTTTGTGTTAAAATATATTCCTTTGATGGCGTAGGGACTATTTTCAAATAATATGATGTTGGGTCTGATATATCATATCCAGAGAAATATGTAAATGTATCCCTGTATGCCTTTGAGCTCCCCTGTGGGAGAGTGGGGCAGTGTTCCCATTGTGTGCAGTTAAAAAGTGTGTGTTGAAAACTAACTTGATGCAAATAGTGATGTCCATAATGATGGTAACAGAACATTTCATCTCCTCTCCTGCCTCTGGTTCACTTTCTAATAACGAAAAGAATGACAAAAAATGCTATTTCAAGTAAAAACTATATTTATCATAATTATTAAAATTATAATGTGCTAATGCATCTTTTCTCTACATAAAGCAAACTATTCCACAAAACAAAGGTTACCCTTTAGGAAGAGCCTCCAGGTAGAAGGTAAGTGCACTTTATTCGTTGGGAGACTGCAATACATTCAAATCAGCGTGCTTTTGAAAAATCCATAGCGCCTTCGCCAGACGCGTTTCGAGTATCCTCTTAATCATTGGCGTGTCGGCGCAGCAATGAATCTGTGCACACATGCTACTCATTATCACAACTGAACCGCCTGAGTGGGCGTGGCCGCTACTGCCTTCTGGTCCATGTAGTAGCATACTCGTATTCCTCCAGTGAGTTGTGCCAGAATCACAAAGTTTGTGCATATTAAAAGTGCCAAGTGGATAAAAAGATCATGGTGACAGTGATGCTATGCTTAGTTCGTGTATCCCAACGGGCTCTACCTCTCGCATACTAATGACGTCTAAGTAAAGTCACCACGAGTCCACGACAGCAGAGGGGCTCCTTCCGCGACTGGGTCAGCCGCTACTATACCCCAAAACAAAGGTTACCCTTTAGGAAGAGCCTCCAGGTAGAAGGTAAGTGCACTTTATTCGTTGGGAGACTGCAATACATTCAAATCAGCGTGCTTTTGAAAAATCCATAAGGCCTTCGCCAGACGCGTTTCGAGTATCCTCTTAATCATTGGCGTGTCGGCGCAGCAATGAATCTGTGCACACATGCTACTCATTATCACAACTGAACCGCCTGAGTGGGCGTGGCCGCTACTGCCTTCTGGTCCGTGTAGTAGCATACTCGTATTCCTCCAGTGAGTTGTGCCAGAATCACAAAGTTTGTGCATATTAAAAGTGCCAAGTGGATAAAAAGATCACGGTGACAGTGATGCTATGCTTAGTTTGTGTATCCCAACGGGCTCTACCTCTCGCATACTAATGACGTCTAAGTAAAGTCACCACGAGTCCACAACAGCAGAGGGGCTCCTTCCGCGACTGGGTCAGCAAACTATATAACTTTCTACATAAGCACACATTGCTTGGTGCTTGTGTTTATATCAAATCAAATATTTTTTTAACTTAGAAAGTAACAAGTTAGTCACATTTCTCTAAACCCGTTTGATGCGTAGGACGGCCCCCGGCCGTCCGACGTCAAGGTGGGCGTGTGCGGAGGACGGCCGGGGGCCGTCCGAGACACGCCTACTCATTATTTCACCCGCACCGCGGTGGAATTCGCGCCGCGGTCAAAAGGTTAAACCACTGCTGCACCCCTTCTAAAGTATTCAAATGTTAAATTGTTGCTCCTTTCTCCTTAACATGCCAAACATATGTTACAGCGTTTTTCTATAAGCCGCACTGCTTGATCTACCAAACAATTTCCCATATTTGTTCTAAGCCTGACTTTACTAGGGTTCAGTAAGATGTTGACCTAAAGACAGTTAGAGTACCAATGGGTCTGGCAGATTCCTCCAGACATAAAAAGGTGTCATGGTTTGAAACAGTAATCACCTGCTAGAACACATTAGCAGGATTGCTGATCTGTTCTCCACTACCTCTACTACCTCTACTACCTCAATTACAAGTTTGGTGGTAAATAGCACCAAACGTGTACCTAGGGTAAATACAGATTCCACAGGGTTTGGTAAATAACATGTTAAATAACACTGATTATGGGGTTTTACCATGTACTGCGGAATTGTTGTAGGAAATAAGGTCAGAAGCCTGCCATTGCAAAGCTTTCATTAAAAATAGCCAATTGACCCCATCAAATGCTTTCAATGCATCCAAAGATAATGCTGCCAAAGTGTCTTTTATTTTATGGGCTTTGTTATCGATATTCTAATAGATATGAGAGTTGTCAGCAGCATTTCTGTGGGGAATAAAACCATATTGCTAAAGATCTATTAAATCGGACATTAGGGGAAGTAATCTAAAAGATAAAGCCTTAGCAAATATCTTACAATCGGTATTAATTAATTAAATAGGTCAGGTCTCTATCTTTCTTGTGACTTAGACACAATGGGCCTTCTGAAAAGAAGCCAAAAGAGGATTTCAAATTAATGAAATAATTAAGTAGGTTGAAAAGATTGAGAAAGTGGAGTTTTGAAAAGTGAATGTAATATTCAACAGTGAAAGCATCTGGGCCTGGTGCTTTGCCCTTTGGAAGATGCTGCACTGCCGAATAAAGGTCCTCTATATGTAACGGTTGTTCCACAATAGAGAGATTCCTCAGAGGTGAGGGTTTGGGTTGAAGTTTAGAAAAGTAATTATTGAGAGCTACTTTCATGGTGTGGTTTCAAGAGTATATACGTATTCATAGTATGAAGCAAAACACAGTGCAATATTGACGTCATGGACAGATTATCGCCAGAATTTTTAACAATGGATTTAATTGAAGACTTTTCTTTTCTACACTTTAGGTAACGAGACAAAAGAGACCCAGCTCTGTTGTTTCCACCATGGCATTAAGTTTAAGAAGTGTACCACATGCCTGCTCAGTTGTATACTTATTAAATCCAATCTTGGCTGCTAATAAAGCATCTAAGTTCAATTTATTATCATCAGAAGTGTAATATTTATGTTCCAATTGCTTTATGTGTGCCAAATTGGAGGCAAACTTCTTTTCCGCATTATTCTTTTTGGTGGAAACGAATCTCATGATAAAACCTCTTCAAGTCACCACGAAGGCATTCCAAACACAATGAAATCGAGTTTGCCCATTATCGTTGATCAAGAAATATTCTTTGACCAATGTCGTGTATGAATTGAATAAAGAAGTGTCCGAAAGCAAAGAGTTATTAAATATCCAACAGTTTTTATTAGGGTGACCAGCAAGGATATCCAGATCTGTCCATACTGAGGCATGATCCGAAATTAATATCAAACTGATCTCCAAGTTATCCAAATGTTGTAATAAACTTTTATTCAAGAATATGTAATCAATACGAGATTGAGAGTGATGAGTTGGTGAATAAAAAGAGTATTCATATAGGTCAAGGTTGAAGAGTCTCCAAGAGTCAGAAAGTGAGTGTTGAGAAATTATATTTTTAAAGGCATGAGGAACAAACATTGATGTGGATTTCCTATTCTGGATCTAGAATTTGATTATAGTCACCACCCACTATATGTGCCATGTTCAGAAATTGTGCCAGAGAGATTCTGGCAAAGAACTGGGTCAGGATGAGTGTACCATAAATATTCAATATGGTGGGTGTAGTGGTGTCTATGTTGAGTGTAATTAGTAACCAATGACCCTCTGAATCGTTATATTGAGAAAGTAATTTAATTTTGAGAGACTTATGACATAGAATAATCACACCACTACATTTCACTACGCTTTTATTTGTTGCATACAGTTGCTTATTCTGCTTATACAACTCTCTGCTCATAGACTTCTGAGTAGATTTTTCATCTAAATTGTGTCACACCTTCCTGGTCAGGGCTGTGTTGGGGTTATTCCCTTCCTTCCACCATCTTTATTTTGCACCTTTGCATGGAGAGATCTCAAAAATCGCAAGATGGCCTGAAATAGCTTTTTCCTTTTAAATCTGTGAATAATATCCATCTTCAACGAGACACGTTGGCCTCTGCTCAGCCTCAACCTCAACCTCCCATAAAAATGGTGCATCATTGAGAGATTCTAATATACATCTGTCTAACAATGGTACATCTGAGCGTGATAAGAGTGTGTTACTATTCACCAGGAATGCATCATTGAGAGATCCTTCAGATGACATCTGTCCGATAATGGGACATCTCAGCGGTTGAAAAGAACCCACGAAGCAGCCATTAGTTTGAAATATGTATCGTAAAATACTGACCGCTTCGTCCACGGTTACATGCATGCAGTAATAAGAATAAACCTATCAGACATGGGAAGCATCCGCTCTACATTATAAGCAAGTAGCCTGGTTGAAGTAATATCACACTTAGGTAGTAGCCTGGGCAGGGAAACGGCGAAATACTATACCTGTGTAATTTCCAATATTTTTATATGCATTCTGCATTACGTGAAACATTTTAATATCAACTCCTTTCCTCATACATTTCCAGTAACTTAATGTTTTTCAGGAGGGGAATTCTCCGAACATGGCGCTGCCACTACTCCGGCAACGGCGGCCATTTTGAATTAACCGAGCGGTCTAGTACTACAAAGCCGAATGACAGAGCGTTTTTTTCCCACCGAATGGTTAGGAAAGGGCTGTATAAACGGAAACGGCTCTTGCACCAGTTAGTATGCGGTCTCCAAGGAGAGAAGTAGGTTACCGTACCAGAGGCGGCTTTGACGAAGTAAGTGGCGGGGGGCTTCTTCCTTTTTTTCCCTTCAGATGGAGTACGCTACCCACCTGTTAATCAGCAACAAGAGTACATGATATATAGACCTTTTTTCCCCCTCCCTCTTTTAGATTGTGACTACAAGCCCCTCTACCCCTGGCTTTGACCAAGATGCAATAATATAGCATCTACAGAAGTACGTCACATGGATTATCTTTTCTATGTTTTATGTTGTACTGTCACGTGGTGTCTTGTTTCACGAGTGCTATTTTACGAGTGGTGTCACCCATTACAGTCTGTGGCATGTTCATGACACACTATTTGAGCACAAAGGATAGTTGCATGCACAATCATGCTAATGCGACCTGCCAGCACGGCTGACAGGTCACTGTTTTTAATACATCTTTTTGCTTTCTAACTACAGACACAGATTAATCACTAGAACCGTATGTATACAGTGAGCATTAGGTGTGCATGGTTTGTGTCCTTATTACAGGATTCACTAGGGGAGGTACACACGGGGCTCGACCCCGTGGAGTCCTGATGAAGAGCTATTAGGGGAAGAGCTCGAAACATGTTGACAAAAACACATTACTGAGACAACCAGACTCATTAAGGTCAGGTTTCTTCTCAGTAAACGACCCCTGATGTTTAACCATACCAACTAGGGGCGGGAATAAAAGAGTGCCAACTAGTTAGGTATTTTTACAATTTCTTTCCCTTTCCACTCCACATCACTGCACTACACATAGTCTACAATAAAAAGTGCTCCTACGTAATTCGCAAGTCGCAGCACGCCTCAATCCGTAGAGGATTGAGAGGAACGCCAATGATGAAGCATGCCACCAAGGGGCAACCCTGCTGGGTGAGGGGTCTCTAGAAAAAAAGTACTTTTTTCTAGACAAGGGATTACAACAAATTCTTGCTGTATCCTATCTAATTCCTTAAGGGCAGGTTTTCTTCGATATACTCGATTTTTGTCTAATGCCCATAAAACTGTACCATACTTTCACTGTGACTTTACTGTTCGCTTGACACAAATCTCACAATCCCCACAAAATGTGAAGCTGGAAAGAACCAAACTGCACCATCCTTGCCACTGCACCATGACTCTGGAAACATTTTCCAGCCACCCTAGACATGTACCAAGCCTACTGCAGGTCAAGAATTGCCTAAAAACGCTTTACAAATGTTTTCTCCTGCTCATGGCTCTCGCCTAAATAGTCCCGTTTACACATCTTGATAACACTTCCCCTTGCCTCTTCTAACACTCATCTCCTTTTTTTTGCTCTGCTTCACCCCCACAACTTGTAAACTATGCACGAACATACCCATAAGCTGTTTTGCATGTGCGTGTTTGTAAAGCACTAACCACACCAATCTCGGTGTTATGCTTACACTTCACAGGATGCTAAGATAAATGAATAAATAACTACATTACAGTTTGACAAAGCATCGTTCTCTTTCCCTACTCAAAGCGTGCACTTTATTTCATTCTATGTGAAAAACTGCAAGAATACAAAAAATGGAGAAAAGCTGATTAATACATTTGTATACATGGAGTCAAGAAACTTTAACATCATTTAGTTGAAAGAAAGGCACATAGAATCTAACTGAAGCAATACATTTTCTCCCTGAACTGTTGCGAATTCTGCTCAAAAGGCTACATCCAAGATACAGAATTTGAAAGCAGTTCACATAAAAGTCATCACTTGGAATTATCAACAAGGAGCAATCTTTTCTGATCATGTCATTGAAGTTGAGGGTGTGTTAATCACTCTATGCCACACAATTTCCTGAAAGTTATGGCCTAATAGGATTAAAATATTAGCCTAGTTTCACAGATATGCAAAATTCTTACTCTGTACAGTGACATGGGACTATATAAATATGCTGATCTATTAGCCTTCCTCATGAGCAGAATGTGTGACACTTAAACTGTGAAACTTGCAGACATAGTTGTAAAGCAAGGCAATTTTATGAAGTCTTGCACTTAATCAATAGGACGAGGACAAGGTTTTTTTTTAACAGGACTGAGGAGAACTAGCTGTAATCATAAATCCATCGAGCCTATTAGATTTTGGAATTTATATGCACTAATCGACTTGTTCTTCTACTTTCTAAATACAATGCCTCCCCATGGATGTTGGTTCTCATTTTCTAATTAAGAATCCACAAAAGTGGCATGCAAATGTGCTTAATTTATTTCAATCATATTGTCAGACCGGTAATGTAGTCAGTGAATTTAATATCTAGTCCTTGGGGGAATGAACGACTAATATATGGTTGAGTCACGAGAGAGAGAGAGATCAGTTCCTAAAATATATATTACAATTATAGTGAATTGTAAAGTCAAAGTGATATTTTATCAGCCCTTCAGACAAAGCATACCAAAGAGTAAAACTGAACACCAAGGTATTACATGCAGATACTACTCCCAGTAACAAAGCACTGCGTCACAATCAGGGCTATGCGCCAAAAGGTAAGCATGAGCACTTTCTTGTTTGCAGTTTAAAAAGCTAGCAGCAGAAATGGAAAATGGACATAGACATTGCTAGTAGGTGTATTTTATATATAGTTCCTCTACACAAAAAAGCACATATGAGGGCACAGATGCACACAAAAGGCATGCACACTGACTAACAAACCTTAAATACATGTATACGTTTTCATAAGGATCAACAGGGATACAGACTCTGTACATTCAGATCATCAAACAGGCAAGGAAGTATGCGGGGAAAATATTGCTCCCCACAATGACTCATGTGTTACCACGAGGGCGTGGCCAGGCACGATGGCTGTGGAGACGTGTCTCTCGGAAATTCCCGAGCACATTTTTAATAATCTGGCATTTATCCCGTGAAATACCTGCGGTCAGAACTTCAGAACATTTTCTATTTCTGCTGTTAGCTTTCTAAACTGTAAACAAGAAAGTGGAGCAAGATGTTACTGCCCAAGTTTGAATGCCCCCTGTCTGAGATCATGCCGTGCCGGCGTTGATGGGATTGAGCGGTTTGCCCTGGTGTGCTGCTGGTGCAACAGAGATGCAAGGAGGCTTGTGCTGAGAACCACTATATTTGGGAAGCTGACGTCCCCCCCCCCTTCGGTGGCCTGTGGAGATCCAGCCATCATTGGACCCCCCCCCCCCATTTGCTCGAGTAGCAGTGGGAGCCTGTTGGAGGGGGCTCCGGGGTGTCTGACCTTGTCTTGTCAGTGAGCGAAGAGACTTCCATTGGATAGGGCAGTGCGAGGGAGACAAGCCAAGCATCAAAGAGCTCCTGCAGGCCTTGCTTTGGTAGACTGCGTAGTGCTGGAGAGGTGCGGGAGTGGGAAGGCAGAGGGGCCCTGCTGCAATCACCTGTTGAGGCCCTTCTGACCTCGAAACCGCTGGCTATAGAGGTGCATTGAGTGAGCGTTTGCCAGCCCTTGTAAGGCCATTGTTTGAGTGCGCCGAGTGGGCAAGAAAAAACTGAGTGGCACTGGCACTAACTCCTGGGGCCATTGTTGCTCATGATGCAGTGTGAAAAGCTGGATCCATACCCTGGGGTCCTGGGTGACTTTGGAAACAACACCTGTCCCACCGCGACACCTGTGGGTGCGGGCCTTGTTTGTTCTGGAGTGTCGGAATCTTGGGGCCTTTGGCCCTCCTGAAGAACGCTTTACTAGGACCAATTATAGCTGAAACCAAGCCGACAGCAGCCTTGTCCAAGACCTTTACTGGGGCTCTCCTTTCGATTGGACTGGGCCCGGAGATGACCCCTTGCATGCAGGAATGCCATCCAAGATGTGGTTGGGGGAATAGATGTGTGCTATTAAGAAACTGTGACATCTTCCCTTGGTGTGATTGCATATAGGGCACCGGTCTGAGAGTCCAGTAGTCTTAATGTTTTGTCCTTTTTACTCCTGCATTACAATAAAAACACAAAACTTGACAAACAGGATTTTCCAGGTGGATTCCAACACCTAGGCTCTAATTATTCCTATTAGCCATATAGAGGGGTGCTGTTTTTGAGCCACATGGTAGGTCCCTTCTGGCTGATGCTTGGTGACTGTGGGGTTGCCACTGGTCCCAGTGCCGTGATCCTGGTATCGGGGTGAGGGGCAACGGCCTCTGCAGATTCTCCAAGGTTCCTAGTTGAAACATACAATTACCTCATGGGGAGGAATTAGGCAAATAAACCCTCTAGGAGCAACAAACTTAAGAACTGCACGATGACTAAAAGGAGGGACACACAGGACTCTGACAACCAGTCTCAAGGACAGGATGCCCAAGAAAATAAGTCTACGTCGGCAGACCCGATGGCGAAAGATAGATACAGTAGCCATAGAAGTTAACCTGCTTCAAATGGACCATGTCACAACTGCGGAAGACTAGGCAGCTGCATTGCAAAATGAGGTCAGAGAGCTGAAGTCTACAGTGGTGACCCTTAAGACGAAGCCAGCCGAGATGGAAGGCAGGATCAAAGATTTGGAGGGTTGGTCCCATCCAAATAATTTCCTGTTCATAGGATTTCCTGAAAAAGCTTAAGGACCCTCTGCAGAGCTCTAGCTTGAGGAATGGATCATGGAGACCCTGTAGCCAAAACAATTATCCAAATTGTTTACGATTGTGTGAGCTCACATGACATTGGTGGTGGACCCCCTTGGGGGCTCCTCCAAAGGTGCTGATTGCACGTCTTTTCAATTTACATGACCACGCTGCCATCCTGCAATATGTTCATATAACTAGACCTCCGCCATATGAAAATAGGCCCATTCTAATCATCCCAGACTAAACCCTAAAATTTCAGGTTCTCTGCAAAAACTTCCTGCCGGTTAAAAAGAAACTGAGAGAACTGAACAGTAATTACAGCCTGAAATTCCTGGCAAGGCCAGCACGAGAGCAGGGTGCATTTCGTCTCCTCCCCTGATGCTGCTTGGAACTGGGTGGAGATGGTAAGGGGTGACTGCACCCATGATGTCACTAAGGACAAGACTTGATTTAAAGGAACACAACATAAATCTCCTAGGCTGATGAGGAGTGAAGTGGGATCTGGAGGCCAGAGACATGAAGACGGCACTTGTCGAATTGAAGTGTAGCTCAATGGAACTTTGGTGAACACTGTGCTTGAGTCTGGGCAGAGTGACACAGTCATGCAGCAATGAGATACAGAGGACTCACTGAGGTATAGTACGTATGCTGGCCTGGAAGACTAGTCTCTTTCGGAATTAGAGGCTTATGTGATAAATACATCAGAAGATGTTGGTTAGCCTGTTGTTTTCTATGTGTGCAGAGGTGTCTGATAAACAATTCATGTTCACATGTATATGTAATTTGTACAGGATCTGCGTTGTGTCTTTCCGAAACACTAGCATGAAAAATTAGCAGTACATTGAGGGATTATTGATGTGGTGGATGCAATGGCGCTGAATGCTATATTTCCGGTGGTGGTTGGCCTTATGGTCACCTGTTGCAACCGTCAATGCCCATATTTAAATTTAAACCGCCTATGAGTGGATGATTGTTGTTGTAGGGTTGCACAGTTGCAAGTTTGATACCTGTTGTAATATCTGCTCTAGTGATGTCTCAGTGTTTCCTTTACAGGTTGGAATGTGGCATAATGTACCCTGGGTTGGAATATGTGTAAGGGACCCAATGGCGCAGGGACTTGAACACAAAACAATACTACCTTCGGATTGATGACCAAACTGATAACATGGAATGTACGGAGACCAACCAGACCGCAAAAGGCACAGAGTGTTTACCTACTTTAATAGATATGATGTTGCTATAGCCATGTTGCGAGAAACCCATGTGTAGGGGGATTGCATCATATAACTACGTAAAACGCGGAGGGGCAAATATTTACTACATTATTCTCTGGATTTTCAAGAGGGGTGTTAATATTGATAGCATAAGGAGCCCCTCTCAAGATGAGGGAAGTACAAATTGATCCAGAGGGTAGATATGTGATACTATTTGGTATTTTGAATGCTCAAGATATCTGCTTTATGAATGTAAATGTCCCAAATATTGACTAGGGAACTTTTTTTGGGACAGTCTTGGGAGCAGGGTCTGACTATTTATTTTCTGAAGTCATGCTAGCAGGAGACCTTAAATGTGTCATGAATGGTGCTTTGGATAGGCTGCCTGCTAGGGGTAGCATGAAGCCAACCATGACTGTCTCACTTAAGAATACCATGGTGCTTTTGGGGCTTCTTGATGTTTGGTGGGTTTAGCACCCAAGGGAGTGGACATTCTTGTGTTATGCACCAACATCTGGGACACACAGTAGGCTGAACTATTTCCTGATACAGAGTCAACATGCCCATGGGATTACAGATTTAGCCTATCGATCCCGATGCCTGTCCCATCACTCACCAATGTTGATTACTTATGTGGTTGAGGGGCTAGTGCCTGCCATCCCATTATGGCGTTTAAGGGTGGAGGTATTACCTGATGCTCTTTTGGCCAGTGGCTGTCTGAGACACTCATATTTTGATACTAATTGGGGCAGCACACGGTGTAGAGCAAAAGAATGGGATGCTATGAAGGTTGTAGTCTGGGGGAATGTTTGGCCACCACATATGCCATAAGGATGCAGTTTTAGAACTCTCTCCTCTCAGAAAAAAACAGCTGCAGCAGCTAGGGATTGCATTACCATCCAGCCCTAAAAAGCAAGTGGAATGTGGTACAACTAAGCCTCAGCCACTAGACATGTGGGCTAGACTAGATAAACATGCAACAGTTACACATAGGAAAAGGCTGCACAGGGAGGGGCAAAAGGCTGTTAGGATGCTGGCATGGTTACTTAGAAATTATTCAAAATATAATCCCATCTTAGCCATCAGGAATGAGCAGGGTAGGTGTACACTCAGATTTGTATAAATCATACCTTTGTTACACATTTTCGGAAAGTGCCCAGCCATAACAAAGGTGCCCACAAAATAGGACTGAATATTTAAAGGGAATTTCTTTGTGTTGCCTTTCAGGGGAGCAGCACACTACTCTTGATGTTCCCAGTACTACGAAGAGATAATAGCAGCTATCTGATCAATGGAGACTGCTAAGGCCCCTTGGGGATATGAGTTACCGGCCGAGTTGTGCCAACTAAATGTTCGGGTGTAATTGATAAAAAACCATGGAAGTGCACACAGATATTTTTGAGAATACAATATTGCCAAAGACCATGAGGGAGAGAATTACAGTTTTAATCTCTAAGCCTGATAAGAAATTAATCCAGTGGAAGTCTCTGACTGTCACCACTATCTATGTTTCATCTGGATGTTAAGGTCCTCAGCAAGATCCTTGGAACCAGATTGCTGGAATATAGTTCAGAGCTGGTGCATGAGGATCAATGTGGATGCATTCCCCGTGCAAACATGCTATGAAATATACAATGGCTTTCACATGTGTTTCATGCCAAGCACTTGGCAGAAAATGATTCTGCTCTAACCCTATTACATATAGATGAAGCTTTTCATTGTGTGGGCTAGGATTATTTATGGGCAGTGCTGAGATGGTTCGGACTAGGTCACACCTACATTCCATTGGTCAAACTGTTATATACCAAACCAATGGCTAGGATACGGAGCATAGTCTCGGACAGAATCATGTTGCCTTGAGGTACCAGACAGGGGTGGCTACTGTCCCCATTGTTGTTTGCATTTTCTATTGAACCAATGGCGTGCAGACTGATTAAGGTGCTTTGATTCTGTGGGATACAACTCGGTGCTACCACACATTGTGTCACTGTTCGCAGATGAAGCTCTGATATATCTTAGACAGAGAACATATAGTCAGTGCCAATAACGCTTCAAGCCCTACCTGAATTTGGGGAGATTTATGGTCTCTATAATAATCGCCTGAATTCCAAATTCTTTCCAATGGGCCACCTGAGGTGTGTTTAACCTGATGAAGATGAATAGTTTCAGATATCTTACCCTCTGAATCACACATGAGGAGGCAGCAACTTATACATTGAATATTGGGAGGGTTATGGCTGGTCTTCAATCATCTATTGGATTCTTTAAATACCCTACAATTATCACTGATGAGGAATGTTATCTTGGCAAAAATAGTATTCCTGCCACGCTGCTTGCATGTTGAAGAGAGCCATGTTTGATGTTCCCCAAAAGACCTTTGCTGAACTTGACAAATTGCTGGTGGACCTTTAATGGGTGGGCAAGGTCAGTAGGATTGAGCGGTCCATGTTGAAGAGGGAATGACAGAGGAGTGGGATGGAGATCCCATATCTGGAGCTTTACTCTATCGCTGTCTACTTGCAACACACAGTACACTCACTAGATAGCGATGAGAACTGGGACGAAAGGTTGGTCAAGAGAATATATAAGGACATTCCACAAGACACTATCTTGATGAGGGATAGAAGGAATCCACCTGGCATGCCTTTTTATAGTAAAGTGAATATGTTTTCTTTTTTCGAACAGGTGGTGAGACGAGTTGTATGTAGAACACCGTATCCACCTGACATATGGCCATAGATAAATGGAAGTGAACTGGTTGTGAATACTTGTCGGATCTCTATCCGAACTATAGATTCATAATTATAGTAGTTGCAGGCGAAGCCTGTGGAGTTGGGTTTGGACAATTTTTAGGGTATGCCAAGATATTGGCTACTGCTAGAGAAATACAGCCTGCTTTTCCAGATGCACCCAGCCATAGCGCAGACCTTGGTAATGTTGTTATTACTGGCTGGTTGTAGGAAACTGGTTACTCACTTATATAGAACTCTTCACTGAGAAACCTGTGGGGACACTAAAGGTGAAATACTGATAGCAGGAAGCTGTGGATGTACCTCTTACAAGCATAGACTGGTGTAAAATACATTTAGGAGTTAAACAAGTGTTGAATAAAACCTACTTTAAACTAATATGATACAACGTGCATATTAATTTACCTGAATCCTAACATTCCATAAGAAAGACCCAGATGTTTTAGAGAGGGCGCTGACTTTCTCCATATTACATGGCATTGCCATAGGATAACAGGCTTCTGAATGGAGGTAGAGGGTTAATTAAATAAGAACACTGGCTAGACTGTGTCCCTTACTATAAAACAGTGTCTTCTGGGTCTTGTTCAAGAGTAAAGAAGAGAAGGGGTGAACCGCAAATTCATATTACTTGGCCTGATTTTGGATAAAAGGAGTATAGTTATAGCTATCAAATGGCTTTGCTGTTGCCCACCCTCCACTGCAGTTTGGCTTAAGGATGTAGTGGAATGGGCTACAGCGGAAGAGGTGTGTATGAAGAAGGTACGATCTGATGAGCGGCTAGCTGAAGACATAATGGCATGGGTAGCTATGATTTCAGAAGTTGTCCGACCCACCTTATGCTACCTCTCCCTCCGAACATATGGAATATCAGATTATTGCTATAGAATTTAAGCCTCTATACTGGTTTATTGACCTGTTGCTCTTGTTGTATACATGGATCATTATCTCAAACATAAAAATAAAAAATACCCAAAAAAATTCCTTAATCCTGTTCATGTTTACCATCCTTTGGTATTGATTACAACCATATTTTCTTACATAAAAAAAGTATAGAATCTATCTATTGCCACTAAATAAGCGAGTAAGATAGCAACAAAAATTTCAAAAAAGGTTCAGGGAAGATGTCCCTCTAGGAAAGTTTGAGAAAGTATGTGGGCAGCATTTTAAAGCACAATTTTCAACAAATTTGATCAGCAAGCTACAAATTGGCACACCATTCTTGAAAAATATGCATAAAATAGTAAACGAAATGAAGGAGTACCTACTGAGGCTACCCTTTTCAGGGATATTGAGAGGCCACCTCAATATCCCTGAGCATTCTGAATATATGGGGCCAAACTGTGCTTTTTACAGCACTATTTTCAAGTGAGTTGACTGAAGGAGCCATATGGTGTACAGTTAATTTTCAAGAGGCAATCATGAAACAATCCAATACTTATATGATATGCAAAACAATTGTGATCTTGCTCATGGTCATAATGTTAACAGGCACTTCACATCATTTAGGTGTGCATTTTGTTATCATTCTCTTGCAATTTCTGAAGATGTACATGATATATTTCCTCACTTCTACCTTCAATCTCCATTCTTAGTCTTACTCAGCTTATTTGTAGTAGATTTTCAGCCATAAATTATGACTAGAGTTTATTATTACTCATGGATGCAGGCATTGGACATGTTATTCTCTATCTTATACTGGACTTATTTTTCATCCTCTGATTTTGGTCAGAGCAAGGGCCAGCAGACATTTCTAGCATTGTCAGGAGCCACCGTCATTTCAGTGTTTTTTTTATTTTCAAAAAGAAAATCCCAAAGGAGTGCCCTTCCTCCATGGTGAGGGTCATTGAACACTTTTCAATGCCCCTTGTCGCCATGTTTTTTCTGGCGGTGACAGGTATTGAAAATCAGCTGTATCTCCACCCATCTAAATAAGGTGGGCAGACATACAGCCAAACCTTTGATGGTCCTTACTCCATCGGGCTGAAGGATGGGTTTGACAATGGCAGAGACGGACTCATCTCTGCTGTCATCAAATCCATTGTCCGCTGGACTCTAAATCGGGCTGGCAGACCACAATGTTGGTGAGGAGGGAACTCCATCGCTGTTGCAACTGAGTACCCTTTCCATGAACATTTTAATCAGGATCTAATTTTTCAAACACAAGTTGCACTCCCAAATACCATTGTGACGTGAGCTGCTGCCACATATGGACAGATGCAAATTACAAAAAAATAAAAATACTGGATGCTGACTCACATGTCTATATATCACAATGGCCCAGAATCTCTTAAGACTGACCAGATCCCTCCACTCCTAAAGAAGCCTACACAAGACCCTGATGACCTGGCCAACTGCCAGCCCATCACTCACCAACCATTATTCAGCAGGACCATTGAAAAAGAAGTCTATATTCAACTCCAAGATTACATCAATGGTAACCATGTCCTTACCAACTACTAGTCTAGCTTCGAATCATGCTGCAGCATGGAGACTACTACCTAAAACATCATAGACTATGGTCTCTTGACCACAGATGGAGATGACACCTGCCTCCTGATATTGCTGGACCTCTCAGCTGCCTTCGACACAGTCGACCAGTCCACCCTCATACGCACCTCTGAGTCACGAATCGGATTCACCAGCAATGTCATTCACTGGGTCTCCTCCTACCTTTACAACTGACACCAGTTTGTTAACATGGGCACCACCAGATCACAAATGATTGCTACCATGTGTGGAGTCCCCCTGGGTTCCATACTGTCTCCTGTCACTTCAGCCTTTACATGACACCGTTGGGTGCTCTACTTAGAGATAACAGTATCAATATTCAACAATATGCCAATGATACACAATTCTGCATGAAAGTTTATTGCTTCAGACATCCAACGCCTCAGGTACTGCTTACACACCATCCAGCCCTGGATGTACAACTCCTACCTGAAGCTGAACTCAATCAAGACAAGATTCCTAATATTTGCCAAAAATACAAACAAGATACAGTACAAACCTGCCTCAGTGACATGAACCTTGAAGGTTTCGAACCCCAACTCTGGCAAAAAAACAAGGATGGTCTGGTGCCAGATCTCTCATCTAAAGAAAGTCTAACCATTTCCTCCAGAAAGCGACTTCAAAACTGCTGTTCAAACCCTTGTCCTGTTGGTTCTAGATGGTGGTAATGCCCTGATCCATGGCCTCCCATACTCTACACTGGCACCCCTCAGGGGAATCCTGCATGTCACAACATGTCTCATCCAGGGTCTTAACAAATATGATGACATCACACTATTCTGATGAACTTTCATTGGCTCCCCTTGCCGGCCCACACCATCTTCAAAATTAGCTGCATCATTTGCAAAGCCATCAGAACCAGCACCCTATCAT
This sequence comes from Calotriton arnoldi, assembly GCA_963921515.1. Taxonomy (NCBI): domain Eukaryota; kingdom Metazoa; phylum Chordata; class Amphibia; order Caudata; family Salamandridae; genus Calotriton; species Calotriton arnoldi. The sequence goes on from CAWUFW010005419.1 coordinate 1,168,996, forward strand.
ATTTTGCTGACAATCCACCATATTTGGTGGCTGTTGGCACACCTGCAGCTAGGACACCATTAGACTTCAGACAAAGCAGAAAACTAAAGATAACAGGCTTTTTCTATTTACCCAGCATCTGGAACAACATCCTGAATCCATCAGGACTGCCCCAACGCTGCTCCAATTTTCCTTTAAATTTCTTCTTCCTTCATTTGTACATCCTTTTTTTGTCTCTTTCCCATCTTTCTTTCCACATTCTTTGCTTCCACCTTTCCTTATTTCTTCTTTGCCTTTTCTATCATTCAAACTAGCAGGCATTCCAAAGTTTGTTCCACTTTCGTTTCTATTTTCTTTTCTTCCTACCATTGTTCCAACTTCCCTTTTACTTTACTTTTATTTCATTTCCCTCCTTTCAACTTTTCAATCTTCTCTACATTTTTCTCCCTTTCTTTCTTCCATCAACCAAACCTTCTTTACATTTTTCTTTCATTTTCTTCATTACACCTATCTTTCTGATCTTCCTTTCATCCTGTTCCTTCTTACCTTCAATCCATTGTTCTAACCTTTTTTCAATATTCCTTCATTCCTTCCACTGTTTCAACCTTCCTCCCATCTTTTCCTTCCTACTTTCCATCATTCCAGACTTCTTCTGTTTTTCTGACCTTCCTGTCTTCTGTCCAGTTAGTGTTGATTTGTAAAGTGGAAGATGTCCTTAATGAACAGCTGAGAGTATCAGCGAGCCCCCATGCCATTCTCAGAATGTTGGTATGGGACAGGGTATGGAATAAGAAAGTAGGCATTCTGTTAATGTGACTGCAGATGTTGAGGTATTTTCTTCCTCACTGGCCTCCACTCCTGCATTCGCAGCCATTTTAAATGCACCACAGAAGAAATCTTGCCTCATGCATATTACTAATGCGGGACTATTTGTGACTCCTTGTGAATGATGGTTTTAAGCTGCAACCAAGTTGGACATATTGTCATAGTGAAAATTGAGGTTGCATTCCAATTTACCCACTGTGCAAAAAACAGCAACAGCTGTGCGCTCCAACCTTTGTACATTGGACCCTAAGTTAAAATTGTTCATGAAAACCATTCTTTTCATATAAGTCACATATGAATACACATAACCAGCATTCAAAAACTCATATGTTACACTTGTTCATAAGCATAGCTTACACCCAGTAGTGCAAAATTATTGCCCCCCTTCAGAATGTGATGAGGGGCCGCTGACATTCCTATATCTCACAGGTATAAATAGGCTTTAGTCTGAATGTGGGTCCCTCGATGAATAGGGGCTCTCCGCGCTGCAGGAGTTGCAGGCACCTGCATTACGCATCTACTTAAGCCTTGCATAGTTTCCATGTCTTACTGCATACTTTTATGAATAGGTCCCTTAGTTCTGCAACCTTTTCAAATGCTCACACACTGAACCATAGTGTAATGAGATTTTATCTTACTTCATGTTTAATCCCTTGGATTCACTCTCTGCTAGAATGAAAAGACGAAACAAAGGTGCAGTGAGATGATTTATTTTTATATATATATTCCATGGCCTAAACTGCGACTCCCAGCAGCATTTTCCCTTCCCCGACACCGTGGGACCCAGGCACAGGGGTGTGAAACACCCTATGTGCCCTGGAAATTTGGGAGGAAACAAGAGCAGCGTAATGATGTAGGGCTGTCAAGCAGCATCATTGCATTGGGTGTGCTGGGAAATCCATTTTCCCCATGTCGCTGAAGTGTGAAGATGTCTTCCTTCACTCTCAGAGGTAGAGACGGTACTGGCGATCCGGCACTCGGTGGACTGCTTGCCACCTCTGATGTTGGGCCCTTCAACAAACGCAGAGTAGAAGATGTGCTTGAGGAAGGAGTGTGAGGAGCAAAAAACAGAGCCAGGCATCTCTGGAGCAGGGGAATCAGAGGGTTTTCACAGATGGAAGAAAGAGAGGCTGGAAAAGGAGGATCACCCCAGAGATGGTTGAGAAGGAGAATTGGTATTAAAAAGGGGGCACGGTGCAACCACCAAGGTAGCAAGAATGGCATGCATAGAAAAAGAAACTGCTAAGGCAGCACAAAGGCCCGACACTCAGAAAGGAAAGAGTGCAGGTAAGCCAACCTCAGAGTGGCACATGCCTTGGTGTGGTGGACCCTTCTGGGAGAGGTGCTGGACACCAGGGGACATATTATCAATGTGTCCTAGAGGCACAACGGGCATTTGTGCCCTCTTTGTGTGCCCTCGGGGCACTTTGGTATTACAGAAGGGGCCACAGAAGCTTGAGTGGCCTCTTCTGTACTACAGAAAGCGCTGGTGCCCATATAGTACCAGCATTATCTCTAGAGGGCGTCTTCTCATTTGCATGGAGGCGTGGCCTCATGCAAATCAGGGAGTCTCTTTACCTCTGTTCCAGCGCCGTATTATGGACGTGGGCGCAGAAGCAAAGGCAAAGGAGCTGTCAGGAGCCACACTGACAGTGCGCAACAAGAAGGTGGCGCACTGTCAGTGTGCACCCTGATGGCAGCTCTCTGGAGGGGGTTAAGGGGGGATGTCATGGATCCCCCAGACATCCCCTTGCAGGCGGATGCAGTTACTTACTGCACCCGTCTGCAAGGAGATCTCTCCCCTCTCTTAGTGGTCCAGGCAGGTGCCGCTTTCACAGTGAAACATGGAACGACTGCTTCAAAGCTGCTCCGTATTTCACTTGAATGTGCTGAACTGGGGGCAGCACAAGTTTGCGGCTGCCCTGAGGGCAGGGCATTCAACATAGTAGGAAAGTGGGCCCTGTATGTAATAGGACCACAGGTGGAGCTGGAATACAGATTGTCAATGTTCTGGGAGGTGGAAGCCTCTCTCGGCCACTTCAGAGACTTTGTGCAATACTTAACAGTAGAGAGACATGAGCAGGCAGAGAAGGTATTTGGGGGGATTATGGCCTGAACAGGACTGCGTAGTGAGGGAAAACATTGTAGGCTTGAGGAAGGGAGCTGAAGCAGCGAAGAATTGGGGGAAGATGGGTATGTTGGTGAGGCGTTAGGGGAGATTGCAGAAGTTGCAGAAAGGTCCACAGCAAAGGAGAGGGCTAGTGAGTTCAAAGAAGTGAGGGCAGTGGTGAAAGCAGCCTAGGCCCAAGGGACTGAGGAGTGCTAAGAGAGTAAAGGCACTGGTCGGGTGGACAAACTGTAAAACAATGGGAAGAGAGAGAGAAGCGGTGAGAGCTGAATTTTGAAGACACTGCAGGGATGAGCATGGAAGTGAGTACAAAGAGGGCTGGCCAATGTCTTGGGGGAATTGAGAAGACTACATAGGAACATAATGAGACTATGAAGGGAGTTGCAAGGAGCATGTACTCTGCAGAACAGAGAGAACATTTGTGAACATGGAGAAATCATGGTGGGAATCATGGGATAAATTCATAGCACAATGTCCCACCACATCTTTGTCAGCACAGAGAAAGTGGATGGATGGTTTAAGGAAAGCTGTACAGCCATGGAGGCAGATCATGGCTGAAACCAACCAGCAAAAGGAAAAAATAGGGAAAAGACAGGCTATTGGAAGATAAAAGGAGGGCAGGAAACAAAAGTACAGAGGGGCCGATTCACAGAACTAATCTGAGACAAGATCCTAAACTTACTACTTTAGGTATTCACAGAAGGCACTTACGATTTTTGGTATTCACAGAATGCACTTACGACTCCTAACTTTACGTCCGCACTCGGGCCGGAATTTCCACACCCGGACCGTACTCTCCGCACCCGGACCGTACTCCACACCCGGACCGTACTCTCCGGCTATGGCCGTACTCTCCGGCTCGAGCCGTAATCTCCGGCTGGGGCCGGATAAAGTGTGATCAAAGGGCTGGATTGCAATTTTTACAAAAAGGAACATTAGGAATGTGTGATAAATGGTAGGGGTGGGCGGTGAATTCCGCTCCGCTCCCAAAGCAGGAGTTCGTTTTTGAAAAACAAAAAAACGAATGATCTCACACACTGGGAGTTTTCCCCCAGCGTGACAGAGGTCATTATTTTTTTCCTTTCCCTTACAGCAAGGTTTTACTCTGAATAGGGTGGATGGTATAAAGTCCTTCTTCAACGGCCCCTAATCTGTTGAGCATCAGAGGAAGTTTTCAGTTGAGAAGCCACAAGCAAAGGAATGGGACTATAATTAATTGAACTGCATGTCATTGCAATAAGAATGAATTTTCCAAGTAAATCAGAGAAAGACATACAGGCATCAAAGACATAGAAGAAGAGAAACTAAGAGATTTTTCTTCATTGATTTTATTACACATGTTGTTAGAAATAAGACACTGAATAAACATAGACATTTTGTTACTTCCATTCTTGTGACCTACTGATCGATCATTTCACTGTTCCACTTTAATACTAATTTTCCAGACAGTGTATGTGGATCCATTATTGAGGTTTCAGTGCTGATTTGGGGTGTTTCTCTTTCAAATATAATTTTCTGTCTGACACTCAAGCACGACCTTTGTGCTAACAGTAGCAGTAGTGCAGCAGTGCTGGCTTCAAGCAGAAGTATCCAAAACAAGGACATAATGAAGCAGGATATCTCAGTACCTGTCTGTCATTAGCCTTTCTGAGTAGTCATCAGGTACACACAAAAGTGCAGGCCTGCTTAAAAACTTTGACACCTTTAACAAGAGAAACCTATGACCTAACCCTTACTTCTACCATCTACCCTATGTCATCACAGAGGAAGAACTAATCAGCAGCCCTTTGCTAAAGATGGACCGCACAGAATTTCTTGGGGTAGCCTTTTCTCCATTCTCCCTCACTTCAGTTCTAGGTCTCAAACCTCTATCCACAGGGATGCAGTCAATACATGCCTACTGTGTAGGCACGCTGTATCTACTCTCCACCATGTCATGCAAAATGCATCCCACTGTTCCATGCATTAACACTTTCATAACACAAGGAGTCTTACTGCTGCGCCCTTAGGGGCAGATTTACTAAGGGCTTGCATTGCACTTGCATCATGCAGGGTGATGCAAAGCACTGCAAGCCCTTAAATGAGATTTACTATGCCAAGCAAAGTCACTTTGTGTAAGTAAATCCAGAGTGACACAAGACAACACAACTCGCTGCCTTGTGCTACCCTGTGTTGAGAAGGCGTTCCATGGGTGGAGCATGGGAGATCGCATGCATCCACCCGTGGATTTTGATGCAATCCCATATTACTAAGGCAAGTAAGCCTGGGATTGCGAAAATGGTACTCCTACTCCCAAAGAAAGGCGCAACAAGGAGAAATATCAGTACTGTGCCTTGTTACTTCCCCTTTCTATGAGTTCTGCTTTCTGCAACTCGTGTAGAAAGAGGAAAATGTCTCAAAGGAATATTTTTGTACAGGAAGGTGCCCCTACCTGCACAAAAACAGTCCTACTCATAAGGCAGGCACCCTTGCACTATGGTGCAAAGGTGCCTGTGTTAGGGATAGAAACACAGTGGGCCAGAGCAGGGCGAGAGCAGAAATGTATCATATCTTAGTAGATATAGCACATTTCTTCTCTCTCCCTGTCATGGAATGTAGTGCAGCAAGTTGTCTTGCTGCCTTGTGATGCATGACTTCTTAGTAAATTCTCCCCTTGCTACATGCTAACCTCACATACACACACCTGGAATGTCAGTGCAAAGATCTGGAGGTTACACAGAATCTCTTTTTGGGCCATTTGAAATTATCTATATGGAGCCTCCATCACCTCCTATTCTGCTCATCAGAGCCTTCTTATGATCTTGAGCTTCCCTTTGCTGATTGCCTTATCTAACTGACCCCTTTTTTAGCCATTAACCATTTTTCGTGACTTCAGCCATCTGAGTTTCCCTCGTCCTTTCTGCATTCCTACACAGACCACACTCATATTCACCCATCCACCTTTAAACTAGGCCTGGGTGAAATTTTAATTACGCTGAAGTAATCAGAGTCATTTCAGTAATTATGCATTCCACTTGTGATGCGAAATTACACAATTATGCAAACTTAAGTAATTAAGATTAATTTGGGGCAAAAATTCTACCACAGGAGCACAGGAACAGCGAGCTGAGAGAGAGCGAGCAGCTGCTGGCTACTGCTGTTCGTGTCCTGTAGCATTAATGCTATTTTCTAAGCGCAAAATGCATCCTCAGGCCCATTTTGTATGTAAGAGTGCTTTCTGCAATAAGGAAATAGAGGCAAATGCTGGATTATGCTTCTCATGTAATTATACATAATTACCAGTAATATTGCTGTAATTATGAATAATTACGCTAGAGAGAATTACACCAGTTACTCCCACCCCGACTTTCCTGAGCCTCTTGATACTCATTCATTTACCTAGGTCCTTCTGAAACTTCTCACCCTGCTCACCTGATTCCCATGCATCAGTTCCTGGTCCTCCTGGTCCCCTCAGCCTACCTGGCCTGTTGTGTCCTGGCCTTCATATGAAAACTTTCTCCTTTAAACGCCTGCTTTTCAGGGGCATTAACTTTTGGTGCTAAATCCTGTCTACTACTATTAGTAGATAGGGTTTCTCATCAAAAAGCATGGATGTTTGCATAGGAATGCCCATGTACCACCCATGTACAGTGGCGTAACAAAGGCTCCCGCAGCCCCCGCAGGGGGGGGGCCTAGCTCCAGGGGAACACCCTCAGCACAGTACCCTGCCTTGGGACTTCCTGAGTGAGTCTGGAGGGGGCCCCTCCATGTACTCTGAAGGGGGCCCCTCACGTTTTGTTAAGCACCTGCTCATAAAAAGCCCCCTTGACGCAAAGTAATGCAAAGCAGCGTTTTGCGCTATTTTACATTACTTTTGGGCACTATCCAGCACAAAACAAGTTTTGCACTGGAAAGTGAATCAGGAAAAAAGCATTTGGTGCTGTTTAGCATCACTTTTGTGACGCTAACCCAGCTCAACATGTTTGAGAATCTCCGCCATAACCTTCGCCTGTATAGTGGTGACCCCGGGTAGAGTGTTTTGCATGCAACTGCCATTTGTCACAACAGGGGCGACAAAACCACACCACATAATACATAGTGCAGACAGAATTAAACACAACCTTGAAATGTAGATGCAGTTTTTGGATCACTAGAACGTAGTGAAATTGTGAATACAAAACCACTCCTTGACATGAATGGTCGACATCTTTTCAGATGCATCAGGCGTTGACGGATTTGGAGTGTACTCCAGAGGGCACTGGTATGCTGAAAGGTGGCCATGGGAGTGGAAGAAAAAGCTTCATAGCATTGCCTTATTAGATCTCTTCCCAGTGGTCATTTCTGTGTGATTGTGGGTTCAGGAGTTGCAAAGTAGGAAAGCAACATTTGTAATTGATAACCATATGGTTAACAGAACGATAACCAAGAATGAATATGTGTTGAGACTGCTGAGTTAGCTCCTGCGAATGTGTTTGGAAGGTAATATATTGTTCAGAGCGAGGCATATTAAGAGATTGAACAACATGGTGGCTGACAAGTTATCTCATTCACACTGTATAACATTCTGTGGTTTAGCTGCTGGAGCAGACGTGGGAGGCCTGAATGTTCCAGAGGATTTCGGGAGATCGGAATGTGAGAGCAATGCATCTGGTTGAAAACTTGCTAGCGAAATTGGCGAGGAGGATATACAGGATGGGCTAGACTGAGTTTTTGCAGTCAGGAGCTTTAGGAATGGAGGGTAGGTCTAGAAGAGAGAAGAAATGACGTGGTCAATTTTATAATGGGACAGATTGAGAAGGGCTTGTCGCTAGTGACAATGGGATGAAAGATGGCAGGGTTTGCTTTCTATTGGGAAGCTGATGTAGGGGTACCAACCGTGCAGGGCAAGGTAGGAAGAAGGATTTTAGAAGGATCGTCTAAGGAAAACTGTAGGGTGGTAAGGACTAGGAGGAGTGAATTAATGATGGAAAAGGTGTTGAGGGACCCGATGAACTAGGTGAGATTCCCGTGGAAAAATCTGCAGTTTGGGGCCCTTTTCACAAAGTTGCCTTTTGGGAGATTTGGAGCATCTGAAATGGTGGAGACAACAAGTGAATGAAGCTTGGAGATGTAAATATCATGAGGAATGCACATGGGTCTTCATTTGACATTTGATGAGGAGTTAGACAGATCATAAGGGTAGAGGGAGTGTAGTGTGGCTGAGAAGGGGTGTGCCCAGTTCATTGGATGGGTCATATTCTGAGTGTGTGGGGCACAAGAAGGGGCCGGTACTTAGACACAAGAGTGGGGAAAGAGTTTTGGACAAGCACGTGGTGGTGGTTATGAAATGCTGGCTGAGGCAAGCGGGTGTAATGAGTTGGATTTTGGTGCCCATTCATTTCAGATAGGTGTGGCGATAGAATGCTATCACTTGGGGATGAGTACCAACAGGCTGAAAGGCTTTTAGAGAAGTAACAGGCATTCTATGTGTAGATATGTGAGACAAGGAGGAGTGGTCTCCCACAGGTGTGCTTTTATCCCACAGGTGTGGAGGAGAAAACCAGAAAGATGGAAATTTGGATATGTGAAGTGGGGCCGGGATCCGACTGGAAAGCAATTCTTTGGTCAACCGCTGAGTTTGGCCATGGAACGGTGAAACTGAGGTAGTTTGGTTTAGTTGGGATGAAATGGGGACAGCTGATGCCTATGCTGTGGGAGCTAAGAGAGAAATAGCCGAGACCTAATGCAGCAGTGTTACACATTTAGGAGAATGATTTGGTTCAGTTCATGGGACTGGAGTGTAGAAGAAAAAACCTTTCTAGGGGTTCACTGATGCACCTGGTCCTTAAACCAACAAAGAAGAGATTGGCACGGAAGCTGGAATATCAAAATAACAACTTTATTAACCTCACATGAGGGAAACTGTGTCAATACAGTACCCGTAGGTCACTGTATGAGACAGTCTAAGGAATACAAAGATCCTGGGTCTTTTATGCCCAGTTTACCGCTGAGTTAGCATGTAGACTCAAAAAGAGGCGGTACAAGTGTACACATGAATAGCTAGTTACATATAAGGATACATAAGAATTGCTTAGTCAACAGAGTGGGAGGGCTTACAATATAGCTAATATTAGTTAAAATAGCCTGACAGTTACTCTAAGAGCAGGTGCATTCTAGCAGCTAGACCTTTCTGAGCATGTGCAGTGCTCTGGCTCAGTACTGAAGGAGTTAATTATAGTTCCTGACTCAAGTGAAATACAAGAGCAGGCAACAGTGAAGAGGGAGAAAGCACATGGCGAGCACATGGCTAACTAAGATGACTGCCAGAAACAAAATGGCTTCAGCTGATGCTAACAACCATTGCAGCTAGTTTTCCACAGATGGCCGTTTTAGCATTTGCTGTAGACATCCGCTATGATCTAGAAGCATGGAAGTTATCCTGCACATTTATCCTATCCATTGCTAGGTGGGCATTTACATTTTTAACATTGCTTAACTGATGAGATACAAATAGAAATACATGGGGAACAGAGCATTGGGTCATAATGAACACACAGATAACAGGAGAAAATAATGGCTATTATTATAAACAGAACTATCAATTTTTCCAACCCTAAGCAAAAAGTAAATCCCAAAACCATCCAGTCCAATTCTATGTAAAGTTAGGAACTTTACTACTCCTAAACTGAGAAAAATCCTAACTTTAAGACTTTCGGTATTCACAGAAGGCATTTAGGAGTCCTAAAGTTAGGAGTCCTAACTTTACTACTCCTAAACTGAGAAAAATCCTAACTTTAAGACTTTCGGTATTCACAGAAGGCATTTAGGAGTCCTAAAGTTAGGACTACTAACTTCTGTGAATACCAAAATGAGTAAGTGTATTCTGTGAATACCACAATGAGTAAGTGTATTCAGTGAATACCAAAAAGTCCTAACTTTACGTTTTTGACGTGTTAGTTCTGTGAATCAGGCCCTCTATTTCCAAATACCTTCTCCTTTTTAGCTTGGGGCGCCCCATACATTAGCAAGGCACCCAAGAACCACTTCATCTATCTGAGAGTAAAAAACAACCCTGGACCTATTAGTGAGTATAAAAGGAACTTTTTGGTGAACTGACAAGAGTAAAACGTTACACTATGTGAAGCAGCCAAGGAAGTCTATGTTTATTTACTAAATTCTGAGGGGAAAAAAAACCCAATACAGACATACTCTAAATCCTTACATTTGTGTGTTCCTATATTATTCATCTGAAGAACCTCAAGAAAGGGAAGTTTTAGAACAAGCATTCTTCTGTGCTTCTTGCCTTAACAAGCTTGTGTTTCATAAATTATAACTAACCCTGGGCGTAGTTTGCGTAGTAGCACTTCACGTAGCTACGTGAAGTACATTTTGAACTACACGTAGCTATATGCAAATTGCATAGTGCGTAGCTGTGTGCTTGACTGCACTGTACAATAATTGCCAAAGGCATCTTGCACAGTGCAAGTTAAGATAAAATAAGTATCTCTGTCTTTATATGCTAAAATGCATATAGCATTTCACAAAAGTGAAATTGATAAATTAACAAGCAGTGAGAGAGGTGATGATTTTGGTATCCTCCCTAACCTAGGGAGAGAACCAAGCAGATGCCTTGAAAACAAAAAGCACATCTTTTGAACGATTCAGTGGTGGTCCCATCCTCTTAGGACCACCCCAAGCACAGTTATTGACAAAAATACAATCCCAACCAAAGGCCCTGCAAAGCATTATGGGACGAGATTAGCAGTGGGCAGTGAATATTATAGTATCCAATATCAAAATAATTCTACAAAGAGCTGCAGTTCCACTCAGTCGTTACTAGATGTCTCACGGTCAAATGCAAAAGCTTCATGAAAGGGTTTCAATGCTTTTGCATTTGACTCGTGAGGGACATCTAGTAACGACTAGTGGAACTGCAGCTTGATGTATTAATAATTTCAATGCTTTTGCATTTGACTCGTGAGGGACATCTAGTAACGACTAGTTGAACTGCAGCTCTTTGTAGAATTATTTTGATATTGGACACTATAATATTCACTGCCCACTGCTAATCTCGTCCCATAATGCTTTGCAGGGCCTTTGGTTGGGATTGTATTTTTGCCCATAACTGTGCTTGGGGTGGTCCTAGGAGGAAGGGACCACCACTGAATCGTTCACATGATATGCTTTTTGTGTTCAAGGCATCTGCTTGGTCCCCCCCTAGGTTAGGGGGGAACCCAAAATCATCACCTCTCTCATTGCTTGATATTTTCATTGTCAAAGTTCACTTTTGTGAATTTGTTATATGCTTTTTAGTATAGAAAATTGTTTTAACAAAGCATTTGTATGTGTTTAATATACTGCTGCTACGCTACGTTGATTAGCAGAGTTTTTTACTCTGCTACGTGCAATTTGCGTAGTAACACAAACTTTGCATGCTCCGTGAGCGTAGCAAAGTATTATGCCCAGGGTTAGTTATAACCTTTCACTACTTGTACAGGACTGCAGACACTTCTAAAATGATTTTACTATGTAAAAACACCTACATTTTATGCTTAGGACCATGCTCTCATGTTATAGGCGCGGCGGGAAAATCTAAAACTGCTAATTTAACAGGGATCCTGTCAGCTCAATTACACAGCAGACTAATAAGAGACTAATAATGCCTTTGCAAAACTGTATGTAGCATAAAAAATAACTAACAATAATGGTGTTATCACTTGAGAATTTTAGAACAAATACTACCCACATATAGTTCCCTTTAAAGGTCAAATAAGGGAACATCAATCTAGACTACTCATCCTTTCATAATTTCATCAGACAGGATAGGCAGTGACATGGCGTATTTTTTATTCATTTTATTAATCTTAACAATTTCAAAACAGTATTACTGAATAGTCAATTAAACATCTCATGGCCGTTCCTAGACAACTTAGACAGGCTCAAGAGAGAGTGAGAAAAGAGAGAGAGAGAGAGAGAGAGAGAGAGAGAGAGAGAGAGAGAGAGCATATAAATCAAGAAAAATGACAATGTATTACTTAATTGTAGTTACCCTTAATTTGCCCAGGAGCTAATCTCTCTAATCTCTTCCCCTCATTCGACAGCAGGTAACCTGAAACAGGTGACCTTCTGTCGACACTATCTACCCCTATGTGTGGCAGCTGGGCACAGGCATAAGGGAAAGGTGGGCTAAGTCTCAGTCAAGATAGATACAGATGTTGCCCAGGAGAGTTTGGAGAGGGGCATGAAAGCCGGTAGAGATTAACAGGGCACAGAAAGAGGTCAACAGAAAATTCTCAAGTTTTTGCATGGCCAAAGGTTATCGGGCATAAGGAGTTAAAATACTGTGGTTATCCCATGTCAATAAGAGCTTACAATTAATGGAAGCTAAAGATACAGGGGCATATTAGCAAGACTGGCGATAAAATTATCGCTAATAAGCGTTATAGAATTCCAATCGAAGCCCAGGTTAGATGTGCAGGACATCTAACCTGGGCTTCTATTGGAATTCTATAACGCTTATTAGCAAGCCCATTATCGCCGTTTTAGCGGCAGTTTCCTGCCGCTAAAACGGCGATAATTTTCTCGCCAGTCTTGCTAATATGCCCCACAAACCTTTGGGAAAAGCCAGAAAATAGCTCACATTTCTCTAAAACTGTATTAAAACAGGATGTGAGGGATAAGTGTATGAGAGCAACCAGACTCAGGGAGGAAACAAAAAGTACTGTGAGGGCATATACATCATATCTTTGCCATAACTATCTTTCTGTTGAAAATGTGCACCACAGATTTCCCCTGATAAGACGTCTCTCTATAATACATTACCTAGTAGCCCTCGCAATGGGAACAAAGTGGGCTCAAAACGACGTTAAATGTACATATGACAATTGTTCTTTACAATCAACTACGAATGTAACCCTCCTTTGGAAAATGTATCTTGAACGTAGAAAAAAGTATCTAAAGCCCCTCTTTTTACATGAAGGTTTGTATAATTATTAAAAAGCATATCAATTTTTAATAGATATGTATGACATCAGGGTTAGTTATGTTTTAGAAAAACATTTTATAAATGTAATAAGAATCATGAAAGGACTGCAGGAAAACTGATAGCGCTTTATTATCAATATGTCTAGTCCATTCTAGTTTAGCACTGTGCACTTTAGATCTTCAAAAATGAAATTAATTGTTAAGATTGTGACAGATGTTATCTCACTTGTCTAGATTTATTAATTAGAAATTCGATCTGTGAAACCGAGAATCAGCGCTATGCACTTTATGGTTCCCAAAAATTAAATCAATTGTTAAGATTGTCACTGACGTTTTCTCATTTCTCTCATTCTAATTGGAAACATCATCTAAGAAAACGGGAATCTTTTTAAGAATGAGATCGATTTTATTTATTGTATTATGATGGAATGTTTTAAGAAGTTGTGCTTTTATGGTTTATCAAAGCCATAAACCGAATAAAGTTTTTATGATTTGATAAGGAGATAGTTTATGAGTGCTGGGTACTGTTCCGCCATGATGGAGTCCACCTTCCTGGAGACGCTTGTAGTATTGGTTGAAGAGTGGTTGACTGATTTTGAAGATAAGAGGGAAGAAAATCAGTTTTCCCCACATCACTGTACTGGGAGCAGACCACCCACGCTGGTGCCCGGGAGAGTTGGGAGTAAGCTGGGCAGGTAGGAGGTATTGTGGTAAGTATTGTTGCTTCGGGGAAGCGATTTGAAGGGACAAAGATGGAGAGATGGTTAAGCGGGAGCCACGGGGCACAGAGGAAATACAGAAAGAGAGAGGAAGAAAGAGGAATTAATGAGGTGGGACCTGTTCGAAGGGTAGGTAGGCGAATCAAATAAGGAAATAGATGGTCAGAAAGGAGAACTCATGAGATTCTTAAGGCATAACATTGGAGTTTACATTAATGCTTAGGAGAACGAGGTAAGAAAAATATTTTGAAAGGATTTGTTTAAATGTTTGGAAGGGATTTGTTTAGGGGCGTGGGATGGGTAGATAACAAATTGTTAGAAAGTTGAGTAGGGTATTTTAATATGTGCAGCTTGGCCAAAGGGGGTAGAATTGCCCAGCATGCTCCAAATAGAAGCGGCCATTTGCACCCATGACATAATGGAGCAGAGTAAGGATTGCCTCCCAATAGGCTGCATAATTTCTCTTCCACTCGTCAGCACACTGTAGAACCAGCCGCAGCACAAACCCAGAAGGTCATATCCCCAGCAGTTACCGCAACGTTTCAGGACAGCATTTTACTCTTCATTTCAGCAAGCAGGCTAGGCTGTCACCGTTCTATCATACCTTATCACATCTTATCTCCATGCTACAATTGATTGAGCATCTTGACTGACAGCCAAGTTGGACAAACAGCAAGAAGCGCATAGATAAACCACGCAATGGTGCTTCCTCTCTTAAAGAAGGCCAATGCTGATCCGGACCAGCCGTCCAACTACCGGCCTATTTCACTGCTTCCGTCCTTTTCAAAAATTCTTGAAAAGCACATAAACTCTCAACTAGCCCTATTTGTTGAATCACAAAATTTTCTACATCCATCTCAGTCAGGCTTTAGAGCCGGTTTTTCGACCGAAACGACACTCCTTGGAGTCACGGAAAGGCTGCGATACCATCTAGATGCAGGAGGTACGGTAGCCCTCATGCTGCTGGACTTAAGCGCAGCGTTTGACACGGTCTCTCATACCGTGTTAGTGGAGGCTTTACGATCCTTGGGTATAACTGGAACAGCACGTAATTGGTTCATTTCTTTTCTCACGGACCATACGTTCCAGGTCTTCTCTCCGGCCGCCTGTTCCAATAAGCATGTCTCCCCCTATGGGGTACCTCAGGACTCAATTTTAAGCCCTTTATTGTTCAACGTGTATGTCAGAGCCAACATTGCAGAAGAGGCTGGGTTGTCCTTGTTCTCCTATGCAGATGACACCCAGATTATCTTCTCCCTCTCTGCTGAGAAAGCATCTGTAACATCTTCTTTGCAGCTAGGTCTGCGCAACATTGCATCTTGGAAGCAGGCTAATTTTCTTAAACTTAATGGGGAGAAGACGGAGGTCTTGATTCTGGGGAAGCATAAAGATCTTTGGGGCCCCCAACATTGGCCCATTGAAATGGGTGCTGTCCCTGAACGTTCTGGCCATATTCGCAATCTAGGGGTCATCATAGACGACTCATTATCTATGAAAAACCAAGCAGTAAAGGTGGCTGCAACTTGTTTTACCATACTGAAATGGCTCAAAAAGATCATCTGGATTCTGCCTAGTTCGACCCAGAGAACCGTGGTCCAAGCTCTTGTCACCTCAAGACTGGACTATGGCAACATCCTCTATTTGGGGGCAAATAAGGAGGTAACCCGCAAGCTGCAAGTAATCCAGAACTCTGCCGCCAGACTGATTTGTCAGGTTCCCAGAACTGCCTCTATCTCAGGCTCACTGCGTGACCTTCATTGGCTCAGGGTGGAGAGCAGAATTAAGTTCAAAGCCCTGAGCTACATGTTTAAAATCAAATCTGGAGCGGCCCCATAATACCTGCAGGCACTGGTTCACCCCTACTTGCCCTCACGCGCGCTCCGCTCTGCCACTCAGGCGAAGTTCTCTGTACCTAGAATTAGACTGTCACATATGGGCGGTCGATCATTTGCCTATTTAGGCCCCACTTTATGGAACTCTCTCCCTGCGCCACTTCGCAATTAAAATGTATATGTGAATTTTCGTAAAAGCCTAAAGACTTGGCTGTTTAATCAATAATTGTCCCCTTCTTCTTGGTCCTTCCTAGCTGGCGCCGGGAAACCCTTTTTGGGTAGCTTTTGCGCCTTACAAATTAAAAATACAATACAATAAAATACAATCCTGCACCTATACTATAGCACTCACAGAAACTATTAAATCAAGGCAGCTGCAGGCCTAGCAGCAGCAAGTGAATGGTGAAAAAATTCTATTTTTACGCTTTCGTATATGCATATGGTATCAGCCAGCTTTGAAAATAAATCTGCTAAGCATGTCTTGCGCGAGAACATTTGCCCATCTGGTAGGTAGTTCTTAAAATTCATTTTTTCTGATTTAGCGACTCTGTAAACTATCTGCCATAAAGGGTTTAAAATTCATATCTGGAACATGGTGTGCTACGGTCGTTTTCATTCTGCTTTATATGCCCTCTAATATGTTTCCAATTTTACAACTGATTAATTTATGTTTAAAAGCTAATAAACCAGGTGATAGGGTGTTTGGTTACTGCCCGTCTCTACTGAATCGGTCTATTTCATTTTAAAGAGTCCTGCTCGTTCAAATTCTGTGTATGTTAAATCGAGAAAGAACAAAGGAATACATTTGCAATCCAGTAAAGAACAAAGTAATTTTTTTTTAAAGGTACCAGTATCACTCTTGTGCTGAATGAGCTTGTGCTGACAATAGAGCGAATATAGTAATGACTAAAATTGATACGCATGGGAGAAATATAGGCCCAGAACTGCACATATTTCATGCAACGCAGAGCAGCCCCAAAACCTGCTGTACTGCATTGCATGAGAGGTAGAGAGAAGGACAGCACCATATCTGCAGAGATATGGCACTCTGCCTCTCTCCCTAGCACCGGTGGAGAATTAAGAGCATTTCTCCTGTTAATGTCTGCTTTCCACTGGCGTTAATGTTTGGCGTGAAACCCTGTCTGCTATTGTTAAAGCCATGGGTGGCGGCATGGGAACTCCCATATATTGTCAATAGAACGCCCCCTTGACGCAGAGTAATGCAAATGTCAATTTGCGTTGGTTTGTTAATCCCCTAAAAATGTTTGCGGCAGGTCTGCGTTTAAAAAGTAATGCAAACCTGACGCAAAACCTTTGTAAACATAAGCCATAAAGTTCTTGGTGTGCACAAATTCCTATTTCTTTTCCCTATGAAAATTATGCAAAATCGAATTTGAAGGTGTCTTGCATGATTTTTATATGCAAGGACATACTGTGTGTAGCACATCATGTGATATACTAACAGGAGATTCGTTTGAGTGGAAATGTCATTTGACAGTACATTTTTACTTGCCTCCTGCAGGCACAAATATTAAAAATTGCATATTACAAAATTCTGAGAAATTTTGTGCAATGCAAAATTTGTGAATTTTGCATGTTCTGCCCATGAAACTTAAATTTCACATGTGCCTATGTGGATGTGGGGGACCCTGCAATCTTCACATCCCAAAAGTTTACCTCAATCAGAGTGCCCACAATTTGATGTGTCTGAGATGGTGTTAGACCTCAATTTCATGAGGCAACATGTCCCAACGTCAAGTCACCTCCCAGCACATCAAAGTATCAGTAAATACAGTCAATTAAGGAAAAAAGCCCTCTCAAATACTGAGTTCTAGTTCAGAATAATAGTTAAAGGGTTTTTATTACAAAATTCAAAAGTAAGGTGATATAGAGTCAATGCCATCAAGGCCCTCAATGAATAAGACAATACAGAGAAATGCAAAATCAAAATTTAGTGAAAGCCTCAAGTGGGCACCAAAATCGGGAGAGAAATGAGCAGCATCGCTAATAGAACAGGAAAGTCTCTGTCTCACCCCCAAAATTGAGGATTTTATACATTTTTCTTTTCCCATATGAAATTACCAGAACTGCAGAATCACTGTGGTGTGAGCAAATTAATTATTTCATCAGCAAATCAGAGCACAGTCTTATAAAACATTGTTACCTTATTACCTAAGCACTATCCCACTACATGATCAATTAATTACTCCTCTCCCTCTATGCTGATGTCATCTAGAGATGCCTAAACAAACTAGTTGCATAAACAACAGTGTGTTCTCCGAATGAATAGGGCAATGTGATCTAGCGGAAAGACGTTGAAGAAATTGTTGCAGTTTTGTGGCTGAGCCGGAGTTGAAGTTCATCGAAGACAGCATGAACGATAACAATGGAAATAAACAAATAATATTTTATTTTACTTTGTGCTGCAGAAATGACAGGCAATGAGATGTGCAGGGTGAAAGCAAGAGTGACAAGAGGGGGCATCCATTTTGCAGATTAGGCCCAAATCAAGGGCTAGTTAACAAGGGTCAGAAAAACTGACTTCTAAACATCATAGAGAACTTGTTTCATAGACAATTGTACTATATCAATGAATAGAGATATGTAATCAGTTGTGAAAATACATTCTGTGCATTGTTAATGATGCACAATAATATAAATACACAAAAATCCTCAACACTTACTTAAAAGGTTTCAATTTATTTCTGGATATTTCTTTACTTGCCTCTTTTCTGGACAAGGAGACGGTGGACAAGAGAATGCAAGAAGTTCAGTTAGAAGAGTAATATGTGAGTCATCTTTCCTCCAGGTTGTATTTTCCAGCCAATTAGGGGTCAGGTGCCTCCCTCTGAAACTTTGTGTGACTCAGATGAAAGTGGACTTGCTGCACACATCTACTCACACACCTTCAGTGGAATTTATGAAATAAGGATATCTTTCCCAGTGCCCATTACCTGGCTGGTACTTCTACAGCTCCCCAGTGTTACTCATATCAGAAGTATTGGTAATCGCAGGGGCAGGGAAATAAGGAATTACTGGGGGAATTGTTATATCTGATTCTCCCAGTAATTCCTCGTTTCTCTAGGTGTTTAAGCTGGGGATTGTGGCTGCTGTCTGAAGAAATCCATAGGTCTCTCTACAACATGGATGTACAACAGTGCTGGGGTATCCTGGAGATGGCCCAGAGTCCAGGAATTCGAAGACGGCCTGTAAATACCAAGGTGTACCTTCATTTAGATGGGCAAGCACTTGTTGTCAATGGGGGACTTCCATTGCCAGATCCACTTGCATGTAGTATTAGCAATGAGTGTGAATAAATACCTCAGTAAAGCTAATGCTTAAGTTTAGCAGGTTGCTGTGAGGTGCAAGGTGTTGGGATCCATTTCTTACTCCCAGCAGCTCAGTGAATCTCTGGGGGTTCAGCCTTCATCCTACAGCAAATGTACATGTACAGCAGGTCCCAGTGAATCTCTGAGGATTTCCTGAGCCCTGTGGAGGTGAGTGAGAGCACCACCAAATCCCACCACTATTCTTCTGCCCTGCATGGGCACCTGATTCTTATATGGCTTCAGTTTGGAGGGCCTCTAGCCGTGATGGACAAGGGGAGACCATCATCAGATTGGCACTATCCCTGTCTTTCCAGTGCCTTGCAATTCATGGGCAGATAGTGGGAGGTGGTACTTTGACAGAGAAAGGCAGCTGCCTCTCTCCTCCGGGGTATAAATTGAGGCCTAAATCTGGGGAGACACATAGGGGTTCTTTGATAGTACATCACAATAGCTAATCAGGAATTGCTAATGATTAGCCTCAGCATCACATTTTTGGAAATATGACAAATATGTTTTGCACAGGGAACTGAGATGACTGGAGGTAAAAACCAAAATGCATCTTTGAACTTTAGTGCAACATCAAACCATAACAATAACAAAATTAACAAAAGTCTTATAGCACCGTTCAGAACTCTGCTGACAGGAAATAGCCAGTAAATTCAGAGGTAACCTCTGCTTTCTTTGTAGGGAGTGTCTATTTACCTGGCCAAAAGCCAAATAGTACATAAACTCTCCTATTTACCCAGCAACAGGTAAAATCCACAGGAGTTTGGATAAATAATATGAAGGAGGTATTCAAGAAAGAAAAAAGGGACAACAGGTAAGGTGGTGGTCATTTTTTAATGGGGATACAACACGTGTGAGGCACTTGAAAGTAAGTGCATATACAAGGTATAAAGGTAAGTGCATATATGCCAAACCCTCCCGATTCAGGCGGGAGACTACTGATTTGTAACACTGCCAAAAATAAAATGTTGATTCCTGTCACGTACGATCTAATCTTCCACTCCAAGAATTACTTCTAACATCAGAGGTTATTACTTTGTCTTTATTCTTGTCGAGGGAGATTAAAGCATCTGACAGGCCTCGACATTCTATTTTCGGCAGTTTTACATAGCACAAACAAAAACAGAGTTTAGTACTCTCTTTTTATCTGCACTATGTTATCAAACTGCCAAAAATGAAATGGTGATTATCTGTCACCATGCATACCAATAACCCAATTCAGACAGAATGCCTCTGCTTCCATATAAGTCAGTGGGGAAAATACATTCTCCCAACTATTTTTTTTAAATCTCCCACTTGCCTGCTTTAAAATCTTGACATGTATGTAAGTGCATGGATTAAGCTAAGCTGTTTTTAGATGAAAAAACAGTCAATTCAATTTTGAATAAAAATATTTATGTTATTTTAATATTTTAATATTCAAATAATATATGTATGAATCAAACTTCCATTTCAGGAGCTTCAGGTTATGGCACCCAGATATTTTGTGCTGCAGTCTAGGAGTATTTGGGTGTCTGCAAAGAACAATGAGTATGATTTTAAAGCATGTTGCATAGATGTCTTAGTCGTGCATGAGAATACATTGTGTTTTTTTAATGTTCTTGATCCTCCTTTTGATGATTTTTGAGGGCTGAGCTCTTTTAGGGCTTCTTATGGAAGGCCTTGTGCTAGCTTTAGGCTTCTTTTTAAGGGGGGATGTGCTTGCTTGGTATTTCAAACCAAGCAACACAGCAGCAATCAACAAGCAGCACCAAACAGGGAATGCAGACAGATGGGTTTTATTTGGGTCTCGCAGGGAGGGACACCTACAGTAGGCAATTGGCCCTTGGGGCATAGTGCTTTGGGACATTTTCAGGAGGGAAAGTAAGTAAGACATTGTAATGGAGCCTTTGTGAAATGAGAAAGTGAAAGCAGGGGACATGTATTGAATGCATCTGGCTAATTCATAGGAGGAGTTGACTCTGCTACCCGAGAATGAACACACTTTTTCATAGTTTTCGTCCAGCAGAGTGGGTTTCAGACTCAGATGATTATTTGTCCCATGTCATGAGTGACCCTTTCAGCCACATTGACATTTTGGTCACTGTCGCTTGGTGCGGAATGCAAGACCAGAGTCAACTTGTTAGATAGAAATGTATACTTCATTTTCTTTAGCTTTTTTTGTTGATGACTTGATGTCTCTAATTAAAGGCCTTGTTCTTCTTCCTTTCTTTAGGTCCTTTGAAGTTCATGTCCGCCGGCACCCTGGACAAAAAGGAAAGGCCAGATAAGTTGCTGTTATATTTTACCTAGTTATTTTTTGGGTGGGGTTAGTTTGGTGAGTCTTTCTGTCTTTTCTTCTTGTAAGGTGTCGTTAATGGGGTGACTAGAAATAGGTAAGTGAATGAGTGCCCAAACCACAGTCTTATGTAGAGGGGTTTCTTTTAGGAAAAGATAAAGAAGGAAATTCCAGGAGACACCATTCTCCAAAATAAGAAATAGATAGCCACCTACAAAACAACTAAAAAAGGACAGGTAACTCATCAGACTCTAGGGGATTGGTCTGATCTTAGTCCTTGCCGTTTTAAACAGGTCCTCATAACAAGACCCTTTTACTCCACCTGCCTCCTTCTTAGGGTTTACCCTCCTGCTTCTCAACTCTGTTTAGGAGCATTCCACACACTTGATGGAGTCACGATCCTCCGGGAGCGTGGCAGGAAGTGAAGACTTGTGGGCTTACAGGATTTGGCTCTGGTTCCTCTCTCGCTGTCTCTATTCCTTCTGTTCGGCAAAGACTCTCGACTTCACGCTGGGGCAGCTCTCCCAGTCTGATGCTCCGGTCTTCGGGGGCTTCTTCTCCACTCTCCATCTTTTCTGGCAGGCTCCAATGCCACCATTCTTCTTCTTCCACTTTTTCTTCTGTATTTTGAGGATCCGCCTCCTGCCCCTCAGTGATGCGCAAGTCCGATGAGATATTTGTCCCGCTCCTGGTTGCCTGACTTCTTGTTTGGAGTCCCTCGACAGATCACCACTGCAACATAAGAAGGGCACAGTCGGCTCTGGGGAGGCAATGTATAGAGTCCTCATCCCCAGGTTGGTAACACATCCCCATCCCTGGATTTTCCCAATCGAAGAAAAGGGGAAAACCTGACAGGAAGTCCTCCCTTGTAAGATCTTTCCCCCGTTTATCTCGGACCTCAAACTGGAAGGGGTGCAGTGAAAGGAACTAACGGAGGACCCCAGGATGGATTCCTTTGTTCTGACTTAACCATGTTAAAAGGGTATGACAGTGTACAGTAGAAAAGGTTTGCCATCAAGATAATCGCGAAGTTTATCAACCGCCCACTTAATGGCAAAGTATTCCTTCTCTATAGTGGGGTGTACAGTCCCACGGGGGAATAGTTTTCTACTGATGTACAGGATGGGTATCTCCATCCTATCATCAATACTTTGGGACATGACAGCCCCTATACCAACATCGGAGGCAACTGTTTGAAGTATGAAGGTTTTTATGAAGTTAGGAGAGATTAGTACTGGGCTAGATGTGATAGCCTTTTTGAGTGTCCGGAACACTTTTACAGCTTCAATTGATGGTTGTGGAAAATTTGAGGTGAGGGTTCCCTTCTTTAGAAGATTAGTCAAAGGGGTGGCTATGGTAGAGTATTGAGGTATGAACTTCCGGTTATATCCAACTAGCCCTAAAAAGGCTCTAACTTCATTTTATTTGATCTTTTCATAATGTGGTTCTATGACCCCATTTCCTAAGATGTACCCTGAGTATTTTACATTGTTATACCACGCCCTAGGACTTTTGTTAGGTGTGTTAAATGTTCCTTACATATAAGGATAAATATAATGATATCATTTAGGTCTGCTGATAAGTACTCTTGATTGTTTTTAAGCACTAGATTCTTCAGATGTTAAAAGGTAGCAGGGGCTCCATGGAGCCCGAAGGGAGGAACCGTAAACTGGAATAACCCAAAAGGCTTGGAGAACTCTGTTTTTTCTCTATCTTCTCTTTTAATGAGACTTGCCAGTAGCCTTTCGTAAGGTCTATAGTTGTTATATATTTAGCATCTCCTAACTACTCGATCAATTTGTTGACTCTGTGGATAGTCATCAAACTTAGCAATGTTATTGACAGCACGAAAGTCTATACAGAACCATATACTCCCATCGAGTTTTGGAACAAGGACTACAGGAGAACACTAGTTACTCTGGGAGGGTTCTATGACTCCCATCTTTAACATTTGTTCTACCTCAGTACATATAGCTTTCCTTCTAGCCGTGAGGATTCAGTAAGGCTTAAATTTTACTACTTTCGCCTCTGGGGTGGGTATAGCATGCTCTGTCAGGTTAGTTTTTCCAGGTATATCTGGAAATATGGCTGAGAAGGGTTGTAGAGCTTCTTCTAATTCCTCTTTTTGTTCCTCGGACAGCTCTTCATTTTTGGGGAGTTGGTCTAGGGTTGAATTGATTTGGTTTTCAGGATTCATGATGCATACAGATTTTGGTGGTGGACTTAGCCATTTAAAAAAATATTTGCATGGAAGGTTTTTTTCTTTATGGGGCCCCATCCATAATTTATAGGAGACATTTCCAATTCTTTCACTGATCTTAAGGGGACCTTTTATATTCAGATTTAATCTTATGCATAGATGTGGGTAATAACACAAGACCCCAGTCACCAGGTTGATAGATCCTCAATTTCTTTCCTTTATCATAAACTTGCTTTTGTTTTCTTTGGCTTATCTCTAAATTCTTATGAGCCAATTCTCATAGTTTCCCTATACAGGATATTACCTGTTGCGTATATTCTAGGAGGTTACCCGCTTCTTGTTCTGTATCTTTCTCCCAGGCCTCTTGAGTTATTTCTAGGAGGGTGCGAGGCTTCCACCCATATAGTAACTCAAAAGAGGAACAATGTTGGCTACTCTGCACTTGACTCCGCAACACAAAAAGGGCTAGAGGGAGCATCTGGTCCCAGTTTTTCCCTTCACCCGACAACATCTTCTTTAAGATATGTTTGAGAGACCCGTTATAATGTTCTACTAAGCCGTCTGTTTGATGGTGGTATACTGAGATTTTGACATGTCAAATGTCTAATTGTTTACATATTTGTGTCATCAATCACAAAACAAAAGGGATGCCCTGATCGATGAGGATCTTTTTTGGGAATCCAACCCGAGAGAAAACCTCTATCAAGTGATGAGCAAGGGTTTTCACATCTTGGCTACGTATAGAAAAGGCCTCAGGAAATCTGGGAGCATAGTCAACCAATACAAGGGCATATTGATGACTTTTGGACGACTTGGGCAAGGAACCCAATAGATCCATTCAATCCTTTCTAATGGTGTGCCTATTATAGGTAAAGGTTGGAGGGGTGCCTGAGGCAGATGGTAGGGATTCTTCTTCTGACAGATTTCATATTCCTGGCAATATTTCTTTATGTTGGCAAAAGTGGAAGGCCAAATGAAGCTTTGAAGGATTTCACTGGTTGTTTTCTCTTGTCCTAAATGTCTTGCTACCAGGTGGGAATGGGCATCAATCAATCAAACAGCATTTGTAAAGTACAACTCTGTCACCCCAGGGGTATCTGGGTGTTGTGTCTCAGTCGAAGAGCCAGGTCTTGAATCTCTTTTTGAAGTCTGCCAGCAAGAGGGCTCTAGGGAGCTGGAGGGGGAGATCTTTCCAGGTCTTGGCTGTGATGTAGAAGAAGGAGCGGACACTGCTGTGGGTGTGGCAGGTGTGGGGGGGGTGTGCGAGGGCGAGTGAAGAGGAGCATAGGTGCCTGGCCGGTTGGTAGAATTTCAGTTGTTGGTTGAGGTAGGCAGGTCCTAGGTCATGTAGGACTTTGTAGGCGTGCATGAGGATCTTGAATAAAACATAATTTGATCCTGGAAATCTTTGGGAACTAGCAGTTGAGGCAGATCCGTGGGTCCTGCTATCCTATATAGAAGCACGTTTTTTATCTGAAAGTGAGGATAAGTGTGGGTATCACTTTGTCTGGCATTATCCCAAATGGGTTGGAGAACAGTATTGTCCATTTGTGTAAATCAAAAGTTGCGGTCTGTCATCCAGGGTTCTGGAATCAACAAAGCATCTTGAGGGGTTGAGGTTTTGCCTTCTAGTTGTTCTTTGGACTCTTTTACCTGACTGAGTACAGTGTCTTGGAACAATTCCAGAAAGTGGGGGTTTTCAAGTCCCTACAATAGCGTCTTCAGTGAGGCCTCAAAGAACCCCCTACTTCGACTTCTACCTCCTTGGCAAATGAAGTAGTAATTATCAGTCGGGCTACAGGATAGTTTTTTACAACCCCATGTACACATCTGCTATTAACAAAGTTCCCTGGTATTATCTGTGGTGGTAGTACTAAATCCCCCTGTACTATTGACTGCTTACAACCAGAATCCAACAAAGCAGTTGTCCATTTTTGATTAATTTGCACACTTACAAAAAAACAAGGACCCATTCCTGAGTGAAGTAAATAGAGCCCGGGCATAGTTGATCTCCATTGGTTCTTCTGTGGGTTTCTAATTCTTGCAAAAGCAAGTTATATGGCTCCACTCACCACACTCAAAACATTGTGGCCCGGGTGTGGACTAATAGGTTCTTGCTGCCTCGTTAGCAGGTTTCAGGAGTTACCTTTCATTGTGATAGTTTCCTTGTTTAGCTGCAGTTTTTGTACTCTTTTTGACTTCCATTGGGTGAAAACGAGGCTGGACTTGTGAAAAAGTGGTAGCCATTTCCACTGCTTGATCGATGGTAAGTCCTGAGTGTTGGTGTAACCACTTCTGCGTATGATGGGCAAAGCTTCTAGAAATTGCTCTGGATATATTTTGTCCATATTTTCTTCTTTACTATGTTCTTGTGGTTTTTGCCACTTTTCGGCAGCTGTCTTCAATTTAAAGTAGACTGTTCTTGGCATACCTCCAGGCTTTCCCATCTCTTGCCTAAACCTCAGACAATAGGCCTCATCATCTAGTCCGGCTCTTTTCAATATTACTTTTTTGACCTCCTCATAGGTGAATTCCCAAAAGGGATTTGCTGTCTGGTAGGCGGCTTGGGCCTCACCTGTCAGTAAAGAGGATAAATAAAATGCCCAGCGCTCCAGGGGCCAAGAACTAGCTCTGGAGGTTCTTTTAGAATTTACCAAAAAGGAATCAAGGCTCTCTCCTGGTAATAGCTTCTGCAGGGTAATCATAGGACCTGCGACTATAGGTCCTCTTTTGTTAGCCAGGCCCGATGTTACTTGAAAATGTTCTTGAGCCAGTTTATTGAGATGTTCGGTTTGAGTTTTCAAGGCGTCCAAAAATATTTCCCTTTAGCCTTGGCTGAAGACATTTGGCGCTCCATGGCCCATTCTAACTTGCATTGTCCCCGCATGACATGATGAATCAAAGCATCCATTTTGTATCAATGGTAGGTCTATGCCCGCATTCTCCACCACTTTTCGCTTGCCACGTAATACAAGACCAGAATCAACTTCTTAGATAGAAATGTATACTTTATTTTCTTAATCTTCTTTTGTTGATGACTTGATGTCTCTAATGAAAGGCCTTGTTCTTCTTCCTTTCTTTAGGTACTACAAAACAACTAAAAGGGAGAGGTAACTCATCAGACTCTAGTGATTTGGTCTGATTTTAATCCTTGCTGTTTTATACAGGTCCACGTAACAAGAACCTTTTTCTCCACCCGTCTTCTTCTTAGGATTTATCATCCTGCTTCTCGACTCTGTTTAGGAGCGTCCACACACCTGACAGAGCCACAATCCTCCAGGAGCATGGCGGGAAGTGAAGCTCTGCCAGCGTACAGGATTCGACTTTGTTTCCTCTCTCGCCATCTCTATTCCCTTTGTTCGGCGAGGACTCTCAACTTCACCCAAGGGTGGTTATCCCGGTCTGTTGCTCCAGTGTTCGGGGTCTTTTTCTCTGCTCTTTGTCTTTTCAGGCAGGGTCCAACGCCATCATTCTTCCTCTTCCGCATTTCGAGGCTTTGCCTCCTGCCTCTCCGTGATACGCAAGTCCGATGAGATTTCTGTCCCACTCAGGGTTGCCTGACTTCCTGTTTGGATTCCCTCAAGGGATCGACCCTGTAACATAAGAAGGGTGCTGTTGGCTCTGGGGAGACAACGTATAGAGTCCTCATCCCCAGGTTGGTGACACTCACCTGCTCAATGTCTTTTGAGAACGGAAGTTTAATTTTTAAAAAGATAAGCAATGTTTTAAGTGGACAAGGTCCTGTTTCTCGTGAACAATCAGTTCTGTCCTTGACAGTGGTGACTCAGCAAAAGAAATCTTTGAAGCCAAAATAAAAAAAATCTGAGTGACAGGCTAGGAGGCTGCCCCTGACTAAATTAATTGTGGAAGGGGGCTTGTAGGAGAGTAGGATCTGCTTCACATGGGTACCCCCACTTTTTGCTGATGCTTCACTGTTTTTCGACTTTAGTCTGGCTGGGGCCCTGCTAATCAGAACCCCAGCCTAGCTGCTTCCTCTCTAAAATGGTTTCCATGTACCTTAGGTACATCTTTGATTGGAATCTGGAGTGCCCTTATAAGTCCCTAGTATATGGTATACTATGTACCCAGAGCATAGGTACCCCAGAGGCCTGCCAGGGGCTGAAGCATGTATTATGGCACCCCTGGAAGGCCAGCCAAAATGACACCACAGGTCTGCTACTGTAGCCTGGGTAAGGTGGTGCATGCACCCTTCTGTAATATAGGCTACCTATATCACTACCATTGCACACACATATAAACCTATAAGTCACTCCTATGGCAGGCCTTAACAATCCTGAAGGCAGAGTGCTTGGTTTTTATGTGAGAGGGATGCCCCTGCATGAGCAGAGCCCCTCTGCAGCGTTCAGAGTCCCTCCTCTGATGCTGTTTGTGGTACAGCCTGACCATATACTCTTAAGTGCATTATATCCTAGCGGTACAATGCTAACTTTGGACTGGCTGCACCAGAAACATGTCGTGTTTGGTGTCAAACATCTTGGAATACTACCCCCCGCCAGTCCTGGCGGCAGGGTAGCATTCCACCCTTCTAGAGGAGAGACATGTACCCACCGACCTGCCCGGTAACTTCTTTACAAAGCCCTGGCATCACAAAATGGATGCCACTGCCACAGAACACGGGTCTGGCCTCCTGCTGCTGACTGAAACTCTGGCAGGGGAGGCCTGGACAATAGGTTTCCTGTCGAAGGGAGGTGTAACCCCCTCCCCAGACAGGATAGTGTGTATTGGGGCTGGGCGGGAGCACTCTCTGGTGCTTTGAAGTCCTGCACTGGGGGCACATTTGGTGTCCTGTGCATATGCCAGTTCAAACCGGTTGCAGGGGCTATCTGCCCCTGCTCTGGCGCGAAACTGGACAAAGGGAATAGGTGCAATCCACCCCTCTTCCCTGACCCTCCCATAGGTGGGTCCCCAGAGTATGTCCAACCCCCTAACTTAGTATAAGTATGGGACCCCAGTCCTTAGGACTTCAGATTACCCTGGACGAAACTCTGAAGCCGAATCCTGGACCTTCGATGCTCTACTACAAGATTAGAGGACTGAAGAATCTCCCTTGGGGTCAAGGAGTGACTCCCCTGCTTGGCAGACACCAAAGAAGCAATTGTCCAGTCTGCATCGCTGAAGCTCCCGCCAGACGCCGAAGTCTTTGCATCACCAGAGGAGGATTTCCAGACTTCCCAGAGGCTGCCCTGAGACCCCAGCAAAGCTGAGGCACGTAGCTGTCGTGGGTAACGTGGGACCGTGACCCCTGGACACCAAGAACTTTTGCAAGTGCATCCTCTTCCTGGTCTCCCACGAAGTTGTGCTTTGGGCTCCGAGTAGCCCCCACCTCTAGCACTGACTGCACCAAAGATCACTGGCCCCCACTCCACGAGTGTCCTGTGAGCCAGCTCCAAGTGTGTCCACTCAAGGCTCCTTCACGGTCGCTAGTCCGTTGGCTAGTGGGCCCCTCCGAAGGCAACTCTTCTTCTTTTTGGGCTTCCCTGATTGCTCCAGACGTGCCCTGACTTACCCTTGCTGGGCGAGTCCCTCAGACCTTGCTGGTCTGCACCAACGTCCTTTCTTTGTTTCCACATGACTTGCCATTGCCAAAGCTTGTTGGGTCCAATCCGGTCACCGACACCCCAGCACTCGACAGACGTTGTGGGGCAGCTTGAATCCAGCTCTTGGCCATCGTCGAAACCTCCTGGACCTCGTGGCTGAAGAGTCAAGACGACCATCAACCTACCTGAAGCACCCGACATCGATGGGCATCTGCTCATCGCCTTCCTGGTCACTGGCTAGTGACCCAGACTCCTGTCCCCTCTGCTTTCCAGGTTCTTCAGATCTTCGATCCATCCTTGGATCCACCCAGACACTTTCGACTTGGCCGCCAGCAGCACTTTGCAGCAGATCGCCATTGAAAAAGACGACGAAACCCGACCCTGAAAAGACACCTATGCACCCGGCTCCCCTGGGTGAGGTAATCCGAGTACTCCGGTGCTCCCGTGGGTATTGACTCTAGAGACGGCCTAGTTCTAAAGGGGTTTACTCCAAGTCCTCCTCCAAGTGTCCTTTTTCTTTAAAACTCCAACCGCGACATTCCCCATAGAAGTCAACAGTGGCTCGCGGCTGTGTTCTCACACTGCACGTGTCCCCCGTGGGTCCCCTGTGTCACTACCTTGGGTGGTTCCTTGGGGTCCAAGTACTTCTACAGGCTCTAGGCCTTGTGTCTAGCTCAGTCGTGGTTCTTATACCACTTTATTGGTATATGGTTTGGTACGCCCCTAGGGCTCAAACGTGTATTTGTGCTATTACTGTTGATATTCGACTTGTAACTTATGTACTTCGAACTCTAGCCTCATAAAGAGACTAGAGGGGTGTGTTTAAGACTAAATACATATATTTTAAATATATACCTGGTGTGGTCCTCTTTCATTTGGTCACTCAAGAGATTATAGACTGGTAAAACAAGCTGCTTTACATTCCTTCAAGACTTAGCCTGAAGGCTGCTCTCCATAGCTACCACTAGGATAGCTTTCAATAAGGTTGTCTTTAACCTATCTCCAATAAGGGTTGTTTGGACTGGTGCAAGGTGTCCACTTTAATTAGTGAACAGCATATACCAGGCCAACTTCTCACATTGGTGGCAGCGTGTGGGATTCCAGCTTGCTATTGTTTTACCAGATAATCTCAATTGAATTGATCAACTGAAAACCACTAAGGGTATCTTAGGTACATATAATTCAAGCTTAAAATACAGTAAGTTCTACTGAACTTAGAGTTGTGTGTTAAGGGATAGCACACCCTTTCTACAACTCAAGAGTGTTTAGTAGGCCACACTAGAGTAGGTAGTGCATACACCACACCACACTAGTAATGTCTTCACTGCCAGGAACCAGTGGGCTCCTGCCATCCAGATATGACAACCTCTCATTCTTGGAATTAAGAGAGTTGTGCAAGGTTAGGAAGTTGAAGACAGGCAAAAGTGCTAACACCCAACATCTCCTGGAGATGCTTCTACTAGATGATCTTAGAAGACCCATAGGGTCTGCAAGGAGTAGGCAGAGGGGTGGGGCAGAAGTTGAGGGAGGGCCAGGGATGAAAATGCCCAGGACCTGACCTCTGAAGACTGGCCAGGGGATGACAATGATCCTGACCTGGAAAATGC
This sequence comes from Calotriton arnoldi, assembly GCA_963921515.1. Taxonomy (NCBI): domain Eukaryota; kingdom Metazoa; phylum Chordata; class Amphibia; order Caudata; family Salamandridae; genus Calotriton; species Calotriton arnoldi. The sequence continues at coordinate 1,199,399 of CAWUFW010005419.1, forward strand.
AGCTACTCCTGAGGATGAGGAGGAGGATCAGAATGACCTCCCCTTTGTCCCACCAGGAAGAGTTGGGAGTGTGCCCAGAAGGTCTAGATCTCCTTCTCAGGAGTCTAACCACTCTGACACCTCAATGGGGACCTCTGTTTCTTCTCATAGGAGGGAATCCTCTCATGAAAGGAAAAGAGACTGCTTCAGTATGAACAAGCCCAGCTTGAGCTCAGAAAACAGCAGTTGGCTATAGACAGGAGTCCCTAGATCTTTATAGACAAAGAAAAAGTTGGGACTAGAGTCCCATGGTGGCAGCAATTTCTCCAGAGATAGGGAAAGGTCTTATGACCATAGAAACCTGAGCAAGATTGTCCCTCCCTACCAGAGTGGGGATGACATCCACAAATGGATAACTGCTCTAGAGAGGGCCTGTAAAGTACAGAGGGTCCCTCAGGAGCAGTGGGCAGCAATCTTGTGGCTCTCCTTTGCAGACAAAGGTGGAGATAAGCTCCTCTCTGTTAGAGAAGAGGATGCTGACAATTACACAGTCTTGAAGAGTGCATTGATTGATGGGTTTGGCCTAACCACTGAACAATACAGGTTAAAGTTCAGAGATACCGAAAAAGCACCGACTCAAGACTGGGTGGACTTTGTTGATTGTTCTGCTAAGGCTCTGGAAGGTTGGTTAGTGACCAGTAAGGTATGTGACTTCAAAGGATTGTACAATCTTATCAATAGGGAGCAGATTCTTAATAACTGTCAAAATCAGCTGTTGCATCAGTACCTGGTGGACTCTGATCTGACCTCTCCCCAAGAATTGGGAAAGAAGGCAGGCAAATGGGTCAGAACCAGGGTGAGGCAGAAGGTACAGAACCAAGGTGGTGACCCTAAGAAGCAAGATTCTAAAAACTCTGATAAGGGTGGGGAGAAGGGTAAAGACCAGAAGTCTTCACAAGGCCCCCAAAAATCTTCTTCAGGTGGGGATTCACAGTCCTAACAAGGGAAAAGGCCAAAAGAAACCTTGGTGCAAAGTCTGTAAGCAAAAGACCCACTGGACCAGTGATTGCACCAAGTCCAAAGACTCTATTCCAGCCACGACCACTGCCCCTAAGGCACCTGTTCCCCCTAGTACAGTTACAAATGGTGGTGGCAGTACTCAAGCTAAGGGTTTAGTAGGGTTGACCCTGGGTAATGAGATGAGCTCTGGCCTAGTCAGAGAACTCACTCAGGCTGTCCTAGTCTGTGATGGAGGCATGGATTTGACCTCCTCTGTGAGTCCCAGTAATCTGGGCAAGTACAGGCAACAGCCATTAATCAATGGAAAAGAGGCTTTGGCATTTAGGGACACAGGGGCGAGTGTCACCATGGTGACACAAGACCTTGTGGATCCTGGGCAGATTATACTTGGTGAAATGTACCAAATGACCAATGCTAGCAATGTCAGAACAGACCATACTCTGGCAGTTATTAACTTCTCCTGGGGAGGGGTAACTGGCCTTAAGAAGGTTGTGGTGAGTGCAGACCTACCAGTTGAATGCTTGCTTGGCACTGATCTAGAAACTTCAGCTTGGGCAGAAGTGGAGCTCAGGACCCATGCAGAAATGCTGGGCATCCCTGCAGATGTGTTTGCTGTGACCAGGTCACAGAGCAAAATGTCTAACACTGAACAGGCCTTGGATCCTGGAACAATGGACCAAGTGCCATCCAAGAAGAGGAGTAGTAGGGTAAAGGCAGTGCCTTCCCCTTGGCTCAGAAGGAAGATCAGTCTCTTGAGGGAGATGATCTCAGTCCGGAGGAAGGAACTGTCCCAGAGGAGCTTGAGCCTGATCAGGTTGAGTTCTTAGGGACATGGGGCCATTCCAGGGCAGATCTGAGCCAGGAGCAGCAGAGCTGCCCCTCTCTTGAACCCTCAGACAGCAAGCTGCTGCTGAGGCTGCTGGGAATGCTAGTGGTCCCCATAAAGTGTATTGGGATGATGGACTCTTGTACTCAGAGTGTAGAGACCCCAAGCCTGGTGCCACCAGGAGGTTGGTTATACCTCTGAAGTTCAGGGGCTTCCTATTGACCCTAGCCTTTGACATTCCTCTAGCAGGTCACCTGGGCCAGAACAAGACTTGGGACAGAATAGTCCCTCACTTTCACTGGCCCCACATGTCTGAAGACACCAAGGAGTTTTCTCGCTCCTGTGTGACCTGCCAAGCCATTTGGAAGGCAGGTGGCACCACAAAGGCCCCCCTAATACCACTACCTGTGGTGGGGGTTCCCTTTGAAAGGGTGGGGATTGACATTGTTGGTCCCATGGATCCCCAAACAGCATCTGGGCACAGGTTTATCCTGGTGGTTGTGGACCATGCCACCAGGTACCCAGAGGCTATTCCCCTTAGGACCACTACAGCACCTGTGGTGGCAAGAGCCCTCCTGGGAATTTTCTCAAGAGTGGGCTTCCCTAAGGAGGTTGTATCAGACAGGGGTGCAAACTTTATGTCTGGATACTTGAAGGCAATGTGGAAGGAGTGTGGAGTGACTTACAAGTTCACCACACCCTATCACCCACAATGCAATGGCTTAGTTGAGAGATTCAACAAAACCCTTAAAGGGCATGATTAAAGGGCTCCCAGAAAAGCTGAGGCGAAGATGGGACATACTCTTGCCCTGCCTTTTGTTTGCATACAGGGAGTGTGCCTCAAAAGGGGTTGGCTGCAGCCCTTTTGAACTTTTGTTTGGTCACCCTGTCAGGGTCCATTGTGCTTGGTGAAGGAAGGATGGGAGTTACCTCTCAAGCCCCCAAAGCAAGACATAGTGGACTACGTACTTGGTCTCCGCTCCAGGATGGCTGAGTACATGAAAAGGCAACTAAAAACCTTGAGGCTAGCCAGGAATTACAAAAGCCTGGCATGACCAAAAGGCTGTACTGACTGTGTACCAGCCAGGACAGAAGGTGTGGGTGTTGGAGCCAGTGGCCCCAGCAGCTCTCCAAGACAAATGGAGTGGACCCCATACCATTGTTGAACAGAAGGGTGAAGTTACCTATTTGGTAGACCTAGGAACACCCAGGAGTCCCCACAGGGTTCTCCATGTCAATAGACTGAAACCATATGTGGACAGGGCAGACATGGGCTTGCTCATGGCTACTGATGAGGGACAGGAGGAAGAGAGTGACCCACTCCCTGACCTGCTCTCACAGAACCCTGATGATGGGTCAGTGGATGGTGTAGCCTTGGCAGGCAGCCTCACTGCTCAGCAGCAAACTGATTGCAGACAAGTGCTCAATCAGTACAGACATATGTTCTCTCTGACTCCAAGTCAGACCGCCTGGTGCACTCATGAAGTGGACACTTGGGACAGTCTGCCTATTAAAAATAAGATTTATAGGCAACCTGACCATGTCAGGGACTGTATCAGGACAGAGGTCCAGAAAGTGTTGGATTTGGGAGTTATTGAACCCTCAGATAGCCCTTGGGCTAGTCCAGTGGTCCTTGTGCCAAAACCTCACACCAGTGGTGGGAAAGGAGAGATGAGGTTTTGTGTGGACTACAGGGGTCTCAATGCAGACACTAGGACTGATGCCCATCCAATACCCAGGGCAGATGAGCTAATAGACACTTTGACCTCAGCCAAGTATCTAAGCACATTTGACCTAACAGCTGACTACTGGCAGATCAGGCCAGCTGATGATGCAAAGCCAAAGACAGCCTTCTCAACCCCTAGTGGACATTATCAATTTGTGGTAATGCCCTTTGGTCTGAAGAATGCACCTGCCACTTTCCAAAGGTTGGTGTATACAGTTCTCACAGGTCTGGAAGCCTACAGTGCAGCTTAGCTAGATGATATTGCTGTCTTTAGCTCCACCTGGGAGGATCACCTGGTCCACCTCAGGAATGTTTTGGAGGCCCTGCAAAGGCAGGCCTCACTATCAAGGCCACCAAGTGCCAGATAGGGCAGAGTCAGGTTGTGTACCTGGGCCACCTTGTGGGTGGAGGCCAGGTTCAACCACTGCAGAGCAAAATCCAGACCATCATGGACTGGGTTGCTCCAACTACCCAGACTCAGGTGAGAGCCTTCTTAGGCCTGACTGGGTACTATAGGAGATTTGTCAAGGGGTATGGATCAATAGTGACACCCCTGAATGACTTAACTTCCAGAAAATGCCCAAAGGTTCAGTGGACAGCTAGCTGTCAAAAGGCATTTGATGACCTGAAGCAGGCCATGTGCACTGCTCCCATTCTGCAGAGTCCTGATTACTCCAAGAAGTTCATTGTCCAAACAGATGCATCTGAATTGGGGGTAGGGGCTGTACTGTCACAATTGAATGATGAAGGTCAGGATCAGCCAGTAGCTTTCATTAGCAGAAGGCTGACCCCTAGAGAGAAACGTTGGTCAGCCATGAGAGGGAGGCCTTTGCTGTGGTTTGGGCTCTGAAGAAGTTGAGGCCATACTTGTTTGGTACTCACTTCCTTGTTCAAACAGACCACAAGCCCCTCCTATGGCTAAAACAAATGAAGGGTGAAAACCCCAAACTGCTTAGGTGGTCCATTTCCCTACAGGGGATGGACTTTACAGTGGAACATAGACCTGGGAGTAACCATGCCAATGCAGATGGACTCTCTAGGTATTTCCACTTAGAACATGAAGACTCAACTGGTCAAGGTTAGTTTAATGTCCCTGCGTTTGGGGGGTTGTGTAGGAGAGTAGGATCTGCTTCACATGGGTACCCCACTTTTTGCTGATGCTTCACTGTTTTTCGACTTTAGTCTGGCTGGGGCCCTGCTAATCAGAACCCCAGCCTAGCTGCTTCCTCTCTAAAATGGTTTCCATGTACCTTAGGCACATCTTTGATTGGAATCTGGAGTGCCCTTATAAGTCCCTAGTATATGGTATACTATGTACCCAGGGCATAGGTACCTCAGAGGCCTGCCAGGGGCTGAAGCATGTATTATGCCACCCCTGGAAGGCCAGCCAAAATGACACCACAGGTCTGCTACTGCAGCCTGGGTAAGGTGGTGCATGCACTCCTTGACTGTGATATAGGCTACCTATATCACTACCATTACACACACATATAAACCTATAAGTCACTCCTATGGCAGGCCTTATACAATCCTGAAGGCAGAGTGCTTGGTTTTTATGTGAGAGGGTGCCCCTGCATGAGCAGAGCCCCTCTGCAGCGTTCGGAGTCCCTCTCTGATGCTGTTTGTGGTACAGCCTGACCATATACTCTTAAGTGCATTATATCCTCAGCGGTACAATGCTAACTTTGGACTGGCTGCACCGAAACATGTCGTGTTTGGTGTCAAACATCTTGGAATACTACCCCCACCAGTCCTGGCGGCGGGGGTAGCATTCCACCCTTCTAGAGGGAGAGACATGTACACACCGAGCTACCCGGTAACTTCTTTACAGAGCCCTGGCATCTACAAAATGGATGCCACTGCCACAGACACGGTCTGGCCTCCTGCTGCTGACTGAAACTCCGGCAGGGGAGGCCTGGACAATAGGTTTCCTGTCACAGGGAGGTGTAACCACCTCCCAGACAGGATAGTGTGTATTGGGGCTGGGCGGAGCACTCTCTGGTGCTTTGAAGTCCTGCACTCGGGGCACATTTGGTGTCCCTGTGCATATGCCAGTTCAAACCGGTTGCAGGGGCTTCCTGCCCCTGCTCTGGCGTGAAACTGGACAAAGGGAATAGGTGTAACCACCCCTCTGCCTGACCCTCCCATAGGTGGGTCCCCAGAGTATGTCCAACCCTAACTTAGTATAAGTATGGGACCCCAGTCCTTAGGACTTCTAGATTACCCTGGACGAAACTCTGAAACAGAATCCTGGACCTTCGACGCTCTACTACAAGATTAGAGGACTGAAGAATCTCCCTTGGGGTCAAGGAGTGACTCCCTGCTTGGCAGGCACCAAAGAAGCAATTGTCCGGTCTGCATCGCTGAAGCTCCGCTGGACGCCTGAAGTCTTTGCATCACCAGAGGTGGATTTCCAGACTTCTCCGAGGCTGCCCTGAGACCCCAGCAAAGCTGAGGCCCGTAGCTGTCGTGGGTAACGTGGGACCGTGACCCCTGGACACCGAGCACATTTGCAAGTGCATCCTCTTCTGGTCTCCTACGAAGTTGTGCTTTGGGCTCAAGTAGCCCCCGCCTCCAGCACCGACTGCACCGAAGATCACTGGCCTCCACTCCATGAGTGTCCTGTGAGCCAGCTCCAAGTGCGTCCACTCGAGGCTCCTTCGCGGTCGCTAGTCCGTTGGCTAGTGGGCCCCTCCCGAAGGCAACTCTTCTTGCTTGGGCTTCCTGGTTGCTCCAGGCGTGCCCTGCACTTACCCTTGCTGGGTGAGTCCCTCAGACCTTGCTGGTCTGCACCAACGTCCTTTCTTTGTTTCCACGTGACTTGCCGTTGCCAAAGCTTGTTGGGTCCAATCCGATCGCCGCGACACCCCAGCACTCGACAGGCGTCGTGGGACAGCTCGAATCCAGCTCCTGGCCATCGTCGACGCCTCCTGGACCTCGTGGCTGAAGAGTCAAGACAACCGTCAACCTACCTGAAGCACCCGACATCGGTGGGCATCTGCTCATCGCCTTCCTGGTCACTGGCTAGTGACCCAGACTCTGTCCCCTCTGCTTTCAGGTTCTTCAGATCTTCGATCCACTCTTGGATCCACCCGGACACTTTAAACTCGGCCGCCAGCAGCACTTTGCAGCAGATCGCCATTGAAAACGACTGACGAAACTCAGACCCGAAAGACACCTATGCACCCGGCTTCCCTGGGTGAGGTAACTCGAGTACTCCGGTGCTCCGTGGGTAGTGACTCTAGAACGGCCTAGTTCTAAAGGGGTTTGCTCCAAGTCCTCTTCCAAGTGTCCTTTTTCTTTAAAACTCCAATCCGCAACATTCCCCATAGAAGTCAACGGTGGCTCGCGGCTGTGTTCTCACACTGCACGCGTCCCCGTGGGTCCCCTGTGTCACTACCTTGGGTGGTTCCTTGAGGTCCAAGCACTTCTACAGGCTCTAGGCCTTGTGTCTAGCTCAGTCGTGGTTCTTATACCACTTTATTGGTATATGGTTTGGTACGCCCTAGGGCTCAAACGTGTATTTGTGCTATTACTGTTGATATTAGACTTGTAACTTATGTACTTGAACTCTAGCCTCATAAAGAGACTAGAGGGTGTGTTTTAGTAACTAAATACATATATTTTGAATATATACCTGGTGTGGTCCTCTTTCATTTGGTCACTCAAGAGATTATAGACTGGTAAAACAAGCTGCTTTACATTCCTTCAAGACTTAGCCTGAAGGCTGCTCTCCATAGCTACCACTAGGATGAGCTTTCAATAAAGGTTGTCTTTAACCTATCTCCAACAAGGGGTTGTTTGGACTGGTGCAAGGTGCCCACTATAATTAGTGGACAGCATATACCAGGCCAACTTCTCACAGGGCTGAGAAGGAAGGAGTCGAACCAATAGGAGGAGGAGGAGGACCAGTAGGAAGAGGATAATGACAAGTAGGAGAATAAGGATCAGGAGATGGATCAACAGGAGAGCTAGGATGATCAGAGCCACAAGCACCAGGACATAAAGAACCAGGTCCGGGGAGACCTAATCTACGAGGACCAAGGTTACCAATGCCAGATGGAACAATGAACAAATAGAACAGGACAAGGAAAAACATAACTAGGGGTACTGGGACTGGGTGAGAAGGATCAGGAGGGCCAGTAGGATGTGGATAGGCCAATCTGGACCCAGAGAATTAGGGCCTGAAGGGAGATAAGGACCTGTTATGTGCCCCAATGTACCTCAATCTAGTCCTAGGTAACTACATGACCTTTTACCTACATTTGTTCTACCTTGCTCTGCATAACGGTTCTAGCACTGACCTTTTACCCAGTTATGTGCTGAATAAATGTCGATCAGTTTCTTGGCAATTAGCCTAATTTACTATGCATGAGGATTCTTAGAAAAGTCCTTGCACATGACGTACGTAACAGCATGAACATATTCTGTGTAAAATGTCATGATCATCTTCATTCTAGGGCGAAAGAACTTCTTTGCATAATTGCAGGTATTGTTTTAGGCTCATTTGCATAATCATACTAACAACACATCGATTATGTAAGGAACCTGAGGCTATCTTTATGGTATAAAACACCCATACCAACACTAGATAAGCAGAGGAGAAGCTTCACTCTGATACTAGATGCTGAAGTCCCAGCCTGCAGAATCTTCAGCATGCAGTGGTCTGACATCCCTTGTGGGTTGTCCAACTCGAGACCAAGACGGGGTCCTTCGTTCTCTCCCATCAGGTAATGGGTTTGGCTCTTTCCTGGGGGATTCTTTTTTTTATAATTCTTTTTATTAAACATACATCGGTTCCAATAAACATTACAGAGGGTTCGCCAAATCATACATTACAGTCGGTACAGGAGGAAATACGTCGGCTTTCTTCATGATAGAGGAATGTTACAGGGGTGTGGGGGTCATTTTGTTCGGGACAATCAGGAGGCATACAGATCTCTCCCGGTAGGTATTCCAGGGGCTCCATATCCGAGACCATTTTTTGGGGCACCCTCTTGCCAGGTAGACTGTTTCCTCCCGAAACATGCACCAGTCAAGGTTCTTCTCCCATGCTGCCAGTGTGGGTGATAGTGTAGCCCCCATAGTTGAGCAATGTTGCGTTTTGCCAGCATGAACCCCAGTGTAGCCCACCGTGTCTGATTTGTGTTGAGATCCGTGGGTTCCCACAGATTGAGAAGGCATCGTCGTGCCTCCGGGCGGAGGTGAACCTGTATGCACCGCATTAATAGTGATCATGGATCTTGAGCCAGAAGGATATGATATGTTCGCACTCCCAAATTATGTGTATGAATGTCCCCACGTGACCACATTGCCGCCTACAGTTCCCATTATCTGACCATCCCATGTGTACCAAACAGGGGTCCTGTCATATAAATTCTGTGGAGGATTTTTAAGCTGTACCAGCCTCAAACGTGCCGGGATAGCAACCTCCCTGGGGAAGCCACCGCCAGCTGCCAGTCCTCATCATCCACCTCCACCCCATCCTGCGTCCATTTCTCACGGAGTGATTGAAGGGGACTCTCCATGTTGTTGATTAACTTTTTGTAAATCAGGGAGATGGTTTTCTCGGGAAGGTGGCCGTCTAATCATTCTGTCCTCCAGCGGGAGAGAGGCCTCTGGAAGGGGACGTCCCTTAGGCAGCAAAGATTGCAGTGAGTGCAGGACCTGCAGGTATCGGAAATACTCGGTGGCTGCTAGATGATGCGTAGTCCCGCCTGGAGCATGTCAAAGGATTTAACCCCTCCAGCCCCCAAAGGTCCCTAATGTGTGAGATACCGATAAGGTCCCATCTGTCAAAGCCCTTCGATTTCCATAAGTCGCCCAATCTTTCTGAGTCCCAAAGTGGAGTGGCTAATGTCAGCGTGTTTTTCCATCCCAGTGAGGCGATAACATCATGCCAGATCTGGACAGAATGTTTGGTGGGGCCAGTCAAGGTGTATCGTCTGGGCCGTGAGTATAGCGCCCTGTTATAATTACCATCTGGGAGGGGCCATTTATCCATGGCGTATCCGGGGATCTCGTCTGCACGGCCATACATGCCGTGGTTGATGGCTGCTAGGTGAGCGCCCAGTACTATTTCTTGATATCTGGGAGGCTAATACCACCGAATCATACCAATTCAGTGTTAGTTTGGTCAGGGCGATTCGGAGTTTTCCATCCCACAACAGGTCTCTCTGCAGGCCCTCAATTTCCTTGAAATATTTGGCGGGAACAGGATCCAGGGTGTTTTGCAAGGTGTATAGGAATCTAGGCAGGGACATCATTTTGAATAGGCGGCTCTGCCCAGAAGGGAGAGGGTTAGCGACCTCCAGTTGGCAATATCGCTTTTAAGTTTACGAAGGGGGGAAGGTTTTGAGTATGCCGGATTGCGGGATTTAGCGAAATGAAAATCCCCAGGTATTTGAAGCCTGCCGTGTTGATTTGTATGGGGGCAGTTCTTGGGAGGGACGGGTGGATCGCTCCCACAGAGAAACAAAGCGACTTACTCCAGTTGATAGAGAATCCAGAGTATCGTCCGAATACCGCCAGGATATCTAAGATCACTATAAGGGATTTCCTAGGAGAGGCCAAATAAAGCAACAGGTCGTCTGCGTGAGGGAGATTCGGTCCTCCCAGCCGGAGACCATTCTAATCCCGTATCCTGGGATCTCTACGGATCCAGGCTGCCAAAGGCTCCAGGGCCAGGGCGAAGAGAGAGGCGACGGGCAGCCCTGACGGGTTCCCGACTCAGCTGGAAGGTAGCTGATAACTATTGTTGACCACCACTTGGGCTAGGGGTTCGTTATGCAGAAGTCGTACCCAGTTTATGTAGTTAGGGCCGAAACCCATTTTGGCCAATACTGCCTAAAGGTAAGGCCATTCAATAGTGTTGAATGCCATGGTTCGCGATCCAGAGACGCGATCATTGCTGGCTCTCGGAGAGTATGTGCTCTAGCTACTACCCCATGGACTCGACGCAGATTCAGGGCACGTGTTCCTGTGCGGCATAAAGCCGGATTGATCTGGGTGTACTAAGGCACTAATGACCTTGACCAAGCGATTGGCCAGGAGCTTGGCGAGGATTTTGGTTCGGCGTTTAGGAGGAAATTGGCCGGTAGGAACTGCAGTCTGTTCTGGGTTTCCGTCTTTATGGATGGTAACTATGGTGGCTATCCTCCTGTTCCCTGGGCAGCATGCCCGTCTCCAGTGATTCCTCAAACATAGATTTTAAGTAGGGGAGAGTTTATCGGGTCGCAGCTTATAGAGCTCGATGGGGAGTCCATTGGGGCCGGGAGTGCCTTTCCCGATTTTAATGAACGGATCGATTGCGCTATCTCATCTGGGGTCAAGTCACTGTCCAGGAAATCCCGATTTTCTAAGGAGAGGCGGGGAGTTTAATGTCATGCAACAGTTCTTGAGAGTCCTCCTCCGTATAGGGGGCCACTGTCGTATAGACCATTTGGTAATGGCTGGCAAAGCTATCGACTATCTCTCTTGTGGATTCGTGACGGGTATGTCCACTTTACTCTAAGCTCTGGCACCAGCCTACTCGCCCATTCCCGTTTATCTAGCCATGCTATAAGCTTCCCTGCTTTGTCACCCAGGTGCGTAGAGTCTACCCAGCCGCTCCTCCCAGGTTTTTGGCTTTGTCTGTGACTAAGGCCTTATAGCTGTGCTGCTTCAGGCTCAGGAGGTGAAGCTTCTCTGGCGTCACCCCAGACTCCAGTTCACTCTCCAATCTATCGATTTCAGCCTCGATGTCCAAAACTTCTTTCTGTTTTTCTTCTTCGCACCTGAGATCAGCGATAGCGCCTGTCCCCGGATTACAGTCTTAAATGCTTCCCATAGGGACTTGGATGAGGAGACCGGTCCCTTAGTTATCTAAGAAATAATTATCCATGGCTTCAATAAGGGCTGTGCGGATTTTGGGATTGTGGAGATACCAGGGATTGATTGGGGCTAGTCTTCCTACTTTTGTTCTGATGGAGGACCATGCGGAGCCATGTCGGTGAGTGATCGGAGATGCCTCTCGCCCGAGATGTTTGATTTCGTGTATGAGGGATGCTTGTGCGGCTGGCAGCAAACAGTAGTCTAGGCGGGAAAGGGTATGGTGTGCCCCGGAGTGAAAGGTGTGCTGTATCTGGTCTGGATGGTAAGTTCTCCAACCATCCAACTAGCCCCATAGTTTCTAGGAAGTCAGGCAGCCAGCGGGAAGCGGACCCCACCTCCCACGCGGGGGATGGCGGTCCAGGGTGCCCGAGACCACCGCATTGAAGTCCTCCGAGGACCACAAGGCCGTCTGGAATGGAGAGGAGTGACCTTGCCCAGGTCCGCAAGGTGGTGCCCTGTAGGCCTGGCGGAACATAGATGGACATGAGAGAGATAAGACGGCCCTCCCAAGTTCCCCGTAATACCAACGTATCTGCCCCGGTCATCCGCCCATGTGGAACTTATAGCGAGGGGAGTGTGTTCTTCATCATAATGCCCACCCTCTGGAGCCAGACGTGAACCCCGCGTGTGCTACCATTTTGTATCCTCCCCTATGCATTGCTTTACACAGATTACCAACCAGGTGCGTCTCCTGGAGCAGGACAATATCTGGAGATCTCTGTTTCAGGTACTGGAGAACTATGCTCCGCCAATCTTGTCCCCAAGCCCGTTGACATTCCAACTTAATACCTTAATTGTCCCGTCCCCCATAACCTCTGTCGTACAACTTGATAGATTTTAAAATGCCAGGAGGAACAAAGTCGACATCCCCTCTGTGGAAGAAACCATAATTGACACCGATGCAAAATTTCCAACAAATTATGAACAAAAATTCCCCACCCAACAACCCCCCCTCCCTGCTGCCCTGCACTCTGGGCGTAGAACTGCCGCATTTCAAACTTGCAGAGTGCCTGTCGCCCCTAGCAAAAAACTAAAGGTAGAAAAAAATAGAGAGTGTGGCTGTCCAGCATCTCTGCCCCCTGTAAAAAGTAAAGTCTGTAACCCCAAAGGAAAAGGCACCCTCGAGGTTGGAGTTTAAACAGTCCGAAGAAGTCCCCTCCAGATCAAATGCGCAGCCGCCCAGTGCTTGACTGGCTCGGATAAGGGCCAAAATGTCCCAGTGACATCCACTCTCCCACCACCGTGTCTCATCCTGTAGGGGACAGCGAAGTCTCCTCTCTGGGGTGACTATCCGGTGGGCCCGGAATCTCCTGCTTTCAAGCCAGTCAGCTGCCTCTTCAGGATGCTCGAAAAACCCGTCCGCCCCTCCGCCTCGACCATAAGCGTGCCGGAAACAACATGGAGTACCTCAGGCCCGCTCTCGGAAGCTCCTCTTCACCACCAGGAAGGTGCGCCTCATCTTTTGCACTCTCTGTGTAAAGTCTGGAAAGAAGGTGATGCCTGCGTTTTCATAGTGGAGTGGAGCTCCTGTCCTAACATTTTGAAATTCGTCCCTGTCCCGGAAGTTCCAACACTCTCGCCAGCAGAGGCGCGGAGAGCCCGGGTTTCGGACGCCCCCGAGTACCCTGTGGGCCCTCTCAATAACAAAAAATCGGCTGAGGCCCTTGGGTTGGAGGTGCTTTAGGATAAGGTCTTCCACGAAGAGGTCCGGGTGCCCCTCCGCCCGTTCGGAACTCCCAGAATGCGTAGGTTGTTGCGGCGTGGCGCCCTTCATAATCATCAGTTTCATTTCCGTGAATTCACGAAATCCTGTACGATCCGAGACCTCCCTGGAGCTGTGTGATGTCTCCCGTCAGGCTGGTCGTAGCGATTTCCACCTGTTTGACCTTTTCCTTAAATGTGGCTAGGTCTGCTCTTAGTGGGTTTTACGTCAATCGCGATAGTGTCCATTTATGTTCAAGGGGGTCTTGACGCTTGTGATGGCCTCCATGACGTCTTTAAGGGAGAGTTCTCGCTCCTCTTCTTCTGGGTCCCCCAGGGGTGTGCCTCTGGATTGGCGGCCCTGCAGCATGTCTTTGGGCATCATGTATCGATCGGTTTATTGGTCTCGTTGGTTTAGACCCTCTCGTTCCTGAGGGCTTGCTTTCTCCATTGTGTCCGCTCCTCGTCGCACAAAGGGCTTGTGGTGGAGATGTCGCAGGCGTCTGTGGCCCCGGTAGTCGAGGGTGCCGACTGGTAATGTGCCCGGCCAGTGAGTCTAATGGTGTAGGCGGGGGGAGGGCCACGACTGTAGGATCTCGGTATGTGGTCCATGCGCACCCAGATCACTTTATGGTGGCAGCGCTGATTCAGGAGGCATCATGTGGGGGCCAGCGCTAAGCTTCACCCTGCTAGCTATTGCAGAGGCCCACTGGTGATAGGCGCAGGGCCGGCCGGCTCAAGCACTCTCCTCTTCTCTTGAGCTGGGCTGTGCGCCTGAGTCCCCGGCGCCACCTCACAGTATGCCAGTGAGGGAAACAGGACCCGCAGCTGGTTGCGGACACTTCAGCTAGGGGGAGGGGAAGGACAAGGTCACCGATGATTTCACTGGGGACACCGCTTCAAGACCGCTCGGACCCCCGCCTCTCCTCCAGGTCACGCCGCAGTGCTCCGGTCCTGCCCAGCGAGCAATGGCGTCTCAGGCCTCCGAGTCGATCCTCGGGGCGGTGAGGGCTGCTACAGGTGCTTCCTGCCTGGACGCCTGACGCCCACTCCGCCGTGCCACCGCAGAGCGCGGGTGATTCTCAGGGCCCTTCGCCGGAGCTCGTAGCTACGGCCGGGGAAGGCGGCTCCGTCCCCTCACCGCTGCGGCCTCACCGGCACTGTGCTCCCGGTTTCAGCGCTGCGGATAGGCCCCTCCGTGTGCTCCGGTTTCTCGGGGGGCACAGGCGTTCGCTGGTTTCGGGGTCGAGGAATCCCCTCGGTATGCCTCGGTGTCTTTTCTCCTCCTCGGGGGAGCGGATCAGTGTGGCGGATGGCGTGTGGGGACAGGGTTTACGGAGCTACGCGTTAGGCGGCCATTACGCTTCGGTGCTTAGCCACGCCCCCTCCTGGGGGATTCTTGGCTTTACACCCACATACATGCTAGGTACACTTAGTTACACTTAGGTAGGGTTTGCATCTTAGGAGTACGTTTGATTACTGTCATGTATCTATATGCCTGCATATATTCGTTGTTTTAGCACCATGGTAGAATTCTACCTCTTATTTACACTGTTGGTGCTCATAATCTTATACATCTGTTTCTGTCTAATGATTGTCCCAGCAAACATGTTTTATACTAGAATGACTCTGGTCAATAAATGCTTATTGAAAATGTCCCTATTGTTTATTCTATGTATCTCTCTGAGACCAAGTAAGCACGAGTGACTGAGCGGAAAGTACTGTACTGTTTCCACGATCCCTGAAGGTTCAAGGGCTGTCATGTTCGATAGTTGCCAGAAACTATTTGCTACTTGGAAAGGTTAGGGGGCTTATGGTGGCAATGTGAGCTAGCTGGTCTAAAGGTTAGCATATCCTTTTGGGTGTCTGGAATCAGTCTGGACGCCAATCCCTTAGTTTATGTTGTCTAAACGTGCAGATCTTATGTACTTGTAGGGACTATGCAACAGACAGTAAGGAGGGCTAGGAGGGCCTGAGCACACCCACCAGGAACAGAGGGACGAGGACGACAAGGGCCAAGAGTAGCAGACCCAGGTAGACAGACTAAACAGGACAAATATCAGGAGACCAGTGTAAAGAAGGAACAGAGAGAGGAAGGCCAAGACCACAGGGTTTAGATCAAAGAGGGCTAAGGGGACAGAAACGAATGGACTTGGACTGAGAAGACCATGACCAGAAAAGACCTGGGCTAGCAGGACCTGAAACCCTAGATTGGATCGACCAGGGAGGTGTAAAGGACGAGGAAGGCTAGGTCCATTGTGGCCAGGATCAGGAGACCCATGACAGTCAAACTCAGGGGGAACCAAAACCAGAGTTACAAGGACTACCTGAACCAGAGTGACCAGAAACATGGGAACTAGGAAGACCAGTGCCAGAGGGATGTGGAAGACCAGACCAAGGAGGACCATTACTGAGACCATTATAATGGGAAACAGGTTCAGAAGGAAAAGAACAAGGTGGAAGAGGTAAACCAGGAGTACTAATAGGACTAGGATGGGGCATGAGTACCAGGAGACTAGGCGGGCTGGAGAAACCAAAGCCAGTGGGACCAGCATCAGAAGACCTGATACATGAAGACCAGATAAGGCAGTGCCAGAACTAAGACCAGGCATACATGAATCAGGAGACTAGGAGCAGAAGGTTTAGGAATAAGCAAACCAGAGGAATAGATTACCCAGGGAAGAGCGTGGGGGATGAAAAGGTCCAGGAATGGGAGCCTGTGAAACAGGAACCCAAGATACAAAGGTCTAGGTGCAGGAATACATGGGAATGATGACCTGACAGAGCAGGAAGCACAGGGCCAGGAAGTCCTAAAGCTAACATGAACTGTGAAGGACTAGGAAAGGTTAGGATGATTTGTGGTAGGCTAGGACACATTATTGCAGAACCACGAGGGCAAGGAACAGGAGGACTAGGGCCAGGAGGATCAGGAACAGATTGAAGACGACTACAAAGTCCAGGACCTGGAGGGCAAGGGCCAGTAGTATCAGAAAACCAGGATAAGCAGGACAGGGACTAGGAAGAACAAGGGACCAATATCAAGGCATCTCAAATGCCAGTGCAAGGAGGACTAGGTGAGCTAAAAGGATCTTGAACAGGAGGACCGTAAACAGGGCTAAACAGGACATGAAGATCAGGACCTAGGGAACCAGATCTTGGATTACCAAACGGGGCAGAGTAATGGAACTGGGCAGTATTGGCTAGGAGGACCAGGACCAAAAGAATCAGGGTCAGGAGGACCCAAACAAGGAGAACTTGAATCAAGAGTTGTTGATTTATGTGCCTAATCTAAAAAATTAATTGGCATATTATTGCACTATTGTCCTTGAGACTATCACAGTAGCAAGCAGATTAAACTGTCGATTTTGTTTTGCTCTCATGAAAGTCCCTGGAAAAATGCAATTTCTTAAATGCAATTTTTGGGGGAAATTTACAGACATCTTTAGACATATAATTTGCAATCAGTATATAGGAACAGTTTGCATAAATCTTGAAACAAGCATAATCAAAGCAAAGTGTGTACATTCACATGTTTACGGAAGAGATGCATTATAAATCTCGACTAATAACATCCCTAGCCTCATCAATTCACCTTTGACCCGGATACTTTCACAGTCTCAAGCAGTCTCTTATGTCATTCTTATTCGATCTACTAGCTGACCCTTCTTGAATAGGCTGATGTGGTGCAAGTGCGCAAAGTGTGCAAAAGGCATATAATTTAAGATAACAAAAGCAATAAGCTTAAACTCAGGTACAAAAGAGACAAATCAGGGTATATAAATGAGAGATAAAATCATGCAGCTAGGGCTTTATAAGCCTGATCTAAAAATGTTGTTAGCATTATTATTAAACGGTCTTCCCTAATCCTAAACCAGTGCCTGACAGCCTCAACAGTTGTTCTTAGTTTTGCCTTGTTGAAAATAGCTTGCAAATGCTTTTGTCTTAAATGCTACAGTTTAGAGGCAGATACATAAAATGTGCAGAAGGGATTCAGTTGCATGCTCACAAAGTTGACAAGCAGTTTTATCTTTAAAAACTAGGTTCCATCATGAATTAGGATATAAAACAATCTGAACTTTAAAAATTTAATTTTAACATAACCAGGCAAATTTGGCCCTAAATATTCTTGACTCTGAAAGGAATAGGTATCTAACACTAAGTCCATATGGTTGTGTTGTTTGGCCTGTGCCAGGTCAGATTCCCTCTGTTTGAGAGTAAGAGTACCACAGAGTAGGATTTTCCGGGCTGGTCGATTCACCTGCACCAGTGTCTGTGGATCAGGTAGATGATAAGTTGCTACGCTTGCGGGTAAGGTGTGCAACTCTAAGTCCTTGTATGTAGTTTTGCTTACTTTCTGATAATTCAAGTATTTTAGTGATGTTGGATCGGATTTTGAACAATCACAGAAGTAAGTCATGGTGCTTCTGTAGTGGAGTGATATTAGAGATTTTAGGCTTTATTCTAGTGTTATGACACAGTGGGGGTAGCTGTATGGAGGTGGAGCAGGTTGCGTACACATTGCATGAATTTTTAGTCAAGACTGGAAATGGTCTTGTGGTTCAGCGCGGGAGATGCATATAGCAAGTATGGGATCAGTTTCATGTATAATGCTTTTAGTAATGGCCTGACTGCTTTTCCGCCTAACAGATTTGCAGATCTTAGCACCAATTTGGTGATCATAGTTGACTTAAGCTTTCTAATGGCTAGCTGGATGGACGATGATATCTTGCTGTCAAGTATCACCCCGAGATAATCATATTGTTTGACTATTTCGATTGTAGCATCTCCTAGGACCCACCCCACTAATTTAGTTTTCTTCCCAAAGGTCATGATCTTCGTTTTGGACAGATTAGGAATTAATCCGTTCTCCAAGGTAAATTTATTTAAATGGTTTAATTGATGTTGTAGGCCTCTTGGTATTTGTGACAGAATCCCCAAGTCATCTGCTTAGGCCAAATATGTTATTTTTCTACCTCCCAGCTTAGATGGTATACCCTAATCCGAATCCAATGACTCGGTGAAATCGGCGATGTACAAGGAAAATACAACCTTGTTTGTGGCCATTCTCGGTGCAGAATTTAGAAGTCAGGGTTTTGTCAGTAGATAGTGTTACCTGTAGGCATGTATCAGTATGCAGTTTGATAATAAAATGCAGAAGATAAGGGTCGATTTTCCACTTTATGAGCTTGTCCCATAGCCTTTACCAGTTCACTTTGTCAAAAACCATGGAATAATCCACAAAACAGGCATATAACGAAGATTTCTTTTTAAGTGATTTTTTTTGCAAGTAGAGTCAGTGTTATGATGTTGTCAACAGTTGAACAACCGGTGCAGAATCCAGCTTGTGTTAGTGGTATTAACGATTTTTCTTCCGCCCAATTCTT
The DNA here is from genome assembly GCA_963921515.1 of Calotriton arnoldi. Lineage (NCBI taxonomy): Eukaryota > Metazoa > Chordata > Amphibia > Caudata > Salamandridae > Calotriton > Calotriton arnoldi. The sequence goes on from CAWUFW010005419.1 coordinate 1,217,907, forward strand.
TAGTTTATTGAGTAGGTGCTTGGCAAACAGCTTCCCTTAAAAATCTAAGAGTGCTATTAATCTAAAGACGATTGGATCTTGCTTTGGGCCCCTTTTGTAGATTGGATGTGCTATTGGACCTTTGCAAGAGGATGGGACTTTCCAGGACTTGATTACATAAGAGAATAGCTGTTCTAAAAGTGTCCTCCAAAAGGTGACATCTAACTTGACCACATCTATCGGTACGACATTTGGACCGGCTGCTTTGGACTGATGTGAGCTTCTTATTAGTTTTGATATTTCCTCCTTAGGACAAGCACAATAGGACAAGAAGAACTAGCATGACAAGGACCAAGGAGACCAGTGCTAGGATTGTTGGTGAACAAGATTTATGAGAACTGGGCCCAAGAGAAACCAAACTATAGGCACCAGGCCCAAGAGGATTAGTATCCTGAGAAGGACAAGGACTTTTAAAAACAAGAATAGCCAGGTATGCCACAGAGGTGAGACCAGGTACACAAGGCAACCTGAGCCAGAAAGAAAAGTTCTAAGAGGACCAGGAAACAAAGGACTAGGGGGACCAGGAAGATCAGGGTGAAGAGGATGAGGACCTTGAGTGCCAGGACTAAGAGGAGGCAAAGGATAAACAGGGAGATCAAGACCGGGATGACCATACCCTATAGGTCTAGGCCACAGGGTTAGAAAAAAGATGGCCCAGAAGATGAGGAACAGGATGGCCAGATCCACGATGAACAGAGCAAGGAGAAACATGATCTGTTGATGTAGAATTATAAGGACAAAAAGCAGAAGGATCATGACCAGGTCCTGGAAGACTAGGAAGATTATGAACATGAGTATTATGGCTGTTAGAAAAGGGGTTTCTGGTTGTCAGAATATGCACCCTCTACAAGCAAGAACCACCACTCTAATCAGAGTAAGCTAGATACACACTAGAAGATAACCTGTGCTCACCCTCTGGTAGCTTGGCACAGGGCAGTTAGGCTTATCTAAAGAGGCAATGTGTAAAGTATTTGTGCAACACACACATAACGCACACACACACACACCAACACAATGAAACACCACAAAAATGCTCCATACAGGGTTGTAAAATAGATGATATGTTTATGAATAAATCAAGCCCAAAACAACAAAAATCTAATACATAGAACCAGGGTTATGCATTGTTCAAGAATACGTCAAAAAGGAGTGCTTAGAAGGAAATAGCACTTATGGGTTTCTTGAGGTCGCACTGGACCGGGGTAAATCCAAAGTTCAGGCCAACCGCGATGGAGGGCAGGCCAGCTACAGGACTCACGCAGGTCCCACTGAAAAAGTACCTTGGATGGAGCAAGCGTCGACGTCGAAGACTCAATGCATCGTTTCCGATCCGTGCATTTGATGAACACTTCGTCGACGGACCCCTTTACAATGCATGCAGGCGCTGCGTCGTCATCGAGCAGCACTGTCCATTGTTGTCAAACCACATAGTCTGTAGAAGCAATGCTGTCGATCGGCTCCTGCGCCGGCGTCAAAGGGCAATGCGTTGGTTCGGATTGCTGCAAAGTAATCACTGCGTCCATTTTGATGGTTCTGCACAGGAGAAGTCACCTTTCAAGGGCCCACTGGCTGGATTGACACCACTTGGCAGGACAGGAATCACAGATGGCAGAGTCCAGGTGCTGTTGCAGGGTTGAAGGAAGTCTTTGATGGCCTGGAGACTTGAGAACAGGGGGAAAGCCAGCAAGTCCTTTGTTATGACCCCTTCCTGCACTCCCTGCATAGTGGTCTAGCACGCAGGACTCATGTTGTATTACCCCAGTGGTGCTTTATGGCACACTATGATACCATGACTGATGTTCTACAAGACCCGGTATTCCATTGCGCTTGAATCACTGCAAGCGTCCTCCAGAGAGTGTGAACCAATAGATTATCTTGCACCTACTGTTACAGGGGTCTTGGTGTGATTTTCCATTGAATCTCTGCAAGCTTCCCCCAGAATTCCGTAAGCCAATGGAGAGCTTTACTCCTGCTGGTATTGAGGCCTTGGTGTTGTTTTCCATTATGCATGGTTGAGCGAAAACAATACACTTGTATCCTCTTATTTGGTTCCGATCATGAAGTTGCACCTGCCCATTCTATAAGGTCAAAGTGAGTGTACTAACACAAGTTTTCTTCAAGGGTTTGAGAACCTTCCAGATGGCCATGTGCCCCACGTACCACGCGTGATCTAGCTACATCCGTCGAGCCTTCGAGAGGGTATATAAACCCCCCTAACCCAAGTGGTGGCTTGGGCTCGCTCCCTGCGGAACAAGCTTCACCCTTCCCACTCACCTGAAGAATCCTGACAGAACCAATAAGCACTCCAGTCTCCTGCAAGTCCAAGTGAACCAGTGGTTCCAGTGGCCCTAGCTCCCTTGATGTCTTCCTCCTCTGTCCCTCCTGCACGGCTACTCCTGACCCCCCACGGCTCCCTGAGTCAAAGCCTGAAGATCTTCTTCGAACTTCAGTCAAGTGGAAGAACTAGGCTAAGGACTTGATATCAGGTTAGTGCGCACTAATCATTCTATAGTAGAGAGCAGGACCGAGTATTAGTGTCTTCAAAGACCTCTCTGTGATTTACTCCAGCGCTTCTTGTGTTTTTATATTCCGGACTCTACCTACAACCTTAGCACTAGAACTGTGATTGCGCAATGATTAAAGACTTTAGCTCTGTGTTTCTCTGATGACCAGTAGTTTAACGAGAAAGCTGTTCAGAGTCTTTGATATTTGCAGGAACCTTGTTACCCCAGTCTGTGTTCTGAGTTTATCCTTTGGAGTGCAAGTAACTCCAAACGAAGTTCCGAGGTTATCCTTGGGAGTGCAAGTAACTCCAACCTGTTTTCGGAGTTTATCCCTGGGAGTGCAAGTAACTCCAATCTATGTTCCGAGTTTATACCTTGAAGTGGCACACTCCAATCTGTGATTTTGGTTATTCTGCTCTCATGCCGTGCTGCTGATGAAACCTGTAAGAATATGTCACAGAAGTTAATGCATGGTCATTGTATGTAGAGACCTGTTAGTGTACTGATGGTAACTGCCTCCACTTGTTATTTCCAGTGCATTGCGTCATCGCAAAACCAGAGGTTCTGGTCCAGGGTACATCTACCTCACAAACATAGAAGGTCTCACAAGTGACAAGTCCTGTTATGCAGTGTCGCACAGCTGCTGAGCAGATCCAATACCACAAGCTTCTCTTTTCTTATTTTATCCCAACCCCCTTAACCTCCAGGGGTCATGCTAAGGAGTTTTGTCCTGTGATTTTCTTTGGCTCTGAGAGGGATGGGAGGTTCAGCTTTGGCTCCAGGGTCGTCACCATGGTTGGGACCAGGTGAGTGCATGACACCCTTTGAGTCACTCTGGGTTCAAATGAGATGGGTCCAGTCCTTGTCCTCAGGAGGGCAGAGATCAACAGGCAGCAGGGCAGCACAGCAGAGATCAACAGGCAGCTGGGCAGCACAGCAAAGCAGAAAAGCAGTTATTCCAGAGTAGCAGTCAAGCAGAGTGTCAATCCTTGTAGCACAGCAGTCTTTGCCCCTGGAAGAGTTCTTCATAGGTCCAGTAGTGTACTGTCTTGGTAGAGTCAGAGGCCCAATACTTATACCCAGTTGTGCCTTTGAAGTGGGGGTGACTTCAAAGCAGGCCCTTGAAGTACACAGGTCCCCCTTTCTTCCCAACCCTGGCTTCAGATTATCAGTAGGGTGTAATCAGCCCTTTTTATGGGAAACAGGGCACTGCCTATTCATGTGTAAGTGTCAGCTCCCCCTCCCTGTTCCTGCTCAGGAGGAGATATCAGGATGCAGATGAGTTCTCTGTCACACCCAACCTTGCTCTGTTTGTGGCTGTGTAGAGGGAATGCACAAAGTGAAGCTGTAACTTACCCGATGACGGCCACACTCCAACCCTCCAATAAAGAAAACCAACACCAGCGTCCGAAGGCTCGAAGGCTACGGCCGCGGTTCCTCTCCTCACGTCCTCTCTGTGTCTCCTCTTGGCGCCCCCTGCGATCTCTCACGGCCTCTCGGCATCACCGTCAGAGCATCTTTCTGAACTGACCCAGAGTGCTATGGATAGGTTTCTGAACCCACCCCAGATGTGTATTGGAGACAGGTGCAAGGCACACAGAGCAGTAAGAGCCAAGAAATGCCCACTTTCTAAAAGTGGCATTTCTAAAATAGTAATGTTATATCCAACTTTACAGTAAAGTGGGATTATCATTACCATTTAAAAGATATGAGACATGATGCAGCTACTCCTTTCTAATCAGGAATTACAGCTTAAAAATGTATTAAGGAACTCCCAATGCTAGCCTATGAGAGGAGTAGGCCTCGCTATAGTGAAAAACTAATTTAGGTGTTTGTCACTACTAGGACATGTAAAACGTATAAGTACATGCCATACCTTTTACTTACACAGCACATTGCCCTTAGGGCTACCTAGGGCGTACCTTAGGGGTGACTCTCCATTGGATCCCCTTCCGCATAAAATCTGGAAGGAATTTGCATCAGAACTTTTCCCCAGGCTTCGACAGATATGTAATCAATCATTATCTAGTGGAGTTGTACCATCTGGCTGGAAACAGGCTGTAGTTACGCCACTCTTGAAGAAGGCCACTCTTGATCCAACCTGTCCGGGTAACTATCGGCCCATCTCTCTCCTCCCCTACCCAGTGAAGATCCTTGAACGTTTGGTTAGCAAATCTCTGTCAGTTTTTTAGAACGTAACAACTGTCTGGCAGATGTACAATTCGGTTTCCGTCCAGAACACGGAACCGAGTCAGCCTTGGTGACCGTGTTGGATGATTTGCGTCTGTTGGCAGACAGGGGACAATCAGCAATACTTATTTTGCTCGACCTGTCTGCCGCTTTCGACTCGGTCAACCATGACATTTTGCTAACACGTTTAGAGGAGGTGGGAGTAGTGGGCACCTGCCCTGGACTGGGTTTCGATCCTATCTATCTGGCAGGTGTCAGGCAGTGGCCCTTCCCCTTTCCAGTCAGCCTTCACTAATATCTGTCATGGGGTTCCACAAGGATCTGCCATCAGCCCAATTTTATTTAACATCTACTTGAGGCCACTGATTAATATCATTCGGGCTCATAATGTAAATTGGTAAATTATGCTGATGACACTCAGATTATTCTATCTCTTGATGGAACGTTACCCAATGCCCTGGAGGATTTTCATGCATGTATGCATGACACTGCGTCAGTGGTTACGTAATAACTCTTTACAATTTAATTCGGATAAGACCGAAATTGTACACTGCGCAGTTAGGAAGGTCCATCTGCCCTCTTCCTCACAACTTCTGGCCCCTTGACTCATCTACTGTCTTGGCACCATCTAAGACGGTGCGAAATTTGGGAGTTATGTTTAATGCCAACCTGTCATTAGAGACGCAAGTGAACATGATGGTGGGGTGCTGTTTTGGCCTCATTAGGGCTCTGAGAAAGATTCTTCCGTTGCTCCCAATTTCGGTTAGAGCCTTGGTTGTTCAAGGCGCCATCCTAAGTAGACTTGACTACTGCAATGCTCTGCTGCTGGAGTCCCCTAAGTATTTGATACAGAGACTGCAGCGTGTCCAGAACACGGCTGCGAGATTAGCCTTGTCTAGACCACGAAGTTATTCCGCCTCAATGTGCCTATCGGAGCTACATTGGCTCCCTGTGCAGCAAAGAATCTATTTTAAATCCCTATGCATGGGGTTTAGGGCGTTACATGGACTCGGTCCTAGACCGTTGCAGAAGAAATTGGTCTGGTATACTCCTACCCGGACCCTTCGTTCCTCTTTTGCTTATTTGGCAAAGGTACCCAGGTTCAACAAGGTCAGATTGGGAGGAAGGTCTTTTAGTTTTGCTGCTGCAAAGCTTTGGAACGCACTCCCAATTGAAATCAGACAATGCAGTACCCTGTCCTTGTTCAGGAAAAGGATCAAAACGTGGTTGTTCCCCAGATAGTGATCCTGTCGTTCTTTTGAGCAATGTTTTTAGGTTCTGTCCTTCTTGCTTCACGTTGGTCTGCATACATGTATCTTTAGCGCCAGGGTACCCGTAGGGTGTTTGTTGCGCTCTATAAATGCTATATACAATACAATACAATACCTATGTGTAATAAAAGGGTAGTTTAAGGCTTGGCAAGGAGTTTTAAATGTCAAGTCAAAGTGGCAGTGAACTGCAAATACAGACCCTGCAGACAGGTTTGAAAGGCTACTTGTGTGGGTAGCACAATGAGTGCTGCAAACCCACTAGTAGTATTTAGGTTACAGGCCCTAAGTATATGGCATACCACTTTACAAGGGACTAATAAGTAAATCAAATATGCCACTTGGGTATACACCAATGTCAACATGTTTAGGGGAGAAACACATGCAGTTTATCACTGGTCAGCGGAGGTTAAGTGCTCAGAGTCCTAAGGCCAACAGAAATATACAGCAAAAGAGGAGATAAGCAGGAAAAATGTTTGGAGGAAGACCACCCTAAGGAGGAGAAGTCTAACAATGGCCATTAGGACCAAGGACCAAAATAAGAAAGCAAAATTAGGGGGCCAGTACCAAGGAAACAGTAGGACCAGAGCCAGGAGAACCAGGCCAGAGAAATGAAGATCAGAAAGATCAGCACTGAGAGGACCAGTACAGGCCTAGGAGTGCCAGGGGGACCATCACAATTGGACCAGGGCCCAAAGTACCACATGGAGCAGAAACTCCATAGCCTGGGGGCTCAGGGTGAGGAAGGTCTGGAGGACCAGAACAGTGAGAGCCAGGAAGACTAAGGGAACTGGACCTGGATGTCAAGGAGGATCAGGACCAAACTGATGAGGCTCAAAGATCCCAAACAAAGAGAACCATGGCCTAGAGGGCCCAGACAATTGGGTGCAGTGCCAAAAGGACCATTAGGACAAGGTACATATCCATGAGGACCAGGATAGACCATACCCGGAAGACAGAGGTAAGAGGGCAAGGCCGAAGAGGACCAGGACACAAGAGGGCACCAGCAGGACCTGGAACTGATGTGCTAGTAATTGGATGAGCAAGGTGAGAAGGATCAATTGACCAGGTCAAGGAGATGAGGATCAAGAGGATCTGCAAGAAAGAGCTAGGACAAGGGGTCCTGGGAGACCAGGACAGCCAGGTGGACCAGACCTAAAAGGATTAGGCATACAAAGACACAAACAAGATGGACCAGAAACAAAAGGATCAATTCTAGCGGGAGCAAAACCAGAAAGAGAACACAAACTGTCAGGCCAGTAGAAGGCAAACCAGAGTGAGAGTGAGGAAGAGCAGGACATGGAGGATCAGAAGGAGATGACCAGGCAACCAGAGCCAGCAGGACAAGGGCTAAGAGGACCAGGCAAGGAGGACCAAGTCACAGAGGCCCAGGTGTATCAGGGCCTGGCATACCAGGGCAAGGAGGACCAGGAGAAGGAGGACCAGGATGACAGAAGCCATAATGAACAAGCCAGGTGGCTAAGAACTGAGGGCCCGATTCACAAAAGTAATCTAAGACAAAATCCTAACTTTACGACTTTCGGTATTCGCAAAAGGCATTTAGGAGTAGTAAAGTTAGGATTTTGTCTTAAGTTTGTCTTAAATTTTGGTTTTAAGACAAAATCCTAACTTAATTTAAACTTAAGTTAAACTTAAGTTAGGATTTTGTCTTAAGACCAAAACTTAAGACAAACTTAAGACAAAATCCTAACTTTACTACTCCTAAATGCCTTTGTGAATACGAAAGACTAAGTGAGATTTTGTCTCAGATTACTTTTGTGAATCGGGCCCAGGATTTCCTAAGCAAGAAGGATCAAGACTAAGAGGACAAGTTAATGCAGAACCAAGATGACAATGAACAGTATGACCAGGGCCAAGATTATCATGATAAATTGGAGGAGGACCAGGAGAATTAGTCAGGGCAGGAGCAAGTGGACTAGGACCATAAAGCTCAGGCACCATATTGAGGAGGATAAGATGGACTAGAATATAATCATAATAAAGGGACCATGACCTAAAGTGCCAAGAGGAGCATGAGTACCAGAAACTGTGGTATCAGGACCATACTAGCCAGGATCAGTAGGACCAGGACTACCAGAGCCACAAGGACCAATAGGACCAGATGAGTACCAAAATGAACAGGCCTAACCCAAGAGGACCAGGACAACTGGATGCAGTACCACGTGGACCAAAAAGACAGGGACTATGGTAAGGAGAATCAGGATCACCCAAACCAGGAAGAATGGAAGTGCCAGATCTAGGAGAACCAGGAAAGCAGGGCTAGGTGAAAAAGTACCCAGCAGGCAAGCAGGATCAGGTGAGGATCACTAGTACCAGGCTCAGGAAGGGCTAATACAAGGAAGAGTCAGAGGCAGGGCCATGAAGATGAGGGTCAGGATGGACTAGAACCAGGAGCACCAGATTCAGGAAATCAATATTAGGATGACCAGAACTAGTTGGACCAGTGCAAGGATAAGGATAAGAAGGACAAAAACAACCCAGAAATGGAGGACTTGGAACAAGACCAGGAGGAGGACCTATGCTTAAAGGCACAGAAGTACCTAGAGGAACAGGTAGAGGACCGGGAGCAGTAGGACACCTCTGCGATCTGCACCGCATGTATAAGAATATCCCTTTTGTAAATGGTTCTTATTCATGCTTCTTATGCCGCCACCCCCCAGAAACCTTTTTCAGCCCACCCATAGAACTGGTAATTATTTGCTGACATATTGGGGCATGCAGAGGGAATAAAAAGCCAGAATAGTTACACTCTGACCTCTTAGTGATTGCAGATGCTGTTGAATGCTGGCACAGTATTCTGAGGGTGGATCTGGTGGCAGAGGGACTGAAACTTGTCAGATGGGTCTGAAGGTGGGTGGCTGTAATGAAGTGTGATCTGTGAAGAATGACAGAAAGGGTTTGAGAAACTCAAATTGCTGAAGTCAGCAAAATACATTGTTGGCTAACAAAGGGGCACAAAGGGCTAAGAAAATCAGCAAAGTGGAGCTCAGGATCATAAGAAGGCTCAGATGAGCAGAAGAGAGGGTGAACGGGGCTTCAGATAATCTCAGATACAATACAATACAATACATTTTTAAAGCATACATCTGCTTCCTAGGAAGCTTCCTGGCACCTAGGATGGCCTAAACAGGGATTTCAAGTAACAAAGGGCTCTGATTGTTATCTGTGGCAGCAGTGATAGCTTCAGCACCAGCCTAATGGTCTGTGAAACTCTAAGGGTTAGATGAAGAGTGGTAGAGATACATATGTGGCAGAAGTGCTTGGAAAGCTAGCAAAGAGGAAATGAGTGTCAAACCTGTAGAATAGTCTGTGTGACTTCCAAACATCTGAGTTGACATTCCATGTGTGTTTATGTATGGTAGATATATATCAAGTGGGTAGAAGTAAAACCTTGTGTGTGGTGACGGTCTAAGTGCATGGAACAGTGGGATACATTTTGTATGACTTGATGGAGAGTTGATACAGCTTCCCTAGACAGTGTAGGTCTAATGACTGCCTCCTTGTGCCTAGAGGGTGGAAAAACACACATTGTAGGGAGGGAGGATAGATAAAAGGCTACCCACATAAGTTCTATGAGGTCCTTGTTAGCAAAGAGCTTCTGATTAGTAATTCCTTGGTGACAACATAGGATAGATGTTAGGAGTAAGGAGTAGTCCAGAGGTTTCTCTTGTTAAAGGTGACAACGTTTCTAAGCAGGCTGCCTTTTGTCTGTACTGATGACTGCTCAGGAGGGCGGGAGACAGCCAGGTGCTGAGATCTCTTGCTTCATTTTGTCCTTATTTTGGATACTTCTGCTTGGAGCCAGCACTACTGCTACTGATGTGACAGCCATTCAAAGCACAAAGGCTGTGTTTGAGGTACAGCCAGAAAGTGACATTTAAAAGATAATCATCCAAATCAGTTCTGAAACCTCTACAATGAACATACCTTGTCTGGTAAATGACTATAAAAACTGAACTGTGAAATGATCGATCCCTAGGTCACAAGAATGGAGGTAATAAAATGTCTCTGTTTATTCAGTGTATTATTTCTTACAATATTTGTAAGAATGTCAACAAATAAAATATCTCTGTGAATTTTTTTTATCTGTGTCTTTGATGCTTATATGTCTTTTTCTGATTTACCAGGAATTTTAATTCATATTCCAATCACATGCGCTACAATTAATTATAGTCCCATTTTTTTGCTTGTGGCTTCTTGACTGAAAGCTTTCTTTACTGACCTGACAGAGTAGGGGTTGTTGGAAGACAGACTTTACACCTTCCATCCTATTTAGAGTAAAACCTGGCTGTAAGGCACAGGAAAATATTATGATCACAACACCCTCGAAGAAAACTCCCAGCTTGGGGGGGGCATTAGATTTTTGTTTTACAAAAACAAGCTCCTGCTTTGGAAGTTTGTTTTTGAAAAACAAAAAAACATTTGAAAAGTTTGTTGGCTGACCTGCCATTATGTCTGACAGCATTTCCTATCAAACCTTTCCTGCATAGACAGGAACCAGCATAACATTAGTTCCTGTAAATGTAGAGAGTTGTCCACTGGGCCAGTGGAGAGATCTAAATTTTGCTGCTGTACGTCCCTCAGGATGTTGGAGGTATTGCCTTCTCAATCCTGAAAGTTAACTCCATGCCCAAACTCTAAATTAGGCCTGTAGTTTTTCTTCCTTCCATCATGAGATTGTAATGAAGCCTCTCAATTATACTGCTTTGATGATGTTATAAGGGGCCCCATCCATTGTTTCTATTTTGATAAGATCAAATGGCACTATGTCACTAGGATACAACATTTCCAGTTCTGGCTGTTGCTTTTACAAATCATTGTTATCTGGAGGTTTTCTCTGATTTGTTTATTTGAACTGAGCTAGCATTAATAATTCTAGAATGCACTGAATTGCTGCAGAAACAGAGGTATTCTGATATCATGGAGCTTTTTGCTAATCCTATATCTGGCCTTGGTACATTCCCATGTATTTGCGAGTAAGAGTGTGTACATAGCTGTAGAACAGTAAACAGTTTCAACTAGCCTTGCAAAGGTTCTAATCATCTTTATCATTAAGCCACCTCTGCAGGTAAACTTAAAGGAATAGGAGATTATGTGGAGCAAGAGACAGCTCCATAAAGTGCCTCTAAAGTCGCTGTGTCTCGGCCCTTGGTGCAATGGAGTGGCATTCTGCGCCATGTGTGCCAAATTAACTTGGAAACATTCAAACATTGGGGATCCTTAGCCCTGTAAGTAGGGGTGGATGTAATAACAGCAAATTTACTTTGAATTACGTGAAGAGTGTAACTCGGCATTTAGAGCTACGTTCTTAGTGCAAAATTCACCCTTGCAACCACAATAGACTCAAGGGTGAATTTTGTGCTAAGAAAAAAACACTAAATGCAACAAAATAGGAACAGCAGCACCCAGCAGCCTCACACGCTCACTACGTTTGTTGTTCCTGTGCTCCTGCAGTGGGATTTGTGCCCTAAATTACTCTTAATTACTTGAGCAGGTTTATTCTTGTAATTTTTGATAATTTTGCATCACAAGAGTAATGTGAAATTACCAAAATTACTCTGATTACTTTGCATAATTAACATTTCACACAGGCCTACCCATAAGTTAGTGCTTGTATCTAAGCCGGTTTGAACACTAAGGGCCTCATATTGCAAAATCACCGGGTTTGTGACCACAAAATTGCTTATCATTATGCAAAAAATCTCTTTTATGAGTTGAAAAATTCTTTTGACTTGTAAAAGAGCTTTTGTGATTGTTTCTGAATTGCAAATAGGAGGTGTTATGAAAGGGGTTTCCCCCTCACCATTCCCATTCAGAAAGGAATTTAGTGATAGTTTACGACTGTAAAAACCATTGACAAGCGCAGTCCTCCCCCCTTGGGAATCATGTTGGCGACTTGGAAGACGTTTTCCAAAAGGGAAAACTTTTTTTCAAATAGTTCCTTTGAGGAGCATGGGTTGCTTTAAAAAAAGAGTTTTCCATTTTGGCATGCAGTTATAGGGACGGTGACGTGTTGTCCCTTGGAGACCACCATCCATGTGATTACAGCCAATCCTTGAGGGTCGCAATTTCGCACCTGCTTAATGAATATTAATTATTCAGATGTGTTTAGACCTTCCATCCAAAGATGACATGCAGACTCCAAGTGGCAGATTGGTGAGTTTAATTCAGTATCATGGAGTATAAGAACCACCAGCCTCATCCCAGCTCTTCTCTCCAGCCAGATGTCACCCTCAGAATCCTTCAAAAGTTAAAGTTCATGCGACATACATAAAGCTCTGTGCAATGACATGCACCATGACTTAGAGCAGGATCTTTAACATCACATTACAATGGAAGACTGCATATAAGCAGGTCATAGCAAGGACATTCCGGAACACCCTTGCAATGAAGTATTTTGTGAACTGACCTAATAGTTAATTGATCGGTTTGTAAAATACTATTCCATTTGCAAACATATGTAAGAAACGTCCAATCAAATTTTCTTGCAAATGAAATAATAATACATCAGGACCCTAGCTTCCATAAGGAGATGGATGCCAATCATATTCACTCCTTATTTGCAGTTCTACCTGCTGGTAAGTACCTATTGAAATGTGGATAGGGCATGATAGCACAAAATTTAAGTGGTTTAGACAGGTAAATAGGGTATGTAGAGAAGTTCCCCTGCTATTTGCATAGCTACTGACCAAGTTGGGTAAACTGTCTGCTATTTAAAAGCAACTAGGTGAGTAATGAGGTTTCTTTTCAGTTTGCAAGTCCACTGGACAAACAGTATCTCCGTTCTGCTATTTAGCCAGCACACGTTAAATATTGTTTTTTTTTGCTATTTGCCAGACTACCATTAAAATATGATATTATAACTGCTATTTAATCAACAGCCAGGAAACTATTTAAGTTTATTACTATTTGCATGGCTGCTAGCCAAATTGTTAATAATGTCTGCTGTTTTGCCAGCAGTCGGGTAATGAGTGAAGTTTATATAACCTCAGATAATTAGTCAGTGGGCAGGTAAATAGTGAATTTTCCTTGTTATCTTCACAGCTGCTGGCCCAACAGTGCAGAATCTCTACTGTGTAGCCAGTGCTCAAGTAAAAAGTGATGGTTTCTGCTATTTACACAGCAACCAGCTAAACAGTGCAGAATTTCCATTATGTAGCCAGTGGATGGGTAAAAAGCAAAGTTTCCTGCTATTTTCAAGGCCACTGGCCAAATAGACAAACATTTCTGCTATTAAGTCAGCAGAAAAAAAATCACTATTTATCATGTGGCCAATTAATTAGCCGCAAACAAATGTTTTACAACCAAGCTCAATTGAACAATCTGGGAAGAATGAAAGGCTGAATCAGTTTTTTGGGAGATCCATTGGCCTGCAGTGATAGTCATATCCTGTGTCACCCACCCACCCTCTCAACAAAGACTAGGAGTTCAGGTATGAGGCAGAGGAGCAAGTACAATTTGGAACAATCACAAAAATGAAGGGCCAGAGGTGGCCTCTGCTTGCGAACAAAAAGGCATCATATGCAGAGACTTTCTTAGATGGTAAGGAGCCAGAAGGAGTCCAAATCTACAGAAGCATTACAGTGAAAAAACACTGAGGAAATATTAGGGCACGAACTGCATAGGAGTGTAGGGGAAACAGATACAAAGGACTGTCATAGATAGATTGAGAGATCGCATAGACATACCAGGATGTCCAGAGGTTGGTGAGCGCAGAGGAAGGCAGAGGCCTGCAGAGGAAGAGCAGAGACTCAAACAGGAATGAAGAGCAGAGGCTGCCAGTTATGTGCATCATGCCCCAGCAGGTGAAGAACCATCCCTATGGCAGTCCTCTAACACTTCCACAACATTCCCCCCCCCACTTACTACTACCGCAGTCACCAAGTGCACCTAATCTACAGTGAAACTTCATTCATTATCTTGCAACAGCTTACGAGTTCTGAGTTCCTGCTATTCAATCAGTGACAGCATAAATTGTAAGGTTTCTTTACCAAATGGTTCTTTTTTTTTGATAAACAATTTTATTGGTTTTTAAACAAAGACCAGCAGTAGTCAAATACAGTATACCACAGCATTCATCTGACACTTCCATTTAACATTTATGGAGGAGAAAGGTGTGCAGTACACGGACCCATAGCTCCCTGCACAGTGTACACAGTTCAAAAGAAGACATGTTCATTCTATCTGCCCCAGTCATTTGCCCCAGACCTTCCGATATTTAGCCGGACACCCTCTGGCCTCGAACAACGGTTTCTCTTGTGCTGCGTACCAGTCTACACCTCTGCTCCATTTCGTTACGCCAGGGGGTATCAGAGTAATCCAACTCTCCGCAATGTCTCGCTTGGCCACCATTGTGGCGGTAGTAAGAAATTGTTTGTCGGCTCGGGAGCCATCTAGCCCATCCGTAATTCCCAGGAGTATATTTAAGGGGTTATGTGGGATTTCCCATCCTAGGACCTCTGTGAGCTCTTTTTCTATGGAGTCTCAATAGCATGCAATGACAGGGCAGGCCCATACCATGTAAAAGAAGTCTGCCTGATCGTGATCACAGCGCGCGCAAGAAGCATTTGCCTTCATACCAGCATGAAAGAGGCTCTTGGGTGTGAGGTAGACGGCGTGTAAATAGTATAGCTGGACCAGACGGAGCCTGGTGGAGGTAGTAACTGTCTTGGGTGCCATTAAAGCGTCTCTCCAGTCCTCTTCTTCAAGAGGTCCCACCCATTGCTCCCATAAATTCCTCAACCAGTGTTAGGTGTGTTGTTGGTGAGGGAGCAGTAGATACAGGAGACACCCCCCCGTCCCAGGTTACCTGTCATAATTTGCGCCTCTGGGGGGCTATATTCTGGGAGGGATGTGCCCTGCGGAACGTGTATGTAGAGGGCGTGACGTAACTGCAGGTGTCTATAAAATTGCGAGGGGTGCAGGGAGTAGCGGGTTTGTAGGTCTTGAAAGGTGCGCATATGGTCGCTCATCCACACATCCCCAAGCTGCGAGATGCCAATGAGGCCCCTTGGCCGGAATCCCTCCAGGCCACTGACCTCTCGAAGCCAAGTCCCCAACCAAAGTGGTGTGTATTGAGTCAGTTTGTTCGTCCATTGGGTGTGGCGCAGGGAGGCGTGCTAGGCTAGGAGAACCGCTTGCGTCATCGTTGGCATTGCCTTGGGAATAGGTCTTCCGTACATCATCGTCTGGATCCTGGGTAGACCTAGGTCACCCAGTTCCAGTCTGATTGCTGGATCCGACCAGCCACCATTGAACCAGTCATGCAGTGTGAGTAAGCGGGTGGCCAGATAGTATAAATATAGGTTGGTCATGCCCATCTCACCATCAAAGGACAGAATCCGGCACTGAGATAGGGCTAGGCGGGGTCTCCGTCTGCCCCAAAGGAATTTAGTGGTCAGACGGTCGAGCTGCTTAAACCAGGACCGTAGGAATTGAAATGGGGTATTTTGGATCATGTAGAGGAACCTGGGGAGTATCATCATTTTGAAGAGGGCAACTCTACCCAAGAGATTAAGCGGTAGCGTTTGCCATCTGTGGAGATCTGCTCGGACTTTCTTCATCAGTGGGGTGACATTGAGTGAACAGGCGAGATCAGGGAGCAGGGTCACCCAAATTCCCAGATATTTGAATGATTGCCTTCTGATGGGTATCGTGGATTGCCAATCAAAACAGTCTCTAGATAGGTGGAGAGGGACCAGGACGGATTTGCTGGGATTCAGCTTCAGGCCACAGACCTGCCCAAAGAGGTGTAGAGCCCGAAGGCAGCGGGGGCCGGATTGGGCCGGTTCGGCCAAGAAGAGCAGGACGTCATCCACTTATAACGCGATTTTGCCTTCCACAGAATTTGGCCATCTCCAACCTTGAATGCAATCGTCAGATCGCACCAGACATGCCAAGGGCTCCATCACTAGCGCAAAAAGGAGCGATGAAAGGGGGCAGCCCTGCCTTGTTCCCCTTTCAATGCGGAATAGTTCTGAAAGAGCCCTGTTGACTAGAACTCGTGCGTGTGGTCGGGAGTATAGTACTTTAACCAGGCTACAGAAGTGCTGGCCCATGCCCATCTCGATTAGGACATCTTCTAGATATCGCCAGTCTACAGAATCAAACGCCTTTTCAAAGTCAAGGAGAAGAAGCGCTAAGTAGGGGGTTAGTGATTGGCGGTGCGCCAAGGCAACGTGGAGGTGTCTGAGGCAGTGTCTAGTGCCTCGGGACGGCATAAATCCACATTGGTCGGGGTGGACCAATTCGTAAAGATATGGTTTAAGTTGGTGTGCTAGGATCCAGGCAAAGATTTTGACCTCCATATTTATGAGGGAGATTGGGCGATAATCGGTGCAATGTAGTGAGGGAGGTTGCGTTTTGGGGATTACCACGATAGTGGTGGCTTCTGTTTCAGGTAGAAAGGAGCCCCTCTCAGCCGCTTCAGCATAGATGTCTAGCAAGTGTGGAACGAGTGTATCATGGTAGGCGGCATAGTATTCCTGAGGGAAACCATCGGGGCCCGGGGTTTTACCTGGAGCGGCGCGTGATATGGCATCGCTGATTTCTTCCCGGGTGATGGGAAGGTCTAGGTCCAGTGCCTCAGCCTGGCTTAGGCGAGGGAGTTGAAGATGTGTTTGGGTGATCAAGCTTGAAAGAGAAAGCTCAGGTTGCTGCATTGAGTAAAGTTTGGAATAATAGACGGCGAAGGTCTGGGCTATCGCCGAGGGTACGCTATGAGTGGCACCTTCCGGGTCTTTGATCTCCGGGACAATGCGATTGGCCATTGGGTATGTGGCCAAACGATGTAAGAGTTTCCCATTCTTGTCCCCCCAACCGTACACCCTGGCTACAGAGGATCTCGAAAGCGTTGTGGCCGCCTCCATGGAGATTTGTTTGATTTCTTCTCGCAAGAGCATGAGTTGCCTCTCGTGTGCATCGTCCAGCTGGGCGGCTATCCGACTTTCAAGGAGAGTCGCTTGGGCCTCCAAGAGAGTGATCCGAGCATCCTGGGATGAGCGCTTGAGTTTGAGTTGGCCCTTAGCAAAGCCACGGATAGTGGCTTTACCTGCATCCCATAGAGTACTCGGGAGGGGACCGAATCACGATTAGTAAGAAAATATTGTTGGAGTTGTGTTCCCACAGCATTTTAAGGTTTTTGTCGTGGAGGAACCATGCATTGAACCTCCAAATTGGACGAAGTGTGTCGGGTGGGGTCCCCTACCCCCAGGAGGATAGGCGAGTGGTCAGATATGCCCCTGGGAAGGATGGAGATATGTCTGACTTTCTGGCAGTCTAGCGCAGGCATAAAGATATGGGCGATGCACGCGTGTGTATGATGCGCTACAGAAGTGTGAGTGTATTGCCTGGTCTGAGGATGCCAAATTCTCCAGGTGTCGCATACGGCAAGTTGATGAGGAGATGCGCCTGGGCAGACCTCGTGTTGGATTGTGAGCTCGTAGTGTCGAGGTTTGGGTGCATAACTGCGTTGAAGTCTCCGCCAATGACCGTCAACCCGGGGGGTAGTGAGGCGATGAGGTCTGTGGTGCGTTTTAAGGTGGAAGTGAGCAATGATGGAGGGGAATATATGGAGAGCAGGTTGAGGGCAGTTCCTCCCATGGATCCCCTAAGGGCAATGAAGCATCCCTGGGGGTCGTTAGTGGTTGTCGTCGGTGTGATGGGGAGATTACGGCGCATGAGGATTGCTACCCCCCGTAAACCTCGGGTGAACCCAGAGTGCCAGGCTCTATCATAACCATAGCGTGCTAGGAAGGGGCAGTTAGTGCCCATAAGGTGCGTTTCCTGAAGTAACAATATGTCGGCTGCCTGACGCTGGGCATATCGCAGGACTGCTATTCGTTTAACCTTATCTAATAATCCATTAACATTCCATGACAATATGCAGAGCGAATCCTTGCCATTATGTGTATTTGTCATGGTGGATATTGGCACAGATGGAGGCCTGTGTGGTAAAAGCGGGGTGTGGAGTTTCCTACACTGTAGGCAGACTGTGGAACCGGGAGCGCCCTCTTGGGCTGTGTGCAGGGCCTGAGGTTGATCTGTTGTTGAAGGAAGTTGCTGGTGTGATGAACAGAACATAAAAACTGGAGCATGGGACAACGGTCCCCCCCCTCCCTAACCTTCCCCCCACCCTATACTTCAGGAACAGAAGCATCTGTCACCCCAAATGAAACTAAGGGAAGAGAACCAAACTAAAACGCTTGGGTACGGGTTTGCGTGGAGGACCCCTCCTACATAAGGATATTCATTGTTGCATTATGAGAGAAAAAATACTTTACGGCGAAAGTCAACTTCTCCAGAAGCTTCTACAGCAAAGCGTCTCTGAATGGCATGTAGGCAGCTCAGGTGCTCATCCCAGAAGTGCTGGGCTTCGAGAGAGGTCTGAATCAACTGAGTCCAGATGGAGATCTTTAGAGGAGGCATCGTCAGGTTCTGAGCGGGCCACGGATTGGGATCTTGGAAGGGATCGGGAGTCGCTTTGCGGTGCATGAGCGCTACAGTGCTGTCCGGGGCTCACGGGTGAGTCTGATCTGGCTCGGCGCATTCCTTGTCCTTTACGGGAGTGAGTGCGTCTACCACTTGGCTTGAGCGATATCTCCTGGATGTCTCCATCTCGGGTTCTGTGGCGCGTAGTCGAGGCATTTGCTCTAAGTGGTCGTTCCTCAGTCAGCCAAGTCCAGGCCGTCTCAGGAGAATCAAAGAAGAGGGATTTGTTTTGAAACACCACTCGGAGGCGTGCTGCGAAGAGCAGTCTTTACTGAAGGGCCAGAGCACGTAATTTCTGTTTCACCTCCGTGAAGGATCGCCTTTGGGCTTTGACTTCCCGTGTGTAGTCTGGGAAGATCATTATTGGCTGTCCTTGAAACGATATGGATTTTTGGTTGCGTGCCTCACTGAGGATGAGGTCCCTATCTTTGAAATTAAGGATCCTGGCGTTGATGGGCCTGTGCGGCGCTCCCGGTGGGGGTCGTGGGGACAGAGAGCGGTGGGCCCGCTCAACTGCAAACCATGCGGAAAGAGAGCCCTCTGGCATCCAGGATTGTAGCCATTCTTCGATGAAATTACACATTGGGCCGTGTTCCGAGCCTTCCGGAAAAGCCACCAGGCGGAGATTATTGCGTCTCGATCTATTTTCAGCATCTTCTGCTCTTTTGTGTAGTTCTTTGGTGTGGGTTTGCAGACGCATAACTTGCTCCTTCAGTTGGTTGACGTCATCTTCGACTGTGGAGATGCGAGATTCAGTCTCCGCAATCCAGGCCGTCGCATTGCGGAGGTCTTGTCGAATGAGAGCCATATCAACCCGGACTTCACCAATTTTACTCTCAACCGAGGTTCGAGAGGCGCTGATTGCCTGTAGTATTGTGTTGAGATCCGTGGTCACAGTGGGCGGTTTCTCCGCGGGTCCGCCTGCCACCCCTGGATCATTAGTTGTGAATTGGTCTACCTTGGTTTGCGTTGGGGGTGGTTTGGGGCCTCGGTCTCTCCCCATGTTGGTGAGGAGGTGTGTGTCTCACATGTGGCTATCGCCGCGGAGAACCGCTTGGTGTGCCTCAGAGGAAGGGAAGTGCTTCCGCGACTTTGGTCCCGGGCAGAGTGGGAGAGCGCTAGGTATGTCTGTGCAGGGTTTGCCTCGTTATGTTCAGTAGTTAGTGGTGTCAGGATAGAATGGCCAACGTCCTAGTAGGCTTTTGTAGATTAATCTGCACTGGGTTCGCTAGGTGTTTTTAATCCAGGGTATTATTTTCAGGTCCGAGCGGTGGGTCTCAACTCGGCCCAGGGTTTAGTACTCTTCGAAGCATTCGCCCACCCCGTTTGCCCCACTTTCACTGGAGGAGGTAGTGGCAATTGCAGTGTGAAGTCAGGTGGGTGCAGAGTCGGGGACCGGGCCGCTATGGGCCTCTGTCATGTGTGGGAAGGCTTCTGGCAGGCCGCTGGTGTTCCCAGGCCGGAGTGACCGCCCTCCCCACTGCCCGCCCCGCGACTAGGGGGCGCAGTGAGAAAGGGGGCCCAGGAGAATGTCTTTAGCCACGTGGGGTCGAAGGAGACCAGACGGAGCACTCCCGGGGGTCTTGCAGGCCTCCGGTGAGGCCCAGCGGCGCCGTGGAGGGGAGTCACCGATCCTCCGGGGCCAGCCCCCCCAAACAGCATACCGGATCATCAAGGGAGAAGGAGTTGTTCATAGAGGCTTCCTCCCGGTCCTTAAAGTGGGTATCAAGCTGGCCTCCCCATCCGGTCACATAGATCGCCGCTGTCACCTGGGTGCCGGGGCCATTTGCAGCAGGCAGCTGAGCGCTCCCTCTCCGGCCGCCAGCCCCCACACGCTTCGGGTTCCAGGCAGGGTCAGGTGGACGCCGCAGACCGCTAGGTGTTCCAAGCCCACGTATCAGCCTCCCCGGGGCGGTCCGCTGCAGCAATGAAGACCGCCTCAGGCGGGGAGCCAGCCGCAGGGCACCTCAGAGGAGCAGGAGCGTTGTCCACAGTCCGCCCTGTCCAGACTGCTACCATCGGCTCGGGCCCTCCCCAGCCGCCGACGCGGCATGCACAGTTTCGGGAGTCGGGTGCTGGCTCCGCTAGTTGATCCAGGGCTCAGGGGTCTAGTACGCTGTAGGTCAAGCCGCATTCGAACCTCGCCACAGGAGGCCGGCGCGCCCCGGCCCGGATGCGACCCAAATGGTTCTTAATCTCTGCTATTTTATCAGAGTCCAGATAAATAGTGAAGCTTCTTTGCTATTTGCATTGCTGCTAGCCAAATAGTACATGCACTCTGCCATCTAGTGGTGGCTAGGAAAATAGTGATTGCATGGCTGCTGGCTAAACAGTAAATATTTACTGTATCTAGTCGGTGGCTGGGTAAATAGTGAAACTTCTTTGCTGTTTGCATGGCTTCTGGCCAAATAGTACATGATCTCTGCTGTATGGTTGGGGACCTAGTAAATAGTGAATTTTCTTTGCAATTTGCACAGCCATTGTCCAAATTGTACATAATCTTTGCTTTGGGTAAATAGTGAAGTTGCTTTGCTACTTGCATGGCAGTGGACAAACAGTACAAAATCTCTGTTTATTCGGAGCCAAGGGAAATTGTACAGTTTTTTAGCTGTTTGGATGGTCACTGGTGAAACAGTCCATGATCTCTACTATTGTAGTCGGCAACTGGAAGAATAGTGATGTATCTCTGTTGTTTGCACGGTCGCTGGCCAAATAGAACCTGATCACAGCTACCTAGCCAATAGCACAAATAGTACATGATCTCTGCTATCTAGTTGGTGGAAGTGTAATGAGTGAAGATTCGTTAGTGTTTGAACAGCTGCCAGCCAAATAGTCCATGATCCTTGTTACCAAGTTGGCTACCAGGCGAATAGTGATGTTTCTTTATGAAATTTGCATGGCCGCAGACCAAATTGTAGATAATCTCTGCTATCTTGTCCGCGGCCGGGTAAATAGTGAAGTTTGCATAGCCACAGGGCATATAGTTCATAGTCAGTACTATTTAGTCGACTGTTGGGAAATTAATGAAATTTGCTTCCAATTTACACGGCCGCCGGTTACATAGTGCATAATCTCCGCTATGCAGCCAGCAGCCATAAAAATAGCATCAGAAATTCACTCTTCACCCGGCTGCTGGGTAAATAGATGCTACCGTCTTTGTCTCATCAACAGCATGCATCAATCACATCAAATCCTAGAGTTGCTTATGAGATGCACACACTGTGCCCCTGGAATATCTTCCTGCAGCCCAGTGCATTTTGGGTGCCTTCTCTTCTTCCCCCTGCAAGGTCTTTGTATGTTTTGAACAATGCCCTGTAGTTTCAATTATCTATGTTCTATGCATATTGGGAGATGTAATTTTTGGCTCCAGGATATCTTGCATCAAAACATCGAGGCCATTGAGAAGTGAATATCCTGAGTGCAGGTCATCTAGCAGACTCCTTGACGGTGGTAGATACAGTACGCTAACCCTGTACATGCTAAATAAAATAGGCTATTAGTAAAGGCTTCTGATCACCAATTTCTTTGAATTTCTAATTCTCTATTACCAAATCATGTTACTACTTGCTAACAAAAGCAATTGATCTTGAAAGCTCAACCCAAAGAAGCACATATGTACATTTAAAAGTGTACTCTGCTTTGTCCTTTTGTCCATCAGCTGTTGACGTCAAGTGATCTTATTGATGTGTACACAGCCATGATAGTTTAGGTAAGTCAAGTAAGCTTTTCAAATATTCTGTGAATTCCCACACAATTCAGCTCATCTGCCTTCTATGTAGCAAATAACTCTCATGTTTTGCGTCTAGAAAATACAGTGGATTCATTTGCCAGAAACAATTGACTGCTCTGTTGTGTTCTCATTTCAAAAGAAGCTCTTCTCTTAGAACTGAAAAATGTGCTGGAAGAAAGAAATTATTTTTCTTGAATATGGGAAAAGTGAGAAGAACCAGAGTTAAAGACATTCCCTAAAGTATCAGCGTACTGTACTCCACATTCATAGGATTCTGGATGTCCTTCTTCTCTTGGTCAGATGATCATTCTAGTTGAGACATTCACACTGCAGAGCAGCAACTAAGTTAGAAGCAAGACTGTGCATCACAGCCCCGAAGGCAACTAGAGATCAGTACTATATCAGAAAATTAATACTGCATTCCAGTCAGACCCCCCAGATTATTGCGGCATAGATTTGGAAATTTAGCGGCACAAAAATGGAAATTTAGCAGCACAAAAATGGAAATTTAACGGCATTATTGCAGTACTTTATTTTACTTGTAATCATTCTTTTTCAGCCTTAAATCAATGGAAACTATTGTTGCATGGTATTTCACTTTGAAATAGGCATGTTTAAAGTGCCTGCAACTCTACGGAAGCACAGCTCTAATCCTAACCTCGTGAGAGGGGGACCTATTTCTCCCTGGAATGTTTTAGCACCCATGTACGCACAGCTGCCGGGGCACCATTGCCTCCTGGACCCATGAGGCATGACACCTCTTCATCAGGCGCCCTAGGGTGCAGAATGGTAGTTGGTGGAGGTGCATTGCCTGCTGCAAAGAACATGTACCATGGAGATGGTAGAACTGAGTGCGAGTGAACTATGAGTAGCACTATAAAAATGAAATGTATGTCAGAGAGGGCTATAGAGATATGAGGGGCACTGTTGTAGGGTAGTAGCAGGGCTTAATTTGAGCCAGTGGTTTCTGGTCCTCTGCACCATCCCCTAATTGTCAACATCTGCACTGATGACAGTCTGCCACATAGTGGTGATGTTTTTCTGCTTTCAAGATGAACACAGCAATAGTGTTTATTCATTCAATATTCTTTTAAAGGGACTAATACCAGCCGCCCAAGCCAATCCTATACATTTGGGGGTCTGTAAAAATCTGAACAGTCTCACTTGTAGGGTATGATGGTTGGTAGGTGTGTTGGTTCTGTCGTTCGGGGAGCTGGCAGGGGCAATGGATGGTGCAAGCTGCAGTGGCCACCTGACGAGGGCCCTAGCACTTATCTTTTTTTAGACAAATTAAGTACTGGGTGGTAGTGAAAGAATTCATGCAGAAGGATGTCAATTAGGGGGGGCGCCCAAATAATTGTGGCATAAGGCGCCCACCAGCGCTAAAGCCAGCCCTGGATGTGGTCACTGTTGTGTAAAAAAACTGGAGCGAGAAAACGCTCACTGCAGAGATCCTTGTGCAGACCAGGTTCAGTCCTGGAAGGGCTGACACAGACTTTCATATATATTTTCGATGTGGGTAAATAGAGCGCCATACGGCTGGGTAATAACACCTAATAGTTACAGTGCTAAGAACCTTCAAAAATACACAAGTAAACTCTAGCTAAAATTAAGTATTACTTTATACAAACCTGTCTTGACTCTTGCAAGCAGATTTCTGAAGCGGGCGCTTGAACCCACTAAGCTACCTGACCGGCACACCCCCATTCAAGTAGCAATAGTTGTGTAATCCAGGAGCTGTAGAGAGACAGAACAGCACACATACACTCCCTATCTCAGTTTTGAAAGTTTTAAAAAATGTTGGTTATTTTTATAAAATCTTGTGTTTTCTCTTACTTAGCAACCCTGCTAATCTGCATTCCTCTCCCTTTCCACAGCCTCTTAAGCAACCCTCAAGCACCTTAACATTAAATGCCAGCATGACTGTTGGAAAATCTGAAGCACAACCTCCCCCCCACCATCTCACTGACCAAGCTGCTCCCCTGCGTCCAGAAACCATTGTTTTATCTAGTTACTTATGTGTACAGCTGTCTTGTATGCATGCTGTCTGTTCACACCAACATTTCTCTTCATTTCTGTCCGTCTTCTAGAGATAGAAAGTGGAGAGACATGATGGGAAAGAGTGCAACGGGAGCCAGAGACAGCAAGGGGGGGGTATCGAGAGAGATAAAGAGCGAGATACCCAGAAAGCGGACAGACAGAAACTGTGTAGAGGAGTTGAGATAGAGGAGGAGAAGAGATAGACAAAGAAAAAGAAAGAGGTGGCAACGGGTGGTGAAAGTGGACCTAGTCGCAACACTTTGTAAGGTGAGGCAGGGTTGGTCCTGAAGTCAGACAGGACACCAGAGGTCGAGGAAGGGGCTTGGGAAGGTGCAATCCCGCTTATCTCTGAAGTTTGAGTAAAAATGGTTATTTCGTTTCACTCCTCTCACATTCCTGCAAGATTACCAGCCAGAAAGCGCATGGGGCCGAACGCAAAAATGAATGACAAGGGTGGGGGGAGCATTGTTGAGTGTTGTAATTACCAGTTAGGTACATTTTAAGACGTGGTAATGAAAAACTGTGAAAAGAGCAAAGTGTCGCAGGGAGCTGGATGGCAGGTGGGTGGGAGAAGCCCCCACACCTCTGCAGAACTTTAAAGTACTCAGCTTCCTGGGGGAGGAAAAGTTGTCATTTAACAGAAATATTATTCTGCCCATTTGAAAGCCAACACGCACCGAGTCCTGCTCTCTTCCTCACAGTTCCGAAATGTGGCTTTATTTATAAACAAGCAAAGAGCATTTCCAGAAGTGGAAACGCAAATATTTCCCGTCTTTCTCTGAGACTCGCATCTTCTTCATCCAAAGCGCACGGACACATATCCCTTCATGCCTCAGGAGTAAGCAGGCTGCTATTACGGCTGTATGGCGCCACGTAGTGACGTGTGCGCGTACAGCCAATAAGATGTCACCATCTTTTTTGCTGCCTGCCGGAGACCAACAAAGCAATCGAAAGAGAAAGACATCCAGGTCCACACATTGCAGAAATGATCACACAGCTGAATGGTGCCAAAGTCTTCTCCCGCCTTGATCTGAACAAAGGATACCATCAACTTGAGCTGGAAGAAAACTGTAGGTACATTACTACTTTTTCAATGCATGTTGGTTTGTTCAGGTATAAAAGACTTCAGTTTGGTGTTTCGTCTGCTGCAGAAATCTTTCAAGATGCAATTCGTTGAGTAATTCAGCCTGTCTAGCATGTTTTTAACTTCAGTGATGATATACTCGTGTTTGGGACTATACGAAAGGAACATGGCAAAGCACTCACACAAGTATACCGCCTGCTTGCTGATGCAGGTCTCACACTAAATGCTGAGAAGTGTGAATTTCACAAAAAGAGGCTTACATTCTTTAGGGCATATTTTCTCTGAAAAGGGAATGACACCGGACCCTGAAAAGGTACAAGCATTGTCATCTACTTGCCCTCCAGAATAAGTGACCATGCTGTGATCCTTTTTAGGCATGGCCAGCTACTGTTCTATGTATATTCAAGATTTTGCCACTGTGAGTGCCTCTCTAAGGAACTAACAAAGTGAGATGTTCCGTTTGAATGGTCATCTGATTGTGACTGAAGTTTCCAGAAAATAAAACTTGCAATTGAAAATAAAACTGAAATGGCTTATTTTGATCTAAAATTGCATATAGAGATCATGGTGGATGCAAGCCCAGTAGGGTTGGGAGTGATTCTTACTCAGCACAATGGACAGCCCGATGCTCAGAGACACATTGTGGGCTATGCTAGCCAGAGTCTATCTCAGACTAAGCGTGCATATTCTCAACCGGAGAAAAGAGCTTAGCTGTAGTGTGGGCGGGTGAATACTTCCATGTGCTTCTGTACAGAAGGCATTTCACCCTTGTCACAGATCATCAAGCCCTGCTCACCATCTTCGGAAATTCAAAAGCCAAGAATCTCCCTCACATCGAGAGGTGGGGGTTGTGTCTGCAGGAGTATGATTACACTATTGTGCACAGACCAGGGAAAGATCAAAATCTTTGTCAATCCGAAAGCCAAGATGCCCCCTCACATCGAGAGGTGGGGTTTGCTTCTGCAGGAGTATGATTACACTATTGTGCACAGACCAGGGAAAGATCAAAACCCTGCAGACTACTTTTCACAAGTGCAGCTACAGCGTCATGGCACAATGTCCAAAGTGACTGAGGCCTTCATCAATTTCATAATAAAGACAAGTGCACCTGCAGCTCTTTATATTGAACAGAATATGATAGCTATTAATACTGACAAGGACATGCTTAGGCTCAAGGAAATCATTACAATACAATCATGAAGGAAGTATACTCAACCGCTTACAGATGATGTTGAATACCAGAAATTCAAAAATGTTCATGAAGAACTTTCTGTTACACTTGAAGGTGCGATACTAAGAGGGAAAATAATAGTTATCCCTGAAAGGCTGAGACAGCAAGTTTTTGAACTGGCACACAAAGTACACTGTGGCATTGCTGCAACTAAAAGAGCCCTCAGGGATCGAGTGTAGGTCCCACATCTTGACGAGCGAGTTAAAAGGGAACTTAAAGCTTGTCATCTATGGGGGTGTGGTTTGGATCTCCTTATTAAGTCTTTAAATACGCTTATTGCTGTTCTTAAGGGGATTCCTCTCTCCAGAATCTCTGCTAAAAATCAAGGGAATCAAGTGGATTCAAGTCATTGGAGATCCACTCACCGGCTGCGCTGCGGCTTGTTCTCCACAAGTCCGCCCAGCAAGCATTATACCTCCGAGGCCGTGACACGTGATCTGCTCAGGCTTCCCACGGCAATCAACCTGGCAGCTTCTTAGGGTCGCAAGCTGGATGCAGAATGCGATGAGTGAGGCGAACGCGGATACGAGTTCTACAAAGAAGATCAACTAAAGAAGTAAGAGCGAGCAGTTATATCCCTCGCGTTTAATCCCTCACGCTTGGCTCGGACTGCCTGATCCTAAAATGGCGGCCGTAATGAGGGTCTTTTACAAAATTGGAAAAATTCCCGGCTTAACCTGCTAAAACTGCTGATTCTGCCATCACCACAGCACCCTAATGTCACGGGATAGTAGGGCTGGTTGAAGAAAGCCGTAAACGCGGGCGATGTGAGCAAATGCAAGCACGCTTAATCTCTTGTGATGCCTGACTCTAAAATGGCGGCCGCAATGAGGGTTAATTGCAATGCTCCCTGCAAAACCTACTATACCTTCTATACCTATCATTAATACAACAAACTACCTGCAGAATCTTATAACCTAGTGCTCCTATAAGATCAGGCTTCTATTTCACGGCGACTATAGAGCGAATAGTGTGCCGGCCAGCACCGATGCAAGCTTACAGTGCCTGACCCTGCTATGGCCCCCACTGTGTTCTAGGAACATTCCAGAAGATCAACAGAAGATCAATAGTTCAACAGATCTCTCTAATGTTTGGTGTTTTCTGTGCTTATCAACACTGTTATAAACAGTGTTATAAACAGTGTAATCAACAGTGCTAACAACAGTGCTACAAGCAACAACAGTGCTAATAACAATGCTAACAACAGTGTTATCAACAGTGTTATCAACAGTGCTACAAGCACTCTCTAATATTCTAATATTGATGTTCTCTGTACCGCGCCTTCAATTATCAATTTTCAACAGTGCCTTCTATGCCTTATTGCTTAGGCTTAAAGGAAGCAGTTGCGTCATCACGGATCACCCAGGATCTTTCTCACCGAAGGGACACTGAAGGGGTACCCAACCCCCCTCGGTGTCAACGATTTCCGGTACCCTGAAGAAGCACGGTATTCGCACAAAAATGGCTGACAAAGAAAACAAGACAAGCCTCAAAAGAGTCAAAGCAGATCCGCCTAACCCAGACTCACCCACCAAAGGCAAGCAGGACATCAATACCACCATGGAAACCATCTTAAATAAACTTGCGGATGTTCACGAACTTGCTAAATCCACAAAGGAAAACACAGATAGCTTGCAGACCGAAATAGCTGCGATCCGACAAGACATCAGAGACACCAACATTAGGATCACAGATACAGAAAGCAGAATTAGCCAATTGGAAGATACAGAAATCAAAATGAGCAAATCCCTCCAGCGCCTAACCATCACAACAGACTTGCTTACTAAACGACTTTCAGGCTTGGAAGACAGAAACAGAAGGGGGGAATCTACGAATATTTGGAATACCAGAGGTGGAGGAAGATCCTTCCGGATCTTGCATCTCTTTCCTGGAGAACTGGTTCACTCAAGCTACAAATCTGTCCTTCTGTAAGCCCCTGGAGTTTGATAGGGTGCACAGGGTCCCAGCAAGAATAATCCCTAGTCAGAAATCTCAGAGACCAATAGTGTGCAAACCTCTCCGATATCAGCATGTGGAGCTGATCCTCGCCTTCATGCGGAAAAATAATCATATCCTCTGGAAAAAGAATGAAATCTACATCTCGCAGGATTATATTAAAGAAACTGTTAAAACCAGAAAAGGTTTCCTGGCGCTTCGCCCAAGATTAAAAGCCATGGGCTACCAGTTCTCCTTTGCAGGACCAGCCAAATATCGCGTCACAGTACAGGGGACTCCTCACTTCTTCACCGACCACTTTGCCCTGAAAAAGTTCCTCGACGGGAATGAAGAAGCTCTCATGGATATCTCAGCTCCTGGCTCTTCTGCTGCAAGTTCTTAAGCCTCCACTTTTTTGACAAGACCCCAACGTTGAAGCTTATGCTAAACTGCCATATTGATATGTGAACATTGGTAAACATAGGATCTCACCGACGCAATTCAGTTAAGTGATCATTTGCAAGCTACTAAATGAAATCTTGCTACTAAATGAAATCTTGCTAGTAAATGAAATCTTGCTAAGTCATCTCAGCCCCTGGCTCTTCTACTGTAAGTTTTTGAGTCACTACTGTTTTTGACAAGATCTCAACGTTGAATACTTTGGTCGTCAAGTGAATTTTTGCTATTTTGCTAAACTGCCATATTGAAATGTGATCTTTGGTAAACCTAGGAATCCATCGACGCAATTTAGTTAAGTGATCATTTACAAGCTACTAAATGAACCTCGCTAAGCCAGGCAGTTGAACATTGAATCTCCTGACTGCCAAGTGATCATTTGCTATATTGCTAAACAACCATATCGACATATGAACATTGGTTAACCTAGGAATTCACCGACGTAATCCAGTTAAGTGAACATTTGCAAAGCTACTATTGAAATCTTGCTAAGTGAGGCGGTTGACGGTTGGTTGCTCATATTCCCTGCCAATCGCATGCCAATTGTATGTCAAACTATATGCCAAATGTATGCCAAATGCATGCCAAATGTTTGTATGTGACCAGCGAGACCACATTTCAATTTCAAATCTTCATAGACCAATTCTTCATAGTTGTGCTGCCAGTTGTGCTGTCAGGCCACTATTAGCCTTAGATCTAAATTGACGTATAATTTTCTCTGGCCGTCAATTTAACGGGCGTAGATATACTTCACATTATTTGGATATTTACGACAAGTTACACGTAGTGGGTCTGAGCACTCCCAAGCTAGGCCCTTGGCACCATACGAATGGTAACATTAACTAGTTTCCTTTCTCCAACTTGTTCTTATGTTCAAATGAACAAACAGTTCATCTCTACCAGAGACTTTTACCTTTATTTCAATACTGTTGTGCATCCCTTAGACATAGGTTGGTCTTAGGCGTTCAAGACTATTTAATATGTCTTCTTGTTGGTCTCTCCGTGGGAGGGGAGCTCTCTTCCCCTATCACCATGCCAGTTCAATACTTTGGGGGGTGGGAGGGAGGGTTTGGGGGAGTGGTTGGGAGGGGGAGGGTTTTTGAGCTTGTTTTCCCTTATGTACTTGTCTTGGTTTTCTCTGTTTTTGACTGTTATTATTACCATTATTATTATTTCTACTGTGTTTTTATTCAGGCTGCAGGAATTGCTTCAAAGCCCATGTTCACACAAGTGGCTCCGCATTGGGGAATGTTGTCAACCAAATTGGGAGAAGCCGATTGCTTAGGACTCCACTATGTAGAGAGATACACACTATGTCCAAACCAAAACTCTCATGTCACAGTCCCTACCGATAGCTATGGCCCAACAAAACATTAAGTTAGTCTCACTGAATGTTAAAGGCATAAACCACCCAGTCAAAAGAAGGAAGATTTTAGACTATCTTAATAAACAGAGGAGTGCCATCATCTTATTGAATCACTGACATAACCTCGACAGACACAATATCGACCTACATTTTTATCGACACAAAAATATCAACCACACTAATATCGATACCCTATACTTAATTAAAAAAATACACTAATATCGAACCCAAAATATCGTAAAACAATATTATCGATCACAGTAATATCGAACACATAAATATTGTTATTTAAAATATCGAACATCCTTTAAAAATATACATGTCCAAAATATCGATCACAATAATATAGACAGCATTATTATCGTTTTTGTAAAAATATCGACAATTAAAAAATAGATAAAACACACAAAATTAAACACCATAAATATTGTAAAATAAATAAACATACATTGCATATAAAATAAAATCAAAAACATATTTTTAAAACACAGTAAAACATATCTTAAAACATTAAACAATAAATACACTATTAATAACCATTTTAATGTTATATTTACATTAACTATAAAGTTTATTCAACATCACATATAATATAATACACCTTTAAATAATTCAACATGTGCAGAAAAAATAAAAGTAACTGACTCTTAATTAGCGTTTTCCGTATGTGGAAAACAACTACCAAAACAATTAAAACAATAAAGAACAACCAATAAAAATACACAATGTAAAAATTAACCAATAAGGTTAAGCAAACAATTAAATGAACACTATATAAGGAAGAAAAACTTAGGGGCCCATTAGGATGGCGGGCGGAGGCACCACCATGGTGCAGGCGGGGGCGGAAAATGCCATTTTCCGCACGCCAGCAGCGGTCCTCATGCCCGCCATATTACAATGGGCAAACATAGCCCATTTCCCGTCCGCCGTGGTGCGACGTGAACCGCCATAAAAATGCACACGCCACCGCGGAGATGGGAGCCAATAGAGACCCACCACTGTGCGGAATGACGTCCCGACCGCCGTACAAATCAGGATGCCCCAAACAGCCAGTCACACCGCAGCGGAGAAACCACCCAACCAGAGACGGCGGAAGCACAACAGCGGAGCGTGAAACCAGACTCCCGTTCCCCTCCACCCGGTCCCGACCGCAATGGATCCAGCTCTACACGCCTTTCCGGTGCTGTACCTGCTCCACCACCAGCAAATAATGGCCCGTCGCAGACAACGCCGCAGGTACGCAATCACACAACTCCGCACACAACCACAACACACAACTTCTGGGCTGACATACGGTTCCTGTCCACATCAGACACTCTGGTGGGGACAGGAACACATCCCCAAGTGTACCCACACATGTCCTACCTGTCACTAAATCACCCCTCCGCATCCAGGTCACCCACCAACCGTGAAATCAATGCAATGTCCCGGTCACGTCACCGCAGCGGTGAAGACGCGGGAAAACATGCGCACATGTAGTAGGCAGGGCCAGTGCCAGGCATGGGCAGTCCACAAAGATCATAGGGCCACACCTCCACCCTCCACACACTAGGCCCCCCCACACATTAGGGGACATGCTGTGTGCTCCTCCTGTGCACCCCCCTGCACAGTACCCAGCCAGGTGAACACAGACCCTGCACCACACACACCAAACAACCAGGGAGACAGTCTCAGCAGGTGGGGCTGAAGAGGAACACACAGCACAGAAGCACAGGGCCAGGGCAACCCTCCTCCCCACACCCACACTCCACTCATGTCAAGCAAACTGAGTCCAATCACAAAATGAACACTCACACTGAATATGAACAATACCCTAACTGTACACAATGCCTGTCAAGCCACCCAGACACACCCCACACTGACACACAGCCACATACTCAAACCAGATGGCAGCAGCAATGAAGGACAAGAAATGGTGAAGACAAAAGTGAGGTGGACAGTGATGGGAACACAAGGAGCTAGCCACAAAGCATCTGTACATCACAGATCACAACACCCTTAGGCCAACCAATAACACATGACTGGCACGGTGAGTGAAATCAAACCACAGTGATCTCTGTGCAGCAACTCAGGGAGACAGCAATGCAAGCCATGCATAGGCACAGGGATGATAGGAAGCATCTGAAGTCAAATAGTGATCAGCCACACATCTGTACCTACTTACTTGACATGTGTATGTCATCAGCACAACACACAGGGTCCAGTGACACACTCCATGACTGTCAACCACAACTTAGACCCTTCACACATACCCCTCCTCCACCCACCTCACACCTGCACCACCCGACACTAGTGTCAAACACACAGAATGGTGCAAATAATGTCCTGTGAATACACTGACAAAGAATCACACTCCCTGGGGTGCATCCACAAACATCACACACACTCAGGGATGCCTGAAGCAATGCTGGCACAAATACAATAGCCAAACACAAACTTCCCAAACAACAGACACAGAAGTACAACAAGCCCAGACATGTGCAGACAAACAGTGGAAAGGCAATGGGATCACAGACAGAACAGGAGTACACAACACCATCACTCAGGACCAATGCACAGACACCATACCCCAACACAGACAAGAAGTGCATCATCTCAAAACAATCATGGACACAAACTGGGAGCAATGGTCCAATAAGAAAACACAGACAGACATACCACACCACCCATCAAGTCAACATGGCGTAATAGTGTACCACATGCATGCACATGCACAATACTGACAAGTGACAGGTCAAATATGAGAGGAGAAACCACCAAGGTGCACTCAAAACAAGCTCAGGAACAAGAATACTCTGAAGTGCATGTGACAGACACACAAGTAATGCACACCATACTTGCAACACACATTTGAATGTATCATAATGCACAAACAACTCACACACAATGACATGCAAAGAGAACATCACACACAGAGAATCTGTCAGCTGAAAGAGACAACACAGGCCAAACACTGCACACATCCACAGCAAACACACAACAGATGCACATGCCAATCCTTCTCACTGCAAACACAGCTGTACATCAGGGGCTGCACACCAGGCAATTACAAGGCAACATAGACTCACAGCACTGCATGCACAACAAGCAGTGTGTGCACACCAACCAAACCAGTAGCACACATATCTGAGTGCCACAACATGAACCCCCACAACACAAATCACCACAGCACACAGACAACATCACACTCAGGAAGGGTAGCAGTACCACAGCAAACACACATACAGCTTACCCATCACCCACAGATGCACAAGTCTGGGACATCCAGGTGCAAACAACGTGACCAGAGGCCTGTGCAGCACAAACAGTTGCAATGCACATGACCAACCATGACTGCAATGCAGTACAAGAAAATCACACATAACCAATTGTGAAACTGTCCTGAGTGGCACATTGGTCCTGTGCACAGATCAGCACCACAAAGCATAGTGTAACAAATGAAGTGGTGGGGAGGGACACACACTGGCAACCCAAGGGGATAACTGACATGAGAGTAAAGTGGTGTGTACGTCAGTAGTGGACATGGCAGGAGTGCACCATACACAAATAGATGGAGTGCTCACTCACAATGGGTAGTTAACATAAGCACAACTAGGGGATGGTACAACTCCACATCCCACATGCCATACTGCAGCAAAAAATTGCTCAAGTGACAGCAATGCATGAGAAAACACACCCACAATGTCAGTGTGGCTGAGCAGGTCTGCACAGTGAGCACAAACAGTATCAAGACACATGGCTGATCAACAAAACACAACACTGACTTGCCAGTCACACACTCTGCATACTCACAATTGGCAACAACAACAAGTAGGTGTCCCCCAGAAGTGCAAGGACACACCAACACACTGCACAGTGCACAACCTACAACTGCCACATGTGCACACAATCACAAGCACAGGGCTGACCAATCCAACCAACAGGCACTCAAATCCAGGTTGACACATGTGTGCAGTTGCCATCGCAGGGGCACACACACATCAACACTACTGACAAAGTCACCCCCTTCACACTGCACACTTCATGACCACCCAAGTGCACACATTGTAATTCACATATGTGACTAGGATGACTGGTCATCACAAGATGACCATACACTAACACTGCTGTTCACACATCAAGAAAGATCACACAAACATGATGGACCCTGGCCAGCCTGCCTGCAATCCTGTGGATAGAATCCCACTCTGTGCTGGCAGTGCATCCAAACATGACATGTGTACAATTTAGCTAACATCACCATAGATTGATTATGATAACAGTAGTTCATCACAAACAACAATCATTGCACCCCCAAGCCTCAGAGTCAAGAAGAACTGAAGTGCCTGTCACCTCTGCAAAACCCAGAAAAAGTGAAATCAGCCATTGGCAATGTTAAAGTGGCATACAGAGCATGTTTCACATTAAAGCATAGCCACACATAAAACCCTTTATTTAGCAAGGACACTGACAAAGCAGACAACTGGAGTAACTGTCTTTATTCACATATTACACAGATAGGCATCAAAAGTAGACCAGAGCAAGACCAGTGGCCAGTACAAAGTGCAAAGTAGGTACATGAGATCCTGCACAGGGAATGGGCAAACTCAGTAATAAACAGCAAGGCCAGTGGCCAGTCCAAAGTGCAGAGTATGTACATGAGAACCTGCACAGGGAATGGGCAAACACAGTAATGAACAGCAAGGCCAGTGGCCAGTCCAAAGTGCAGAGTAGGTACATGAGAACCTGCACAGGGAATGGGCAAACACAGTAATGAACAGCAAGGCCAGTGGCCAGTCCAAAGTGCAGAGTAGGTACATGAGAACCTGCACAGGGAATGGGCAAACACAGTAATGAACAGAAAGGCCAGTGGCCAGTCCAAAGTGCAGAGTAGGTACATGAGAACCTGCACAGGGAATGGGCAAACACAGTAATGAACAGCAAGGCCAGTGGCCAGTCCACAGTGCAGAGTAGGTACATGAGAACCTGCACAGGGAATGGGCAAACACAGTAATGAACAGCAAGGCCGGTGGCCAGTCCAAAGTACAGAGTAGGTACATGAGAACCTGCACAGGGAATGGGCAAACACAGTAATGAACAGCAAGGCCAGTGGCCAGTCCAAAGTGCAGAGTAGGTACATGAGAACCTGCACAGGGAATGGGCAAACACAGTAATGAACAGAAAGGCCAGTGGCCAGTCCAAAGTGCAGAGTAGGTACATGAGAACCTGCACAGGGAATGGGCAAACACAGTAATGAACAGCAAGGCCAGTGGCCAGTCCAAAGTGCAGAGTAGGTACATGAGAACCTGCACAGGGAATGGGCAAACACAGTAATGAACAGCAAGGCCAGTGGCCAGTCCAAAGTGCAGAGTAGGTACATGAGAACCTGCACAGGGAATGGGCAAACACAGTAATGAACAGCAAGGCCAGTGGCCAGTCCAAAGTGCAGAGTAGGTACATGAGAACCTGCACAGGGAAAGGGCAAACACAGTAATGAACAGCAAGGCCAGTGGCCAGTCCAAAGTGCAGAGTAGGTACATGATAACCTGCACATGGAATGGGCAAACACAGTAATGAACAGCAAGGACATTGGCCAGTCCAAAGTGCAGAGTAGGTACATGATAACCTGCACAGGGAATGGGCAAACTCAGTAATGAACAGCAAGGCCAGTGGCCAGTCCAAAGTGCAGAGTAGGTACATGATAGCCTGCACAGGGAATGGGCAAACACAGTAATGAACAGCAAGGCCAGTGGCCAGTCCAAAGTGCAGAGTAGGTACATGATAACCTGCACAGGGAATGGGCAAACACAGTAATGAACAGCAAGGCCAGTGACCAGTCCAAAGTGCAGAGTACACACATGTGTGCATGAGAACATGCACAGGGAATGGGTGAGACTGTACACTGCCATGGTCAGCAACACAGTTAGGGGTATAACAATGGGCAGTCCAGGCACCGCTGTGGGAGAGACAGGTGTGTGAGGGGGATTTTGGCTCAGACTTGGCTGTCAGTCTGACTGGGAGGTGGCTGAGTGTCGGACCAGTTGGAGGACTGGACCTGGGAGAGAGAGGACCAGCTGAGGTAGAGGCATCAGTGGCTTTGGGAGCCGGAGGGCTTGCTGGACCGGGTGGTGTGGTGGCACGTGGAGGTGGAGTCATGCTGCCGTGAGACACAGTGAGGGAGGGAGAATGTGGAGGGGTGCCTTTCCACTTCTTGGGTACTCGATAGGGAATTATTGTCGTGGGCAGAGTGGTAAGTGGGGCGGGCACAACAGGCACACTCTCCACCAAAGCTGCATCAGGTGCAGCCGGTGGGCCTCCCTCTGGGGACCTGCTGGATCTGGAGGTACGCTTGGCCTGGCCTTGCCTTTTCCCCTCCATCACCTGTTTACCAGGTGAACCCCCTACACTGACCTCCTTTCCCTGCTTCACAGGGGTCTGGATGGGAGTAGAGGTTGTAGGAGAGTAGGATCTGCTTCTTATAGTTACCCCCACTTTTTGCTGCTGTTTCACTGTTTTCGACTTAGTCTGACTGGGATCCTGCTATTCAGGACCCAGTCTATCTGCTTTCTCCTCTAAATTGATTGCATGTACTTTAGGTACACTCCAGATTGGATTCTGGGGTACCCTTATAAGTCCCTAGTATATGGTATACTATGTACCCAGGGCATAGGTACCCCAGAGGCCTCCCAGGGGCTGCAGCATGTATTATGCCACCCCTGAGAGGCCATTCAAAATGACACAACAGGTATGCTACTGCAGCCTGTGTAAGGTGGTGCATGCACCCCTTCCTTAGATATAGGTTCACTATATCTATCCTAATCACTGCACATATAAGCCTATCAGTCACCCCTATGGCAGGCCTTATCAATCCTGAAGGCAGGGTGCTGGGTTTTATGTGAGAGGGTGCCCATGCATGAGCAGAGCCCCTCTGCAGCCTTCGGAACCACTATTCCGGGGTTGTCTGTGATGCAGCCAACCATATACCCTTAAGTGCATTATAACCTCGCGGTAAATGCTAACTTTAAAATGGCTGCAAGGAATTATGTCGTTTTTGGTGTCAAACACCTTGGAATCATACCTCCACACCAGTAACTGGTGTGGGAGGTATGATTCCTCCCTCCTAGAGGGAGAAATATGACAGCACCGGTACACCCGGTACCAGCTTCACAGAACCCTGGCATCACAAAATGGATGCTGCCAGCCACAGACACGAGTCTGGCCTCCTGCTGCTGGACGAAACTCCGGCAGGGGAAGGCTTGACAATAGGTTTCCTGTCACAGGGAGGTGTGACCACCTCCCAGACAGGCTTTAGTGTATTGGGTCTGGGTGGGTGCACTCTCAGAGTGCTTTGATGTCTGCACTGGGGGCACATTTGGTGTCCCTGTGCATAGTCCAGCTCAAACCGGTTGCAGGGGATACCAGCCCCTGCTCTGGCGTGAAACTGAACAAAGGACATGGGTGTAGCCACCCCTCTGTCCTGCCCTCCCATAGGTGAGTCCCCAGAGTTTGTCCCACCCCTTCCTTGGGTTTAAAGTCGGAACCCTGACTACAGGACTTTAGATATCACCTTGACTAAACTCTGCTACAGAAACCAAGTAACCTTTGATGATCTACGCTTTGCTGGACGACTGAAGAATCTCCCTTGGAGTAAAGGAGTTACTCCCCTGCAACGCAGGCACCTCAATGCATCTGACCAGTTTGCATCTACGCAGCTCCTGACAGACTCTGAAGATTTTGCAACACAGGAGGTGGGTGCCCAAGCTTCCCCGAGGCCGACTAGTGCTCTCAGCAAACCTGAGACCCGCAGCCTTCGTGGGGACCGTGCAACCCGAACCCCTGGACACATTGCACATTTGCAGCAGCATATGCTTTTAGGCTATCCCTGAGGGTGTGCTTTTGGCTACTTATAGCCCAAGCCCCGAGCAGTGTTTCCACTGAAGATTACTGGCCTACACTCCACGAGTGCTCTGTGGGCTGGTATTGAGTGATTCCTCTCGAGGTCCCTTCGCGATCCCTGGTCCATTGACCTATGGGTCCCTGAGAAGGCAACTTTAACTTTCAGTGGGCTTACATGGTTGCTCCAGATGCGCCCTGACTCTCCATTGCTTGGGGAGTCCCCAGGACCTTGCTGGTCCTCACAAAAGCATCTGTTCTCTGACCACATGGGTTGCAGTTGCCAAGGCTTGTTGGTCTCCAATCCAAAAACTGACCCCCCAGCACTCGACATTCTTTGTGGGACAGCTTGCCTGTGGAATATGGTCATTGTCGACATCTCCTGGTCCCCGAGGCTGCACAGTCAAGCTTCACCTCTTCGCACCTGAAGCACCGGACATCGGTGGGCTTTCGATTGCTCCGCTCCTGGTCACGTGAAGTGACCCAGAGTTTGTCCCCTCTGCTTTCAGGTTCTTCACATCTCCGATCCAGGCTTGGATCACACCGGACACTTTTCTTCTCCACAGCAGCAGTACTTTCTCGCATCACGCCATTGAAAACGACGAGGGTTTCCGACACCACTTGACCCCTATGCACCCGCATCCTCTGGGATAGGTAACACGGGTACCTTGGTACTCTCAAGGGTGCTGGCCTTAGAACCTTCTATGTTTAGCTGGGTTTGCTTGAAGTCCTCTCCTAAGTGTCCTTAAACTTTAAAATTCCAACAGCGACTTTCCCATAGAGTTGTACGGAGCTTGCATCTGTGTTCCCACACTGCACCCGTCCTCCGTGGGTCCCCTGTGTCACTACCTTGGGTGGTTCCTTTGGGTCCCAGCGATTCTACGTGCTCTAGGCACTGTGTCTAGTCAAGTCGTGGTTCTTATACCACTTTCTTAGTATATGGTTCGGTCTCCCCCTGGAGCCCACTGTGTATTGTGCTATTTACTGTCATTCTAGTGATTTAATATTGTGTGCCTTGTCCTCTAATCTCATAAAGAGGTTAGTAGTGAGTGTTTAGTAATAAATACATATATTTTATATATACCTGGTGTGGTTCTCCTTTCATTTGGTCATTCAAGAGGTTATATACTGGTAAAACAAGCTGCTTTACATTCCTTCAAGACTTAGCCTGAAGGCTGCTCTCCACAGCTACCACTAGGATAGCTTTCTATAAAGGTTGTCTTTAACCTAATCATCAATAAGGGTCGTTTGGACTGGTGCAAGGTGCCCACTTTAATTAGTGGACAGTATATACCAGTCCAACTTCTCACATTGGTGTGCAGCGGTTGGGATTCAAGCTTGCTATTGTTTTACCAGATAATCTCAGTGAGTGACTAACTGAAAACCACTAAAGGTACTTAGGTACATATAAATCAAATCTAGAATAAAGTAAGTTCTACTGAACTTGGAGTTGGGTAGCCAAGGGTCTAGCACACCCTTTCGCCAACTCAAGAGAGTCTCAGTTCCCGCTAGAGTAGGTAAGTGCATACACCACACCACACTAGAATATCTTCAAGGCCTGAAGTCAGTGACTCCTTGCCAACTAGGTATGACAATCTCACATTCCAAGAATTGAGAAATATGTGTACATCTAGGAAACTGAAGACAGGGAGACATGCAAGCACTCAACGCCTCATAGAGGCTTTGCTGTTAGATGACCTCAGAAAGACCCCAGGGTCTGACGGGGCAGCAGAGGAAGAAAGGCCAGGAAGTGAGAACTTCTATGACCTGGACTCCAATGCTGACCAGGGGGATCAAGATGATCCTAACCTGGACAATTCAATTCTTCCTTCAGGTGAGGAAGGCCTCAATGGCCCTCTCTTTACTCCCCCAGAAAGGGTTAACAGTCTACCAAGAAGATCAAGATCTCCTTCTCAGGAATCTGATCATTCTGGTACCTCTGTAGGGACCTCTGCTTCTCATAAAAGGGAATCCTCTTATGAGAAGAAATTCCAACTGCTTGAGTTTGAGAGAGCTAAGCTCAGAATCAAGAGAGAGCAATTGGCCTTAGATAGGGAATCCCTGGAGCTTCAGAGAGCTTCTCAGAAGTTGGGGCTAGAGCCCCATGGTGGCAGCCACAGTGTCCCTAGAGGTAGAGAAAATACTCATGACCATAGGAACCTGAACAAGATTGTCCCTCCCTACCAGAGTAGGGATGACATCCACAAATGGATAACTGCACTGAAGAGGGCCTGTAAGGTACAGAGGGTCCCTCAGGAGCAGTGGGCAGCAATCTTGTGGCTCTCCTTTGCAGACAAAGGTAGAGACAAGCTCCTCACTGTAAGAGAAGAGGATGCTGATAATTACAAAGTCCTGAAGAGTGCTCTGATTGATGGGTTTGGCCTAACCACTGAACAATACAGGTTAAAGTTCAGAGACACCCAAAAGGCTCAGACTCAGGACTGGGTTGACTTTGTTGATTGTGCTACTAAGGCTCTGGAAGGCTGGTTACTTGGCAGTAAGGTGTGTGATTTCAAAGGATTGTATAATTTAATCATGAGAGAGCAGATCCTTAATAACTGTCAAAATCAACTGTTCCATCAGTACCTGGTGGACTCTGATCTGACTTCTCCCCAAGAATTGGGCCAGAAGGCAGACAAATGGGTCAGAACCAGGGTGAGGCAGAAGGTTCAGAACCAAGGTGGTGACTCCAAGAAGCAGGATTCTAAAAACTCTGATAAGGGTGGGGAGAAGGGTAAAGACCAGAAGTCTTCTCAAGGGCCCCAAAAATCTGCATCTGGTGGGGAGTCACAATCCCAACAAAGGTAAAGGCAAGAAGAAGCCATGGTGTCAAATCTGTAAACAGAAGACCCATTGGACAAGTGATTGTAACAAGTCCAAGGACTCCACTCCAACCACCACTGCCCCTAAGGCAACTGTTACACCTAGTTCCGCTCCAAGTGGTGGTGTTCCAAATAAGGGTGTAGTAGGGTTAACCCTGGGATCTGAGATGGACTCTGGCCTAGTCAGAGTTCTAACTCAGGCTATGTTGATCTGTGATGGAGGCATGGATATGGCCTCCTTATTTGTAAGCCCCAGTAATCTGGGCAAATACAGACAACAGCCTATAATCAATGGAAAGGAGGCCTTGGCATTCAGGGACACAGTAGCAAGTGTCACAATTGGTGACAAAAGTTCTTGTGGCTCCTGAGCAAATCATACTTGGTGAGATGTACCAAGTGACCAATGCTAGCAATGTCAGGACAGACCATTCCTTGGCAGTTGTTAATTTCTCCTGGGGAGGGGTAACTGGCCCTAAAAAGGTTGTGGTAAGTGCAGACCTCCCTGTTGAATGCTTGTTGGGCAATGATTTAGAAACTTCAGCTTGGGCTGAAGTGGAACTCAGGACTCATGCAGAAATGTTGGGTATCCCTGCAGATGTGTTTGCTATGACCAGGTCACAGGCAAAATTGTCTAACACTGAACAGGTCATGTATCCTGGAAAAATGGACCAGGCACCTTCCAAGAGAAGGAGCAGTAGGGTTAAGGCAGTGTCTTCCCCCTGCCTCAGAATCCAGATCAGTCTCTTGAGGGAGCTGATCTTAGTCCTGAAGAAGGAACTGTCCCAGATGAGCTTGAACCTGATCAGGTTGAGTTCTTGGGGACAGGGGCCCTTCCAGGGCAGATCCGAGCCAGGAGCAACTGAGCTGCCCTCTCTTGAACCCCTCAGACAGCAAGCTGCTGCTGAGGCTGCTGGGAGTGCTAGTGGGTCCCATAGGATCTACTGAGATGATGGACTCCTTTACTCAGAGTGTAGAGACCCCAAGCCTGGAGCCACCAAGAGGTTTGTTATACCTCTGAAGTTTAGGAGCTTCCTATTGACACTAGCACATGATATCCCATTAGCAGGTCACCTAGGCCAAAACAAGACTTGGGACAGAATTGTCCCTCACTTTCATTGGCCTCATATGTCTGAAGACACCAAGGAGTTTTGTCGCTCCTGTGTCACCTGTCAAGCCAGTGGTAAGTAGGGGTGGGCGGAATTTGCGTAGTCGCGTTACGCAAATCTCCGCGAAATTGTTAAAAATCTCAGCGAGCAAGCAGAAATTTTGCGAAGACGCGGAATTGCTTGTCCCGCCCATTTGCGATGTGTTTTTGCATGCTCGCAGGGAAATATATCGCTAACTTGCCCATGCGGTCGCTAATGGGCGCGGCCATCTTGGTTTTCACTTGTCCCGTCCGCTCGCGATGGTTATTTCCTGTTCCGGGTCACGTATTGCATGCTCCCGCCCGTTCGCGTTAAGTATTTCCTGTTCGGGAACGCGTATTACGTGTTCGCGACGCTTTTTGCATGCTCGGGGGGGAAATATCGCGCAAACTTGCCCATGCGGTCGCAATGGGCATGGCCATCTTGTTTTTCACTCTATTGCTATGGTTCTGGGCCTGCTTTTCAATCCTCCCTCTATCGTTTCAATCCTTTGTTTCTGGAAACTTTTTTTGATCTTTTTTATTTATTATCTATCTCTCTATTTTCCTGATTCTATATTTTGAGTTTTTTTCTAATTTTTGTGTGTTTTTCACTACTTTTTCACTCTTTTTCTATTACCTGCTTTTTCATTTCTTTTACTTACTTTTTTAATTCCTACCTTTTCTTTTTGGCCCCCCCCACCTACCCAGAACCATGGCAAAGGGCCACAGGGCTCCTAGCCGTAGCCAGAGCCGCGACTGCCCTCCTTGCAGAAGGCGGCACCAAAAAGGGGTGCAGGCACGGGCCTTATTTGGCGAGGCGGAGGTGGCCGCACTGGTTTTTTTTGTGCAGCGCCACCTCCTCTTAAACCTGGCAGCAGGCGGCAGGCCTGGGTCCGGGTACGGGCTCCGGGAGCGTCGGCAGCGGTGGGGCAAGGTGCGTCGGGCAGTGTTTCGCTGCTCTGGTGTCCGGCGCACCAATAACCAGCTGACGCACCGGTGGTCCAATATTCTGGACCGGGAGCAGGACCTGCTGGACCTGCTAGGAGTGGAGGTCCCGGGGCTTGGTGAGTAGCTATTTAATATTACTACTTTGGGGCCGATTCTGATGCGGGTTGGAAAAGCTTCCCGACCGAATCGGTTGGGAAATGGTGTCCGACCCACTCGGATCGGGAAAGTCCGACCGGCGGAGTAGGATGCATCCGGATGCTTCCAGATACGATTTGGTTGAACTCCCATTGACTTCAATGGGAACATTTGTTCCTAACCGCATCAGAATTGGGCCCTCGGTCGGGAAGACACGTTCCCGATCCGATTTGGAAGGAGCAAATGCCGTTAGGAGGCCTTCCTAACCGCATCAGAATCAGGCCCTCGGTCGGGAAGCTTTTCCAACCCGCATCAGAATCGGGCCCTTTGTGTTCTTCTGCTCTGTGTTATATATTGCGAATATTTTTTTTTTCCGACCAGCAAGAATGCTGCTGCTTACATTGCAGGTAAATTACGTTTAAAAATCTTCTGTGATTGTTATGACACAGGTGCTCGGCGCTACTAATCTTACTTGTTTGCAACTTTGCGTTCGCTTTGCCTGATTATGTAAGAGTTTACTTTAGAGAACTTAAGTTAGGTAATGCTAGAGAGACTCTAGTCCTTCCTTTGTCCTCCTGCCACTAAGAAGGGATAGTGGTGGATTGGTAGGTTTAGTTACTTATTAGTATTAGTTGGTAATTTTTAAGTGGTGTGCGCGATGCATCCTCTGTCACGTCACGTGCTGCTGAGTGCTGCTTACCCCAGTCCTTAGTAGAACCTTTTGTAGTTTGTTTAGTGAGTGTTAATAGGCTTATATCATCACTAGCAGAACATCAGCAGCAACCAACCAACAATTTGGTGTATGCTAAAATGTATGCATGTGTCCTCCATCTATGCATTTTTGAGGACTAAAATAAATGGAAATGCAGACTTAGTGAACAAT
Source organism: Calotriton arnoldi (assembly GCA_963921515.1). Classification (NCBI taxonomy): domain Eukaryota; kingdom Metazoa; phylum Chordata; class Amphibia; order Caudata; family Salamandridae; genus Calotriton; species Calotriton arnoldi. The sequence continues at coordinate 1,262,046 of CAWUFW010005419.1, forward strand.
TGGCCCGTCTGGAATAGGTGGGCTAGGTCAGGTGGTACTTAGGCTTATTAGACGGTCCGTGAATCTCGCAATACTACTAGTCGATCAGATTAGATAGGTCAATTTTATTGCAATTGTTGTTCACAAAAAATTTTTGGAGCGTATTTTAAAATATTTTATTTGTTTCATACCAAACTTTAATTTTTGTCTCTTTCTTTATGAAATCTTACATGATCAGCACCCAGGGGCAAGAAGACGGGGTCTGAGTCGGCGGAACCAGAAGAACAACATGCCTCCCAGGGCAAGGACCACTCCTCTACCGAGGGCTCTGCTGCTGGCCCCAGTAAGTCCTCCAGTGGTTAATATTAATAATTATATTTCCCTAACTTTTCCTGCACCTTATTTTTTCCGAACTATTATTTCGGTTTCCTAATTCTATTTTTTACAAATTCTTCTTTGATCTAGACTATCTGTTTCTAAATTCTTGTTATCCCTGCCTCTAACTGCGTCTGCTATGACTCTCTGTACTACTACTATTAGTCTGTCTGTAGCTAAGCTTGCCCAGTTGGCCACTCTTTATTTAAAAGGTTTTAAATAAAACTCAGATTCACCAATAGCTCTAGCCATTGAGTCCAGTCCTTTGGGTTGTCCTCTTCTACTACTTCTAGTCTTCTTAATCTTGAGGCTTTTCGACAAATCCCACCAACAAAATGCCCAACCAGATTTTACTATTTTTGATAGGATAGGACATACTACTACTGTTGTAGGGATTCTGCACATACAGAACTTTGCACAAGAAAATAGGACGTTGGTGATGGGAGGTTGGACCTTCCTCACACCTCAATCAGAAGCCACCACAATCCCCTGACTGACTAGTTATAGTGTCTCATTAGCTCTCCGAACCCCCCAAGATACCCAATGAGTAGACAACCCAGAACATAACACTCCCGACCTCTCAGTCGCGGAAGCAATGCACACCCTTTTGCTCACTCACTCGTGTAAGTCCAAACCAAATACCACCGAGTCTATGTAAGTTCAAAAGGTTTATTTTCAACTGACAAGCTCTGTACGCTGTTCTATAATGCAGCAGCAACAGCAAAATGCATAAGATTAAAACACTAAACATTATTACACTTAGTTACACTTACAACTACAAGTCCATAGAAGACAAAAGGCGAAATCATGATAACTGAACAGTGGTGGAAGAACCACCCTCTCCTTGGTAGGAATATAGTTTATATAAAATTATAAATGAAGATCTCTGAGCGAATTCTGGGGACCCCTCACCTTAGAAGAACCTAGTACTGGTTACATCATAAGCTCTGCAAAGCTCTGGTTCGTAGAAGGGAATCTTCCGTCTGTTATGAGAAAAATGGTGCACGTTAGTATAGTGCAAGCATTTCTCAGTCATGCCAAAAAGTGTAGTATTTTTATGGATAAGCAATATGGACTAACACCAGAACTCCATAACAAAGTGGCTTGTTTTTCGACCTTGTACGCAGCGCTCAGACAGTAGCAGTATGAGCTCATGTGGGCTCAACGGCGTCTTACACACCAAGCTGCGAGGTAACTTGCGCAAAAATAAAAGACGCAAAGCTAAAATGGTTGCATGGCTCGGGGTAACTTAGCAAAGACTAGAATGACCCTAGGGACCATATAACACTACTAGTGTCTACTCTACTACCTGATTTGTACTAGTGATGTATGTTGTATATGTATTATGTATGTATTAACTTTTTTTTCAATCTTGCTAGTGTAAAATAGGGGGAGGTGAATATGGCATCTAAAAAATGTGTAATGTTTTTTCTAGGCGTACTACCGACCACCAGCGGCGAAGGTGACGCGGCCGCTGATGGTGCAGGAGGAGATGTGGCAGTTGCAGGAGGAGCTGCAGGGGGTGAGCCAGCAGCAGTGGCGGGCGGTGGTAAGTTATATTCCTAATCCTTACTTATTGACATTACACTCGCTGCAAGGGTGTAATGTATACTGTACTGTTTAGACTTAAGTAAGAAGTTGTTGTGAACGGTTGAAGAAGACACCCTTTACTTAGCATTAGCAATAGCATTAGCAGCGGGAGTGTACTTGTAGGAGAGTAGGATCTGCTTCACATGGGTACCCCCACTTTTTGCTGATGCTTCACTGTTTTTCGACCTTAGTCTTGCTGGGGCCCTACTAATCAGGACCCCAGCCTAGCTGCTTCCTCTCTAAAATGGTTTCCATGTGCCTTAGGTACATCTCTGATTGGAATCTGGAGTGCCCTTATAAGTCCCTAGTATATGGTATACTATGTACCCAGGGCATAGGTACCTCAGAGGCCTACCAGGGGCTGCAGCATGTATTGTGCCACCCCTGGAAGGCCATCCAAACTGACACCACAGGTCTGCTACTGCAGCCTGGGTAAGGTGGTGCATGCACCCCTTACTGTGATATAGGCTACCTATATCACAACATACATACACACATATAAACCTATAAGTCACTCCTATGGCAGGCCGTATCAATCCTGAAGGCAGAGTGCGTGGTTCCTATGTGAGAGGGTGCCCCTGCATGAGCAGGGCCCCTCTGCAGCGTTTGGAGACCCTTCTCTGATGCTGTTTGTAGTGCAGCCTGACCATATACTCTTAACCGCATTATAACCTCGCGTTAAATGCTAACTTTGGGATGGCTGTACGGAAACATGTCGTGTTTGGTGTCAACCATCTTGGAATACTACCCCCCCACCAGTTCTGGCGGCGGAGGTAGCATTCCACCCTTCTAGAGGGAAAGACATGTACACACCGGTATGCCCGGTACTGACTTTCCAGAGCCCTGGCATCACAAAATGGATGCCGCTGCCACAGACACGAGTCTGGCCTCCTGCTGCTGACCGAAACCCCGGCAGGGGAGGCCTGGACAATAGGTTTCCTGTCCCAGGGAGGTGTGACCACCTCCCCAGACAGGATAGTGTGTATTGGGGCTGGGCGGGAGCACTCTCAGGTGCTTTGAAGTCCTGCACTGGGGGCACATTTGGTGTCCCTGTGCATACCCCAGTTCAAACCGGCTCAGGGGCTTCCAGCCCCTGCTCTGGCACGAAACTGGACAAAGGGAAAGGGGTGTAACCACCCCTCTGCCCTGACCCTCCCATAGGTGGGGCCACAGAGTATGTCCAACCCCCTACCTTAGTATAAGTAAGGGAACCCAGTCCTTAGGACTTTAGATTTACCTGGACGAAACTCTGATTCAGAATCCTGGACCTTCGACGCTCTACTTTAAGATTAGAGGACTGAAGAATCTCCCTTGGGGTCAAGGAGTGACTCCCCTGCTTGGCAGGCACCAAAGAAGCAATTGTCCAGTCTGCATCGCTGAAGCTCCGCGTCGGACGCCGAAGTCTTTGCATCACCAGAGGTGGATTTCCAGACTTCGCCGAGGCTGCCCTGAGTCCCCAGCAAAGCTGAGGCCCGTAGCTGTCGTGGGTAACGTGGAACCGTGACCCCTGGACACCAAGCGCATTTGCAAGTGCATCCTCTTCTGGGTCTCCCACAAAGTCATGCTTTAGGCTCCGAGTAGCCCCAGCCTCCAGCACCAACTGCACCGAAGATCACTGGCCTCCACTCCACGAGTGTCCTGTGAGCCAGCTCCACATGCATCGTCTCGAGGCTCCTTCGCGGTCGCTAGTCCGTTGGCTAGTAGGCCCTCCCGAAGGCCAATCTTTTTCTGCTTGGGCTCCCTGGTTGCTCCAGGTGTTCCCTGACTTATCCTCGCTGGGTGAGTCCCCCAGACCTTGCTGGTCTGCAACATCGTCCTTCTTCTATTTCCACGAGACTTGCCGTTGCCAAGGCTTGTTGGGTCCAATCTGGTCGCCGACACCCCTGCAATTGACAAACGTCATGGGACAGCTCGAATCCAGCTCCTGGTTGTCGTCGATGCCTCCTGGACCTCGTGGCTGAAGAGTCAAGATGACCATCAACCTACCTGAAGCACTCGACATCGGTGGGCATCTGCTCATCGCCTTCCTGGTCACTGGCTAGTGACCCAGACTCTGTCCCCTCTGCTTTCAGGTTCTTCAGATCTTCGATCCACCTTTGGATCCACCCGAACACTTTCGACTTGGCCGCCAGCAGCACTTTGCAGCAGATCGCCATTGAAAGCGACGACGAAACCCGACCCCGAAAGACACCTATGCACCCGGCTCCCCTGGGTGAGGTAACTCGAGTACTCCGGTGCTCCCGTAGGTATTGACACTAGAACAGCCTAGTTCTCAAAGGGTTTGCTCCAAGTCCTCCTCTAAGTGTCCCTTTTCTTTTAAATTCTAATCGTGACTTTCCCCATAGAAGTTAACGGTGGTTCGCGGTTGTGTTCATACTCTGCACGCGTCCCCCGTGGGTCCCCTGTGTCACTGCCTTGGGTGGTTCCTTGTGGTCCAAGCACCTCTACAGGCTCTAGGCCTTGTGTCTAGCTCAGTCGTGGTTCTTATACCACTTTATTGGTATATGGTTTGGTACGCCCCTGGGGCTCAAACGTGTATTTGTGCTATTACTGTAGATAACTAACTCGTAACGTATGTACTTCAAACTCTAGCCTCATAAAGAGACTAGAGGGGTGTGTTTAGTAATAAATACATATATTTTGAATATATACCTGATGTGGTCCACTTTCATTTGGTCACTCAAGAGATTATAGACTGGTAAAAGAAGCTGCTTTACATTCCTTCAAGACTTAGCTTGAAGGCTGCTCTCCATAGCTACCACTAGGATAGCTTTCAATAAAGGTTGTCTTTAACCTATCTCCAATAAGGGGTTGTTTGGACTGGTGCAAGGTGCCCACTATAATTAGTGGACAGCATATGCCAGGCCAACTTCTCACAGTACTGTTGAGTAACCAATGGCCTCTTCTATCTGACTTCAACTCAGCTGTGAAAGTTTTATGGAGAAGACTAAAAGTCAGATCAAATGACCTTGATGGATGGGTTGAACGAAAAGGGAAAGAAGGGTGGAAGGAGGAAGGACGGACGAGATTTAATATTTATGACTGGCAGAGAAGGATACGTAGGATGCATGCATAGGTGGCTGATAGGATTCAGATGCATGGGTGGTGGAATGCCTGAAACTCCCACAAATGTTAGAGGCCGAGGTAGTGGGAGGATAGATACATACCACAAATGTTATGTACTGTGCTTGCTAGTGCTACTGTGCCACTATGTGTAGAATTAATTTGTCTTACTGCTTTGCTAAGAGTATATTTTACAATAGTCTTGTTTTTTCAGGAAGGAGTTGGCAGCCAAGGCCCGTTGCCGGAAGCTGGAGGCCATACAAAAGGAATACCGGCGGCTGGTGGTTCTGGAGAAGGAGGAGGCGGTAGCAGCTGCAGCCTCCTCCAATGCCCCGGGCCCCAGCCACCCCCCTCCAGTGTTACGGCGCCACCGTCTGGCAGCCGCCCGCCGCCGCACTTCATTTAATAGCACTGCTGCCCCCCCCTGTGGATGCAATTGCCACGCATTGAAGCGCTGCGTGGCCCGCCTAGAGGAGCGTATTCGTGTCCTCGAGAGGTGAGCCCGCCGATGAACAGACCCTGTTGATTGCCCCTTTTTATTGCTTATTTTGGTGGGTGGGAATCGGGCGTTGGGGTTTTCACTTTTGGACAATTGGACATTTAATTTGTTGGACTTTTTCGTTCCGGACAATGGACATTGGTTGGGGTTAGGGAGAGGGGTGGGTCAGGTGTTGTTGTGGGATTTTTTTACATAGTTTATTTTTGTTAGGGGATTAAATTATATATTTATACTTTACATACGATGTTGTTAATGTTTTGTGGGTGGGGTTACTGTTTTACGTCACACTGTTTCCTTGCTGGTGCAGGGCCACAGCCAGTGTTTGATTTAAATAATTGGCTGACTTAGTAAGACACAAACAGATAGATGCAGTACCCCTCACTGAGGGACTTGTCCTACTAGTACTGTCAGTCTCTCCTCCTAGTCTATGCATTCTGCAACTGGACTCAAAGGGGTGTGTGAAATAGAATTAATGAAAAAATTTCCATTATTAATTATGCCTCCCCCAAACTTCTTCTCTTACCTGTGCTTGATGTTTAACTTAGGCACGGCGATGGCTGCATGGTGATGATGGTTTTCTTTCCCAACATGCCATGGTTGTGGTGGTAGTAGTAGTAGACCCTGGCAGTAGCATTTGCAAAAAAGAAAATGAGACAGTCAGTCGCCTGAGAGAGACTGTGGGAGGAGTAGTAGAACGAAGTACAGTACAGAACTTACTGCCAAACAATAATATGCCAAAATACAATAAAACATAATGGTGGCGGGGATAGCCTAGTACATAGAGTTACAAACTCTAGCTGTGTCGAGTCATTCGACTAGGCCTACAGTACACTCGACACAAGCGTAACCGTTAGTGCTGTGTAGGAGGATGACAACAAATCCAATCGATGCCGGCAATTAATGCTGATGGATTAGGTTCCTTTGGTAAAAAAATTATCTCGCAAATATACTGCTCATGGGTGGGCAAGCAGAAGAAGATCCTCGCCCTGCCTTGAAATTGAATTAGTGTTGCCTTTGCCACATCCGCCCCAGCAAGCGTGGTGATAAATTATTGGTGTACATTTAATTTAGTCACACCTCAATAAGTCACACAGCCCGGGGAAGAGGGTTAGGGTTTGATGAATGGTTGGGAAGGGGGGTTTGGGGAAAGGTTTGACAAAGAAAAACAGTACGCATGGACAACAACAAAACACAATCTTGGCAGACGACCATATCCATAAATCTGTTAAGGGAGAAAAAGGAAATGCATGCATGATGATGATAACTTGATGGTTAATGATAAGTAGTAATTACTAACTACTACTAGACAATTAGACAGTACAGGGCAGCAGTATATTATGCAATTTGCCTTGCCTGTCTGCCCTCCGAGAGACCCGAATTACATACAGTTTATGTTCTGTTGTACCGGCCGGGCTTACTATTAAAGATAGCAAAGAAAATTCAAAAATAGCTGTAGGGATTAATTGAATTATAAGCAGAGAGCAAACATAATAATAACAACAACACACAGTAGTAATGATTGAAGACAAAAAATGAATCAAATTATTTAAAAGATGATGAAAGTTGATACTGTTACTGTATGTTATCCTGGTCAAAATGGGGAGTTGCATCTCGGCATTCCTCTTGGTCCTCCCTTCCATGGACGCTCCGGCCATCAATCTTGGGTGACACCACTGCCTGCCTGGCAGATGTAGATTCATTGGTAAGGTAAGTGTGAGTTGTTTTTTCCAGTATAGCACAGGGTAAGGGCCGGCCTGTAATTGTAGATGGAAAAACAAAAGGGATATTGAAAAATCAAGTAGATAAAAATGCATAAATTACGGTGGAGTGCAACAAGAACACTTTCAGAGGCGGCATGGATACATCATGTCTACTCTAGTCTGTTTCCAGCATTAACCTCCAACAACAACAGGACAGAGCAGGCCCACGGCACCCGTGACCCATCCTCCATTTAGCGTACATTTTTTGGCAGAGGCAGACAAAGCAGATATACAGCAACATAGCATTTTACAAATTAAGTGACTAAATCAATGCACCGCTGTCAGTCATACCACCACACTCGACTCCACCACTACACAGACATGTAGGTCTGCAGTGGTTGTTGTTGACTTGTTTACCTTTTATGCCACTCATGAAACGCCCTGAGCTATTCCATCAATCATCTCGGATCCTACTGAGTGACTGCGAAGATATTATGTCACTGTGGTCATCATCATGGTGTGTTGTCCAACTCAGTGTGCAGTGTACAGATTGAGTACCCTTTCCATATTCAAAATGCAATGGATCGGCCTGCAGTAGAAGTAGAAATTTGTTATTAAAAAACAAGAATGGAAACAAACATTGCATTGAATTACTTTTAGTGTGTAGATTAGATAATAATACACAATGAATTAACTTCATGCACTACAAACAACAACAACACAAATCACTCAGTCAGCGTCCAATGCATGTCATCATTCATTACCTGTTCCTTCTCATCTTCAGTTAATGGGCAGTCTCTCTCGGCTCGGAAAGGAGGTTAGCTATAGTAGTCATCATCATGTTCCACTTCTTTTGGAGAGACTCAACGAGGCAAGATTTTCTTTTTCTTCGATTATGCTACATCCAATCATCATCTGGCTTGAGGGCAATAGATTTAGGGCGATTCAGGAGGATGGAGGAGCAGGACTCGGAGGAGTGGACTGAAATGCAGACAGCTGAAACTCATATATGGCAATAAAAGACGAAGACGGTGGTGATGGATTTGTTGTGATTTGAAGTTTCCAACCAGAAAGACAGACACACAAATAAAAGTAAATAAGGGAGGACGACAGTAAGAAGTAGAAGCCTAGTTGTCAGGGAAGTATAGCTCGTCCTCAAACTCTGGGTGTTCAACCAGAAGTAGGTAATCAGCATCTAACACGCTACTTCCATCACCTGAGCCGCTGTCCTCATCTTCCTGCGTTGATTCATGTATTGTGTAATTCGGTGGTATAAATTGCTGATTCATTTTGATCATGGTTAACCTCTCCACGTTTTTGGGTGAGAGACTGGTCCTTTTCATTGTTACAATGGAACCAGCAGCACTGAAAACACGTTCAGAAGAGACACTTGCTCAGGGCAAGCCAGATAGTTTATCGCCAGCCTGCTGAGCACTGGCCATTGGCCCCTTTTGCCATACCAATACCGCAATGGGTTTTGATCAATGTAGACCTCTGTTGGGTCATCCAGGTAGGCCTGGACCATCCGGTCAATGTTCACGGGTGCTACACTTTGTTCGGCCTCTTTTGTCTTTGCATCAGCACTGGACCTAGCAAGTCCTTGCTGTAAATACCAATCCTGTGCCGTTTTACTGGGGCTGATGATCCGGTTCTTGCTGTTGTCGATAGTGTTGGTGACAGCTGTGAACCAAATGCACTGCCCTCAGGCTCTGAAGTTGAACTTGACGCCGGATGCCCTGCTGCAGTACTTGTTGTGGGTTTGAGTAGCGGGCCTTTAATTACCAGCCGTTCATTTTCCAATTTACTGGCTGCCTCAGCTATCCAAGTTTTGTACCGGGCAACATCCACTTCTGAAAAAGGGAGTAATGTCTTACTGTTCAGTGCCGATTTGTACCGTGGATCCAGAATTGTGGCACAAATGTAATGTTCTTGTGACAAAATCTTAGTTTGCACCCTTGCATTTTCAGTTAAGCGACATGAAAAGCTCTCCACCAACTCATATGCTTCTTTTTTTTCCTCCACACCTATGTACGCTTCAGACACCTCCTTCAGCTGTTGCTCTAGCATGTGCAACAATGGGTTAGCTTGGCCCATAGTACAGTCCTCCTTGCTGACTTCACATGTGAAGACCTCGAAAGGAAGAAGCATCTCTGTCAGGCATTTAACTAGGCACCATTGGTCCATCTGAAGGGTCATGCCTTTCACAGTAGCATCTGCCCTTCGCATGACATTTTCATTGTTTGGTCTGTACTGCTCAAACAGATGGTCAAGCATGTAATACGTTGAGTTCCAACGTGTTGCCACCTCCTGGATGAGTGCTTTGACTGGCATTCTATAGTCACGTTGAATGATCCTCAGCTGCTTCCGGGCTTTAAAAGAATGGCTGAAATGAGTGCATATTCTGCGGCAGGTGGTCAGTAAGTTGCTGACTATGGGTTCTTTTTTCAGAAAGTCTTGAACTATAATGTTAATGTAGTGCGCCAAACACGGGAGCCTGAAATAGGCACCAACCTCCATGGCCTTAAGTACATTACTGCCATTATCCGTGGCAACAAAACCAATGTTAAGCCCTCTTGGGCGCAGCCATTCAAAGACCTTGCTGTTAAACTCTTCCAAAATGTTTGCAGCAGTATGAGATTTCTCCATGGCGAACATGGCTACAGTTGCATGTTTCCGAGTAGCATTAAAAATCTCAGCTGTGTCAACAGCACCTACTTCAGATAGCTTTTCTCTAACCCCCACAAAGAGACCCAGTGTGCAGTGATGCACATGTAATCAGTGGCTTGGCAACTGGTCCACAAGTCTGTTGTCAGGTGGATTTTGTGAACAGCACTCTGCTGCAAAGCTTGTCCAACCAATTCCAGCACATCATGATGTAGTGCTGGAACAGCAACTCTGGCGAAATAGGACCGGCTGGGAACCTTCCATTTAGGGCAGATGGCTGACACAAATTCAAGGAAACCCACCCTTCCACAAATGAAAAAGGGAGAAGGTCCAGCGCTAACATTTTAGCCAGCTTTGCATTGTACAACCGTGCCGTTGGGTGGTTGCGTTGGTACTGCCCCTCCGACCTAAGCATGCTGTCAATGGTAGGCTGGAATATTTTCCTTTGTGGTGCAGCTGTCTTCTTGAACCCAGTTAGGCTCAACGACGCCGCACTTTTTCTCATTGCAGTACTCGGTTGCCTTGGTGTCTCAGGCTGACTCTTACTACGGTGCCACTGAGATGTTGCTGAGGATGTGGGCGGTACCACTACACTGCTGGGGATAGGGCTAGAAATGTCTCCCTCTTGTTGACCTTCCACCACGATCATATCTTCCCCTACTTCTTCATCCCCAACAACAGCAATGGGTCAAGTTTTACTTTTTTCTAAGTGAAGTAGGTGAGCCTCCCACTTGATACTGTGGTGTTTTTTTAGATGACTTGTTTGTCCTCCGGTACCATAGTTTGTACCAAGCTTACCCCGCCTAACAGTCTGCCGACAAATTGAGCATATATCAATGTTCTCCTCCTTACTGCTAACCGAAAAGAAGTCCCAAACTGGGGAGGAGAACTTTCTGGCGCTGCTGGAGGTGCCACTTTCAATACCAGATGAACTGGAGGGTGTGCCTAGAATTTGACTCTGTGCAGTTACATTACCACTACCTACTGAGGTGGTGGTTGAGCTGGATGTAGGTCCCTGCCGGGCCTTTGCAAAGGAAAATATGGAAGCTGGAGGTCGTGTTGGTGTTACCTGTGTTGGTGGTATCCGTGCTACATCCCTTGCTGCGATTTTGGATAGTCTAATAATGTTGGTCTCCATCTCCTCTGGCCCGGGAGTGATGTTCATGATGACTGGCTCTTCATCATCATCACCCCCTCGTCTACATCTACCTCCATAACTCTAAGGCTTTCTGGAACCTTCCTTTTCACTAGCCTTGTCTTGTGGCGTGCATCACTCTCAGACTGAGCTGGTGGCTTCCAAGTGGCATCTAGATCATCAGAAGCGGGGCTTGAAGAAGAAGTTGATGGACTAACCCTCCTTTTCCTTGCTGGGGGTCTGGAAGACAATGGATCTTCTGAAACAGTGGCTTGCTCCTCTTCGTCTGCAAAAGCTCGATTTCCTGAACTGCCCCTACTTCAGGTGCAACAACTACTATTGTGGGCTGTGGTTGCGGCTGTGGTTGCGGCTGTGGTTGCGGCTGTGGTTGCGGCTGTGGTTGGGGCTGTGGTTGCAGCTGTGGTTGGGGCTGTGGCTGTGGTTGCGGCTGTGGTTGCGGCTGTGGTTGCGGCTGTGGTTGGGGCTGTGGTTGCGGCTGTGGTTGCGGCTCGGGCTGCGGTTGGGGCTGCGGTTGCGGCTGTGGTTGCGGCTGTGGCTGCCCACTTATCTGCTGAGTTTCCGCCTGCGAGTGCGTGGATTGGGTACTACTTTGCGATAATGACATTTCAACATCACTGCTCGTTAGTAGACTGGCTACCTCTGCCACACTCATGGGCTTGGGCCTAGGTTGGTGGGGTGGGCCCGCTGATGCGGAGGTGCTGCTCCCAGCTTGGTCCCCGCCGGACACCGCTGCTGCAGGCGTAAGTTTTTTTTTCCCCAAAAACACATTGGGCGGCACACCAGTCTTGGCAAGTGCCACTTCCTTCTTCTGTTCCTTCTTCTTCTCACTGGCAACTTTCTTGGTACTGGAGGACCTGGTACCTTTCTTTGGGGCCATCTTCTTCAGATGTCAGCAGGACGCAGGTGCACAAGTTGCAGAGATGTCTGTGGTCACACGTGGACGTGACGTGGTGCGCAGCAGGACTTCTGTCTGGCAGTACAACGGGTGATGATGATGACACTCCTCCTCTGTCTTTTTGTGCACCTAAAAGCAAAGAAGCCAGGAGAAGAACATCAGTGAAATGTTGCATTTGTTCTTGTGGTTTAATTACTAATAGTACAAACAAACAAATAAAATATATAAATTAGTGTAGCCATTTGTGAGACTTTGTCAACAAGGGCTTTCATGGTATACTGTGTACACTCTCAAGAAGGATAGGAAAGAAGAGGAACAACAACAAAAATACAAATGTAATGGAAGTGGACCCTGTTTGGCATTAAATTATTTGCTCATCACAACATTCAGGGAGCTGCAGCTGGCAAAGGGGATGGATGGAAGCAGTAAGCCAAGAGGAAAACCATCCAGGCCTAAATGGCAAAAGCAGCACACTTATAACTCCCACCAGAAATGGCCATCAGCCACATGGACACTCACAAATCACAAGCAACAAGCAGGAGGCCTGGAAAACATTGTACTGAAAACAGGCCTATATTAGCCAGGCAAAGGCTACATGCTAAACCACACTGCTTTGCCTGTAATGCAATAAAATGCAAAAACGAAAATCCACAGGGCTAAACAAGGCCTGCAACACACCACACACAACTAAGGCATTTATTTAACACACACCCAAAAAAACTGAAATACACCCAAAAATACACATTTTGCAATTCAATACAATGCCATCCATGCCCTAAATGATGTTTAAATTCAACAGAACACACAGAAACGATTGTTTCATGCACCCCTGACTACCTCTGAGTCTACTGGATGAAGGCCTGTTGGCAGACTAGGCCACAAGCTTGCAGGCCTATGGATAAAAGCACACTACCGGGCTTCAAAATGGCCACCAGCCACATGGCCAGGCCCACAACAACAAGAAACTGAAGACAGACAATGCAGGCCTATGGCAAAAAGCACACTACCGGGCTTCAAAATGGCCACCAGCCACATGGCCAGGCCCACAACAACAATAAACTGAAGACAGACAATGCAGGCCTATGGCAAAAAGCACACTACCGGGCTTCAAAATGGCCACCAGCCACATGGCCAGGCCCACAACAACAAGAAACTGAAGACAGACAATGCAGGCCTATGGCAAAAAGCACACTGCCTGGCTTCAAAATGGCCTCCAGCCTCATGCCAGGCCCACCACAACAAGAAACTGAAGACAGACAATGCAGGCCTATGGCAAAAAACACACTGCCTGGCTTCAAAATGGCCTCCAGCCTCATGGCCAGGCCCACAACAACAAGAAACTGAAGACAGACAATTCAGGCCTATGGCAAAAAGCGCACTGACTGGCTTCAAAATGGCCGCCAGCCTCATGGCCAGGCCCACAACAAGAAGCCTAGGCCACAAAAGGAAACACATGCAGGCCTATATGGCAAAAGCAGCACACTTATAACTCCCACCAGAAATGGCTACCAGCCACATGGACACTCACAAATCACAAGCAACAAGCAAGAGGCCTGGAAAACAATGTACTGAAAACAGGTCTATAATAGCCAGGCAAAGGCTGCATGCTAAACCACACTGTTTTGCCTGTAATGCAATAAAATGCAAAAACGAAAATCCACAGTACTAAACAAGGCCTGCAACACACCACACACAACTAAGGCATGTATTTAACACACACCCAAAAAATCTGAAATACACACAAAAATACACATTTTGCAATTCAATCCAATGCCATCCATGCCCTAAATGATGTTTAAATTCAACAGAACACACAGAAACAGTTGTTTCATGCACCCCTGACTACCTCTGAGCCTACTGGATGAAAGGCCTGTTGGCAGACTAAGCCACAAGCTTGCAGGCCTATGGATAAAAGCACACTACCAGGTTTCAAAATGACCACCAGCCACATGGCCAGGCCCACAACAACAAGAAACTGAAGACAGACAATGCAGGCCTATGGCAAAAAGCACACTGCCTGGCTTCAAAATGGCCTCCAGCCTCATGGCCAGGCCCACCACAACAAGAAACTGAAGACAGACAATGCAGGCCTATGGCAAAAAGCACACTGCCTGGCTTCAAAATGGCCTCCAGCCTCATGGCCAGGCCCACAACAACAAGAAACTGAAGACAGACAATTCAGGCCTATGGCAAACAGCACACTGACTGGCTTCAAAATGGCCGCCAGCCTCATGGCCAGGCCCATAACAAGAAGCCTAGGCCACAAAGGAAACACATTCAGGCCTATATGGCAAAAGCAGCACACTTATAACTCCCACCAGAAATGGCTACCAGCCACATGGACACTCACAAATCACAAGCAACAAGCAGGAGGCCTGGAAAACAATGTACTGAAAACAGGCCTATAATAGCCAGGCAAAGGCTGCATGCTAAACCACACTGCTTTGCCTGTAATGCAATAAAATGCAAAAACGAAAATCAACAGGGCTAAACAAGGCCTGCAACACACCACACACAACTAAGGCATTTATTTAACACACACCCAAAAAAACTGAAATACACCCAAAAATACACAATTTGCAATTCAATCCAATGCCATCCATGTGCCCTAAATGATGTTTGAAATAAATAAATACATCACACAGCAAAGGAACAGTTGTTTCATCATGTTTCATCATGCACCCACCCATGACTAGCTCTGGGCCTACTGGCTACCCACAACTATTTTTTTTTTTAAATGATGAAAAGTACCAAAATTGTAGTTGCAGCAACTGCAATGCCCCAATCAAACAACACCAACTTACTTGTAAAATCTCAAATCCAAAAGTCCTCAAATCCAATGATAATGATGCAGCAGACACAAAGAGTGATCCTTCCAGCTCAAATCCAAGTGAAAAATGAACAGGAGATGGACAAAGCACTGGGAGGAGCCTGCTGGACAGGAACAGGAAGTAGGAGACTCTGTGGCACTTCCTCCCTCTCCCCCCAAAAAAGTTTGACAAAAAAGGACAGCCAAATATCAATCTGAGTTTTTTTTTTCATCCAAATCATCATTTTATAGAAGGTTTTATGCTGCTCGAGATATTATTCTTCTCCAGATTGAAAATTTTGCGTGTTCGGGATCGCGAGCTTTACCAACATTCCGACCGATGTCCGATGGCGCGCCGAATGACGTGTTCGCGATCGCAATCTCTCTCGCGGTGCACAATGGCGCGGCGAATGACGTGTTCGCGATTGCACACTCTCGCGGTGTCCGATGGCCCGGCGAATGACGTGTTCGCGATCACAAACTCTCGGGGGATCGCGCGGCCGGCTACCGAAATCTAATGGCGCATGCGAACGGATAGGAAAACTCGTCGGCGAACGCAGGAATCCCGGTAAGTCGCTATCGCGCGCGCTAGAACGCATTTTTAAAGCGCGAACAAGAAAATAATTCCACTACGCCGTGGATCGCGGAATTGTTGGCAATTCCGGGTTCTCCGCGGAACGCGAAATTACCTAAATTCCGTGAGCGGAGCGGAATTTGACGCCCAGGCCTAGTGGTAAGGCAGGTAGCACTACAAAGGCCCCCCTGATACCACTACCTGTGGTGGGGGTTCCCTTTGAGAGGGTAGGGATTGACATTGTTAGTCCCCTAGATCCTCAAACTGCATCTGGGCACAGATTTATACTGGTGGTGGTGGACCATGCCACTAGGTATCCAGAGGCAATTCCCCTTAGAACTACCCCAGCTCCTGTGGTGGCAAGGGCCCTCCTGGGAATCTTTTCCAGGGTGGGTTTTCCTAAGGAGGTAGTATCAGACAGAGGTGCCAACTTCATGTCTAGTTACTTAACTGCTATGTGGAAGGAGTGTGGTGTAAATTACAAATTTATCACTCCTTATCACCCACAATGCAATGGTTTAGTTGAAAGGTTCAACAAAACCTTAAAGTGCATGATTAAAGGTCTCCCAGAAAAGCTTAGGCGCAGATGGGACATACTTTTGCCCTGCCTTCTCTTTGCCTACAGAGAGGTTCCACAGAAGGGGGTTGGTTACAGCCCATTTGAGCTTCTGTTTGGACATCCAATTAGGGGTCCATTGTGTCTAGTGAAGGAGGGATGGGAGTTACCTCTCAAACCCCCTAAACAGGATATTGTGGACTATGTACTTGGTCTCCGCTCCAGGATGGCTGAGTACATGAAGAAGGCAACTAAAAACCTTGAGGCTAGCCAGGAATTGCAAAAGGCCTGGCATGACCAAAAGGCTGTGTTGACTATTTATCAGCCAGGACAGAAAGTATGGGTGTTGGAGCCTGTGGCCCCAGCAGCCCTCTAAGACAAGTGGAGTGGCCCTCATACAATTATTGAGCAAAAGGGAGAGGTTACCTACCTGGTGGACCTTGGAACTCCCAAGACCCCCCATAGGGTGCTCCATGTCAACAGGCTCAAACCATATGTTGACAGGGCAGACATGGGCTTGCTCATGGCTACTGATGAGGGATAGGAGGAAGAGAGTGATCCACTCTCAGACCTGCTCTCACAGAACCCTGATGATGGTTCAGTAGATGGTGTAGCCTTGGCAGGCAGGCTCACTGACCAGCAGCAAACTGATTGCAGAAAAGTTCTCAACCAGTTTAGACATATGTTCTCACTGACTCCAAGTCAGACTACCTGGTGCACTCATGAAGTGGACACTGGGGACAGTCTGCCTGTTAAAAATAAGATTTACAGGCAACCTGACCATGTCAGGGACTGCATCAGGACTTAAGTCCAGAAGATGTTGGATTTGGGTGTGATTGAACCCTCAGATAGCCCTTGGGCTAGTCCAGTAGTCTTGGTACCTAAACCTCACACCCAGGGTGGTAAGAGAGAGAGGAGGTTTTGTGTGGACTACAGAGGTCTCAATGCAGTCACTAGGACTGATGCCCATCCAATCCCTAGGGCAGATGAGCTTATAGATACTTTGGCCTCAGCCAAGTTTCTGATCACATTTGACCTGACAGCTGGCTACTGGCAAATCAGACTAGCTGAGAATGCAAAAGCCAAAACAGCATTCTCAACCCCTAGTGGGCACTACCAATTTGTGGTGATGCCCTTTGGTTTGAAGAATGCACCTGCCACTTTTCAAAGTTTGGTGAACAAAGTCCTTACAGGCCTGGAAGCCTCTAGTGCAGCATTTGTAGATGATATTGCTGTCTTTAGCCCCACCTGGGAGGATCACCTGGTCCACCTGAGAAATATTTTGGAGGCCCTGCAGAAAGCAGGCCTCACTATCAAGGCCACCAAGTGCCAGATAGGGCAGAGCCAAGTTGTATACCTGGGCCACCTTGTGGGTTGAGGCCAGGTTCAACCATTGCAGAGGAAAATCCAGACCATCATGGACTGGGTTGCTCCAACCACCCAGACTCAGGTCAGAGCTTTCTTGGGCCTGACTGGGTACTATAGGAGGTTTGTCAAAGGATATGGATCCATAGTGACCCCTTTGAATGACTTAACTTCCAAGAGAATGCCAAAGAAAGTTCAGTGGACAGTCAGCTGTCAAAAGGCATTTGATGACCTGAAGCAGGCCATGTGCACTGCTCCCATTCTGCAAAGTCCTGACTACTCCAAACAATTCATTGTCCAAACAGATGCATCTGAGTTGGGGGTAGGGGCTGTGGTATCACAATTGAATGATGAAGGTCAGCCAGTAGCTTTTATTAGCAGAAGGCTGACCCCCAGAGAGAAACGTTGGTCAGCCATTGAGAGGGAAGCCTTTGCTGTGGTTTGGGCCTTGAAGAAGCTGAGGCCATACTTGTTAGGCACTCACTTCATTGTTCAGACAGACCACAAGCCCCTCCTATGGCTAAAACAGATGAAGGGTGAACACCCCAAACTTTTGAGGTGGTCCATTTCCCTACAGGGGATGGACTATACAGTGGAACATAGACCTGGGAGTAACCATGCCAATGAAGATGGACTCTCCAGATATTTCCACTTAGAACATGAAGACTCAACTGGTCAAGGTTAGTTTAATGTCCTGACATTTGGGGAGGGTTGGTAAGGAGAGTAGGATCTGCTTCTTATAGTTACCGCCACTTTTTGCTGATGTTTCACTGTTTTCGACTTAGTCGGACTGGGATCCTGCTATTCAGGACCCCAGTCTATCTGCTTTCTCCTCTAAATTGATTTCATGTACTTTAGGTACACTCCAGATTGGATTCTGGGGTACCCTTATAAGTCCTTAGTATATGGTATACTATGTACCCAGGGCATAGGTACCCCAGAGGCCTCCCAGGGCCTGCAACATGTATTATGCCACCCCTGAGAGGCCATTCAAAATGACACAACAGGTCTGCTACTGCAGCCTGTGTAAGGTGGTGCATGCACCCCTTCCTTAGATATAGGTTCACTATATCTATCCTAATCACTGCACATATAAGCCTATCAGTCACCCCTATGGCAGGCCTTATCAATCCTGAAGGCAGGGTGCTGGGTTTTATGTGAGAGGGTGCCCATGCATGAGCAGAGCCCCTCTGCAGCCTTTGGAACCACTATTCCGGGTTGTCTGTGATGCAGCCAACCATATACTCTTAAGTGCATTATAACCTCGCGGTAAATGCTAACTTTAAAATGGCTGCAAGGAATTATGTCGTGTTTGGTGTCAAACACCTTGGACTCATACCTCCACACCAGTAACTGATGTGGGAGGTATGATTCCTCCCTCCTAGAGGGAGAAATATGACAGCACCGGTACACCCGGTACCAGCTTCACAAAGCCCTGGCATCACAAAATGGATGCTGCCAGCCACAGACACGAGTCTGCCCTCCTGCTGCTGGACGAAACTCCGGCAGGGGAAGGCTTGACAATAGGTTTCCTGTCACAGGGAGGTGTGACCACCTCCCAGACAGGCTTTAGTGTATTGGGGCTGGGTGGGTGCACTCTCAGAGTGCTTTGATGTCTGCACTGGGGGCACATTTGGTGCCCCTGTGCATAGTCCAGCTCAAACCGGTTGCAGGGGCCACCAGCCCCTGCTCTGGTGCAAAACTGGACAAAGGACATGGGTGTAGCAACCCTCTGTCCTGACCCTCCCATAGGTGGGTCCCCAGAGTTTGTCCCACCCCTTCCTTGGGTATAAAGTAGGAACCCTGACTACAGGACTTTAGCTATTACCTGGACTAAACTCTGCTACAGAAATCAAGTAACCTTCGAGGATCTACGCTTTGCTGGATGACTGAAGAATCTCCCTTGGAGTAAAGGAGTTACTCCCCTGCAACGCAGGCACCTCAACGCATCTGACCAGTTTGCATCTACGCAGCTCCCGATGGACTCCGAAGATTTTGCAACACAGGAGGTGGGTGCCCAAGCTTCTCCGAGGCCGACTAGTGCTCTCAGCAAACCTGAGACCCGCAGCCCTCGTGGGGACCATGCAACCCCGAACCCCTGGACACCGTGCACATTTGCAGCAGCATATGCTTTTAGGCGATCCCTGAGGCTGTGCTTTGGGCTACTTGTAGTCCAATCCCCGAGCAGTGTTTCCACCTAAGATTACTGGCCTACACTCCACGAGTGTTCCGTGGGCTGGTATTGAGTGATTCCTCTCGAGGTCCCTTCGTGATCCCTGGTCCGTTGACCTGTGGGTCCCTGAGAAGGCAACTTTAACTTTCAGTGGGCTTCCCTGGTTGCTCCAGATGTGCCCTGACTCTCCATTGCTTGGGGAGTCCCCAGGACCTTGCTGGTCCTCACAGAAGCATCTTTTCTCTGACCACGTGGGTTGCAGTTGCTAAGGCTTGTTGGTCTCCAATCTGGAAACTGACCCCCCAGCACTCGACATCCTTTGTGGGACAGCTTGCCTGCGGAATCTGGTCATCATCAATGTCTCCTGGTCCCCGGGGCTGCAGAGTCAAGCTTCACCTCTTCGCACCTGAAGCACCCAACATCGGTGGGCATTCGATTGCTCCGCTCCTGGTCACGTGAAGTGACCCATACTTTGTCCCCTCTGCTTTCAGGTTCTTCACATCTCTGATCCAGGCTTGGATCACACCGGACACTTTTCTTCTCTACAGCAGCAGTACTTTCTTGCATCACGCCATTGAAAACGACGAGGGTTTCCGACACCACTTGACCCCTATGCACCCAGCTCCTCTGGGATAGGTAACACGGGTACCTTGGTACTCTCAAGGGTGCTGGCCTTAGAACCTTCTATGTTTAGCTGGGTTTGCTTGAAGTCCTCTCCTAAGTGTCCTTAAACTTTAAAATTCCAACCGCAACTTTCCCATAGAGTTGTACAGAACTCGCGTCTGTGTTCCCACACTGCACCCGTCCTCCGTGGGTCACTACCTTGGCTGGTTCCTTGGGGTCCCAGCGATTCTACGTGCTCTAGGCACTGTGTCTAGTCAAGTCGTGGTTGTTATACCACTTTCTTAATATATGGTTTGGTCTCCCCCTGGAGCCCACTGTGTATTGTGCTATTTACTGTCGTTCTAGTACTGTAATATTGTGTGCCTTGTCCTCTAATCTCATAAAGAGGTTAGTAGAGAGTTTTTAGTAATAAATACATATATTTTATATATACCTGGTGTGGTTCTCCTTTCATTTGGTCATTCAAGAGGTTATATACTGGTAAAACAAGCTGCTTTACATTCCTTCAAGACTTAGCCTGAAGGCTGCTCTCCACAGCTACCACTAGGATAGCTTTCTATAAAGGTTGTCTTTAACCTAATCATCAATAAGGGTCGTTTGGACTGGTGCAAGGTGCCCACTTTAATTAGTGGACAGCATATACCAGGCCAACTTCTCACAGAGGTTGTGGGTAAATCTGCCTTAGCGGGCGTTTTCTGTGGACCCTTAGCAGACACCAGCTTCACAGCAGGAACGGGTATTGACTGCTTCTTTGCGAGACGCTTTTGGGACAGGAGAGTCCTTGGATGGGGATGCCTCTGAGGCATGTGAGCCTGAGGCCTGCTTCTTGGCTTTATGCCCCTGAGTGTCACCTGAAGGGCTTTTGCCTATGCGCTCTGGGTGGCTTTTGATTTTTGGGGGGATGGTGTCTGCGCTCTGGCCCGCTTGGGCTGCTGCTGTTGTGTGCTGCATGTGTTGTATCTTGAGCCTGAGGTCTGTGGTGTGTGGCCACTATCGTCAGATGTAGCCACTGGCAAGGGGGTGGCCAAAGGGACTGGATCTGGACTCTGAGCCTGTGACAGCTGAATGGCTGCCGTCACTGTGGAGGACAAAGACTGGACAGTCCGGTGTAGCCCACCCACGTCTGAATGAATGCCTTCCTTGAAGGCAACTACCTGTGCCAACTTTTTGTCATGGTCTAGGAAGGCATTGAGGAGAGTTGTCTGACCCACACACAGCTGGCGCAAAAGGTCCACAGCCTCAACACTGAGGGCAGCAGGGGAGACAGGGGCTGGGGCAGCGGTGCCTGGGGTGAAGGACACTCTTCCCTTCTTACTGGTGCGAGCACGTGCAGCACTAGTGGAAGTAGTTGGGAGGGTGGGCACTGGACGATGTGTGGTGGAAGAGGAGGCAGAGTCCCCGCTCCCTGTGCCCGCCAACATAGATGTGTCACCGCTGGCGTCAGATGACGTTGAGGTTGGTGTCTCTGGCTGTGATTCCTCAAGCAGACTCCTGTCCCCCTCGGAGGCGCTGGTCAAATCAGTGTCAGTGTGCTCGTGTGTAGCAGTCGTGCTTGATGCCTCACCACTGGTGTCCGTCCCCTGTCCATCTGTGCCCACGGTAGATGCTGCAAGAGACAGAGACGTAGGGTCAGTTCAGTGGCATTAACACAAAGATCATATGCAAGCAAAGCACTAAACAAGATGATGATATCCCCATGTTGCACACCACCCTGTGTAGTAACATTGTGCAACCTCAATTCCAAACTCGAATTTTGCGTGTTGTCATGCAAACTTGGCATAAGTGACCCATGTGATGACCACATAGCCAAATAGACTGCCCGTGGCTCCGTGTAACCAGACATACAGATCCCTCTGAGCATACCTAGGGCCCTGAGGGGGGAAAAGATGTACCTCCCAACATGTTGCCACAGTCACATCTGGAGGCAGCAGAAGGGGACAACACAGATGCAGACTCCTAAATATCAGTCCACAATGGCTATGAGCTCATGCCATCCACCATGTCGTACTTTGGGGCACAACTACAGTTGCACATTGGTGTCAGATGTGTAGTCCTCACAATTCTGACGTCAGGCAATGCACACATTGATGTAAGCACACTCAGATGAGGCACACTGCCGTTCCCTTCCATGGGATGTCCCTGACTTTCCCAATGCAGACGATGCCAGAAGGCCACAACTCAGAATGCAATGTCAAGGGCCATTACTTCAATGACATGAGAAAGTACAGGTAGGGAAAATTCATGACAGCTGCACAAAACATAGAGGCCACTTACAAGCCATTGCATCACACTAGCAACATCACAGAGCTCAGCACTGGCTCAGGCTTGGAACACATGCAGTCACTCACAACCAAAGTCACCCTTCCCAGAATACTCAACCCCAGCTTGCTGCTGATGCTCCTTCAAACGTGCATCCAGCTCAGGCTGTGTCACAGCTAAGATGCGGGCCATTAGTGGTGTCATGCTCCTGCGTGCCAACCTTCCGGTCCGAGGGAGCAGTCCCAGCGTCATCTCTGCCACGTTTTTGCTCAGCCGGCAGATGTCATCCCACCTCCTGTGCGCAGCGTGTGTGCCGTCGGTTGGACACACCCAGAGCCGCACCTTGCGTGCAATGGCCCTCCATACTGCCTTACACTGGTGGACTTTGAGCTGCAGGCATGGGAGACAAGAGGAGGAAATTTCAGTGACACTGGGTTATGTACCACTATCTCTCAGTACAGGAGCATGATACTAACTCAGCACTACTTCACAGATATGTCTAGCAGAGACAATACAGCATCTCACATAGTACATAAGCATGGGGGAATCATACAAAAATGCATGCAGGTATGAGAGTGGACACAGTACCTGCCCATCTCATACACATGCAGGATGCCAGCACAGAAAGCTATGTGTAAGGGGCCCACATCTGCTATCCAGTTTGTGGGTGAGCAAGACATACATTACATTGGAAAATATGTTTCGGGGCAGACTCACTGTGTCCAACACTGCTCAGCCCTCAATGTCCTTGCCCTGTGAATGGCTCACTGTGTCATGGAGGTCACATTTAGGGACATGATCTTACAATCTCACATCCTTCTCACAAGGTCTGTCGTGTGCAATCTATAGGGCTGAGATAGCTCTTTGATGGATAGTCTAGCAGACAACCCATATGTTTCACTCTGTACATTCAGTGATGTGTCCTTGTCAGATTGGGCAGTGACTGTGCAGGACAGGTGGGCTCACACTGAGGTCCAACGTGGGGCTTCAGAAATGTCACATGCAGGGACAATATGAGAGCGCAAACAGTGCCTACACATGCGAGCCAGTACACATGCTGATGAAAATGGGAGGGCTCTGTACAAAAGTACAACAATCTGCTGTGTCATAGGTGAATTACCACCAAGAGTGTCACCCTCTGGCATTTAAGTCCTGTGCATAGTGTTGACCTATACATGGTGGCAATTTTGAGTCAGACACACTTCCATCAGTACCCTCTGGACGTAAACCCTTGGTAATGTCACAGATGAGCCTGTGAAGAACATCATGGACCCACACATCCATTCACACAGGCAATTTCTGTCCTGACTCCTGCTTGACCAACTTGCTGTGTCACTGTATGGCAGAAAAAACAATGCTTGTCCCTCCCATTGTGATGTGCAGCCAGGGAAACGTGAAAAATAGGCTACACACCCCTTTCCCCTGGAGTCAGCATGCTAGGCAGTGTATGACACAACCCCACACTCTCAGGCACATACTGCAGCAGATCAACTTCATGTGTGCACTCCCTGCACTCTCACTTCCACTCTGAAACACTTCCTATGACATCTGGAGCACCATATAGCCTCCCATACTGTGTGAGCACCTCGTCCACCATGACTTCCAGCTCCTTGGTGGTGAAGGGACGGGCCCTGATCTTGTCAGTCCTCGCCATCGCTGGGTCCAGGAGACAGGAGCAGCAGCAGTTGGTGGTGAGGGGTGTCAGGCAGCAGTGTCTGGAGACAGGAGCAGCAGCAGTTGGTGGTGAGGGGTGTCAGGCAGCAGTGTCTGGAAGCAGTGGAAATGTGAGGCTCTCTCCCACACATATATAGCCCCCTGGGGTAGTTTCAGTGGTCCTAAGCTGCTGCAATTGGTGTTCCAGGTCTGCTTTTTTCAAATGCATCCAATGACCGGCTCCGCGGTGGCGGAGCACGCCTACCGCGATTTTCAAAATTGCATTAGGCTACCACGATTGCGGTTCCCATTGGCTGTAAGGGCCTGGGCATTGGCGGTGACACACCTCAGGGGCCAGTCGGTCGCTATCGCGGTCGTGCATCTTTCAATTGCATCCAATGACCGGCCGCGCGGTGGCGGAGCACGCCTACCGCGATTTTCAAAATTGCATTAGGCTACCGCGATTGCGGTTCCCATTGGCTGTAAAGGCTTTGGCATTGGCGGTGACACACCGCAGGGGCCAGGCGGTCGCTACCGCAATATGGCTGCTATACATTGGAGCCAGTGACCGTGATTGGGGTGGCGGAGCATGCCTACCGCCATTTGACCATAAACATATATGTATCACTACCGCGAGTGTGGCTTTGGCATTGGCGGTGACACACCGCAGGGGCCAGGCGGTCGCCACCGTGATATGGCTGCTATACATTGGAGCCAGTGACCGTGATTGGGGTGGCAGAGCATGCCAACCGCCATTTGACCATAAACATATATGTATCACTACCGCAAGTGTGGCTTTGGCATTGGCAGTGACACACCGCAGGCCCCAGGCGGTCGCTACCATGATAGGGCTGCTATACATTGGAGCCAGTGACCGTGATTGGGGTGGCAGAGCATGCCAACCGCCATTTGACCATAAACATATATGTATCACTACCGCGAGTGTGGCTTTGGCATTGGCGGTGACACACCGCAGGGGCCAGGCGGTCGCCACCGCGATATGGCTGCTATACATTGGAGCCAGTGACCGTGATTGGGGTGGCGGAGCATGCCAACCTCCATTTGACCATAAACATATATGTATCACTACCGCGAGTGTGGCTTTGGCATTGGCAGTGACACACCACAGGGGACAGGCGGTCACCACCGCGATATGGCTGCTATACATTGGAGCCAGTGACCGTGATTTGTGTGGCAGAGCATGCCAACCGCCATTGTACTATATGTATATCACTACCGCGAGTGTGGCTTTGGCATTGGCGGTGACACACCGCAGGGGCCAGGCGGTCACCACTGCGATATGGCTGCTATACATTGGAGCCAGTGACCGTGATTGGGGTGGCGGAGCATGCCAACGGCCATTGTACTATATTTATATCACTACCGCGAGTGTGGCTTTGGCATTGGCGGTGACACACCGCCGGGGAAAGGCGGTCGCCACCGCGATATGGCTGCTATACATTGGAGCCAGTGACTGTGATTTGTGTGGTGGAGCATGCCAACCGCCATTGTACTATATGTATATCACTACCACGAGTGTGGCTTTGGCATTGGCGGTGACACACCGCAGGGGCCAGGCAGTCGCTACCGCAGTATGGCTGCTATACATTGGAGCCAGTGACCATGATTTGTGTGGCGGAGCACTTTGACAGCACCTATGGACACATCATGCTGTGTGAATGGCCAATGGCCAGTTCACAACAGTGCACAGTAGACACATGAATCATGGCACAAGATTGTGCACACAATGCCAATGTAACATTTACCCCACTGCTGACTACACATGCCATGTTGGTGTATATGATTGAAAACATTGGCATGCAGGCGCGGCCCGTGGTAGGAGTGCCGGTCGGGCGGTGACGTGGGGCGGGGGAGGGGCAGGGTGGGGGGGTAGTAAACTACGGATTAAGGCCGAATACAGGTAAGTGAACATTTAAATAAATAAAACGAATTTTGTTGTGAGCGCTGCATCGCCAAATGCGATGCAGTGCGCGCAACGAAATTCGTTTTATTTATTTAAATGTTCACTTACCTGTATTCGGCCTTAATCCGTAGTTTACTACCACCCCACCCTGCCCCTTTCCCGCCCCACATCACCGCCCGACCGGCACCCCTACCACGGGCCGCGCCTGTTGGCATGTACTCCCTCACATGTCACTTGTGATATTGCTGGGCATGTACACAGAACAGTGTTGTGATGGACTCTCCAATGGGTACACATGTCAATGTGTGATAGGGCTGAGCAACTCACAGTGATGAATGTCTGACCACACAATGTGCATATTTCACTGTCTACTTTGCATGGCTCATGCACATACTTGTTGTTTACGCACAGACTGTGCTCATTGTGTTGTTGATGTGTGCCCTGTTCGACTTACGCAAGTAGGTGTGGCAGGTACAGCAGCTAGGTAGTGTTGTATACTTCATAGGGTGTCCATAAACGGGCTTTCTAGAATCATGACCATATATAGGCACAATCCAACCTGCCCTTATATAGGCATAAAATCCCAGACCTTATTTAGGCATTACCATGCATACCAAATACAGGCATGGCTTCCGACATCCGTCCACCCTAGCGTCTCAACGAATCCATGAAAAAACTGACCCTCAGGCCGCGGGAGTTTCCCTTGCCCAGGACTATTGATTTCTTCAAGGACTCATACATTATGCATGAACCTCTATTCCTTAAGGGATTCATTCATGACGTCTTTCGCTACCCAACTCACGTCAATGCTAACATTTTCAGGTATAAATATACCTTCCCAAACCCCTGTAAATCAGAGGAGACCTCGACTTCAGAGGAGCCCGATTCCCGGCCAGACGCACTGAGAAGACACTGTCATTCCTGCACGCAGAGAGTCCAGCTTCCAGTGATCTAACTTCCCTTGCGGGGTGTTGGAGTTCGAGTCCGGAAAGAGATTCCTACCTCTCTCATTCTTCAGGTATGGAGCAGACTAGAACCTAGAGGGACTCTTGGCATACTAGACTCTAGGCGTAACTTACTCTTAGTATACTCTAGTCAGGAATACAGCACCTACTTCTACTTCTCCCTACACCTAGGAAAGGTTAGGCACACTGGGTAGAACTAGGCTAAGAAACGCATCGTATGAGTACTCGCATTTTTAGGCTGTGTCATTTTATGTAAATGCATATATGCTGAAGAGATAATGCTAACGCAGTATTATTTATTTCTACTGCTCACCTTGTACATTATTTATCTCGCATACTGTCTTGTGATCTTAACAGCACATCTAACTTACAACAGAAACAAGACTGTTCAATAAACCTTTTTATTGAAACGCCCGTCTGTTATTTCTGTGTAACTTTGAGACGTAACTGAATCCTGCACAACTGAGCTGAGTGAAATAGTTATCTATTGTTTCTACGACTCTGGGACACATCCTGATTCTGTAAGGGAAACAC
Source organism: Calotriton arnoldi (assembly GCA_963921515.1). Lineage (NCBI taxonomy): Eukaryota > Metazoa > Chordata > Amphibia > Caudata > Salamandridae > Calotriton > Calotriton arnoldi. The sequence continues at coordinate 1,289,403 of CAWUFW010005419.1, forward strand.
AGTGGTCATGTCTTGCGGCTGCCAGAAACTAATCCCTTCTTGTCGTCAAGAAGTTTCTAGTGGCCTCTGAGCTAGCTGGCACAAGTAATTAAGTTTAATATACTCGATAGGGACATACCGACTTTAGTCCTATGTCAAACCTATAGGATATATTATTCCAATGCGCAGAGCCTATAAGGGAAATAGGAGCTACACTACATGGCGCCCAACGTTTGGTAAGGCAGTAATTCAACGTTAGATACTGAGTAACTCAGCTGTGCATATATTCTTTTCTCTCAGAGACCCCTACCCATATACTCCAAAAGACGTCTGGAGTGGGCAGGGATAGTATCCGCCACGGCTACATAGGGAAGACCCCTATATATTAGCTGTTTGGTTTGTTCAACGTTGAAGGATACAGTGTTCCACAATATTGTGCACCTTATCTTTGTTTCCTTGAAATTTGTTTCCATATTTTTAAGCAGAAAAATGTCAGGCACTGACAATGACGCCGGAAACGGTGTAGCTGCGGCTGATCCAGCCCAAGCAGCATTTTTTAACAATACCGGTTTAAATGAAACCGAGGAGGGTGTCATTGACATCGCTCCAAACTTAAGAAGAGCCATTACTCTAAAACTTATAAAACATGGCCTACCACCGAGAGGAGGTAGAGCAGTTTTCGTGATTGAGGCACATGAATCCTTTCAAACAGAGGTATTCTATTCATGGGTAATTCTTCCTGAGTCCAATCCAGTGACACACTTATTTCACTTCTACAAAGAAGATGAAGCACCAGAGGAATACATTCCTTTCGAGGATATTGAGATTCCATTAACATACCAGGAGCATCAGCTCTGGTTTAAAGGCGCCCTAAAACACAATAAAAATATAACCAGGCTCGGTCCACTAGGTATACCAGGAGCAACATGGCCGATTCTAGCAGGCTATACACCTCATCCAGACATTGAAATAATGTCAGACGAGGAAATACTTAATCAACTCACAGAGTTAATAAAAATCTACAGACAATTGGTTCAATATGTCATGCGGACTTTCACAGTCCAACCACCATTAACAGTTCCAAATCATACTCCTCCACAGGGGAGTACACTAAAAATCACACCAGAGACTCTATACGCAGTCATGGGTAAAATGCCCACTAAGCGTGAGCAAATTCCATTTTGGATAGCTCAAAAAATTACTCAAATCGAAGCAGTATTTCCAAATACTAGCCCGCATGAGAAACACAGAATCCTAACCATTAGTTTACCAATGGGGATCACACCACAACTGGAAGACTGCACCACTTGGGGCTCAGTCTTTGCTGCCATCTACACTAAAACACACGGCATTCCGTCAATTGCGGTAATACCTGATGTCCTAAAACAAATTCAAAACGAATACGGGGCAGAGCCTGCTTTAAATTTAGGTATGAAATTACTGAAAAATTTCGACCAGGTCTCAACAATAATATTGTCAAATATTAAAGGGGAGGCAGCAGCAGTGGCGATCCAACAAAAATTAAGGGAATTTGATGTTACAGAACATCAAACAGAGCTACCCAGAATTATAGAGCAATCTTATGCAGAATTAGGCAGAGATAGTTTGGGTGGGAGACCAGTTAAGCCAAAACTATCTGAAAGTCCTGAGAAGGACTCAATTAAACAAACTCCTACATCTTCTAAAATGAAGTGGGAGTCTACTAAACAAAATTCAAATGAGAAACGATCTCAATCCCGAGGTAGGTCTCCTCAAAAGGAGCCCTCTGAAAGGAGGTACAACCTCAGGAATAGGGATAATTTGAGAAAACCTGATAGGTATCAAGATAATGATACACGTTCCTCTCGTCCCTTTCAGGTCTCATCACAGACTTCGGAAAGAAGAGGACGAACAGAACATAGAGAAGAACGCGTGAAATCGAAAGACGACAAGCACGCAACAAAAATTAAAACTAAACCTCAATTCTCCAAAAGAAAGTAGCAGGTCTAATAGTAAGACATGCCGAGAATTCTGAGAAGTCAACTCAAGAACGGAGAATGGGCTCAGACAATGCTGGACAGTGCAGCAGAAGTCACAATAGCTCGCCAGAACCTGATGGAACTTCTGGAGATAGTGGACTTGAATGAGTACATTACAGTAGAGACTGTAGACACCAGGGTTAGTACTCCATAAAGGTTATATGAAATAACACTCCGGATGGAGGGAGACAAACCTAGTCAGGTTAAAGCACTTTTTTGGGAAAAACTATCAAAGGGTTATGACATACTTCTAGCAGAAAAAGACTGGCCACCACAATTTGTCAAGGAGTGCCCACACGGCGAAGACATAATTATGCCTGCCTTCTCCAATCACATTCCAATTCATTTAAAATATACATATGCCAGAAAATGGGCAGTGGCCCAGGCTCCAGCATTATATACAAATCATGTAGGATGGGATGAGGACTCCCCTCACCATAAAATAAATCTGAAACATGAACCTACTGCTCAGAGGCAGTATCCTATTAAGCAAGAAGCTAAAAAACAGGTCAGGGAGATTTTAGATCAACTTGAATACCAAGGGGTGATTGAAACATGCACCTCCTCCATGAACAATCCTTTGTTTCCTGTCTCCAAACCAGACAATACATATCGTCTAGTTTTGGACTACAGACATTTAAACACTTGTTCTAAAACTTTTGCAGTGCAAAATGCACACAGCACAGCATTAATGAATAACATTGTGCGTAAAAAATACAAAACAACATTAGACATCTCAAACGGTTTCTTTTGTCAAAATATAGCACCTGAAAGCAGGTACTTAACGGCATTCTCCATAATGGGGACCCAGCGTCACTTTTGTCGACTCCCACAAGGGTTCAAGAACAGCCCAGGTTTATTCTCAGCGAGAGTAACGGAGTTACTACAAATTTATGACAACGAGGCATTGTCCTATGTCGATGACATCTATCTGACAGACGATGACTTGGAAAGACACTTGAACAGGGTGAGCACCATTATATTGGGATTCGCCTCTGAGGGCTATAAGTTCAACTTTAAAAATCTCGGATTGCCCATCTCAATGTCCTATTTTTGGGATATGAGCTTTCAAGTGAAGGCAAGAGCTTGGCAGCTAACTTTCTAGAGAAATGTGCGCTGCTCCAACCTCCAAAATCGCTAAAACATTTACAATCAATACTGGGATTCCTAAATTTTGGAAGAACATACATTCTAAACTACGCAGAAAGGATTAAACCTCTCTACGCATTAATCAAACCTGATTTTTCAAATAAAACTGGACACAGGAACACACAGAAATTTTGCGTTCACTCCAGGCTAACATGTTAGCAATAAATCACTTACAAACACGCGTAAGTCAAAGAAATTTGGTGATTCGAATAATTTCGGGTCAATGTGGATTCACTTACTTAACCTTTAATGAGGGTGAGAAAGTACCAATTGCATACAAATCACAGTTGTATACACAAGCGGAAATGCGCTTCAGTTCAACTGAAAAAATTCTAACAGCAGTTCAAACAGCTGTAGCAAAAGAAAGAGCCTTAGCCCAAGGGAAACGCATAATTGTCGTTACCCCAGTACCAGCTTTGGAAGCGGTCACAAAAGCAAGCATTCCAAATGCTAAAGCACTACATCCGAGATGGATACAATGGGTTAATTCTCTTGCTGCAACTGATGTTGAATATGTTTTTGATCCAGATTTAAAAACACAGGCATTTCTCCAATATGAACAAGAATGTCCTCTGCCCACTGAGATTCTGCCTCTCGATCAGTATGAATTCATAATTTACACTGACGGATCCGCACAGCCTGCAACAGGGAGTAAGCAAGCTTACAGTGCAGCGTGTGCTATCGTTAAAGGTTGCATGCGAAATGGCATCTTCAGACCTATGGTCACAAAAACTCAGTCACTAGGTGATTGTACAGCTCAGCGAGCTGAACTACAGGCATTCAAACTGGCACTTGAGAGTACGGATCGAGAATTCCTCACACTGATAGTGTGCGATTCCTATTACTGTGTTCAGTCGTATAATGATTATATACGAACCTGGCTTGAAAATGGTTTTAAAGATGCGAAAGGTGGCACAATAAAGCACAAACTGCTTTGGGAACAATTAGTTCAGTTGAAAAACGAACTACCAAAGGCTCACGTGATTCACACACTGAGTCATCAGCGTGATGGCGTTCACGTTGCAGGGAATTCATTGGCTGACGAAGTCGCGAAGGGGGCTGTTCAGACGGCTTCCGTAGCTGCGATCACTCGTTCAAAAACAAAAATAGACGGTGAGATAATGTTAGCTGTCAATGCTTCGAGCAAAGGCAGCAGTGCAGCGTTACCAAAAAAGTTTCCACTCAAGTACTCTTATGTAATTGATGCAAATAACGTTCCTTTTGCTCGAATCCCTGGAGTGGGGGATAGGGTAATTCCAAACAAGGAACGCAGATTAGGACTTATCCTAGCAGCACACGAAGGGATAGCTTCTGCCCATGCAGGTGTTTCAGCAACAGTATCTTTACTCAAGCATAGATATTGGTGGCCTGGCATTCGGAAACAAACTAAGAACTATGTTTTAGAAGGTGATATTTGCCAACAGATGAAAGTCTCAACAGTGAAACGTCCTGCGCAGACACCCTTATTAATTTCAGATAAACCATTAGCTTGTGTTTACCTATACCACTGCGGTCCCTTACAAAGGGACGGTAATTATAAATACATCATGGTTGCAGTGGATTCATGCCCTAGGTTCCTATGGTTATGGCCTCAGCGCTCGGCTGACGCTCGAACTGTTATAAAACATTTGCGAGTCTTTATCGGCACATACGCAATAGGCACATTTCATTCTGACCAGGGTCCTGCGTTTAGCTCTAGGGCTTACAAGGAGGCCATGGCCAGTCTGGGCGTTGCATTGCGGTACTCCTCTCCATTCCATCCTGAGGGAAATTCTGTTGTGGAAAGGAAAAACCGGGACATAAAGCAGTCTATAACAGCTAGGGTATTAGGCTCGGGTGATGGGTGGGTCAAACACCTCATTAGCGTTCAGCGCGCTCTCAATAATTTGCCAAGAAGTTCTCTAGGGGGGGTCACTCCATATGAGGTCCTATTTGGGACAAGAATGTGGGTTCCAGACTTAGAACACGTAGGCACAGTGGTGGACATAAAAACATTTGATATCAAAGATCGTTTGGCTGTTTTACAGGATCTTAACAAATTACGAACGAAACAAAGCAACGTATCCCTACAGCCAACCACCACTGGGGAAAAATCGGCGGTCCCAGCAAGGCCTGTCTGGATTCCAAAAGTTGGGGATCTAGTCAGAGAAAAAATAGCGGACAAGAAGGAATTTGGACCTTCTTACAGACAACCGGTACCTGTTCTAGCTGTTCAAGGAACAAGGACAGTACTTCTGCCGCCCCTTGCTGGAAGAAAGGAGAAAAGATTTGTGTCAATCGACCTGATCAAACCACAACATGTGGCCAATACTAAGCAGTAGGCCTCGTGGACTCCGACCTAGTAGCAGACGCACTCCTCTCGCTACTATTCAAGAGGTTCAGACTGAAAGACTGATCACGATCGAGAACTCAGCTGTAACAAATGAAGGACTAAGCAACCAAGCTATGGAACTCAACCCTCTTGACAACCAAATAACAGTTCGTCCAAATACACCTGTCTACACCAACGTGACGCGTGAAGAACTGGTTCCTGTGATTTCACCGAATCCTGATGCAATTCCAACAATTGACAGAACTGCTTCTGGCTATTTCATTGACTTTGATACATTCTCAGAAGAGCCAAGCGAACCTGAAACGACGCCAGCATCATCAAAATTCAAGCAGCAAGTACAAGACTTTATTCACTTTCTGAAAAAGACTTATCTGGTTTCTCCATGGATTGAACTCTGGATTACATCTGGACTTTTTGTTTTCCTGCTCTGGCTAGCTTTGGTAACAACTGTAAGCGTGCTTATAAGTGGCAGATACATCCATGTGAACATTGAAGGAAAAGACGTGAATGTACTTTTGAAACCACATAAATCTTCCCATCGTGAAGCAAGAGACTTGTCATCAGTGAACATCACAGCTGTTCCTATACAGGATGGTATAGTGTGGGACAAAACAGATTATGACATCTTCGGTCCAAGTGAACAATTGAACATTCCACATTTATTTAAAATTTCACTAAGTGATTTAATTACGTCTAGTACCTATTCAGATGATTGGGACTTAGAGACTGTTCAAGATATAATGTTTGATCTAGAAAAATCTGCTGCATTTTCTAAAAATGAATTTTAGAGGGTTCATCTGGTTACGAAGAATTATATTGTTATAACCACTATGGTCATCATTATTTGCACAAAACTGCATATCCAAGAAATGTGTTTATGTTTAATCAATGGGAACATTGTCCTACACCACCACAAGGTAGTTCGAAAACTTTTGCTAGTAAATTTCCATATTTTTCAGGTTATAATACATCTGATCCAGAAACGTTTTACTATAAAAATGTAAACAAAACAGGACTGAAAATTATGTTAACAAATACCAAACAGATTTATTCTGAAGCATTTATTGCCCAACTGTCTACACAGGGTTTCGACTTATGGAAAGACACAATAGAGACAAAAACTGTCTGGGGTAGTAAAGAGTGGCAAGTACAGGGTATAGAAGCGTTATTTAGAGCCTGTATCATCCCTGAACAAATACTGTTTTTGAATGACACCGTCCAACAGACATCTTGTCTTGGATTAGCCAAGATCAAAGAGATGAAAACACCTTCTGTGCCAACACCTGCCGGTGATAATAATACGAAGGCAGTGGTGACAGTTGACGATATACTACAACTCAACAGAACTCATCCAAATTGGAAAAAATGGTTGATCTGGCCCACAGACACAAATAACTGTCAGGAAAGGTTCTTGAACAAAACTCAGGGCTTTACTATTCATAGGCCAGACCCAAGATATGTCCAAAGACAACATCCGGGGGTAGTTACAACATACAGGGGCCGATTCCGATCTCGGTCGGAGGCGCACCCAATACCATTCGGTCGGGAAAAAAGCCATGCGAATGCCTGTTTCCCGACCGATCCGTACAGCAGACCGAACGAGTAAGTACGATGCGCACAACAGCACAGAATCCGGCCGAGTCGTACTCACCCAATTCAGGTCCTGTTCTCCGACTGAGGCGAATCCGGAAACGCTGAATCGAGTCGCACGGAAGGGAAAATGCAACTCCGTCCGGCCGAACAAGTACGATGCGCTTTCCGTACGCGCCGAACCCGTCGCTACGCACGGCACGTCAAAGCATCCGGGAGAGGCGCACATAAGCTCCGATTCGCGCCACAACACGATCCACGGCTACGAGGCGAACACGCCAGCGACGAGGACGACGCGAAGCGACGAGGACGACGCGAAGCAACGAGAAAGACGAACGACACGAACCAACCATGAATCCCTTCGTCCCGATCATACCAATATTCTACATTTACTACCGGAACAGGCACGGACGCGTACGGCGCAGAAGGTAAGTCAGACACCAACCACAAAACACATACAACACGTACACGACACATCACACACACACAGAGGGATGCAGAATTTACTTACACCAGCAACAGCAGCATCATAGGGGCGGGATGCCCATCACCAATGCCACATATGCACACAGGGGCCTGAATGCGCACCACCACCCCTACCCAGGGGGGGCCGGATGCCAACCACCACTACCACCCTTAGCCAGGGGGGTGCCAGATGCCCACCACCACTACCACCCTTACCCAGGGGGGCTGGATGCCTACCACTACTACCACCCTTTGCCAGGGGGGTGCCAGATGCCTACCACTACTACCACCCTAAGCCAGGGGGGCTGGATGCCAACCACCACTACCACCCTTAGCCAGGGGTGTGCCAGATGCCCACCACCACTACCACCCTTAGCCATGGGGGTGCCAGATGCCTACCACTACTACCACCCTTAGCCAGGGGGGGCTGGATGCCTACCACTACTACCACCCTTACCCAGGGGGGGCTGGATGCCTACCACTACTACCACCCTTACCCAGGGGGGTGCCAGATGCCTACCACCACTACCACCCTTACCCAGGGGGTGCCAGATGCCTACCACTACTACCACTACTTACCCAGGGGGGCTGGATGCCTACCACTACTACCACCCTTAGCCAGGGGGGTGCCAGATGCCTACCACCACTACCACCCTTACCCAGGGGGGGCTGGATGCCTACCACTACTACCACCCTTTGCCAGGGGGGTGCCAGATGCCTACCACCACTACCACCCTTACCCAGGGGGGGCTGGATGCCTACCACTACTACCACCCTTACCCAGGGGTGTGCCAGATGCCTACCACCACTACCACCCTCACCCAGGGGGCTGGATGCCTACCACTACTACCACCCTTACCCAGGGGGCTGGATGCCTACCACTACTACCACCCTTACCCAGGGGGTGCCAGATGCCTACCACCACTACCACCCTTACCCAGGGGTGCCAGATGCCTACCACTACTACCACCCTTACCCAGGGGGCTGGATGCCTACCACTACTACCACCCTTAGCCAGGGGTGCCAGATGCCTACCACCACTACCACCCTTACCCAGGGGGACTGGATGCCTACCACTACTACCACCCTTAGCAAAGGGGGTGCCAGATGCCTACCACCACTACCACCCTTACCCAGGGGGCTGGATGCCTACCACTACTACCACCCTTACCCAGGGGGTGCCAGATGCCTACCACTACTACCACCCTTACCCAGGGGGTGCCAGATGCCTACCACCACTACCACCCTTACCCAGGGGGACTGGATGCCTACCACTACTACCACCCTTAGCCAGGGGGTGCCAGATGCCTACCACCACTACCACCCTTACCCAGGGGGGCTGAATGCCTACCACTACTACCATCCTTAGCCAGGGGGTGCCAGATGCCTACCACCACTACCACCCTCACCCAGGGGGCTGGATGCCTACCACTACTACCACCCTTACCCAGGGGGCTGGATGCCTGTCACTACTACCACCTCTACCCATGGGGGCTGGATGCCTACCACTACTACCACCCTTACCCAGGGGGGCTGGATGCCTACCACTACTACCACCCTTACCCAGGGGGTGCCAGATGCCTACCACTACTACCACCCTTACCCAGGGGGTGCCAGATGCCTACCACTACTACCACCCTTACCCAGGGGGCTGGATGCCTACCACTACTACCACCCTTAGCCAGGGGGTGCCAGATGCCCACCACCACTACCACCCTTAGCCATGGGGGTGCCAGATGCCTACCACTACTACCACCCTTAGCCAGGGGGTGCCAGATGCCTACCACCACTACCACCCTCACCCAGGGGGGGCTGGATGCCTGTCACTACTACCACCTCTACCCATGGGGGGCTGGATGCCTACCACCAACACCACCCCCACTCATAGGATGGACAATGCATGACACAATCAGCACACCACAACCTAGGGAATGCAAGAAAAAGACATCCCCCCAACACCATGACAAGCGTGTGTAGACTGTGTCAAATGCCTACAACACTGAACATGACTTTGAACATACAATGTGACCCCCTATCACATGTGCCACACATATATGTGTTTGGCCCCCACAATGCAAGCAGGCCATGACCATTGTGGCAATGGGGTCCAAACCCCCATCATCACAGTGACCAAAAGGTAAGTGTGGGGTCCATAGCTGAAGGACATTTTGAACATTGTGGCAATGGGGTCTAACGCCCATCACCACAGTGACCAAAATGTAAGTGTGGGGTCCATAGCTGAAGCACATTTTGAACATTGTGGCAATGGGGTCTAACCCCCCATCACCACAGTGACCAAAATGTAAGTGTGGGGTCCATAGCTGAAGCACATTTTGAACATTGTGGCAATGGGGTCTAACGCCCCATCACCACAGTGACCAGAAGGTAAGTGTGGGGTCCATAGCTGAAGCACATTTTGAACATTGTGGCAATGGGGTCTAACGCCCCATCACCACAGTGACCAAAAGGTAAGTGTGGGGTCCATAGCTGAAGCACATTTTGAACAGTGTGGCAATGGGGTCCAAACCCCCATCATCACAGTGACCAAAATGTAAGTGTGGGGTCCATAGCTGAAGCACATTTTGAACATTGTTTCAATGGGGTCCAAACCCCCATCATCACAGTGACCAAAATGTAAGTGTGGGGTCCATAGCTGAAGCACATTTTGAACAGTGTGGCAATGAGGTCCAAACCCCCATCATCACAGTGACCAAAATGTAAGTGTGGGGTCCATAGCTGAAGCACATTTTGAACATTGTGGCAATGGGGTCCAAACCCCCATCATCACAGTGACCAAAATGTAAGTGTGGGGTCCATAGCTGAAGCACATTTTGAACAGTGTGGCAATGGGGTCCAAACCCCCATCATCACAGTGACCAAAATGTAAGTGTGGGGTCCATAGCTGAAGCACATTTTGAACATTGTGGCAATGGGGTCCAAACCCCCATCATCACAGTGACCAAAATGTAAGTATTGACAAAGAAAGAGCTGCAACTGCCAAACTGCATGGATGATTCCTGGTCACAGAACATAAAACACATCAGTGGCAAAGTAGTGCATGTGTCCCATTGCAACATAAATTGGGGGAGCCAAATACTGCAGTGCAAATAAGACATACCTTTGGCCATGTGCAGACAAACAACACCCATAGGGGCTGACACTGTCAACATTCATCAATGACATAATGACAGAAGTGACCATCAGAATGCAGACCCACATATTTGCACCAATGGGCACACAAATGCAGATACCCTGTGGAGACTGTAGATGTGAGGTGAACAGATACCATACCATGGCAGCAATGGGACACACAAACCATGATCATTGTGCTGACCGATGACCTAGGAGTCCCAGGGACAGCAGGGGAAAGCCACCAAACTACATACAGCCAATGGCACACCCAAGATATGCCAATGCAGTGGTGCAGATGCACAAACACAAACAGGCAGACCCACACTGCACATCATACACAACAGGTGAGGGGGTGCCAGTGTCCCCAGGCAACCACACAACACATAAGGAGACCTGAATACCAATCATACAGATGTGCATACAGTGCCACACAAAGGTAACTCATGGATCCAAATCCCCTATGTGGGCAAGCAGGCATTGTCAGATGAGAGGGAGTACAAATCACACATGTCACACAGGCACGTAGGAACAGCAACTGACACAGCAAGACACAGACACACCACAGCACTACCCCCAGGGCCCCCACAATGTGGTGACCCTGGGCTGCATTACAATCCCACTGTGATGACAAAGCTAAATGTCGTTCACACTGTGAACCACAGTCATGTGTCCTGAGCAACAAACTACCATCACACCTACACAAGCACAAATCAAACAGCATGGCCAGTAAGCCAAGGCCAACATGGAGGCAGGGGCCTAGCCGGGCAACAACTCTCATCTGCACCCACTCAACACCACACCCCTCGACCTCCAACAATGTGCAGCAGTGAAGCACACATGCACTGGTGACATTGCACATGCACCCATGACTATTCCAGGGTGGTGGGTGGGAACCAAGGTGCAGAAACACATCACACATGGCCACTCAACAAGACTCCTGAATGTCTGACACACTGCACACTACGCTGTACATGGACATGACGGCAATACCACACCAACCAATGGGATCCCAGCCACAGTCACACACCAATGAAGAAGCCAAGGTCACCCACAAAGAACACACATAGACAACAACCAACATTGCAGCCCGGACCCTGAGGAGTGCCAGCAGTCACACACACAACGTGTCACAATCACTGAAAGATAACACAAACTGGAAATCACATGACAGGGGCAAACAACAAGTGCCAAGGGGAAACCTGACTGTGACCCATGTGCGTCTGCACACAAACTCAGCCCTGACAGCAAACACACCTATGGGTGACACCCTGATGACCAGTAATGTGCCATGCACCCACATCACAGAGAACCCAGGGAGAAGACTTTGGGGGAACATAGGTCAACTCAGCAAGCATCACAAACAGGTACAACACTAGGGATCACAGCATGCACAGCTAAACGGAAGTGAACACACAGACATGCACATACAACACACACCTTGGGCGCAGGCAATGTCACAGGAGTACACACTGCCATGAGGGGACTCCACTCCTGTGTGAGGAAAGCTGTGCCATATGTTGCCTCAGTAGGGCCCCATCATGTCAGCTGAGCACTTGGTCACACAATCAACAATTAGCACCAAATGAGGGCTCCCGTCACATCAGCCTGGTCATGGAAGTGCCAACAAAATCATCAGCACAGATCCAACACACTTGTATAGCAATGTTGCACTGACAACACAGATGAGTCCTTCCCCATTGATGCCCAAACCTGCATGTCCAGTGGAGATGGCCACACGGTCAGGGAAGTAGACGAATTGAACAATGGCAGGCACAACAGATGTGCAGGGGTGGAAGCCACAGATGTGAAATAGCTAATGTAAGTAGGAAATCCCATTGCCAAATACTGAACACATGACACCCTCAGATGCTGTTATGGATGACATGGATACACCACAGGATAGGACACATTCCCCCTGGACCACATGGGTTCCTGCACAGTAACACTTCATTATCATGAGACCAAATATCACCATCACTGCAGCAAGGGCATGGTTAGCATCATCAACAACATGTACATCAGAAGCATAAGCACTAGAGAACAGAAAGTTGCTTTATTCAGCATATGTGTGTAATGAAAACTGAAAGTCCAGAAAAAACACAAAGGCCAATGGCCAGTCCATTGTCAAAGTCCAAACAGGGTGACAGTGGCAGATGTCACCCTACGCATGCCTGCACAAAACCAGGGACAATCCACTAGGAGGGGCAACCGGGGGGCAGGCCAGGCACCGCAGGGACAGGATCAGGGCTCACCAGGAGGAAGCAGGGAAGGGGTGGTGGGTGCTGGAGAGCCACTGACAACTGCAGTGGAGGTGTCTGACATGGTGTGTGCCGGCACAACTGGGGGCATGACTCAGATGTTGTGGGTTCCGGCACGACTGCAGTGGACCCTGCAGATGGAGTGGACAGGTCCGCCACTGCAGTGCCCAAGTCAGACAGGGTGGTAGTGGACTCCACTGCAGTGCCTACCACCAGGGGAGGAGAATGGGGAACAGGCAAGGTGGGCTGGACAGAGGGGAGGACACCCTCACCACATCAGTGGCACAGACAAGCGCAGCGGGGGTGTGGTGCCGGGAGAGCAAGTGGCAGGGGAGAAGGCCGGATCCTCTTGGGGATGGTATATCTGTGGGTGGGGGAACCTGGGGCAGGGTGTGGTGGGGGCACCTGTGGAGTGGGGGCCTGAGGGATGGAGGAAGGAGACCTGGTGCCTGAGCTGCAGGGCGGCGGTGGGGTCTTGCTCTTACGACTCCGGGGGACTTGCGGGTGGGGGCCTCAGTCTGTCTGCGCCTGGGGGAGGGTGTCCGGGGGCGAGGGGCACTCTGCTCCGTGTGGGTGTGCTTCCTCTTCCCCTGAATGCTGTATCAGCTGGATCGGAGGGGAAGAGGCCGAGGTCACTGAGGAAGAGCCGCTGGGTCTTTGGGGTTGCAGGTGAGGCAAGGGAGGGTGCTTTGGAGGGAGAGGCAACTGAGGACTGCGCAGTGCTCGTGGATGCGTGTGTGTGTTCCAGGGCCCCATCCCCTGTGAGTCTGGTTTCAGTCCCCTGACTGTGCGTGCGTGTGCGTTTTGTTTGTGGCGTGTGTGTCTGTGTGCTGGATGTGTGTGTGCTGGTGTGTGCCTGTGCCGGTGTGTGTGTGCTTGGGACGGGTAAGGTGCTGGGGAGTGTGGATGGAGCAGAGGCAGGAGGGGTGAGGGACTGTCTGAGGAGGGACACTGCTGCCGTCAGGGAGGAGTCCATGGACCTATTGCCCCTCTGTAGGTCAGACATGCCCGATGAGATGCCCTCCATGAACGACACCAGCTGAGTCAACAGAGCGGTGTGCGCATGGAGGACACTCAGCATGGCTGTCTGCCCTACATGGAGCTGGCGAAGGAGGTACACAGACTCCTCACTCAGGGCAGCAGGGGACACAGGGGCAGGGGTGCGGTGCCTGGCCCAAAGGAGACACGCTCCCGAACATGGGAGCCTCCACGGACCTGGGGAATGGGAGCCGATGGGAGGGCGGTGGTGGTGCTGGTGGTGGCGGGGACAGCAACACTAGCTGGGGTGTGGTGGCTGCTGACACCCGCCTCCATAAGGGAGTCATCCTCTGAGTTGCTCTGATCCTCAGCTGAGGTGGATGGTGCTGAGGACTCCTCGGTGTGGCTCCCCTCGCCCTCCGTGCCACTGGGTCCCTCCGACCACTTCTCGGCTGCTGACCCAGTCTGGCTCTCTGGCTCCTCCTGGTCCGTGGAGCTGTCCCCTTCCGTGGCCGTGGATGTATCTGCAAACAATGGGGAAACAGACAGACATCAGTCACCTGCACCAAACGCACACACCACTGTGAGCACAGCACATTACATAGCAAGCCCTGGCATCATTAGTTGTACATTGCTTAAAGTGCCCTAACTGAACAGGAGAAGCCAATTGTCAGTCTGATGCCAACCATGGCACTCACATCCCACATGGCCTTGCACCCATCTGTCTGGTGTCTGTTGGATAGCAACACCCCAGTGTGGACACATGCACCAACTACACAGTAGTTGGACAGTGCAGAGGACACGGTGTAGCATGTGGACATGCACACATCACAACTCTTGCCACTGAGTCAGTACAGGTTTCCGGATGAAAGGGACGCCCAGAGTCAAATAGGAAATGCATGTGATGCATACCAGCGACAGACACCATGATGCACCCATGTCCTGATAGCCATCGCCACAATGGTGTGCATGTAGCACATGTCACTCCCCTGCAGGATCACCAATAAGTAGACACATGCCATGGCGGAGGCATGACTGCTAAGTCATACATCACTGTCTCAGTGATGTATGACTTGGCAGCCAGACAACAACACTCTGCACTGTGTCACAATAGTAGGTCATGGGGAATGCAAGTCCTGGAGCTGCACAAGTGCACATGTACATCCCCCACACAACACATCATCTTAACCCTCATCTGTCCAGGTCATACCGATTGGACATATGGGAGACCTGTGACACTACCCTCTGAACCTGAGCCCCTCACAATCTGCTGTGAATGGGGAACAGCTGCCTGAACTTCACATTCGCATACCCCAGTCTGCACGGGCAGCTGATCAAACACCTATGTGACACACAAGTATCGTCTCCTATGGTCACATCTCCAGTGGCATGCTGAGCCCCTACCGAGAAACACCCCAGCAGTCCTGGCAACAATTCCACAGCACACTGACACAGAGGCAGACACCTGAGGGGTCAAATCACTGCGCACAATGTGTCAGCTGATACACGGGAGTGGGAGTACAGAGTGCATTGCATGGCCTGGAGTAGGCATGACTGTCCTGCCCCACATGAATGAGGGATGAGCCCTGGACAGTGGATAGCTGGCTATGTATGTGTGACACACGTAATCTGCACACTCCTGGGGCCCAAATATTGTTCCCACCCGCTGCATGGGTGTGTGCCACATACCCCAGGCACATGTGGTGGCTCAGCTCAGCAAGTGGACCGCATATCAAAGCAACACGCAGATTACATGTCCGAACACAGGCGTTGTGTGAACAATGGACCCACCCATGATGCCCACAACAGAGTTAGGGAAACAGATGCTGTCCCCCACCTTTAGTGAAGCAAACTGCAAGGACACAGTCCCAAGTGACACAATTCCCTGAATGTAAGGGCCACACCTGGGTATCAGATGAGGAGCGGGCAGTGCACAATAGAGGGACATGGCTCCTGGACAACATGACTGCTGTACTGTGGCAGTTTAACCAGGCCAGAGGAGGGCACATAGCATGTAATACAGAGTTCACAGTGCAGTCTTTGACTCACCCCCTCCTTGCTGCTGTCTGGCCTTCAGCTGCCCATCCAGGTCTGGAAACACCACCGCCAGGATCTGGAGCATGTGGGGGTCAGGGTCCATGTTCCGCCCCTCCTGCGAGGAGGCGACAGCTTCAGCTGGACCCGTGCAATCCTCCGGGTCCAGCCCCGAAGGTCCTGCCACCTCTTCTGGCAGTTGCGGATCCGGCGCTTGTAGACCCTCACGGACCGGACAGCCCGGACGATGTCCTTCCAGATCTCCTGCTTCCGATGGGCATTAACCTGTCAGGATGACAAAGTGAAAAGGCCATTACTACACATGCAACATATCCGTGCATGACACAGTTGTATATACATGTCTCATTCACAGGGGCACATGATGTACACAGGCAGTGCAACGCTGCCCATGGACAGTTTGCCAGACGTCACTACATGGTATCATTGCATGGGAAGTAAAACCTTGTTCAAATGCACTGTCACTGCACCATACCTGTCCAGTGCATGTCACTACACACTATGGGGGGTGACAACTACTCAGTGAGCCTGCTAGCCAGTGGCGTGCAGACTTTCAGCCTTGCTAGTCAGACAAAATGCACATTCAGAAAGGCAGTGCACAGAACACTCACCTGCTCCCCTGGTGTCCCATACAGCTTGCTGTACTGTGGAAGTAGGCTGTCCAGCAGGGTCTGGTTCTCCTCAAGGCTGAAGGCTGGGGCTCTCTCCACAGTACATGCCATTGCAGGGTCCAGAGGGGCAGAGACAGCAGCAGTGCAGTGGCAGATGTCGTCCTGGAGCATGTAGTGCAGGCAAGTGAGCTCTCAGGGGAACAGCCAGCAATATATATGTGCTGGAGAGGCAGATACTGTCCCTTGTGTCCAAAGTGATAGGTCCAAGTCATTTGCATCTTCTGAATCTGGCCAATCCATGGAATAGCAGCACCAATACACGCCCACAGCATCCTTCAAATCTTCAACTTCATGACATACATGATTTTGCAACATTGTTGTGGGTGACCAACTGAATTTCCAGCAACCGACTCGTTCGAATTTCGAAAACACGTCCGTTGCCAGGCTAGGCCATTGTCAATGGGTGCGCACCGATCGGTCCATTGCGGTACAACGCGTACAGGGGTACAACGCGTACCCGCACACATTGAATGCAATGGGCCGGCCGGGGGCACCGATCGGTCCATTGCGGTACAACGCGTACAGGGGTACAACGCATACCCGCACACATTGAATGCAATGGGCCAGCCGGGGCACCGATCGGTCCATTGCTGATCAACGCGTACAGGGGTACAACGCGTACCCGCACACATTGAATGCAATGGGCCGGCCGGGGCACCGATCGGTCCATTGCGGTATCAACGCGTACAGGGGTACAACGCGTACCCGCACACATTGAATGCAATGGCCCGGCCGGGGCACCGATCGGTCCATTGCTGATCAACGCGTACAGGGGTACAACGTGTACCCGCACACATTGAATGCAATGGGCCGGCCGGGGGCACCGATCGGTCCATTGCGGTACAACGCGTACAGGGGTACAACGCGTACCCGCACATATTGAATGCAATGGGCCGGCCGGGGGCACCGATCGGTCCATTGCTGATCAACGCGTACAGGGGTACAACGCGTACCCGCACAGATTGAATGCAATGGGCCGGGGGCACCGATCGGTCCATTGCAGTACAACGCGTACAGGGGTACAACGCGTACCCGCACACATTGAATGCAATTGGCCGGCCGGGGGCACCGATCGGTCCATTGCGGTACAACGCGTACAGGGGTACAACGCGTACCCGCACACATTGAATGCAATGGGCCGGCCGGGGGCACCGATCGGTCCATTGCGGTACAACGCGTACAGGGGTACAACGCGTACCTGCACACATTGAATGCAATGGGCCGGCCGGGTGCACCGATCAGTCCATTGCTGTTCAACGCATCCCTGTACAAGTGACTGGCATATGTCACCATGCCTGTCTCAGATGGACATATGCCAGCCACAGATAGCTCCCAGGGAGTGAGGGGCACACCTGCAACACGACAGCCTGTCCAAACTGTATGATAAGGCATGTAAGGCTGCATTTCCTATTGTGTGTATGTTGGTGTACATGTTGTCCTGTGGGTGTCACCTGGGGGCAGCCACCCCCAGGCTGTGCACGTGTTCATGGGGACAGGATCCTGGGTGTTACGTGTACATGACCACTGTGATGTGCAACTGTTCATATCTGTGCATGTGCCATGGTCACATTTCACGGTGGTGTATGTGTATGTCATGTCACATACCCCGTGAGTCCCATGTGGGACGGTATGTTTGAGCCAGGGTGTCCCAGTGGCACAATAGTGATGGTCCTCCACAGTCTGTGTGCATGTAGTGTTTACAATGTCTCTGATTTCATGTGCACAATGGGAGACAGTCTCCACATCCACGTTGTGTGTGCATGGACTTTGATGTTGTGCGTGTGTGTGTCACAGACGTCCATGTCTGTCCTGCAGTGGCAAGTGGGACCACTACCTGTGGGGGTCATAGTTGTTTTGCTGTGGTGTATACATGATACTCCATGTAATGCCAGTGTCCATGTGGCAATACAGGGGCCCTGGGAATGTACCTGTCGTTGAGCTGTGATGCCTGGGGCACATCTGTCCTCACATGTCACTGTGGGGAGTGATTGTGACACGGCAGCAGGAGATGGGAACTGTGACACGGCCTCATGATATTCAATGGGCCAACCTGGGACTTATTGATGCCACTTGTTGAACCGTGATGACAGATGTTGGCCATGTATGTACCATACATGTCCTTACGGAACTGCACACTTCATGTAGTTGTGCCTCATAATGATGTATGTTGGGATATTGAGTGTGTTCAATGCCGCATATGTGGGCTGACTGACAATCTTGCTTTCTTCTCCTCTGCACTGCAGGGCTCCTGCTGTCCATCGACCATTCCCAGACCTGGCAACGATGGTGGAACGGGACAGCATCCGACGGTACCGCTTCACCAGGCAGCTGATTGAGGATTTGGCAGTGCAGTTGGCCCCACATTTGCAGCCTGGCCGGCCGTATCCTACAGCGCTGACCCCCAAGGTGAAGGTGATGGCAGCCCTACACTTCTTTGCCACCGGTACCTTCCAACATACTGTGGCGACTGCTGGTGGGATGTCACAGACCATGTTGAGCCGTGTGCTCCGCGATGTTTTGGTGGCAATGTTGCTATTCCTGAACCGGTACATCTATTTCCCTAGACTGCAACGACTCACTGACGTGAAGAGTGACTTCTATGCCCTGGGGAGGATGCCGCATGTCATTGGCTCCATTGATGGGACACATGTGGCTTTGGTACCACCACAGGCCCAGGAGCAGGCCTACAGGAACCGCAAGCACTACCACTCGGTCAATGCACTGGTGGTGTGTCTTGCAGATATGACCATCACACACGTGTGTGCCCGTTTCCCTGGTTCAGCACACGATGCCTTTGTGATGAGGAGTAGTTGCATCCCCAGGATGATGGCACAGATGCAGAACCAGCGTGCCTGGCTTGTCGGTGTGTACTGACTTTGTACCATTGTGTGTGATCTGATCTGTAGTATTCCGCCCACTTTTCCAAGTCAGCTAATGTGCACTTGTCTGTCCGTAGGTGACTCGGGATACCCCAACATGCCGTGGTTGCTGACACCCCTCAGGAACCCTGTGACACCAGCCCAGATGCGCTACAATGAGGCACATGGTCGGACCAGGAGAGTGATTGAGTGGACATTTGGTCTCCTGAAGAGCCGCTTCCGCTGCCTGGACAAGACCGGAGGGTCCCTCCCATATGCCCCTGCGAAAGTGTGCAAGATTATCATCGTCTGCTGCATGCTCCACAACCTGGCAGTGCGGAAGGAGTTGCCTCTCATCCAGGATGACAATGACCAACATCCGCCACCTGTGGAGGATCCTGGCCTGGACCACGATGCCAGTGATGATGATGATGATGAGGGTGATGTCCGCACACAGCTCATCACCAACTTCTTTAGCTGAATGTGAGTATCCTGAGGTGTCATGTCAATGATGTGAGTTGGCATGATATGTGTAGGTGGTGCTCTGGTGCTGTTGGAGTGTGTCCATGGGCTACTTGACTGGATGTGTGTAGCGATGTGTGCTTACAGGTGGTCTGTACTCCCCAACAGTGTTGACATGCTAACTTGGTTCTGGGTGGGTATCTTGTAACATGTATTGTGCATGAGTTTTGCTGTTCTGCCCTGTTCTCCATTGCTTTTGACTGTGTGTCATTTCTGTCCTTCACAGGGTACTTTCAGATTCGTATGGTCAACTGTGTCCACCGACGACGTGATTGTACTTCCAGGGTGGTAGCTGTTGTGTCCCTACAGGTGATGTGCGCCACACCCATGGACTTCCTTCCTTCTACAGTTGTTGACTGTGTGCCCACTGCCAGGTGGGATTACCTTGCATCTGTAGTGGTTACGACATGTTGCAACTGTGTAATAAACCTGTGCTTCACTGTGTGATGTGTGTTGTCTGTGGTCACACATTTGACTGCCATTTGCTTACTGCACCTGTGGGCTACTTGACTACAACTGGGAATAGGTGTTGTGTCTGTGCATTGCACCGTCTTCCCTGGCAACATCAGTGTAGGCAATGAGTCAGATGGCCTAGGTGTGTATGTGTTGTGTAGCCCTGGTGGTGTGTCTCCCTCATATGTGTCACGTTGCCTTTACTCACATGCCTGTGTTGTACTTGCTGTTGCAGTTCGCATACACAGTGTAATTTTGCAGTTCATCATCCCCATAACAGCACCCACGTTGGAATCACAACAGAGGCAAGTATGGTGTATTAGTGTGTTTATTGTGATACATTTGTGTGAATAGTGCATAGGATGGGTAGTGCTGTACATATATCTTGCAATCAGAAGTTCCTAGGTGAATTGAAAGTCCTGGTAGACAAAATCCCCAGTATCGGGGCCACAGTTGTCTGAGACATTGGTCCAACTTGTACTCCCCATGCAATGTGTGGGAGTTGTGTTGCAGGGTGAACAGTCTGTGCACAAAGGTGAACATCCAGAACAGGTTCAGGCTTCCTGGGAGTTGCGCTTGGCCATCGGCCTCTCACTTGCCCCTCCTCGGACGACCCCTCTTCTTTGGGGGGGGCCCCTCAAGTACAGGCTGCTGCGGTGCAGGGGACTCTCCGCCAGAGTCATCCTCCCTCCCTGTGGCAGTTGCAGTTTGTTCAGCACCAGATGTTGTTGGCACACAGGGAGGTGTGGACTGGTTGCTGTTCATCTGGCGGAGGCATTGTAAAATGTCCCTGTGCACCGCCGTCATCTCTTGCAGTGCGTCCCACTTGGACTCCACGCGGGACATGTGTGAGTCCAAGCGGGCATGATGGGCAGCCTGCTGCTGTTTCATGTCTCTGAGGAGCCCCACTACCTGGCTGAGATCTCCGGTGCTGGACTGGTATGCATCGGCTATGCGTACCAGTTGTGGGTCATCATGCACACCAGCAACCTCTGCAAGCAGCGACCTCTGTCTCCCACCCCTCCCACCACCCCTGCCGACATGTGCAGTGCGTGCAGTGGCACGCACAGATGACCCTGGTCCACCTTGGGGGTTGGTGGTGGTGGTGGTGTCCTTGGCCCCACGTTGGTCCAGGGTCCCTGTGCTGGTGTTGCTCCTTGTTCTGTCCATGTCGGCAGGGATGGTATTTGTGGTGACAGTCGTTGGAGGGGTGGGTGCAGGGGGTGCAGCTGGTGGTCCTGCTGGTGCTGGTGCTGCAGCTGGTGGTCCTGCTGGTGCTGCATGTAGACTTGCACCGGATGTGCCAGGTTGGTCTTCTTCGTCCGAGGAGGGCAGAGGCTGTACGACACCAGTGAGCTCCGCATCCTCTTGAGCCTGGGACTGGGACTCCTCAGCGTCTGCTGCTGTGTCCCCATCATCACCTGTTTTTGGGAGACACACACAATGTATGTTATGTTTCTGCAGGCATCAATGGTTGACACACCTGACAGTTGTGACTGTGCCTCTGGGTGCGGGCCTGTACATTGCATTGTCCTAAGTCGTCACAGTCAGGGGTTGATATTGGTGTGGCACATTGTCCTGCATTATTTGGGCATTTCTATGTATTTGTTGGGGTGTGAACATGGTCTGCATTGGTTGTATTTGGTTGACAGCCGGCCCTCCTTCCCACCCAGCCAGTCAGTTATCCCACCATGGACTGTGCTTGCATTGCAGGGAGTGGATGTTGTCTCTCAGGATGTCAGTCAGTGGTGTTGTGCTGTTTGTTGGTGCACAGTTCCGAGCAGGGCCTTGTGCTCCCCACAGCAGTAGCCAGTGTCAGCCATCTTGTGAGTCCTTCTCCACTCCCTGTGATGTGAGCATGGTTCAGGGTGGTGTTGATGGGACAGTTGTGGGGGTGAGCTATGTCTCTGACTGTGACTCCCATCATGCTATTGCCTCCACCCCACTTCCCAGCATTCCCATACTTATTGCTTTTGTGGGGAGTTCAGTGTGTGTGGGTGTGAGAGCAATGGCAAGATGGCTGACAGTGGTGTCCTGCTGTTGGTTGGTGTGCAGTTCCCAGCATGCCCTCGTGCTCCCCACAGCAGTAGCCAGTGTCAGCCATCTTGTGTGTCCTTATCCACTCCCTGTGATGTGAGCATGGTTCAGGGTGGTGTTGATGGGCCAGTTGTGAGGCTGAGCAATATCTGTGCCTACTACTCCCATCATGCTATTGCCTCCACCCCCTTCCCAGCATGCCCATGCTTCCTTCCTTTGACTCTGCTTCCCTGTGGGGTGGGCTGGCTGTGCTGACAGGATGGCTGGGAGTGTTGTCCTGGCAGTTGTTTGGCTAAAAGTCCCAAGAGTGTCCCTGTGCTTCACACAACATAACCCAGGGTGGTGGTTGTTTGTGGGATCTTGAGTTAGGATGTGAGGCATTGCATTCTCCCAGGTGGGTTCTGTGGAGTTTGTGTTGAGGGGGTGTGAAGGGAGGTGCTTGTGACTATGGTCAGTGCTGCAAGTCCTCCTTCCCACCCAGCCAGATATCCCACCATGGAACGTGCTTCCATTGCAGGGAGTGGAAGTTGTCTCTCAGGATGTCAGTCAGTGGTGTCCTGCTGTTTGTTGGTGCACAGTTCCCAGCAGGGCCTTGTGCTCCCCACAGCAGTAGCCAGTGTCAGCCATCTTGTGAGTCCTTCTCCACTCCCTGTGATGTGAGCATGGTTCAGGGTGGTGTTGATGGGACAGTTGTGGGGGTGAGCTATGTCTGTGACTGTGACTCCCATCATGCTATTGCCTCCACCCCACTTCCCAGCATTCCCATACTTACTTGCTTTTGTGGGGAGTTCAGTGTGTGTGGGTGTGAGAGCAATGGCAAGATGGCTGACAGTGGTGTCCTGCTGTTGGTTGGTGTGCAGTTCCCAGCATGCCCTTGTGCTCCCCACAGCAGTAGCCAGTGTCAGCCATCTTGTCAGTCGTTTTCCACTCCCTGTGATGTGAGCATGGTTCAGGGTGGTGGTGATGGGACAGTTGTGGGGGTGAGCTATGTCTGTGACTATGACTCCCATCATGCTATTGCCTCCACCCCACTTCCCAGCATTCCCATACTTACTTGCTTTTGTGGGGAGTTCAGTGTGTGTGGGTGTGAGAGCAATGGCAAGATGGCTGACAGTGGTGTCCTGCTGTTGGTTGGTGTGCAGTTCCCAGCATACCCTTGTGATCCCCACGACACAGCAACAGTGTCAGACATCTTTGATGGGCCTTTCCACTCTCTGTGGGATGTGCATGCGTGAGTGTGAGCTTGCTGGGCCATGTGGTGGGGGATGTAGAGCTGTGACTACGACTCCCATCATGCTATTGCCTCCACCCCCTTCCCAGCATGCCCATCCTTCCTTCCTTTTGACTCTGCTTCCCTGTGGGGTGGGCTGCCTGTGCTGACAGGATGGCTGGGAGTGTTGTCCTGGCAGTTGTTTGGCTGAAAGTCCCAAGAGTGTCCCTGTGCTTCACACGACATAACCCAGGGTGGAGGTTCTTTGTGGGATCTTGAGTTAGGATGTGTGGCATTGCATTCTCCCAGGTGGGTTATGTGGAGTATGTGTTGAGGGTGTGTGTGAGGGGAGGTGCTTGTGACTATGGTCAGTGCTGCAAGTCCTCCTTCCCACCCAGCCAGCCAGATATCCCACCATGGAACGTGCTTCCATTGCAGGGAGTGGAAGTTGTCTCTCAGGATGTCAGTCAGTGGTGTCCTGCTGTTGGTTGTTGCACAGTTGCCAGCAGGGCCTTGTGCTCCCCACAGCAGTAGCCAGTGTCAGCCATCTTGTGAGTCCTTTTCCACTCCCTGTGATGTGCGCATGGTTCATGGTGGTGTTGATGGGACAGTTGTGGGGGGCAATATGTGTGACTACGACTCCCATGATGCTATTGGCTACACTGACTTGCCCAGCATACACAGAATTCCTTTCTTTCAGTGGTCTTCACTGTGTGTTGGTGTTGTAGTGGTGGCTACATGTCTGGATGTGTTTGTTAGTTCTATTTGTGCCACTGCCTAGCTGTAGTTGTAGTTGTGTTTCTACATGTGATGACACGGTTAAATGTAACTTTGAGATGGCATGTGTTGTGTTTATCTGACTGACATACACATTTTGGGATGATTCTGTTCTGGTTGCTGTGTAATTGCTATGAGTGCATGGTTTGACTCTCCCCTTGACAGTGATGTGTGTGTGTATTGTGGCAGAATATTGTGTACATTTGTTGTGTACTCACCAGGCTCTGGGATGTTCTCTAGTCCATATACGCTCACTGGCGGAAGGATGGCCCGCACCTTCTCCTCCCAGGGCCTGAGGTATACTGGCTTGGCAGGAGGGCCACTGCTGGTGTATTGGCTCAGGAGGTAGTCTTTCTTGAGCAGGTCCCGTACCCTCCTGCGCACGTCATACCACCTGTTCTGGATGTCGGTCTTTGAGCGCAGACATGGTCATTGTGCGTTCACCCTGTTGATGATACTCTCCCACATCTTGGTTTTCTGGGAGATGGGGGTCTGTTGGACCAGTGTGCCAAACAGCTGTGGCTCTACCCTGAGGATCTCGTCTACCATGACTTCCAATTCACAATCTAGGAACTTGTGATTCTTCTTGGGGGGCATGGCGATGGGTGGTGATGGTGAGTGATGTGTGTGTTGGTGTGCAGGTGAGGGTGTGTGAGTGTGTGTTTTGCTGGGTGTATGTGAGGTAGGTATTTGTTGGTGTGCTGATGGTGTGTGGCTTGTGTGAGGGATGAGCTGTGGGTGTGTGGTTGCTGTCTGTTGGGTGCTGGCAGTAGAATGGCATTTGCAAAGGATCATGGTTGGGATTTGTGTCCTTTATATGGGTGGAGTTGTGGGTGTGTCTTTGTTCTCTGTCCCCACCCCCCAGTATTTATTGGCTTTGTAATTGCTTGTTTGGCCTTTTTTGTGTAATTTTTCCTTTGTACTGTCTGTGCATGTTGGAAACGTTCTTGTGACCGAGTCGGACCCTGCATTTGTCTCGTACGGTCTTCTCCGTTTCGTTCACGCTGTGTTTGTGCAGTTTTCTATGCTGCGTACGCGTCGGTCGCGGTGTTTTGTGTTACTTCGGCTCGGTATTGTATGCGTGTCGGTCGTACGGCTTATCCTCCGTACGACTCGGTCGTGGTTTTCGTGCCTTGCATCGTACTTTGCGGTTTGGAGTTCGCGTGTAGGTTTCGGTCGGATTTGTTCCGGGTGCGTGTCGGTCGGTTCGATTCGCGTGTTTTTCCGGCCGGATTGCTGTTTTCCGTGCGGCTCGGTCATTCGGCTTGGGTTCGGTACGTGTCGGTCGGATTTTGCACGCCTTGCATCGTACTTGGCGTGTCGGGCGCCACAGGTACGTGTCGGTCGGAATAAATTCCGGCTCCGAGTCGGTCGGTGCTTTTTCCGGCCCGAATCGGAATCGACCCCTTAGTGTAGGAAAATAATGCCTCGATTGGCTGCATAAATCTACACTACAGGATGTGAAGCAACACTTAACCTTACTTGCACATGACGCAGATCTTAGGGAATTCTTGCTTGGACCAAGAAAACCGCGTCAAAAACGTTTCATATATGCCGGCATCTATGCTGCTTATAACTAAGCATGGAAAGTGTCACAGATAGAGGCTGCAGAACGAATACATGAACTTGATCGTATTAATTTAGAGAAAACACTCTCTGTAGTCGACAATGGGTTAACAACTTTGTCCTCCAGGATATATTCATTGGATGGCATTGTATCCTCTGCTATCGACATTCTAGAACAAGATTTGGCTATGTTACAACAAGGTCAATCTCAATTACGTTCTATTGTGCTATTGACATGGACGCTGCAATCTTTGCGAGCGGGCTATGTGCCTTGGCGTTTCATCAACACGTCGTCTCTGTTTGCAGAATACAATCTCACTGATAAACAGATCGAATTGGCACAGAGAGGAGCAAGGTATACAGTGCTGAGCATTGAAAAAATTGAGAAATTACCATTTACAGTGGCAGAAAAACCAGCTACAGAATGGGTTATTCATGGCAAAATAACGTTGCCTGTGACAACTTTTCAGTTTCAGTATTGTCTCGGACAGATGCAAGCAGGCAAATATGAAAGATTGGGTAAGGAATACATTAAGATATCTTGGAAGTTACCATATACACATAGATGTTGGAGTGGGGATCGTGAAGTGTTTCTTAGCGGTATCAACTGTAAACATGCACTGACCGGTTCACTCATTTGTCAGGACATTTCTTTACACGGGGCTTGTAATGGTTCTGTGGCAAACTTGTCTTGCCATCAGCACGGTTCACCAGCTGCTGTGATTAATCCAGCGTTTGGACAACTTTCGAATGGGAGTTACCTCATGTTGAATGATCAGGGCTGCTGTGGAATGTTGCCAGGCATCCCATATCTAGTAACGGTCAACTCCAGGGTCACTTGCTGTATGCAAGTATTGTTTCCCAATAGACACAGTCAGGGAGTCGCCTTTATGGCCTTCGCTGAACGTCTCTTTTATAAGATTTGATACTTTAAGCAGAATGAAAGCCATGCTTTTACAACAAACAGTGCCTTTGACCTCGGCCAAAGAAACCTATGATCTACAAGTTGCAAGGACTTCGGCTGAGATACAGACTTTAATACGTACAAACTGCCCTATACATTTCGTAGAAATGATATCACGTATCTTTAACATGTCAGATACAACAGGAATTGTTCATGTATTTAAGAGCATTTGCACCGGTCTCTTAGCACCGTTCCAGGCAATACTTGGAATCATTCCGAACTTTGCACATTCGGTGTTTGGTGGCATACCATTAATTCTAGCACTTGTTGCGGGAATTTTATTCATCTGTCTGCTATTGCGCTATGGCCACCCTCTTCGCCGAAATCACTCCGAGCGAAATGGAGAAAGCTCTCCTTGAAAGGAAGTGCCGTGAGCAAATAGTACAGCTACTAGGCATGACTCGTCTACGGGACCTTAATACCACGTGGTTCCTGTCATTCCGACCAATCTGTCAAGATTGCATCTTACCTGTTCTACGATGCCTGCTATGCGGTGAAGAATGCGTGTTGGACGCTTGTCTAACATATCCATCAGCTGCGCCAAAGGATGTCGATGCTTTGCTGGACCCGATAACGGCCCATGCTCTGTGTTGTCCCCAGAGGCTTCCAATCCTGATGTCAGCATTCATTGAGATCTCACAGTCGCCTCCTGCTGCTGCTGAGGTACGAGAAACAACTTCAGGCACACAGGTAACAACGAACGCGAACATTGCTGAGAGCGATGTTTCCCATCTTTGTGCGGTCAATCTTTTACACGAGGTGTTCCAGCTTACACCGACAACAGTGGAAGATGTTTTGTCTATTGAAATAGATGATCTAATGTTTACACCAGACCAGTGGACTGACTCTGATTCGGCATGCTGTGTTCCAGTGCAACAGCAGCAATTTGGCCTTCATTTTTCAAAACCTTGGAACGTTACCAAAATTTGAACTTTAATCCCATTTTTTCGAACGAAAATGGCACTCCAATCTGCTTAAAGTAGAACTAGCCTTATAATACAGACTTGGCAGTACTTCCAGGGACACTTAGTCATCTTGTGTGTCTAAATCAGTTCATTTAAGTTTCATGACAGGAAATGACTTTTTGATTTTGAACAACCTTATCGATCATTTTCGTCATATGTAAATATTGCTTTTAAATTTCATTCCAAATGCATTTATTTCATACCTTATGCTGAGAATGAAAAGCACTGCTTAATGATGTACAGCAACCTTTGCATTTTTAATATGTCTTTTAAAGGTTTTAGGATATGTTTTAATATGTGGTACTCCATTTTAATGTTTAGCATTTTAAATGTTTAGCATTTTAGTATTGTTGTATACACAAAAGAGGAGTGGGTGTTGTATACTTCATAGGGTGTCCATAAACGGGCTTTCTAGAATCATGACCATATATAGGCACAATCCAACCTGCCCTTATATAGGCATAAAATCCCAGACCTTATTTAGGCATTACCATGCATACCAAATACAGGCATGGCTTCCGACATCCGTCCACCCTAGCGTCTCAACGAATCCATGAAAAAACTGACCCTCAGGCTGCGGGAGTTTCCCTTGCCCAGGACTATTGATTTCTTCAAGGACTCATACATTATGCATGAACCTCTATTCCTTAAGGGATTCATTCATGACGTCTTTCGCTACCCAACTCACGTCAATGCTAACATTTTCAGGTATAAATATACCTTCCCAAACCCCTGTAAATCAGAGGAGACCTCGACTTCAGAGGAGCCCGATTCCCGGCCAGACACACTGAGAAGACACTGTCATTCCTGCACGCAGAGAGTCCAGCTTCCAGTGATCTAACTTCCCTTGCGGGGTGTTGGAGTTCGAGTCCGGAAAGAGATTCCTACATCTCTCATTCTTCAGGAATGGAGCAGACTAGAACCTAGAGGGACTCTTGGCATACTAGACTCTAGGCGTAACTTACTCTTAGTATACTCTAGTCAGGAATACAGCACCTACTTCTACTTCTCCCTACACCTAGGAAAGGTTAAGCACACTGGGTAGAACTAGGCTAAGAAACGCATCGTATGAGTACTCGCATTTTTAGGCTGTGTCATTTTATGTAAATGCATATATGCTGAAGAGATAATGCTAACGCAGTATTATTTATTTCTACTGCTCACCTTGTACATTATTTATCTCGCATAGTCTTGTGATCGTAACAGCACATCTAATTTACAACAGAAACAAGACTGTTCAATAAACCTTTTATTGAAACGCCCGTCTGTTATTTCTGTGTAACTTTGAGACGTAACTGAATCCTGCACAACTGAGCTGAGTGAAATAGTTATCTATTGTTTCTACGACTCTGGGACACATCCTGATTCTGTAAGGGAAACACAGTGGTCATGTTTTGCGGCTGCCAGAAACTAATCCCTTCTTGTCGTCAAGAAGTTTCTAGTGGCCTCTGAGCTAGCTGGCACAAGTAATTAAGTTTAATATACTCGATAGGGACATACCGACTTTAGTCCTATGTCAAACCTATAGGATATATTATTCCAATGCGCAGAGCCTATAAGGAAATAGGAGCTACACTACAGTAGGATACAGTAGTGTTGCTGTTTCACACATATGCTGTATGAACTACTCTCAGGGCTGCTCATGCAAGATGTGGCCATATCCCTTTGGGCATTCACATAGTCAGATATTGTTTTGGAGGTACTCGCTGTGTGAAAAGTGGACAAGTGTACGACTAGTGTAGCTGAAGGTATCCCTACATGTAAATTGGGCTGTAATCTGAACTGTGATGACAGTCATTGTTGGCGTTGTGTCAGTCAAAACGCAAGATGTCGGACACATCTCATGGTGGATTGCATTGACATGTGTCCCCTTTCATCTCACCTAGGAGGAGACCAAATGTGCATCGTCCCTTCACAGTGCTGGAAGACATGGAGGATGAGGAGTTCATATGGAAATTCCGTCTGGATCAACCCACCCTACAAGACCTATGTGCTATGTTGGAGCCCCACCTGCGGCCTCGCAGAACATATCCGACTGCTTTCACACCAATGTCTAAGGTGATGGCGGCCCTGCATTTTTTTGCTTCTGGATCATTCCAGTACACGGTGTCCAGCGCAGGTGGGATGTCACAACCTATGTTCAGCATGGTGCTACGTGATGTCCTGTCCGCTATGATGACCTACAAGGACAGATATATCCATTTCCCCAGGAGGCATGAGTTGGCGGCTGTGAAGGGTGATTTTTATGCCCTTGGGCACATCCCCAATGTTGTTGGTGCCATTGACTGCACACATGTTGGCCTGGTTCCACCACAGGCACGTGAACACATCTACAGGAACAGGAAACATTTCCATTCCATCAATGTGCAGGTGGTGTGCCAGGCGGATATGATCATCTCACACATCTGTGCCAAATTTCCTGGCTCGGCCCATGACTCGTACATCATGCGTAACAGCATTGTGCCACAGCTGATGGATAATCTGCTTCCGGAGCGTGCATGTATTGTGGGTGAGTACGCAGAGTCAAGTAGCGTGCTGTGTGTGTGACATGCTGTCCTCTGCCACAGTTATATTACAAAGTTGCTCTGTGTATCTCACACCTAGGTGATTCTGCATATCACAACCGTCCTTGGTTGCTGTGCCCACTGCGGAATCCCAGAACCCCAAGTGAAGTCCGCCACAATGATGCCCATGGGAGGACACGTCGTGTGGTGGAGCGTACTTTTGGTCTCCTGAAGTCACGGTTTCGTTGCCTGGACAAGACCGGAGGTGCACTGATGCACTCGCCCAAAAAGGTGGGTCAGATTGTAGTAGCATGCTGCATGCTCCACAACCTGGCCTTGCGCAAGGAGATCCCCCTGCTCCTGGATGCTGATGAGCAGCCGAGGCCCCTGCCTGCAAACCAACCCATGTCCAGTGACGAGGATAGTGGAGAGGAGGAAGGTGTCGACCTGCGTCAACAGCTCATCAACCGCTACTTCACTTGAAGGTGAGTGACAATGTACATCGGGGCCATTGTCTGCTGATGTCATTGTTGGTGAAAAGGTCTATGTGAGCTTTGTGACTGCAGCCTGTTGTTGACTCAGTGCTGGCTGCCAATGTTTCTGGGACAGGGTAGTTTGGCACAGATACAGGATGTCTATGTCGGTACTGTTGCTCATTGTAATGTGTGCAGATTGGAGTACCTTGATGACAAGTGTTGTGTGATGGCTGTGATGCCACCGCCTGACTAGTGAATATTGTTATGTTGTGTTTTCCTAGGTCCCATCAGCCTCTCCTTGCCTACAAACAATCCGTGCTCCTGGTACATTGTAATCATGGTGAACATTGCGATAAACACGGAACAGACACAACGACATAGGTGTGTAAGGAGTGTTTATTTGTTTCAATTTAAGCTTTATTTCAACAGAAATGTCATAAAAGCTACAAATAAAATACATTGCTATTGTTTAAAAAAGAAAAAAATACAGATATACAGCATATATGGTTAACATGGAAGTTGGTACAACCAAGTAATCAGTTGAGCCCTTTAAAGTGCATGTGTTGTGTTAAAATTGATAAAAAAGAGCAGAATAACAATAATAAATGAATGCATAATTGCCTTAAAAACCAGTATAAATACAGTCAATACTTCATCTGTGTGAATAAACGTTGGTACAATACTAAAAGGCATTAATATTGCCTAGTCCTGACAATGGGGATTTAACAAATAAGGTGCTTATGCATGGTGATTCTAGCAGCAATATGTTGTAACCTTAAGATCCCCTCTGGCCTATATGCAATAAAAACTATGTCTATCTTGAAAGGGCTTTCCACCTTATGATCCATACTTGTCCCAAAAATGTTGCTACACAGCATGCAAAGAAAGGCCTGGTATTGGACCTGAGGATGCGCAATGCTGTGTAGTGGTCCCGTGTGCCCAGTTGCTGGCAAAGCGGCTTCAACCATTTAGCCCGTGATGTTTTGTACGCCAGGCAAGCAAACATTAAGTGGGCAGTGCTTTCTATCGGGGCCTTGCAACTTGGGCAATTTTTCCCATTGCTTGCGCACCATTTTGCTGTCACTTCGCAAACTGGGAGAGTTCCATACCTAAAGTGCATGTACAGCATTCTATCTCTCGGTACCTTGATTAACTCAAGGAAGGGCTCATAATGTCTAATTTGTTTATGGGAGTAGAATTCTGTTGTCAGTTTGCCCACGTTAGGTTTGCGGTTCTCTTGTTGGTCCACCCATTCCCAGTATAGGCTTTTAAGTTCCTCTCTCCTCCGGGGTTCCTGGCTGGCCCAACAGTCGTGGAGTCCTATGGCTGACAGCGTTCTTTTGATGTCACGAATCCAGCCTATTTTCCCACCGGTGTCTAGGCGGATGATTTCGGTAAGGGCTTCTGCATAGGAAGAGAGCTCAGGGGTCCGCCTAATGTGAGCCCAAAAGAGTAGGGGGCGTAGCCTAGCTACATCACCTATTGACCACCTGCCCATGTCCAACAGCAAGGGGATGAGTGGGACATATTTGGGTGCCATGATCAGGTCTCTTAGGAATTTGTGTTCTGACCTACAGAGCTCATCTAGTTTGTCAAATCCCCAGACTTCTGCTCCATAGAGGGCAGCGCTAACTGCTTTTGCATCATATATTTGGAGGGCTGGGGCTATAGGCCTGGTGTGTGAAAGGCGATGTTCTTTCCCTATTACTCCAGCCACACGTTTGTGTCCCATCAGCATTTTTGCTAGCTGGGGTCTCCAAGACATTTTATCAGAGAGTCTTACACCTAGATAATCAAAGGTGTCAACCTTTTCGAGGGGAACCCCACCTAGCAAAGGGCCATTCCTACATGACCTGTGGCCGTTAAAGGCCATAAATTTGGTTTTAGTGGCATTTATGACCAATCCCTGGTTATCACAAAAAAGTTTAAATCTATTAACGAGATGTTGCAGCCCTGCTGGGGTCTTGGATATCAGCAGGGTATCGTCCGCAAACAACAAAGTTGGTATCTTGTTGCCCCCCAGGGTGGCTGAGTCTCCTTGCTCCTCCTGGAGGCATTCCACTACCCCATTCACATATAGAGAGAACAGGGTTGGGGCCAATACACAGCCCTGTCGGACTCCTCTATTAACGGGAATGCGCTCTGTTAATTGTCCCTGTTCCCCCCACCTGACCTGGGCAAAGTTCCCCTCGTGGAGCCGGATCAGTAATTTTAAAACAAACGGGGGATGCCCATTTCGCCGAGCGTTGCCCACTACCTGGATCTGGGAACCAGGTCAAAGGCAGTCTTCAAGTCGATAAATACAAGATAAAGACTGCCCTTGCCTAGCACCACAACCTTCCAATAAATGAGAAGGAATCTGAACACTTGGTCCATTGTCCCAGTCTTTGATCTAAAGCCCGCCTGGAACTGGGAGAGGATGTCTTCTTCTTCAGACCACGACTGTATCCTATGCAGAAGCATCTGGCCAAAGACCTTCTGCATAGCATCAATCAAACTAATTGGTCTGTAATTGGTGGGGTCGTCCCTTGCTCCCTTTTTATGTATGGGACTACTTCAGCGGACTTCCATGACATTGGGACTGGTGCTCCATCGGCTAGAGCATTTACTAATAATAAGATATAGCATGCCCATTGACCGGGATCAGCCAAGAATATGTCGCCTGGCAGGCCATCAGGGCCTGCCGCTTTTGAAGGGACAATTTTATTTATTGCAGCTTCTACCTCCAAAATGGTAAAGTGCTCCTCTACTATCAAGTGCCCGTTTAGCCCAGCTAGTTCCCCTTCCATATCGGCCTCTGCTGCTGAATAAAGCCCTTTGAAGTGGTTGTGCCAAGTCTGGCTGGAAATATGATTAGGGGGTGAGCGTGCACCTGTCCTACTTCCCCAGGTGACCAGTTTCCAAAACAAATTATTATCCTTAGATGAGCATGCATCTTTCAGTTGCTCCCAGTGTGATTCCTCCCAATTTGCCTTTGCCTCTCGCTGAGCTGCTTTATAGGAATTTCTGGCAGATTTTATATGTAGCTGGTTCTTCTCTTTAATAGCTTTTGCCAGAATCGATCTTTTTTCCCTACAGTTTTTATTATACCAAGAGTATGGGTCCTTGGTAGAGTTGCTAGATTTTTTGTTCTGTTTTGGGACTTGGAAATATGCATTGATTTGGGCAACGGTGTGCATATGGGCCCTAGGCACATCTATTGATCTTGTTATAGTTTGTGCCGCATCTTGAAGCTTGGTCGTGCCTACAATTAATTTGTGTTTAATGCCAGCAATTTTTGCTTCACTCAAGGCTACCCTCTTCCATTTCAGAAACTTTTTACAGTTCGATGGAACTATATCTCTGGTGGCTGTCAGGGATTGGTTGCTCGGCTGGTAATAAGTCGCCTCCCATAAGGGTTTCAGAGTTAGACACAGGGGATTATGGTCACTCTCTGTGGACTTACCCAATAGCATGTCGATCAAGTACCCCCACAATTTAACATCGAGGAGGATATAATCGATCCTGGATGGGCAGCTGACTCTGTTATAGGTGTTGGCACCTTGCCTATCGGAAGGTGACCTACCATTAGTTGCTCTTAATCCATGCTCCATAGTGGTGGAATTCAGTTGGAGTACCTGTTGTGTCCATCTTTTAACTAAAGGAAGGTCAAGTTGAAGAACTGCCCATCTGCTGTCTTGATCTTCTGTTCCCATTCCTCTATGACCAGGGGTTCATAGGTGCAATTAAAATGTCCTGCGACTATTACTCTTGAGTGAGGTGAGAACTTGTCTAGGCATTCGTCTAGTGCTGAAATAGTAGTCGAGGGTCTGCCTCCTTGCGTCCCTCTTGCGTAAACATTGAAAAGTTCAATTAGGGGACCGCCCCTAGGTCCCCTAATGCTTAACCACAGGATGTCTAGGCTTGAGTTTGTTTGGATGGTGATCCGACAATCTAATGCAATACTTATCCAAACAATCAAGCCCCCAGACGGGCGGAGTGTTTATTTACAATGGGTACATGTGACAGGGGAGAGAATATTTACAAAAAGGTGAATAGTGAAGCAATGAGTTGTCAGTGATGTAAGATGAGACAATCGAGTAGTCACCACATTGATGTGGTGACCCAGTCCAACAGATGGATGCCATTAACATGGCAGTGTGGGGAAGGACAGTCAACAAAGTCAATGGCAAGGTGAAGAGGGATGCCATCATGGCTGGCTCCTTGACTGGCGTTTGGCAGGTGCTTTGCCACGGGATCCTCCCTTGGATTTCTTTGGACAACCCCTTGGGCATTTGGCAGGGGTGGCCTCTGCTGCAGGGCCAGTGGGGTCTGAGGAGTCCCCCCTCTCCGTGGCCGCAGGGGAGGATGTGGAGCTGTCATCCTGCGGGCCACCGGAGGGAGGTGGAGGTGTTGTTTGTGCCACAGGCCTGTCCCTCAGAACCGCCACTAGCTGTCCCAAGAGGTCCACGATTTGGCCCATGCGGGTGTCTATGGACCTCAGCAGCAGGCGGAGCTCACGGGAATCTTCCAGAGCCTGGCCCGTTTGTCCCTGGGCCCGTTCATAGGCCCCAAGGACTCTGGTGATGTTGTCCAGGGCTTCTGTCCCAGTGTCCGGTTGGCTTAGACTCCCCCTTGCCCTCCCACCTGCCCTGCTGTCACGGACCTGTTGCCTCGCCACTGTATGCACCCGCCTACTCTCCCTGCCCTCCTCAGTTGGTGGGGTGGGGTGGTCATCCTCTGGGCCAGGGAGAGTGTTGCAGGCAGCACTGGGGGTGGTGGTGGTGGTGGAGGCCGCACAGGTCGTTCCAGCAGGGGTCAGCGTAGTTGTTGTTGTTGCTGATGTGGTGGCAGGGGAGACAGTGGGGTCCTGGGACCTGTTGCGCCCTGGCATGCCAGATGGGCCGGCTTCAAGCTCCGCATCCT
Organism: Calotriton arnoldi; assembly: GCA_963921515.1. Classification (NCBI taxonomy): domain Eukaryota; kingdom Metazoa; phylum Chordata; class Amphibia; order Caudata; family Salamandridae; genus Calotriton; species Calotriton arnoldi. The sequence goes on from CAWUFW010005419.1 coordinate 1,325,264, forward strand.
TGAAATGCAGGGAGCCATCATCAGGGAGTCCATGTTCCGGGGTTGGAGACTGGCTCTGCAGGTTGGTGTTGTCATCCTCTGCAGTCAGTTCTTGGTCACCTGTGGGACAGAGGGGAAATGGTAATTGACGTGCACCCCTCAAGCTTGGTGATCGATGTATCTTATTTACAGGTTATGTAACACACAGTTTACTAGTTCTCACATTGTATGTCTGCACAGTAATGTGCATCATGACATGATGTGGAGGTACATACATTAATTTTCCATGGTCTGACATGTCAATGGATACCATGCCCCACGTGCAGATTTTGTGATTACGAGAACATGTTGTCATCTGACAACTGGCGGCAATACGACTTGATGTGAAGCATCTTTGCTGATTACTCTGCCTGGCAGGCGTTACATCTGCGCATGAACTAACCATTGTCATCTCATGCATACCTTTGTCATGTCATGTCCTGTGCTTTGATTTATTTGTTCTACAGACCATGCTTGCTTTGTTTTCATATGGTCCTTCAAGCTCAGCCCCCATGGAACTTACAGATAGCATTCAGTGCTGTGCATGTTTGTGCCCTGATTTGCTTCAACTTGGGATTTGGTGAGTGACACTTTTGTTTCTGTGACAGTTACATACCCTTAGCTGTCTGCACACTGTAATTTGATATTGTATCTGTGTCAATTTTGGTGGGATGTGAGGGCTGGTGTTGTCATATGGCTCCATGCTTTTTGAGAGGAATGGTGGGGTGCATGCACTGTCTACTTACCTGTTCTGTTGTCACATTGGGGTGGACTTTCTGACACATCTCTCTGGGTGTATGTTTAAGTGCTCCATCCTGCTCAGGGGTGGAACAGGGGCCTGGTGGGAGTTGTGGTGCAGGCCTCCCACCCCCAAACTGCCCTCCCTGGGAAGATGGCTACCTATCTGTTAGATGAAGTTGAACAATGCAATGGGTGACACATGTTTCTGGGTGTGTGTTTGAGTGCTCCACCCTGCTCAGGGTTGGGACAGAGGGCCTGGTGGTAGTTGTGGTGCAGGCCTCCCACCCCCAAACAGCCCTCCCTGGGAAGATGGCTACCTACCTGTTAGATGAAGTTGAACAATGCAATGGCTGACACATGCTTCTGGGTGGGGGGGAGTGCTCCATCTTGCTGAGCTGTGGAACAAGGGGGCCTGGTGGGAGTTGTGGTGCAGGCCTCCCACCCACAAAAGCCCTCCCTGGGAAGATGGCTACCTACCTGTTAGATGAAGGTGAACAATGCAATGGCTGCCACATGCTTCTGGGTGGGGGAGTGCTACATCCTGCTCAGGGGTATGAAAGGGGTGCCTGGTGGGAGTTGTAGTGCAGGCCTCCCACCCCCAAACATCCCTCCCTGGGAAGATGGCTATCTACCTGTTAGATGAAGGTGATCAATGCAATGGCTGACACATGCTTCTGGGTGGGGGGAGTGCTCCATCTTGCTGAGCTGTGGAACAAGAGGGCCTGGTGGGAGTTGTGGGTCAGGCCTCCCACCCCCAAACTGCCCTCCCTGGGAAGATGGCTACCTACCTGTTAGATTAAGGTGAACATTGCAATGGCTGCAACATGCTTCTGGGTGTGGGGGAGTGCTACATCCTGCTCAGGGGTGGGACAGGGGTGCCTGGTGGGAGTTGTAGTGCAGGCCTCCCACCCCCAAACAGCCCTCCCTGGGAAGATGGCTACCTACCTGTTAGATGAAGTTGAACAATGCAATGGCTGACACATGCTTCTGGGTGGGGGGAGTGCTCCATCTTGCTGAGCTGTGGAACAAGGGGGCCTGGTGGGAGTTGTGGGGCAGGCCTCCCACACCCAAACTGCCCTCCCTGTGAAGATGGCTACCTACCTGTTAGATGGAGGTGAACATTGCAATGGCTGCCACATGCTTCTGGGTGTGGGGGGAGTGCCTGGTGGGAGTTGTAGTGCAGGCCTCCCACCCCCAAACGGCCCTCCCTGGGAAGATGGCTACCTACCTGTTAGATGAAGGTGAACAATGCAATGGCTGACTCATGCTTCTGGGTGTGGGGGGAGTGCTACATCCTGCTCAGGGGTGGGACAGGGGTGCCTGGTGGGAGTTGTAGTGCAGGCCTCCCACCCCCAAACTCCCCTCCCTGGGAAGATGGCTACCTACCTGTTAGATGAAGGTGAACAATGCAATGGCTGACACATGCTTCTGGGGGGGAGAGTGCTCCATCTTGCTGAGCTTTGGAACAAGGGGGCCTGGTGGGAGTTGTAGTGCTGGCTGCCTGTACACATGCAAGCCTGGGAATGTTGCAGGCTACCTTTGTGGTGATTTAGATGGAGTGGATGTTACATCTGTGAGACCTGTGTTGGGTATTGTGGTGCAGATGAATGGACTTGGGCCTAGGAGATGTAGCTTTGTGGTTGTGCAAGACAGTACATAGCAGTGTAATGGTATACATTTGTTTGTCCTTACCAGCCTGCACTCCCCCGGCTATTCCTGTGAGACTCTCTGGATGCAGTATGGCAAGCACCTTCTCCTCCCATGCAGTGAATGTTCTTGGTGGAATGGGAGGGCCACCACCAGTCATCTGAGCCAGCTGACGGTTCTTGTTCTTCTTCTCTTTCACCACCCACTTCAGGTCATGCCACCGCTTAATGATTTCCTGCTTGGAGCGCAGGGTGGTCCCTACTGCATTGACCTTGTTGACTATCCTTTCCCACATTTGTGCTCTTGTGGCTAATGGTGTCTGTTGGACCAGGGTACCAAACAATTGTGGTTCTACTCTGATTATTACACCTACCATGACTGACAACACACTCTCTGTGAATTTGGGCATTTTCTTTTGTGCCATGGTGTGTGCTGTGCAAATGTTTTGAGGTGCAGTTGTGTGGGGGGTGGGGGTGGTGTGGGGGTGTGTTTGTGTGTTGCTGTGCTGGTGAGATGTGTGGTGTTTGGCCTATCCAGTGTGCTGCAGGGTTTGGTTCCTTCAGGGCTGGAGTAGTGCAAAGGATTCTGGTCAGGGAAGGGGCTGGTTTTATGCTCAGCTATGTGGGTGTGTCAAAATGGGGTATTGCTGTCAGGTGTGTTGTGTGGGTTGTCCTGGGATTTGTATTTTTGAAGTTGCCATGGGGGTGTGTCATTGGGGTGTGTTAGGTGTTTTTGGGGGCAGAGCTAGTTTGATGTGTGCACTTGGTGGCCTTGTTGTGTGGTTTTTTTGTCGACCGCCATATTTGTCACGGAGCGTCCGCAGTGGTGGCTATGCAACAGCCCTTCTGCCGGCTCTTCCATTCATCACTGTTTGCGATCGCAGCAGTCGGAATTAGCGGAATGTCCCGCTGTAACATCGAGGGAATCCTAATTTTACGTGGGGTCACTCCGCTGGCCTCTCGGCGGTTTAGTGTGTTTCCGCCGCGAATCCGACCGCCGCGTATGGATTTTCACCAGCTCCGCCCGCTACCGGCGGTCTTTCGTGGCGTCGTTCCGCCGCGGTCGGGATTTTTTGGCGGTTGATCCTAATCGGACCGCCGGTTTTGCCGCGGTACCAGCGGACGGTTGATTTCCGCTACCATGGCGGTCGGGGTGGTTTTCCGACCGCCATCCTAATAGACCCCTTAGTCTTATTTTACACCTTAAACCAAAAACAATAAGGAAGCCGAAACTCTGCCGGATTTCCACCAAAAACAAAGAAAAAGCTATTGCATCCTTTAAAAAGTAAGTAAATTACCATCTATAAAATAACAACAATGCTAATCTTGAAAACCAACTATTTGTCTTACTCAAATAATTAATACATATCTTTTTCTAATTTTTGTCTCCTCCACAGATTTTTCTCACAGCATCAAGAAAAGTACAGACCAGCTCCTAAAACCATCTAACAAATAATGTAAGTATTTTGCTAAATGCCTTTTAAAAATCATGTAAAACGCCCAACCAAACCCCAACTCCTTCCCAAACACCCACCCCAACCCATGAACAAATGTAACAAAATAAGTAAAAATGTGTTTTACTCTTCCAACGGAAAAATAAACAACTTATCAGAATTCAACAAACAAAGAAAAAACATCTCCATTCAAAAGCAACTGAAAACCAACATTGTAAGTATATTAATAACAATGTGTATTTGTTAAGAAATAAACATGTATAATATTCATTTTAATAATTTTGATACACATTTGTTTTAGAACTTAACACATCACAATGACAGAAGGTGCCCAATTTATAACATCCCAAAAAGGAAAATTTGCTTTGTTACATGGGGTATGTCTAATACCCAGGAAAAGCAAATTGGACTAAAAGTCAATTGGAAATGCAGCAAGTACTATTCAAATACATGTTATGGTCGAGCAACAACTAGAGAAACAACTGTTTTGTATACAAGGGAGCATAACCACCCTCCAAATGTTACTGCAATAGATGTTAGAAATGCCCTTGATGACATTAGAGAAGCTAGCACTAGCTCACAAAAACCTACCAGTGAAATACTTAAAGAAATGCTGCCTAGAATACCCAAACATGCTACTGGGCAAATGCCCTCTATCTCTTCATTAAAAAAGAACTATAGCTGGCACAAAAAAAGCCACAACAACTACCACGCCTACTCTCAAAACATTTGAAGAGGTGGTAATTTCCCCAATACTATCTATAACTCATAATGAAGAACCCTTTGTTCTCTATGACAACAAATGCAAAGACAAAAGAATAATAATGTTTGCTACTGCAAATAATTTAATAAAGCTTCATCAATCAGAAACATGGAAGATGGACGGGACTTTTAAAATCTGTCCCAAGCCATTCCATCAACTATACACTGTCCATGCCCTATATCAAAATACCAACATCCCCTTTATCTACGCCTTGCTACCCAATAAACAAAACTCCACATATATGGAAGAACTAACTAAAATTAAACAAGAAACAAATATTATTTTCCACAGAAAATAATTATAGATTTTGAGCAGGCCATGATAAATGCAATTCTAAAATGCTACCCACACACATCAATTCAGGGATGTTACTATCATTTCAATCAGTGTCTATGGAGACACCTACAGAAATCAACACTAAGGGGGTGATTACGATGGCGTTATGTCCGCCACCGCCGGGCCGGCGATGGCTACCGTTACGCCATCGTAACGTGATTTACCCACCGCCATATCACGATTGTGGTGGGTATCGCGGAGGACGAAAAGTCAGTCGCCGCTTTTCCGCCGGTCGCAATCGTTACGATTGCCGACCGGGCGGAGCTGGGGCACAATATGGTGGCGGTGCCTAGCAGGCACCGCCATCCATATCATGATGCTTGCTTTTCACGGCCTTTCCATGGCGGCGACGCCGCCATGGAAAGGCTGGCGGGGATTTGCTTTGGGGGCCCGTTGCGGGCCCCCTGGGGGGTACACTTGGGGGGTACCCATGGTACCCCCCTACATGTGCATGCACAAGGTGGCAGGCACCGCGCGGTGCCTGCCACGTTGTGCATAGACATGCACAACATGGCATTTTCCTATTGCGGCAGGTGCTGCAGCCAGCAGCACCCGCTGCAATGTTAAAATGCCAGATGCCAGATGCGACCGCCGCGGTGCCGGTCGCATCATAATTTGGGTGGCGGGACCGCCGCATGGCTGGCGGGCGGTCCCGTTACCACTAGGATGGCGGGCGGACTAAAGTCCTAATCACCCCCTAAGTGTTGAATATGCGACAAACAGTACATTCGCATACCAAATAAAAAAAGCTTATTGCACTGGCCTACGTCCCAGTTACTGACGTGGCCGAACATTACAACCTTTTAATAGAAAGTCCTTACTACCAGCAACACAAACAAAAATTAAGTCCCCTCCTAGACTATTTTGAAGATACCTGGGTGGGAAGACTCCATAGATCAGGACATAGAAGACAACCAAAATACCAAATACCATGGTGGAATGTCTACCTTAGCACGCTAAACCAAGAGGCAAAAACCAACAATGCTGTTGAAGGTTGGCATAATGCCTTCCAAGCATCAACAGGACGAGGTACACCTACTCTACACAAAATCCTACTCTCCTTACAACAATAACAGAGCTACCAACAGCTAAGAATAGAGCAATCTGTTACACAAATTAAACCTAAACTATCCAAACAATCTAAGCAAATGTTTGAATACCTACAACAACAAGTCAGACTATACCCTACAACAAGAGGCCTAGAATACTTAGGAATGATTGCAAAAAGCCTACTCTAAACTGTCAAAACAGAGTAAAATGTATAATACATTTCTGTTTCAAATATTAAAATGCATACCAAATAATTTTATTTTTTCACAATACTATTTAATTTGTCTAATATATTTTTATTAATAAATAAAAATATATATAAACACATTAATTAGATATTTGAAAAAATAAACAACAATAGTAAATTTCATTGCATTTCCCTCCCACAATAAATAAGTTAAATAACTTACCATTTCCGTAGCTGTAGACAGAAAATTCCACATCTTGCAAAACAAAAACAGGCAGATCATAATCCGAATAGAATAAAAAGTTTCCCCCAAAAATGAAAAAATACAACTGTTTCAAAAAGTAATCCTCGGTCCATAAATCCACAATCCGTCAACCATAAAAATCCCGAAAAATTGTTTTAAAAAAGAAACGCTCCATGAAAACCCGAAAAATTAAGAAAGTGTAAAATAACCATTAGTTACTAAAACTAATGTACACTTCCTTAATTTAAAAAAACGCAATCTTCCGGTAACTGCAACTTTTGTCGAAAAAACCTGTAAAATAACACAAACATTCCCACCCACACAAATATACACATATTACACCATATAACAGTATTACAAACATTACACACACAATATTAACACATAGCGTACCATACTTTAACATTTCTAAACTAGGCTTCAATACCTAACGATACATAAATCGTCAAAACCTAACGCACACATAAACAACGCCAAAACTCTACAAACCTAACTCTAGACACACTAACTACAACCTAACTACCTTCAAATGTAATTAAAAATGTAGTTTAAATAAATAAAATTAATCTTACCTTCCTCGACGTGAAGCAGCTCCCGACCGCTACCTTCTCCCCTTCGAAATAACCGAAAACAACCGCGACCGGTTACAAAATGCAAGGCCCAAAACAAATATAGCAGCTTTAAACATAGAAAATAAATACAATTTATTTAAAAAAGGTTATAACATTATGTCAAAATTAATTACATGTTTAATTAAAATACTACAATTGTTATATTATTTGTTTAAATGTATTATTAATTTTTTGGGCATTGTAAAATTATAATAATAAATATTAATAAACAAATAATATTTAATATTATAATTCCATATATTTAAATGTGACATAAAACATGTATTTTAAATGTTTTTATTTTTTTATATTAAAAACGGTTTACTTTATAAAACAAATGTATACAAATTAAACAATGTAATGATTATTAATATTAATATTTCATATATTAATATTATTAATTAAAAGTATTATTTCTTTAAAAATTTAACTAAATATATATATAAAAATTATATTATAAACTTGTTAAAACTGTTATATTTGTAAAATGTTAAGAATATATGTAATACATTAAAAATGTTAACAATACCAAACGAAAATTAACAACTGTTATAAATAAATATTTTATTTTTCAAATGTATATTAAAAAATGTGAAACTACATTATCTGATATTGCAAAGTTTACACAACTGTTTAAATAAAAAGTACAAATGTTATAAAATGTTTTTTCAGTAATTTTTACATGTACAAATTTACATATGTACAAACTATATTATTTTTATCAAATAAATATGATTTCCTATCTCTATGTATTTGTTTATCTTACATATTGTTAATAAAAATATATTTTATATTCATTTCAAAATATTTTACAATAAATAAACATCAATAAAGAAATTAAAATGTCTAATTTATTGTCTACCATTTTATTAATGTTACATTTAATGTTACATATTAATTTTATTTTGAATAAATGTACTGTGTAAAATATTATCTTTTCATTAAGTATATATACAATGTAAATTTTTTACATGCACAACTCTCTTATAAAAATAATATTACACTACTTTAAACAATAATTTTTCTTTTTTAATTACATATTAAAACACATTTAGATAAATTATTATTCCCTCTTCAGTTACCATAAATACAGGATAGGTGCTGGACAGTAATCTAAATTAATTTACTATTACCACTCCAGGTAATATTAACACAGGGTAGGTGCTGGACACTATACTTAATTAATTTACTATTCCAACTCCAGTTAGTATTAATTAGAGGTAGGTGCTGGGCACTAAATTTAATTAATTTACTATTCCCACTCCAGTTAGTATTTATTAAGGGTAGGTGCAGGACACTAAATTTAATTAATTTACTATTCCAACTCCAGTTAATATTAATTTGGTGTAGGTGCTGAACACTAAACTTAAATAATTTACTATTCCCACACCAGTTACTATTAATACAGAGTAAGTGCTGGACACTAAAATTATTTAATTTACTATTCCAACTCCAGTTAATATTAATTAGGGGTAGGTGCTGGAAACTAAACTTAATTAATTTACTATTCCCACTCCAGTTAGTATTAATTCAGGATAAATGCTGGACACTAAAATTATTTAATTTACTATTCCCACTCCAGTTAGTATTAATTAGGGGTAGGTGCTGGACACTAAACTTAATTAATTTACTATTCCCACTCCAGTTAGTATTAATTAGGGGTAGGTGCTGGACACTAAGGGGTCGATTCTGATGCGGGTTGGAAAAGCTTCCCGACCGAATCGGTTGGGAAATGGTTTCCGACCCATTCGGATCGGGAAAGTCCGACCGGCGGAGTAGGATGCATCCGGATGCTTCCAGATACGATTTGGTTGAACTCCCATTGACTTCAATGGGAACATTTGTTCCTAACCGCATCAGAATTGGGCCCTCGGTCGGGAAGACACGTTCCCGATCCGATTTGGAAGGAGCAAATGCCGTTAGGAGGCCTTCCTAACCGCATCAGAATCAGGCCCTCGGTTGGGAAGCTTTTCCAACCCGCATCAGAATCGGGCCCTAAACTTAAATAATTTACTATTCCCACGCCAGTTACTATTAATTCAGAGTAAGTGCTGGACACTAAAATTATTTAATTTACTATTCCCACTCCAGTTAGTATTAATTACGGGTAGGTGCAGGACACTAAACTTAAGTAATTTACTATTCCCACTCCAGTTAGTAGTAATTAGGGGTAGGTGCTGGACACTAAACTTAAATAATTTACTATTCCCACGCCAGTTACTATTAATTCAGAGTAAGTGCTGGACACTAAAATTATTTAATTTACTATTCCCACTCCTGTTAGTATTAATTAGGGGTAGGTGATGGACACTAAACTTAATTAATGTACTATTCCCACTCCAGTTACTATTAATTCAGAGTAAATCCTGGACACTAAAATTATTTAATTGACTATTCCCACTCCAGTTAGTATTAATTAGGGGTAGGTGCTGGACACTAAACTTAATTATTTACTATTTCCACTGCAGTTAGTATTAATTAGGGGTAGGTGCTGGACACTAAACTTAATTATTTACTATTTCCACTGCAGTTAGTATTAATTAGGGGTAGGTGCTGGACACTAAACTTAAATAAGTTACTATTCCCACTCCAGTTAGTAATAATTAGGGATACGTGCTGGACACTAAACTTAATTATTTACTATTCCCACTCCAGTTAATATTAATTAGAGGTAGATGCTGGACACTAAACTTAATTCTTTAACTATTCCCACTCCAGTTAGTATTAATTAAAGGTAGGTGCTGGACACTAAACTTAATTAATTTACTATTCCCACTCCAGTTAATATTATTAGGGGTAGCTGCTGGACACTAAACTTAATTTTTTTACTATTCCCACTCCAGTTAGTATTAATTCAGGGTACGTGCTGGACACTAAACTTAATTATTTACTATTCCCACTCCAGTTAATATTAATTAGAGGTAGATGCTGGGCACTAAACTTAATTCTTTTACTATTCCCACTCCAGTTAGTATTAATTAAAGGTAGGTGCTGGACACTAAACTTGATTAATTTACTATTCCCACTCCAGTTAATATTAATTAGGGGTAGGTGCTGGACACTAAACTTAAATAATTTACTATTCCCACTCCAGTTAGTAATAATTAGGGGTACGTGCTGGACACTAAACTTAATTATTTACTATTCCCACTCCAGTTAATATTAATTAGAGGTAGATGCTGGACACTAAACTTAATTCTTTTACTATTTCTACTCCAGTTAGTATTAATTAAAGGTAGGTGCTGGACACTAAGGGGCCGATTCCGATCTCGGTCGGAGGCGCACCCAATACCATTCGGTCGGGAAAAAAGCCATGCGAAAGCCTGTTTCCCGACCGATCCGTACAGCACACCGAACGAGCAAGTACGATGCGCACAACAGCAAAAATCCGGCCGAGCCGTACTCACCCAAACCAGGTCCTGTTCTCCGACCGAGGCGAATCCGGAAACGCCGAATCGAGTCGAACGGAAGGGAAAATGCAGCCCCGTCCGGCCGGACAAGTACGATGCGCTTCCCGTATGCGCCGAACCCGTCGCTACGCACGGCACGTTAAAGCATCCGGGAGAGGCGCACATAAGCTCCGATTCGCGCCACAACACGATCCACGGCTACGAGACGAACACGGCACCGACGAGGACGACGCGAAGCGACGAGGACGACGCGAAGCAACGAGAAGGACGAACGACACGAACTAACCATGAATCCCTTCGTCCCGATCATACCAATATTCTACATCTACTACCGGAACAGGCACGGACGCGTACGGCGCAGAAGGTAAGCCAGACACCAACCACAAAACACATACAACACGTACACGACACATCACACACATACACGGGGATGCTGAATATACTTACACCAGCAACAGCAGCACCATAGGGGCGGGATGCCCATCACCAATGCCACATATGCACACAGGGGCCTGAATGCGCACCACCACCCCTACCCAGGGGGCTGGATACCTACCACTACTACCACCCTCACCCAGGGGGGCTGGATGCCTACCACTACTACCACCCTTAGCCAGGGGGGCTGGATGCCTACCACTACTACCACCCTTAGCCAGGGGGCAGGATGCCTACCACTACTACCACCCACACCCAGGGGGCTGGATGCCTACCACTACTACCACCCACACCCAGGGGGCTGGATGCCTACCACTACTACCACCCTCACCCAGGGGGGCTGGATGCCTACCACTACTACCACCCTTAGCCAAGGGGGCTGGATGCCTACCACTACTACCACCCTTAGCCAGGGGCGGCTGGATGCCCACCACTACTACCAACCACACCCAGGGGGGCTGGATGCCTACCACTACTACCACCCACACCCAGGGGGCTGGATGCCTACCACTACTACCACCCACACCCAGGGGGCTGGATGCCTACCACTACTACCACCCTCACCCAGGGGGCTGGATGCCTACCACTACTACCACCCTTAGCCAAGGGGGCTGGATGCCTACCACTACTACCACCCTTAGCCAGGGGGCTGGATGCCTACCACTACTACCAACCACACCCAGGGGGCTGGATGCCTACCACTACTACCACCCACACCCAGGGGGCTGGATGCCTACCACTACTACCACCCACACCCAGGGGGCTGGATGCCTACCACTACTACCACCCTCACCCAGGGGGCTGGATGCCTACCACTACTACCACCCTTAGCCAAGGGGGCTGGATGCCTACCACTACTACCACCCTTAGCCAGGGGGCTGGATGCCCACCACTACTACCAACCACACCCAGGGGGGCTGGATGCCTACCACTACTACCACCCACACCAAGGGGGCTGGATGCCTACCACTACTACCACCCACACCCAGGGGGCTGGATGCCTACCACTACTACCACCCTCACCCAGGGGGCTGGATGCCTACCACTACTACCACCCTTAGCCAAGGGGGCTGGATGCCTACCACTACTACCACCCTTAGCCAGGGGGCTGGATGCCCACCACTACTACCAACCACACCCAGGGGGGCTGGATGCCTACCACTACTACCACCCACACCCAGGGGGGCTGGATGCCTACCACTACTACCACCCACACCCAGGGGGCTGGATGCCTACCACTACTACCACCCTCACCCAGGGGGGCTGGATGCCTACCACTACTACCACCCTTAGCCAAGGGGGCTGGATGCCTACCACTACTACCACCCTTAGCCAGGGGGGCTGGATGCCTACCACTACTACCACCCTTAGCCAGGGGGGCAGGATGCCTACCACTACTACCACCCACACCCAGGGGGGCTGGATGCCTACCACTACTACCACCCACACCCAGGGGGGGCTGGATGCCTACCACTACTACCACCCACACCCAGGGGGGGCTGGATGCCTACCACTACTACCACCCCCACTCATAGGATGGACAATGCATGACACAACAAGCACACCACAACCTAGGGAATGTAAGATAAAGACATCCCCCCACCACCATGACAAGCGTGTGTAGGCTGTGTCAAATGCCTACAACACCGAACATGACTTTGAACATACAATGTGACCCCCTAGCACATGTGCCACACATATATGTGTGTGGCACCCACAATGCAAGCAGCCCATGACCATTGTGGCAATGGGGCCTAAACCCCCATCATCACAGTGACCAAAAGGTAAGTGTGGGGTCCATAGCCGAAGCACATTTTGACCATTGTGGCAATGGGGTCTAAACCCCCATCATCACAGTGACCAAAAGGCAAGTGTGGGGTCCATAGCTGAAGCACATTTTGACCATTGTGGCAATGGGGTCTACACCCCCATCATCACAGTGACCAAAAGGTAAGTGTTGACAAAGAAAGAGCTGCAACTGCCAAACTGCATGGATCATTCCTGGTCACAGAACCAAAAACTCATCTGTGGCAAAGTAGTGTATGTGTCCCATTGCAACATAAATTGGGGGAGCCAAATACTGCAGTGCAAATGAGACATTCCTTTGGCCATGTGCAGACAAACAACACCCATGGAGGCTGAGACCGTCAACAGTCATCAATGACACAATGACAGAAGTGACCATCAGAATGCAGAACCACATATTTGCACCAATGGGCACACAAATGCAGATATCCTGTGGAGACAGCAGATGTGAGGTGAACAGATACCATACCATGGCAGCAATGGGACACACAAACCATGATCACTGTGCTGACCGATGACCTAGGAGTCCCAGGGACAGCAGGGGAAACACACCAAACAACATACAGCCAATGGCACACCCAAGATATGCCAATGCAGTGGTGCAGATGCACAAACACAAACAGGCAGACCAACACTGTCATCATACACAGCAGGTGAGGGGTGGGGGTGCCAGTGTCCCCAGGCAACCACACAACACATGAGGAGAGCTGAATACCAATCATACAGATGTGCATACACTGCCACACTAAGGTAACTCATGGATCCAAATCCCCTATGTGGGCAAGCAGGCATTGTCAGATGAGAGGGAGCACAAAACACACATGTCACACAGGCACGTAGGAACAACAACTGACACAGCAAGACACAGACACACCACAGCACCACCCCCAGGGCCCCCACAATGTGGTGACCCTGGGCTGAATAAAAATCCCACTGTGATGACAAAGCTAAATGTCGTTCACACTGTGAACCACAGTCAGGTGTCCTGAGCAACAAACTACCATCACACCTACACAAGCACAAATCAATCAGCATGGCCAGTAAGCCAAGGCCAACATGGAGGCAGGGGACTAGCTGGGCAACAACTCCCATCTGCACACACTCAAGACCAT